>OX465299.1:158549018-159823185 GCA_949987735.1 Leucophora obtusa
TATCTACAAACTAAATACATCAGAAAATCTGCTGATGCATGAAATAGTTCGTTCATGAACGACACAAGTCTATTCTACACACTCGTAAGCGATTAAAAAAAATACTAAAAGTGCCGAAATTAAATAAAAAAAAATAATTTAAAAATAATAAATAGTGGTTTGTATGTGTAGACAGTGGCGATTTTACGTCATTTTGGCGATTTTTTTAGTAAGATTGCCAAATGACGATTTTTTTTCCTAAAATTCTCGGCACCTTAAGTTTATTTTTCCTTTGAAAGTCCTTTTTTCTTTGAAAATTTTTAAAATTGCATTTAAAAATGTTAGCACAGATTTATATATTGAGAGTACAACTTAAAAATGCGGAATTCACAGCAGATGGCGTATCTTTTGTGCGTGGTTTGTGTCTTTAATAACTTATATATGGCATTTTGGAGGGTAAACATCCGTCATTTATTCTCACTTAGTCATTGAACGTAATAGTGTAAACAACAACTTTTTTTTAGCTTAGAAAATGCCGAATTTTGTACCAACAAAGCATCATTTGCGGAAAGTTTTGCTTTCCTTCTTCAATTTGAATAAAACGTGCAACTGAAGCACTTCGATTGCTCACCGAAGCTTATCCTGAATATGTTCCATCGAATTCAACGTGCGAGAGATGGTTTGTGCGGTTTAGATTACACGGAACAACTTGCAAAATCATTAGGACTCACTCAAGTACAATTTCAAAAAAATTTTCAAGCAGCAGGATTCATCCAAAAGCAAGAAAAATAGGTATCACACGAGTTGAAGCCGAGAGACGTTGAAAGACGATTTTGCATGTCCAAAATGCTGCTTGAACGCCATAAAAAGAAGTAATTTTTGCATCGAATCACTACTGGCGATGAAAAATGGATCCATTACGACAACCCGAAGTGCAAGAAGTCGTATTTGAAGCCCGGCCAACCAGCCAACTCAACGCCAAAGCCGAATATCCATGGCGCCAAGGTAATTCTCTATATTTGAGGGGACCAGAAGGGTCCCATCTAATATATGCTACTGAAATCGGGCCAGACGATCACAGGGGACTTGCACCGAATACAATTGATCCGTTTAAAGCGAGTATTGGCCGAAAAACTTCCGGAATATGCGACCAGACATGAAGTCGTAATATTCCATCAGGACAACGCTCGGCCACATGTTGAAAGATCAGTTAAAAAATATTTAGAAAATAGTGGTTGGAATGTTTAGCCTCAACCGTCTTATAGTCCAGACCTTGCCCTGTCCGACTACCATTTGTTTCGATCGATGCAGAACGCTCTCACTGGAATACGCTTCACTTCACAACAGAGTATCCGAAATTGGCTTGATTCGTTCTTGGCGCGGAATCCATATGTTGCCAGAAAGATGGGAAAAGGTCATAGCTAACGATGGCCAATACTTTGAATAAATTTATATTGTACCAATGTTTCACAATAAACGTCCATAATTTGCCAAAAACCAGCATTTGTAAGTTATACACCAATATGTTGGCCTTTCCAATGATATAGATATATCAAATGTCTACCGAGCACAGTACTAAGGTTCTCAATTATTCGTTTAAAAGTTATGTCTCATAAAACAGTGACTATCATTAAAAACAACCTAAAATATATACATATCCTCCTTCGTGTTAGAACATTTGACTGAAAATATCAACTCCTACAGACGATACATATTTTTTGAGGGTTTGTTTTTTATTGACTGATAAAAAAAGTTAAACAATATGTTCCAATGTATTTTAATTGATTCTTCAATTGAAAACGAACTTTAAATAATTTCTTTTCAAATAAACCTCAATCGGTTATGGAAAATATATTGTGAGTGTATATTTCCCGTATACTACTTTTAATGAACTTTCATAAATCCCATCTTGATTAATCAACAATTTTTAAAAATTTACTCTTAATTAGATTTATTTATCTGGTCACCTTAAAGATTAACCCCAAAAGCAACATACATTTATCTCATGTAATAAAGTAATCGAATAGACATCTGTAAACTCAAACAATTTCACTCAAATTAAATAAACATAATAAAAAAAAAGCTCAACTGAGAGGAAAAACAATATACGTGTAGTGTATTGGCACAAATCTACACACATTAGCACGCATACATTAGTATCATATATAACAATATATGTAAGTAAAAAGCTTATGAAAAATTACATTTTAAAGTAATTGATAATGTTAAAAAGCTTAAATAAAAATGTTTAATATTTTTTAATATAAAAAAATAAAGTATGAAGAATAGAGTTGGTAATATAAGGATCCCCAGGAAAATTGAAAGTCATGCTTTATAAACCACTTCTTTCACTGCTTCTAAAGTAAGAGAACTATCTTCACTTTAATAATGAATTTCTTCATAGTTTTAGTGAAAATTGTCACCGGAACTCGTACATTGGAACTTTTTATAGAATTTATGTAACAGGTTTTATTAAAGTTGTTTATGTTTAGGAAAAGTTAATAAAACTAATGAAGCTCTTCATAAAACGAACAGATCATTCCGCCAGTACAGAACTTCATAAAATCAGTGAAGCAATTTCATGTATTATTACAATATTATAGTTGGTTGTTGTCACTGCTAAGCTGGAGTTTAAAGTGGATAAATAAATAGTATTTAGCAAGTGCAAAATGCCTAATAAAGTTGTAGCATATTTTACGGATATACAAAAAAGATCCAATCAAAGAATTAATTAAATTAAGAAGATTCATAAAATTCTGTAATAACCCAGCAAAAAAAAAATGGCAATTATGCTTTCAAAAGCACTCCCTTCATTGTTTAAAAGTATTCGTAAGTGTATTTTTACTACTTTTTTAGAAGTAATTATGAACAACTTAAATATACTACTGGAAAAAATACAAAATTGCTGTGCACCTTTTGCACTTGTTTAATAAGTACTTTTATTGAAGAGAATAAAGCACAATATCTCGCAACGACAAAGAACAGCTCACAGGTAGAGACCTGGACTAGCAATCTTGAGGTCGCAAGTCCGAACCCGTTTGCAGTTATAAAAAAATTAAAATATTAGTTTTTGGCAAATTTTTATTTACTTTTAATTGATGAAATAGAGTTTTCTTTGCACTCGTACGAAAAGTCAACACAATGTTCAAATAAGTACATCTAGATCATTAATTTTAGTGTTTTTCCTGCTCCTGTTGCATCTCTTCTTTTTTTTTTTTGTGCTGGGAAATTAAAGATAAGGTCATCAATTTCACAAATTTCGGTTAAAAATGATTGATTGCAAATTGTCAGTTCAAAACGTTGTATTTTAACACTCCTTGTAAGCGAGAGTGGAAGTACTTTTTCATCAGAATTATGTTCAAATCAAACAACTTCTAATAAAAGTATTTAAATTATGTTAGTTCTTTGAAGCTGTGTTGAATATAAAATTTTTGTGTTTATTATCCGTTTTAATATTCTGTTTCGGCTTTCTTCATTAAAAAGCGGGAGTTGCCTGTTTATATTGACTTTTTTTAATTCCTTTCAAAGTGAGGGATTTTCTAAGGCAAATTTCTGTTTAGAATGAGTTTCTGGCTTCATACGAGAAAGCAAGTTTTCTTTTTATGTTAATTTTTTAATGCATAGACAATTTCAAATAAGAGCGCACAGTAGGTTGCACCACGAAATACAAATTGCTGAATTTCGTGTATGGTAGGGTGGAAAAGTTGTGGGTGGATATCAAGGCTGGTAACCGATACTTTTATAACACTATTTTTTATTTTTTTATTTTATTTATTTTTATTTTCCATTTCCTGTACAACAAGAGTGAATCTTATAATTATAGTACAGGAATCCAGTATTCTTAAAGGACAGTTTACAAAATTATTAAGTACATACTAACAAACATTGAGTTTAATGAAAAATAAAAAATAAAAGTTAACATATTTAAACGAAATAATATGTGTACATTTAGGCAAAAAATGCAAATAGGAATTTTTTAAAACTATTTGCGTTGCTATTGAGTTGCTGGGTATGTGGAAGTAAATTCCAAAGACGTACTGCATATACAAAGAAATTCCATTCAGATACAAGATAGTGGTGTAAAGGGACAATAATTTTCCTTCCTCTTCGTGATCTGGCAAATCGTATTTTGTCGTAAAGATATTGTGGTGTTTCAGTATATATTATTTTATGTAGACATACAAGTACTCGTATCTTAAGGAGATTTTCAAAAGATACACCATATAAGTTATTGGCAACATCACAAATATGATCAAACTTTCGCAATCCATAAACGTGTCGAAGAACATTATTGTATAAGACATTTAACTTACGTTTGCTAGTATCATCACAACTTGCAAATACTTCACATCCGTATATTAACCCAGGAATCAGGTATGGCTTGGCAAGGACATTCACTTCATAGACTTTCAAATTGATAATAACACAGGCCGACAAAATTTGATGAAATTTTCTAACCAAGAATCAGACTATACTTTCCTGAAGATTTTAGACGTGCTGAATCCGAATCTGACCTAAAAATTTAAAATGGTTTTTGTAGGGGAGGAGTAACACTTTCAGATACCGTAACGATCTTTTTGAAAATAAAAAATTTTCTGGAAGTCACAGTACCTCAAATGTACCCAAAAACGTGTTTTTTGCACTTCTATGTTAGAATATCTGGAAAATCTGAGAAAACCTCAGCACGTCTAAAACCTTCAAGAAATTATAGCCTGATTCTTGGTTAGAAAATCTTGTTGGCCTGTGTAATTGCTGATACAAATATCGAAACTTTTGATTATAAAAACACTGGTGTTTTAAAACCTTCCCTATAAACAATTTCACTGGAATTCAAGTTGAAAACAAGTTCAATTCCAGCCCTGTTTTCCAGTTTCAAGGCTTGAATACAACTTTAATTACATTTTATTTCAATACCATACTCCAGCAAAAGGGAAACAAAAATTCAAGTTTCAAATATTTTTGTTAAATATACAAATGCTAGAATTTGAAATGTACTTTACTTCAAGCAAAATTTAAAGCACTTGAATTTTTAAAACCTATGTGCTTATTGGGTTTTACCCTAATACCGATATCGTTCCGGTATTGATTAGGTGTTTAATAAAATATATATATATATTTTTTAGGTTTATAACAAAAAATAAATATTTAAATGAACAATTTTCGTTCGATTTGAGATAACATTATCAAATTTTTCTTCAGATTATTTTTCAAATGAACACTTTTCTAGTACAAAATAAATTTTTCTTTAATTTAACTTGTTTTTGGAAAAAAAAAACTATGGTAACTCGACATATCTTGCTTCGGCAATAAAATTTATTACGAAATTTTCAATAGTACCGATACTTACCGGTATTGATGTTTCGGTTACGGTAATACCGATATCGATACGAATGAAACACTAATACCGATACCGATACACTCAAAAAAGTTTGACAGTTACTACATGACAGTTGTTTGTGTAGTAACAGTAGTTGTTGTTCTTAACTGTAACTTTAGTTGTTTGTCTATGTTAAAATACAAAACAACTATTATGAAAGTTATTGAAAAAAAAAAATAACTAACGAAAAGTATTGTATTTCGTAACAGGTGCATAGAGCAGATATTTTTAATTCTATAGTAAAAAACTATTATGATAGTTATTAAAAAAAAAGAACAACAAGTATTCTCTAAACAACTGTTTTTCGTAACAGTTATTCAGAGAAGTTATATAATTCTATAGTAGACAACTAGCAAAACAATTTTTTTACAATAAACAGTGGTTTTTGATAATTATGTAAAAAAAGTCGAATTTTTGAAAAATCCTGTTCAGTTTATATAACATGTTATTATTGATATGTATATTCTCAGTTTGCAAACTAAAGTAGTTTACAGCAGTTATTTTTAATTCTATAGTAAACAACTATGTATTATGGCAGTTATATAAAAAAAATAACTTACGAAAAGTACTGTATTTCGTAATAGTTCTTTAGATCATTATATAATTATATAGTAAACAACTAGCAAAACAGTATTTTTACAGTAAACAGTTGTTTTTGTTAGTTATTTAAAAAAAAAAAAAAAAAAAAAACGTTGACTTTTTGAAAATTCGTGTTTAGTTTATATTTGTTATTGATAAATTCTCAGTTTGAAAATTAAAATCAGAAAATTGTAGTGTACCTCGAATGCATAAAAACGTAATAACTGGAGAAACGTTTTAATTTTTATTTCAATTTACAAAGTAACTGTTTTTTATTAAAATATATATATGTGACAGCGCATAGAGAAAGTGACCTAAGGGTAAAAAAATCAATTTTTTTTTTTGATGTGGACAACATCTGAGCATCGAATGAGACCGATCCCATGCCCCAAAAAAAAGGGACCTAAGGGAGCCTTAGGTCCCTTTCTATTTTGCGCGTCACATATGTATTCCCAAAATATCGAAACAATTAACTGTAAAAAACATTAGTTTTTACCAATTTGAATAGTTTTTTTTTATTTGTGTAGTAAAAATTTGTCAGATAATTTAATGATATTATTAATTGTTTTTTAATGAATTTGTTAGTTATTTTTAAACAGTTATAATAACAATATTTTTAGTTACTTTAAAGGTAAATCCACTTAACAAATTGGATTGTTAGCACCGAATCTGTTTTCTGGGTGTATCTTTGTCGTCTTTTTAACTGTACAAACACTTTATTTTAGCTGATTAGTAGATTCTAACGACAAACTTGTTTGAGTGTACAAAAATACCGTTATTATTTTCGGTTACCAACCTTGGTGGATATAAAAATAACGTTTTGTTAACGTTTAACTTCTTGGGAGAGTATTTTCAGTTTGTGCTTTTTGTTTTTTCAAACAAAGTAAAACAAATTTGCTTAAATTAAAATATTTTTTAACATCCTTATGCGTTCAGTAAATGGAAGATAAAAAATATCCCTTTTTAAATCAATGCCTGAATTTTGAAAATCATTTAAATTTTATTATCCATGTAAAAATCTAATCATTATACCATACACCAATCTATGGTACAGAATATGTGACGCGAAAAATAGAAAGGGACCTAAAGTCAGGAGAGCATGGGATCGGTCTCAATCGATGCTCAGATGTTGTCCAAAAAAAAAAAAAATTGATTTTTTTACCCTTAGGTCCCTTTCTCTATGCGCTGTCACATATACTGAGTTTGTGCTGATGTTGATTAAAATTAAAAATGAGTTTCAATTACGAAATTTATAATATCAATTATTAAATATTTTAATTGATTTTGCACCTACCACGCAAATAATAGTGTTTATTACTGAAAATTGTGACGGTTATTTGAAATACATAATTAAATAATTCAATTATTTAATCATATCATATTGTATTAACTTGTATCCAATTTTATCGCTGCAAAATACGGATATAAATAAGTGGATCATTTGTATCCTTATAAATGCAATTATGATATTAATCACAACTGGGTCGACAACGACAACGAGAATTGCTTTTCATATATTTTGTATGGGTAGCAAAATGTCGCCATGTCGTCCGGCGATTTGTTGTCGTAATAGAATCTCTTCTATTTTCATGACGACACACTAAGCCACTTTTAAAATATTTGTCAAATTGTTGTCATATTTTTAACTAATTAAGGATTGCCATTAGAACAGAGTTGTAGAAATTCGTATAAGAGCCGCAATAATTCGTAATTTGTTTACAAAAAACATACTTTTTGAGAGAAGGAAAATAATTGAAAATAAAAATACATAATTTACCGCAAAAAAGCAAAATTAAATACAATAAAATGTAAAACAACAAGAATTAATGCAAAACCAATTGAATTGGTGAAGAATTATGGCGAAACACATGCAACCAATATTCTTGTTTTGCTTTTCTTTTTTTCTAAACGTTAAAAAAATGTCGACGGTCGATTGTCGCTGAATTTAAATTAATCACGACGACTTTTGCTGTCGTCGGTCGACAATCGACCCAGCTGTGATCAATCTCTGTAGCTGCATTTTCGCTCATACTTATCAATGATAAGTATTTAAAATAAATCTACTTTTAACTGATTAAAGTATAAAAAAATTATAAACTGTTAATACTTATAATTAGGGCAAGGAATTTCATGCAAATGCATGTTTTTTATCGATAGTCCAAAACTAATATGGACTATATTTATACGAATCATCAAATTTAGAAAAAAAATGGCATCGATTTGTAGTTGCATATTTTTGCATATTTTGTCATAAATGCATGTTTTTGTATATTTTGACTTTAAATGCATATTTGGTGCCTTTTTAATGCATATTTTGTGCTTTTTAATGCATATTTGTGCATATTTTTAATTTTTAGGAGCATTTTTTATTTTGTAAAAAAATATAGAAAATTGATACGTTTTCGTATTTAATCAAAATAAACATTCTTAAAACCTTATTGACCTATGGGAAATCTTCGAGTTCTGTGTCTGTTTGCAAAATAACTAACTTAAATACATTTTTTAAGTTTTAGAGTGCATTATTTTTGCAAAAATAATAGTTTTTAGTGCATATTTCTTATATTTTTAATGCATATTTTTCTTTTTTAACCGCATATTTTCCATTTTTAAGTGTATGAAATTTCTTGCCCTACTTATAATAGTTTCGGTATAATCGAATGTATGCCATCAAAACATTTTAAGAAGTAACGGGAAGAAGTTATGTTATCTATAAACGCTGAGTTTTTAACGTTGATACTTATCCAGGTTGCAATTTAACGTGCATACGTAAAGTAATGTGTTAATTTCGTCTTAAACATGTTTTCGTGTACTTTGAGTTTTTCGAGTTAAGGAATATAGTTAAGTCGAAAACACAGCTTTTATAGGATTTGATAAAATTTAATATAACCATTTTTCGGATGGAATTATATCCACCCGAGTAAAAAAGTTTATATAATATTATATATGAATGGAGATATTCGCAATATGTAACTGGATATAATTTCATACGAAAAATGGTTATATTAAATTATATCACATCGGATATAAATGTATTCAAAAGGATACAAAGTTATATTAAATGATCCAATTATGATCCAAAAAACCTTGTATTGGAGTGCATCAGGGATTGAACATACAAGGTTCTGATTTTACGTCGTACACACTACCATTGACCTACATGCTACTGTTGATAATGAGTAACTATTAAAGACGTACGTTAATGTATAAATCCGTTATTGTGGAGTTCTTTAAAGACTTCGGAAATTTCTTTTCAAACATGGATTTTTTTTGTTTTTAATATGGAATTTTTTTTTAATATGCAATTTTTTTTGAGGATTGGCACAAATTAGTACTGAATAATGTACTTCATTTTTGTTGGTGGCTCATAGTTCCTGAGTTATAGAGCTGCTAATTATAATTTGTTCATACACATCAACCCTGAAAAATAAATTTTTGAAAGACTTTTTGTACTAACTCTAAATATCAATTATTGAAAGACTTTTTTTGTACTAACTCTAAATAATAACTAAATTAATTAGGATTGGGCAATCTTGAATTTGGCTGCTTTTTGGTATTTGTGTTAAATTTTGAGCTTTGGTGTGTTCTGACATACATATATATGTAGTAAAATTTCATGGCCAACATGTTTGTAAAACATTTCATCCCCACCCTGTTAGAATAGAGTCAAAAATTACCGTTATGTGGGGGAGTTAGAGGGTTAATATGTTCCATGAAAATATTTGCCTTACTATTTTCTACAAAGTTGCTGCACGAACAGGCCAAGGGGGGAAACTTTAACCCCCCCCTCCCCCTCTAAAATAAAATTCCGATGTAATCTTTCAAAACGCCGACACACGTGTATTTTTTTGGTCTCCTCTACCAGAATCCATTGTCAGAACACCGTAATTTTTTTCGTTCTATGCTGTGTTATATATGAGAAAATTTCTTAACATTTTTATAATATATCATCATATAAAAACATATAAGGGCGCATACAAAATTGTATACATTATCATATACAATATTTGAATACTAAAATGTATATTTTTACTCGGGCTGATAAAAAGTATGATTTTCTATTTAACACAATTATATCAAGTAAAAATTTGGATACAATTATATATAACATATATATAATTTTATCAGTTTATATCAAAAATGATACAGTATAATAAAATTATGCAGCATCTAATGCAATTATATCGCGTCATTTCTCGGATACAATTAAGTATATCAGATATTTATAGAATTTAATCAGCTGCGATATAAACCAATACAATTATATTTGAACTGATAAAATTATATGGGCCCATTTCTCGGATTATATCAAATTAAGGATAACTATTTAAAGCTCCATGTCAATTTTTTTTTTCAACCTGGATATTAATTTAATGAATATATTATGATAAAAAAAGGCAATATTATGATTGTCACAATTATTTCGTAACATGATTCTCGCAATCATAAACCCAAAAATATATGTTTCTTCTCGAATATGCTCATCCAAACCATGTTTTTTCTCTGCGTATAATAAAAAATAAACAGCTTCAAAAGCTATCACGTATATTTTTCCTTTAAAAAAACAAAGTGGTTGAACTTTGGTTATTGAATCCTTTAGTTATCAAAAGTTTACATTTTTTTACTACCTCTGGTCGGCCACACTTCTCATGAGACTATTTTGTCAAAAATTTTCATAAGAAATCTTAAATAAATATTTTGCTAACACTTACCTGTATACCATGAGCACCACCTTGTTGACTGATGTGCAATTGTTGGGTCTGTTTCATTTGTAATGTGGTAGTAGTGGTCTGTTGTTGTTGTTGAGACATATTGGGATTACCTTGCTGAGAAGCTGGACCATTGTTGGGACCAGCATTAACATTGGGACCACCAGGATTTTGATTTGGCTGATTGGAATTTGAATTACCACCACCAACACCACCACCGCCACCCATATTGGGAGTATTTTGTTGTGGATTTGGTCCCCTTGTATTGGCCGATTGTGGTTGTTGTTGAGATTGTTGTTGCTGTTGAGCCGGAGACATATTAGGAGGACCATTTGATGGTCCACCTTGATTTGGAACCGTGTTAGGCCCTCGTGGAGGTCCTTGCATAAAGTTGGGACCAGCCGGACTTTGATTACCAGCTCCCGCCGGACCCATAGGAGAATTATAGGGCGAGTATTGTGGCTGTGTAGGATTTTGTGTTTGAGATTGCTGTTGTTGACCGGGTGCATTTGGTTTAGGAAAATTGCCCACACCCATGGGACCGTTAGGACCCATTTTACCAATATTAGCTTGGGACATATGTTGGTGTTGGTGTTGTTGTTGATGCTGCTGCTGATGTTGAATTTGTTGTTGATGCTGAAGACGTTTGAGATCGAATTCGTTTTGTTGAGAGGAATAATATAGCTCTTGTTTGATATCAAGAAAAGACTGTTGCACATTATTACCACCCATTGGACCGCCACCGGGATTTTGTTTTTGCTGAAATTGTGGTGGTAAATTCTGATGTTGTGGATGTTGTTGCTGTGGCGGTCCTTGAGGAGGACCTTGCATAAAATCATTGGGCCCACCGAAACCACTACCATAATCATTATAACGCCCATTGGGACCACCAGGACCACCCATTAGTTGTGCCTGTTGACCCTGATGCATAGGCGGCCGTGGGAAACTCATACCGCCCATAGCATTCTTATGCTGATGTTGTTCAGCCATTTGTTTTAGAGTTTGAGCGGCCAAAGATAGTTCGGACATGGGTCCGGTATTGGGACCATTTTGGAACTGAGAACGCATTTTGTTCATACCTTGAGGATCATTATTAGGATTACCCATAGGACCACCCATGCCACCAACACCACTACCAGGACCTCCACTATTGGGACCACCAAAGGCAGCTGAAAATTGAGCCATGGCATTTTCGGATTTTACATTCAAACTATTGATTAAATCTTGTACATTTGGTGGTTCCACTTTAATACCATCTTCTGTTTTAATATCCAATAAGGGCTTCTCATCCAAAGCATCCAAAAAGCCTGGATTAAAATCTTGTAGATCATTAATGAGATCCTTAAAGGTTTCATTACCCTCCGTGGTATCGTCGCCCATAAATTCGGGAAAACCAGGGAAATTACTATTGGGACCACCATCCTTTTCCAAACCAGCCAAATCAGGAAAATCATGATCTGGTTCACGTTTACATTCCACCAAATTGGCTAAACCACCCATACCGGTCTTTTGTTGCTGCTGCTGCTGTTGAGCATTCATATTATGGCCACCCATTAAATTTGAACCACCGCCACCACCACCGCTACCCATATGCATGCCGCCACCACGATTGTTACCATTATGTTGTTGGGGATCATTGACCCCTTGCCCCTGACCACCTGGTGCGCCTTGACCTGGTCCGCCTTGATTATTACCTCCTCCGCTACTAGCTCCCGGACCGGGACCACCACCTGCAGTACTAACACCTGGTTCACTTTTTACGGAGGTATTCGTTAAGGCTTTCACTGTAACATTGGTGCTTATCTGTTGGGGTTGTGAATTAGCCGCCGATGTTGTAAATTCTAATTGTTGTACAATTTCCACGGAAAATTTCAAATTTTCAGAACCATTATTGTTGTTGTTGTTATTGTTGTTATTACTATTATTGTTATTGGGCAATTTATGAGGCGGTTCAAAGTTTTCGGCACCATTGTCGGCATCGTCTGCGGGTCTTTTTAAGAACTTTTGTTGCTGAAAGAAGAAAGGAAGCAAATTTAAAATAAAATTTCTTTTAATAAAATAATTAAAGAAAACAAATATTTAATTCTGAAATAAAATAATAAAAATTTAAAATATTTTAGATTTTTCTATTGTATTTATTTCTCTTCTCACTTACAAAGAATAAAAAAAAATAAGTTCTTACTTCCGTTTAGAAAGTACTCATTTATTTAAGAGATTCTCTGGTAAGCCGGAACATGAAATTGAATTTCTACAATAATATGTTGTAAGTATTAAAATAATTTCTTGTTTGAAAATTTACCCAAATATTCATTAAAATTGTTTAACAGCTTAAGAGATTCCGTAAAGAGTTAGTTTTAAAGTTGGGTAGATAGTTATTAAGGTTAAGTATCAGGCTTTTTAGCAGGAGTTTTTAAGTTGATGATGCGTTTTTAGGCAGATATGAAAATGTTTTTTCTGTTATTTATAATTTTCTTAAATGTCGACGTAAAGTTTTTTTCAATACTTTATAATTACTGGACATTTTTTGCAGTGTGTTTAAGTCTTTCATGATTTATTTTTGCAGTGTTTTTTTTTGTATACTTTTTTGGATTAAAGTTCTTTGGTTTAAAATTTTTGGTAATTTATTTATGTATTTTGTTTTAAGTAGGAATTATACTAAAGATCTGTAATTAAAATCAAAGATTAAAAAATATGATCACTTAAATAATATTGAAATTCAGATTCACTCAGGTTCAATTCCTAGCGGCTTATTATTGCAACTTATGAGTGTGGTTTAATTATTTATTGCATTATTTATTGGTAATTATTTATTGGTATTTGTTAATTATGTATTTTTTTTTTAATTTTTGTTAATAATTGTTTTTCTTTTTTTATTTTTCTTAAGTATTTTAAGTATTTTATTTTAATTTTGTTACGCTTTGTTTATTTTGATTTTCTAGTTATTAACAACAATTTTTCTTAATTCATAGTGAAACCAAATAAATGCTTCAATGCATATAAATTTTTCTTTTTGTAAATAAATTAAATTTATTGGAAATAGATATTTTAATAATTAACGACATACAGCGATTATTTCAAAATTAAAAATATTCAAGACAAAACTCCTTCCCCTTCCCAATTTGCAACATAAAAAATACTATAAAAATAAAATTAAAAAACTCCGATTTTCTCTGCAGAAAACAAATTTTTTAAACATTGTTAATTCGAGTAATAGAAACTTGGCAAAACCAAAGCCCAAATATTATCTGTTAAAAATGTTTTAAATTAAAAACAAAAAAAATTTATGTTAATTTTTACCCGATTGTCCCTATGTCTGATTTTTTTTTTCAGAATATCGTTTATAGATGAATATTTAAAGTGGCAACTCAGGGGCAATAAATAATAGGTGCAGTAAAAAGTGGGTCTTGGTCAGACCTGGGGGATTTCAATTACAATTCCTAGATTTAATCTAGATTTAGTCTTAATTTACGGAAAATGGTACCAAAGTATTTGGAGGCTGTGAAAAATTACGTGGCATTCATATTTTTTATCATACTTGTAACTTCTGAACCCATCGATCGATTTTGTTTATTTTCAATTGCACCCTTGGGCGGAAGTTTCTTCTTATTGGGGATGTGATCGTGATTCAATTGACACACATTCACTTGGCCATCTCAAGATCGACTAGTTTCGTATTGAACAACTTATAAACTCCTATTTTCCAGAGGAGGGGGGGGTTTTTTTAAATTACTTTAAAAAACCATCAGTTATTTTTACATTAAACGCTTGAAAGAAAAAAACGTAAATTTCAAAAAAATTATATATAAATAAACAATAAAAAACTCCCATATTACACACTATGTTGCATAGCAACTTGCAGTAGGAAAAAAACAAAAACTCAAATAAAATACAACATATTCAACTACTCACAACAAAAATGCATTAACAGAAAAAACAAAAAAGATAAAAACAAATTATAAAATTCAACAATAATAAATCAAGGTTTTACAATGAGCAACACTTTGGTTTTATTTAAATATTCGTTTTTTGTAGTAGTTTTCTACATTTCTGTTAGTTTCATCGCAGTTGAGCATCTAACATTTTTTTTTATTATGGGTATTCACAATCAGTGGGTGCAATTAAATGGCTTAACACAAAAAATTGGAAGAAAAAATCTACTCAAATTTTGTTTTTGTCTAAATTACATAAAAACTTTGTAAACTTTAACGAGTTTTTACATTTTTCTGCTAAAAATTTAGTAGCTGTTTGGAAGATTTTAACAAATTTTGTTTCATTTAAACAATATTTTGACAAACATATTTTTTTTTGTATGTAGAAGGTTTCTAAAGCACAAGTTTAAGGTTTCACAGAGTTTCCTGGACAAATTATACACTGTTCATATTGCTCATAATCACAACTTTGAAGAATTTATTCAAAATGATTCAATGATTTTTAAAGATAATTCAAAAAACTTGATTTATAAATTCGCGAATCAAAAAATATAAAGATAATTCGCGTGAATTATTTCCATATTTTTTTTGATTCGTAAATCAATTTTTGGCTAAACTGCAGTTTATGGGAGTTCGTCAAAAAAAGATGACCCCCTCTGGAATTAAAAAAGAAAAGGAGTAAAAAGGTTAAAGTCGGGCATGCCGGCTATATAATACCGTACACCAGTCTGACTTAAAGCCAACTAATGTTTGGATCCGAAATTTGAATGGGTTAAAACGGACTTGTGTCAAAATTTTCTATAAAATCATAAAAGAAGAGAAAATCGAAAATATAGCCCATATGGGCGATAGGTCCAAATATGGACCGATCCTATCTAGAATCGATAGGCTTTTTCCTTGGGACCATGTAAGTCAGCGAACCAAATTTCATTGAAATATCTTCATATTTGCGGCATGCAGCGTGTAACCAAGCCAATTTTGGGGGGACCCTTATATGGGCACTAGGTCTAAACATGGACCGATTTTAACCAAAATCAATAGGCTTCGTCCTTGGGTTACGTTGGCCCAAGCCACGTTGGTCGATGTACCAAATTTCGTCGAAATATCTAAATATTTGCGACCTGTAGAGTGCGCACAAGAATGTATGGACAGACAGACGGATGGACGGACAGACGGACATCGTTAAATCGAAATTAAAAAAAATTCTGGGCCTTGGTGTTACAAACATCAGCACAAACTTATAATACCCTCTCCACGTAGTGGTGTAGGGTATAAAAACAGAAATTAATATTGGGAGGGGCTCGGCCCCGGGAGGCCTATAGGGGGCAAAAAAAAACGGGGGGACATAGTAATATGTAAGTGTGTGTACTCAAATTAAAGGAAATTGTCTCACGATTTCAAAAATGTTTTTTTTTTTAATCCATAAAATGTAGCCCTAACTAGAGCCATTTTAGTCCCTTAAGAGGGGAGCTGAAAATTATGAAAATTATGAAATTTTTTTGTATGGTAAAATGGTACTCAAATGATAAAAAAAGTTACCCCCTCGAATTCAAAAACTATTTTTTTTTTGTTTTTTTCAATAATCGATAAACGCATTAAAAATTTAGGCATTTACATAAAAAAATAAAAAAAATTTTTGAAAAAATCGCGCGATTTTTACAAAAAAAATTTTCCCTGCGGTGCAATAACAGTACATCACTTCTGAAATTCCATTTTCCATCAAAAATTTTAATTTTTATATCATCTACAAGGTTTGGGTATACCTAACATTAAAAAAAGAAAATATCGCGCGATTTTTACAAACAAAATTTCCCCTGTGGCGCATATCAACTATATCAGTTCTGAAATTGCATTTCTCATCAATAAAAAGTTGACTCCTTTTGTCATTTCCACTTCCAACTGCCTTTTGTGTTTCAAATTTTCAAAATAAACCACAAAAAATGGACAAATAAAACCCTGTATTTATCAAAACTAAAATAATGTGATTTTAGACTTTTTTTAATTTTTCGAAGGTCTAAAATTAAACAAAATGCCTCTAATTTCATTCACGTCTAACGGATTAGTAAAAAAAACCTCATTTTTGAAATCGTGAAAAAATTTCCTTTCATTTGAGTACCATTTTCGTTCATATTAATATTTTACTTTTTTCTACCCCCCTATTGGTCGAAAAATGGCTCTAGTTAGGGCTACGTTTTATGTATATATAAAAAAAATAACATTTTTGGAATCGTGAGACAATTACCCACACTTACATGTTACTATGTCCCCCCGTTTTTTGCCCCCCGCGGGCCTCCCGGGGCCGAGCCCCTCCCAAAATTAATTTCGGTTCTTTTCTTTTTTAATTCCAGAGGGGGTCATATTTTTTTTATATTTTTTTGAAGAAACCCCATAAACTGCAGTATTGCCCAATTTTTTTGTTTTGATTCGCAAATTGATGTCAATTTTTTAATTCGTTTAAAAAACTGCATTATAATATAAAACATTGATTTATTTTTAGGATAAAATTTAATTTGAAATAAAGAATCAAATAAATCCAGACATAATTCGCGAATCAAAAACAAATTTTATTTGATTCTTTTTTAGTAATTAAATTATTACTGATGATTGAATAATTTTTTTAAAGGTCTGGTCATATTGCCTGTGCTCTGAATATTGAATCACACTATTAGTTCTCCATGAAACTAGCAGTTTGTTTTATTTTTACTACAAACAACAATAATACAATATTATTGCAATATATATATATATATTTTATTTCATTTCAAATAATTAAGTAATACGTGACATAAGGAATGTAATTTATCTTTAGCTTATTCTAGTATTTTTTTTTTCCTGAAAAAATCAACATTTGTAACAAAGAAAAGAACAACGTAAATGATGCGTTTTTTTGCATAGTGGGTTGTTAAAATGTAAGGTAGCGTTTACATTTGCATCGAAATTTCGATATTCACCACTGTAAAAAACAATGAAGAAAAACTTATAGAAGTTAAATTTTGAGAGAATATATTTATATAAACCGTGTTTTTGACTTAACTATATTCGTTAACTTACAAAAAAAAAAAAATCTTAAAGTACACAAAAATGTGTTTTGGGCAAAAACTAACAAGTTACGTTTCGTACGTACGTTAACTTTCAACATGAATAATTTTCAACGCCAAGCCCGCATGACACTAGCTTAATTTTGTATTGAGAAGTTTTTTGAGAACAGTGCAATTCTGTAGTCATAGGAAAATTACATAAGTGCAAAACGTACAACCATACTTACATATCACAGAAATCACTCACTAACTGTCAAAAAATTTATAAAAATTTTCAACTTTAAAATGACATTTAGTGATTGATTATCTAGAATGTTGTCAATTTTCTAAGTTTTTCTCCGTTTCTTGCAATTTTTCTGTGTTTATAATGATTTTTAACAAATTTTAGCGATTTTCCTTTGGAACAAAGTGCGCATCACTGTTTATTTGTTTACAAATTATATTTTTGACTCTCTCTAAAATTTGCTGTTTCATTTCATCAATCCTTGACTCTGAGTCCAGTGTTGCTAACTTTTGGAGTGTAAAAAGCGCAAATGTTTTGCAAAAAAGCGTAAAAGGCGTTATTTTTTCGATTAAAAAAGCGTAAAAAAGCACTATGCCTTTTTAATAAAAAATACAAATAAATTTGTACAAAGTTGAAAAAAGTAATGTAAAGTATTGATTCGTCATAAAAATTTGATTTTCGGATATCATAATTTTTTTTAAAGTTTTTGCATAGAAAAAAAGCTTTGCGTTTTTTTCTTTTTTATTTCAACTCCTTCCACTGGCGCAAGTCGGCCCAAAACGCTGATTTTAAGACCCTTTTCCTCCAGAGCAAAAACAGCTGCATTTATAGGATATCTGACTTTACCATTCGATTCTACAACAAAATTTAATACAAAAAAGTTTTTTTGCATTTTCAAAATACACCAGATAGCCACTAGAGTGGTTCGAAAATCCACTTTTTTCAAAAACTTCTAAAAAGTAATTTTCTTATTACACACAATGAAAATGTATTTCCGGCTGAGTACATGGGTACAAAAATTTTGGATATACCGCGAACCTTTAAAAAGTTATTAGCTAATCAAATTTGAATTTTTTTTAATTCAATGAAAAAGTATTTGGGCTTATTAAAATGCAGCTTTCAGAACTCAGTGCCGCATTATAAATTTATTTTTAAGTAAGGACAAAATAATTTGTAATTTTTGTAATGTTAATTACAAAGTTTTTTTTTTGTACCAATGTTCTCAGCAGGGAATACATTTTCATTGTGTGTAATAAAAAAGTAACTTTTTTCAAAATTTTGAAAAACGTGGATTTTTGGACTACACTAATGACTATCTGCTGTATTCAGAAAACGCATAAAAAATGTTTTTTATATTAATTTTTGCTATGGAATCGAATGGTAAAGCCATATTTCCTAGAAATGCAGCCGTTTTTGCTCTGCAGAAAATGGGTCCCCAAATCAGCGTTTTTGGACGACTTGCGCCAGTGGTAGGAGTTGAAATAAAAAAATAAAAAAAAACGCCATTCTTTTTTTCGATGCAAAAACTTTTAAAAAAATGATGATATCCCAAAATCAAAGAAATTTTATATATTTCTGACGAAATAAACAGTTCACATACAAAGGTTTCTATATTTTCGTTAATTATAAATACTATCCAATTCAATAAACTATAGAAAAATGTGTAAAAAAACCGCAAATGGTTCTTTCCGAATCGCATTTTTGTGATTCCCAATACTTCTTAGGTCTGAGTGGAAAATATGTTCATGGTTGAAAACAATTAACAAACAAAAGTTGGAACTAGATTAATTTTACACAGCTTTACAAAATAAATTATTTGCAGGGATTTAAACTTTGGTACAACATATTTATAGATTTAGACAAGCTGATTCTAAATATGTTTTTCAAATTTCTCAATCACGTCCACGTCACGTCCCATTGGTTAGAAAATCGTGGTTAAAAATGCCGAAATACTCTGTATTAGGCTTATTTGTAAATTATAGAAAAATTATGACGTGACAAAAAGTTTTAAAAACAGAGTTCGGAATCACGAACTTAAAGTCCATATAAATTATTTATTAGAATTTAAACCGCATAACACATGATGAGGTGTTTTATTTGTAACTAATCGTAGCATAAATACCACCTTTTTACAGGTGAAGTAAAAAATAAGGTCCAGTTATATATAATTCGAATTTATAAAAGCTGTAAATTATCTTAAGAGCAGCGATATAGTCAAGCATTTAAAATGAATTAAATTTCGAATTAAAAAATAGATAAACTAGTGTTTTTTAATATTTAACTGATGACAAATTCCTTACGATTTCTCATACAATGGCTGACGATAGTGACGATTTATTTTTACATTTGGTCTGGTACCACTGCCTACATTGACCTTAAAACCTAGGAAATGTTGCCATATAAAATGTTCCACTTAAAGAATTAGTAACCTTTTTTAGAACAATTTAATTGCAAAAATTTTCTTTTAGTGTTAAAAAAGCACTAAAAGCACTAACCAAAAAATAAAAAAGCACTATTTTAGTGTTTTTTTTTTTTTGGCACCATGAGCAAAATTTTGGCGTTTTGGGTCATCAAAAAGCACCATAAATAGTGCTTAAAGCACCATAAATAGTGCTTAAAGCACCAGGTTGGCATCACTGTCTGAGTCTCCATTAGCTATGATATTCTCTTAAGATAGCTGTTATGAGAGTCAGAAATAAAATCTAATACTTTTGTGGTGGAGAACACTAATGTTAAGAAATGTCATTATTTATTTTTTCTTGCGGAGTCAGTCGCAAATGAATGTCTTTTATTTCATTTTCTTTTATTTTTATAAGCTTTGTTTGTTGGTGATGCCATTAAGCAGTAAAAAATATGGCATCGACTCAGATGTTATAAAATAGTTTTCTTAACTTGTAGTCTACACGAGACATAAATTAGTTAACATGGCCACTAACATTATGTTAATGTTAAGTGTGGACCACTCATTTTAATGTTATGATTTACGTTTTTCCTGTGTTAACATAGTTGTTAAAGCAGGCACTATCCACGGCTCTCATCTGAAAAAGTGAACTGGTTTTAAGAGAGTTTCAATGTAAAATAACAAAAAACGTGAAAAAGTGGTATTTTTAATTAATTTTTTTTTATTGTTTTTAAGCAATTTTAATTAAATTGTAAAGTGCACTTGTATTGTTTGATATGTTCTCTGCATTAGTTTTGTATAATTAGCACAAAATTTTGCTTATTAATTAAAAATAATTAAATTATTAAATTAATAATAATTAAAAATATGCGTTGAGGCTAGTGGTTTGTCTTTAGTCTATATAGTCGTTGGTTAAAGAAGATGTTAAAAAAAACTATTTTATAACATCTCAGTCGATGCCATATTTTTTTACTGCTTAATGGCATCATCAACAAAGCTTATAAAAAAAACAAAGAAAATATATAAAAACAGTGTAGGAATTGTGAAGAAATTTGCATTATTAGAACTTAAAATGTAGTATTCTTATTATTTATAAAAGAAAAAATATACAACCAATTAATTACTGTGAAATAAAAGACATTCATTTGCGACTGACTCCGGCAAGAAAAAATAAATAATGAAATTTCTTAACATTAGTGTTCTCCACCAAAAAATATTAGATTTTATTTCTGACTCTCATAACAGCTATCTTAACAGAATCTCATAGCTAATGGAGACTCAAAGTAATATCTGCATTAACAACTATGTTAACCCAGGAAACACGTAAATCATAACATTAAAATGAGTGGTCCACACTTAAAATTAACATGATGTTAGTGGCCATGTTAACTAATTTATGTATCGTGTAGACTACAAGTGATATTGGGCTTTAGAAACTCAACGTTAATAATACATTTTCATCCCTAGCGCAACTTCTTCGAGTTACTTCCGAGAAAGTTTCAATTGCCGTTCAATTATACCATAAATATTATAAACATTGGTTGTTTAAAAAATGTCCGAACCTAAATAGGTTTAACGTACACTAATAGAAAAAAGCCTGTAAAAAAATTTCCTAAAACTACTAAAAATTAGTTAAAAAAATAACCTTGCAGTAAAAACAGCTGAAATTAGCAGATTATTTTTGCTATATATTAGTAAGATATGAACAGCAAAAATAAACCATAATTTTAGTTTTAAAATAATAACCTAACCTGCTAAAATGAGCAAAAAATTTTATAAATAATTAGTAGGCTAAAAATTTCAGAAAATTCAGTTTTTTTTTTGATTTTTTTTTTTTTTGTAAACGCTAAATCAGCAGTTTACTATTTTTTTTTTCAGAAAATATTTCTGTTGATTTAGCATTGAACTAAAAATTCAGCTTAAAAATAACAAAAAATTTATAGAAATAACAGTTTGTTTTTCTATTTTTAGTCTACTAATATTTAGCAAAGTTTTCTGCAAATTTTACAGTATAATTTCTCATTTTCAATTAACTGAAAGTTAACTCAAATATTGTATAACTAAAATTTTGTAAAATTGACTTCAGTTTTATTTTTGCAGTTCTTATTTTACTACTGTTTAGCAAAAAAAAAAATATGTTAATTTCAGCAGATTTCTTTTTTAAGGTAATTTTTAACTAATTTTTATTTTAGTAGCTAGTGCTAGTGCAAGCTAGTACAAAGATGATTTGATAAATTTTATGCCTAAATTATAATAAATATGAAGAAATCTATTATTGGCAAAATTAAAAAATATTATTTCACCATTAAAAATGTAAAAATGTTCGAAAATATTTTAAATTTCCTATTTGCAGCAACATTTAATATATTTTTTTCTTACTATTTGAGAGAATTGCATACTGTTTATTTTATTAACTCTGCTTTAATTCCTCTCGTTCATCGTTCGACGTTCCAATTATCTGCCGTTTCAATTTCACTCGTTTTTCATTCCATTCCATTTCCCAATTTTAGTATTCCAATTCCACTCGTTCCCCAGTTCGTTGCCATTATCTTGTGTTTCAATATCAGTCATTTCTCGTTATATTCCATTCCATTTCCAATTTAAGTGTTCCGTTCCATTCTACAACGTTCCCCGTTTCGTTCTCATTAGGTATTTTTTTAATCACTGAATTTATTTTTGGATTAATTTTATTTTGTTAAAAAATCCGTATTTTGTTTTTTTAATTTTAAAAAGTTATAATTTTTATCAAAATCTAATACTTATTCGCCGATATAATGTGCAAGAAAATCATTAAATTTTGTAAAAATGTGAACACAGGAGTTGAAATAAGCTAAATCAAAAATGGATTTTAAATTGGTTTGGACTCATAGTAACATGGTCAATCCCATGTTGAAAAATAAGGTCGACCCTAATATTCTTATATATTTGCATTTTCATATGGGTTCCTTAAATTTCAGACATGTTCCCATTCAAACAAATCTACACAAAATATGAGAATATGCCGCTAAAAAATACATGTTCATTATTAAAATTTCAGCGAAATCGTTGGGCGATACCAGGGATATTTTTTATACTTCTATTGTAATAATTTTGTTTAGTGTAAAGCATTGCTGGTGGTCAGTTACATATTTGGGACATAAGTATGAAAAAGAATATTTACAATTTTTAATGAACTGTAATATGCACAAAATTTTCCAAGTAATATAATTCGATGGCTTAATGTACAAAAGCCCTAATTTAATTTTTTATGACAAGGAAAAATCTTTAAATGTTATTTTTAATCAATAAAATAAAAAACTGCATTCAAAGAATTTGTAAATTTATAGTTTTTTAAATTTTATTTTGTTTTTTATTTTTTCTTTTCCTCTAAAGAAATAATAAATCGAATTAGGGCCTTTCCACACTAAGGCAACGAGTTACAACAAAACCTAATTTTGTTTTTCTCATAGTCGAACTTCATATCTGCGCTGTCAAACTGAAGATATACAGACATTTTTTCATTGCAGAAAACTTAAAGCTAATTTAAGTTTTTACGACTAAAATGGTAATAAAAATAAAATGTGTATTGTTTTTTACACACACAAGAAATTCTTAAGCCAAACCAGACGGAAAATTTTACCAAACCAACAAAATTTAATACACTTAACAAATTTTATTTGTTAACAATTAGTTTAATGATTTTAGATAACTCAGAGTCTTGCTGGGACTTTTGTAATAAAACTTAATGTTATTTGAGGGTACACACAGACAAATAAAGAGCCAATCGAATTGAAAATTGTATTTAAAAGTAATTTTTGAATATATTGTGTGTTGAAACTAAAATTAGGTTGCATTAACCGATGTTCATAGTGAAAAGGAATATTCAATTGCAGCAACGGAGTTTAGCGGTGGTAATTGAATTTTAATTGTAAGCTAACCAAGTTCTCTAGGTGCATCTTTCCTTTCTCCATGTTTACCTTTCCTATGTACTTCTAATTTACGGCCTTAAATAAAATTTGTTGAAACTTACACATTTTTAGTTAAAAATTTGTAAAACAACAATAAATTTATGTTAAAATAAAATTTCTCTAACTTTTGTATATTTACAAATTTTTAACTAAAATCTAGTTAATTTCAAAAAATATTTTAGGGCATACATTTGAAGTATGTAAATATTTCTGTTGAATAATAGTCCTTATTATGTTGAGTGTAAAGTCGGTTGATGGTTGTACTCGCAGTAAATGATTTATTTTTACTATTTGCAAATAAAGAATGTTAACTGTTGTTATATTATGTTATTTTACTACTTATTTCACGCTTTAATTTAGTTAATTTTTAATTAAAGAATTTGACGTCAGTTTTACGCAGGTCTAAATATTATGTTTTAAAATCTTTTGGGATTTATCGTGACATAATAAAAATCGCTGGGAAAACGTCAAAGTCCACTATAAAAAAAAAATAATATTTAAGCAAAGTTTGCAATTTGGTTATTTAAAGTTAATCAATCGATTAAATCGCTTCAAAATTTTATTGGATTAATCAACATATAAATTGATGCAACAAATTTCGTAACTGCATTCAAAAAAGCCGAATACCCGATACTGGATTTTTACTATCATATTACTTTGCTTAATATAATTAGGGCAAATTTAAAATGGCACAAAAAAAGTTGAAACTGGCTCGCAAAAAGGCACCAAAAACGTTTATTTAAGCGATTAGTCTGTAAGGATCATATGTGATCCATAGACTTTTATAAATAAAGAATGAAATGAAATAAAAAATTGGCATCTAAAATGGCAGGCGTATTTCAAAAATTTTAAAAATGCTATTTAATTTAAATGTTTTTGTAAAATATTTTCAACAAAAACAATAAAGCATTAAACACATAGACGACTGCAGCTACACGACTACAGCCTGTCAAAAATAAAATACACACGTTTATATGAAAACGATTATTTTGACACCAACACAGCTACACGGCTACACGACTACTTTTGCCGCTGTAGTCAACTTGGGATAATTTCTATTTTTGTTGGCTACAAAACGAAAATAGTGTTGACAATATAACAAAATATGTAAAACAGGACAATTTTTCCCGCTAGAGGCGAAATAAAATCGCTAGTTCTGACTAAAAAATCACCGTTATGGGAACACTAAAGAAACAGCTGTTTATATTTTACAATTGTTTGAAGGTTTCATTAATTTATATTTGGAACTAATTTTATTGTGATGTTTTGTAAAAAAAATGGATCTTACAAAATTATAATTATAAATATTCCTCAGCCATTATTTTAGAAGCACAAACCAAAAACGATTAACATTTATCAAAACGTCAAATTTTTTGCATCATCTGTTTACTATGTTGCTGTCGTTTTCAAAAAAATTAAGTAGCTGACTACACGACTACAATTGCAGCCAGCAGCATTTGTAGTCGTGTAGTCATGTAGCCGCAGTCGTCTATGTGTTTAATGCATAAGAAGGAATTCACTATTGAACAGCTAAAGCGCAATCGGCGTAAATTAGTATAATTTTTAAGGCTTGAAATTTTCGTTGATGTTAAAAATGCTTGACCTTGCAGAAGAACTGCTGAAATTAGCTGATTTTTTTTTTTTTTTTGTTAAGTACTAGTAAAATAAGATCAGCAAAAATAAAACCGTTAAATCTACAGAATTTTAGTTATATTTAAGTTAACTTTTAGTAAATTGAAAATGACAAATTGTACAGTAGAATCTGCAGAAATTTTTCCTAAATATTAGTAGACCAAAATTAACAAAAGCAAAATGTTATATCTAAAAAATTTCTGTTATTTTTAACCTAAATTTAGTCGACTGCAAATAGCAGTCTATCCTGCTAAAATCAGCAGAAATATTTGCAAAAAAATTGTAAAATGCAGTTTTCAAAAAACTAGATTTTTATTTGCATTAAAAAAACAACTAAAATCGGAAAAAACTTTGGAAATTGTAAATTTTTTTTTTAGTTTTTGGGCAACTAATTATTTAGCAAAATTTTTTGCTGATTTTAGCAGGTTAAGTTGTTATTTATTTTGTATTAACAAAAATGTAACTCAAATATAACTGAAATTTTATAAATTTAACATTTTTATTTTTGCTGTTCCCATCTTACTAATATTTAGGAAAAATAAAATTAATTTCAACAGTTTTTCTGCAACGTCATTTTTAACTAAATTTTTTACAGACTTTTCTATTAGTGTACGTTTGTAACATGCCGAAATATAGGGGCCGAAAGTCCCATTGTAATCAGCATGTCCGAAATATATAGAATTTATGGTCAGAGCTCTATTCATTTTTTAAAGTCAAGATTTTGTTGGACAAGTTTGGACATGTTTTGTTTATACTGTAGATGGGACTTAAAGCATTTGATACCCAATTAGTATATTTTTTTTGAAATAATAGAAATAAATTAATAAATAAAAAAAATTTGATAATTTTCGTCCCTACTTTTTAGCCCCTAAACTTGAGATTGGGCCGCTAAAAAAGATCGCTTACCCGGATCTCATTAAAATCGGAGAGAACCAATTAAAAACACCTTCTTTGTCAGTTACTTTCTTTGGAATATTGATAGTGGACAGATGAAGGGTGATGAAAGATGAAGATCTTCAAACACAGTCCACCATTAGTCTTGCATCAGATATGCCTTTGCCATTTCTATGTATTAGTGGCATCACACGGTATTATTTATGTCAAATACATGCGATTCAGCAAATTGACATCACCCTAAGCAGGGCTTCGCAGAATGAATCCTATTTTGAATGAAGTACCTAACAATACCATTCGCTTTCATTCTAAATCGATTGATTTAATTTTTAACCATTGGCAGAGACTTTATTCTTCGGAATTCATTTGATCGAATTCACTTTTAAGGAACTCAATAAATTTATCGCATTAGATTTTGTCAGTCATTGAATACAACCGTTAGGAATTCATTTGATTTTTTACTCATTAGATTGATAATTTGGGAATTCAATCAGTCATTCGATTTTGTATCATTTGATTGACGAATTTGGGAATGACATGCGATTTTCTTCATTCGCTTTAAAAAATTTGTAAAATTATGTTATTTTCCAAGCAAAAATTGGAAGTAATGCTTTCCAAATCACTTCTTTCTCTGCTTCACAAGTATCGGTTTGTGTATTTTTACTGCTTTTTTAGAAGTAACTCGAAACAACTAAAAAAATCACTTCTTTCATAGCTTCCAAAATATCCATTACTATATTTTTACAGCTTTTTTAGAATTAGTTCCGAACAACATCCAAAAAATCGCTGAAGTATTGTTTCTTAAGCATAATTAAACTAATTTTTATACAGCTTATTTCTAAACAGATGATCGAGGGTTCAATTCCTAGAGACTCCAATATTTTTTAATTTTTTTTTCAATTTCAATTTCTTTTTATTTTTTTTGTTTTTGATATTTATAATTATATATAAAAGAAAAATTATAAAAAATTGCTTTTTATGCACTTGTGAAAATAGTACTGAAAACAATACTGGATTGCAGTGCACCTTTTGCACTTGTTTAATAAGTACTTTTATTAAAGAGAGTATAGCACAATATCTCACAATGACAAAGTGGTGTCTTTGTGTCAGTCAACTTTCATATCAAAGAATAGCTAAGCGGTAGAGAGCTGGACTAGCAATCTTGAGGCCGCAAGTTCGATACCCGGTGGCAATAAAAAATAAAATTTTGTAAAATAAAAAAAAAAAAAATTTTATTTTTTTTGCGAAGAATTTTTTTTAACTTTTAATTGATGAAAAAGAGCTTCATTTGCACTCGTTCAAAAAGTACTGCAAAAATGTTGAAGTGAGAGTACTCCTCTCCTATGACAACTCAATGTTAAAATCATTAGGGTTTCTGTTAAAAAAAAGTACATCTATGGCATTAATTGTAGTGTTTTTTTGTACTGCTTCGGCATCTCTTTTTTTGCTGGGTTATTACAGTAAAATTAAAGATTTCTTACAAGTAAAGGAGGAAGGCAAAAAAAATATACTGAATTACCTAAAATAGTTCCAACTATGAATGCCATCAATAAATTATTGTCTAAAATCATACTCTTTATTGAAATTTAAATGTTGAAATTGGTAAAATATTCTTTTCTATTCCATTTTGTGTATTCCAGTACTTTACCACTGTATGCGAACGTTTTAAGCTCTTTTTTGGTATGACTTAAGGGTTAATTCCAATTTTATGTTTTTATTTGTAAAAAATATTAAATAAATAAAAATAAATATTCTATTTGTAAAAAATATTAAATTCCTTTAATAAAAATTAAAACGTAGTTGTTTTCAAAATTTTAAAATCGATGATATTCCCCAAACTTTTCCATAGATTGAACAAAAATCGATTGAATTCCTAGCAATTGAATTCAGTGAACAGATCGAATAATGTCTTTAAAATTAAATCGAATTAGAACAATTAAGACTTTATTCGATGTGGAGAATACCATTTTGAGAATTCAATCATTTCATAGTCAATCAGAATTGAAAACAGAATAAGGGAATGAAGTCTTTAGAAGCTCTGACCCTGTGTATCTTTTGCTACTGTGGTAGCCATATTCTAAAATACCATAAACTTAAGCCTGTTTTAGGAATAATGGTTGACTGTGGCATTAAATATGGCAACGTTGTAATTGCGCGAGATTGTATATCTCAAAACAATTGTTGCGTGCCATCTGATGTAGAGTTGGCGAACTTGTTGAAGCTTTTCAGTTCGTAGCCCCGCTATGTTATTGTACTTTGGTTGAGTTAATGCTATAAGAACACCGAAGGACGGTGCTGCTTTATGTATGAGGGATAGAAAACTCATACATATTATTTTTCAAAATTGTTGTTGCTGTCCCTGTGGATCGAACCCGCAACCTTCCATGTAATAGTGCATCGCGCTAATGATTAAATATTTGGTATTTCCCATATAATATTTTAATTAAACTGTTGGCTAAATTTTGACTGAAAATTAAGTAATCGGGCCTAATTTTTGAAATTATGAATTTTAGAAGTGTTTATTTAATGAATTTTCTTTTAGTGGACCTATTTCCGTTAACTTTTAGTAAAAATTGCAAAATTATAATGGTGCTGAATTCATATAATAAAAAGTACAAGTCACTTGTTTCACAAGTTAGTTGCGTTATTTATATCAAAAAATTTTAAATCTTAACGAAAGATTAGCAAATTTGTTCATAAAATTATATAACTAAAAACGCCACATATTTAGCACAGTAAAAAAAAATTAAATATCGTTTTTCCTACAATGTTGTACGGTAGAATTGTGCCGCGAACCTTGACATAATAAAACAAAAATGAAAAAAATACAGCAAAACAAAAAACATAAAGAAATCATTTCGATTTTTGTTGTATACAACAACAACAAAATGGACTACTTACTCACTTGATGATACCCTACATCATGCGGGGTAAAAATAGGTGGGTGGAGGGAGAGGTTTATTAAATTCGGTCACTACGTTTGTGACATATCGCTGGGATTATTCAATAAAAATGAGTTCCGAATCCCGGGATTCTTAAGGTCGAATCCCGGGATTTTTACAATTGCAAAAATATGTGGTAATTTTTCTAAAAATTTAAATCCTGCTGATATTTTTAAACCGTTTTTGTTAAGTATAATTTTATATAAATCTATATTGTGCAGTATTTCTTATTATCAGGGCAATATTTATACCCTACACCACTATGTGGTCAGGGTATTATAAGTTTGTGCTGATGTTTGTAACACCAAAAAATATTGGTCCTAGACCCACTTTATAGTATACCGATCGCCTCAGAATTTTTTTTCATTTCGATTTAACGATGTCCGTCTGTCTGTCCATGCATTCTTGTGCGCACTCTATAGGTCGCAAATATTAAGATATTTTGATGGTACACCGACTTATGTCGGCCCAAGGACGACGCCTATTGATTTTGATGAACATCGGTCCATGTTTAGACCTAGTGCCCATATAAGGGTCCTACCAAAATTATATTGTTTATACGCTGCAGGTCGCAAATATTAAGATATTTTGATGAAATATGGTACACCGACTTATGTCGGCCCAAGGACGACGCCTATTGATTTTGATGAACATCGGTCCATGTTTAGACCTAGTGCCCATATAAGGGTCCTACCAAAATTATATTGTTTATACGCTGCAGGTCGCAAATATTAAGATATTTTGATGAAATATGGTACACCGACTTATGTCGGCCCAAGGACGAAGCCTATTGATTTTGGTGAACATCGGTCTATGTTTAGACCTAGTGCCCATATAAGGGTCCCCCCAAAATTATATTGTTTATACGCTGCAGGTCGCAAATATTAAGATATTTTGATGAAATTTGGTACACAGACCTATTTTGGCCCAAGGACGAAGCCTATTGATTTTGGTGAACATCGGTCCATGTTTAGACCTAGTGCCCATATAAGGGTCCCCCCAAAATTGGCTTGGTTACAAACTGCAGATCGCATATATTAAGATATTTTAATGAAATTTGGTGCGATGACTCACATTATAGAAAATTTTGACACAAGCCCCATTTTAACCCATTCGAATTTCGGATCCAAACATTATTTGGCTTTTACCCAGACTGGTGTAGGGTATTGTATAGTCGGCATGCCCGAGTTTAACCTTTTTACTCGTTTTTTTTTTTGGCATTTGCCATTAAATGCCATTTTTTCACTTATTTTGTAAAAATGCCATTTTTACAAATCTTTGCCATTTTATCAATTTTTTTTAGACTTTTCATTAAAAAAATTCATTAATTTTATTAATAAAATTCAGTAAAAATTCAATCTTTGTAAATAATTTTTGGAAAATATTTACAAAGATTGAATATATTTTTTTAATATTTAATAAAATTACAGATTTTTTTTAAATCATACTAATGTACAGCGAATGCACTTCAGCAGTTCAACGGTAAATTCCTTTATAATTGTATTTTTTTAAAAACATTCAGAAAAACACTTAAATGAACTATTTTACTTTAAAAGTTTTGGAATAAGCGTGCCATTTTTGCGTTTTTTGTGCCAATTTTACTATTTTTTCGTGCCATTATGCCCGCCAATTTCAACTTTTTTTGTGCCATTTTAAACTTGGCCTGCTTATTATATTTCGGAAATCATTGATTAAAATTTAGAATAAAAAGTTGTACTTCAGAATTTTTCATTTGAATTTCTGCACTATATGTGGAAAAGAATTAAAAAGTTCTGAAACTAATTGAAAATTCTAAAATTTAACTGAATAAATAAATAAAAATGATATAAGAAAGCGAATATAAAATTATTATAAACAAAAATAGCACACAAGATATCGACGGAGTTAAATTCTTAATTCTGGAATTTTTTCATCAATTCTTTCGTTCTTTAGAAATAAACAGGAGTATGTAAAAAAACGTATAAAACAGTTATATTTTATAGTGCTCATGCATAATAATTTAAATCCTTATAACAGGTTTATAAAATGAAATTTGTATAAACAATTTTTTTATGTCACTTATAAATTTTAAAAGTGGTTATGCATATGACCCTATGTTTCTTTAACAAAAATTTGAAGTTTTTACTCATTTTTTTAAATAAAAAATTCCCAAAATGGCAAAAAATCAAGAAAACCCGAAAGAAAACGGGATCCCGAAAAATCCAGATCTGCCCCGGGATCCCGTTTTTTAAATTGTGAAATCCCAAATCCCGAGATTAATAAACTAATCCCGATTGGCATCCCTACTTTAAGGTTGCCAGATATCAAAAAACAAATAACTGGACAATGAAAAAAATTAACCTAGATTAAAAAAAAAAAAAATAACTGGACAATTTATATATTCAAACATGACAATTTAAAAATTCAAAAAAGAAAAATTTTATTTAATTTTTTTTTTTTTTTAATAAAAAAGAACATAAAAAACAAGGAAACGTAACAATTAAAATCCAGTCTGACGTAATATTACTTATACATACATGTATTAATAAAAGTTGTCACTTGTTTCCAATCAGCTGTTTAATTTTGTTAAATTATTGTGTTGGTCCCAACTGGGCAATTGGCAAAAAATACTAGTGTTGATACTTTTTAAAAATTTTTTGTTTAAAAATTGTCAGTGATGTACAAAATAAAGGTACTAATCAGTGTTAGGAAAAAATAAAACTGATTATACATTTGAAAGCACAACTGCATAAGTACACAAAATATTTTTTCTTTATATTAAATATACATTTTTTTTCTGTACAAAATATTAATTTCATTAATAAAAAAAAACATAATTAATAAAATAATTATTTCTCAAAATTAAAGAAATTCTTTTTTAACTGGACAAATTGTATTTCTGAACAAGATCCAAAATAACTGGACAATCCAGGCAATTCCAGTCCGTCTGGCACCCTATTTTGAAGGGATAATACATTTAAAAAATTTTGGAGAATTTACAAAACTCTTTTTCAACCAGATAACCTCTATTTTAGTAAGCCTGTTTATAAAAAATATACTTTGAAATATAGTTGAGATTAATAGAGTGATAGTGAAGGGCACATTGCATCCGTCATTGCCTTACATTTAATATTTACTTGCTCTATTTTGTTATGCCTAACAAAATATGTTTTCATGTTTTATGTTAAATTAGTTTTAAGTTTTATGTTTTATTTTCTCATGGGCCTGTATTGAATTTCTTTAAGTGTAAGTAAGTAGTATGTGCAACGTATATTGTAATTCGTACATCTTGTAAATATTTGCTGAGAAAACAAATTTATTTTATGAATCTAATTTTGTGATTAATTTCATTAATAAGTTTTAAAAGATTTCTGTTTTTGTTTTTGCTTTTTAAGATAAACAACATGTTTTAATTGAAAATCCATTATTAAGTGTACGGTTGTGTGACTAAATATGAAGGTGTTCCAAGCTAAACACTCCGATTTTAATGATATCTGGATACATTGTACAAAAACAATGTAATGGGGTATTTACATTAAGTTTATAGTCTAGTAGAATATGATATAAATGTTTTTGTAATCTTGATCGTTTACACTATCTATTTGACGTCTATTAAGGATATAATTGTTTTAAAAGATTGTAGTTGACATTAGAAGGGTTGCACAAGATGTTTTAAATGACGTTCAAAACAACATGATAGCATAAAAGTTACTTCAGGTCATTTGCTTTTTGCCTTGAATAACGAGTGAGTGTGTGCCAATAATAATAACGAACAAAGAGAAAATATAACTAATGAAAAGTGAGTAACGATGACAACAAGACATGAACACTAAAAACCAAGAAATTAACAGGTTAGTGTCGGCCCAGAACAACAGCGCAGAGGCTAGCGATTGTTGCTCTGAGAAAAAATTTTATAAATTTTTTCCCAAAAAATAGAAAGAGTCAGAAGAGCCATTGACTGCCTTTGTTAGCTATACTCTTTAATATTACAAAATGTAGTGAACACCAACAAAAATAGCAACAACTTGGTACAATGTGGCAACCCTGCGCTCTTTTGTAGAATATATTTATGCAGATTTTATGTTACAGCTTGTAAGTTTTCGACATACTCTCCAACAAAAAAGTACGACAAATGGCCGATTTTCTTTCCTCTATTTTACCTCCTTTATCTCTCCCGAAAAACTCAGACAGGATGTTCCTAGATTTCCTTTTTCTATCACATATCCAAACTTCCTACAAATCGGAGATTTTAATCTGGAATACTTTCCTCGTAAGACACTTAGAATACATTTCCGCATTAAATAAGACAAATTGCCGACTGTCAATCAATTACGTTAATCAAAAACAAACAAAAAAAAGTGCACTACGATGTAGTTTTTAACCCTTTCATGGAAAAAATTGTACGTGCACTGAAAGAATTATATATTTTCATTGTATTTATGAAATTTTTTATTGATTTATTGATAATTTAGTGATTAAATCGCTTTCTATTACATTTTGGAAATAAATATAAAATTTTTTTTTTCAACCATTTTTTTATTGTCTGTATAACAAAAACTTAGCATTCAAAATCTTTGTGCACTTATGGCTATAAAACTGTACAAATAGCAGAAAAGGTTACTAAAAATTAGTTAAAAAGTTCCCTGCTGAAGAAGCAGCTGAAATCAGCAGAATCTGTTTGCTAAATGTTAGTAGGAAGAAAACAAAACTGGTAAATCTACACAGAAAAATTTATTAACCAAAATTTTCTAATTAAAGATATGTTAAACATAAAATTCGACTTTAAACAAATATTTAATTGAATCAACTAATATTTTAATTGAATTTGAAATATTTTTTTTTCCTAAACTGTAGGAACAAATAGAACATTTTTAGTATAACAACTGTATATTTTTAATTATTAATTATCCCTACTTTTTAAAGCTAAACGTGAGATTAGGCTGTTTAAAAATACGTATTTCTTTTTTTTTTCTTCTCTGTGATACACACAGAAAAAATTCAAATTTTAACTGATTTTCACCTATCACTCAAATGATACTATTAATTACTAAAAATTGTACACGATTAATTGAAACAATTAAAATATTAATTGATTCAAAATTGATTAAAACAGTTTTTATTTTTATCATATGTTTAATTCGTAGAAGAACCCATTGGGATACTTTCCTATAGCCGTACTCTGGACAGGAAAATGGAATGGAAATGAAAATAATATAAATGTATGGTGGGTCTCATACTGTAGGTTTAAACTGAGGTTAATAGTTAACCCAAAAATTTTTTGTTGTTTTGTGTACATTTTTTTGACATTTTATTTTGTTTTTGGTTAAGTTAAAGTTAAACCTACAGTATGAGACCCACCGTTAGTGTTCTATCGAAATAGTTTTATTTCTTTTATTTAAAGTTTTAAATTTTAGAAATAAAATATCTTAGAGGCATCCTGGTGTATTAAAAGGTTAAATGATATATTTACATAATTATGATTTCTTAGGCCCGATTACTGAATACCCTGTTAGCTACTAACTGGGATTTTAACTGACACATTTAATGTTGTTTTCATATAAAATTTTGTATTTAATTGTCGGCTAAATATTGCATAGGCATTCTGTTATCGGGCCTTCAGGTTTTTTAAAATTAGTTAAAAATATAAAATATTTTAAGAAAAATCTTTTTTTTTCTAAAATATTACTCATAAAGCTGGCAATTAGTTTTTAATTTTAATTAATTTGTATTAAATATGTATTAAAATAATTTTTTGTTTTTATTTTAATATTTTTGTGGTAATTTCTGATTTACTTTGTTGTTAATTTCTAAACTGTATCTATTGCATTTATCAAATTCTAAACAAAGTTTATTTTTATTTTTAAACCATACATACGCATACATTGTAGAGATTTCCTTTTTGCTTTGTATTCATTTTATTTATTTCTTTGTTTTTATTTTATTTGTATTTGTGTTTTGCTTTTTTGTTTTTGAGTTCATAGTACGTGTGTATGTAAATATGTATATTAGGGTGGATTGAATTTGCCCTTTAGAGGAATTCCGTTTAGAACAGGAATAGACAAGTTTTGGAGAGATGTAAAAAATAATTTTAGAAAGTTTCAGACAAATCGGAATTGATTTACAAAATCTACTTTTCATCTGAAAATCGAAAATTTTCGAAGAAAGTAAAAAAAATTGATTTATAGGAAGAAGAAAACATTTTATTAAGAAATTTAACAGACACAAGGGAGTAACCAGACTGCCGCTCACCCAAAGACTCGTCAGTGGTTAGTTTATGTGTGATAAAACTGCGGCAGTCTGGTGCTTCCCTTATGTCTGTTAAATTTTTCAATAAAAATGTTTTCTTTTTCCTCAACGAAAAAATTCCTCAGTAGCTTAGTTAGAGAAAACTTCAGTTAAAATGAAAATATTTTAGAGTAACTGAAATAATTATTATCAACTTTTGCTTCAGTTAAAAAGAAAAATTAGTTGTTAGTTGATTTCTTAATAACTAAAAATATGTTACGAAAAAATTTTTAAAACAAAATAAACAAATTCAATTGCAAAATATTAAAAAATATAAAAATACCAAAAAAGTATTAAAAAAAGAAGCAAGCAGTTAACAGCAAAATAGAAATGCGTTTGATGGTTGATACGAATACAAAATGTGGATATTTGATATACGCAGTGACAATTTGGAATAAGGAAAAATCGTATGTTTTAATTGTGTTTTCTTTTTAATAAAATAATAATTTTGTAACAAATAAAGTGTGAAATTTATTAAGAAAATGCAATGTGTTTTATTTATTTGCAACCAAATCAAAATATATGAAATTATTTTAAACGATTGAATCGGTTAGCAGCTACTAATTTAAAGTCTTGTTTAGTTTAACTGAAAGTTCCGTTAAAAAAATAATAATAAAATATATTAGATAAATTCAATCAAATTAATCAACTCAGTAAGGGGTATTTCACCTGAGACTCAGTTGAAAATTTAGTAGCTAGTAACTGAGAAATTTTTTCGGTGTATAAATCAGCTCTAGAAAAAATTCATTGGTAATTAATTCTAATATTAATTATGATTGTCTTATGCGACGGTTACAAACACTTAACTAAAAAAAAGTAAAAAAAATTTTCTTCAGCCAAATTCTCGCAAAATGTTTCCATTCTTTTTAACAAGAAAAAAAAAACAAAAATTTTCAAACGGACAAAATTTTGCGGTCTCCACTGCGAATTGTTCGGAATAAAGTCAATTTTAACCACTTTCGGTGATTTTGAACTTTGAATTCGCTGTGGATGCCGCAAATTTTGTCCAAAGGCTTAATTCGATCCACGCTAATGTACATTCATATGTTCACAAAATAATGACAGATGAACGAATGCACTGACAAGAATTTGTTTGTCAACCATAATTAGAAACAACAAAATATGCATAAACCGCATAACAAAACAAAATTTAATAAAAAGGTAAATACATACATACAATAATCATATAAATAAGTGTAAAAATCAGAATCACACTACCAACATGATGACAGTAAAAGAATTGTGATCACCACTCACAAAAAATTAGTAAAAAAATCAATAAATAAATCAAGTAATGGATTTATTTATTGATAATTAATTAAGGGCCCTATTATTATGACCAGCACTGTATGTTTTAAGTAATTATACCATTTATGTATATACTATAAACTCTAAAAAAAAAGTCCGGTACAATTTATTATTATGAGGTATAAAAACAATAACACAGTGTTCTCAGTTTAAGGGATTTATTTATCTTCAAATTGGGGATTTTTTAATGGTGATAAAAGTTTACGTATGGGCATCCGGGGATTTTTTGGGGATGAGGACAAAATTTTAGGGGATTTTTGGGGATAAAAGTTAACATTTTTTTCTTTAATATTTTGTATATTTCATTTATATTTGACAATAGTGAATATTTTTAAGCAGTGTGCTTGTTGCCAAATTTAAATTAATTTTGGCCAAAAGGTTTTTTGTACCACCGCAATGGATCTTTCTGTGCTCTTCTCAAATTTAAACGTACTTTATAAACAGTACAGAATTCCTATCCATCAGCTAAAATGTTGAAACTTTTAAATTTAAACAACATGTGATAATGTTTTCCCGGGCAAGGAAAAAAAATATAAAACTTGTAAAGCCCGAGAGAAAATTTGGTTTTCCAAATGAGATAAATTGTGAATGCGGGACTCCGAATCGCTTCATCGATAAAATTCCATAGTATGATAGTTAATAAAATCTATAGTTGAATTTAAAGAAAATATGAATAACTATCATAATAAAAAACAACTATTGCTTTAGTTAAAATCAATAATATTTGAGTTGCCCTGTTAATAAATATTTAAATTAATTTCAAGTTGCCACAACAGTTTTCAAATATTTTTTTAATAAAAAAAAAAATAAAGAAAAATATTGAATCATAAATATTTTGGTAAGTTTTGATTTATTAATGTTGTTAGCCATTTGGAATTATTATCTAATGTGTTTTGATGCTTTTCAGATACAATTTTGGAATAATAAATAAAAATTAGATAGATATTATGAAATTACAAAAACGTTCGTCGCCGAAATTTGATACGACTAATCGTAAGGGAAGATGATTCTAAGAAGGAGAAGATGATTTTTATAACAAGAAGATTAGCTTGAAAAATTGCCAAATGAAGTTTTAAGTGTGTTGATGTATGTGTTAATATTATATAAATTTAGATTTTTCTGTAATATCTAATAAAACATTGGTCAATATTTTTGCAAAAGTCTGTTTCATTGAAAAGAAATGCGAAAAATAATACCTATAGTTCCGATTAACCATTATTTGAAATGAAATAGTTGATTTTTATTAATTTCTCGATAATCAAAATACTTAGTTATCATCAACTAAATCTGTTCAACTATACATATATTAGTTATGGGTATTTCACCTATAATATAGTTAAAATATTCGTTATAAGCAACTAAGGACTTTTTAGGGTGTATGAAGAAGAATTTTTTACACAAAATACATATTGAGTATTTTTGGAGACCACAAAAAAAAAACAATTTGGATATTTTTGGAGATGAAAAATAGATAATTGGGGAAAAGGTATAGAAAAAAACTGGCAACACTGCAATAACAAACTGTATTTGGAAAACTTGATAAGAAAAAATAAACAAAACCATCTTTTAACACTTAAGCGTTTTAGTGGTGGGTCAATTGAACTCTGTCTCAAAAATTTACATAAGGTTTAAAGAAATTGTTGTATGATATTTATTTTTACTAAATATTAGTAAGATAGGAACAGCAAAAAATAAAATTAATCATATTATAAAATTTTAGTTATAGTTTGAGTTAAATTTTAGTTAATATAAAATAACAATTTAACCTGCTTAAATCAGCGAAAAATTATCCTAAATAATTAGCACACCATAAAATCACAAAAAAATTTTAAATTTTCAAAGTTTTTTTTTTTGATATTTTTTTAATGCGAGTAAAATCTAGCCTTCTGAAATCAGAAGTTTACTATTATTATACCCTACACCACTACGTGGAGAGGGTATAATAAGTTTGTGCTGATGTTTGTAACACCAAAAATATTGGACCTAGAGCCACCTTATAGTATACCGATCGACTCAGAATCACTTTTTATTTCGATTTAACGATGTTCGTCTGTCTGTCCATGCATTCTTGTGCGCACTCTACAGGTCGCAAATATTAAGATATTTTGATGAAATTTGGTACACCGACTGTACACCGTAGTATCAAAGGTTTAAAAGGCTTAATTCTTTCATTCACTTTTTAAAAATTAATGAAATTTGGGTTAAATTTCATTCCCTAATAGCATTCTTATGGAATTAATTCGATAGCTTAATTCCCTATAGCTTAAAATTATATGAATTCATTCTATTTTGATTGAATTCTAACTGAATGAAACCCAATTTACCTGAATTCATTTAATAAAAAAGTGAATGAAAAATTATTTGTTTTCATTCACTTAATCAAATGAAAAATTTTAATTTGTATGTAATTGCTGAAATATTAGCATAATACAATGAAAAACGTTTAAAATTCATCTAACAGAAATGAAGAGTATCGTATGCTTTGTTACAGCTTGTATGCTTTGGTTTTGATTATATGTTAGTTTCAAACTACACTGCACTAAGTGAATGGTAATAAAATTTCTTCATTCAATTAGTAAAATTGTGAATGAACATGCGATTTGAATGATTCAAGTTAGGAATTCATTCAATTCATATTAAAGCTTTGGGGATGAAGCTTATGAATGAATTCTTTACGAATGGTTTAAGGGAATGGTACATGAATCGTTTTAAAATCTGAATTTAATTTTTAGTGAATTAAGCTTAAATTGAATTAAGTTTTTCGAAGCTCTGCGTAGTATACAAGGGTAGTGAAAGAGTTAAGAGAGTTGGTAACTTCATTTTAAAATCGCTAAAAACAAAGAAAAATTTGGCCATGTCTAAGGCAGTGTCATGGTAAGTCTGGAGAACCTCTGTCTCTGTCTGTTAATCTGTTTATCTGTTGATTTTCTCATTTTCATCCAGTATAAACCTTCCTCTAGAGCAGTTTGATAATGAAAATTTGCAAAATCTTTTCAGCGGTTGATGAGTTGTGAGTGCAAATGTAAAGGTACCTCTAAATTTCTCATAGGAAGTGGTGTATTTTAGTCAGAGTTGGGAGTAATTAAATTTCTTGTAATTATCATTATTTGTATTACCATTACATATACGTAATTGCAATGAAATATTTTTTCATTTCCATTACATTCAAGTAATTGTAATAAAATTATTTTTCAATTTTTGTAACAAAATTAGATATAGATTTTCATTACTACACTCAAAAAAAGTCAGCTAAAAATGTTGATGTCAGCAAATTTTTAGTCAGGAGCATGCTTGTGGGCGCTGTGGTGTAATGGTTAGCACGTTGGACTGTTACACGTGAGGTTGCGGGTTCGAGCCCCAACCAAGGCAACATCAATTTATGAAAAATAGTAATATGTATGAGTTTTTTCTATCCCTCATACATATCGCAGCGTCCTCCTTCGGTGTTCCCATAGCACTAAACCCCACCGAAGTAAAATAATATAACAGGGCTATGAACTAAAAAGCTTCAAAAAAGTTCGCCAACTCACCATCAGATGGCGCGCAACAACTGTTCTAAAAAAAGTTGGCAATTTCAACAAAAGTCATTTGCTGAAAATCAGCGAATTGATTTTTACCTAAAAGATAGTAATCTCAGTAAAACTTTTGCTAGAATTTAGTCGATTGCAAATGAAAAAAATCCTTTGCCAAAATTAAGAAAACTTTTTGCTGAATATTAGTGGACTAAAAAAACTCAAAATATTTGTAGAGAAATTGTACTTTATTAATTTATTTGCTGAAAATTTAATTATAGAAATTGTGTCACTCTCAGAACAATTCCGTTGTGACAACGGAATTTTTTGCCAACCGAATTGATTTGGTTGCTGCAACCTCGTAATTCGGTTGCAGCAACCGAATTCAGTTGGGGCAACCAAATTCAATTTCAATTCGGTTGCGGCAACCGAATTACGAGGTTGCAGCAACCGACCCAATTCGGTTAGAAAAAAATCGGTTGTCACAACGGAATTGTTCTGAGAGTGTAGGGTTGTTTTTTTTTTTAATTATCATTTCCTTTGTCTGTATTACATCCAGACAAGCTGCGAAATCTACATCTTGTCTATCTGGTTGTCGTCCACGCTATAAATGCGGTTATCAACACAATATTTGTAGCAAAATAAATTAGTAAAACATTAGTTCAAAATTAGTTTAGTGCTAAAAAAATATAATTAAAACTTAACTATACTATTAACTATAAAAAAATTGCTGAAAACTAGAACACTTGATATACAAGATGTTTTACTAATTTTTCTACTAACTTATTTTTTTGAGTGTGCTATGACTTTTTAGAGTGTACTATTACTTTTATACAAGGTATGCCAATTCGTCGCCTAAAACCCAAAATACCAATAAGCTGAAATTTTGGGGTCTGAAGACCATAAGCGCTTCTCAACCACAATATTTTATATGAAAATTGATAACTTGGCCAATAAGAGCGCGACTATGCAAAAAAAAATGTATTTCGCTTTGTTTTCGCGTTTTTTTTTTCATTTCATTACAATTAATGAATTTTTTTTCATTACATTACAAAAATGAAGTGGAAATGATAATCAAGGCCCATCTCTGATTTTAGTATAATTTCATGGTAGCTTCTGGTGAATATAAATTTTGTCATATTTTCACACCAGACGCCTAGAGGAGAACATTTTATATTCACCTAAAATATTTTTTTCATCTCAAATATTTTTTTCACCTCAGAAAATTTTTTTTAACACAAATTTTTTTTACATTTTTTTCACCTCAAAAATTGATTATCACATCCAAAAAAAGTTTTTCTCTTTAACAATTTTTTTCATTTCTTAATTTTTTTTTTCTTCTTTTTTGAAAAAAAAACTTGGTAAAGCGAATTCAATATTTGTTTTTTTTTTATTATAGGTATTAAGTAGGGATGCCGAACGGGACTGGTTTTTACAAATCCCGGGATTCGGGATTTTGAAAATTGAAATCCCGGGATCCCGGGATTTTTCGGGATCCCGGGATTTATCGGGATCCCGGGATTTTTCGGGATTTCGGGATTTTTCGGGGTTTCGGGATTTCATTATATTTTTAATTTTAAAAATAAATAGCTAAAGTAAACACTAAAAATTAAAATAGTTCATTATAAATCTACTTATTTATTTCCTGTAGTACGAAAAAATAAATAAATTAAGCCGGATTCACAATGCTGCAGAGTGTTCAAAGCTGCAGAGTGGAGTTTACTAGAATAGAGAGGGCATGATACGAAAAATATGTATGTGCCAAAAAGCAAGGAACAAAAAATCCACTCAGAGTGGAGTACTACAGCCTTGTGAATTTGTCTTTAAACGAAAACTACACTCATAGAAATAAGTATGTAAAAATAGCAGAAAAAGCTATTTATCTAAAATTAATTAAATGCAAATACAAACTACTCTGCTGAAAGCATCAGAAATATTAATGATTATATTAGATTTTTTAAGTCTACTAATGTGAAATATTGAGCACATACCTTTGCTGATTTCAAAAAGGTCGATGTTATATTTTGCTAAATACTATAACAAAAATTTGCTGTTTTTGGTATACTAATATTCGGCAAAATTATATTGCATGAAGTGATGAATTTAGCAAACCATTAATAAAATAAATGAAAACATGTAAGTTAAAAGATCAAATAAATCTGAAAAGTTTTAAAGCTAAATAAACGTTTTTAAATTATTAATGTTTTTATTCAGATATATTTAATCACTAATCTATTTTAATCTATTATCTACACTCATAAAAAAAAGTCCATACAAATAGGTCAAAATTGTGCTGGCGCTAATACATGTACTATTTCCTGTTATTTTAGCAGAATTTTGACCTATTTGTACGGGCTTTTTTGGAGAAAATAACAGAAAAATTAATTCAATTTAATCAGAACGCGTTAACAGACTTTTGTACTCACTTTTTTTTTATGAGTGTATACATAGAAAAAATTAGTTCTTTAATAAAATTTAATAAGATATTTGCTTTAAGTGATTTAGGTCGAATATAACAATAAAAACAAATACAAAAAGTGATAAAATTTGGCAAATAATGAAATCGGAAATCCCGGGATTTTTTCAAGAACAATCCCGGGATTTCGGGATTTGCAAATCCCGGAAATCCCGGGATTTTCGGGATCGGGATTTCGGGATCGGTATCCCTAGTATTAAGTTATTAAAACAAAAACACTGCGAAAACCATAAAAAAATTCGGCTTAATGCTTTTCTTGTTTAAATTAAAATAGTTTTTAAGTAATTTTAACAACATTTTGAAATTGTTCTCGAAAAACATAAGATTTCTCAATATGTTATATATTTCTACCATATTTTTAAAGTTCTTCGTTAAATGGAGTTCGTATTACGGTTTTTGGTCGGGCAACACCAATACACAGCCGAATTTAGCCTGTTCGCTAAATCACGAATTGGATACAGCCGACCGTGTGCTAATTAGGGAATTCACTGCACTAAATATTTTTTAATCAAATGTTCAGATTTCAAATAAGAATATTATATAAGTATAAGCATAAATATTAACGTTGTTTTGCATATTCTGATTTTAATTATATATTTCATGCATTTTTATAGACATATTTTTTAACATTAGTTATTTCAATAGTTTAAGAAAATGTCACAATAAAATAAAGCCCAATTTAGACTACAACCAAAAACTAGTAGTTTTTGAAGACTACTTGAATTTGCTAGTCAACTTCCATATAAATTTTGAACTTAAAACTAGAATTAAAGGAATTAAATGTGATAAAATCTCAAAACTTATTTAACAAATTATGAAAATTCATCTGTTGAAAGCATGTCCCTATCCGGATTTCACATAGAATTTCTAAAAATATTTGTTAGGTTAAATTACAAACTCAATGAGAATTTCTTGTTCCCGTCTAGAAACAAATGTTATTCTACATTTAAAATAGCAAAGAGAAAACAAAAACAACAGCAAAAAATTAACCACAATTTGCTATGGCATCTTCCAAAGTTTTTTGGAAAACATTTAATTTAAAAATGTTTTTAAATTTAATTAATTAAGTTCCACGTATTTTGGTCTAAGTTAAGTTTATAATTTGATCATTTGAACCCTTTTGAAGACATAGGGTTAACAAGATTTCACTTAAAAAACCAATTTGTTAAATGCAAAAGAATTGTGACAAAATTCTAGAAAAAACACGCGTTTAATCGTACGTTTTGTTTTTATTTTGATATTTCATAAATTTTGTTGTTTCTTTTTGTTGTATTTGCGTTGTTCTTCCATATTATATTGTTGTTTTAGTTATTGTTGTTGCTGTCAGTCAATGCTTTGTTTTTGAATTTTTGACTTTTCATACACTAAAAAAAACACAACCTAAATAAAGAGCAACAACATTTAATGTTTACATTTAAAAAAATCACAACAATGCAATATTGGTTGTTGTTTGTACTTTATTATTTATATTAATAATAGAGTTGTTGTTTAGTTTTAAAGTACAATTTTTCACTTTGTTGTAGAACAAATTTTTTAATGGATAATTAAGTTAAAGCAAGCCGCCTGTTTAGTTTTTTTTTAATTTTTGTTTTTATTTATTATTTTTACTTTTTATGCCATCTATCTTCTTCAGTCGGTCAGATGGTTCTTTTAGTATGAAAATTGTAAACGAATGTTGATGGTTGTTTAATTTAGTACTATTTGTTTTTCTGTTATTTTTATAGTTGCCAACTTGATGTGTGATGTGTTTCTTGTATTATTTTTGTTAATAATGCGCTTGGCAAAATTATTGTGTGCGCCGTGTATGGCTGTCAATTGAGTACTAGTGGCACGAGCCGCTATACATTTATCGCATGCATAAAATTTCAACAAAAAAAAACAAAAAATAACAAAAAAAAATCAAGCAAGCCAAGCCAAATGAAGCCAGCCAGTCAGCCAGCAATGAAAAATACATCCATACAACCAACCAACCAGCCAGTCAGTCAGTCCGATATTTAACAGAAGCGAGCTTTATACAAGGCAATAGTAGCAGTAGCAGCGGCAGTAAGAAGAAAGTTGTCTGTTTTTTGTTGTTGTTGTCTTTCTGTTTGTAATATATTTTTGTACGGCTTTTTTCTGTTTGTATTCGTTTCCAAAAGGTTTTTCCTCACAGTTTTCAAAACACAATCTGAGATTTTTGAGTGAGTAAATTCTCACTCAGTTACTCAATTTATTCTGTTACTCATAATTTTGTTTTTGCTTAACATGCTGTTGCACGTTTAAATGTTATTGAATTCTAATAAGAATTATTTTTTAAAAATAATTTTAAATAGATACAGTGGTGCAAAGGAGGAAATACGAGATTTTTAACATCCAAGGGAATTGTTTTTAATCGTTTCTAAATCGTATGTGTACTAGGGTGGGTCAAATTGTTCCGGTGAGAAAAAAAGCAAAAGGCGTATAGCAAAATCTACGCAAAATTCTAAAAAATTACCCTAAGCAACTGTTGGTCTAAAATTAAATCCGGCGAGAGACAAAGATTTCAGTTTCAGGTATTTTAAAAATTTGCATAGATTTGATGAAAAAAACATGTTTTGTTTTGAACAAAATTTTATAAGCTTTAAGAATCTGCTTCCATTTTGTTAAAATTTTTGTTTCTAACCCGTGTTTTGTTAAAGGTTTTAATTTATAGAAATGCCGAAAAGTAATGAAAAACTTGCAACTACTGCCTTATCATGCTAAAACACAAATATAGTTGCAGTTTTTGGACCTATTTATACCATGTTTTCTTAAATCTAATTTAAATACAAATAAATTATTATGTTTGCACTAAGTATTACTCAAGAAATATGATTAAATTTATGATAAAATTAAATTTATTTACAAATTTATAGCAGTGACTCTAGAAAGTCGTACCCGAACACCTCGAATGGGCTGTAAAAAAGTCTTAAACTGACCCTTTTCAGTGATTTAACAAATAAGTCCGGCTTTTTTATATTTAAGAGGCTCTGTTGTTTGAATTTACAAAATAAAACATGAATTTAAAAGAAGTTGTATTTTTACTGATTGTTCAATGACATTACAAACTTAAGTTTTTAGGTAAATTTTCAAAAAAAAGGCTTCTAAAATTTTTCTTGAAAAGATGAAGCAAAAATAAGCATAAACATTAATATAACAGCATTTCTTAATAAAACCATGCTGTTTTAAAAAATTTTTTTTTTTAATTTTTATGTCCCTCGGCGGGAGCTAGGTTTTGATTTTAGGCCCATAGTTTCTTGGGGAAGTTTCCTTTGAATTTACGTTTTTGCTATACGCCTTTTGACAAAAACAATTGAAGAACCCTAATGTGTACTTATTAGAATTGTTTCCGTTACAAGCGATCCCTTAGGACAAGTTTCGAAGTACTCTTCTGCGTGGTTTATGGGGAACACAGTCTGATTTCTATGGGTTCCGGGCATTGAAATAAACGACTTGTTGGCAAATATTGAATCGATTTCGAATCGCATTAATACGTAACCGCAGCTCGGTATCAGCTCTATATGAAAACTATTTTCATTGAGAGATGATCAGAGAGGACTAGCTGCTGGGGTACTAACAAGCGAATTCAATTTTGAGCCTACTTTTTACCTCTCAAGTATTAGATTGGCCTGCTAAAAAGGTGCGTATTCTTATTTTTTCTGTCTTCTCCATCACGTAAACAAATTTTATCCAAATCTGAAGGAACAACACACACAGACCTTCCTTGTAAGTGTTTTGTAAGTGGACCAGATGGGAATGTGGCAACCTACTGAGTTTGAGAAGAGCTGGCTGCCGTAGACTTGCTAGCCTGAATACGGGACACAACGCTTATGGTTGACATATGGCGAAGACAGCGCATTTTCGGCAGTGATGCCTTGTTTTAGGATTCTGTTCCTAAATCACCCCTGGCTGATTTCCTAAGGTTTATAACGTAGATTGGGACATTCTAGGCTGCGACTCTCTTTTTCTCTTCTAATCTCAATCTCACTTTTTTCTCTTTAATTTTCCTCTTTAGGGCATGGTACAATGGATAATTTATAATCTGACCGCCATGCACTTGACTTTATGCTTGCCCAACCCGCCACAAGTCTCCTACTTGTGCAGAAGATTACGTTGGACTGTTACACATAAGGTTGCGGGTTCCATCCCCAGCGACGGCAACATCAATTTAGAAAATTAATATGTATGATTTTTCTATCCCTCATACATATCGCAGCGTCCACATACGGTGTTCCCATAGCACTTAATCCCACCGAAGTAAAATAATATAACAGGCATATCACCTAAACGGATTCAACAAAGTTCGCCAACTCACAACTGCCCTTCATCTATCACCTCTATCTCCTTTGCGAAGAAAGCAACACGTTAATGAATACGAATAATTTCCTAAATATTGCTTTAAAAAAACAAAAAACAAAATCGGTCTTTCGAGTGCTCAAAAGGTCACTTGCTTGAGCCGATGTGTGGGAGCTCCCGTTGTCATGCTGAAGAATTATCCGGGGGTTGGTTTTTCTCATTTCTCTGAACACTTTTTGGTGTTCAGAGAAATGAGAATTAATTCCCATTCAGAATTAACTGTTCGAGCTTCGAGTGCGAACAACTTTTGTTAGATTTCGTTCATCATGAAACATACATACAGTCGACTGCTGTTTAGTTTCAGGCTCATATACTGTAACGATCTTATACACGTCTTTTGAAGCTTCCCTATTGTATTTCTTGAACATTTTTTTGCACCAATCGACCCGAACATCTTTTTGAGCTGTTGTTAAGTTATGAAGAATCCAAAGATACACTTTCGGAATCTTTTTGATTTTAAAGTTAGTCAGAGGCAAGACATTGCAACGGATTTATATCTGGCAGATGTTGATGATTAAATATAATACAGATTTTATAATAAGCTTTTAATGATCAACAGATATTTAATTAAGTTCCACGGTGTTTGTTTTTTTTTTATTATTTTATTAGCCCACAAACTTCCGTTTCCTCTTTACCCTTCTGAATAACAACAGCATAACAACAAAAACACAATTGTCATGTAACTTTGTGTAAAAAAGTAAAACCAGTTTATAGCAGTTTGAGAGAGTTAAACTCTTCTCTCTTTTGCTGTGTCATTAACTCTCTCAAACCCTTATTTTAACTCGCAAATATCTTTAAAAAAAAAAAAAATTATGTTCTTCATGGTTGAGTGATATTTTGTAAATGCTATTTATTTCGTTTGAAATTGGTTTTTCTATGAGTGCTCCTCATCAACATGATGATGATGATGGTGATAATAATGGTGTGTGTGGCAGAAGGTGGTTTATTTTCATGAGTGTTGTAATTTCAAAATCACATTTAGCCTGTACTACTCTATAACTATAACTACAGATATTGTAGTTGAGGAACATGTATGTAAATGTGTGTTGGGACAATTTGGACTATTCATATACTCGTGTCTACAATTTAATTGTCATTTGTTTTTAAAGAGGCGCAAATGTTTACAAAAATTTGTTGCTTCTTTATCGCCTTGACAAACAGGGTGAACTGTCGGACAGGTTGGCTGGCAGGCAGGGAGCGGAGTGATATTTGTTGATTTTTCTATATGTTTTCGGTGGTTGAGGAGAGCCTGAGTTTGGTTATAAAGTAGAGTAAAGTGTAGTTTACTATTTACTATGGGGGAGTTTGGAATTGGTTTGAAAATTTTCAAAACATATGGTTGTATTTCGTTTTTTTTTTGTTTCTTTATTGTTGTTGGTGATTTTAGCCACAAGGGGTCATTGTTTCAAATATTACCAAATTGTTAAGTTATTTTTGTAAAGTGAAATGATATGTTTTGAAAGATTAGAGACAATGTTGTTTGTTGTTGTTGTTTATTTCTTATTTGTAAAGTTAAGATGCAAAGTTACGTCAAGATTTCTTTAAGAATTTTTAACTAGTTTTACTTTTATAACAAATTAGATTAGATACTATTGTGATCTTTTCTCAGCCTTTGAACTTCTATGTTAGTAGATAGAATTCAATGAGTTGTAATGATCAACAGGGTGTCCCAAATCAACAGTGACATTAATTATCGTATTAGCATTCAAACGATATGCAATTCTATGTTAATTGTAGTAAAAATAATTTACATTTTTTTGAAGCGTTTAAAATTTAATATGTCGCGAAAAAAGTGATTTGTTTTTTGGAAAATATGTAGGTCTCAGTCGTTGCATAAACTACATCATATTATTAAGGGAAAATTCTAAAAACAAAATAGTTTTTTGTTTTTATTTAAATAAAAAAATCTACAAAAGTAGTTGTGGACCAGCTCCAACACTTTTTTTTTGGAATTCTTTCCTAAATTGGCGTTATTAAGACCTATTTTGAAAAAATTTACAGCTTTTTTTTCGCCAAATGTCAAACTTTAAACCCTTATAGAGGTTTATAAGTACGCTATTACAACCGAGGGTCGGTTTGAGCCTGAAGCATAATAGCACGCCAGCTATTTCTGTATGCTGGCGCCAATTTGAGACTCCAAGCGCTTTCAGATCTTATTGCACCTGGTCTTTCCAACGGAGATTGTCGCCCTTTCCTGCGTTGCCCATCGGTGGATTCTTCCTTGTATGCCTTAAGAGTTGGAGCGTCATTATCCATTCGCCAAACGTATCCGAGCCAGCATATTCATTGGACTTTAATGCGCTTGACTCATACAGCTCATGGTTCATTCTAATTCGGAATCCATCCCCAACGCGTATAGGGCCATAAATCTTACGGAGAATTTTCCTCTCAAACACTGCCAACACTAACTCGTCTAATCCTTTCATTGTCCATGTTTCAGCACCATAGAGTAGGACGGGTAATATGAGTGATTTGTACAGTGTTATCTTCGTCCGTCGAGAGAGGGCTTTACTTCTTAATTGCCTATTAAGCCCAAAGTAACATCTATTGGCAAGAGTTATTCTCCGCTTAATTTCTAGGCTGAGTTCATTGTTGTTACTAACACGAATTCTTTAACAACTTCAAAGTTGTAGTCTCCGAAAGTTTTGCGCTGTTCGATATGCGATGTTTTACTACTCGAAATAAAATACCTCATTTTGTCCTCGTTCACTTTTAGACCCATATTATTTGACTGTTTTTCAAGTTGTGCAAAGGCTCCGCTTACTGCTCGCTTGTGGCGACCAATGATGTCCATATTGTCTGCATATGCAAGCAGCATGACACTTTTGTTGTAAATAATGTCGGTGGTTTTAATTTTAGTTTTTTGCAAAATCTTCTCCATTAGTAAGTTGAAGCAGTCTCACGATAAGGCATCGCCTTGCCAAAAACTTCTCTCCGTTTTAAAGGGAGCGGAGAGGTTTCTTCCTATTTAAACGGCGCTTTTGGTATTGTTCAGCGTCATTATGCAAAGCCGGACGATCCATGAAATACTAAGCTTAGCCAGGATTTTCTCTGTCGAACACAGCTTCATAGTCGACGAATAGATGTTGGGTGTCGATTTCCTTTTCTTGGGTCTTTTCCATCGTTTAGCGTAATGTAAATATCTGGTCTATGGTGAACTTTTACCACTGATACTTTCCTATCAGGTTGTTGGTGTATGGCTTCAATCGTTCACATATTATGCTGGAAAGTATTTTGTGTGCAATAGAGAGGAGACTTATACCTCAATAGTTGGTGCAAATATTAAGGTCTCCTTTCTTGTGGATAGGGCAGAGTACTCTTAGGTTCCAATCATCGAGCATGCATTCTTCAGACCATATGGTGCATGCGCCTTACCGGTTTTAAACAGCTCAGCGGGCAAGCCATCGGCTCCAGCAGCTTTATTGTTCCTTAGCTGTTTGTACCTTAATATAGTCGGAAGACGGTATGTCGATACCGTCATCGTTGATTAGCGTTTCAGGTGCAGAATTTTCATTTGCGGAATTGTTGACTTCATCGCCTGCTAAAAGCTTGTAAAACTGCTCCTTCCACAGTCTCAGTGTACCTTGTGCATCCGTAACTAAATTCCCATTGGCATCTCTACATGAAGACGCTCCACATTTAAATCCTTCAGTTTGACGGTTTATTTTTTGGAAGAATTTCCAGGTTTCATTCCTGCCGTAGTGCATCTTCGCAATCACGTCTTTCTTGTTCTTGTTTTTTGCGTCTAAACAGGCGTTGCTCACCCTTTCTATTCTTCCTATACAATTGGGTCGCAGCATTCTTTTCGTCTTGCGTAGTAGTTGGCTGCAGAGTAGCTCGGTATGCAGCATTTTTCTCTGTAACGTGATCAATTTGATTTCTCGATTTCTAATCTGGGGATAGCCAAGTAGCCTTGTGGATATTAAGATGCTGAAATCTAGTACTACTTATCACCATGTTACGAGCCGCTGCGAAGTCAATTAGTCTCATTCCGTTGTTCGAGGCGTTATCATGGAGACTAAATTTACCGACTGTAGGACCAAAGACGTTCTCCTTCCCAATTTTGGCATTGAAATCCCCAAGGATCATAAGAGTTCGTCAAGTCGATCATAAAAACTGTCTTTAACTCCTTCGTCTTTCTCTGCGGTCGGCGTGTGTGCACAGATTAGGCTAATGTTGAAAAATTTAGACTTAATGCGAATTGCAGCAAGCCTTGTAAAACCGGCGTGTGTAAAACCGGCTACAATTTCTTCATGGCAGCTATAGTATATATCACAAATTGCCCTTCTGGAGCATCCTTGATTTATCCATCGCATTTCCTGGATAGCGGTGGTGTCACCTTTATAGTCTTCTATGACATTTGCCAGTTGGATGGTTGCAATGTGCCTGTAAAGGGTTCGAACATTCCAGGTGCATATCTTTAAATCGTGGTTCTTTATTCGTTTGCGGGGTTCGTCATCAAATGGGGTTCCATTTTTTGTTCTTCTTTTCCTGCTTTTGATTGTAATTGATTTTTCCGTGGAGGCCTACAAAACCAACGCACAACCTCAGGGAAACCTAGAGGAACAGGCCTTTCACCTTGGCAGTCAACCAGTGAGTGCTGATTGCCGTTTCCAGGGATTATAACGCGGAGGCCACCACTGTTATTACAATGGTGGTGTTATCGCAAGTGATTACATGGTGAGTCGACTTGAACTGACCTCAAACAGGTATAGTGTAAGGCTTTACCAAGTTAAATAAATCGCCACGTTGCCTGCGAGAATCAGTCCATAGCCCCCTTAGGTTACCCTCCAAAAGAGTTTTGATTATTTTCCCATAAGTAGTTTTCAATCACGCATAGTTTGAGTGCTAATAGTTAACGGCATTACCAACATAGCGTGATAGGTACATAGCTGGACTCCATAATGATCAACTGAATTTTATTATTATATTAAAAATCACATTGGTACAATAAAATTTTAGTGCGAATTAACATGAGCTCATTTCGCAGCATGAAATTTAAAATCGCTAATCAAGTTTACAAATTAAAGTGCGGCATACGGACTATATGATACCATATAGCAGAGTAGGATGTTTGGCCATATTTCGTAAAGTGGATTAAATTCCGGGAAGGGAAATTCAAATTCACCGGACTTATAGTAGAAAACCCTTCTTTTACTATAAAAAATCACGAACATGATGCTTTAGTTAGTTACACATAAACTTTTTAAATTTACATTGATTATGCGTAGAAAATTTCAAAAGATTATGTGTAATTTTACAATTTCTGCACGTAAATTTACCATTTAAAATATGTCAAAGCGCACAAAAATAAAAGAATAAAATAATTTTTAAAACAGTTATTAAAAAATTTTAGATTAATACAAACTTTCGATTCTGAGGAGAATAACCTTAGATTCTAAGCACTGCTTGTAGAAAATACCAAGGAATCTGAGTAGTACTTCTCCCAAGAGTTAAAGCCTTATGTCCAGAGCAGTTTTACGTAAAAAACAAAACATGCCATTATGGAGATATTTTCCTATAGAAAAAACGACCTTTCTGTAGGAAACGCCTTAGATTCTGTCTCCTTTTTCGTATAGAAACACATCAGATTCAGAGGATTTTTCTAATAGAGAAAACCTCAGATTTTGAGCACATTTTCATGTAAAAATGTCTCGGATTGAAAGAGCTATTTTTATACGAAAGAAGTCCTTACGAACTGTGGGATATTTTATGGGAAGAATTCCCTCAAATCTGAGGGTTTTTCTATATGCAAAATTTTATATAAGAACTTCTCAGAATCTGAGGGGTTCTCTATAGGAAGAAGTCCTCAGAATCTAAGGGATTTCTACAGCGAAAAGTCTTCGGAGTCAGAGGAATTTTCTATATGAAAATTCTCAGGTGTGTAGCAAGGGAGTCTCCCTACCTGGAGCCGTGGATCTTAATGAATTTCGGATATGTTGTGGAGGAGAAAACTTTAAAGGATAGGTATTTATTAGCTGCCCAATCTCATATTTAAAGGTTAAAAATGGGGTAAAAAAATTCCAAATTTTTAGTTTTATTTCATATTTGTTCCAAAGAAACGATAGGAAAAATTGGTGTCAAAACGTCATAATGAATATGACATAACCCGAAACATCAAAATTTTAGGTGGTTTTGTATGGGAATGTATAAATTCACATATCTTAGTCCTTTCAGCTTTTTTCGATATTCGGCCTACTTCAGATGAATTTTCCCGAAGGTCTATATTTTTTAAGATTTTTACTTAATAGAAAACTTTACTCTGAGAAACCGGCTTTGGATACAACATAGAGTAGAAAAGCCCTAAGCGCAGCCGAAGGCCGGGAAATACTTTATTCAGCGCAGCCGGCTGTGGATATATCACACAGTAGAAAACCCCTAAGGGGGTTATGGACTGATTCTCAGGCAACATGGCGATTTCTTTAACTTGGTAAAGCGGTACACTATCCATGTTTGAGGTCAGTTTAAGTCGACTCACCTTGTCATCACTTGTGAGAGGCGGCAAATCGAAACCGGTTTTTAAAAAAACCGAAAACGGTGTTTTTGAAAAGGCCGTTTTCTTTAATTACTCTAAAGAATATGTTTCAAATCCGAGGATTTTTCTTAGGAAAAATTTCTCAAAAGGGTTTTTCTTTCCGGAAGAAGTATCTGAAATATGGGGCTTTATAAAAACTTTGCAGAATCTAAGAATTTTCCTCTGCAAAACTCCTCAAAATTTGTGAGAATTTGTGATGGGGTCTTTCTAAAGCCCATGGAGAATCCGACAGATTCTAACCAATTCGCATAGACTGTGAGCACCTTGTCCTATTGAAAAAGCTTTAAAAGTTTCAGATTCTGAGCCTTTGATAGGAAAAAATCCAAAAGGAAAGTCGTCAGACATTACGTCAGTAATAAGATCTATCGAACGGGTTCTAAATTGATTTGGCCAATTTTTATACATGAAACAATTTTTAGTTGAAACGCTGATTTAAACACATTTTACTTATCTTCATTTAACACAATTCTAAAAATCCTCAGTACATTAAATAATTTTGAGTGTCAATTTTCATGAATTATTTATAACTAATTTTAAAGAACCCGTTTGTAAAATTTTACACAATTTATTGGTAAAATAAATTTTCGTAGTTTTGCTATTACCCGGTAGATAGGGCCACCAGTATACTCGGAGTTTTAAAGATGGACCATATCCAGAAAACTAAGAGAGATAGAGCAAGAATAAATTTCATTAAGATAACAAATTTTTCAATTGACCCAACAGATATATTATTTTGACTGTAGAAGCTGAAAACGTGTGAGTACAGAAGCTCAAATCAAGCAAGTAACAAGACAGATGAAATCGTAGATACGTAGGAAGGTGGAGAAATGTACTGATCGTGAAATTCAAAAACCTTAAATTGTGAAATTATAAGCAATCTGTTGTTACCGAAGAAGATAGATTTCTATAGATAGATTTCTATTCATAATATTCTTAAATCTTTACATCTAACTATAATCTTCTTTCAATCAAATCCTTACAAAATTCCCTAATCCGTTATCGATCAAAAGTTTTATGATATCACAATCATCCCTAAAGTTTCCCCACATAAAAAACATAATCATGTTGAAACATCATGTCTAATATCTTAATTGCCAACAAATCATCGTGGAGAATTTTAATCAAATTTTAACACCCTTCCTACCAAAGAAATGAGATTTCATACAAACGCAGAGTTGAAATATTATGATGGTTGTAAAACAACTGATTTTTTATTGTTATTCTGTTGTGTACTTATACAACTTGTTCGTTCTACTAAAGATTTGAAATAACTTTAAAAATTGATTATTGAGTTTTATATAGAAAATAACGTTTCGCGTAACCAAACTAAAAAAATCCAACAATGATTCGGCGCATTCTTCTGTATTTTTTTCTTACGTTTAAAATCTGAGATAAAGAGATACGTATGTTGTGAGATTTGAACTCAATATTGTTTTCAACATCATGTGCATAATAAAAAATAAACTAAAAAATATAGCCAACAACAATGCCACTCGTATATATTCGAGATATACTGAAAGTTAAAATATTTTGCAACTCATTGTATACCACTCGTCGTGTAACGTCGCGACGTTTGGTGATGACGCGCGCTCGCTTGCGATTCTATGTTATATTCTATAGCATGAAGAAGACTTAAAAAGTCACGTCAGTAAGTACTGTAGGAAATTTAAAATATATGAGTTAGTTTGAATGTTTTGCGTGTCGTATATATAACAGAGTTTCTCAAATGGCAATTTGATTTTTCTATAAAGTTTTACAAGGGAGTTACAATTACAATGATATTCTGTTTAAATCATATTGAAAATACTGTCGAACTTCAATGTGCGGTCTCTTTGGGTATGACTATCATCGGTGATTTTCGTTTGAGTTTGTCCCAAAAGCAACAGGTTCTGTTTCTCCAAACTAGAAAAAGTTGCTTTGGAACCGGTTCTAGAACCAGTTATAGAACTGGTTGTGCAACAGTGAAGCCTTCCATTTTGACTTCCAGGAATCAGTTCTAGAACCTGGTCCACGGAACCGGTGGTAAAAACACCTATTCTAGAACAGATTCAAAGGCAACCAGTTAAACAAAATTTTGCTGGGTATAAGCACAAGCGAGCAATTGAAAAAAATAGAATATAGTTTTATTTCAGAAGATAGATGACGATGTCGCACAGTTTTTCCAAAAGCACTTTTTTGGAGCAAATAACATTTCAAGCCACAATTCTTAACCGATTTTATAAATTCTTTTAAAATTTTTAAATTTAATTTTCTAAGTTGATGTTTCTAGATGACGTTTTTCGTCACACGAACCAAAATACAATAAAACGAGTAAAAAGGTTAAAGTCGGGCATGCCGACTATACAATACCCTACACCAGTCTGGTTAAAAGCCAACTAATGTTTGGATCCGAAATTCGAATGGGTTAAAATAGGACTTGTGTCAAAATTTTCTATAATGTGAGTCAGCGAACCAAATTTCATTAAAATATCTTAATATTTGCGACCTGCAGTTTGTAACCAAGCCAATTTTGGGGGGACCCTTATATGGGCACTAGGTCTAAACATGGACCGGTGTTAACCAAAATCAATAGGCTTCGTCTTTGGGCTGATATAGGTCGGTGTACTAAATTTCATCAAAATATCTTAATATTTGCGACCTGCAGCGTATAAACAATATAATTTTGAGGGGACCCTTATATGGGCACTAGGTTTAAACATGGACCGATGTTCACCAAATTCAATAGACTTCGTCCTTGGGCAAACATAGGTCTGTGTACCAAATTTCATCAAAATATCTTAATATTTGCGACCTGCAGCGTATAAACAATATAATTTTGGAGGGACCCTTATATGGACACTAGGTCTAAATATGGACCGATGTTCACCAAAACCAATAGGCTGCGTTATTGGGCCAATATAGGTCTGTGTACCAAATTTCATCAAAATATCTTAATATTTCCGACCTGCAGCGTATAAACAGTATAATTTTGGTAGGACCCTTATATGGGCACTAGGTCTAAACATGGACCGATGTTCATCAAAATCAATAGACTGCGTTATTGGGCTAACATAGGTCTGTGTACCAAATTTCATCAAAATATCTTAATATTTACGACCTGCAGCGTATAAACAATATAATTTTGGTAGGACCCTTATATGGGCACTAGGTCTAAACATGGACCGATTTTAACCAAAATCAATAAGCGGCGTCCTTGGGCCGACATAAGTCGGTGTACCAAGTTTCATCAAAATATCTTAATATTTGCGACCTGTAGAGTGCGCACAAGAATGCATGGACAGACAGACAGACAGACAGACGGACGGACGGACAGACGGACATCGTTAAATCGAAATAAAAAAAAATTCTGAGCCGATCGGTATACTATAAAGTGGGTCTAGGACCAATATTTTTTGGTGTTACAAACATCAGCACAAACTTATAATACCCTGACCACATAGTGGTGTAGGGTATAAATACATACATAGACGCACGTCTTGTAAAAATTTTTATTTATTTTTTTTTTTTTGTGAAAGCCAATAACAATTAGGGGTATTTAAATGATATGTACCTTTAATTAAAGGCATTTTAATCCTCTATCGGTACCACATTTGGCAACACTGTAAATTAGATCCGTTTAACTCAAAAGAGAGAATTCTGAAACTGTGTCCATTAAGAAGATGAAATGAACCTATATAAGCTCAAGCAGAGTTATAACTGACAATCTAGTCGAAGTACTAAGCAGTTAAAATCACGATACAAGTAATCGAAGAAGTTATGATTGTGTAATATAAAAATGTAGACTAGTGATACTACACAGAAACAATTTTTCCTTTACGAGTTTTAATAAAAATTTTCAGTAAACTATAAAAGTTTTCTTCACAAAGTAAATGAAAAATTTCCTTAATTTAATGAAAATGCTTCATATATTTTATGAAACCAGTTCCAGTGAAACTTCACTGGTTTAATGCAAACATTCATTAATATCGTGCAGATAATTCTCTCAGCGTATATAATCTCGTGAATCGCGAAACTTTACAAGCTCAATCTAGAAAATCTCATACGATCCTATTAACGGAACTTAAATTGGGAACTTGCAGAACTACACCTAGAAAATGGATTCGTGCTGAGAATTGAAATTGTTGCCAATCAAATGATTCAGTTTCCGAATTTTTCGATTGTGTCTAGCAAATTAGTTGAGGCAGGCGAAATTCTGTTATCGTGATCAAATTACTAATTTTCCACTTGATTACCCCTTGTCAACAAATTCGGGGTGAGTTTTGTGACGTGTTTTTGTGCGTCAGTTCTGTGACTTGTTCTTTTGCGTTAGTTGTGTGACCTGTTCTTTCGTGTTAGTCCTGCGACATGTCACAAAGCGCAATTTACGCCTTCCTATGACAAGCCCATGTTAAAGTGACCGGTCCTTTTCACATAAAAGAACCGGTCCCAATGAACCATTCACGTGACGTGTCCTGTGACAGGTCCATTTCCCATAGGATGATAAGAAAACAATAGAACTGCATGATCCTTTAATATAAGCAATTAGAGATGGTGATGTGATGTGACAAAAGTAGAAGTTAGTTTTTATTGTGTTTTTACAAAAATGCAAGTCTGCGTATTGCGCCGGAATTTTTTGATAAAACAGTTTTTAATATGATTAGGATTATTATTATTATTTTTTGCAAATTTAACGCTGCCAACTTGAATTAAAAAGTGAATTAATTCATTTGATTTAATAAAAAGAACTATAGCAATTGAATTAATTCGTAACAAAATAAATCGAACGAAAACAAATATGAATTAATTCCATTCAATAATTTTAATTCAGAATTGAATTAAGGAATTAATTCTTCAAAGCTCTGATTCCAGTAAGGGCGTTCTACATCGATCGAAACAAATGGTAACCAGAAGGGGCAAGGTCTGGGCTATAAGGCGGGTGAGCCAAAACTTCCCATCCACTGTTTTCCAAATAGGTTTTGACCGGTCTTGCAACATGTGGCCGAGCGTTGTCATGATGGAAGATTATTGACTCATGTTTGGACGCATAATCTGGTCGTTTTTCGTTGATTGCTCTCTTCAAACGAATCAATTATGTTCGGTACAGGCCCCCTGTGATCGTCTGACCCGATTTCAACAGCTCATAATACAAAACACCTTTCTGATCCCACCAAATACAGTGCATTACTTTGGCGCCATGGATATTTGGCTTCGACGTTGGTTTGGCTGGTTGGCCGGGCTTTACATATGACTTTTTTCGCTTGGTGTTATCGTATTGTATCCATTTCACATCACCATCAAACCAGTGGAACTCCCTGGTGAACAAACTTATCATGCCGATATCGATGTCGGATAGGATCGTCAGGTCTTTTATAACCGGATGACCAAAAAGAGCAGTTCTCCGGTTTGCGAACGCCTAGTATAGGGGAAAGCAAATGACCAAACTACAATTCCAAAAGTTTCCACACTATCGTCAAAACAATAACATCAGACTAAAGTCGTCCTATGGAATTCGGGCACAATTCTTTCGATTTTACTTTTTTACTGGGTAGATAATTACAATTCCCACTGAAAAGCCACATTTCAAAAAATTCCTGAGAAACTCTGTTATATACGAATCTCGTATATACTTATATTTTCTATATATTCTGATGATGTTGTTGTTGTTGTTTTTACAATTCTTGCAATGTTTAATTATTAGGTTTGTATATCGTATGTACGTCTATAAGTTGGCACAGGAAAGAGACAAGACAGTGGTGGGTTAAAAAAAAAACAAATTGGAAATGGCAAATGAGTAAAGTTTTCTTTTTTAAACAGAAAATTGAGTTAAGATTAATGGCATTAACTACAAAGTCAAATAAACAATCAGGGAGATTGTGAAGGAGATTATGAATATTCAAGGGAATTCATTGATATATGACTACATACGGAATTCAAAATTGGTTTTAAGCGATATGTTAAATGTCACTGATCGCATTGCCAACTAGAAGTGAGTATAAAAAAGGCGATGTTGGAAATAGAAACTTCAGTTTTTATGCATAGCGGGGAGTATGTCCAAAATTTGTTAGGTTATAATTCCCACAAACAATTGATCATAATTCCCTTGGAGATCATGATCATTTTTTAAATGATATTAGCCCTAATTTTTATATCAAGTTTGGGTACGGATTTGTCGGGGGATTTGAAGATGATAATCCTTTAAGATGTACACTAAATTTCCAAAATGTAGAGATCGTTCACTTCTTCACCTAAGTATAATTAACGACATTTTAAAGTAATCTCGATTTATCAGATTTCTTGACTCAAGTATTTTTCCTTCAGCCGTCACTGTTTATTTTGAAAATCCCAAGCTAATGATAAATGACTTCTTTTTTTTGTTTTGTTAGCGATTCTCCACCCAACTGTCAAATATCTGCTCAAATATGCCGCTAACACATGCATACAAAAATAAAACCATCCACTTCCATTCCACATTCTCAAGCATGGCCCCATACGTTTGTATATAAGTTTGTAACCGCCGTAGGAATGTGAGTCACTTTGTGTGTATTTTTGAGTTTTATATATGAACCCAAATACAACAATGTGTTTGTTTGAGCGGATTTTTGTTATTGTTGTTGTCTTCTATTCTTTCAATGCAATTCATTGACACGAAAAAATATCCAACAGAACTGTCCGTATCTGTTCTGTTTAGCAAATGCGCAAGAGTTAAACACCAATTTTAAAATACAATACAAAAAAAAAAAGAGGAACTAATTTTGCAATAACAGTGGAATTGAACAACAGAGTGTCTTCTCTAACAGCATGGCATATTTAATTTTCGCTTAACAGTTAACTGTTAAAAGTGTTTAAGTAATCCAAATTAGATAAAAGGGATAAAAAGTTATTTACGAAATTTAAGGGATACTATTTTTTATAAATCTCTACACTTGATACGATTTGAAGGTATTAAAATTGAATGAAACAGAGTTTTTACTAGAACACAGAGGAAACTGGAACATAAGATCCCTAAAATATTGTAGTATCGCTAAAGAAATTGAAATTTAATTGTTTGAGATACTACTATTGTAATTCGTACCGGATAGAGTAGTTCTCAAGTTTAATTATACCCTACACCACTATGTGGTCAGGGTATTATAAGTTTGTGCTGATGTTTGTAACACCAAAAAATATTGGTCGTAGACCCACCTTATAGTATACCGATCGCTTCAGAATTTTTTTTTATTTCGATTTAACGATGTCCGTCTGTCCGTCCGTCTGTCTGTCTGTCTGTCCATGCAATCTTGTGCGCACTCTACAGGTCGCAAATATAAAGATATTTTGATGAAATTTGGTACGCAGTCCTATGTTGGCCCAAGGATGAACGAGTTTGATTTTAGTGAACATCGGTCCATGTTTAGACCTAGTGCCCATATAAGGGTCCTACCAAAATTATATTGTTTATACGCTGCAGGTCGTAAATATTAAGATATTTTGACGAAATTTGGTACACAGACCTATGTTAGCCCAATAACGCAGCCTATTGATTTTGGTGAACATCGGTCCATGTTTAGACCTAGTGCCCATATAAGGGTCCTACCAAAATTATACTGTTTATACGCTGCAGGTCGTAAATATTAAGATATTTTGATGAAATTTGGTACACAGACCTATATTGGCCCAATAACGCAGCCTATTGATTTTGGTGAACATCGGTCCATGTTTAGACCTAGTGCCCATATAAGGGTCCTACCAAAATTATACTGTTTATACGCTGCAGGTCGCAAATATTACGATATTTTGATGAAATTTGGTACATAGACCTATGTTGGCCCAAGGACGAAGCCTATTGATTTTGGTGAACATCGGTCCATGTTTAGAACTAGTGCCCATATAAGGGTCCCCCCAAAATTGGCTTGGTTACAAACTGCAGGTCGCAAATATTAAGATATTTTGATGAAATTTGGTACATAGACCTATGTTGGCCCAAGGACGAAGCCTATTGATTTTGGTGAACATCGATCCATGTTTAGAACTAGTGCCCATATAAGGGCCCCCCCAAAATTGGCTTAGTTACAAACTGCAGGTCGCAAATATTAAGATATTTTAATGAAATTTGGTGCGCTGACTCACATTATAGAAAATTTTGACACAAGCCCCATTTTAACCCATTCGAATTTCGGATCCAAACAATACACCACACTGGTGTAGGGTATTGTATAGTCGGCATGCCCGACTTTAATCTTTTTACTCGTTTTTAATTATGTAGTTACAAAATTACAAATTTAAAATATTTTTTTTTTTTTTTTCGATGAAAAGTACTTATTCCTCTAGAATTCTAAAATAATTACCACTTCATAGAAGATATTACGCACTTAGCTCATACGATATTAATAATATAATATTTTCTATTAACATTCTGAAATACAATGCAATAACTTGGCCACTAGACCGTACCACAAACAAAAAAAAAAAAAAAACGTTCGCCGTACACCGTCGAATCTAAATTATTTTTGCAAGGAGGTTTCAAAAAAAAATTTTGCTTTTCTCCGAATGTAGGTGTCGCCACTTTTTGTTATATCTTTGGCATTTACAGTCGGATCTTAAAATATGATGCATTGATGTTTTTGTCTCGAGGGCCATTGACCTCAAGTATCCCATTCTAGTATTCACCACCCAGATCTCAGTTCCTACAACCCTAATGTACCCCCCAAAGGTCAGAAAATTAAAGCTCGCAAAAAATCATTATACTTTTGCTAAGGAAGTTTATCGATAATTCCAGCAGAATTTTTTTTTGTTGCCAAATGTAGGGACGGGTCGCTTTTTAAAATTTTTCTTCATTGGATTTTTTTCTTTATAGCAAAACATGGGTCTCTTCGAGACATAAAATCGATAAATCACAATAAATGCCGACTATAAATGCCGAAGATATAAGGAAAAATTAAAAAAGGCGAGCACTACGTTCGGCAAAAAAAAAATTCCAAATTGCCTTGCAAAAATATTTTATATTCGAAGGTGTACTGCGCACTTTTTTTTTTTGCCTTTAAGGCGGTACGGCCTAATGGTCACTATTAATTCGTACGAAGAAATTGAAATTGTTTGCTCCATGAGTTACGAAATAACAGCTGAAATAAATATAGTAATAGACAAGCGCAATAGACATTTAATTCTTAAAAGAAATAAATAAGTTTTATCATGATTCGCAAAAAAATCCAAAACAAATCAAAAACGAAGATTTTAATATAAAAAAAAATTTACCTAAATCCGGGTCATTGTCATGAAATTCTACTATGTCTCTGAAGACATCAAAGTTGAAAATTTAACTTCAATGCAAGAAATAAGTCAAAACTTCAAATGTGTTTAAGGGTTATTCTCGTACTTATTCAGAATTGGCGCTCAAATGTCCAATAAACTTGGATTTTAGGTGGAAACAATGTGAATGTGTTCAGCGAACTTATGTAAAATATTTCGAGGCACATTTTAACCCTCTAACTCTACAACTTACGGGTCTTATTTGTCCCTTTTTAAACAGGGGCCAAAAAAGGCCCTTTAATTGAAGAGTTAGAGGTTTAAAATGTTCCTCGTAGTGTTTTACATAAGTTCGCTGAAGACATTCTATACCTGAAATGGAAGATTCACATGGTTTCCTGTGCCGATTCACAATAAATATTTGAAAAAGGGGGAGGGGAATTTTAACCCCCCTAAAATAAAATTCCGATGTGATCTTTCAAAACGCCGACACACGTGTATTTTGTTTTTGTCTCCTCTACCAGAATCCATTATCAGGACACCGTAATTTTTTTTTTATTTAAAAAAAAACACAGTGGCAAAAAATTGGTTTAGAGTGCTTCAGCAACGTCTGCAAAAAATAGTTATCCAGTACTACCCAGTTAGAAAATTCCAACGGTAACAAATTATTGCACTGGTATAGGAATGATTTTTTTTTTTTTAATAATGACTGCTAAAAAAAGTTTTGTAGTCAGAAGGTTCCAAGTTCCGGTTGCAAGCTAAAACTTTTTTTAATTTTTTTAATTAAAAAAATTTATCAATTAGTTGTTTTTTATTTCAGAAAATAGTTTTTATTTTTGTTTGTGGAAAAGCTCCTTTAATACCACCCTTTTTTATTTTCCCAACGTTCCAAAAAACTTTTTACCAGTGCTAGCATTTTGCTCGGGTTCGGGTCGAAATCCTGTGTATAGCAAAATCCTGTTTTCAAAATCCTGCTTTTCGTAATACTGTTTTACAAAATACTGTATAACACAATACTGTTTTGCAAAATCCTGTTTTACTGGGCGGCGAAAATTTTTGTAAAAATAAAGCAAAAATATGAAGATGAAGATTTGCTTAAACTGTGCGAGTGGTTTGAAAAAAACTACGTCAGGGGCTCATATCACCCAAAGTATTCTGGAACCTTTTGGTTGATTTACGATGACAGTAAGAAATCCTACCTAATAACTCAAAATAGTGTGGAAGCTTGGCATAGAAGACTGAAAGCTGTTGTTGGGCGTAGAAAGTCAGGATTATACCACCTTATCAGGCAGTTGGGTAATGAGGTCGTGGTAGCTGTAAATACCATTTCAAAACGCGCGAATGGAGAAAGACGTTACATAAATTTAAGGAAAAGAAAGGCGTTCACAAACATTAAAAAGAGTTATAAGAAAAAGGTGTGAATTAAGCCATACAGGCTACCTAAAGCGAATTGCAAAAAATCTTGTACTAATTTAAGTTTATAAAATGCATTGAAATTAATTTTTTGTTAAATGTTTTTGTTAATTTTTGAAAATTATATACTTTTGTTGAAGTTATTTTTAATAAAATAAATTTTGTAAGCCAGCATTTTTACTTCACAGAATTTTGCAAAACAGTATTGTGAAATCCAGTATTTTGCAAAACAGTATTATGAAAAGCAGGATTTTAAAAATTTTTTTGACCAGTATTTTGTCTAAACAGTATTTTACATAACAGTATTATATACGTATCCCATTTTGCTCAACCAATCCAGCAGTTATCACCAGAGAAGACAGAAAAAAGAAAAATCCGATAAGTTTAAAGCAAAAAAATATTGTAAAAAAAGCAAGAAAAAAGCAAAAGTAAAAATATTTGGAAAAACAACAGCTTAAAAAAAATAAAAATTCAAAGTTAAGAGAAAAAATATTTTTTTGTGAGCAAAACAGTATTTTTAGGCAAAAAGTCTTAAAAAAAGCAATTCAGATCTCAAAAATCTTAAGAAAAAGCTATTTTAAAGCTAAAAACGGAAAATCCAAAAAAAGCAAAAAGAAGCAAATATGAGTAAAACAAGCAATAAAAAGCATAAAAAGCAAAAAAAGCAATTTTGTCTTCTCTGTTGACGTCTGCCAATCTGACGGCCTGGGTTCAAATCACGGCAGGACAAAAAAATACGTATGAACTTTTTTTATATTTTATTTTGGAAAATATATTTCCAGACCACCTATTTACGGGTTTTGCCATCGTTCAAAATTTTGTTTCCCCAGTGCTTTTGCGGCGCTTTTTAAACAGCCGGTCCTTTTGTCAAATTCTGTTATCATTTTGGAAATAGGAAATCACTTTTTGTCACTACTTATACCACCTATTTATTAAAATTTCCTTGCCATCGCTTTCCCGTTTGTATTTTTCTGACCGGGCATTTAATGCCGGTACTTGCACCACCAACTATCATCGCTTTCTCGTTTATGTTTTTCTGACAGGGTACTTTTGTCCCATCAGATTTTTCTTATTTTCTTTGTTCTCATGCAATAAAAATATCAAGTGAAGGCCTGGGATTTTAATACCCTATACCACAACGTGGACAGGGTATAATCAGAGATGTCAACTTTGTCATAGCAAAAAGCGCAAAAAAAATATTTAAAAAAGGATAAAAACGGGTAAATTTCCATTTAAAAATGCGTAGAAAAGCACAAAACATTTTTACGACCTTTAACCCATTAACGCCTGACCCCATATTCCTTTGTCCGATTTAGATATAGTATATATATTTTTTTAATCTACCATACTTGGGACTTATGAATTAATCGTCTGTTCCCTGGAGTATTTCCTAATCCACCGAGATACCTTTCTAACTTTCGGCAGGAACGTGGTAAAAATGGAAGTACCAAAGGGAAACGTCTCCCCATTTACCGCCCGCCCAAGCCGCAGGAGCTAGGAAGTTGTAATTCGCTATGAACGTTCCTCTTCTGCCGTAGACATACGCTCAGACGGGATTTTTGAAATTCATAAACTCAAAAAAATGAAATGAAAAATTAGTAAAACGTCTTGTAAATCAAGTGTACCAGTTTTTTCGCAAAAATTTTAGTTGTATTTGTTCAGCACTAAACTAATTTTGAAATAATGTTTTACTGGTTTGTTTTCCTACCAAAATTGTGCTGATAATTGACATTGGTAAATTTTTTTTGAGTATTTTTCACCTTTTAAAGAAAATGAGGGCCTACTATATTATTTTTGGTAGTTAAATCAGCAAAATATAAAAAATATACTCTGTTCACACAGAATGGTATAGGGTATAAAAATTTGCCGATTTCACTTTAGAAGTTGCAGGATTGCCTACAAATTCGCTAGTCAGCCTAAATCTTTTGTCTATGTCTGTGTGGTTTTAGTTATGAAGTATATATATTTTTTTAAACATAAATTTGTTAAATGAATGTTTTTATCACCCATTGAAATGATTTACAATCAGAATTTTTAAATTAAATTGAATTATACTTTCTCGTTTAATTAACAATGTTTTTAAAGTGAGTGTGATATCTGAATGTGTGTAAAACACATACAAACACTGAAAATATTCATTGGAAGTTTTTACGAAAAAAAAAAAAAAAAAATGGATGGGGTTGAAATAGAATTAGAAAATTTATTCCTGAAAATTTAAAGAAGGTTGAGATAAAATCAGGTTTTTGCTTTAGAGAAGCAACACTGAGGACGTTCTCTCTATTAAATAACGTGTTGGTTTCTTTGGAAAGGGAAGAGCTAAAAGGTGGTGAAAGATGAAGGGCTTCAAATATGGCAACACTGTAATTGCGCGAGAATCTTAGAACAGTTGTTACGCGCCATCTTATGTACAGTTGGTGAGCTTTGTTGAAGCTTTTTAGTTCATAGCCCTTTTATATTATTTTACTTCGGTGGGGTTAAGTGCTATGGGAATACTGGAGGACGTTGCAATAGGTATGAAAGGTAGAAAATTCATACATATTATTTATCTAAATTGATGTTGCCGTCGCTGGCGATCAAACCCGCAACCTTATCTGTAACAGTTCACTACATTACACCACAAAATTTGATTAAATTTCTACATTTTCATCAATTATTGACACCTAAGGAGTAAAAAGAAATTGTTCGTGTTTCTCTAACTCGCTTTGTTTTCGAGATATTGGACCTTTTATAAAGAAAAGTTTAGAAAAAAAATTCGAGCTATTTCGCGGATACTGTGATTATTTATTTAGATTAGAAGTAGTCCAAATATTTAAATTAATTATCAAATTGAAATCGAATGAAGAAAATGGAATATCATTCCCAAATTACTCAATGAATGAGCTAGAAATCGATTGAATTTCCAATCCATTGCGCAAAAATTTATTGCATTTATAACGATTGAACTCCTAACGACTAAACTCAGTAATTGAATAAATCTAATGATGAAAAATGATTAAAGTCTTTTAAATTAAATCGAATGAGAACAATTAAGAATTCATTCGATGTGTAAAATTACAGCTTGAGAGTTCAAGCATTCCATAGTCAGTCAGAATTGAAAATAGAATGAGGGATTGAAGTATTTAGTTCTGCTACTACTAAGTACGTTTAACGTATATTTTAGATTTAAAAACCACGAATTTTTCAATTATTTTTTGTTGAAAATTCTTTGAAATTATTCGTGATAATTTAATATTCAAATTTTTAGTTATTTTTTAAAAGAAATTTTTAAACTTTTTTAATTAACTTTTTTACATTTTGTTCATAAGTAATAATTTTCCCTATAAACCATTTTCTTTCGATATTTCCTTGTAGTCGAGCTGTATATTAATTAAGGCTGATAATTTTGCCGAGTCACATATTTGTTTCTTTTATTTGTCATTTCAGTGAACGTATTATTTTTTTTTCAATTCACTGAACGTCACTTTTTTAGTTCGCTGAAGGAAAATGAAATTGAACGAATTCAGTGGTGAGTTAATTTAATAAGGATTGACTGAATTGACTTATTATCCTTTCAATTTATAAAATTGAACACGTTCACCAGTGAATTAACTCATTTGATTGAAATCAAAGAACTATAGCAATGGAACTAATTCTTTGAATTTGTTTTTTATTGAACGAGTTCAGTTGAAGGAATTCAGAGAATTACTTAAGAAAAGGAATTCATTCAATGCTAAAGAAATTTGAATTCGATTGGTAGTGAATTCATTCAAAAACCAAATAATTCTTCAAAGCTCTGAGTGGGTTGACTTGGTTAACCAGCATTTTACAGTTATGTTTTTTTGCATTTTATTATTTAACGCAATAAATTCTCTCAGTGTACAAACAACATCAGCAGTGAAAATAGCAACAGCAATAAAGTGTGTTGTTGTAATTACATTTATTGATGCAATAAAGTGATTAAATTAGAAATTATAAATAGGTAGGTCGGCAGAGTGGGATGTGTGTATAGTAGAGTGGGATAAAATTAACCCTAAAATGCACAAGGCTGCACCATTAACATTAAAGCCTATATTTTTTAAAATTGGTTATTTTTCACTTATAGTAGCATTTCATAATAAATAATTTCGTGAAAAATTTTAACCCACTAACTCTTCAATTAAAGGGAATTTTTGGTCCCTTTTTAAAAAGGGACATAACCGACCCGTAAGTTGAAGAGTTAGACGGTTAAAATGTTCCGCAAAAATATCTGCCATGAAATTCTACTATAAAATCTCTGAAGACATCAAAGTTTAAAATTGAGGTTCAATGCAAGAAATAAGCCAAAACTTAAAATGTGTTTAAGAGTTAATTTCGTGCTTATTCAGAATTGGCGCTCAATAGAGCACCCATATGTGCAACGAGAGGATCAATTTTCGTGGGGATATTATTTTGTATGCCGAATCTACCGGAAAGTGCGTGGGGAGGTGAAAAATAACACTTTTGCACATATGGGTGCTTTATTGAGCGCCAATTCTGAATAAGCCCGAAATTAACTCTTAAAAACATTTTAAGTTTTGACTTATTTCTAGCATTGAACCTCAATTTTAAACTTTAATGTCTTCAGAGATTTATAGTAGAATTCATGACAAATATTTTTGAGGAAAATTTTAACTGTCTAACTCTTTAATTTAAAAAGGGGCCAAAAAGTCCCTTTAATTGAAGAGTTAGTTAGTGGGTTAAAATGTTCCACAAAATTATTTATTATGAAATGCTACTATAAGTCTCTGGAGATATCAAAGTTGCAAATTTATGTTCACTGTGAGTCAAAACTTAAAATGTGTTTAGGGGTTAATTTCGTACTTATTCAGAATTGGCGCTCAAATGTCCCGCAAACCTGGATTTTAGGAGGAAGCCCACATGATTCTTCCACTACGAGGAACATTTCTGTGGAATATTTTAACCCTCTAACTCTTCAACTTACGGGTCTTTTCTGGCCCTTATTAAAACGAAACCAAAAAAAATCCCTTTCATTAAAGAGTTAGCGGGTTAAATAGTTCCACAAAAATGTACCTCGGAGTGTTTAACATAAGTTTGCTGAACGCATCCTGTACCTAAAATGGAAGATTCACATGGTTTAATATACGGATTCCCAACAAACATTTGAAAAAAGGGGAAAATTCTAACCCACCCTAAAATAAAATTCCGATGTGATCTTTCAAAACGCCGAGACATGTATATTTTTTTTTTTTGGAATCCATTGTAAGAACACTATAATTTTTTTTCATGTTGTACTGTGTTATTAATATAAAAAAAACAACCTTTAATCAATAAAATGTTGTTCGCGTTGGGAATCGAACCCACGATCATTTGTTTGGAAATAAACACTATAAAATTCACTTTTTGTTATCACTTTTACAGCAAAGATGCTTTAGGAGCAATATTTAATGAATTTTAGGACGTTGGTTAGAATTTCATCTATAAAAGTTGTAAAAATATACTAACGAATACTTTGGAAGCAATGAAATGAATGATTTTTTGAAGTTGTTCAGAATTACTTCTAAGAAAGCAGTAAAAATGCACTAACGGATACTTTTGAAGCAATGAAAGAAATAGTTTGTAAATCATGACTTCCACTTTTTTAAATTAAAATAAATTGGTCCTGCCATGAATCGAATCCACGATCATCTGTTTGAAAATAAACTGTATCAAAATCACTTTTAAGTATCACTTTTAGAGCAATAATGCTTTAGAGTCAATACTTAGGTGATTTTTTGGATGCTGTTCAGAATTACTTCTAAAAAAAGTGTAAAAATATACTAACGGAAACTTTGGAAGCAACGAAATAAATTATTTTTTTGCTCAGAATTACTTCTAAAAAAGCAGTAAAAGAAGTTGTTTGAAGCAATGAAGGAAGTGGTTTGTAAAGCATGACTTACATTTTTTTTTTTTGCTGGGAAGGTTTAATATTTTTGTGAATATTTACGAGGTTTTGAAAATGTTACGAAATTCGGCTTTGTTTCTTAAGTAAACTCAAAATGTATTTAATTATGTTTATATCGCAATAATTAAAATCTAAAAGTTAACTGAGCCTTAAGACCACCTCGGTCATTAGAGTGTTAAGAATTTTAGTGTAAATTGCAAGTCTGTTTGCATTATTGGGTAAATGACTATCGTTACTTTATTTATTTTTTATATTGCAATTATTTTCTTAGAATTCAATATGTTTTTTATCAACGAAGAAAGAGCTTAATAATTGAAAAAAAACAAATATAAAAAAATTTAAAAAAAAGTGAACAATCATCAAAATTGTAAAAAATACATAGTGCAAAAAAAATCCAAAAAATCTAAAATAACACAAAAATCCAAAGTGAAGTGTAATTGGATTTTAATAAAACGGCGCCAAATATGAGATAAACAAAATAAATATTTAAAACAATGACCAAAAATTTCATAGAGAAATTAAAAAATCACACAGACTGACGATTTTCAAATACTCTATTAAAATCGATAATTTTTGAGGCGGATAACTATTATAAATAAAATGGTTAACGTGGCAGCATTGTTTTAGATTGCAAACAGTGCTACCAATTTTATTTTTTTAAGAAAAGCAACAATCAAGAAATTCTTTCAATTAATTAACGAGGTTACCTTCTTTGGAAAAGGGATAGAGAAAAAATTAAAGGTGGTGAAAGATTTAAATATGGCAACACTGTAATTGCACGAAATGTTGAATCTTAGTACAGTTGTTGGGCACCTTCTGATGAAAAGTTGGCGAACTCTCACAGCCCTGTTATATTATTGTTTCTCTGGTGGGGTTAAGTGCTATGCGATATTTATAAGGGTTAGGAAACTCATACATATTATTTTTCTAAATTGATGTTGCCGTCGCTGGGAATTGAACCCGAAACCTTATATATAACAGTCTAACGCGCTACCCTTATAAGTTTTTTAAGTTGAGTGCTTAATTTTAAATGAATAAAATAAATTCTTAAACCAAATACTTATAAAATGGAAATACCAAAAACTGTTTCGATTTCTCTAAGAGAATATTTTGTTAAAAAAAATATTTAAAAATCTGTAATATGCACTATATTTGATTTTTTATAGAAATCTAAAAATATTCCATTGTAAAAATATTGCAAAATGTGTGAATTTTTGTTTGCTCTTAAATTACCGTTAAATTTAAAAGAAATTAAAAAAAAAATTCAATTAAATCGCCTTACAAACATGCACTAAATATATTTTTCCCCATAAATATTTTAATTTTGTAAGAAAAAACAAAACCAAAGTCTAAAAACAAAAAAAAAAAAATAAACAAATAAATACGAGTACCTACTAAAGCAAGGTGAAATATACATTTATGTATAAAAATCGTTGAAGCTTAATACTCTCAAAACTGCATAAAAAACTCATGAATAAGAAAATAAAAAAAAAAAAAATTAAACAAAAAATAATAATAAAAATTAACAAAGCTTTATGAAATTTTATGCAAATTAACAGATAAATCGAGTGTATTATTAGCTCTGTTCCACGTACGTTACCGCGGGTGACCGCGGGAACCCAATCTTACCAAAAAGCGTTTCTATTGTTAAAAATTGGGTAAATGAGAGCGTTGATGAGAGAATAATTTGTTTCTCATTTTACCAGAAGTTACCCGTACTTTTTTTTCGGGTAAAATGGTAAAACTGTCAAATCACTTGTTGTTTATAAATCAGCTGTTTAAAATCTGTAAAAATAATCAAAATATTAACAAAAGTTGTAAACATTAATTAATATCGTTAACAAATACCGCGTTCTAACACTTTCTCTTTATTCCCTTCGATATTTTATTGTTAAAAATAGCTTTTGTTTATATGAATAACTTTGACGTTTATTTTTGGGCTTGAAATGTGGTTTTGCGCGTTCCCGGTATTGTGAGCAATTTTACCATTTTTTGAGAAAATTATTTGTTTACTCTCATTTTACCAGACTTTACCCAGAATTACGTGGAACAAACCTATTATAACAGCACTGTAAATAATTAAAATCATTTGAGAACTGAGTAACAGAGTAAAAGAGTATGAGTGTATGAGCAATATGGGTAAAGAAGGGATATGAAAAGAAGGGCAACAATGACGCAGTGGTATGAGAAAAGCAGAAACAGCAACAAAAGGCAAAAATGAGAATTTACAGGAAAGTCCTTCAAACCACAAATAATATTTCTAGTGATTTATTTTTCACCCACATGTGAACTTTTTGTTCCAACATCTAAAGAAAAATTTGAAGAAGGGATTCCCTTTAAGCTATATGTACCTAAATATATTTTTAATGCGAACAAATTTAAACATAATAAAGTCGGGCATGTCGACTATATGATAACCAGTACGATTTGGCTCATATTCTCGGAAGGTAATTTGAATTAGCGATGCAATAATTATAGTAAAATACAATAATAGGTGTAATAAAAAATAGGACTAGGTCAAGTATTTTTGTTAGTAACAAACCTCGGCACATAGTTATTACACCCTGTAACACAAGGTGTAGAAAAAAATTCAATAAAGGTGCATTTAAAAAGTCTAATTTCCGGTTTCTCCGATATTGGAACGGAGCGAGGTTCCGGGATATATGCCCTACGGGAAATTTTAACAAACTGTCACCGAACTGGACAAATCCTAGGATAGGTTACTGAACTCTCATAAAAAACAAAGTTCAGGGACCTGTCCTAGGATTTGTCTTGTGACATATCACAAGGGGTCAATTTCCCCCTCCTATGACAACGCCATGTAAAAGTGACCAGTCTATTTCATATAAAGGGGCCAGTTCGGTGACAGTTTGTTCAAATTTCCCGTAGGGTGCTGACTGTTAGGCCAGATATTCTAGTTTATGAATTGGTACGTTTTGTAAATATCGGCTTCACAGTTTTCGAGATAATTCCAAAAGAGAAATAGTGAATTCATCCGGATTTTAGTTTTTTTAGGTTGACACTTTATATGTCAAACTTGTGACTTTACATGTCAACCTTTTGACCCTAACCATTATTAATTCGTACAGTCATATTATTTCATAAGTTTAATTTTTAATTAAATACTAAAATTATAATATGAATAAATTGCTAAAAACACCTTTCGCTACAAAGAAAGCTTATTCATTGAAAATTCTAAAATAACTATCAGGTTATACAAAATATTTCGCGGTTTTCTCATACAACCTTTCTCCTATTAACCTTCTAAAACATTGTTTAAACAACTTGGCCATTACACAGTACAACAGCCAATCTGGGGGGTGAGAAATTCCAAGTCAGGGTGATGGTACTAGGTCAGTATAGTAAAACCCTCAAAGGGTTTGGCGTTCGTATGTGTCATTTTTTTTTATGACCTTTTAAATTTTTTCCTTATCTTGATGTTTTTTCGCTTAGTTGTAACTCGAGAACCACTTGTCCGATTTTGATGAAACAAATTTAGAAAAATTTAGAATTACAATTTCTTTAATCCGTTCATATAACATTTTTCTTTATAATCAACAGTTTTGCCGGTAAAAATAAATTTGTGGAGAAAAAAAAATATTTTTTTGCCTAAAAATTAAATTTTTTTTTTTTAAATTCATAAAAAATTTTAATTTTTAGGCAAAAAAATATTTTTGTTTCTCCACAAATTTATTTTTACCGGCAAAACTGTTGATTATAAAGAAAAATGTTATGTGAATGGATTAAAGAAATTGTAATTCTAAATTTTTCTAAATTTGTTTCATCAAAATCGGACAAGTGGTTCTCGAGTTACAACTAAGCGAAAAAACATCAAGATAAGGAAAAAATTTAAAAGGTCATAAAAAAAAATGACACATACGAACGCCAAACCCTTTGAGGGTTTTACTATACTGACCTAGTACCATCACCCTGACTTGGAATTTCTCACCCCCCAGACAATAATCCCAAAAATGTTCCATAGTGTTATTAATTCATACGCGGAAAAGAAATCGAAATAGTTTTATACACATCTCAAAAAACAACGGATGTAAAAAAATCTTTTAAAAATAAATAAAATTTTATTATAATTCGCGGGAAAGCACGCTAGAACCCAAAAAGATGGATTTTAATAAAAAATTGCATTAAATTAAATTAAACCGCGAAGATTGAAGAAATTTTAGTTATTCTCCAATTAAACTTGGTCAACAGCATACCAATACATCGGAAAAACTGTTAAATATTAAGAAAACCAATTAATAATATCATAATTCCGCCTTAACACTTTAACAAATTTGGCACCCTACTCCGAATATTCCGGAAAATTATATAAAGTTCTTAAGAAATTCAACAATTATTTTTAATTTTTGCATTAAAAATACAAAAATTGTTTTTTTCGGATTTTCTATATTTTTATATATTTAGTTGGAATATTCTTCTACCTCAAGTCCAAATTCTAATATGATATTATCATATTGGATTTTATTTAGTTGTTTCAAAAAAAGGTTGATAATTTTCATGATAGACAATACAACAGTTGTTTCGTGGGCATCACCCCAACTCTTCAGTTGTCCACAATAAGAAAATTATAGCTTTAATACACAAACCGAGACATTACATAAGGTACAAAAATTCAACGGGACGAGAATTTTGTACTTTCGTATAAGAACTGTATGATTTGGTAAAACCAGTTATAAATCAACTCATTTTTGAAAGCAACAATTTCATAAAAGTAACCTTTGGGTGCTATTTATAGGTACAGGACCTGTAGCCATTTTTAGTGTTAACATTTGATGCACAAAACTTGATATGTGGATTTTTTCGATTTTTTTCATGTGGATTTTTACAGTTTAAAATCGACCTTGATAAATGTTATGTCTTAGCAATAAACCAATTAAAAGCAAAATATTTTATAAAAAAAACGTACACTCACAATATTTTATCGTTAAAAACAACCTAAAATACATATCAAATTAATTGAAAACACAATTAAAAAAGGACTACTGATTTTTCATTATATTCAAACCATTTTGCTATTTATTTTCAAACATTGTTTAAACAATCCATAAAAGAAATAAAAATAATTGAAAAGTCTGTTAAAACAATCATCAATTTTTAACTGACAAAACGTAAAAAAAAAACGATTTTGTGGTTTGTTTTTTCATATTCGAAAGTTTTTTTTTTGTTTCAATTTTCAAAACACTGCACACATAACACACACGTTCTTTGTTTATTTAATTTCTCTTTAATTTAATTTTGTTTCGTTTTAAATTCAAAGCAATTTTGTTTTGTTCCAACACCAGACACGATTCGAACCAACGACCTTTGGTTTAGAAGTTCATCGCCTTACCCCTTGAGCCAAACTATATTGATACAAATAGTTTCATAAACATTTTTTTATAATTCAAATTGTTTTTATTTTATTTGAATCTATCTTTTTAAATTTCAAATTACCCATCACACATAAATATAATAGTTAAACGAAATGCCCTAAATGTAACAACGAACATGCTGCTCTTTTCAAATTTTTGGTATATAAATTTAATGCTTAATGCAGAAAGGCCCTAACTGGAATTAATATTCCATTAGAGGAAATGAAAATCTGAAAAACTTAGATTATACTTTTTATTTTATTGTTTTTGTATTAATATAAAGTTTCATTCTGAGAAACAATATTTCCACCGCTTTTATATTTTTATTGCCTTCCCCTCTATAGAAATTAAGAATAAAGATACACTGAGAGAATTATCTGCATGATATTAATGAATTTTTGCATAAAATCGATAAAGTTTCACGGGAACTCGTCCATTGATACTTTTCATTGAATTAATGGAATTTTTCATAAAATATTATCAAAAATTTCTTTTTATTTGCTTAAAGTTTCATACGCTCCATGAAAAAGTTTCACTAAAACTATATTCATAAAATATACGAACCTTTTTCATCGAATTTAACAAATTTTTCATTTATATTGTTAAGAAAACTTCAACAGTTTACTGAAAAATTTTACTAAAACTCGTCCAGCAAAATTCTCTCTGTGTAGCGTCTTTCTTTATTAAGCCATCGATATTAAACTTTGGAGCAAAATTGCACAAAAATATTTTTATCATAAAATTATTTAAGATTTTAAAATCATCCTGTTTGACGACAATTATCTTAAAAGTGACAATACTCTCTGAATTAGATGAGAATAAGATTAGTCGAATGACTAGAAATACCAATTTACATAAATCAAAGTCCCTAGAATTTAGTGTTTAACTTCAGTTATAAAATTTAATTTTAATTAAAAAGAACTTACGTTATATTTACTTTTTTTGATTTTTTAAGTTAAATTTTCATTTGAATAAAATTTATAACCCTGTATTTATTTAATTTCTGACATGCATAAAACTTTTTGAGAATAAAAAAAATTCATAAAATATAAAATCTTTCGTTTTTACTTCCACACAAAATTAAAAATAAAAACTCTTTGCTTGTTTTTAAATTTTATTTTAGTATTTTATATTTTTAGTTTTTATAACGATTTGTATGGTAAATATTTTAGTCGTATATGCCGACCCTATTGCTAGCAGCTGACATCATCGAGATTTCTTCACATTTTTACAACCCGACAACCCCGTGATTACCAAATCAATTTAAACATTTTTACTAACAATTCAAATAAATTTGGCAATCAATTTCGATAATTTCGTTATCGTAAACACTGATTGAATTCATATTATTTAATATTCAACTATTTTAAGTTAAAACAAACAAAAGAATTTAGATATAAAACGAAGTTCAGTTTTTCTAGTCGTGCGATAGATTCAAATTATTTTTATAAATTCAAATTGTGTGTTGGGTACATTTGTTTGTTTAAATTTCTTTTTTTGTATAAATAAATATTTCAAAATATTTTAAATTCAAATTTAATTTATACAATTTTCAAATCGGTTGTGGTGTAGATGTCTGGAAGGTCAGGCATTGACAAAATTCAATTTTTGAGGGCGGTGGTTCAAATCTCATCCCAAAAAAATTTATTTTTTTTTTTTATTTTTTCTATAACTATGTATACCTACACTTAAAATATTTTATCGTTAAAAGCCACCTAAAATACATATTAAATTAATTGAAAACAAAATTAAAAAATTAAAGGATAATTGAAAAGTCTGTTAAAACAATCGTCAATTTTTAACTGAAAACCGAAAATATTTGAATTTTTTGTTTTAAAACAGAAAACAACGAAATTATTTAAATTATTTTTTCTAAAAATAGAAATCTAGAAATAGGTTATTTGACTGAAAATATCAACTCCTACAGACGATAAATATTTCTTGTAGTTTGTTTTTTATTGACGAATATAAAAAGTTAAACAATATGTTTCAATTTATTTTAATTGATTCTTCAATTGAAAACAAACTTTATCTATTACTTTTCAAATAAACCTCAATCGGTTATGGAAAATATATTGTGAGTGTATTTATGTTTAGCGGCGCGCCGCTATAAGTGTACACTTTTTTTATAAGTGTACACAAATAGTTCAAAATTCTGCTAAAATAACAGGAAATAGTACCTGTATATGCGCCAGCAGAATTTTCAATGAAGTTGAGAATTATGGTCTGCTAAATTTAGGTAAGCTAAATTTTACACACTGCTAAAATACACAGACAATTCTAGTTAACTTAGCTAAGAAATTTGAGCTAAATTCAACAGAAACATTACCTGATTTAACTGAAAATTTCTGCTAAAATTTCGCTTACAGTCTTGGTTTTTGGGCTCTACGGATCTGTCCCGTGACAGGCCCATATTTATTTTTGGGAGTATATATATATATTCGTTCCTTTTACTCCTGCAAGGAGTATAGATGCCTTATAAAGATTGACAATTTCATAGTATCGAATTTTTGTCCATTTTGCTCTATCTCGCTTAGTTTCCGAGATATAAGCCATTTTGTGATTATACAATAAAAAATTATAAAAATATACCACCATCTCTATGTGATATGATAGCAGAGACACAAAAATATAAACTTTGGGAAACAATTGGGGTTTAAATTAGCTGAAAAATTTGTAAAATTAAGAAACATAAATTACTTAAAATTAGGATGCAAAGTTAGTTCAAATACGAATGAAAGTAATTGTTATGCTAAATGGGATTTACAAAAATATTAGTTCAATCCTAAATTTTAAGACAAAATAACGTTTACAAGACTTTTGTACTAACTTTTTTTTTTATAAGTGTAGCATATGAAAAAAAAAAAATCCCATTACAAAATATTGGAATGTAAAATTAAGGGATTAAAAAGTAAACATGCAGTGACAGATTAACTGTCAGTAATAAATCTGTAACTCAACGATCTAAGAATCATGAAAGCACTCACTTTCTAAATATTTTGTACACTCTAATGAACTTTTGTTTAAATTTACACAACTTGTAGTAGCAAACTGTTTTCGTACTATTAATATGGTAAATTTACTCCAAGTGCATAAAAAAACGAAGAGGGTACCAAACACTAAAAGCGATTCCCAACATTATAATTACACAAAAATTTGCAAATCAGCATTGAAAATGCATAGAAAAATTTCAGAAAATTTCAGAAAGTTTTTGTAATTTTACCATTTATCGTAGTGTTCAAAATATATTATTGATAATATTATTGGAAACATCGCAGATTTTGAATACATTTTCTAATGGAAAAAGTTTTGAATTCTAAATACTTTTTCCTATAGGAAAGAAACACTAGATTATGGGTAATTTTTCTATTGAAAAACCCTTTTTTTAAAAAGAGAAAAAGTCTTAGATTATGTTCCCTTCTTTCTATAGAAAACATCGGATTCAGAGGATTTTTTTATTTAGAAAAACATTTTGAGGACCATTTCCTATAGAACAAGTCCCAGATTTGAAGAACTTTTTTATAGGAAACCTTTCTTAGAAACTTAGAAATTTTTCCATGGGCACACGTCCTCGGAATCTGACGATTTTTCTATAGGAAAAATTTATTGAAATCTGTGGTCTTCTATTGGAAAAAGTACTCAGAATCAGCCGGTTATTATATGGGAGAAACTGCTTAAAATTTAAGAGGTTTTTTTTTTATAGAAAAAAGTCTTCGGAGTCAGTAGGATTTTCTATAATAAAAGTCAATGGAATCTGAGGGTTTTTCTATGGAAAACGCCTTTAGAATCGGAGGTTATTTACAAGAAAAAGTCATCAGAATCTGAGGCTTGCTCTTTAGAAAAAGTTTTCCGAATATGAGAGATTTTCTTTAGAAAAAAGTCCTTAGAATCTGAATGTTTTTCTATAACAAAAAGTCTTCCGAATATGAGAGATTTTCTTTAGAAAAAAGACCTTAAAATCTGAATGTTTTTCTATAACAAAAAGTCTTCAAAATCTGGGTAACAAAAGTTCTCAGAGCCTTCTGTAAGAAAGTGTTCAGAATTTAAGGGGTATTTCTTTAGGAAAAATTCCTCAGAATCTAAGAATTTTCCTATCGTAAAATTTCCATACAATCTGAGTTTTTTTTCACATGAAAAATTTGCGTATTTTTAAAGGGCGAAACCACAGCAGTCTGAGGCTTTTTCTTTAGAAAAAGTACTCAGTACTTTTTTAGAAACATCCTCAGACAGAACGGGAACCACAGCCATTAATATTAGTACACAGTTTTATAAAAACTAATTAGAAAACAATTTAGTTTTGTAATATTTATTTTATATTTTCCAATTTGTTAAATTTTTACATATGTCAAACTGTATGTGCATGTGTTCATTACTACTAAAAGTTAGTAAATTTACAAAATTTATACGCAAACATTAAAATTATCGACTAAATAAAAAAATTACTCATAACTTGTTAATTATTGCAAATGTCTGTACAAAATAATTTTATGCATTTTGTGCATATATTTAAACAAAAATTTATTAATTTTATAGTAGTAAATTTATAAACATTTTTTATAGTGTACTTAATTTTTGCTCTAATCCTAAGTTTATATTAAAGTTATTCACAAAACAGCAGCTACCATTTCATTTTCAATATTATTTATTACCTATACTTGTCATTTAGTACTTAATTTTAGATGACAAATTAATTGTTTTCATAAATTTTTGTCAAATGTATTTAATTATAGTCATTTGTTTTCATAATCAAAAACTTAGTTGACATTTTTGTCACTTTATTGGTAATAAAAATATTGACAAATTTATTAATTTCTATGATTTTTAAACAGGTAAAACTAGAGGCATATTTAACAAAAAAAAAAATAATAATTTACATAGTTTTAATATAAGCAACAGAGAGGAGTACAACTAAAAAAAAAACTTCGAACCTTGAAATCAAACAGTGCAAAATGGTGCAATATCAACTGTAAATAACATAAATTTTAAAATTGGTTCACGGTTGAACAATTCAAAGTTTAGTATTTTCCGAAATTGTTTTAATTTCTTCTAATGAATTTCTTAAGTGTATCGGCAAATATATATATATTCTAATGGATTTTTTTTTTAGGTTTTAAAATGCTCAGAAAGAATACCTTAAAGATCCCTAAAATTTTTTTAATTTCAGTCCACTCTAATATCAACATTTATGTAAATAAGCAATTGCATTTTTTTTAGCAGTATGAGTTATTTTTCAAGCTTAAACACCTGAAGCTTTATTAACAAAAAAAAAAAAAAAAAAAAAAAATAACTGAAATACAAACTCTAACAAATGTTTACGTAAATATTTTTGTATATACTGTTGACAAATTAAATTAAGTTGATAACACTGTGTAGTTTTTTATGTTTCTTTGTGTTATTCTAGGTTCATCATATTACCAAAACAGAGAATTTAAGGAATGAATTTTGAAGATATTCAAGATTTGCGTTTGTTGTTTCAAATTGTAAAAACTTGTAGCGAAGCACACCTCATGGAAACGAACCTTATTCTTTAAAGTGCCAACGCGAAAAATGCTTTTCTTAATTATTGTATATACAAAGGTAGATTAGTAAATTCGTAACTTTTTAAACAATAGTTTTAGAAAAAAATAGTTTTCTCAATATGGACACAGCGTAGCGTATATAGCTAAGCTTTGTCCAATGTTTTTACAATTTTGAATACCTGCCATATAATTTCTCAAGGTCCTCAAAATAGGCATTTGTCTTATTTCGTTGGAGCTAAACTCTTTCCGCTGAGCCACTTATTTACATTTAGAAATAGAAGACAGTCACTGAGGGATAAATCTTCTATGAAGTTGTCACGCGATGGCGTTTGTGATCAACTGTGAGCAAACTCGGCGCCCAACTTTCGGGCAGATTTTTCAAACTTCACTGGTCATTTAAAATCGATATCACAGAGCCATATGATATGCCTATGACATTAACAATCTGGCGCTCTTTTAGAGATTAATCACGGCTGTGTCGATAGTCGACCGACGACAGCAAAAATCGTCGCGATTAATTTAAATTCAGCGACAATCGACCATCGACATTTTTTGACGTTTAGAAACAAAGCAACGCAAAACAAGAATATGGTTGTATTTGTATCGCCACAATTCTTCACCAATTCAATTGGTTTTGCATTAATTCCTGTTGTTTTATTTTTTGTTGTATTTAATTTTGCTTTTTTGCGGTAAATTATGTATTTTTATTTTCATTTATAGCTGTGTTTTCGACTTAACTATATCCGTTAACTCATAACAAAACTCAAAGTGCATAAAAAAGCGTTTAAGACGAAAACTAACACATTACTTTTCGTATGCACGTTAATTTTCAACACGGATAATTATCAACGTTGAAAACTCAACGTTTACACATTTTCACATCTAACGTAACTAATTCGCGTTACTTTCTAAAAACTTTTGCTGGCGATTATTACGGAACAATTATAAACATAACTTGTTTAAAATTTGTTTGTACTACAGTCGGTTTAACATATATTTGCTTTAAATACTTAACGTTGATAGGCATGAGACAAAATACAGCTTATATTTCTTCTGTCAAAAAAATAACTTTTTTGTAAACAAAATACGAATTTTTGCAACTCTAATACTAATTTCTACAACTCTGTTCGAATAGCAACCATTAATTAGTTAAAAAATATGGCAACAATTTCACAAATATCTTGAGTGTGTGTTAGTGCGTCGTCATGAAAATAGAATAGATTCTATTACGACGACAAATCGCCAGACGACATGGCGACATTTTGCTTCCCATACAAGATATATGAAAAAGCAATTCTCGTTGTCGTTGTCGATCCAGTTGTGATTAATCTCCGATCCGATCGGCCAAAACAAATAGTTGGAAAATTTTCTTAAATTTTTTAAAAAAGTTTGATATATTTTATGAATTTTAACTCATAGAAATAAATCTGTAAAAAGGGCACAAAAAGCTAATAAAAAATGATTGAAAATGACATTGCAGCAAAAAACTGCTGAAATTAGATTTTTTGCTAAATACTAGTAAAATAAGAGCTGCAAAAACAAACCTGTTAAATTGTAAGAATTTTGTTCTATTTGAGTTAACTTTTGGTTTTAGTTATACTGTAACTCTGCAGAGAATTTTTCTAAATATCAGCAAACTGAAGACAGCAAAAATCAAAAAATTTGCTGATTTCAGAAGGCTAGATTTTTGTTTGCATTAAAATAAAAAAAAAAATTGAAAGTTTTAAATTTTTGATGATTTTTTAGTCGACTAATTATTTAGCTACATATTTTTTTTTTTGCTAATTTTAGCAGGTTAATTGTTATTTTCAATTAACTAAAATTCTGTATATTTAACAGTTTTATTTTTGCTGTTCCTATCTTACTAATAGTTAGCAAAATTATTTAGCTAATTTCAGCAGTTTTTTCTATAAGGTAATTTTTAACTAAGTTTTTGGTAGTTTTAACTAAAACTTACAGACTTTTTCTATTAGTGAAGTTTCATTGAAATTTTTTCATTGAGTGTATGAAAACTTTTCACAACATTTTACGAAAACTTCTATTAATTCAATGAAAAGTTTCAATAATGGACGAGTTCTAGTGAAACTTCATTGGTCTTATGCAAAAATTCATTAATACCATATGCACATAGTTCTTACAGTGTGGGAACATCAGAAACAGTTCGCTTTTATCGGGAGAGAGAGTTCGTTGTAATCGAGATCGTACTGTATTTATATTGTAATTGGTGCCAAAACGTCGGGACTTTCAAATTAGTTTTTACTAATCCAGAATTCGTCTTACCTGAGAATAAATATGAGTTATACAAAAAGCACTAAAAGTACTGTCAGAAATCGGGAAAATCACTGTAAACACCCATATTCAATACGGGTATTTGTAAAAAATACCCGAAAAGCACTATAATGGCAACACTGCTTGCTCGTCAGAAATGTCGGGCATGCTCGCACGTAAGGTATCCCTATGAGTTATTTTATTATATAATCAAAAATATCAAAGGCTTGTTAAAGCTCATATAGATCGCTTAAAATCAACGATATCAATATTATTGCATTACAACCCGCATCCTTGTAAGGGATAAGAGTAAGCTGCTTATACCCTTCATCCTTGTAAGGGAAAACAGTATCCCAGCAAAAAGAAATTGGAATTAATGCTTTACAAACTACTTTTATCACTGCTTCACATGTATCCGTTAGCGTATTTTTACTGCTTTTTTAGAAGTTAATCTAAACAACTTCAAAAAATTACTTCTTTCATTGCTTTCAAAGTATCCGTTAGTATATTTTTACAACTTTTTTAGAATCACTTCTGAACAACATCCAAAAAATCACTTAAGTACCCAGTGTAGAAACGGTAATGACAAATCATTATTTTTTGGACTACCAGTAATGACACCCACTTACCTTCTGCATTATTTTAAAACATATAATAATGAGTTACTGATAATGACTTTTTTTATCATTATTTCAAATAGAAAATAATTTTCTAGATTTTTTTTGAAATTTTTTTAAATCTATTTTTAGACTCAATATTTTTTAAACACTGGTAAGGATATATGTAACCACATATTTTTTGATTTTTTGTATGTTAGCGAGTAAGCTTACTTGTGTGCAGGAGATCAATTATGTTTTTATCTATTAAATATTACATGTCAATATAGCTCATTGCTATTGACTGGTAATCTGTAGACCCAGGTTCGATTCCCGCACCAGCAAATTTTAATTAAAAAAAAATACAATAATAAATATTTTTTTTTATATAATTTATTTATTTATTTTGAAAATCTATTTTTAGACTCATTATTTTTATTAGTACTGGTACGCACATAGGTAACGATATATTTTTTGATTTTTCGTATGCTGTTGTGTAACCATAACTCATTATTTTTCGCGACATCGCCATATAAAGGTAATAGGAAATGTAATAACAAAAGTAACTAGGTACCATTACCAAGTATGTCGTTACATAACCACATATCTGGTAATGATTTTCTACACTGGGAATTGCTTCTAAAGAGTAATTGCTCTAAAAGTGATCGTAAAAAGTGATTATGGTATCATTTGGCATTTCCAAACAGAGGCTCGCGGGTTCGATTTTTATTTTTTTTATTTTATTAACTTTTTTTTTAATATTTATAATTTATTTTGTTTAAATTCAATCTTTTTTTAAAAATATGTATATATAAAAAAAAACGGTGAGTAAATTGCTTTTTATGCACCTGTAAAAATAGTACTGGAAACAATATTGAATTGGAGTGCAACTTTTACACTTGTTTAATAAGTACTTTTATTGGAAAGAATAAGGAACAATATCACGCAGTATCAAAGTGGTGTTTTTATGGCAGTCAACTTTCATATCAAATAATAGCTCAGCGGTAGAGCGCTAGACTAGCAATCGTGAGGTTGCAAGTCCGATACCCGGTGGCGGCAATAAAAAACTTTTGTAAAATAAAAAAATATATTTTTTGAGATTTTTTTATTTTTAATTGGTGAAAAAGAACTTCCTTTGCAGTCCTTCAAAAAGTACTGAAGAAATGTTGAAGTGGGAGTACTCCTCTCCTATGACAACTAAATGTTAAAATCATTAGTATTTATGTTAAAAAAGAAGTACATCTAGATCATCAATATTAGTGCTTTTTCTACTGCTTTGGCATATCTTTTTTTGCTGGGATGCTATTAATTTTGTTTTGTTTATTTTTATATGGAAATCATTTTAAAGTTTTTCTTTTATTTTTCTGCTTTGCATTTGCTATACAAGTAAGCACTTACATACATCAGTGCATTTGTTTAATCTTGCTTCCAAAAACCCATAATTTGTTTTACTGGGTGAGTAATGCATATACAGCTGCGGTCAAAAAAATAGCACCAAGCCAAACAAAAATATTCTTCATTATATAAATTGTAAAAATATACTAGCAGTCAAACAATTGATGACTCATCCGCCGTACAGTCCTGATTTGGCACCCAATGACTTCTTCTTGTTGCCGAATATCAAAGGTAAACTGCGTGGTCAACGATTTACGAGCGCCGACGAAGCAGTTGAAGCGTTCAAAAACCATGTTTTGGAGGTGTCTCAAGAGGAATAGGAAAACTGCTATGACAAATGGTTTGAACGAATGCAAAAGTGTATTGATCATTAAGGGGAATAGTTTGAAAAACATTAAAGCTATTTTCATTTAAAAATGTTTGTTATTATTTGCTATTTCCGAAATATAAATAGTACCCCTCGTAATTTGTTCTACAACCACTTCTTTGGATTATTTCTTTTTTCTGGGTTATTATCGAAATTCCAGCAAATTTTGATATTGATTCCACTCTAGTGTATTATGGCTATGTCCATTAAGCATGTACCCAGCTTTTTTACGAATCCGTTTTTGAAGATTTCATTGTTTTACATTTCTGTCTGTTCTTGTGCATATAAAATAACAATCAATGACCTCCAAAAAATATATGTATATTTTAAGAGAATTACGAAAAACAAAACTCTATAAAAATTATGTATCACTGCAAGTGAATGACTTTATGAGTCGAAAAGTAAATTACAAAAAATAAAAAAAATACGTACGCATGGTAAAATTAAAACTACTACGAAAATAATAACTACCGATATCAGCTTGTTTACAGAACATTGAATATTTCGCAAATATTTGAAGCTTTGAAAAACAGGTGATGAATTCCTTAATTTTGAAAATGATGTTAGTCCAAATGAGTCGATTGATCGATATCGTTTTCTGATAGCTTTCTATACACTCATCCATATCGTATGGTTTAGAACATCATTTCGGATTTGATAATTAAACAGCTGATGGGCACGGTTGCCACTTTTTTTTCTAAAAAATCTCCTAAATCAAACTAAAAAATCGCTATAAAATAGCCGCTAATAGTTAAATCATGTTTTATCCTGCTAAATTGGCAACAGTGTTCGCTTGTCATGAATTTTGCAAAAAAAAAAGGTCTGCAAATAAAAATGTTGAATTATATGATTTTTTAAATATTTTTTTACATCAAATTATAACTTTAATGATTAAGAGTGGTAATAAATAAAAAACATTATAAAAATGCCCTGTTGGCAGTGCGTCTCCAATATACACAAATTGCCTGCTCTTGAACGTAAAAACCATACGTCAGTGTGGCAACATTTGCGAAAAGGAGACACGGAGGATATTAGAAGATAAACAAAAAAAATCTAAAGTAGAATGTTTGTTTGCGTCTGTTTGATCACTTCTGAAAAGTAAAAAACAATAACAGAAGTTACTAGGGTGGGTCGAGAAAAAAAATGAAGAAGAAAAAGTTTTACTACGACATATCAAAAAAATCATTTTCAAATCAAATTTAATTTTTTTGACTTTTTCTCAACTTTTATTTGGTTTTGTTAGTAGGTAATAAAAAAAATCGGCTGATTTAATTTTTTTTAATATTACCTTTCCAAGTAGAAATTGTACGCTAAAAACGATGGCGATAGCAGTTTTTACAAAAAAAATATTTTTCTTGAGGTTTTGGACGAGTTTTTGTCGAAAAATCTATCTTTTTTATGCCTTAATTTTTAAGGTTTTATTTTAGTAGGTATGTTAAAAAAATTCGCCGATTTCAAATTTTTTAAATATATCCTATCCACGGTAAAATTGTACGCTTACCTAGTGTCTACAAATGCAATGAAATATGCAAGGAAATCTGAAAATAACACACAAAGCAACAACAACGAAAATAATTTTGTTGTTGCTTTGTGTGTAATTCGTAAATTTTATGGCATTTTTTATTGCATTTGAAGACACTAAGTTAAAACGATGGCAATATAATTTTTTCGAAAAAATTTTTTTTTTGGGTTTTTAGACGAGTGTTTGTCGAAAAAACGGCGCCTCGAAAATGATTTTTTTGATATGTCGTAGTGTAACTTTTTTTCCTTACAAATCGGCCCACCCTAATAGTTACGTTTGTAATGTGGGAATGCATGGATTCGATTCCTACAACCGACGGGTTGTTGAGAAATTATCATAAAGAGATAATCTGACAATAAAATATAAACAATAATACAATTTTATGGAAAATCACTGATAAAGCCTGTCCATAGAAAAGGCTAATTTTAAAATAATATCCCCAAAAAATCCCCAACTAGAAAAAATTTTGAAAAAGTTACTCAAGTTTATTTAATTTGCTAAAATTTTCAAGATTTTGAACTAATTTTTCAAAGAATTCGTAAATTCGAATTTTTTGTCTCCACAATCAGGCCTTTGAAATATAATTCTTTAATTTGACTTTTAAATCTAATTCAATTTTTAACAATTCGCTTCGCAAAACTCATTTTATTGATTGCATTATTTCCTACTTCAATTAGTCAATATCTTATTCAAAGAATTAGTTTGATTTTTGATGATTTTTTTCATAGAATCAAGCTAATTGATTCAATTTTAACAAATCAATTTAACCTTTAAGCCTTGATTTATAGTTCGCGAATCATATCATAAAACGAAAAGTTGATTCCATTCAAATCTGAATAAATCTCATCCTAACTTTATTCAATTTAAATCATTGATTTAAAGTGATAATCAATTATTAACTAATTCATAAAATGAATAAATTTGAATGCTAGTTAATTAAAAAAAAATTATCTTGTTCAATATTTTAGATACTTGGACATTAATCCTATTAAAATCTCAGGCATAAAATATTTATTCTTGCTAGAAGGCATTGAATTGTTATGGAAAATGTGTAAAATGGTAAATTTGTACTTTTCGTTGCAATTATATGAAACAAATTGACTAATGTTTTCTGAAAATTATTCAAAACTAATATACAGTAGTGGACTAAAGTGGATACATATTTGAATATATTTAAATATGTGTTAATAACTTTTGTGATATCCAAGTGTAGTTTTTCCAATTTTTGAAGTGGCCAGGTCAGAGCGCCGATTTGAATCCCATCGAGAATTGGTGGGCAATTGTCAAAAGCAGACTCTCCCAATGCGAACGAGCACCGACCAACTTAGATGAACTTTGGTCAGGAGTTTCAGCGGAATGGGCTAATATTCCACCTCAAACTATTAAAAATCTCGTGGAAAGCATTCCTTCTCGCATAAAATCTGTTTTAAAGAACAAAGGACTTTCGACAAAATATTAAAGAAAGAACTTGCCGAAAATTTCAAATATGAACAATACTGGATAAAAGCGGTCACAATTTTCAATTATTTTTTTCATTAACTTCTTAATGATATAGTCTACTGTATTTATGTTTTTATTGAAAAAAAATGTTTCAGTTTTATGCTTTAAAAAAAATCATTTAAGTTTCTATAATAAAATAAAAATTATAACAAATTTCGAAAAATCTTGAATTAATGTATCCACTTTAGTCCACTACTGTAATCTCCAAAATTTACGAAAGGTTGTAAATATCGCCAAAAAATCCCCAAAATATTTTTAAATCCCCATAAAAATTCCCTGTCCCCAAATGAAATTTTTTGTCCCCAAGAGCAGCAAAATATCCCCAAATTTGGGGACAAAACCCCAAGTCTGGCCAGCCTGCTTGCTGCAATTTTTATACATTCGAAATTTAATTCGAATTTAAAAAAATCATATACTTAACTTCGAACATGCACTGAAAGAAAATTAAAAAGAATTTTGTGTCTTTTTTTTTCTTTTCGAAGAATATGAACTTAATTTCGAAAATCAAAGGTTTTACTTCTGTTCCCATATTTAGAAAAAAAAAACAAAAATAATGAACATAACGAAGCTGCTCCAGGCACTCACGACATGTGTTTTTGAGATGTTTTAAAACCAACCTTTATTTACGAATTTCACGATGTTTTTTAGTTATTTTTTTTGGGAAAAATTTTAACAAATTATCAAATTTTCCCATTTATATAAAATATATTATATAAAATATTATATAAAATATTCATATTATTACAACTATTTTCGTAAGTTCGAAAAATTCGAACTTGATGTCGAAATTCATATTTTCATAGTTTTACTTTCACTAAATGTCAAATTTTCTGTTTAATTTATTAACTGAAAAGTGATCAAAATTCATTTTTAATAGTTTTTGTTTTTTCAAATCCCTTTTATTGTTATTTAGGTGTCGCTTGTCGTTTTCATTGTATTTTTGACATTTTATTTATTTCCGTTATCCAGCCTAAACTTTAACTGCTATATAAAAGGTATTGAATACAATTTATTCAAACTAAAATTATAATTTGATTGATTTTTGACCTAAAGTAAAATATATATAAAAAAAGAAACAACTAAAGGAAGAAAGAAAACAAACTGAATTTAAATCAATAAAAATAACAAGAAACTATTGCAGTATCAAGAAATTGAAGAAGAAAAAAAACAAACAAATAAACCCAATTAAATTAACCACTCAATGCATTGATGACACAAAGATGTCGATGGGTTGTTCCTTTTATAAGAATTTATTAAGACAAGCAATTTACCTCATATAGGAATAAGTACACATGTGGAATAGAGGAAAAAGAGTACAGAGTATTTACAATTTGTTTGTTATTTTTTCCATTCATTCATTATTATTATTATTACAATATGACTACAGATGTTAAATGATTTTCATGACTTTACTAGAGCGGAAATGGCAAATTAACTATGGAAGATATCGTACTATGTACTCAAATGCACACTAAAACTATGATTATCTTTTGCGATATATTTTTTCAAACTTACTTTGTGCGAGTATAAGAATTGGAGTTGTGTGCTGATATTTTGTAACTTATAAAGCTCTTATTTTTATACACTTAATTAACCCTTGTTAAGCCTTACAAAGCGAATATAACCCTTAAAAGAGCATTTTGATAAAATTTCGATTTAAAAAAAATCTTAGGTCTTATGTAAAGTCGTTGAAATATAGGAAAATAGTTCAAAAATTAAAAAAAAGAAACCTTGCGGCTTCTTCACCGTTTCTTTTTTTATGTGGAGATTTGAACACTTAAAAACACAACGACATCAAAAGTCTTCGCGATGAATTTCAAGTAAGCCACAATCGACCGTCGACATTTTTTGACGTTTAGAAAAAAGGAAAGCTAAACAAGAATTTTTTAGAATTCTGTATTTTTATTTTCAATTATTTTCCTTGTCTCAAAAACTATATTTTTTGTAAACAAAGTACGAATTTTTGCAACTCTGATACGTATTTTTTAACTCTGTTCTAATAGGCCACCCTTATTCAGTTAAAAATATGGCAACAATTTGACAAATATTTTGAGTGTGTGTTAGTGCGTTGTCATGAAAATATAATAGATTCCATTACGAAGACAAATCGCCGGACGACATGACGTCATTTTGCTTCCCATAAAAAATAAATATATGAAAAAGAAATTGTCGCGGTCGTTGTCGACATAGTTGTTAACCTCTAAAACATAAGTCAGTGTTGCCACCAGTAAAACAAAAAAATTGCACAGCTGTATATAAAAATCTGTTAAAAATTTTATGAAACTAAACATTTTTTTTTATTTTATTTCAAAATAGTATGTGAGGCCATTCAAACCAATGTAATTTATTATTCATAAACCCTATGTTAACAGCTTGCGCCTGCAAGCGGGAAACGGGCTAGTTTTAAGGAGAACCAAAGATGATAAATTTTATGCTTAAATTATAACAATTATGACGAAAACTATAAGTGGCAACATTAAACGAGTAAAAAAGTTAAAGTCGGGCATGCCGACTATATAATACCCGATATTCGAATGGGTTAAAACGGACTTGCGACAAAATTTTCTGTAAAAGTTATAAAAGAAGAGAAAATCGAAAATATGGACCATATGGGCGATAGGTCTAAATATTGACCGATCCTATGTAGAATCAATAGGCTTTGTGAGTCAGCGAACCAAATTTCATTGAAATATCTTTATATTTGCGACCTGTAGCGTGTAAACAAGGTAATTTGGGGGGGGGGGGGGGGGGGGAGGGGGGAGCCTTATATGGCCACTAGGTCTAAACATAGAACGATTTTAGCCTAATTCAATAGGCTTCGTCCTTGGGCCGGCACAGGTCTGTGTACCAAATTTCATCAAAATATCTTAATAATTGCGACCTGTAGAGTGCGCACAAGAATGCATGGACAGACAGACGAACATCGATAAATCTAAACTAAAAGTGATTTTGATTCGATCGGTATACTAAAAGGTGGGTCTAGGTCTAGGTCATATATTTTGTAAATAATTCACTATTTTTTTACCGGCTGGTTAAATTGCTATGAAATTCCACACAGTCACAGTCAAATTAGGCAACCGGGCATCTAAAAATGTTGCCAATTTATTATTCATAAACCGATGTTAAAAACGTAACATTTTTCTAGTCTGCAAGCAATGCCCACAATAAGAATGCGTACACCTGTGGGTCTTCTAGCAAAGAATAACAATTATAGCAAAAATAAGCCTTTCTATTTTAACTATGTCTAAATTACTGAATTATTTTCAATATGTGCAGATTCTGACCCAAAAATTGAAAGTTAGTAGTTTGTTTTTGAGTCATTAGAAAATTGAAACAAAACGAATCCAAATTACACTCTTTCGCAGCATTTTCAAATGCTCATGCAAACCAAAAGAAAAACATTTTTTTTTTTCATGAAGCTTGAAACATTTTTCGCAAAAAATTAACACTTGCAGTAAATTTTACGGATCTTTCTGTTAAAAGTGAAATTAAATTACACAAAAAATACACAAAAATGTCATTATTCAAAAATTATCCCACGAATGAATAATTATACAAAAGTGGCAACACTGATTTAATTTCTCTGCGTTTTCTCTCATACTCGCATATTTTAATTCTCACACCACTGTTGGTAAAAGTGGCACAAAAGTGCCATTTGTGGCACTATTGAATGTTCAATGGCACCATGGCACTCTTCATAGAATTTTGGCACTTTTTAAAAAATTTCTTTATAATTTGATAAAAGGTCGATATCGCTGGTTTTTCATTAAAAGCCACGCCTACTTAGAACGGGTAGCAAAATTAAAAAACAAACGCTACACTAAAAATTTCTACAATTTTCTGGACCAGCTTCCAGTTCTTCGGGGACAATTTAATCATTAGTTTGATCTTTAAAAATGAAAGCAATGGGGATAAAATTAGAACAACTTTAATTGATTCTATTGTATTGTCCGTCACAGGAATTTTTGAAAAATTTGTTATGGTATTCTAGTTTTTTTATGACAAGCAAAAGTTTTAAAAATTTCACCATACAATGGTGAAAACTTTTTCTGCCGAAAATAAAATTATCAAAAAATTGTAATTTGTGAAAAATTACGATTTTTTCGATAATTTTATGAAATCTTAAATGATATGAAAACTTAAAATATGTCCAGGAATCGCAGAACACGAGAGAACTAGTTCTAAGCACTTGAAGTTTCCTTTCAATTTTAGCATCAAGCACCCTGAGCTTATTCTTAACAACTTTAGCCCCAAAAATCCCATGTTAATACGTAATCTTTTGAAGGAATTTGCAGGAATGTTAGAATCGGTAAAAGGTTCGATGCATCTAAAAATAATATCTCAAAATATGAATGAGGTATTTCATATTTTATTTCTGTGAAGAAAAATTTTAAAATTCTTCAAAAGAAAATACAATTTTTATATTTTAAATTGTTGACAATTAAAAATATTTGTTTGTTATGTGCTTTTTATTACATGACAATTTTGTCAAGGTTTTGCTGTGAAAATTTTTCTGAGAATACCAAAATTATAATAAGTTCCATTCACACCAGTTTTGTGACAATTTTGTTATTGTTATAAAGTTGGATGTAAATGTATAAATATTTGAAATAAAAGCTAAACATATTTTTTGAAACATTTGCATGTTGCTTAATTTTTTTTTTGGCACTTTTAAAGCATTTTTGGCACTTTGCTGGCATCACTTAGGCACCAAACGAAAATTCTCAAATACCATCACTGTCTCACACTCAATTCAAATTTGCCATGTATTCAAAAACTAATCACACCAGTGTTGCCAACTTTTGAAGGCAGGAAAGCACCGTGAGCATTGTGAAAACGGGTAAAAAGGGTAAAAATTTAGCAAAAATGGGGTAATAAAGCACGATATAAATTTTTTGAAAAATTTAAGTCAAGAATTTAAAAACACATTTTAGCTTTGTAAAATCGTGTAAAAAAAGTTCAAAAATAACCGAAAAAGGGGTAAAAAAGCACCAAACTAATATCTAAAAATTTTGAAGTTTAAATATATCGAAGTTGCTACTTAAAATTGTACTACAAACATTGTGAAAAAATGAATTTTTTATTTAGTTCGTATTATTTTTTTAACTTTGACACCAAATTGAAGAAAAATATTTAAAAACGAGAACAAATACCAAAAATATGAACTGTACGAAAAGCACTAAAAGCACTGCCGGAAATCTGAAAAAGCACTGTAAATACCCGCTTTTTTTAAACGGGTATTTGTAAAAAATCACCGGGTACAAGAATGAAAAAAGCACCAAAAAATACCCGAAAAGCACTGAAATGGCAACACTGAATCACACACATTAAGGCCATAGATGCCAACTTTTTCATAGCAAAAAGCGCGAAAAATATACAAAAAAGGGTAAAACGCGCAAATTTCTACTTAAAAACGGGTAAAAAAGCACTAAACAGTTTTTACGACCTTAAAAAAAATTGTCGTGTTTCAAATATGTAGTTTAATTAAAAAGAAATAAAATTGTAATATAAGTGTACGACCTTCATCAGTAAATACGTCCACCGTCGTTAGACGTGTTTCAAATTAGAGAAAAATAACTTGTGAAACGACACAAATTTTTAACGTTGACTAACGATTGTTTTTGATTTAGGGAGTGGGGTGAAACAAAAATAAAAACCAAAAACTTTTGCTAAATTTTTTAATTTAATTCCATGTTTTGTGATTATAATAATAATCTAAGAAAAATTATTAGAATTTTTAAAATTTAAGTGCCAGTTTTATAGTCAGAACTAAGAACGATTATAAATATATGACCATAACTATGTATTTTTTTAAATATACAAAAGTGAACATTTTTGCTTTTTGACACATCAAAAAAACTACATTCAGCTCGAATAGCATGCCATTTACAACTTTTCCTTGATATTTTAATTTATCCTTATTGAAATAACAACAAATATTGATAGATTTTCTGATAATGCTATAACAACAATAAAACACAAAAAATGTGTAAAAAGCGCAAAACGCGCTAAATAAATTTCGAAAAAGCACCAATTTAGCGTTTTTTTGAGTAACGCGTTTCATTAATATTTTTCGCGTTTTGGCACATCAAAAAGCACCAGATTTAGCGCGAAAAGCACTAAGTTGGCATCCCTGATTAAGGCTCAATTAGACGTGCCATAACCATAACCATATAAAACAGCTGTTCAAACCAATCTTATGGGCTACAATGTATTCGATTATAGGTGACATGCTATAACGCCATAACCGTAACCGTAGATACCAATTGAATTTTGGTTGTCTGCTATGGCGTTATGGTTACGGCTATGGCGTTATGGCACGTCTAATTGAACCTTTAGGTGATGTTTAGAGACGGAAAAGTTGTAGTGATTGAGCTTTTATTTGGAAAAATCCTTGTTTTCATGTTTATTATTAGTTTCGTCAGTTTCGTACCCATTAAGGCTATCATTTTAATTTAATGATCTTTACCGAAGTTAAAATGAAAAAAATTTTTAAAAAATTAAAAAGTATTGTACAAATAAACCAAAATCTCATTTCCTATCCCTCAAAAGAAAAAATCCAATGGAAAACATTTAAGAAGGCGACCCTACGTTCGGCAAAAAAAAAAAAAAAGTTTTCTGCTGGAATTATCGAAAAACTTTCTTAGCAAAGGTTTAATGATTTTTTGCGAACTTTAATTTTGTGACATTAGGGTTGTAGAAACTGAGATCTGGTGGGTAAATATTAGAACGGGATACTCGAGGTCAATGACCCTTAGAGCAAAACATTGGTCCCCTCGAGACAAAAAACCTCGATGTATCATACTTTAAAAAAATTTTTTTAAATAAGTCCAAAAGGTGGACTGCCATTCAGTATTTTGTTCATTGCATTTTGTATTTTGTTTTGCAGGTGCCTAAAAGCAAATTTTCATCAGTTTTATTTAATATATTTTTCAATTTTTAGGATCACTTTTAAAGCAATAATGCTTTAGAAGTAATAATTAAGTGACTTTTTGTATGTTTTTCAGAATTACTTCTAAAAAAGCTTAAAAATATACTATGAGTACTTTGAAAGCAATAAAAGAAGCGATTTTGTTGAAGGTTTTCAGAATTACTTCTAAAAAAACAGTAAAAATAAGTGGCTACTGCATACTTTTGAAGCAATGAAAGAAGTGGTTTGTAAAGTTTTGTTAAAAAGTTTAAAATAAATAAATGTAACTAAAATGCAGTAGTTTTTGTAGGTTATTTAAAACAACAACTGTCAAAAACATTTAATTTTTTCTTTGCCTTAGAAAAAGAACTGCGATGGCAGTTAAAATAACTACAACTGAAAAATAACCGTCATATATAAGGTGACCATTTTTTTTCTGACTTGAAATCAGTACAAATTATTTTAAATATAATCAAAAAAATAAATTATATTACCAACCGAATTTGTGCCAATCAAATGGTTCGGCTGGTGCAACGAAATTTTTTTTTTAATACTACCGAATTTTTATTAATGGCAGCGTATCTCGCTTCTCGCAAACAAATTACATAGTATAAACTAATTTTCTGTAGACACAAACGGCATATTCCTACGACAACCTATTGGCTTACAAATTCAGCCGCGAGAACAAATGTTTTCTCTTTGCTAATTCCTGATTGATTTTTGCCATAGAAAAACGTTCACATTCTGAGTACTTTTTCTTACAGAAACACGTTAGATAATTAAAAATATTTTATTGAAAATTTTAAGACTTTTTGAACTTCTTTTATCGAAAACCCGTCTGACTCTAGGCACTTTTCCTTTCGAAATACCCACATAAAAACATTCAGATTTTGTTGTTAGGACAATTGAACTTTTTTTCTCACAGCCAAATAAATGTTATATCAGTTGATTTTCTTTTGTCGCAATTGATTTTTTTTGTTTTATTAACAAAGCGGTAAAATTTGATTTTAAATCACTGCTCGGTAAAAAACCGAATCAAATCACTGAAGGGAAGGATTTTTTTTTCTAAAATCACTGAAGGGTTGAATGAAATTTTCCTTTCATACCCAGTGTAGAAAATCATTACCAGATATGTGGTTATGTAACTACATACTTGGTAATGGTAACTAGTTACTGTTGTTATTACATTTCTTATTACCTTTATATGGCGATGTCGCGAAAAATAATGAGTTATGGTTACACACCAGCATACGAAAAATCAAAAAATATATCGTTACCTATGTGCTTACCAGTACTGACAAAAATAATGAGTCTAAAAATAGAGTTTCAAAAAAATAAATTATATAAAAAAAAATATTTTTTATTGTATTTTTTTTTAAATAAAATTTGCTGGTGCGGGAATCGAACCTCGGTCTACAGATTGCCAGTCAATAGCTCTACCATCTGAGCTATATCGACATGTAATATTTAATAGATAAAAACATAATTGACCTGCTGCACACAAGTAAGCTTACTCGCCAACAAACAAAAAATCAAAAAATATGTGGTTACATATAACCTTACCAGTGTTTAAAAAATATTGAGTCTAAAAATAGATTTCAAAAAATTTAAAAAAAAATCTAGAAAATTATTTTCTATTTGAAATAATGATAAAAGTCATTATCAGTAACCCATTATTATATGTTTTAAAATAATGAAGAAGGGAAGTGGGTGTCATTACTGGTAGTCCAAAAAATAATGATATGTCATTACCGTTTCTACACTGGGTACTGAATGGTTTATAAATTGAAGGTATTCTTTTTCCGATTTATAAAAAATGAACTCATTTGGCAGTGAATTAATTCATATGATTTGATTAAAAACAATTACAATTGAATTAATTCTGAAATCACGATTGCAGTTGAACGCGTTTAATTGAATGAATTCACTTAATTTCGTCAACAAATTAATTTACTTGCTTTAGACAAAAATTTAATCCGATTTAATTGGGATTCAATTGTACTTGAGTTCGTATTTCGATTTTTCTTATTAAAAAAATTTAATATTTTTTTTAAATATTAAAAATCAGTACAATCAGTACAAATTTCCAAAAATCAGTACAAATCAGTACACGATTTTTTCATCAGTACATGTGATCAAAAATCAGTACATGTGCTGATCAAATCAGTACGAATGGTCACCCTAGTCATATAAAGGGTTTTTCAACAGGGACGCTACAAAAGTAGAAAGACAGGGACAGCAAACGACGTCATATTTCTTGCCGCTCTTTTGACATTTCTCTTCAGTAAGGTTTGCCATTTCATGATGGAAAGATATACGAGCCAACAACGAGTCGAAATTATTAAAATTTACTACCGAAATTCGGAGTCAGGGGCCTCAACGTTAAGAGCGCTACGTCCAATTTATGGTCGTCATAATCGTCCTAGCAGATCAACAATTGAGCGTCTAGTGGAAAAATTTGAATCCACAGGCACAGTACAAAATGTTCCCGTGCCAGTGAGACAAAGAAGTGCCCGTAGTGTCGAGAATATTGCTGCCGCTGAGGCTTCAGTTGAAGAAAGCCCAAATGTGTCTCTCACACGTCGTTCTCAAGCGTTGGGCATCTCTGTGACGTCGTTGTGGCGAATTTTGCGAAAAGATCTTGGCCTACATCCTTACAAGATCAAAATGACGCAAGAACTGAAGCCGCTTGACCACTAGAAGCGTCGTATGTTCGTGAATTGGGCTGAGCAACAACTTGAAAATGATTCGGATTTTCATCGAAAAATCATCTTCAGCGATGAGGTTCATTTCTGGCTGAATGGCTTCGTCAATAAACAAAATATGCGTTATTGGTCAGATAGCAATCCACACGTACTCCATGAGTCATCATTGCATCCCGAAAAAATTACGGTTTAGTGCGGTTTATGGGCCGGCGGCGTCATTGGGCCGTACTTCTTCCGTGATGATCAAGACCGGCACGTTACTGTGAATGGGAATCGCTACCGTTCAATGATAACCGAATATTTTTGGCCCCAATTGGATGATATGGACTTGGAGGACATGTGGTTCCAACAGAACGGCGCCACAAGCCACACAGCGAATGTCACAATCAATTTATTGCAAACCAAGTTTGGAGAACGTGTTATCTCACGAAATGGTCCAGTCGATTGGCCGCCTCGGTCGTGCGATTTGACGCCGTTGGACTATTTCCTGTGGGGGGCTACGTCAAATCTATGGTCTATGCCAACAAGCCAGCGACGATTGATGAACTTCGTACGAATATCGAACGTGAAATTGCAGCAGTATCTGCCGATTTATGCTTGAAAACCGTCGAAAATTGGGTTCAGCGTCTGGACTTCTGCAAGCGTGCCCGTGGTGGCCATGCAAAAGAGATCGATTTTCATACATAATGGCATCGAACGTACTTTCACAGGAATAAAGAATTTCATTGATATCCAAAACCGTTTTTGTTTTATTTAAAAAAACTTTTGTAGCGCTCTTATTGAAAAACCCTAACTGCAGAACTTTTCTGAGTGCAGATTTTCACAAACAAAATTTAAATATGCAGCTATTTTGTCTTCCGAATACTGCTATTTGATCAAAAAGAGTTGGTCACATGACCAATTATGTAAAAAGTATTAAAACGAAAATATGCGCTTAAAATATGCAGTAAAATATGCACTTAAATGGAAATATGCACTAAACACCCAAAAATATGCACTAAAAATCCAAAAATAAACGCTTAAAACCAAAAAAAAAATGCACTTTAAATTTATCGATTTTTAAAAATAATATTTATTATTCGAGCGTTTGGTTAAAAATTAAATCCAATAGAAATGTCTATATAGATAAGAACTTGACGTTTTCCTTCTAGTTAAGTTCTGTGTTAAGGTTTGCAAATTCTTCTTTTTTTATTTCTCATTAAATCTTATTCTTAGTTTAAAAAAGAATATGAAGAAAATATGCAATTTAATGAATATTATGCTATAATATGCAATAAAATCATAAAATATGCAACAAAAAAAAAAATATGCACTAAATGCAAAATATGCAACAACATTTGGTGCCATTTTGTTGCAAATTCTTTGATTCGGAAAAGTATTTGGTCAAAATCAAATTTGGGCTGACGCCTACAAACATGCATTTGCATGAAATTCCTTGCCCTAGTACAGGGCTGGCAAAACTATGACACGCGTATCAGTAGTGGCACGCGAGTAGATTTTAGGTGGCACGCGACGTTTTGTTGGATATTTTCAAAAAATGTAAGCTATTAGAAGACCAGCAAAAATTCAGTTAAATGTTAAATTTCGCTACAAAATTTGTGTAATTTAACTCCATAAAAGTGAAATTTTTCATAGAGCTTGTAAATCGTCTTCTAAAATGAATAACACTGTATTGCCATCATTTTTTGTTTAAAGAAGTGTGGTTAACACAGAACTCGCAAATTCGATTATCAGAAAATTCTGGGACAATTTTTCTCTGTTCTAATCCATAATATTCGACTATTATTCATTATTATGACGATAAAAACGGCACGATTTATTTAAACAAAATTAAATTTTTGCCCGGAGCACATTTTTCAAATAGTTTCTTACTTAAATAATTAATGGCGCCCAATAATTTAACTTTTTTATAAATACGAAATAACTACCAAAATTGGAATAACCCCCCAACAAAATGAAAAGACAATAATGTTCAAACTGTTTTACTTTTATTTCATTATGGATTTTTTTAATGAAATAATCTCAATATTTAAAGATTAAATAAATCCCCAAAAATCCAAAGCGTCAATCATTTTTACGTCATTTATTGGATGTGGTTTAATTTTTCAATTTGGTGATTATTTTATGGGGGTTATCCTTAACGCTGATAAATATCTACATCTGCGATGATATTTTTAAGAGAAATTTTCCAATTTTTAAAAAAGGACTTTTAAAAGACAATTAAAATTAAGGTGGCATGCAAGAAATTTTTACAAAAAAAATTTGTCCGTTTTTGGCACGCAGCGAAAAAGGTCTTGCCACCCCTGCCCTAGTAATTAGTATCTATAAAACAATTAGTATTAATCATACGCCGCAGAGTTCTTTCTGCATATTTTGTAAGAAATTTTTTACATAATTGGTCATAACTTGGGTGTTTATCCACAGATTTTCTTCAAATGTATCAGATTTCATTCGTAGTCATGTAAACTCCATGAAATTTATAAATTTCTGTTTAGGTCCAAAACAATATTCAAAACGTAAACACAAAAAAAATCTTCCCAAGTAATTACAAAATAAAATCTAATAAAATCTTCCCAATAAATTATTTAAAAATAGTGTAGAAAACAATAAAAAATTGATAAAGTGCTACTAGTTTTCCCATAATGTTTGCGACAAAAAAACTTTATTAGTTGAAATGCTCCTAATTACTAGGAAAGGATTTTTTTTAGTGTGTACCCTTTAGACGAAAAATATGTTAAATCTTAAAACACCGCGATATTGTTGTATTAATTTTTGTAATAGGCTTAAAAACGAAATTGCTCTTAGGCAACACAAAAGCTAAAAGAGTTAAATATAATTTGGATTAGTCTTTTTTTCCATATACCTCGCAGTGTTACCAGGGGTGATTAGGACAAACAAACGTGGCGTATTAGTTTAAAAGCTTTATCTACTTTGCAATATGTATCTATTGAGGTATCGTTATCATTCGAATAGGTTACTATACTATACAGTTAAACCTCGATAGACAAGGTTAATTAGATTTAAAAACTTTTTCAAATTCTAATTTTAGAAAATGTTTCTTAAAACAAAATATTCGTTTAATTTTGTATTTTCTACAATAGATCCTGAAAATTGTACACTAGCGTTTAAATCAAGGTTTACCTGTTTCGACTTTATATTAAAATATATATATATTCCTCTTAGGTATAAACAACATTCAATATGAGTGTAGTAGTTTAAAATGTTTACTTGTTCTTTGATTGGTTGTAATCATGGCTGGAGGAATAGAGGATGTTTTCCACCCATTGCGATGACTAAAAAAACCTGACAAATTGATTGAATGTATGGATGGATGGATGACTGACTGGGTAGATGAATGGCGGTGGTTTCTCCAACGTAACAAAATTCAATTACAAATATTAGAAATTTAAATTATCATTTTCCATTTTAAAGTTAATGGAATGTAAGAGGTATTTAAAAAAATACAAGTCAATTAAGGGATTTAATTAATTGTAAGTTCCATCATTAGTCTGCGATAAAGTTTTTATCATTAGGTAAATTTTAATAATTTTTTTTCATTGATTCGGTGCACATTTTATTAATGTTATGAAAATAATTCTTCCGTTTTAAAGTTAATGGCAGTAACAGGGATTTAAAAAAATGGAGATCAATTAAGGAATTTGATAAATTTTAAGTTCCATAATTTTAATGATTTTTTTCATTGATTCTGTTAAGAGTTTCATTAATGTTATAAAAATAATTCTTCAGTTTATAGAAAATATCAAATTAGGCGTGTTCGTTTACTACTTTTACTACAGCTGGAAAAATTTAATACAAAAAGTAAACAAAACTTTCCAATTGTAGTAAAAGTGGTAAGAATTTCGAGTAATTGAACACACTGAATATGTCGGTTTTCATTTTAAGAAACTTGTTCATTAAGTCTATAAATTAAGTGCAATAATTTAATAAAAAGTTTGTCTGAAGTCACGTAAAACTTGATTAATTTAAGGAATAAATTACTTAGTACCGTACAGTTAATTCTTTTAAAGTGTGAATCTGTTGTTTACACGGGGATAATTCTTCGTAAAATTTCACCTAACGAAATTTTCATTAAATAAATGAAATATTTTTTCACAAACTGTACGAAAATTTTTTTTAAAATTAATACTAAGCTTCATTATTAAACTTTTTTTTCATTAAACCTTTTGTTATTAAATTTATATCACACTGAGAGAATTATCTGTATGGTATTAATACATTTTTGTTTTTCATCAATTCAATGAAATTTCCAATGAAACTTTGAAACTAAATAAATATAGTTTTTCGTAAAATGTAATGAAAAATTTCATATTATTTATTAAAGGTTTTTTACACCCAATGAAAACATTTAATTATTAATTGAAAAATTTCTTAAAATTTATTAAACAATTTTTCAATCACTTTGTGAAGAAAACTACATTAGTTTAGTGAAAAACTTCACTAAAACTCGTCCACGAAAATTTTCCCTGTATACTATCTCAAAATAATAATAAATTTTTCATATAACTTTATAAAATACATATTTCATTAGTTTGATGAATAGTTTCATCGGTTTTATTACAATAAAACTTCATCGATGTTATTAAATAACACTATGCGACAGTCAAAATCGGGATGGGATGAAACCAACGGGAAATGTTATATCGGTCAAAAACAAGTTATACGTGTCCCGGCGTTTCGCTGGGTCACCCCTAGGAATCGAGATATATCTTTTTTTTTGACATAACTCGAGAACCCCTAGTCCGATTTTGCTCAAACAATTTTAAAGAAATTAAAAATTACAATTCCTTTAATCTGTTCATATAACGTTTTTCTATATACTCAACAGTTTTGCCGGTAAAAATAAATGTTTGTTACCGCTACCATAAAAATCAATAACCTTTTGTTTATTACTTTTTTTTAATATTTTAGGCAAAAAATATTTTTTTCTTCATACATTTATTTTTTATTTTTTTATGAATCACATCATAAAATTCATTAATTTGATGAAAATTTCATTAAAGTAATTCTAACATAAAAAAGGCACTTATATTAATATTTATCTATAGTATGAAACTTTACATAAATATTATGAAACCTTTTATAAATCTCATGACTATTTTTATTTATTCTACACTCAAAAAAAGTTTGTAAATTACTACATGACAGTTTTTTGTTTAGTAGTTGTCAGTAGTTGTTGTTTTTAACTGTAATTAGAGTTGTTTTTTTTTTTTGTGGAAAAATACAAAGCTACCATTATGTTAGTTTTTTAAGAACACACTAACGAAAACTACTGTAATTTCGTAATAGTTGTTTAAAACAATTATTTTTGATATCATAATAAACAACCAACGAAACAGCATTTTTACAGCAAACAGTTGTTTTTGTTAGTTATTTAAAAAATAAAAAAACTCGTTGATTTTTTTTTTAATAATCTTTTGTAATATCAAAAAAAACAAACAGTAGTTTTTTATCTATTTTGTTAGTTGTTTTACAATTTTTGTAGTAAAAAGTACTGTAATTTTACAACAGTTGTTCAAAGTAGTTATTTTTTATATCATAATAAACAACTATTTTTAACGCAAACAGTTGTTTTTGTTAGTTATTTAGAAAGTTAAAAATTTTGATGTTTTTTTTTTAATTCCCTTTATAATATCAAAAAGAAACAGTAGTTTTTAACTATTTTGTTAGTTGTTTTACAATTCTTATAGGAAAAATTTGTCAGTTTATTTCACTGCATTGTTAATTATTTTTAATCTAATTTCAGCATTAATTTTTCAACAGTTAAAACTAACTACATATTCAGTTATTTTAATAGTAAATACCTTTATCGTCTTTACAACTGCATCTACCTATGTTTTAGCTATAATTTTCAATAGATTCTTCTTACAAATGTTTTTTGAGTGTATAAAAAATTAATTAATTACAAAAAAAACCGTGTACGTGTTATTTACTATTTATAATTTCCCTAAACATTTTTATTCAATGTTGCATGAATATTTTTGTTGTCATTTCACCTTCTTTTCTAAAATTTCCGTTTATTTTGTCACTAACTAATTTCATTTTGTTGGTCTTTGTCAAAAAAAAAAAAAATTAATTTCATTTCAAAATGTTTATTTTCTATATAAAGTACTAAATGATCATAATTTTTACAACTAAATAATTTCATTATTTTCTCAAAACAATAGAGAGTTTGAATGAAAAAATCAACCAACCAACAAAACTATAATAAATATTCATCTTAATGCTTGATTTCATATGCAAACAACTATTACATACAGTACCAACAACTACAAAAAAAAAAAAAAAAAACAACAACAACAATAATAATTTCATAGTGCATAATTTCAGACTCATTAGTAAAACAGAGCAAATATTCATTCCATTATTATACACTTAACAAAAAACTTATGCAAAATATTTTAAAAGAAAATATTTGGAAAAAGAAAAGTTGTTTTCAAACATTTAATGACAAAGTTTTATAATGTTTAAGAACAGATGTTTGTAACATCAAACATATTGGACCTAAATCGACTATTCAGTACACCAATCGATTCAAAGTTACATTTTGATTTGATTTAACGATGTCCGTTTGTCCGTCCGTACGTCTATCAATGTTCTTTATGCGTACATTTCAAGACACAAATATTAAGCTATTTTGATAAAATTTGGTAAACCAATTTATATCGGTCCATGAATGAAGCTTATTGATTGTGGTTAAGATACGAGTATTTCAATTAAATTTGGTACACTGATTCATGTAGTCCCAAGGACTAATTTTTAACAAATTTTTAGTTGAAACAAAGATTTTAGTTATCTTCATTTACAACAATACTAAAAATCCTCAGTACTTTAACTAGTTTTGAGTATAAATTTTCAAAACTATTTTAATATAATTTTTAATATAATATTTTCATGTTTCTTTTATTGCCCGGTAGATGGCGCCACCAGTGTATCCGAAGTTTTAAAGGTGGCGCTATTTCTTTCCCTCCCGATATTTTAAAATGGACAATATCTCGAAAACTAAGAGATAGAGCAAAATTGACGAAAATTTCGACTATAATATTATTCGACCGTATAATACTCCAAGGGGTCATCTCTATCCAAAAACGGACCATGGTGAGGCCTTGGACCCTCGGGAATTTCTAATAAAAATTTTCCACTTCACAAAACTAAGCGATATAGAGCAAAATGAACAAAATGTCTGCTCCTTTGGAGTGACCTTACATGCCCTTAGATTATATGGACTAGGACCGGGGAGGGTCCCGAGACTCTAAATTTTAACAAATTTTACGACTTAGTATAATTACAACTAAAACTGTCAAAACAACAAAGTAGGATATTGGAAGATGACAAAGCAAATTGTGGTAAATTCTTTGTTGTTGTTTTTGTTTTTTCTTTCAATGTTTAATAACGCTCCTAGACCAGAACAAGAAATTCTCATTGAGTTTGTAATTTAACTTAACAAATATTTCCTGAAATTCTAAAAACATCGTCCCCTGACGATTTCCTTAGGCAAGAATGAAATCCGGATAGGGACATGCCCCCAAAAGATTATTTTTCACAATTTTTAAAATACGTTTGGAATTTTAGCATATTTAATTCCTTTAATTTTTAACTTATTTTAATTCAGCCAATGAAACTTTTTGCAAAAATTTTGAAGCGTTCAATTAAATGTTTAAAAAAAATTATAAATCTTATGAAATTTTAATTTTTGTGAATCTTTTCACAAATACGATGATATTTCTCATAAAGTGCTATGAAAAGATTTGTGAAACTTTTCATAAATACCAAAAAAATTTCTTAAAATATCATACAAACACGTTCATTAACTTAATGAAAAGCTTCAATAGCTGAATGAAATTTCATTGTTTAATATAATGAAGATATTTTGTTTAGTGTAGAATCAAAAGCAATTGAAAACCACATATAATCCTATACAGTGCAGTGAAACCTTTTAATAGCGGACATAAATTTTTCGGCTTTTGAGAGCATATCTTTCCACAAAGATTTAATTAAAGTTTTATTGTAAGCTGGATATCCTTTTATTTAAGTATCCTTTCAGTTGTGACAACTCTGTAATAATTTTTTTTATCCATATTTCTCTTTCACTTTCGTATAAACATCATGATTTTTAATGATTTGTTTAATTTTTAGGCAGGCATATAAATTTATGTTTATTTTTGCAAAAAAAATGAAAATAAAAAATGACACGAGAGAGAGAGAGAGTGTAATAGAAAGAGGAGAAAAAATAAATTGTAGGGAATGTAAAAAATTGTAAAAAAAAAAACTATTTGCATTTATAATTGTTCATTGTTCTTTGCATATGGGGCATTCCATGCCAAATCACCGAGTTTTTGTACGACCCTCTTCAATTTCGCTATTTTTTTTGATATTTGGTACGTATTCAAAACAACTTCCACACCAATTTTCAGCCTTTTATTCCAAACTGGTTTTAATTAATGAATTTTTAAAATTTTTGAGCAAAAAATTTCAATTAACGATAGACCAGTGATAAATATCGATATCTTAAAAGAGTAGGGTATAATTTTGTTCGTCTTTAAATGTAGTTTTAGAAAAAAAAAACTAAAATAAATTTTTCGAAGCAATTCTCACTCAGTTAATAACGGTTTAAAATTAAAATCGCCTTTTTCATGTCCATCAAACTACAACTTCGATTTAAAAAAACCAAAAATTCTACTCTATATTACGCAATTTTCAAGCCATAGTTCTAGATGTGATCGCAATTTTTTCTATTTTTTGGGACTTGAGGTAAAACAATATTCTAACTAAATATATAACAGTTTGTTTTTGCTATCTTTACAGTATAACTTGTTATTTGCAATTAACTAAAAGTTAACTGATGATATATAAAAAAAAAATCTACAAATTTAACAATTTTATTTTTGCTGTTCTTATTTTACTAGTATTTAACAAAACAATCTGCTAATTTCAGCAGTTATTTCTTCAAGGTAATTTTTAACAAAATTTTTGTAGCTGTTTCTACTATATTTACAGGTTTATTTATATGATTTTAATTTTTATATTCTTAAAAAAGATTTAAATATTTTAGAAATAAATTTTTTAACTTACTTTTATACAAGTAATAGATTAGAAGAAAAAGTCATGAATGAACTTACCTAAAAAGAGAAAGAAAAGAAAAATTATTATAATCAAATATATTTTAAAGTTTTTAATATTTCAAAAGTAAAAGGTGAATTTTTCAAAAAATAAAATATGTCAAAGAAATTTTATTCTTAACTAAACTTAAACAAATTATTTCTTTACAAAATGAACGAAAAAATTACACTATGCGACAGTCAAAATCGGGATGGGATGAAACCAACGGGAAATGTTATATCGGTCAAAAACAAGTTATACGTGTCCCGGCGTTTCACTGAGTCAACCCTAGGAATCGAGATATATCTGTTTTTTGACATATCTTGAGAACCACTAGTCCGATTTTGCTCAAACAATTTCAAAAAAATTAAAAATTACAATTCCTTTAATCTGTTCATATAACGTTTTTCTATATACTCAACAGTTTTGCCGGTAAAAATAAATGTTTGTTACTGCTACCATAAAAATCAATAACCTTTTGTTTATTACTTTTTTTTTAATATTTTAGGCAAAAAATATTTTTTTCTTCATACATTTATTTTTACCGGGAAAACTGTTGAGTATATAGAAAAACGTTATATGAACAGATTAAAGGAATTGTAATTTTTAATTTTTTTAAAATTGTTTGAGCAAAATCGGACTAGTGGTTCTCGAGTTATTAAAAAAGACCACCAAAGGTCAAATCGATATATCTCGATTCCTAGGGGTGACCCAGCGAAACGCCGGGACACGTATAACTTCTTTTTTGCCGATATAACTTTCCCCGGTAGTTTGAACCCTTCCCGATCACTGACCCCTACCATTTGTCTCACAGTGTTATTAATATGAATGAAAACTTTATAATTTTCAGGAAACTTGTCTTCAATAAAACTTCCTCATAAGATTTAAAAAAATTGTCCATAACTAGCCTACTAAAAATGATTTTTATATAATCCCAGTATGGAAACGGTAATGATATATCATTACTTTTTGGACCACCGGTAATGACACCCACTTACCTTCTGCATTATTTTAAAACATAAAATAATGAGTTACTGATAATAACTTATTTTTATCATTATTTCAAATAGAAAATTATTTTTTAGATTTTTTTGAAAATTTTTTTAAATCTATTTTTAGATTCAATATTTTTTAAACACTGGTAAGGATATATGTAACCACATATTTTTTGATTTTTTGTATGTTGGCGAGTAAGCTTACTTGTGTGCAGCAGGTCAATTATGTTTTTATCTATTAAATATTACATGTCGATATAGCTCAGATGGTAGAGCTATTGACTGGCAATCTGTAGACCCAGGTTCGATTCCCGGACCAGCATATTTTATTAAAAAAAAAAAATACAATAATAAATATTTTTTTTTTTTTTTATAATTTATTTTTTTGAAAATCTATTTTTAGATTATTTTTGTCAGTACTGGTAAGCACATAGGTAACGATATATTTTTTGATTTTTCGTATGCTGGTGTGTAACCATAACTCATTATTTTTCGCGACATCGCCATATAAAGGTAATAAGAAATGTAATAACAAAAGTAACTAGTTACCATTACCAAGTATGTAGTTACATAACCACATATCTGGTAATGATTTTCTGCACTGGTATCATTTATGATTTTATACAATTACATCTAGTCGAATATTGTAAAATATATTTTTTTATATAATTATATCAAAAGATATTTAATTATGTAAAATCATATTAATCAGATCCACCATTTTCCGGATCAAATCATATATGGTTTAGCATAATTATGTCCAAAAATATATTACTAGATTCCAAAAATGGTGGATCTGGTTAATATGATCTTATAAACTAAATATATTTTGATATAATCATACATAATTATAGTTCGTGTTACATATGATAATACTCAACGATATATAAATCTATAAAATCATAAATAGTTATATTTATAAAATATATTTTTACTCGGGTATTGTAAATCGAGTTCTTTTTAAAAAATTATATGAAATTTATTATTTTAATGAAAAGCAATATTTAATTAATTTGATGAAACAATTTATTAATATAATGAAGTTAATTCTCTAATAAACAATTCTCATGAATGATGCTTCAGTTATATTAAAGATGAGTTAATTAATGTGGTAACTCTATATTGTAACAGGGTGACTCTGTATGCTATAACCTAAAATTATAATTATTATTATAAATTGTCTGTGATATAATTTTGAAATCGGTTCATATTTCATGAAAATAATACTTCCCAAAATAATATTTACGCTTGAGATCATCATATGTGTTAACAGGGTGTCCTTTAGTTATACAGTCTAAAATTTTTATAATTTTATAACTCATATATATAACAGTTAAGGATATTTAGTGGTATTTTGTTGATTGGCAAGCTAAATAAATCTATGGCCATTAACTAAAAAAAATAATATTGAAATTCCACCGATGGTCGTATTCGGAAGAAATGTGAAATCGTCATATAGAAAATCGTAATTTGATAAAGCCCTTAATAAATTAAGGTGCCTATACCTACTTAAGACTATTGTTAAGACTGAGAGTCTTAACTTTTCATACAAAACAACAATAAAATTCAAAAAGTTCAAATTTTATTTGTCAATGTTATGATTGTGTCGGTACCAAGTCTTAATTTTTTTGAAGTTTTCAAACAAAAATTTGAATAAATATAATTTATTGTGACTTTACAACAACAAATACATGGGGAATACAGGCACATCTAAGAGTCACAGACTTTTCGTAGGAACTGGCACCTAATTTTTATTTCGAAAAAACTAACATCAAATTAAAACTCTTAGAATCAAAGAGATTTTTGACATTCAAGTATGATTAAAATCTAAACAAACCCAGCTTTTACCACCTATTTTATGGAATTGGTTCTAGAACTTATTGCTGAGAGTCAAATTGTAAGGTTTCACTGTCCCAAAATCAGTTCTATAGCTAGTTCTAGAACCCGATTCTAAAGCAACCTCTTCTAGCTTGGATAAAAAAGAACCTGCTGTTAATAGGTTCAACTTCATAAAAAAACCAGTTCTTGAAAATAAATTAGAATCAATGCTAATGCAGTGACGTGACTCTTAATAAATGGCAAAACCCCGTCAATTGTCTTTTAAAAGTCAGGGTTGTTCAAGACCGTTTTGTTTTTTTGTTATGTGCAGTGAGTTTTTTGACATATTGGCGAGCAAAATAGTACTTCACTAAACATACTCAATTATAAATTAAGAGTTGTAGATTCTCTATACTTTTGAGCAGTGTTGCCTTTCAGTGCTTTTCGGGTATTTTTTGGTGCTTTTTTCCTTCTTGTACCCGGTGATTTTTTACAAATACCCGTTTAAAAAAAGCGGGTATTTACAGTGCTTTTTTAGATTTCTGGCAGTGCTTTTTGTACAGTTTATATTTTTGGTATTTGTTTTCGTTTTTTAAAAATTTTTTTCAATTTTCTGTCAAAGTTGAAAAAATAATACGAACTAAACAAAAAACACATTTTTTCACAATTTTTGTAGTACAATTTTAAATAGCAACTTCGATATATTTAAACTTCAAAATTTTTAGATATTAGTTTGGTGATTTTTTACCCCTTTTTCGGATATTTTTACACGATTTTACAAAGCTAAAATGTGTTTTTAAATTCTTGACTTAAATTTTTCAAAAAATTAATATCGTGCTTTTTTACCCCATTTTTGGTAAATTTTTTACCCTTTTTCACAACGCTCACGGTGCTTTCCTGCCTTCAAAAGTTGGCAACACTGCTTTTGAGTATTCGATCTTACTCAATACTTGCTTAACTGAGTACTTGATATTACTCAATACTTTGTTTTTCATATTTCCTTTCTAACCGAGTTGTATTTATTGTAATTTCTTCAGTTTTTTCTGCAATGTAATTTTTAACTAATTTTTTTTTAGTAGATTTAACAATATTTTTTAGTTTTTTTTTTTTCTATAAGTGCACGAAACTTTATGCTGATTGGAAGCGGTGCTGTTGAAGGTTTTCTGGAATCATCCAACTCTTCTGGAGTTTACCAAAAAAATCTCTGTTGTATAGGAGTACAAAAAGTATTTAAAGAAATTTTTAAAAACTTTTTAATTTATTTTTTTTTTAACAAATTTAATGTTTACTAAGGACAAATCTCTATATCTACTTTGGTATGCATATAAATTAGTTTAAAGTAAAGTGTATATATAACACATATATACACATACATATTAGGGTGGATCACGAAATGGAAAATATTTTTATTTATTCATTAGAGGTTAGAAGTTATGAATAGATACAAAAATAGTGTTTATAAAAATTATAACCATATCGGAGGTCATTTTAATTTTAATTCTGCAATGCATGAGAATTTTTAATTAAGAGTTGAATTATTTAGATAGAAATAAATCTGTACAAATAGCATACAAAATTTTCTAAAAATTTGTTAATAAGGTCCCTGCGTAAAATTTTAGTTATTTTTTAGTTAATGACCAATGATAATTTACCCTGCTAATGTAGTCAAAAGAAAAAAAAAAAGTTGAGGAATATAAGTAAAAAGAAAAAAAAAATTGTAAATTTAAGTTTAATTTGATTTAATACCCTGTTAAAATTAACAAGAAGATTTGTTAAAAAGTAGTAGAACAGTTGATTTTTATTCGCATTAAAAAAACTAAAGAAAAAACTTTGAAAATTTAAAATTTTTTGTCATGCCTACATACAGAGAAATTTGCTGGACGAGATTTAATGAAAATTTTCAGTTTTCTTCACAAAACAAATGAAAAATGTGTTTATAACTTTTAGAAAAAACGTTTATTCTTCTTCTTAACCTCAAACCTACTAAATTAAAATTGATAAAAATGCATATTAATTGCAGTTGGTCTATATGACGCGTTTGACAACACTTTTTTAATTCGTTTTTTTTTTTTTCAATTCATTTTTTATTAAAATTTATTATTATTTGAAATATCTGTTATTTGAAATATCTGTTATATTACTATGTTGACAAAAAATTAAAATCTCCTAAAACTTGACCTTTGACCTTAAACAAGGGGCTATTTATTACATCTCCATATTGCCCTAATTCAGAAGACTGAAGTATTTGATCTTATGCTGTAATATTTCGGTCGAAAGTATATGGAATCTATAAAAAAAATAAAACTTGCCTAAAAGCTAAATAAGTGACAAAAATCGCTGTTTTCTCTAAATCTGCTGAAATAAAAAAAAAAGATTTTGTAAAAACTACAAATAATAATATTTTCTTAATAAAACCTTAGAGTCCAATTGTTGATTTTTCAAAATTTCTTCAAAAAATTTATAAAAAATTAACCCCTAAATTCAATAAACACTTTGTAAAATTATAGGAGGTTTAATGAACAAATTTTGTATGAAAATGACGTTTTGTAAACCTGCTATAACTTTACAAAGTATTTATGAATTGAGGGGTAAAATTGTAGATTTGAAAGCAGTGTTTAAAAATTCTGACCTTTTTGGCACTAATTTAAAACTAGTGAGCAAAACACAATAAGGTTGTTCACAAGGGGTTTGCTATTTGTCGTATCGCTGTTTCGTCCAAACAAAAAACAGAGTTGTTAGAATTTAAATTAAAAAAATAGTGTCTAATAGTGTGCTAACAGATAGAAAACCCAATAGAAAATTGTTGTTAAAGTCAAATAAAAATTGTAACAACTCTGTTTTTTTTTAGGACAATACAACAGATAGCACACCCCTTATAAACAACCTAAATATAAAAAAATACTTCTTATCTGAGTTTCTGAGAACTTAAATTTTAAAATTTGGATGCGAATTTCTTGATTAAGTGGCCAGCGACATATCAGTTACCTGGGGAAATTGTAAAAACTCGGCTGTTTTTTTGACCGATTTAAGTTTTTATTGCTTTATTACAAAGCGAATCTACTCCGAATCACGAGCCTTTAATGTTTTTAATTCAAGTTCGTTTTAAAATATCAATGTTTTTGAGGAAATGTACAAAACAGTCATATTTTCCGCTTGTAATCCGTTTTTCAAACTTCAAGGCCGATGCGGCACGTTTTCCAGGTATCCGATTTTTTGGGGAACGTAGTTTTCTATCCATATAAATATTTCCAGGGGGTAGCAGGTCAATAAGTCAAAATTTATTTTCCTCTATACAAGCTTATAACAGCGCCCTAATATACTTTGCAATTTTCCATACCACGATTTCAGGTTCTCTCGAAGCGATCATCTGTAGAACTTTAATATCATTATTTATTATGGCTAAACTGATTTGTATATGGGTGATATCAAAAAATGTGATAAAAACCGTGTAACCACCTAATTTCTAATGCATGGATTACATTTGAGTTACATATTTCGATATATATCAGCGCATTGTCACCTGTTTTACAAAATTTATAACAATCTGACCAATTTTTGGTTAATACATAAAATTTGTGACCAATTTTATAGGCCAAATGTAAACTCCGTAACAAGTAACTCATAAGGTTTTTTAACTTTAATAGCTTATATTTTAATAACCAATAAAGCTAAATACTAACTGTAAGAATTTTTATGAAGAGGAAAAGTGCCGTTTTTAATAAAAATTAATACATTTTACAAACTTTTTCGTATATCTTAGCTATCACGATTTCAACTCTGTAACGATTTTTCGTCATAATTTTTGATAAAAATGCATATACCAGAATTTTGGAGTTATCTATTATTTATATTGCGAAAAGTATAATGTTATTTATACTCAAATGATCGTTGGACTGTAAGTAATCATCCAGTATAACAGACTTGAAGCTTTTCTGCAGCATGTAACATTCTCGAGATGAAAAAGGATGTCTTTAATAAGATTTGAAAAAATGTTGTAAACTCCGTTCCTAATTTTTACACCAAACTATTTAACGAGTAAGAAAAACAATGTCATATTTGGATTAACCTTGTAGGCATCATGCGATTTTGTTTCGTAAAAAAAATTCTGACAAAGCGTTTCTGAAAGAAAACGAAAAAAGTAACCAAATGTAAACTCCGTAACTGTAAACTCCGTAACCACAATTGTTTGCATCAGATTTCATTCAAATAAATGTAGATAAATGTTTAAAATATTTTAAAATAACCATAAACAGAGTTGATTCAACTAATATTTATGCGTCAAAAGACGATTCAACTAATAATTTTGCGTCAAATTAAAAAACGTTATCAGTTTTTTACCCCAAGCTGCTGGAGCGAAAAACGATTTACTTTGCATTTCATTGGTTTTGAATCGATATTTCGAGTCATTACTGACATTAGTTTGACAAATTAAATTTGTTTCACACAATTTAAGAATTTTTTAATCGCGAAATGTTATGTTTTTAATATATTATTTTGTAACTGCGCAACCGCTGTTGGGATTTTAAAAAATTTTATTTTTTTGAAAAGCATTTAAAAGGACCAAAAATACAAAATTAAAAAAAAATAAAAATTTTTTTCGCGGAATGAATTGTGTTTTTTATTCGCGAAACCGCCAATTTGATAAACACAAATTATATATCATTGGAAAGCAAATTGAAAACCCAAATACGAAAAACTAATAAATTGAAGAAAATTCGTACGCAATTTTTTTTGTTATATCTTTTGCTTGCAGAAATGTAAACTCCGTTACAACAAAAAAAAATTAAAATTGTGCAAAAAAAGTTATTGCGACAACTTGAAGATGAGATTTTTTTGCAATTAGGTTTATAATGACTAAACTTACTGATTCCATTAAGAAAAAACCGAAATATTAACACTTTTTGCTTCTCACAAATTTGGTCCAAAAATTTATCACATTTTTTTGATTTCACCCATATATAAACTTTTTCAGCTTGCCAACCGATATCGAACTATTTTAAACACCATTTTAAAAGTACGTAAGTACGTAACAACAAACAGTGATATTTGCAGTTGTTGTTGTGCATATTAATTCCGGTTTTAACTATACTTTATATGAGTTATAGCACAATGTGCACAATTTCGAACAAACGATATTAAATTCAACGCGTTCCTTTAAATCAAACTTTTTGACTTGATTTGTAGATTTAGTTGACTTAAAAAAAAAAATTTATAATAAACATCGGTATCCGATTGAGGCAAAAATTTATAATCCTTTTTCACCAAGTTGTCTAAGAAATTCAACAATTTTATATTTCTCGAGCCACCCTAATATGCATACACACACATACAATACGACAACGCAATCAAATATATAGAAACACCATGGTGTAATAGTGTATGTGTAGTATATATCCAAGTATATAGACTGAATATAAACGATATACAGTTGCTAACATAATTGAGCGTACATGTTTAATTTCCAAATGTCTAGAAAACATTTTTAGAACCGATTTTCAAAACCAGAATAATATTTAAAAAATCGCGTCCGACAATCTATCCCATAATCTACAAAAAAAGTTACATTTGAGCTCCTAACAAGTTGCAATATTAATACTTTAATCTCTGAATTTTTCTTTACTATGTATATTTAAATTATGAATAAATCATGTGCTTTTAAAATATTGCTTTATTTTTTTTAGTTTAACGGTTGATTGAGGGTGGGGGGGGGGGGGATTGGATAAATAATGCAGCAGCATTTTCAGGAGCATATTTGACCTGTTATCAAAAATTTAAACAATATCTATTTTATTTTTTATTTATTTAAGAAACATGTTATTGCAGTGTTTTTAAAAATTTTTAGTTTTTAATTCCGCCAACCAAAATCGAAAGGGTTGCCACCTTATTATTGGCCTTTAAAAAACGCAAAATCGGCTGCCACTGTGCCGCCTTCATTACTTATCGAAAAATAAAAATGGAAAGTGATTCTTAATGCCAGATAAATTCTCTAGTCCTTATCGTAGTCAGATTTTTTTTAACAAACGTGCCACACAAACTTAAAAATTCCAAAAAAGGCAATAAAAACCCTTTTTTTATTTGACTAAATTCAAAAAAGGGCCACGATAAGGACTATATATATATATATATTCCTCTAACTCCCATTGGAGCATAGGGCGATAAGGACTAGAGTTTTTTTATTGCCTATGAAAGAAAAAAAAAAACTAGATCGAAATCAGTTAACCCGCCTTGGCTGTGCAGTGGTAGCCGATTTAGAACTCATGGTTTCGGGGAATCGTCATTGGCTTTTCTTTAAAGACTGTGTGCAATTCTTGCATATTTGGATGCAGTTTTTTTTTCTCTACATACAGTCCCTACGGGAAATTTTAACAAACTGTCACCGAACTGGCCCCTTTATATGAAATAGACTGGTCACTTTTACATGGCGTTGTCATAGGACATGTCACAAGACAAATCCTAGGACAGGTTACTGAACTCTCATAAAAAACAAAATTCAGGGACCTGTCCTGGGATTTGTCAGTCTATTTCATATAAAGGGGCCAGTTCGGTGACAGTTTGTTAAAATTTTCCGTAGGGGTATTATACGATATAAGATCTCTAATAAAAACAATGAAATAAAAACGCACCCCAAAAAGGTTATATACAAATTTAACCCATAGAATATTACTTTGAGACTAAAACAAATTTTACAAAAAAACATGTGGAAATTTTATTTTTTCGAATTTTTTATTGCAATTTTCGGAGCATATACTGAAGAGTATGCGCTATCTATTTTATTTTTTCTATTGTGATACCCCCTTACGAGAACGTTTACAATTCCTTGACGCCAGGTTTGAAGTTTAAAATTTTTAGATTATTTTTGGAAAGGTAACTTACCTTTTGAACATGTCTTGCAAAGCTTGTAAAAGCGACTGTTGGACTCTTGGCAAACCAATTTTTGTGACTATATGTTTATCCGCCATTTCGAATTTTCTAATTTCTCAATACAAATTCAAATTAAGAGAACTTTACACTCAACACAAAATCCAAAAGTTCAACTAGATTGGGCTAAAATTTTAAATTATATCATGGCCATAGGGGATAAGCTATTTTGAAATTTTTATGTTACTTTTTTTAATGAAAGACCCTGAAAACATTCTTAGGTGCAGCTCGTGGAAGTTCTAACTACAGCTAACTGCAAAGCAGTTTTTTGTTAATCTTATTTGCTGTTTTAGATCTGGCGACTTTCTAAACACAAAACAAATTTTAACTAGATTAATTTATAACTAAAATTTTTTACCGTCTTTTATTAACATTTAAAAACATTTTTGAAATGATCAATGCTGAAAATCTCCCTTTGTGTTTGATTATCCAATTTTGACAATAAATAAGAATAAAAAAATATTGTTTTAATAACTTTTCTGCACTCAAAAAAGTTTGACATTTACTACATGACAGTTGATTGTGTGGTAATCATTAGTTGTTTTTAACTGTAATCACAGTTGCTTTTCTATGTACTATAACTATAACTACTGTGATAGTTATTTAAAAAAAAAACAACTAATGAAAAGTAGTGTTTCTCATAACAATTGTTTAAGGCACTTATTTTTAATATTATAATAAACAACCAGCAAAATAGTATTTTTACGGTACACAGTTACTTTTGTAAGATATTTAAAAAATAAAATTCTTGTTTAGTTTATATTTGTTATAAGTGATATATTCTTAGTTTGCAAATAAAAGTCAGAAAATTGTATTGTAACCACATTGCAGAAAAACGTAATAACTGGGGAACTCTTTGGAATTTTGACTTTAAACTGTAAGTAGGATAAAATGGAAAGAAAAAAATTTTTTCTTTTTTATTTTATCAAAATATATTTTTAGAATAAAATAAATTTATTATAAAAACAGAAGTTTTTACCAAATTTGTCAGTTGTTTTAAAAATTTTTGCAGTAAAAAGTTGTTGATTAATTTTACGACATTTAGTTAATTGAAATGAATTTTTCTAATTATCTTTTAACATTTAAAGATAACTGTATTTTTAGTTATTTTAATGGTTAATACATTTGTCGCCTTTTTAACTGCATATGCTTTTGTTTTAACTGCCATTTTCAGGAGACACTACCGACAAACTTTTTTCAAAAAGCTCTATTTTATTCGTCACCACCCTTCACCATTTTTGATTTTGGAATTTTTACTATCGTTTTTAAATTGTTCATCCCTGAAAGCGTCCCTGTTTGTATCATTTTCAGTGTTGCCACAAACAAAAGTTTTTTGTAACCAAAATATTTTAAAAAAAAAGTTACCAAATGAGAAAAAAATAACCAAAATTTAAAGTTTTTTAGTTTTTATTTAAATATATTAAAATAAAAACTAAACTAAAGAACTGAATTAATAAATTTCTAATTCTGTTTTTACAAATTTGGTTATCAGCACGCAGCTGTTTTCTCTGTGTAGATCAAAAAGCTAGAACAGTTGGCATTCAAGTACCATTCATTTACATTTAATCAACCACCAGTGTGTACGTTAAATTTTGTGTATAACTGTATATATACATTGTGTAGCCAACAATCTTTATGTGACTACAGTGAGTGGGTGTTTAAAGGTTCATTGCTCATATGTCAGGGTAAGTAGGGAGAAAGTAGACCATTATATTTGTTGTAAAAATAAATTTGCTTGGAGCGTCTTCGTACAAAAACGTAAAATAATTCCACAAAAAGCAATCGAGTTTGGAATTTAGAATTTTTAGTGGAAAGCCTTAACTATTATATAACTAGTTTTTAGTTAGATGTAAAGAGGAATTGATTCAGTAATTAGTTTTTATTTCTACTGATTCCAAAGTGTGGAATAAGTATGATAATTTGGCAACCATAAATGTAAGCAATTCTACGGTAAGATCTTTTTTTTTTTTTTTTTTTTTTTTTTTTTTTTTTTTTTTTTTTTTTTTTGGCAGACAGGACAGACCATTTATATTAAATACTTATCTAAATCACAAAAGTTGCAGCAAATTGGCGTTGATTTGTTGCTGTATATATTGAAAACAGCGCATATATTTGCATATTTTGATAAGCATATTTGTTGCATATTTTTTGGAAAAATGAGCTTTTAACACATATAAATTTATCCTCTGGTGCTCGGATAAATCATTATTTAAGAGTTTCAGCCTACAACGGAAAAGTATTCGGCTTACAAATTATTACACTAGTAGAAAAATGTCTGTATAAATACCATTTACCCTCCAAAATGTCATAAAAGTTATTAAAGACACAAACCATGTGTAAAAGATACGCCATCTGTTGTGCATCCCGCATTTTTGAGTTATATACCCAATAGTTGTTGCTTGAGCCAAAGTTCCTTTTTTTACTGAACTTTTACATTTTTACCTTTTTTACTGTACTATTTTTTTTTACTCGTTTTGTGGATAAAATCCATCTCAGCAACCCGTGTGACGCCTTCGAAAAATATGAGAAAATTCTTAAAAATCGTTTGAGTGAATTGAGTACATAGAAAAAGGAACAAAAATCGATTAAGGTTCATATGAAACAAAAAAAAAAAGTCATATAGGCGGTTTTGGACGCTACTAATCACGACTCTGAGAGCAGAATTAAGAAATTTAAATTGGCAGCTCCAAATTGTTGGCCGCGAATTGTTAAAAGCTTTAATGGGAACCCAAAGTCATTTACAAATGTGTATTTTAAATCCAAAATATAAACTTTTAAGAATTCAGGGCCGCCGTTTTGGAGCTGCTAATTTGAGTTTCTTAATTCTGAACTCAAAAACCTCTAAAACTTCGACCAGAAACCAAAAATTCAAAATAAGAAAAATATTCACCTCCTCATTGGATCACCATTTTGTATTCTACATTCTGCCTTCAGATTTGTGATCAGCAGGGCAAGTTTTTTTTTGGCATTTGAAATTAAATGCCATTTTTGCCATTTTTTTTACTTATTTTGTAAAAATGCCATTTTTACAAATCCTTGCCAAAAAAAAGGCATTTTGTCTATTTTTTTAGACTTTTTATTAAAAAAAGTGCCATAAAATTCAGTAAAAACTCAATCTTTGTAAATAATTTTTGGAAAAAATTTACAAAAAAACGATATTTTTTTAATATTTAAAAAAATTCCAGATTTTTTTTAAGTCATACCAATATACGGCGAATGCACTTTAGCAGTTCAACGGTAAATTCCATTTTTGGGTTTTTGTGCCAATTTTACAATTTTTTCGTGCCATTTTGCCTGGCAATTTCAACTTTTTTTGTGCCATTTTAAACTTGATCCAAAATCATTTAAAAATGTGTATGTTAGACCCAAAATAAAAATGTTCTCTAATTCACTGCCGCCATTTTGGGTCCCACAATTTTGAATTTTTTCAATTTTGATTTCAGATTCGTTTTTAGCAGCCTTCAAAATTTACGATTTGATCTTTTTTTAATTCATCTCCATTCATTCATCTATTTTTTTATTCAAAATTGTTTCATAGAAACTGAAGTAACAATTCATTTAACTGCTTGTCTATATTACCGGTCTTAATATAATTCAGAATTATATATAAATTCGAATTATATATAACTGGACGTTATTTTTACTTCATCTGTAAAAAGGTGGCATTTATGCTACGATTAGTAAGAGATAAAACACCTTATTATGCGTAATGTGGTTTAAATTCTCATAAATAATTTATACAGACTTTAAGTTTGTGATTCCAAACTCTGTTTTTAAAACTTTCAGTCAAGTCATAATTGTTCTATAATTTAGAAATAAGCCAAACACAGCGTATTGCGGCATTTTTATCGCGATTTTCTAAAAAAAAAAAAAAATGTGCCGTAAATGAGACATTTGAAAAACAGATTTAGAATCAGCTTGTCTAAATCTATAAAAATGTTGTACCAAAGTTTAAATCCCTGCAAAAAATTTATTTTGTAAAGCTGTATAAATTAAAAATTAACTTAGTTCTAACATTTGTTTGTTAATTGTTTGTTAATTGTTTTCAATCACGAACATATTTTCCACTCAGGCCTGACGAGTATTGCGAACACGATTCGAAATCAACAATTTGCCTTTTTTGATCGCTTTTCTTTGTAGTGTTGCTTAAAATTCTCTAAAAATTAGTAATTTTCCTAAATCGTCTAAACACATAGAGAATTTGTTCAAAAAGCGTCAATCGGCATTAGTAAAATTTTTACTAAAAAAATCGTCGAAATGATGTAAAATAGTCACGTCTGGCACCACTGTCCCTTTCTTCATTAAGAGAAAAGTCAATTCCTTCAGTGAGTTAAACAAAAAAAAATTATTCCTTCAGGGAAATAAACGAAAAAATAAATTTCTTATGGAATTAAACGACAAAAGTTAATTCCTTCAGGTAATTAAATAAAGAAGTTAATTTCTTTAAGGAATCAAGTGGAATTCATTCCATGAGAAATCAATTCCTTAATTTAAAAAATAGAATTAATTCGTTCCGGAAGCAGTTGCAGAATTGGTGAGGTTGGCAACCGATTATCATTTTGGTTATTTCAACCTCTAAAGGCTACCTTGTCGATTTATGAGTTAATAGACCAAAAGGGCCCAAAATAAATAGTAAACTAAATATTAGTTTAATTTTGGTTACGTACTTTTTTTAATTCAATTTATTAATTAGTTGTAATTATTATTGATTTTCGTTTTTATTTTTTTTTTTTTTTTTTTTTTATATAAATATCAGCATTAAACCTACTTTTCTGCTAATGTAATATATTGTTGCTATCAAGTCGAAATACAACAAAATATGTGAAAACCTATAAGCAACAACAGCAAAAACAATATTAAGAACAGCATAAACTAAGTAATTACAGCAACATGTTGTGACATCATTATAAAAATATGGTGATGCCATTACCACATAATACGCTCAAGGACTTATGTCGGTAGAAACCAAACGAAAATTATAATGGGAGTTTATCTCATACACGAGACTGCTTTTAGGCAATTTTCAGCTTCTGGGCTTCTGAGTTAAATTTAATTTCTATAGAAAAGTTACGCAGGAAAATTTGGTGTTCAAAAGAATCGATTCTAAAACCGATAATTTTTGTTTGAAATTTTCCCAAAACCAACAGCTTTTTTGGTTATACCTTACATATAAAATCTATGGAACGGGTTCGGGAACCAGTGGTGTGATTGGCAACCGATTTCAAAAAAGTTTTCTATGTAGTTATTTATATTTTTAGTTAACAACAACAGAGAGCCGAAGACAATATTTTTTTAATTTTCCAAAAAAATTACAACACACACCAAATTAGATTGATGTCTCTACTTTGAATATCAAATATAAATTTACAGCAAGGACTCACAGAATGCCGAATATATATCGTCTTGACTTGAAAACGGTTTAAAGATTTTTTTTTTTTATTTATCGAAATTGATATACTTATTTTATGTTAAAATATATAAATTTTAACAATTTGTTTTTTGTTAAGTAATAACTGCAAAACTTTTCTGAGTATATATTTAAGCATTTGGTACGAACATTAGTGTGGATTGTATTCGAACTTTAAAGAATTTCGCTTAAGAGCAGGCATAAACAAATTGTGGATAGATGTAAACATAATTTTGGAAAGTTTCAGCGAAATCGGAATTGTTTTTTGACTTGGTTTTTTTTATATGAAAGTCTGAAAGTTTGGAAAGGTGACATTTTTTTCGAAATCAAATTTTTTCACGAAAAGTATTTGTTCATTATTTCTTATGAACGTGAAAAACAAAAACGTAAATTTCTATCGAACAAATTTTGCGGCTTACACAACGAATTGTTCGAAAAAAGTAAATTGACAACAAATTTTGTCCGATCGAAATTTCAGTTTTTTTTCTCGTTAAGGGGTTACATGACATTCGCGGCAGAGAAAACAGACCTTTTTTTAAAAATTCATAACTCAGTCAAAAACAAACATTTTTATTATTGTAGAGAATTGAACAAATTACAAGAAAAAAATTCAAAAAAATATATTTTTCACTCCAACATGGTTTTATAGAGCTCCAAATATAGTATATGGTTTTATAGAGCTCCGAACTGGCGGCAGAGAAAAAAAACGGGGCCTCGTTGTTGCGGCGTTGGGAGTCGCAAAAATTGTCCGATCTGGAATAAAAATGACTTTTTTAAATCTTAACAAAATAGGTTATCGTATGAATAACCAATCGAATAATAATACATTTTTGGTGATGTTCCAAATTTGAAAGTGTGTATTTTCGAAAAAAAATATTCACTTTACAAATTCATAAAAAATCGAAAAAAAATGTATTATTATTCGATTGGTTATTCATACGATAACCAATTTTGTTAAGATTTAAAAAAGTCATTTTATTTCAATTTTTGCGACTTCCAGCGCCGCAACCACGAGGCCCCGTTATTTTTTCTCTGCCGCCAGTTTGGAGCTCTATAAAACCATGTTGGAGTGAAAAATATAAATTTTTTCAATTTTTTTTCTTGTAATTTGTTTAATTCTCTACAATAATAAAAAAAATTTTTGGAAAAATGTTTGTTTTTGACTGAGATGAATTTTTAAAAAAAGGTCTGCTTTCTCTGCCGCGAATGTCATGTAACCCCTTAATAAGAGATAATAAAAAAAAAATACTTTTCTTGAAAACATTTTCGATTAGGAGAAAAAAAATTTTTTCACTGTGTTGAAAAATTTTAAAGGAACATCGCAATTTGGAGATCGATTTCGATAAGACAGCAAATTAAATATTTTTTACATTAATCTGTAATATTTTTTATGTCCATCCCTGAATTCCACCAAATGCAGAATTCGATCCACCTTAACGTACATAAAATCACTTCCATACTTACACGTTTATGTACGAGTGGAAATAGAATATATACTCGCACTAGATTTTCAATGTTAATAAAAGCAAATTTTTATTACCCAACAAACATTGCAAACTAAAAACGAATTGAAATCAAAACTTCAGAAAAATAAATTACTGTCGTACACACTTAAGCAATTATTTGCTTTAAAAATTTGGTAAGAATTTTTTTAAATCACTAAAATAGGAAATAATTTATATTTCCTCGTCACATTTTTGTCGGAGCCATTTTGCTAATTTCGATTATATCTCGGCTCCGTTCACAGTATCAAGATCTATGAAACAAACTTTATGAACACTGTTTTTATACTCTACACCAATCTGTGCTATAGGGTATATTGAACTTGTGCTGATGTTTGTAACTACCAAAAATAATCGGCGTGGAACCACCACGCTTATGTACGAGTGAAAACGATCGATTGAAAACCACTAGCTGAATCACTTTAGAAATATCCGTTCGTCCGTATATTTGTTTGGTCCCATCCGCATTGCGGATGAACAACCCCAAATGCTTCTTTGAAGTTGTCGCATGATTGCATTTATGCACAGTGTCATATGAAATGCCTATGGCAACAACAATCTCACGCACTTTCACTCTTCGATCGGCCAACACCATATTGTGAATTTTTTCGACATTTTCAATGGCCGTCCAGAACGGTCAGGATATAAGAACTTTGTTATACCAAAAATACTTGATCCAGACCCACTTTTTATTGATTTTACACTCAAAAAATTAAGTAAGTAGAAAAATTATTAAAACATCTTGCATATCAAGTATACTAGTTTTGAGCAACTTTTTTGCTGAAATTGTATTTTCAGAAAAGTTTCAAACACATATAATGAACAAAACCGTGAAAGATTTTTGTATCTGTGTTTCATACATAAAACAAAAGGACGTCAAAAGATTGCATATACATAAAAATATAACACAAGATAAAATATGATTTAAATTATAGACAAAATAAAATATCGGAACATTAATTTTCCCAAATATACAATATCGAATGTATGCTAAGATATATTCCCTTGTCATCCAAAAGATAATCACTAGTTTTTATTTAAATACTACTACATTTAAAAAAATTATAATGTTAAGTTTGCCATATGACAGTTTTGAAAAATTGTCAAAAACTGAGATATTTTGTTTTTACAAATAATTGGCCACAACATTGGAATTTATTCATTGATTTGCTTGATTTCTTTGCTAGAATGTGGTCTCTAGATGAAAAATATAAAAATATTATTTCTTGCAAAATTTTGATTCAATAACTCTTATTTCGCTGGCAGAATTCCTTCATATCTGAATCAGAACTTTAATAATTGATATTTCTTTAATCGATAGATTTGTCTCTAAAGTTTCAGAATAAAATTACAAGTACTGCCAGACTTAAAACCGTTCAATAGCCTTGAATGTTTTTTTTTGATGGACCAACACTCAGGGGATTCCCCCTATTAACGCAGTGCATTGTGTTGGTATTAGGAAAACTTTAATTGAATTTTTATTATATAATTTTTTTTTAGAAAATTTGCCCCACTGTGAACACGATAATGGGCGCAATTTCAACCGAAATTAAAAAATAGTATGTTATTCTCCATAAAATTCACTTCTACTAGATGGATTCTTTATAAAAGGAATCTTTACAAAAGCTAGTGTCCGACCGAACAGTTCGGCCAGCAAATATATTTGGTTGTTATTTGGTATGTTGAAGCATTATGGATAAATTTTGATTACCTAAAAGTATTTGTTGGACCAATTAGAGTACATTTTGAGTGTAAAATTTAAGGAAAAGTCTGAGGTTAAGCAACAACAACAACAACCGAAACCGCCGAAAGTTCGGCCAAATTGAAAAAAGTTCGGCGGCCGAACAGTTAACTTTACGGCCAAACTATCGAGTTTTCCTTAAATCTGACACTCAAAATCGAATTAGATCGGCTCAACAAATATTTTAGCAGTATGAAAGTTTCTCACTAATGCTTTAAAATAACAGAAAATCGACCAAATGTCACTTTTTGGACGAACTGTTCGGTCGGCTACTAACAAAAGCCTTTCAATATATCGTCATATAAAATCAAAAAAGCCGTAAGTTACAAAAAATTCGATTATGATGCACCGTATTTAAAAAAATTTTACACTCCTACGACTAAACACGACCATTTTATTAACAAAATTCTAAACAGCCCCAAGTGTAAGCGCAAATAATTTTAAAAAGTTTTTTGCTTCTCCCGTAAAATTTTTTAAATGTAATTTACGGCTTTTTTGATTTCATATGACGATATATATATTTTTTTATGAGATATGAAACCTAAAAATTGAAAAGTTGGTTATAAAAAATGCATTAAAATATAGTTTTTGTTATTGGAAAATAACATAAATTTTATTTATTTTTTTATATGTATATGAAAATGAGAAAATTCGATTTTATATCGAAATAATATCGAGAATTTGAAATCGTTCTACAAAATTTGGTTGTTGATTTGTTGTTGTAGTATCTTCCAGGTAATATATATTCCAAATGTTTGCTGGGTTATTAGATAAATTGTAAAAATTTATTATAAATTTTTCCAAGTAGGGATATGTGTATGATTATGTGTGCACCTACATTAATGTAGCTAAGTATGTGCAATTTTGTAAATGTGTTGTAATAAATATTATATAAAACAATATAATCTAATTGTTACATTTAATTAACCCTATAATGGGCAAAGCTGCTTTCAGAAATTGTAAAATTTACAACTTTTAATTAAAAAGGTTGAATTATTTCATTTAAATCAGTAACAGTGTGGCAATATTTGCGAAAAAGGAGACACGGAGGAGATAGGAAGATAGACAAAAAAAATCTAAAAGTAGAATGTTTGTATATGTCCGTTTTTGATCACTTCTGAGCAAAAAACCATAACAGAAAGCTGATAGGAAAGAAAACTATGAATTAGTTACATTGCATTCAAGGCCTTGCTTGGGTGAGATGGCTAAGCTGTCGCACCTTAGTATAGTTACGTTTGTAATGTAGGAATAGGCACAGGTTCGATTCCTACAGCCGACGAGTTGTTGAAAAATTATCATATATACCATAAATGGGCAAATGCGGCCCGTCAACCAATTTCGTGCGGCCCTTCATTAATTTTAAAACAATCAAAAAAAATTTAATTAAATTCAAAACAAAAAAATAAAGTGAAAATTTAAAAATATACTTAAAATAATATAAAAAAACGGCGATAACAAAATAAACATCCAATGGAGCCTCAAAAAATTACAACGATCAACAAATATCGACTTTTTACCACAGACTTCCTCTAAAATATTTCAAAGTATTTTCGCCTCCTACATACGAATATTAAGTCAAAAATTCCTTCTTTATTTAAACCTTAAGCCTGGGAAAAATAATTTGTCTCAATATGACGTAGAAGTCCTTAAGAGTCTTTTATTTTGTATGAGTTTGAATTCAAAAAATTTTTGTTGAATATTGGTAAGGTTAGAAGATCAAAAATAAACTGTTAAATATAATAATAGTCATCCTGCTAAAATCAACAGAAATATGTGATGAAAATTTTTAGACTGCTAATTTTACAAAAATAGATCTTTATTCTCTTAAAACAATTCAAAAACTTTTTTATTCTACTAATATTAAGCAAGATTTGTTGCTGATTCTAGCTTTTTTCTGTGTACCTACTAGAGGCCAGTATGAATGTTTTGCAAGACATTCACAAAACATTTTCTTATACAACACCAAAATATTTTTTTTTTGTTTTCTGTTTTACTTATTTTTTTTTGTAATGATCTGGATTTTAACATCTTGTAAATAACTACAAATAAGTAAAATGGTCAATTTTTGTTATATTTAGTATTAAAAATCGTCAAATCTCTCATCAGCGCATGTGAATGAATGTCTTGTAAGACATTCATTCAGCCCTCTAGTACCTACTTAACCTGACCAATTATCTCGCTTTTGAAGGTATTATACCTCTTTTTAAAGGCTTGTGTCGCCTTGAATTTTTATCCCGTTTTTAGAACAAACAATTCCGCCTTATCCCGAATTTTTAATATGATATTCAACTCTTGAAAAAAGTTTTCATAATTTATTTTTTCTAGAGTTCCCAGCCAGCAAACGAGCCCAAACATGAATCAGAAAAATGCTCAAAATATATTATTAAACTTTCACTTGTATGAAAGTGGTGAATCCACTTTGAGCATCCACTTTTTTTAGTTATTTTTGAAATGTTCGTAAAATATTAAAATTTATTTACTTTTTCGAGTTGTTTCTGAATCATCTTTGGATTTAAAAATTTTCCTCAAATGTTTGTGCCTTTTATGACTCATTTTACTTAAACTATTAATTTCGTCCAAAAAATGAGCAATTTTTGACAAATAAGTTTAAACATTTAAAAATATGTGCTTGTTTGAATAATTTTTGAATTTCTGAAAAAGAACTCCCCTAAAAGTATTCGAATTTTCTGGCTGGGTTATCAGCAGAGAAGACAAAATTGCTTTTTTTGCTTTTTATGCTTTTTATTGCTTGTTTTACTCATATTTGCTTCTTTTTGCTTTTTTTGGATTTTATGTTTTTAGCTTTAAAATAGCTTTTTCTTAAGATTTTTGAGATTTGAATTGCTTTTTTTTAAGACTTTTTGCCCAAAAATACTTTTTTTGCTCACAAAAAAATACTTTTTCTCTTAATTTTGATTTTTCTTTTTAAAAACTGTTGTTTTTCCAAGTATTTTTACTTTTGCTTTTTTCTTGCTTTTTTTACAATTTTTTTTTTTTGCTTTAAACTTATCGGATTTTGCTTTTTTCTGTCTTCTCTGGTTATCAGTCTTGTGATTGAATTTTTAAAATTTAAGAATTAATTTAATGCAATCAGAGCCTGAGAGGTTTGACATTTGTTATAAATTTTCGGTACGAAAATGTTGTGGACTTATGAGTTTTAAATTTCATTTACATTCAGATTTTCTATAAAAATTATATTTTCCACCTTTTGTATAAAATTCCGTTCGTCACGTATTTAATGTTACACATTTCAATAAATAAAACAAGGGATCAAAATCAATTAAATAAATTTGCAAATATTTGAAAAACTGCTGAAAACCTTAAATCAAATTTTTTGAAATAACGCAAACTATATTTTTGAAGATTAATTCGACAAAGGTTTTTGACTTTAGATTGGATTTAAGGAGAGGAAAATATTTTAATAACATTTATTGAGGCTGTGCCTATATTTTTAAATGTATTTGCATCAAAAATATAAAAATTCATAAAAATATAAAAGATTTTGATGTACTTCTCCGCAATATTGACTCATAGAGTATTTGCTTAGGTGAGGGGATAAAAAGAGGAACCCCACAGCTCGAAGTCTATTCAATGGACCTTTTTTAACCTTAGATCCGGGCTTAGGAAACCAAAATACTCAAAAAAGGTTTTAGCAGTGAGCTGTACCAAAAATTCATTTTTGATGAGTAACATGCTATTTGGTGCGGCCCACCGTATGTTTGTGAAATCCCAAATTTGGCCCTTCAAGCCATTTACGTGCCCACACCTGATATATACAATCTGACAATAAAATATTAACAATAATACAATTTAATGGAAAATCACTGATGAAGCCTATCCATAGAAAAAAGGCAGAAACTAGATCTAGTCTGATTTGCAAATTAATGTGTTTATAATTTTTAGAGGAAAAGGTTGTTGTTCTTAAACTCAAACCTACTAATTCAAATGGTTTTTGTTATTTATTTTTAAATGTAATTTTAACAGCTAAAGCACTGTAAGTTGTTTGAGTTTCACGTGAAAAACTGTTATACTCCATATAAAAAAAATTATTTTTCATAATAATGAGTTTCACTTGAAAATTGTGTAGAGTTTGTTTTCACGCAAATTTAATGTACAGGACTATTATTTTTTTTTTGGGGAAAATTGACACTTTGTGTTTATTGTAATTGTGTCTTTGCTATAAAATTAAAAAATTGTAAATTTTTATAAATTAAATTGTAATTTGAGGCCTTTAAAGTTCGAGTGAAATTTTTCCACATGAAAAACCAAATACCATTTTGTATAGAAAATTTCGAAGTGTCCTCACATTTTCACTCACAACTTTTGAAACGCTGCACCGATATTGATCATTTTTAACCCAACGCTGATTGGGGGAATAACAATTAACCCGATTAAAAATAAACGTCGAAAATTTAGAAAAGTCGAGTTTTTTGGGGTTCTTGGAACCATAATTTTCAAACACACATTTCTTTTTTTTTAAGAGCTAATCTAGAAAAGCGGCTAGCACCACTGGATTCAGTGTACTCGAACTAGATTTAACCACCGGGTGCCCCGCTTGTCGGATTTTTCAACTAGCACAGTGTAATTATCAAAATTAATCTTTTAATTTCAGTAGGTTTTTCTGCAAGGTAATTTTTGATTAATTTTTAAAAAAAATTTTACAGAATTTTTTCTGTTAGTGTAGAAATGTTTTTTCTATTTACAAATATTTCAATGCAAATTTTTCCATGTGTATTAGTGTCTGTTAGTGATAATGAAATTTCACGTGTAGTGAAATATTCCCATGCATGCTGACATCAGAGCTTCGAGGAATTAATTCCCTAATTCCCATTTTTTGAACTGAATTTATATTTTGAGAACAAATTCCCTGACCAAACTTGAGCAATTGAATGAATTCCTTTTTATACCCTACACCACTATGTGGTCAGGGTATTATAAGTTTGTGCTGATGTTTGTAACACCAAAAAATATTGGTCGTAGACCCTTATAGTATACCGATCGGTTCAGAATTTTTTTTTATTTCGATTTAACGATGTCCGTCTGTCCGTCCGTCCGTCTGTCTGTCTGTCCATGCAATCTTGTACGCACTCTACAGGTCGCACCTATTAAGATATTTCGATGAAATTTGGTACATAGACCTATGTTGGCCCAAGGACGAACAAGTTTAATTTTTTTGAATATCGGTCCATGTTTAGACCTAGTGCCCATATAAGGGTCCTACCAAAATTATATTGTTTATACGCTGCAGGTCGTAAATATTAAGATATTTTGATGAAATTTGGTACACAGACCTATATTGGCCCAATAACGCAGCCTATTGATTTTGGTGAACATCGGTCCATGTTTAGACCTAGTGCCCATATAAGGGTCCTACCAAAATTATACTGTTTATACGCTGCAGGTCGTAAATATTAAGATATTTTGATGAAATTTGGTACACAGACCTATATTGGCCCAATAACGCAGCCTATTGATTTTGGTGAACATCGGTCCATGTTTAGACCTAGTGCCCATATAAGGGTCCTACCAAAATTATACTCTTTATACGCTGCAGGTCGTAAATATTAAGATATTTTGATAAAATTTGGTATACAGACCTACATTGGCCCAGTAACGCAGCCTATTGATTTTGGTGAACATCGGTCCATGTTTAGACCTAGTGCCCATATAAGGGTCCTACTAAAATTATATGGTTTATACGCTGCAGGTCGCAAATATTAAGATATTTTGATAAAATTTGGTACACAGACCTACGTTGGCCCAAGGACAAAGCCTATTGATTTTGGTGAACATCGGTCCATGTTTAGACCTAGTGCCCATATAAGGGTCCTACCAAAATTATATTGTTTATACGCTGCAGGTCGCAAATATTAAGATATTTTGATGAAATTTGGTACACCGACTTATGGCAGCCGAAGGACGAAGCCTATTGATTTTGGTGAACATCGGTCTATGTTTAGACCTATTGCCCATATAAGGGTCCCCCCAAAATTATATTGTTTATACGATGCACGTCGTAAATATTAAGATATTTTGACGAAATTTGGTACACAGACCTATTTTGGCCCACGGACGAAGCCTATTGATTTTGATGAACATCGGTCCATGTTTAGACCTAGTGCCCATATAAGGGTCCTACCAAAATTATACTGTTTATACGCTGCAGGTCGTAAATATTAAGATATTTTGATGAAATTTGGTACACAGACCTATATTGGCCCAATAACGCAGCCTATTGATTTTGGTGACATTAGTTGGCTTTTACCCAGACTGGTGTAGGGTATTCTATAGTCGGCATGCCCGACTTTAACCTTTTTACTCGTTTTCATTCGATTTATCTGAAAGGACTTCATTAATTTTTTTCTATCAATTCCAGTTTTGGTCAAGGAATTCATTCAATTGATGAATGTTTGTTACCGCTACCATAAAAATCAATAACCTTTGTTTATTACTTTTTTTAAATATTTTAGGCAAAAAATATTTTTTTCTTCATACATTTATTTTTACCGGCAAAACTGTTGAGTATATAGAAAAACGTTATATGAACAGATTAAAGGAATTGTAAAGCTGCCTACAATGTGTGAGTGCGTTTGTGTGTGTGTGCGTGTTGAGAGCGTGCATTTCGTGTTTACAAAATTTTTTGATATTTTTTGTTCCCTCAACCATGTTCCCTAGTGTGTAGGCAGCTTAATTTTTAATTTTTTTAAAATTGTTTGAGCAAAATCGGACTAGCGGTTCTCGAGTTATGTCAAAAAAAGACCACCAAAGGTCAAATCGATATATCTCGATTCCTAGGGGTGACCCAGCGAAACGCCGGGACACGTATAACTTCTTTTTTACCGATATAACTTTCCCCGGTAGTTTGAACCCTTCCCGATCACTGACCCCTACCATTTGTCTCACAGTGTTATCGGAAGAGCGGAGAGAAAAATGAAGAAAAAATTTTAACATTTTAAGGCCTTCCACCCAAACTTACATGTTTTTAATATTTGTTACATCAGAATAATATAAAATATGAAAAAAAAAATATTTTAGTACAACGACCTGTAAAAAATGCTGTTGCTAGTCGTATATAAAAAGTTTTTATTTTTCATGTAATTTGCAGCAAAAGGAAGAGCGTGAAAGAATTTCATAATTTACACTATTTAAATAATCATGTAAACGGATATGAAATGGAATTTGGAAGAAACCAAATCGATTAAAGCTAGAACAATAATTTACTTTTATTTTCTTAACCATCTTGTATTAGAATTTGTTTTGCAATGAAATTCAAACAAGGTTGAATTTAGGCGATTAGGCCTAAAAAAAGGTTGATTATAAATGTTGAATGTAAATAGTCAACGATTGTCGGATTTGTGCACATATTAGTAGGAAACGAATATGTGAAATACACTCAAAAAAGTTTGTCGATAGAATCTACTGAAAATGACAGTTAAAAAGGCGACAAAGCTATTTACCTTTAAAATAACAAAAAAATTTTGTTATTTTTTACTGTTGAAAAATAACCAACAAATGCATTAGAAATAACTAACAATGTCTTTAAATTAACTGACAAATTTTTACTACAAACATTTTAAAACAACTGACAAAATGGATAAAATCTATTGTTTTTTTTTACAGTTAATTCTTTTGGTATTATAAAAGTGAATTTTAATAAAAAAAAAAACAAAATATGTGTTATTATTTCAGTCTGTTTGAAATTTGAAGTAAAACTTCCAAACTGTTCTCCAGTGATTATTCTTTTTAGTGCTGGTAAATTCGGTTACTTTTCAATACTCGATAATATTCGATATTTTTGATTTGGATACTCGATACTTTTAAAGGTTTTTAAATTTGAAATTTTTTAATATTTTTTGGTAAAATTCTTTGGAAATGTTTATGGTAGTTCAATATTTAAATTTATAAACATATTTTCAAACTTTTTCACAAACTATTCATTGCGTTTTTCATAGTTTTTAAACATATTATTTTAAATATTTTACTTCTGATTTTTTCTTTTAGCAGAGTTGGAGGTTTGGGACAAATATTTTAGCAGTCAAATTTTTGTTCAAAATATTTTAGCGGAGTCACATTTTTATATATTTTGTCTGTCCAAAATGCAACTCTGAAAATATCGAGTAGTAGTTTTGAGCATCGAGTACCCAAAAAAAGACAAATACTCGATACCCACTACTAATATTTTTACCAGCACTGATTCTTTTATGCATTGGAGATACAAGTTTCTGATTTTTAACAGTTTAACATACACGTTTTTAATATCTTCCGCCATTAAAAACTGTTTTCTGTTACTTGATTTTCAATGTGAAAATTCAGTTCGAAAGTATTCCCATTTCGAATCGAATTACATAATAAAATCCCAGGTCCCTATAAATTGCAAGAGTATTTAATATTTTATTTGGAATTTTACGTACAAATTAAAACAAAGTTAAAATCGAATTTGTTTAAACTTTAAATAATATCCTTCAAGATTTCTGCATAAATTCGGAATTACAATTTATATACTTTACGAATATGAAATACAATTTTAAACTGTTTTCGACATATTTGCCGTTTTTATGATTTTGAAAAAAAAAAATATTGTAATATTTAATTTTTAGAACCAGAGGCACGTTAACAGTTTTCTTTTCAATATATTGTTACAAAATTTTTTTGAACAAAATTTTGTGCAACAAAATATTCCGAGAAAAGGGATTTATTAAACAAGTCAATCTGGTAACGTAACACTACATTTAAGTATACACCTCAGCATATAATAAAAGGTTAAATGACATAAATAACATAAGTATTATAATTTGAGAATCACTGGAATTGGGACTGGTTATTTTGATTGCAATAGAAAAGAGCCCGCTTTATATAATGGAAATAAACCATCGTTTTTATACCCTACTACGTAGAGAGGGTATTATAAGTTTGGGCTGATGTTTGTAACACCAAAAAATATTGGTCCTAGACCCACCTTATAGTATACCGATCGGCTCAGAATTTTTTTTTTTATTTCGATTTAGCGATGTCCGTCTGTCCGTCCGTCCCTCCATCCGTCTGTCCATGCATTCTTGTGCGCACTCTACAGGTCGCAAATATTAAGATATTTTGACGAAATTTGGTACACCGACTTACGTCTATTGATTTTGGTTGAAATCGGTCCATGTTTAGACCTAGTGCCCATATAAGGGTACCCCCAAAATTGTCTTTTTTACACGCTGCAGGTCGCAAATACGAAGATATTTCATTGAAATTTGGTTCGCTGACTTACATGGTCCCAAGGAAAAAGCCTATTGATTTTAGGTAGGATCGATCCATATTTGGACCTCTCGCCCATATGGGCTATATTTTCGATTTTTTCTTTAATGATTTTATAGAAAATTTTGACACAAGTCCGTTTTAACCCATTCAAATTTCGGAGCCAAACATTAGTTGGCTTTAAGTCAGACTGGTGTAGGGTATTATATAGTCGGCATGCCCGACTTTAACCTTTTTACTCGTTAAAAGTTAAAAAAGTAACAATATGAATTAAGTTCTCTTTTCTGAAGCTATAATTTAAAATTATCGTCTAATAAAAACTTGTTTTCTAACAGGGGTGGCAAGACTTATTACGCTGCGTGCCAGAAACGGACAAATTTTTTTTTGTAAAAATTTCTCGCGTGGCATCTTAATTTTGGTTGTCCTTTTTTAAAAAATTTTAAAATTTGGAAAATTTCTCTTTAAAATATCGCAGATGTACATATTTATCAGCGCTACGGATAATCCCCATGAAATAACCCCCAAAGGGAAAAATTAAATAACATCCAAGAAATGACGTCAAAATGTTTCACGGTAATTAAATTTTTGGCGGTTTATTTAATCTTTAAATATTGAGATTACTTCATTATGAAAAAATCCCCAATGAAATAAAATTAAAACAGTTTGAAAAGTATTGAATTTTCATTTTTTTTTTTGGGGTTATTCCATTTTTGATGGTTATTTCATTTTGTTAAAAAAAGTTAAATTATTGGGCGCCATTAATTATTTAAGTACCCAAGAAACTAGTTGAAAAATGTGCTTCGGGCAAATAGAACGCTGTCAATGGAATAAAAAGCGAATATTATGGATTTGAATAGAGAACTTTCTATTTCAGTTGAAATGGCTCTGCGAAACACGATCAAAACCCACTTTCAAATTCCAACAAAGGGGTTATTTCATTATGAAACTTATTTTCAGCCTTTATTTCATGGAGGGTTATTTCGTAGCACCTATTTTCCCTTAAAAAAACTCAATTTTTTAGATCCAATTTTATTACAAGTTTTCCATTTTTGTGCAATTTTTTCGAACTTTTATTTCTCCGATTATAAGGCATTTTCTCATCGAAACATTTACTTCTTTCAATCTAGAATTTTAGAAATTTTACCAGAATTTTCTGATAATCGAATTTGCTAGTTCTGTATTAACCATATTTCTTTAAACAAAAAATGGTGGCAATACAGAGTTTTAGTCATTTTAAATGATTATTTACAAGCTCTAAGAAAAATTTCACCATTATGGAGTTAAATCATACATTTTTGTAGCGAAATTTAACATTTAACTGAATTTTTTGCTGGTCTTCTAATAATTTAAATTTTTTGAAAATATCCAACAAAACGTCGCGTTCCACCTAAAATCCACTCGCGTGCCTTTACTGACACGCGTGTCATAGTTTTGCTAGTCATGTTTTATAAAGTCAATTAAGTTTTACTAAAATTCAGCAAACTGGTAAACTTTTATAATTAAAACAAAAGGTTTTAATTAATATATGAAAATGTTCATTAATTAATTTAATCAAAATCGTAGCCTCATTTTCACAATTTACATTAGCTGTTGTTTGCAGTGTAAAATTTGAATTTAACTGTTGGGTAATCGGGCCTTTTAAGGTTAATTTGATTTATTTGAATATGACAGCGTATACTTTAGACCGTACCTCAAAAAAAAAAAAAAAGTTCGCCGTACACCCTCTAAAATGAAGTATTTTTGAAAGGCGATTTCAAAAAAAAAAAATTTTTTTTTTGCGGAACGTAGGGGTGGCCTTTTTTAATTTTTTGTTATAGCTTTGGCATTTAAAATCGGATTTTAAAGTGTGATATATCGATTTTTTTGCCTCGAGGTGACCAGTGTTTTGCTATATAGTAAAAATCCAATTAAAAAAAATTTAAAAAGGCGACCCCTACGTTCGGCAACCAATATATTAAAAAAAAATTTCTACTGGGTTTAGCGAAAAACTTCCTTAGTAAAAGTTTAATGATTTTTTGCGAGCTTTAATTTTCTGATATTAGGGTTGTACATTAGGGTTGTAGCAACTGAGATCTGGTGGGTAACTACTAGAACGGTATACTTGAGCTCAAAATGCCTTTAGAGCAAAACACTGGCCTCCTCAAGAGAAAAACTTCGATGTATCATACTTTAAGATCCGACTGTAAATGCCAAAGATATAACGAAAAATGTAAAATGGCGACCCCTACGTTCGGCAAAAAAGAATAAAAATTTTTTTTTTGAAATCTCCTTGCTAAAATACTTCATATTGGAGGGTGTACGGCGCACTTTTTTTTTTTGCCTGTAAGGTGGTACGCTCTAGTATACTTGTTATAGAAATTATAATAAACTAAAATAAATCATACGCCACCGTGTTGATACACACTCATTTTTTGTTTTGATGCAAAATACATAAATGAAATTATCAAAAATGATCAGTAAATCTACGAAATTCGAGTTAACTGAAAAAATAAATTGACTTACTAAAATCTGTTTATTAAAGTAGATGTCAATTAAGCAGAATCGTTGCTTCATTATTGGTAAATAATAAAAAAAAATATTTGAAAATAAAGAAGTGATTTGTATAATACGTATTTCTCCATGTAATTAGGCACTATTGAGTACTATAACAATGCTTTCATACATAAAATTGAAAATTTTTATTTTACTCATGCTCTAAAAAGTATTTTAAAAAAAAAAAACAAAAATCTTTTCAGAAGTATTTGCGTTCTTGCTTGAATTTGTTATATAAAGTTTATTTAAAAAAAAAATTACTTTGATCTGAAATAAGAAAATCAAGCACAAAACTCCTCTTTTTTCTTCTTAGCAGAAAAAAAAAATATTGTAACAGCCCCTGTCTTTTGCACTCGTTCTAAAAGATATGGTTAAGGGTACAGACACATACAAGTAAAAAACACATACTACACTATACTAAACAGTTATTATTGAAATTGAAAATACGCTAATATATAATGATATTTAAACAAAAACGTACAGAGTTTTCTCTTAGGTCCTATAAATTTTTCCATAGAAAAAAATGCTTATTAAAAAGTTTTACAAAATTTTTACATACAGCACCGTAAGTTGTTTTTCACGTGGAAAATTTTCACTTGAACTTTAAATGCCTCAAATTGCAATTTAAATTATAAAAATGAACAATTTTTTAATTTTATAACAAACGCAAAATCATAATAAACACAAAATATCACTTTTCCCAAGAAAAATAATAGGCTTGTACATTAAATTTGCGTGAAAACAAACTCTACACAATTTTCACGTGAAATTCATTATCGTGAAAAATCATTTTTTTTATATGGAGTATAACAGTTTTTTCACGCGAAACTCAAACAACTTACGGTGCTTAAATATTAAATTTTGTTTGAAAGTTCTCACTTAAATAAAATATAAGTCAAATAACCTACAGATTTTTAAAATATTTCTTCTATTTTATAAAATTTGGTTACTAAATTATTTTAAAAAAATTACAGAAATAAATTTATTTTAAGAAAATTAAAATTGTTTTTCTAATTAATTTTTTTTTTTTCTAGAATTATCACTTTTCTTTGAAATGATTTCTCAATTGTATTAATTACTGTAGTTCATACTCATATTACTACTCCTGATACTGTCAAATAGACAGACAGACACACAAACCAGCCAACCAACCATCCGGCTTAAAATCGATAAAAACTCATTTCGATGTTTTACAACCTGTGATACTACAACTACAATTTATGAAGTACATTTTGTATTTCTGTTCCGTTGTTCAGGGAACATTTTACTCGCCGTACTGGTACGACGTAGTTCTTTCATTTGTTGGAAATATGTAAGTACTACCTTTTTTCTTAGTATGAGGTGTCATTTTATATATTTTGGATTTTGTAATATTAGATTTTTTACATAGCTTAATGAATTTCTATTAAATTGTGTAGGAGTTTTATTTATTTACCTCTATATATATTGTGTTATTGAAGTTGTTTTACTGTTTTTTCTTCTCAATCTTAATGAAAAAAATAACAAATATGGGTTTAGTTAGCCTGAAGCTGTTTATTTTTAAAATTAAACATGGTTAGCTTAGCAAAAACTAATTAAAACGATTTTTTTTTTTGTAGAAAAAATAATAGATATTTTAGGTTTTAATTTTACAAAATGAGAAAGGTTTTCTAACACAATAATTTCCTTTAGAAAAATTCTCAAATCTTGAGAAAAAATATTCAAATACTTCTGTTGTAAGTATGAAATTTACAGTGCGTTTTGTACTAAAAGACACCGAAAATGTACTAAAACTGAATTTTCTATAGACAACCATATTGTGAGTTAAAAAATGTGTTTTACTTAAGGCCAAGTTATGTACTAAAAAATAATTTTTGTACTAAAAACTAAGTTTTATAATAAAAACTAAGTTTTGTACTAAAAATGAAGTTTTATACTAAAAACTAAGTTTTGTACTAAAAACCAAGTTTTGTGCTAAAAACTAAGTTTTGTACTAAAAACTAAGTTTTGTGCTAAAAACTAAGTTTCGTACTAAAAACTAAGTTTTATAATAAAAACTAAGTTTTGTACTAAAAATGAAGTTTTTTTTGCTAAAAACCAAGTTTTGTACTAAAAACTAAGTTTTGTGCTAAAAACTAAGATTTGTGCTAAAAACTAAGTTTTGTACTAAAAATAAAGTTTCGTACTAAAAACTAAGTTTCGTACTAAAAACTAAGTTTTATAATAAAAACTAAGTTTTGTACTAAAAATGAAGTTTTGTGCTAAAAACCAAGTTTTGTACTAAAAAATAACTTTTGTGATAAAAACTAAGTTTTGTGCTAAAAACTAAGCTTTGTTCTAAAAATAAAGTTTTGTACTAAAAATAAAGTTTAGTACTAAAAATAAAGTTTAGTACTAAAAACTAAGTTTTGTGCTAAAAACTAAGTTTTGTGCTAAAAACTAAGTTTCGTACTAAAAACTAAGTTTTATAATAAAAACTAAGTTTTGTACTAAAAATGAAGTTTTGTACTAAAAACTAAGTTTTATACTGAAAAACAAGTTTTATACTAAAAACTAAGTTTTTTACTAAAAACTAAGTTTTTTACTAAAAACTAAGTTTTTTGCTAACAATTAAGTTTTTTTGCTAAAAACTAAGGCTTTTACTAAAAATTATGTTTTGTACTAAAAACAAAGTTTTGTACTTAAAACTAAGTTTTGTACTTAAAACTAAGTTTTGTACTAAAAACTAGGTTTTGTACTAAAAACTAGGTTTTGTACTAAAAACTACGTTTCGTACTAAACACTATGGGCCAGGCCAGTTTTATAGTCAGCACTAGAAATTAATTAATTAAATAGGCCTTTCAAATACCTTTTCTATTTTGTTCAAAATTTAAACCGAAAAGAACGAAAAATGGAGTTTTCTCCTCTAAAACATATCCGAAACTTATTAAGATATGCGCTTCTGAGTCGGGAGACTTCCCTTGTAGTTAAATCATGTACTTTATCATTACAAATGTTTCATTAAAATCTTTATTTTATATTTGATCTTTTTTTATTTTCTAAAATTCTCATCATATTTTAAACTTTCTTTTTGCGTTTTTTTTTTTTTTGGCAACTTTTATGATGGTTATAATTTTAATAATTTTATTGTTATTACAAACGAAATTTAATTTGCACGTTTTTCATTTAGGTTTTCTTTATATTTATTAATTTTGTAGTGTCTTATTTTTCAATAACCAATCATATGCCCACAAGCTATGGAATATTTCGAGGGAAAATCATTTTTAAAGTGAACAGATTTTTTTTTTTGTTAAACTTTAATGTATTCATCGTCGTTGTCGGTGTCATTGTGGTTTGTTGATTTTTGGTTTATTAAACAGCTTTAAGCTTTAAAAAAATATATAATTTTATCATAATAAATTTTGGTTATTTTATTAAAATAAATTTTGTTGTTTATATTAGATTAAATTTAATAAATAAATTCGTTTATCTTAAATTAGTTAAAATAATCAATGTTAACTGAATAATAAATTTTGTATATTTAGTTGAATGAACTTGTGTGGTTAACAATTTTTTATTTTTTTTTTTTCATTATTGATGGGAAAATTATTTTGGTAGGAGGTTTATGAAAAGGTTTAGTAAAACAGTTTTAGGATTTAAAACTATTTACTTGTATTAGACGGTACAACATTTTTCAGGTTATTGATGTGGGACTCAATTCTGAGAATTGCAAGTGAAAGTAGCCCCAAAAATAAGAACTTCTGTATCATTCGTTTTGTCAAGTTGGCTGCATTAATCGTATGGCATTACATTTTTAATGCAGCCAACTTGACAAAACGAATGATGCAGAAATTCTTATTTTTGGGGCTACTTTCAAGTGCAATTCTCAGAATTGCACTTGAATTTATTAATTTTTAATTTTATTAAAAAAATACTTTTTATTTAAAAACTACAGTATTTAAAAAACTAAGTTTTATTAAAAAAAATAACTACGTTTTATTAAAAAAAAAACTACGTTTTATTAAAAAAAATTCGCTTTGTTTAAAAAAATACATTTTATTGAAAAACTGAGTTTTATTTTAAATAACCGACGTTTTATTACATTAAAAAAAACTACGTTTTATTAAAAAATACTACGATTTATTAAAACAAAACTACGTTTTATTAAAACAAAACTAGGATTTCCTTTAAAAAAAAAAAACTCCTTTTAGTTCAGAGACTGCGTTTTATTTAAAAAGAATAGGTTTTATTTAAAAGAAAACTGCATTTTATTTTTTAAAAAAACTGCGTTTCATTAAAAAACTACGTTTTATTTAAAAACAACTATGTTTTATTGAAAAACGATTTCTTGAAAAAACTACGTTTTTAAAAAATTTTTTGTTTTTTTTTACAAAAGCCTGTTTTTTTTCAATAAACGAGTTTAAAAAAAACTACGTTTCTACTTAAAACTTAATTTATTATAATTTTTCTATTTTGTGCCTAATTTTTTGTTTGGCAAATTTTAAATCTGTTCATTTTATTAAAATTACCATAATTTAATTATTAATCATTTTTCTTAATTGCACAAATAAAGCATACTGTATGCTTACAGAAAACTCCCAAAGGCATTAAAATAATTTGCTTTTATTCATAGTTGAAAATTTAATTAAATGAAATATTGATTTTTTGTTTTTTTTCATCATGCCACTCTGTATAAAGAATTATTATCATTTACATGGTCGACTCGTATGTATATGATTTTATTACCAACACCCAATTATAAATTAAAAATTGTAACTTGTAATTATTTCAATTTAAATAAAATTTTTCAAATAGTAATAGAGAAACTTAACAACAAACGAACAAAAATAATAATTATTTATAATACAAAAATTTAGTTAAAACAAAAGGGTACAATGGCAAATGTTAGTTAGTACTCGTGAAAGAAATAACGTAAAGTTAACAAGATATAAAATTTAAAATATAGTTTATGAAAATCGCGTGTATAACATTCGAATGTATGATTTGTTCCCCTTCCCGACTAGTTAAAAGCCAACAAAAACAGCTAATTTTTTTTCTTGTTAAAAATTTTTCTTCCCCTCGATAAAAATAATCTAACAAATTATGCATCATTTGTAAGGCAATTCACCATAATGTCGTATTTGGCATATTTATCGTAACTATGTGCTAATATTTTAAACAACCTACTATAGAAAATAGTTAACACAGTTACCGACCTTCTTGTGAATTGGCTTTTTATATTTGCAATTATTTAATGCATAAAATACAGTGACGGACAAAAGTAAAGCCCTATAATTTGACAGAAATTGCTTTTGATTTTTGACATATAATAAAATCTGTTAAATTTTAATCAATATTATCTCCAATTATGCCAGAACTAAATTTTTTCAATATTAATTCTATATTTTTGACATTAACTAAAAAACAAATAATGACATTGAAATTCTACTGATGATCGTGTTGGGAGAAACATGAAAACCATCAAGTCTCTAATAGCTCTTAATAAATTCAATTTTCTTTACTCTTTCACGAAACTAATAGGAAAATGTATTAAAATTACCAATTTAATTGAAATTTAGTGAAATTCTGTTAAAAAAATTTTTAAGAGATTTTATTTTTATTCGATATACAGCAGAAATATCTGTTAGCCAACAGATTTTTTTCAGTATACTCATGTGGAAAACTAAAATTTTTTGTTTATTACGCTAATAGAAAAAATTCATTAAAAAATTTAATTAAAGTTACTAAAAATTAGTTCAAAAGACCTTGCAGAAAATACTGGAAATTAGGAAATTATTTTTGCTAAATGTTTGTAAGATCCCAGCGAATGTTTGTAGTTCTTCCTTTAACTTTCTTTTGAAAAAAAAATACACACATAAAATAAATGTGTTGTCAACTTTTTGTGACAAAAATATACTACTTTGGTCGTTTTTAAATCATAAAAATCGTACAAAGCACAAGGTACAAAGCACAAAGTTGTCATTATTAGCTTCATTTATTTTATTTGTTTTCAGTCTGTATTGATATACCTGCACATTAAGGCAGTTAAACAATTTGACTTAGCAACGTTTTTGGCTTATCTGCACAAAAATGCATGCAAACGTTGGTTGTGCAGCTATGTAAAAATTACCAAGTCAATCGGTATCGGAATCAAATTCATGTATCATTAAAAATAAAAAGAGAGAATATATAAAGTGTTGCCAGAATTAAATACAAAATTAATAAACTTTTATTGTATGTTTTTGAGTACAATTTCTTAACAAAGGGTAAATAGAGATAATAGCCGTTTTTTCTAATCACTTGGATTTATTAAATCCAAAAAGTATTTCTAAAAGTGCTCAACAGATGGGGTTAGATTCTTCCTATTTTAAAAAAATTTTCTGTCCGACACTTCTTTCACCCTAATTTTTATTACCGAATTCGATGATGAAGGATTCTACTTTAACTTTTAATTTATAATTATATTTTACATAAAACAGCGACAAACAGTCTGCCTTTTCAGTTTTATCACTTCAATTTATATTTTTACACAATTGAAAAATTCCATTGCAATATTTAATATTCACTAATTGGATTTAATTAAATTACTTACTGTAGAGTGAAAAATTTCCATTTCTATTTGAGCTATTTCTGCATGTCCAAGATGAAAAATATGTATTTGGTGAGTGAGGTGTAGTTTTATTTCTATACATATTTCATAAAAAAAAATTTAATAAAAACCTTTTATTTGTTAGTTTTTCAATTTTTTTGTTTCTCTTTTAATTTTAATTCGTATTTTTTTCTGACATTAAATTAATAGGCTGTTTCATATATTTGTGCTTTATTGTGGATTTATTAAATCCAGCTTTTTTTTGGATTTAATAAATCCATTTTTTGTATGAAAAATTCTAAATCCAGGTGATTAAAAGACACCTAAATGAATACTTTAGCAAATTCATTTTTTAAAGCTGAATTAAAGTTTTTTTTTTTTTTTAATAACAGCGTTAGAATTTTGAAGAGTCATTTAATTATAATTTTAAATTGTTTTGTTTAATGTAATAATATTTATTAATTAAAAAGAATCACATATCTTAAAGAGCTTATTCTAAATTATTTATTTCAATCATTAAAATATTGACTTTGCTGTATTAACAATTTTTTGCTGAAATTGTTTCTAGGTCTTTCGGCGAATGTCCACCAAGTTTGGGGCAGTTTCGCCGTTTTGGGTTACTTTGAAAATCATTAAAAAAATAATATAAGATATGCAAATAAAAATTAAAGCTAAGATATGTAGATCTACAATTCGAAAGTAATTTTTAAAAAATAATTAGTGGTTGAGAAAATGGCAGTGCTTTGAAAAAAAGTGGCGAAAGGTCCCCCTTTACCCTCTCCCACTTAAACATTTTGCAGAACTTTTTGAAGACTGCAAGGGAAAGTCATTTTCATCAAATAAACGTTTAAAAAATGCTTCGCAAAAACGAACAATATTTTTTTTATTTTTAAAATTTTTGTATTGCCGCCAGTAGTTTAACTCTCTACAGCTGATCTATGCTTTGATATAAAAGTTGATTAGCATAAAGAACCACTTTGTCGTTGCGAGATATTGTGTGCTATCATCTTGAAATCCAATTCGAGTGGGATTTCGATCAGCCAACAACAATTTTTTTTAATAAACTATTCTTAAAAAATAACCAAATTAAAATGTTTTTTCTAAAAAAAAAACAATTTCTTTAATAGCGGAACACGAAAATCATTTATAGTATGAAAGAGACAATGTTATATTTGGTGAAAAATGTGTAGGGATGATTATGTTTTCGTTTCGAAGCTAAAATATTCAATGTTTTGTCTTGCCGGCGCCATCAAATAATTTTTTTTATAGGTTTTCTTCGTCGGATACAAAAAAATTACCATTATCAACTTTTTATATTTCTTTCAATTAAAAATAAAATTCTTTATTATGTTATTCCTTAATTTTTTAAAGTTATTAAAATGTATTACTTCTTAATTTTTTATGACATAAACAACTGCTAAATGTTGCCACTTTTTCTGCAAACTTCCCCAGAAGAAAATTTGGAACTTAATTTTGACTTCGATGAGATTTCGCTGAAATCCAAATTAAATTGGGATTTCATTTCGTATGCGAAATCCCAACTTTATTTTGGATTCCCGTCGAAATCTATAGAAATCTGCTTTTAACTCGATTTCGAACATAGTGTAAGAAGCAAAATTTCCCCTCTTTTTCAAATGTTTATTATGAATCGGCATAGGAAACCATGTGAATCTTCCATTTGTCAAAATTTTCTGCGGTTGTACAGTATAATTTGTCATTTTCAATTTACTAAAAGTTAACTCAATTATAACTAAAATTCTGTAAATTTAACATTTTTATGCTAATCTTATCTTAAAAAATCTGCTAACTTCTGCAGTTTTTCTGCATGGTAATTTTTAACTAATTTTTAACAACTTTTTCTGTTATTTTTACGGGTTTATGTGTATTAGTGTAATTATTCTAATTCGTCTTTTATCTTTTTCGATCATTATCATCGCAAATTCATTAATTTTATTATTTATGTTTCTCCAATTATGTCAGCCACTGCGTTTGAGCGAAGTATTATTTGTTTACAATTGCGTTAAATCGTCATCGTCATCGTGTAGTGCAAGTAGAGAGTAAAGATGTTTGTTTCTATTTTTTTTTTTTTTTTGCCAATTTTCACTTCATTGTCGTGTCACACTTTTAGTTTGTTTTTGTTATTTTGTTTTGCTCCCCTCTAATTATTTTTAATACTTTTTACACTTTTTACACTATGGAAAATAAATGCTTTTTGTTTAGTTGACGATATTCGTTATTCATAGCTGTTTTGTGGCGCGTTTAATTTTGTTGTTGCTAATACACATTAGCCCAAGAAACTATACAAAAAAATAAAAAACGCAAAAATCTTGCTAAAAAACTAAACCCTTTAATGCTATAAATTTTTGTCACCCTAATAGAAAAAAGTCTGTAAAATTTTTAGTTAAAACTAGTAAAAACTACCTTGCAGAAAAAACTACCGAAATTAGCAGATTATTTTTGCTAAATATTAGTAAACAAGTAAATTAAAAATGATGAAAAATTCCTTTTTATACACTTTGAAAATTGCTCTCTCTCTATGCACTTAGGGAAAAAGTACTGAAAAAATATTGAATTGCAGTCCACCTTTGCACATATTTTAAAACTTAAAGAGAAATGACAAAGTGGTAATTTTATGCCAGTCAACATTCATATCAAAGAATAGCTCAGCGGTAAAGGGCTAGACCAGCAATCTTAAGGTCGCATGTTCGATATCGGGTAGCGACAATAAAAAAATTATTAAAAATAAAAAAATATTTTTTAGGATTATTTTTTATTTCAGTTGATGGAATAGTTTCCTTTGCACTCATTCAAAAAGTACCGAATAAATGTTAATGTTACATCCTTTCCGTGACAACTCAGTGTTAGAATCTGTTAAAATATATCATTAATTGTAGTCAGTGCTGCCAACACATTTTGTTGAAAAATCGTAATTTTTAATGAAAAAAAATCGTGAGAAATTTTCAAACCAAAAACTTCTTATATTCAATGAAAGACGGGAAGAGTTTACTTAAAAAGCTGTTTACATTCCTTTATTTGTAATAATTTCACATTTTTATATAGAAATTTGTCCCAACAATTAGTCATTTATTACTACAATAGCTTCTGTTAGTAGGGTTATATGGGGTAGAGTGGAAAACTGATCCTGCTTCAAAATGCACCAAGAATATGTTATTTGGCTTTTTTTCAGGATCCTAGATTATTGTAACTAATATAATTAATGATCTCCTACTAATTACCCGGAATTAGAACAATAATTTCTACAAGTAAATGTTTTATATTTACACGCAGAAAAAAGAGATTGTGGGATATATTTACAGGCAATTATATATATGTTTATAAACTACTATACTTATGTTTGAGGTGTGTTTCCAATTATTTTATTTTTATCGTTATAATACGTATGTCTCCAGGCAAACACTGTAATGTTTGAATGTTAGTCATATTTTCCCACTTAAACAAAAATATATTTGCATTTTTATTTTATCATTATTATTTTTGTGGAGTGCAAATATAATAATGATAAATATATATATATTTGCCTGCAAACATTTATATATTTGCGAGTATATGTATTTCATATGATTCAAACATACATATGTTTACAGGCAAAAATATTATATTTGCTGGCAAACATATTATATTAAAAATACGGCAAATATATTTTAACAGTTCTTCCAAACATATATATATCACCAGCAAATATGTTTCCTGCAGGGCGATTTTTTCAGCGTGTATGTTCCATTCGGTCTAAAATATTTAGTAGATTGAGTAGAATTCAAAATTATCAATGAGTATGGTGAAACCCTCGAATTCTCTTCAAAAAAATAATTTCAAATCCTTCTAATGTTCCTTGTTTTTTTTTTTTTTTTTAGTAAAATTACAGTTTTTTTAATAATAAACTATAAAAATTATTTAATTTTCAAAAAAAAAGAAGTAATTTTTCATATATGAAACTTTGCGAAGCCGTCATTTCATCAAATTTCACATAAAAAATCGTCAAATTGGAGACAAATCGTTAAAGTTGGCAGCGCTGATTGTAGTGATTTTTCTACTGCTTTGGCATCTCTGTTTTTTCTTTATTTTTTTGCTGGGTATTTCAATAGCTGATGTTTTTAGATCCTTAATAAGCGCAGTAAAAAGCATAAGTTAGTATACAACTATAACTACAAATGAAAATACTAAACTGTTATTTTAGGGTTGCCGCATAAGGATTCAAAAATCTCAGCATCGAAAACGTTAAAAAAAATTTGTTAAAATTGCTTTATATTTTTTTTTATTTTATTTTTTTTTTTTTTAATTTTTATTATTTACTAATCTATGTATTGAATTAGGAGAACAAATTAAAAAATTAAATTTTAAAAATCTAGCCCCATTAATGAATGTCACCCCGTCAACATTTTGACTTTGGTAGCATTATCTCGGCTAGAGGACGTGGAGAATAATAATAAAACATAAAAAATTTATTTGGGTCTAAGGCCATATCAATTTTCATTCGCACGATTTCTTAATTCCTGAGAATATGTTTTAAAATTTGTTTCACATTTCAATCCTCTTCTAAATTTCAAAAATTGTTATATTTTAAAACTTCTATTTACTGCTAAAAGCGCTTAACAGGCAACACTAGTCAGAGTTGATTGTTGTTGTTAAATTTGTTTGAATGTTGAGGTATAAACACACTGACATATGTCAGTCATTCCTTCACTCATTTACTTTTCTTTAAACGTTAATATGAAATGAATTTTTTTTTATAAATAGGAACATATTATTAAAACAAACATTTTCTAGCTTGAGGTTTTTTGTTATTAAAATGATTATTTTCGAAAATTTCATAGTTGCTGTGGAAATTACTAGCTAATTTTTATTGCAATTTTATTTATTTTATAACAGATACTCGTAACAAATCTGCGATTAATCGATTAATGCTAAAATGAATTTAAAAATATTTAAAATATATTTCTGCCCTCTTCTTAAATTTTACAAATGTTTACAAAATTTTCAATTCATTTTCTAATCTATTACATATGTATGTCTGCTTATATTATTTTTTTTTTGTTATTTTAAATGCCAATTATTTAACTTTTTATTAAAGAAAACTATAATATTCAATACATATGTATACATAATAATACATAATATATCATATACATAATTCCCAAGTTAATAGTGTATTTTTTTCTTTCTTATTCACAACTAAAGTAAGTACAGAGGGTTTGGATGAAAGAAAATTGCAAGGAAAAAAGTTTTGAAGATTATTTAATTTTATAGTCATAATTTAAATTTGCTACATATTTTAGAGCAATTCAACCACACTTTTTATATTTTTTCTTAAGAAATATAAATTTTCATTATAGGAAAATTTTTATTTCAGTACTTTACCCGGTGTCTTCAAATGTGTTAAATTATATGATATGAAATGTCAAAACCATTGCAGAGAAACCTCAAAATTATATGAATTGCAAAGTGATGGGACAACACTTGACCATTTAATGGCTATGAAATATCATAGATATTGCAGCGATAAACACAAAATGTTATCAAACATTAATTTTTATCTACAAATAATAAATAAACTTTTTCTCATTCTTTTTACTAAATTTTCTGTTATTTTTTATTACAAAATTAAAACGAAAAGTGACATTTGATGGCAGGCATCATTGCAAGAGTCGCTTGTATGTCAGCGATATCATGATATTGCAGTAACATTGAAATTGAGTGTCTTCACTTGAGATGAAATCATTTTGACAATTGCTTGCTGTCATTTTATTGCAAGTCAAGACACTACATACAACAAATAGTTGCCAAGTAATTAGGAGCATTTCAACTAATAAAGTATTTTCGCACACATTATGCGAAAACTATAAATACTTTACCATGTTTTTAGTTGTTTCAACTTAATTTTTGAATGATTTATTCGAAAAAACTTGATAACCCTATTAAAAATGGTTATAATATAATGGTATATAATTGGATACAATCATATCTAAGTGTGGTTAATATGATATTTTATAAAATTGTATGTAATTTCATCAATTTAAGCAAAATTATACAACTTAGATCTAATAACATTGGGTCATTTCCCCTATAAAATTTTATATGGTTATATATGGTCTAACAATTTATATATACTTATATACAATTTAATAGGGAAATTGACCCAATGTTATTAGATCTAAGTTGTATAAATTTATTTATGTTGATTCAATTATATACAATAATATATGATATCACATTAACCACACCTGATTAGATATAATTATTACACAAAATTACACAACATTTTATTAAAACTTTTTTTACTAGGATAGTTAAAATGCTCCTAATTACTTGGTAACGATTTATTTGTGTGTAGGTTAGAATTTGTTTTTTCCTACAGTTAATGTAATGCAACTATTTTGACAACACTGTTTAAGAAAATACAACTCTGTATGTTTTGTTTATTACTCATTGATTAAGCACCAGTGTTGCCAACTCTTGAAGGCAGGAAAGCACCGTGAGCATTGTAAAAACGGGTAAAAAGGGTAAAAATTTACCAAAAATGGGGTAAAAAGCACGATAATAATTTTTTGAAAAATTTAAGTCAAGATTTTAAAAACACATTTTACCTTTGTAAAATCGTGTAAAAGAGGTTCAAAAAATAACCAAAAAAGGGGTAAAAAAGCACCAAACTAATGTTTCAAAATTTTTAAGTTTAAATATAACGAAGTTGCTATTTAAAATTGTACTACAAACATTGTGAAAAATTGTATTTTTTGTATATGTCGTATTATTTTTTCAACTTTGACAGAAAATTCAAGAAAAATTGAAAAAAGGAGAACAAATAACAAAAATATAAACTGCCCGTGTAAAAAAGTTTAGATCTGACCAGATCTTTTTGGTTCTCAATAGATATGATTCAATCTAATTAGATCCTGTACCAGATCACATCAAATATGATCAGATATGGCAAATGTGATAATACCTTATGGCAAGATCTGATAAGATCTAGTGCCAAATTTGTTCAAATCTAAAGTGATCTGGACAAATGCGCAAGATATGCCTAGATCTGATCAGATCTAATTAGATCTCAAATTTGTCCCCAATTTTGAGATCTGATTAGATCTGGTAAGATCTACGAAGATCTGGCCAGATATGCATAGATCTAATCAGATCTAATTAGATCTCAAATTTGTCCCCAGTTTTGAGATCTAATTAGATCTGGTAAGATGTGCTGAGATCTGGCCAGATCTGATCTTTTTTACACGGGTGTACAAAAAGCACTAAAAGCACTGCCAGAATTCTGAAAAAGCACTGTAAATACCCGCTTTTTATAAACGGGTATTTGTAAAAAATCACCGAGTACGGGAAGGAAAAAAGCACCAAAAAATACCCGAAAAGCACTGAAATGGCAACACTGTTAAGCACAGTGTTGAATTTCGATAGTGAATGTAGCAAATATTTATATTCTTGGTTTTTAATGTTTCAATGTTTTTAGGTTTTATTTGTTATTTTTTTCTTTTCTTTGAAAAACACTGTATTTTATTGTGTAATATTTTATAAATATGAATGTATCCTGTTTTTTGTAAAATGTCATAGTTTATTTAATGTATTTGACAGTTGTCATTTGACAAAATACAAATTTTATTTGTATCATTACTACATTTATGCAAATATAAAAAGATGATGTGTATCCTTTGACGAAATTAAGTTAAAGCTTAAGTAAAAACAGACAACATATAAATTTAAATATTTTCGACAATTCAAATCAACTGCATGGGGGATTGTGGCAATTAACAGAAGTGGAGGAAAGTTTTCTGATTGCCATTCACTTGGGAGTGGCCAGGCATGATTCTTGTGTTTGAGTGTCAAAGCAACTCCCATCGCCAGCCTTTGGCTAGGTATTCTCCGGGCAATGGTTTCTGATATCCTTCAGAACTAGCTAACGTGAGAAGGCGAAAAGTGAACTGTACTGTCTGATGGTCTAATTACAGATGGCGAATCACAGTTACAAATTCCGGTCTGACAGGATAGGTGGCAACCCCGCCATCAGACTAGGATATCTTAGGCCGATGCCTCATTATATTCAAAACTTAAATTCCATTCCCAGAAACCCAATAAGAATAAAATAAACTGGAAAACACACGTTTACGACCCCCCGCAATGACAAAGGAATTCGATTCGCTACTTGGAATGTAAAGGCAAATCTACACGGGATGGAAAACTCGCGAGACTTTATGTAAATGCAGCTCTGCATAAGTCTACGAAATGTAATCTCTAGGCCATTGACTAGTGCTGTCATACACAATTTTTTTAATTAGTAAAATATTGAATATTTCAGTTTATTAAAGTCACATTTTGGTGTTTTGAGAAAAAATTATTTTTTGAAATACAACAATTTTAAAACAAATACTTGACAACTAGAGATGGTACTTTTACGATAAAAATTAGTGCCCACAATATTAGAGATGACAAATTTAGCGCAAACTCTATGAGATTTCTACACGGTGATGTGCCTTAAGAACACTATCAGTCAGGCAAGCTCGAATAAGCAAGAAAAATATTGTAAAAATATAACCTTACTTTTCTGGGAATGAGCGAAGTGCGCTACAACTAAACTGGTCTTATAAAAACTATTGACGGACATCAGTTCTTGTGATCTGGTGTGCCAAATGAGGACGATCCACACCAATATAGTGTAGGTATTATTATTCATAAAAATTTCCTTGACCTGCTGCTGCTGGACTTCAAATATGTTAATGAACGTATTATGACTACACGTCTTAAGGGTACATAACTGTTACCCAATGCTATGAACCTACAGAAGACACTAAGGAAGACCAGAAAGATAAATTCTACAACATCTTAAACCGAACTCTCAAAAACGTTCCCAAAGAGGATTTTAAAATTATTCTTCGATATTTTAATGCTAAAGTTGGTGCAGATAATACTGATATGGAAAAAGTAATAGGTAAACATGGACTCAGTTTTATAAATGATAATGGCGACCGGCTTGGTGAAATGTGTAGTTTGAATGAACTAAAAATTGGCGGCACCCTTTTCCCCCTACCAACTCAATCATAAAATAAAGTGGATATCAGCAGAGTCTATAACAAAAACCAGATTTCCCACATTTGTGTCACAGCTAAATGGAGTAATTGTTTATGGGATGAACGGAATAAAAGGGGAACTGATATTGGTTCAGACTGGAAAACTACAACTGAGACTAACCAGAAAAAGTAGAAGAACACCACCCCCCCCCCCCCTCCGCACAAAATATAATGTAGGTCGCATTAAGCTGCCCCACTTCAAATCGATTTTTTGCAACACCCTCAAGGAGAAAGTTCAAAATTTAGCCCCCGACAGTAATATTTTGATCTGTAAAACCTTTACTTTAAGAGTTATAGCGCAATGAAGCTTTGAACTAATTTTAATCCATTTTTAGGACTAAAAACAGAGGGTGACTGGCCTGTTTTAATCCGCGAGGATCAGTTCTCGCGGGGATATTATTTTTTACGCCCAATCTACCGGAAAGTGCATTGGAAGGTGAAAAATAAAACTTTTGCACATGTGGGGGCTTTGTTGGGCGCCAATTATGAATAATCACGAAATTGACTCTTAAACACATTTTAAGTTTTGACTTATTTCTGCCATTGAAGCTAAATTTTATACTTTGATGTCTTCAGAGACCTATAGTAGAATTTCATGACAAATATTTTTGCGCAACATTTTAACCCTCTAAAATCATTTATCTTTGAAATTTTTTAGCCGGATCATTGTCCTAACAAATTTTTGCAAAAATTTTGAAACAAAATCGTTTTAAATTAGTACTTTTCACACAAATTTTTCAACAAATTGGTCTGATTCTTTTTACAAAAACACCCAGCAAGAGTTATAGATGGATAAATCCATGAACTTTTTTTTTTGTTGAGGCCATAAATGTAAACGGCCTGGCCGGTTTACATCGCAGAAACCTAATTTTTGCAGAGATCTTCCTCTCCGAAAATGTGCGGAGAGCTGGAAAAAATTACACTTTTGCACATATGGATGCTCCCATGCACACTCATAGAAATAAATCTGTAAAAATAGCAGAAAAAGTTGCTAAAAATTAGTTAAAAATGATTATAAAGAAAAAACTGCTGAAATTAGCAGATTTTTTGCTAAATACTAGTAAAATAAGAACAGCAAAATTAAAACTGTTAAATTTACAGAATTTCAGTTATATTTAAGTTAATTTTTAGTTAATTGAAGATAACAAATTGTACTGTAGAATCTGCATAAAATTTTAGTACACCAAAAATAGCAAAAATAAACTGTTATATGTACAAAATTTTTGCTAATTTTAAGCTAAATTTAGTTGAATGCAAATAGCAGTCTATACTGCTAAAATCAGCAGAAATATTTGCTAAAAAAATTGTAAACTGCTGTTTTCGAAAAGCTCGATTTTTATTTGCATTTAAAGAAAAAAATCTAAAAAAAAAAACTTCAAAAATTTTTTGGTCAGTTTTTAGGCTACAAATTATTTAGCAAAATTTTTTGCTGATTTTAGCAGGTTAATTTGCTATTTCCATTAACAAAAATTTTACTCAAATATAACTAAAATTCTGTATATTTAACAGTTTTAATTTTACTAGTATTTAACAAGAAAATCTGCTAATTTCAGCAGTTTTTCCCGCAGCATAATTCTTAACTAATTTTTAGTAGTTTTAACTAAAATTTTTACAGACTTTTTCTATTAGTGTAGGCAATGGAACGAAGTTAACGAGGAACGAGTGGAGTGTTTTTATTTAAAAGTTTTCTTATTTGCAGTATCATTTAAGAATTTGCTATTAAATTTGAATTCAATTTAATTTAAACTTTCGTTATTGGGGGTTTTTTTTAACACTTTTTTGTTTTAGTGATTTTTTTTTTTAGATGTAAGGGGATTTTATGGGTCTGATAACAAAAGTTCCATCTGGTTTTCTTCTTTCTCGTTGAGTTTTCGAAATATGAACAGTTGAACATTTTATCGGTTGTTCCATTTCAGCACTTTTTTTTTTTGCCATTTTCCTACTTTTTTGTATTAAATACTATTTCATTTAAGTTTTTACTTTAAAAATAATTTCTGCATTTTTCCAATATATTGCATAATTTAACGCGTATTTTGGCATGCTTCAAAACCTTACCGTCATCATTCTCATTATTTACACAAAAAGGGTTAGTTTTTCCAACTGCCATAGCAGCAACATCACTAGCAGCGGCAGCAGCAGCAGCTTTTAGCCAAATGCCAAAGCACGCATTTAATAAACAATTACAATTATTTTAATTTTAATTTCAATTTCACTTAAAAGATTTGAGGTTCATTTCTCTTGTTGATGTTTTTGTTTCGTTAAACATTTTTTTCTTTACTATCACTACCAAACACTATAAGCCAACGCAGCTACACACGAATCAACCAGCCAGCCAAACTATTCATCCAAGCCAACTCCGTACGTATAACAATGACTTGTGAGTATCATTAGTGAAATTAAAGTGAAATTAAATTGTAAGTATTATAATATGTTTAAAATAAAACTGTGGACAAAAAGTATGGAAACATCCAAGGAAAATTTTCTGTTCCAAAGAATCGGTTGTAGAATTGCAAAATTGCCTTTGTAACACAGTAGAATGAATCAATTATAATACCGAAGATGATTTTTGATTGAAATTGTCCCAAAAGGAATCGTTTCTATACTCATAAAAAAAACGTTAGTACAAAAGTCTGTTAAACGCGTTCTAATTCAGTTTTACTAATTTTTCCTGTTGTTTTCGATTAAATCCGTTGTTTAGCTAAAGTTGTTAGTTATCCAATTTCACCACAAAAACATATTTCTGCTGTACTTGAACTATTTTTTCCTCCTGATAGTTAGATATTTTTTTATAAATGATTTTGACAATGTATCGGCTAATATAGATAAATTTATCGGCAACTTTTTTAATATTTGTGTTTTCAAAAGAAAACAGTAGGGCGCTAGTGTATAGTGATTGATGGTGCTTGATGGTGAAGTGTGTACTAGTGAGTTTGCCGACCAATACAAATTGGAAAATTTCTAGTAAGTATATTTTAATGTGTGTGATGAGCAGAGAAGACAAAAATGCTGTTTTTGCTTTTTTTGCTTTTTTTACTCATATTTGCTCGTCTTTTTGTTTTTTTTTTTTTTTGCATGTTCCGTTTTTTTATCTTTAAAATAGCTTTTTCTTAAGATTTTCGAGCTTTAAATAGCTTTTTTTTAAGACTTTTTGTCCAAAAATGCTTATTTTGCTCACAAAAAAATATTTTTTCTCCTAACTATGAACATTGTTTTAAAAAAAATTTTGTTTTTATAAGGTTTTTTACTTTTGCTGTTTTTTTTTTTGCTTTTACAACATTTTATTGCTTTAAACACATCGGATTTTGCGTTTTTTTGTCTTCTCTGGTGATGAGTCATCACTGATGACGCTTACCAATACAAATAAAAATAATATGTCGCTTTTTAAGAAAGTTCTAGTAAATAAAATAATATGATAAGAGCATGTTTTCTCATGTTTCTGTTAGTCAGCAAAGGAACGCAAAAGAAAACGGAGATATATTGGACATTAACATTTCGCAGTTAAAAATTGTATTGAAGAAATAAAATAATGAGGTTTCTTTCATAATATAAACTATATTTATTTACGGGAATAGTATTAAATATGTTATTGTTTTTCTTTTATTTCAGCCCTTTAACATTTTCATCTAAATTCTACCCGCAGGTAGACTAAAAAAAATCAACCAAATAACAAAACTTCCGCTGGCACACATATTGGCAAGAAAATAAAAGTGATATTTAATGCAAATAGTGTTTTTGGATTGTGTAATTTATTCGAAGAAAAAATTAACAATATTTACATTAATTTGTTTTTATTCAATTAATAACAAAAAGTGATTGTAATTTTAGCAGCATGTTTTGCAGATTTCAACTGACCCACTTTCATTTCTATTAAACGAAATTTCTTCTAAATTTTTGAATGTTAACTGAATTTTTTACCTGTTTATAACCAACTAAAATTTAGCAGAAAACATGTGCTGATTTCAACTGAGTAATTTTCATTACCATTAAACAACATTTCTTATAAATTATTGTATTTGAACAAACTTTTTTACCTAAAATTTAGGTAAAAATCCGTTAGTGGTATATTTGAAAAGCTTTTTTATAAGTCATACTGAAAAACACGCAAAAAATCACTTAAGTATTCCAAGCAAAAAAAATTGTAGTCATGCTTCACAAACCATTTCTTTCATTGCTTCAAAAATATCCATAAGTGTATTTTTACTGCTTTTTTAGCAGTAATTCCGAACAACTTCCAGAGAACCACTTCTTTTATTGTTGCCAACGTATCCGTTAGTATATATATATAAAAAAATTGTAAACAGCTGTTTTCAATAGGCTCGATTTTTATTTGCATTAAAAAATCCAAAAAAAAAACTTTTATTTTTGCTGTTCCTATCTTACTAATATATAACGAAAAGAATCTGCTAATTTAGCAGTTTCTTTCTGCAGCATCATTTTTAACTAATTTTTAGTAGTTTTAACTATTTTTTTACGGGCTTTTTTCTATTAGTGTAGTTCTAAACATGGACCGATTCTAGACAAAATCAACAGGCTTTCTCCATTGGCTCATGTAGATCAGGGTAAAAAATTTCATTAAAATGTAGCTTGCGAACAAGCCAATTTTGGGGGGACCTTGATATGGGCACTAGCTGCAACTTTTAACGACAAAATTCAGTAGTAAAATTGACAAGTTTTCATAGTGAACTAACAACTTACCTACCGAATTTTGTCGTTAAAAATTTAGAGAATCCCACTATATCGCGTCTAAAAATAGGCAGATTTTTTACCAAAATATAATTATGGTTTCTACATAAACTTTTGGGCTAGTCAGTGTTATTTGATATTAAAAAATTGGGTCATTTTGACACCATGCTCTTAAACAGATTAATTTTGTTTTTTTTAGAAAATATTTCATTGAAGGTTTTTATGTCGATTTTCATGTCAAATGGCACTTTTTCAAATTTTAAAAATTTGGGATCATTTTGACCCCACGTCTTTTACTATAGCAAAAATAGAGATGCCGAAGCAGTAGAAAAAGCACTACAATTGATGATCTAGATGTACTTCTTTTTAACAATAAACACTAATGATTTAAACATTGATTTGTCATAGGAGAGGAGTACTCCCACTTCAAAATTTTTTTAGTACAAAGGAAGCTCCTTTTCACCTATTAACGGATATATAGATATAAGTTGTTCAGAATTACTTCTAAAAAAGCAGTAAAAATACACTAACGGATACTTGTAAAGCAGTGAAAGAAGTAGTTTGTAAAGCATTACCTAAATTTTTTTTTCTTGGGTGTATTTAAAATTTGGTGTTAACAGAGCTATTTGGACAACTTTCACCAAAGTCCACAAGAGAGAACACAATACTTTGATATGCCCGAAAATTTTCAAAAATTCCACCTTGGTAAAGAAAGGCTTAACGTTTTCGGAGTTTTACAAAATGTTCGGAAAACAATCTCTTTTATCTGCATTAGAAAAAAAAATCGGAATTTATTTTATACAGCTAGCTAAAAAACTAAACTTAATACTACACTCAAAAAAATAAGTTAGTAGAACAATTAGTAAAACGTCTTGTATATCAACTGTTGCTGAAATTCCGTTTTCAGCAAAAATTTTAGTTATATATTTTTAGCACTAAACTAATTTTGAACTAATGTTTTACTAATTTATTTTGCTACAAAAATTGTGCTGATTACCGCATTCATAGCGTGGACGACAACCAAATAGACAAGATGTAGATGTCGCAGCTTGTCTGGAAACGGAAATGACAAAAAAAGAAAAACAACTCTACGCATATTCTATATTTTATTTTTCAGCAAATAAATTAACTAAAGTAAAATTTCGCTACAAGTTTTTTGAGTTTTTTTCAGTCTACGAATATTCAGCAAAAAGTTTAGTGATTTTAGCAAGGATTTTTTTCATTTGCAGTCGACTAAGTGTTAGCAAAACTTTTGCTGAAGATTACTATTTTTTTGGTAAAAATTAGTTCGCAGATTTTCAGCAAACCTTTTGCTGAAATTACCAACTTTTTTGCAAGCACGCTCCTGACTAAAAATTTGCTGACACAGCAACATTTTTTGCTGACTTTACTGACTTTTTTTTGAGTGTATTGTCTAAATTACACTGTACAACAGTTTCAAACTTTTTCCAAAATTAATTGATTCTGACAATGAAGTCCGGTAGAGGAGACAAAAAAAAATATACGTGTGTCGGCGTTTTGAAAGATCACATCGGAATTTTTGTTTTGGGGGGAGTTAGAGTTTACCCCCAAATGTTTATTGTAAATCGGCATAGGAAGCCAGCAACATTTTAACCCTCTACCTTTTCAATTAAAGGGAGTTTTTGTAACTTTTTATAAAAAGGGACAAAAAATTACCGTAAGTTGAAGAGTTAGAGCGTTAAAATATTTCACAAAAATGTTCCGCGTAGTGTTTTACATAAGTTTGCTAAACACATCCTATAACTAAAATGGAAGATGCACATGGTTTCCCCCTAAAATCCCTGTTTGTTGGACATTTAAGCGCCTATTCTGAATAAGAACGAAATAAACCCCTAAACACATTTTAAGTTTTTACTTATTACTTTGATGTCTTCGGAGACTTATAGCAGAATTTCATGACAAATATTTTTGCGGAACATTTTAACGCTCCTCCTCTCCAATTAAAGGGACTTTTATTACCACTTTCTAGAAATGGACAAAAAAGCCCCGTAAATTGAAGAGTTAGAGGGTTAAAATGTTCCGCAAAATTATTTGTCATGAAATTCTACTATAAGTCTCTGAAGACATCAAAGTTGAAGATTAAACTTCAACGCCAGAAATAAGTCAAAACCTAAAATGTGTTTAATTGGCGCTTAAATGCTAAAATCCTACAAACCTGTATTTTTGGGGGAAACCATGTAAATCTTCCGTTTTAATTATTTGATGTGTTCAGCGAACTTATGTTAAACACTACTAGGAACATTTTTGCGAAACATTTTAACCCTCTGACTCTTCATCTTACGGGTCTTTTTTGTCCCTTTTTAAAAAGGGGTCAAAAAAGTTGCTTTAATTTTGAAAATTAAAATTCTTTTGTGATTTTCTTAACAAACTTTTTTACTGATTTTTACAGGTTAAGTTGTTACTTTCTATTAATTAAAATTGAACTCAAAAATAACTAAAATTCTGTTTATTTAACAATTTTATTTTTGTTGTTCTTATCTTACTTATATAAAGCAAAAATAATCTGCTAAATTCAGCAGTTTTTATGCAAGTAATTTTTAACTAATTTTTAGTAGATTTAACTAAATTTTTTACAGAAATTTTTTCTATTAGTGTAGAGTTTTATATACCCCGGCCTGCCCGACCATTAAATTGTTTACTTGTTTTAACGGCATTTAGTAAATTTTAATTACATACATTTTTTACAACTTTTTCTATTTTAAAAAATTTTGATATTGACACTTTGTTGCACTATTCAAAAGCTGATTCTCAAGAAATTTAGCAAATTAGGTTTGCTATCGTAAAAGCTTAATAATTTCGGTCTACAAAATAATCTATTTGACACATTTGTGTACTCTTGTCACTCTTGTCGGGTTAAAACTTAATCGTAGCTATACTTTTCGATCATAGTGCGGATATATGTATGTACAATTTGAGTGTATTTCGAGTATGTTTAAATGAAGAACGCGTGTATGGCAAACCACCACACGCTTTTGTATATTATAATGGAAATATTTTGTACATTTTTCTGTTTTTTTTTTTGTTGCAACTTTTAATGAATGAAAATAATGAAAAATCATCATAAAACTACAAAAAGAAAGATAAACAGAGTTTGAATGATGCAGGTGAAGGAGGAGGTAAAGAAAATTAATCCTCGACATTGGACCATCATTTTGAAATGCATTTTATTAGTTGTGGTTTGGTTGCAATTACTGCTACAAAACAACTGAAAAACAACAATTTGCTACATAGTAAACTAACTGGCAACAAAATCATCAAGATGCATCACACATTCGAGTATAAAATTGTTTTATTCAAAAACAACAAAAAAAAACCATTAAATGAAGTACACAGAAAAAATTTACAAAATTCTGTTTGTAATGTTAAACACCTTTTTTGTATAAACAAACAAAAAATTTTTTAAAAAGGCACCAACAATGGAATTTGTATATACAAATCCCTTTTTGTAACTTTTTTGTAATTTGTTAAAAATAAAATCAATTTTTTTTTAACAATGTGTTTTGTAAATACAAAAATTTTTTTTTGTAACTTGTTTGTATTTGTTAAAAATAAAAAAATAAAATTCAACAACGAGTTTGTTATATTAAAACAATTATTCGCTTTATGTTGTCGTATTGACAAAAAAAAAATACTTTTTTGAAATTTTTGTTACAATTTACAAACATTTGAGCAATTGAAAACAAAAAATAAATGATTTGTTTTTTTTTTTTGTTTCAAAAAATTCTAAGGCTATTTTTTTGATATTTTTGATACAATTTACAAACATTTAATAAAAAAATTGTTAGATATCTAAGTAAAAAGCCAACAATTTTTTTTAATTACTTAAAATTTTGTGATACTTTTTTCTGTGTATACAGTTTTTTTTGTAATATTTCTGTTTCGCATTTAATTTTCTAGAAGATTTGTAAAAAAAAAAAAAAATGGAGAAAATGCAGCAAAGAAACAAGAAAATGTTAATATTGTAAAAAAAAAAGAAAACTTTCTTAGTTTAAGTGTCAAATCAATCAGCACAAATCAATACGGATATATGTTAGAAAGAATAAATTAATTTATGAAATATTTAGTAAAAAATTATAATCCTCATTTTGTAAAACAAAATGTAAAAACGTTTCGATCAAAAATACTGGGTTTTTCTTAAAAATTTAAAGTTTTTAATACAACTATTAACTAGGTATACTTCGTGGATATAATGTATGTATATTTCTGCTAAAAATTAAATTTTATATAAGTGCCTAGTATTTTTTTATCAATCCTTTTGAAACTTTAAAACAACAGAGTAGTATTTTGGAAGGTGACAAAGCAAATTGTGGTAAATTTTTATACGACGATTTGATTTTTCTTTGATTTTTTGCAATGTTGAATAAAACTCATAGATAATTTAAACTAACACATATTTCTAGAAATTCTAAAAACGTCATCCCCTGACGATTTCCTTAAACAAAAATAAAATTCGGACAGGAACATTTCTTTAACAGATTATTTTTCACCAGTTTGTTAAATAAGTTTTGGGATTTTTGTACATTTAATTCGTTTAAGGCCATTAAGGTCCCGATAATTATAAATTTAAAAATTTTTTCTTTTTTTTACAAAATCTGACTATAACTAAAATGGTTATTAAAGTTTTGCATTCAGAATTAAAAAAAACTATAATTTACGATAAATATTAGCTAAATTGGTTTATAATACGCTTTACTGTTCGCATTACAATAGAGTTACGAATAAGAAATAATGGGTTTTTTCTTTACCTCCACTCATCATAAAATTATATTAAAAATTGAGGTTAAGAGCTCCGCTATGCTTTATATTAAATTCACAATAAAAATTATTTAACGAGTTAAAAAATTACATATTTGTTATCTAAATAAAAATACTGGGATTTACTCTTTTAATACTAATAGTAGTTATTCTGATTTCGGCTGACCAAAAAGAAAGAAATATCAATAGCCTTCCCTTTCTACCTACAGTATCAGATATCCTAAAGTATTTTGATTTTTGTGCTGTTTTATAATAAAAAAATAAAAAATACTGGTTTTTCTATTTAGCGATTTTCATATGCTTTTCAGCTTAAAGAAACCGAAGTATAAAATTTTGTGCAATTTTATATCTATCTGTGCAAAAATTTTAAATATTACAAAGCTAAAGCTCTAAATACTGGTTTTTAATTCTCAAAGCATTAATAAATTTTTATTTAGATATATATATTTGTTTTAAAATTCCTTAAATCAAATATCGGTTTAAAATTTTTGTGTCAATAAAATCTTTACGCGGAATTAGAACAAAAAAATTAAAAATACTGGTTTTAATGATATCATATGATTCTTTAGGCCCTTTTGGCTGTAGCAATGAAATTTTATAATCATTACGAAGGTTTTGAGTCGAGTATGTTGATAGCCTAACATACAAAACAATTTTAATTAGAAACAGAAATACTGTTTTTATGAATGATCAAAAATTTTTTTATAATTTTTTTTTTTTTTTTTTTTTTGATAAAGTGAAAAGAATCACTGAGTCTGGAAATTTTCTATATTTTAATTGAAGACAATACAAATTACATTTTTATGAAGCATTTTCACAAAATTAACAGCCATTTTTAGTTTGACACAAAAATAAAATCTAAACAAATCAGCAAAATTTAAAATGCACTTTTTTTATTAGCATTTCAGCAGAGCGAAAAATAAACGCCCACATATGAGGTTCAGGATGTTAAAATTGGATAAACTTATATAAAAACATATATTTAGTTAGAATATTCTTCTACCTCAAGTCTAAATTCTAATATGATATTGTCATATTAGATTTTTATTTGTTGTTTCAAAAAGGGTTGATCATTTTCATGATGGACAATACAATTGTTTCGTAGACATCACTCTACTCTTCAATTGTCCGCAATAAAAAAATGATAACTTTCTTACTCAAACCGAGACATTACATAAGGTACAAAAAATCAACGGGACGAGAATTTTGTACTTTCGTATATGAACTGTCTGATTTGGTAAAACCAGTTCATATACGAAAGTACAAAATTCTCGTAGAAGAATATTCTAAATAAATATATGAAAATATAGAAAGTCCGAAAAACAATTTTTGTATTTTTAATGCAAAAATTAAGATAATTGTCTTATATAAAAACTATATAAAATTTACTTTAATCACTTAACAAATCGAAAAATTTACCATAATATAAAAATACTGGTGAAAATTAATTAAAAATTAAAAATAACATTTTTTGTTTGTTATTGTGTTTGAATTTTATGTATTTGAATTATAATTGTTTAAAAGAGCATTAAACAAGTTTAAAATTTTTGCACGGTAAATGTAATTGTTTTTAAGGAAATTATTTATTAAATTGAAAAATACTGGTTTTATAAAATGAAATATAATGGACAGATTTTCAAAAGAATTTGCGTAAAATATGTTTAAATTAATAAACTGTTTGATAAATTATATTTGATGGAAAGCTTTATGAAAAAAATGCTGAATAGGAAAAATACTGTTTTTTTGCAATTAAAACTAAAAATTTAAATAATTTAAGATCGAATTTAATTAGTAATGCTAATTTTATGTCAAAAAATGTGCTAAAAAAAATGCTAGAAAAACGCATTAAAATTAAAACGAAAATACTGGTTTTATAGAATGCTATAAATTGGAAAAATATGCAAAACAATTACTGTAAAATGTTTTTGAATCAATTTGCTGACTGAAATGTTCCCTCTCCCGCGCGGAAATTGAAATATATTATATGAACATACATGAGCATACATGGACTTGGATATGATCATACAGGGTAATACATAATCATATACGCCCATGCGTAGTTTTATATATGACCATACATGATCTTATATATGATCCGGGAGTTCGGATCCGAAGAAATGTAGTTATATATCAGTTCATATATTGTCATATGTTGAACTATGCACGGACATTTAAGAACATGAATGCCGACGTTTTAGCATGTATATTCAAATATATTTCGATTTTCAGATTGGCTGATAGTATTCTTTATGAGAAGGCGTAACATAGAAAAATACTGGGATTTTAGTCAACATCATCTGTTGGTTTTTGAAACTCCCACCTTTGGAAAAAAAAATTTATCCACAGACTAATAGCATAAAATACAAACGAAAATAAAAAAATAAAATTTGTAGTCTACTTGCAAGCAGGCTAGCATAGTGAAGTAATTGCTTAACCCTTATAGGCACATGGGGTCACAATAACCCCAAATTTTTGAAATGTATAAAAGTGTCATTTGACATGAATATCGATATAAAAACCTTTAATTCAGCATTTTCTAGAAAAAAATAAAAATTACCCTGTTTGTGAATATGATATCAAACTGACCCATTTTTTATGTAAAGTAACGCTGGTTGGCTGAAAAATGTATTTAGAAACCATAAAAAAATTCGAAATTAACTCCTTTCTTCACATTTTGTAAACAACAATTGGTTTCTACATCATTTTTTCAGCCAACCAGCGTTATTTAACATAAAAAATTGGTCAGTTTGACACCATGTTCACAAACAGGTTAATTTTTTTTTTTTCTAGAAAATGCTTAATTAAAGGTTTTTATATCGATTTTCATGTCAAATGACACTTTTTTACATTTCAAAAAAATTGGGGTCGTTTTGACCCCATGTGCCTATAAGGGTTAATTTCTAATTTTTTATTACTATGTATAAAATGTGGTGTTAACAGAGTTATTTGGACAACTTTTATCAAATTCCGCAAGAAACAACACATTGTTTTGATATACTTCCCGGAAAAATCGAAAAATTTCAAAAATTTCACTTTTGACCTTGGTAGACAAAGGGTTAACGTTGTCGGAGTTTTACAAAATTTTCAGAAAACAAGCTCTTGCATCAGGATTAAAGGAAATCGGAAGTGATTTTGTTCCAGCTGGCTAAAAACACAAAAATTAATACTATTATCTAAATTATTGGCCAAAATCACACTTTTCTCTAAAATTTTCAAATTTAAAACGCCGTCACTGTTAAGTTAAAAGAGGGATATGTGTAATTTTCAGTAGAGTTATTCTCTAAGGTGTACTTAATAAACCCCTATGCGTTGACCACTTTTTTTTTGTATTTTGTTGAACAGAATTTTAAAAAACTCAAAAATAGAGTTTTGCAAATTTATAAAAAAAAAACAAATCCCATCTTTGGCCATACCTGGGACTAGGTTTTCAAAAGCCAAGAGAAACAAACATTTTTATATGAATATTTGTGGATCTTAGAAATGCAACTAGAGTATAACATTGTAAATTTTTGAAAGAAATATTTTATTTTTTACGATTTTCATAATTTATCTCATTTTAACCCTACAATGGTCTGAGGAAATTGCAATTATGTACTAAAATATTTTCCAACCGATTTTGGATTTTTATACATTACCAGAAAGATAATTCAGTCTAGATTACGATTCTATTTACATTTTCCAAAAATATGGTTATTAAAGAGCCAGTATTTTGAATGAAAGCCAAAAAAGTGATTTTTTCGCCTTGTAAATCGTATTTCAAACTTCAGGGCCGATAAGGCACGTGTTCCCGTTATCCGATTACCTTAATTTTTTGTATGTTGTACTTTTATATAGGTCGCAATTTTTTTTCGTCCATATAAGGTAGGTCCACCCTAGTATAAAATATAATAACAATTAACAATATAAATGTATACATACAAGGAATTTATATTTGACAAATACTTTTCAAATTGTTTATAATTTGTTAATTTAATTGTTATTTCCTGAAGATGCCACACAATGGAGTAGCGAAATATCGAAAATAAATAACATTTTATATATAAAAAACAAACCTTACGCTCAAGAAAATTGTGGAGTTAAAAATTAAAAAATAACGTTAAATAAACGACAAGAATTTGAAATTTATAGATTTATAAAAAAACCTTTTAAATAAAATACATTTAAATGACTGGAAACTCAATTTTTATAGAAACATTAAGGAGAAAAAAAAAATAAAAAGAAATACTGGTTTTTTAATTATCAACTTCTGTTAGTTTTCGAGTCTTCTTAGAATTTTAAGTTAAAATTATTTAATAGGGAATTAAAAAAGGCTTACAATTTTTAATTTTTTTAGTAAAATTGTAACAACATAATAATAAAAACAAGTTAATTTTGAAAAATACTGGTTTTAAAAACTTTAATAAATTGGATAAAATTGAAAAAAACGTGTTATATGTTTTAGAATCAATTATCTGATTGGTAACTTATTTTTGATGGAAGCATATATTAAAACAAAACAAAAAAAAATACTGGCATTTCAAGCAACAATTTCCATTTTTAAGTTATATTTACTGGTTTTGTAAAAAAAAAATACAATTAATTTGCAAAAAGAATTTATGTAAAATGTATTCAATTCAAATTACAGAGAAACCTAGTTTTAATGGAAGCATTTTTGAGATTAAAAAAAATAAATGAAAAATACTGGTTTTCAATTAAAAACTTTTGTTTAATATTTTGGTTCCTAATCATTTCAAATATTAATTGTTTAATAGAGACAAGCCTTAAATTAAATTCGTACTGTCAAATTGTAGCAAAAAAAATTAAAAGAAAACTATTTAAATAAAAAATACTGGTTTTATAAAATGCAATAAAACTGTATAGACTTTTAAAAGAATTCATATACCATGTATGTAAATATCATTGGAGTCATTTAATTAATTGAAAACTTTATTTTGACACAAACATCAAAAAAGAAAAAAACAGAATTAGAAAAATACTGGTTTGTCAAATAACAATTTTTGTGTTTTATTGAGACTTTCAAACATTTAGAAATGTTATTTACTTCATAGAAAAAGAAATATACATTAAAAATTTAAATGGATAGACCCAAATTTAAAATTAAGTAATGAGACATTTTTCATTTATATAAAATACTGTTATTTTTTCTTATTTGATTATTTTACAATACATAAATTACAAATGTTGCTTAAAAAATTCAAAGAAAAGTAAATTAATGAATTCACCAAAACAAATCATAAATAAATATCCTTATTAAAAGTGTACTGTAAAACTTTATAAAACTTTTTTTCAAAATACAAGTATTTCAATAATATTTTCTAAATCAATTTGAATTTTGTATCCAACTTTAAAAAAAATAATTTTTAACAAATTGCGCATTTACTTTACATACAAAATATATACTATATATATTAAATCAGATGTATATGAATCGTTTTTCTTCTTCTTCTTCTTCTTTTTGCTTCCATATAAAGTTTCTTTGTAAAATATACATCCAGCTGAAGTCAAGATAACAAACGCTAGCTGTATTAAAAAAAATATATATGTACATATATATAAACCGATGAGACTACAGAAACTGTTGGAATAAAAAACGCGGGCAACATGGAGCCTCACCTACTAACAATTATGCAGAATATCTGTATATTAGGGAGGAACGATTTTAGGGTTTTTGAAGGAAATTTGAAAATTGAGTAGATATTAAATAAATGTGGTATTTTCTAAGGGCCAGATTAACGCATAATGATTATTTTTTTTTAATCAAATGAACTTCGGGTAGAATAGGTAACACTCTTTAATAAAAATTAAAAAAAAAATTAATTCCAATTTAGCGCAGTATTCGAATATAATTTTTATTTTTAACCCAGTTGTAGATATTTCATAGAATTCCCATAATCCATCCACCCTATTGCATATATTTACACACCATATAGAAATAGAAACAAAAAATTACTCAAACTGAATTTGTGTTGTACTCGTCGTTTTGGTACTGTACTGTATTTAACTAAGAAGTAGCACAAAAAGGGTTACCCCCTGGAAAATAAGAGGGAATTTTAAAATCGTTAGTTAGAAATCATCAACATAATTTAAATTCTTAATTTTTTTTTTTTTTTTTTTGAAAGTCTTGGAAATCAAATTTAGTTTACTTTTAAAATCACCACTTTTTCTTCTACGTCTCTGTATTGTTACACTGTGCATAGTAGTTGTACTTTATAGAAAAAATATGAAAAAAAAATAAAAACTTTAAATGTATATGCATATTTTTTTTATAACAAGCAAGAAAAGAAATACAATGATGAAATAAAAATAAAATAAAATAAAAAAATATGTGACTCAATTGCAAAAAATGTATAACTGCAAAAATAAGATTCGTTTTCGACACTCAGTTGGTATTTAAATGTCTTCATTTTTTTAATTTTTGGAATGTAAGATTTGTTACTTACATAAACATGACTTCAATTTGCAATAAACAACAATTATTTGAATGATAAAAAATAAAAATAATCTAGGTTTATATAATATAAGATATAAAAATATATTTTAAACGATTTTACTATAAATTCAGCTTATATTTACTAACTGGGACGATAAGGGTAAAATTTGTGATGAATTTAGGTTTTAAAAAACCAATAAGAAAAAATACTGGGTATTTCATAGTTTTTTTTTAAGTGGGTTTTTAGCAATTTCTCTCAGAAATCTAAGCAGTACACTAGACCGTATCTCAAAAAAAAAGTTCGCCGTACACCCTCCAATATGAAATATTTTTGGAAGGCAATTTCAAAAAAAAAAAAAAATTTTTTTTGCCGAACGTAGGGTTCGCTTTTTTAAATTTTTCGTTATAGCTTCGGCATTTAAAGTCGGATTTTAAAGTGTGATATGCCGATTTTTTGACTCAAGGAGACTAGTGTTTTGCTATAAATAAAAAAATCCAATGAAAAAAAATTTAAAAAGGCGTTCGGTAATCAATATATAAAAAAAAATTCTACTGGGTTTATCGAAAAACTTCCTTAGCAAAAGTTTAATGATTTTTTGCCAGCTTTAATTTTCTGACATTAGGGTGTACATTAGGGTTGTAGCAACTGAGATCTGGTGGGATACTCGAGGTCAATGGCCTTAGAGCAAAACACTGGTCTCCTCGAGAGAAAAAAATTGATGTATCATACTTTAAGATCCGACTGTAAATGCCAAAGATATAACGAAAAATGTAAAATAGCGACCCCTACGTTCGGCAAAAAAAATTTTTTTTCAAACCTTCTTTAAAAGTTTTTTTTGTTTGAATTTTCAAAACACTACACACACAACACGTTCATATTTTTATTGGCTATGCTTGTCTGTATGAGTAAAGAATTTCTTGTAATTTGAATTGAATAAGTTTGTACAAAAAGAAACTATTTTAACAAAAAAGAAAACCGAAAATATTTGAAATTTTTGTTTTAAAACAGAAAACAACGAAATTATTTAAATTATTTTTGTTAAAAATTGAAAACTAAAAATAGAACATTTGACTGCAAATATCAACTCCTACAGACGATACGTATTTTTTTGTAGTTTGTTTTTCATTGACTTATACAAAAAGTTAAACAATATGTTTCCATGTATTTGAATTGATTCTTCAATTGAAAACAAACTTTACCTATTACTTTTCAAATAAACCACAATCGGTTATGGAAAATATATTGTGAGTGTATATTAGGGTGGACCTACCTTATATGGACAAAAAAAATGGCGACCTGTGACCCGTCCCCCCCACCTAGAAATGTGCCTTTGGGTAAAAAATACACCATGCAAAAAATTAAGGTGATCGGATAACGGGAACACGTGCCTTATCGGCCCTGATCTCTTTTTTGGCTTTCTTTTAAAATACTGGCTTTTTAATAACCGTATTTTTGGAAAATGTAAGCAGAATCATAATCTAGACTCAATTATCTTTCTGGTAATGTATAAAAATCCCAAATCGGTTGGAAAATATTTTAGAAATTGCAATTTCCTCAAACCATTGTAGGGTTAAAATGAGATAAATTATGAAAATCGTAAAAAATAAAATATTTCTTTCAACAATTTACAACGTTATACTCTAGTTGCATTTCTAAGAATCACAAATATTCAAATAAAAATTTTTGTCTCTCTTGGCTTATGATAACCTAGTCCCAGGTATGGCCAAAGATAAGATTTGTTTTTTTTATAAATTTGCAAAACTATATTTTTGAGTTTTTTAAAATTTTCTTCAACAAAATATAAAAAATGTCGTGAATGCATATAGGCGTTTATTAAATACACCTTAGAGAATAATTCTACTGAAAATTACACATATTCCTCTTTTAACTTATTAGGGACGGCGTTTTAAAATTGAAAATTTTGGAGAAAAGTGTGATTTTGACCAAAAATTTTGATAATAGTATTAATTTTTGTGTTTTTAGCTAGCTGGAACAAAATTACTTCCGATTTCCTTTAATCCTCATACAAGAGATTTTTTTCCGAAAATTTTGTAAAACTCCGACAACGTTAACCCTTTCTTTACCAAAGTCAAAATTCAAATTTTTGAAATTTTTCGATTTTTCCTGGAAGTATATCAAAACAATGTGTTGTTTCTTGCGCAATTTGGTAAAAGTTGTCCAAATAACTCTGTTAACACCAATTTTTATACATAGTAATAAAAAATTAGAAATTAACCCGTATAGGCACATGGGGCCAAAATGACCCCAACTTTTTTAAATGTAAAAAAGTGTCATTTGATATGAAAATCGATATAAAAACTTTTAATTAAGCATTTTCTAGAAAAAAAAAATATAAATTAACCTGTTTGAGAGCATGGTGTCAAAATGACCCATTTTTTATGTTATGGCTGAAAAATGTATTTAGAAACCATAAAAAATCGAAATTAACTCCTTTATTCACATTTTTTAAGCAACAATTTATGGTTTTTAGTCTTAATTAAATGGAACAAAATTTCCCCTTGATTTTTTGAGAAAAAACAAAAATACTATTTTTATCTGTCAACTGCTTTTGGTATTTGATTTTAGTAAAATTTGCTTCAGAAAGAAGCTGAGATTTTTAACTTAATAAGTCTCATTTTTCTTAAGTTATCAATCAAATAAAAAAACTAGTTTAAGAAATTAATTTCTAAGAAACAAAAAAATTCTGGTTTCTTTTAATTTGAAAATACTAAAATTGAAAAGAATTAATGTAAAATGTGACATGAAATAAATTACATCTTCTAAAGAAAAACCTACCCAGTCAGAAATCGCCAGTGGTACAAAAAATCAAGCACTGGCATACCACTGGGTAACCACGGTATTAAAAATAAATGACTGGCAGAACACTTATTTGGGACGCTTTGCCAGCGTTTGCGAAAAGCGTTTTACCAGTATTTTTTTTTTACAAAAATTTCGGTGGTTTATAAAAAAACCACTGGCAAAGAATTGGCTCAGAGTGATATGCCAAGGTTTGCAACCAGCGATTATCCAGTGCTACCTAGCCAATGCTACCAGGCGTACAAAAATCAATTCACTGGAAAACCAATGATTTTATAAAAATGCTGACGCTTCGTTAAAAAATGTTTGTAGTCGGAAGGTTCCGAATTCAAATCCGGTTGCAAGCAAAAAATTTTTTTTGGATTTTTTTTAATTTAAAATTTTTTTTGTTTCATAAAATCAATTTTTTTGTTTGTGGGAAAGCTCCTTCAAGACCAACTTTTTTTTTGCCTGGCATACTAGTTACTAAAAATTGTTTGCCAGTACTAGCATTTTGGCACAGCCAGTAGTTGTCCAGCTATTATCACTCATTTATGTGTTTAGCCATTAAATATTATATGTCTCGTTAGCTCAGTGGGTAGAGCAATCGTCTGCCAATCTGACGGCCTGGGTTCAAATCACGGCAGGACCAAAAAAAATACATATGAACTTTTTTTAATTTTATTTTGGAAAATATATTTCCAGACCACCTATTTATTGGTTTTGCCAGTGTTTTGCCAACGTTTAAAAATTTTGTTCCTCCAGTGCTTTTCCGGCGCTTTTTGAACAGCCGGTCCTTTTGTCTAATGATGTTATCATTTTGGGTATGGGAAAGCACTTTTTGCCAGTACTTGTACCACCTGTTAAAGTGCTTTGCCACCGCTTTCCCGTTTGTATTTTTCTGACTGGGTAAGTTTTAATAAAAAATACTGGTTTTTGAAATTTTGACTTTTTCACATTTTTATACAATGTTGATCAAAAATTATATGGACAAAATTGGCAGTCCGTCTCCAATAAACACAAATTGCCTGCACTTGAACGTAAAAACCATACGTCAGTATGGCAAATTTGCGAAAAATGTGACACGGAGGAGATAATAAGATATACAAAAAAAATCTAAAAAGTAGAATGTTTGTATGTGTCTGTTTGATCACTTCTGAAAGTAAAAAACAATAACAGAAAGCTGAATAGGAAAGAAACTATGAATTAGCTACGCTACTTGCAAGGCCTTACGTGGGTTAGATGGCTAAGCTGTCGAACTCTAGTATAGTTACGTTTGTAATGTAGGAATGCATGGGTTCGATTCCTACAACCGACGGGTTGTTGAAAAAATTATCATATAGAGACAATCTGACAATAAAATGTAAACAATAATACAATTTAATGGAAAATCACTGATGAAGCCTGTCCATGGAAAAAGGCAGAAACTAGATCTAGTCTGATTTGCAAATTAATGTGTTTATAACTTTTGGAAAAAATTTTTATTCTTCTTCTTAACCTCAAACCTACTGAATGCACCAATGTTTGTTCGATATATTTCAATAGATCCAAAAATATTAGTATTAAATTTTACCCAGTATTTTTTTTTTTATACCCAACAACAAAATAAAAATGTGTACTATCAGGAAGAAACTATATTACTATAAAGTTGGGTATTCTAGTTCAATTTAGTTTACGAACTTGTTCAATTTTGACCGATATTTTTTATTTTCGTTCCATTATTTAGTATCGTCAAAGAATCGATTAACAATTGAAAGGTATTAGGAATTAGAATCAGAAATGAAAATTATTGAAATGAACTCTGTGAATTATAAAGCCCAACTTTGAGTTATAGAAAATTGGAAATCTTAATACATATTTACACAAAAAATATTGTTTTTTAATATTGTATTTTTGTTATATTAAATATAATGTTTGATAACATCTTCAAATTTTTTTATAAACCCCTCGTTATATCATTTTAAAATTCTATTAAAACAACGGAAATAAAATATTTACAAAATCACGTTTTGTTTCTGTTATTTCTACATAAAATAGATAAACTAAACCTTGCTTGAAAAATAAATTATAAATAAATTGAAAAATCTAAAACAAAAAAATCTTAAAATCTAAGCTAAACTTAAATCAACAACGGATGCAAACAAGAACATTCAAGCAAACTATGAAAATGCTAGCAAAAAAGAAACATCTCTGAACAAATAAAATTGTCAGATACGAATTTTATAGTCTAAAATAAGGGAAAAAAAAACAAAAAACAATCTTCCGTACTCGTATAAATACTAAACTAGGTGGTGTTAAAGATTACGTGCAAACTTTAAAAACTGAAAATAGAAATAAAACTATATGATGCAATTATATAACTAAACTACAACATCATCCATACAGTAACAACCTGAGGTTGCAACATTGTAGTGTTAAAGAAAATGGAAAATTTATGTAGTTTTATTTAATATACTTTTTTTTTTGTTATAACTTAAGGTGAAATGTGGGAAAATGATGGGGAAATTATTAAAATTAAATTATTTTTTAATAAAAAAAATTGTGAAAACAATAATTGGTACATTTCCAGCAGCGGTATATTAATTTTCTTTGAAAAATAGCGGTTTTTTATATTACGATTCGGGTTATATTTAAGGCCACAGTTTTTAAATTTTTCGGGTTTAATTCTTAACTGAGTTATTATTAAAGACTTTTAAAACGTTTTTTTAATATAAAAAACAACAAATACTGTTTTTTTTTTTTTAATTTTCATTTTTTATTCTTCTGTTTTTTTGTTTTAGATTTGCTTTACCAACATTAACTAACTTCTAAACAATAAAATATTGGTTTTTGTTTAAAGTTTTAAATTCCCAAATTTGTTTGAATTTTTGAAGATTTAAACACTAACATAAAAAATACTGGGTTTTGAATCCACATTGATTGTTAAGCCACGCTGCTTAGAAAGCAATAAAAACAGAGTTAAATTTACAAAACTGGGTCAACATTTCTCATACGTATTTTGATAAAAACAAAAAGACTAGTCTGCTAACAAATTTTTAAATTTTACTTTAGTTAACATTTCCTAAAAAGTGTTTGAAATAAATTCTATTCGATGAGGCAAATGATGACTTTAATTTAAGGCCAACCTAAAACCGAGTCATTAAGCATATACAAACCAGTTTGGCCATTAACTAAACAAATAATGATTTTGAAATTCGACTGACGATCACTTGGGAGATTGTGTATTCCTGGGGAGTTACCGCGTAACTCCATTCGAAAAAAAATTTTCGAATTCGTAAATTTTGTACCTTTCGTAAAAGGAAAAGTTTTAGCAAAAATCTTATTTTTTGAATTTTTATGTGTGGTATACAGGGTTTAGGATAAAAATAAATTAAAAAGTAGAATTTTTATACAGAATTATATTTTTAACAATATTTTCAAGATTTCTTATCTTGGTTCTTATCTGCAATAATGGGAAATAGGAATTATGAGTAGATATGGAAAGTGGACCTCTAAATCAAGCTTACAGGATCAAACTGAGCTCGAAAAATCAACAAAGAAATATTTTTTGTTTGGGATATAAACAAAAATACTGGTTTTTCTAAATCTTGAATATTTTTATTTAATACAGTTTTGTTTTTAAAAAAATAAAATTCCAGTATGGGGGAAATATTGGGTTTTTTAAACAATTACTTCACAATTCTAGACTGCTTGCGAGTAGACTAGAGCCAATAACAGAGAGCTGAATGGGAAAGAAAACAATGAATAAGTTACATTGCATTCAAGGCTTTACTTGGGTGAGATAGCTAAGCTGTCTTCGCACTTCGTATCCCACAGCCGACGGGTTGATGATATCAAAATTATCATATAGAGATAATCTGACAATAAACATATAAACAATTAACAATTTAATGGAAAATCAATGATAAAGCGGGTCCTTATCAACGGGCAGAAACTAGATCTAGTCTGATTTAAAAATTAATGTTTATAATTTAAATTTAATATGAATAAAACTTAGCATAAAATAAATATAAACGAAAATCAAAAAATTTAATTTTTTGTCGACTCATAGGTATACTGAAATATTTGCTTAATAAACCCCAATATTTCCCCCTATTAGTAATATCTATTTTTATTCATATGAGCCAAATGAATATTGGTTAACTGGTTTTACTATAGTTCAGCACATCTATTGTTATAAATCAAATTCGGTGAAATTAAATTTTACTATGTATTTTGAAAAATACTGGTTTTTATTAATGTCCAATTTCTAAGGCATTTTTAACAGTTTATACATATTTGTTCAATACTAAAGTTAAAAAATATTATAAATTTTATTATGAATAAAATTGCCTGCAAAAATTGACAAAAAATATTTCTGTTGGAATAAAAAACAAAAAAAAAAAAAAAAAAAATCCATATTAATTACAATATTAATTGCATTTGGTCTATATGACGCGTTTGAAAAACAACACTTTCCTATAGAAATAAAAATGCCCTGCTGGCAGTCCGTCTCCGATACACACAAATTGCCTGCACTTGTACGTAAAAACCATACATCAGTGTGGCAACATTTGTGCAAAAGGTGACAAAGAGGAGATAAGAAGATAAACAAAAATCTAAAGTAGAATATTTGTATGTCTGTTTGATCACTTCTGAAAGTAAATTATCATATAGAGACAATTTGACAATAAAATATAAACAATAATACAATTTAATGGAAAATCACTGATGAAGCCTGTCCATAAAAAAGGCAGAAACTAGATCTAGTCTAATTTGCAAATTAATAGAGTGTCTATAACTTGGAAAAACTGTTTATTCTTCTTCTTAACCTCAAACCTACTTAATTGAAATTAATAAAAATGCATATTAATTATATATAATATTAATTGCATTTGGTCTATATGACGCGTGTGAAAAAACAACACTTTACTAGTAAAATACTAGTTTTATAGTTGAGTTTTCTTAATGCAATAATTGTTTATTAATATTTCAAATAAATCTATTAAAAACTAATACCCATGAATTTAAATTTAGAACATTTCCCGAATACTTCGTATTTTATCCTGCCTTCTTAAAATATAATACTGGTTTTTTGATCGCATTAATAACTATAAAAATTCTTTGGTAAAACAATTTAAACTTCATACTTCTTTGAAAAATACCAAAAATATTATTAAATAAAGATGTAATTATTAACTTACTTCTTTGAATATAATTACCAAATACTGGTTTAAAAAAATCCAATATTTATACATAAAATCTTGCAAATAAAAGAAAAGTTTAACCATAAATCGATTAACAACACAAAAATCTTCAATTAAAAATTAAGCTTTAGCTTAAACCGTGAACTTTTAAATTTAAATTTAGCAAAAAATAAAAAATAATAGGTTTTATTAACTGAAAATACTAACATTTACTAACCAATATTTGATAAAAACACAAAGAAATATTGAATATTTTATTTAAAAAATTTTTTTTAGTGTGATTTATTAATTTTCCTGACTTCTTTAACAAATACTGTTTTTTAAGATCAATTTTTAAATATTTAAATTCGCTAATAAAATAATTTTACAATTTTGATGTACCTAATATTCGGTCTAATAAAAATATCATGTTAGATTTGGTTTTTCAAATATGAAAAAATCAAAAAATTTTTTCTATATTGCGATTAACAGTAAAACACAACATTTAATTCAAAATAAATTTAAGTTTAAAGCATGGTTAAAAAAAATATTTATTTATTACCAACATTTGATAAAACACAAAGAAACAATCGAATGTTTTTTAAACAAAATTCACGATTTTAGAGTATAAATTACAAATATTAGTGTGTGCTTTAGCAAATTAAAATTTGTAAATATAATAATGCTACAATTTTGATCTACATAAACTGTATCCTAGGACTTAATTCCTTTTTAAGAACTAAAATTAAATCCAATAAAAATGTCATGTTTAACGTGGTTCTTCGCATGTAATCAACAAATACTGGTTTAAAAAAACGGAATTTATTCATGAATACTTTAAAAAAAAAGAGAAATGTTATCTCTATGTATAAAAGAATAACGTGACTGACTTGACTGACTGATTGACTGACTGACTGACTGACTGACTCAACATCGCCCAGCCCAAACCGCTGAAGCTAGGAAGTTGAAATTTGGTATGTAGGTTCCTCTTTCGGCGTAGACGTCCGCTAAGACGGGATTTTTGGAAATTCCTACCGGAACGGGCAAAAAGGGGGAAAGTCTCCCCCTTGACGGCCTGCCAAAACCCCTTTGGCTAGAAAGCTGAAATTTTAGATATGTGTTCCTTGGAGTAGGGGCTAACTTTTCTAGAAAGTACTTTCAAGAATTTTGGACAGGGACGTTGTAAAAATGGGGGTTAAAAAGGGGAAAAGAGCCCCCTTGACGGCCTGCCCAAACCGCTGGAGGTAGGAAGTTGAAATTTGGTATAAAGGTTCCTCCACTATCGTAGACATCCACCAAGACGGGATTTTTTGTAAATTTTTACAGGGAGGGGCAAAAAGGGGAAAAACTCTCCCCCTTGACGGCCTGCTCAAACTGCTGGAGCTATGAAGTTGAAATTTGGTATGTAGGTTCCTCGACCGGTGTAGACGTCCGTTGAGACGGAATTTTTGGAAATTCTTATCGGGAGGGGCAAAAAGGGGACAGAAAAAGTACCTTTTTCCAAAAAAGTACCTTTTTCCAAAAAAAGTACCTTTTTCCAAAAAAAAAAAAATACCTTTTTCCAAAAAAAGTACCTTTTTCCAAAAAAAGTACCTTTTTCCAAAAAAAGTACCTTTTTCCAAAAAAAAAGTACCTTTTTCCAAAAAAATTACCTTTTTTCAAAAAAAGTACCTTTTTCCAAAAAAAGTACCTTTTTCCAAAAAAGTACCTTTTTCCAAAAAAAGTACCTTTTTCCAAAAAAGTACGTTTTTCCAAAAAAAAAAGTACCTTTTGCAAAAAAAAGTACCCTTTCCAAAAAAAGTACCCTTTCCAAAAAAAGTACCTTTTTCAAAATAAAGTACCCTTTCCAAAAAAAGTACCCTTTCCAAAAAAAGTACCTTTTTCCAAAAAAAGGACCTTTTTCCAAAAAAAAGTACCTTTTTCCAAAAAAATACCTTTTTCCAAAAAAAGTACCCTTTTCCAAAAAAAGTACCTTTTTCCAAAAAAAGTACCTTTTTCCAAAAAAGTACCTTTTTCCAAAAAAGTACCTTTTTCCAAAAAAAGTACCTTTTTTCAAAAAAAGTACCTTTTTCCAAAAAAAAGTACCTTTTTCCAAAAAAAAGTACCTTTTCCAAAAAAAGTATCTTTTTCCAAAAAAATACATTTTTTCAAAAAAAGTACCTTTTTCCAAAAAAAAAATACATTTTTCCAAAAAAAAAAAACTTTTTAAAAAAATACCTTTTCTAAAAAAAGTACAAATAAAGTACTTTGTAAAAACAAAGTATCTTTTTCCAAAAAATTTCGTTTTTCCAAAAAGTACCATTTAAAATAATATATGTATAATTTCAAAAAAACTACTTTTTTTCCTCCCCCCACGGATATCTCCACTAAAACAAGGTTTCTTGATATTCGGCATAGACGTGCGCTAAGACGGGATTTTTGGAAATTCCTACCGGAACGGGCAAAAAGGGGAAAAGTCTCCCCATAAACAGTCTCACAAATTGGAAAAGTGCCTGCCTAAACCCCTGGAGGTAAGAAGTTGAAATTTTGTATAAAGGTTCCTCCTAGACATCGACTAATTCCCTATAGGATATCCCAAAAGCAAATTCGGAATGTGAGTTCTTCCTTCTGTGTAGGCGTCCGCTTAGACGGAATTTTTGAAATTCCTATCGGGAGGGGAAATAAGGTAAAAGTCTCCTCCTGACGGCTTGCCCAATCCCTTTTGGCCAACCTAAAATTTTAAATATGTATTCCTTGGAGTAGGACTAACTCACCGGCAACGTAATTTTTCTATTTTGGAACAGGAACATAGTAAAAATGGTGGTTGAAAGGGAAAAATGTCCCCACTAACGGCCTGCCCAAACCGCTTAGGCAATGCAGTTGAAATTTGGTATGAATGTTCCTCATCCATCGCAGATAGCCGCGAAGATGGAATTTTTGTAAATTCCTAAAGGGAGGGGCAAAAAGAAGAAAAGCCTCACCTTGGGGGCCGGTAAAAACCCCTTCGGCTAGAAACCTGAAGCTTAAAATGTGCGTCCCTGGAGTAAGGGCTAACTTATTAGAAAGATACTTTTTTGAATTTTGGACAGGGTCGTTATAAAATGGGGGCTCAAAAAGGGAAAGTTGCCCCTTAACGACCTGTCCAAACTGCTGGAACTAGGAAGCTGAAATTCGGTACTTAGGTTCCTCTTCCAGCCTAATTCCAACCGGGAGGGACAAAAAAAGAAAAAGTGTCCCCCTTGACAGCCTGCTCAAACTGCTGGAACTAGGAAGCTGAAATTCCCTGTCGATGGATTTTCGGAAATTCCTACCGAGAGGGGCACAAATAGTAAAAGTTGGCTAGAAACCTGAAATGTAAAACATATGTTACTTGGAGTATGGGCTCACTTACCGGGAAGGTGCTTTTTGGACAGGGACATTGCAAAAATAGGGATTAATGAAGCGAAAAGTGCCGCTTAAAGGCCTGCCCAAACCGCTGGAGGTAGGAAGTTGAAATTTGGTATTAAAGTTCCTCCTCTATTGTAGACATCCGCTAAGATGAGATTTTTGGAAATTTCTACAGGTAGGGTCAAAAACAGGAAGTCTCCCCCTTATCGGCCTGGCCAAACTGCTGGAACAAGGGATCTTAAATTGGGTTCCTTCTCCAACATTGACGTCCCCTAAGATGGTATTTTTGGAAATTCATACCGGGATGGGTAAAAAGGGAAAAAACTTCCCCCTTGATGGCCTGGCCAAACTGCTGGATATAGAGATCTAAAATTATGTATGTAGTAGGTTCCTCCTCCAACGCAGACGTCCTCTAAGACGGAATTTTTGGAAATTCCTACCGGGAGGGGTAAAAACGGAATAATTCTCCCCCTTGATGGCCTAACCGAACCCTTCGGCTAGAAACCTGTAATATATAATATGTTTTCCTTGGAGTATGGGCTAACTTATCGACAAGGCATTTCTAGGACTTTGGACAGGAACGTGGTAAAATGGTGGTTCAAAAGGGGAAAATTGCCCCCCCCCCCTTTAACATCTGCGTCTTTAGCTAGAAACCTAAAACTTAAAGAACAAGTGTATATGAAAATTAAGAAACTAAATAGGAAACGAGTGGAATTGAAACACTACACAAGTGGAATGAAATGGATATAAACGTTGAACGAGTGGAATTGAAATTATAGACAATGCAAATGGATTGGAAGAGGGAATTACCTGTTCAAACACTATCCACGGAATATGAAACTTATGTAGCATTGAAACATACTCTCCAAAAAGTTAAACAAATTTTCTAAAAGAGAAAAAACCTTAGAAAAGGAATGGAACTTATATATTCCGATATTTAAACTTCATGTAACGAAGCACCGGTGGAAGAAACCGACGCAGTCAATTTTCCAACTGAATTTGTGAATTTACTTGAATTGCCAGGTCTACCTTTACATAAACTGGAATTAAAAAAAAAAACTTTAAGACACGCTAACAACGTAGCGGGCTTTGCCCGCAATTTTTCATATTATAAAATGCTTTCCAACCCTACTTTACGTTATTTATTTTCATTCAAAACACAAATGAACAAAACTACTTACGGGTCTATCTACCTAAGTTCGCACTTTACCAAATTATCTTAACATACACACGTATATTGCAATTTATTATGGATTCATTGCTAACAATCCACTTTCATGAGAAAAAGTGATCAAATATTTATTTATTTTAAACCCATTGTTATGCAGAATTATTTATTTGTGGTGGCTGTACTTTAAATAAAAAGCGAATTTTAAAAAAATTGCTAGGGGGGGGGGCACGCTAACAACGTAGCGGGCTGCGCCCGCTAATTGTACTATATTTCGATTAACAGTCGAACCATGAACTTTTAAAGTTTAAATTTAGCTTTATAACTTCACAATTTCCTTGAGCTAAGGTTTATTTTTTATATATAAAAAAATTTTTATTTTCAATATTTCGCTACTCCATTCTGTAGCATCTTCAGGAATTAACAATTATTTCAAAATTTTTTCAAACTTTCAAATTGTTTATAATTTGTTAATTTGTTAATTAAATTGTTATTTCCTGAAGATGCTACACAATGGAGTAGCGAAATATTGAAAATAAATTTTTTTTTATATAAAAACAAAGCTTAAGCTCAAATGCAAGGAGCATAGGGCCGCAACAAGATTATTCCAACACAGGAATGTGATGGTCTTCCTATACGTCGACTGCCTTGCGGGTTCCAGTCTATAGCTTGTTTTCAAATACGGTTTTTTAAATTCCATTTTTAAATACTAAAATTCTTTAGTAAAATAAATATACAATATATACAATAATATTGATCTACGTACATAAACTATATCGTAGGAATTAATTCTTTTTAAAGAACTCAAATTCGATCCAATGAAAATGTCACATTCGAATGTTATCAACAAATATTGGTTTTAAAAACAGAACAGAATTTATGTATGAAAACTAGCAAATAAATGAAAAATTTACCACATTTCGATAAAAGTAAAACAACATTAAAGTCAAAATATATTTTTTGTTTAAAGCATTAATTTTTAAAGTTTAAATTTAGCAGTCAATAAAATATAATGGGTTTTTTTACTTCATTATTATTATTTGCAAACATTTATACCAGCATTTGATAAGACAAAAAGAAATGTTATTGAATATTTTTTTAAAAAATTTAAATTCTTAAAGCATAAATTCCAAATATTAATGTCCTCTTTAACAAATACTGGGTTTTTTTAAAGACTCATTTATGAATATAAAAATTCTTTAACCAACCACATCTACTATTTCCCGGTATTCAGGATATAAAATGTAACTTTCAAAAGAAAATTAATAAAAATTTTACAATTTGTATTAGAAATACTGGGAAATATTAGTCAATTTGTGAATTTCCCCTTAATCCAAAACTTACTTCTTTGTAAACCACCCAGATTCGGTTCAATAAAAATCTCATGGTAAATTTAGTTTATGAAATATAATTAAAATATAGTGGTTTTCATAAAAATGCTGGTTTTATATAGGGAAATTTGTAAATAAAATAAAATTTGTAACAAAATTTTGAGGAGCAGTAGAATACCGCGATTTTTTTTTTAATTTTAGTTCAAACGATGCATCTTTAAGGGAAATTTTAAGAGTATAAATAAAAATACTGGGTTTTTGAATTCAATAGAAATTGAAAACTATTTATATCCTTATTTTATACTATTTTATAAGACCACACAAAAAGGAACGCGTGGAAAATTCGTAGTATTTTTATATTTTTTTGTAATACTGGGCTAAAAAACCCAGTATTTTTCACAAAAATTAAAAACGATTTGCTTTAAACTGAAAACTTAGATTTTCTAATTTAATAATAATTCAAACTTACCACATGTACACTGCTTTGTAAATTGCTGGATAACATTGTTGTCGCTGCTTCTGTGGGTTTCTTTTCCGTCTTCTTGGCAGTCCGTTTATTTTTACTTTCAAGAAAACGTTTCTGTAAAGTACTGGTTTCGTGATTCTGTTGTTCACAGACGGTGCTGAAAGTTTGTTCGTAACGGGGTACACAATCGGTTTGACGTCGTCTATAGTTTTCCATGCGACGTCGCAAACGTTCAAACATTTGTTGATGTTTGGGTGGCACCATATCTGCACCGATGACGCCGCCAGCGCCATTGGGTGAGGGTACGGCATTGAGAGCAGCTTGTTGTTGCTGTTGTTGGGCGGATTGTGATATATTCGGGTTGTTGCTGTTATTATTTGGGTTTGTTGTACCAGAGCTGCCATTTCCGTTGCCGCCAGAGCAAAGGCTGCCGCTAATTCCGCCTCCCGCGTTTGGGTTTGTTGCAGGATTTGTATTGAAGGGTGAACGTTGTGGTTGCTGCTGCTGTTGCACTTGTATCTGTTGCTGTTGTTGCACATTGTGCACGCGTTGTTGTTGTGATGCCTGTAATTGTTGTTGCTGTTGCAAGTGCAAATTTAGATTTTGTTGTTGTTGCAATTGTTGTTGATGATGCTGCAAATGCTGTTGTTGTTGCAATTGTATATTTAACTGATGTTGCCGCTGTTGTTGTTGTCGATGTTGTTGTTGATGTTGTTGTTGTTGCTGGGCGGCTGCCTGATTGGCGCTCTGGTATACTGGAAGACCTCCCGCATCCATAAATACAAATTTTTCTCTACTTTTTTGTTGTTTCACTGTAGGGCCGGCTCGTTTTACTTGTCCTTTCTGAATGTTTCTCCAAAAATCGGATTTTAACTTCTTGGCATGGCGTTGAAGTTATAGCCCAATTATTCGGAGTTTATCCTTCAAAAAACAGCAACAAGTAATAATTGATTTATAAACAACTTTCTAATTTTAAAAGGCAGTGTTTAAATTGTTGTTATAAACTATATTTTGTTAAGTTTTATTTTTTTGTATAGAATACTATTGTTTTAGAGTACTTTTTCTTTGTGTTTTTTTTGTTAGATATTTCCAAGATTTTCTTAGTGTTTCCTTAAAGATTTTCTTGGCTTTTGTATTTTTTTTCTAGGCCGTCATTTATTTAGACTTTTTCTGTTTTTTTTTTTTTTTTTTTTTTTACTTTGTGTATTTCATGTAAGTTTTCTAGGTTTTAATTCATCAACTGTGCTCTTTACAAGAGGGCGTCTTTCTTTTTTAGTACTTCATCTTATTTGTGTTGATGATAATTTTCCAGGCAATATATAAATTTAAACTTTAGGTTAGTAGAGAACGCCATATTGGATAAACTGAAAATGGATATACAAACAAATATAGTTTAATATTTAAAATACGTAAAAAATTATAATAAAATACTGGGTGCCATTGGATTTTGTAGATTAAATATAACTTAATTATTAATAAGCAATACAGGTTTGATTTAATGGTTTTGATTTTATTAATGATAATAATATATAGAAAACATAGAAATACTGGGTTTTTCTAATAATGACAACAATCAAGTAGAACTTAAAATACACTGTGATTTGATATAAAACACGTCGAAACCCGAACTCTTGTTTAGTTTAAGAACCACAATTTCCAGTTAGTTTAATGTTTAAAGGACATAAAAAATTTTAAGAAATACTGGGTTTTTTATTTATTGGATTTTATAGATTAAATATAACATTTTTAATAACACAATACAGGATTTTTAAATGGGAAATATTTCAATTTACGAAAATTTATGCATTAATGATAAGAATAATATTGTTACCAAAATGGCTTGGCCTAGTAAAGAAAACCCTGGACTTTTCTAGAAGAAAATAGCCCAAGAGACAGGATGGACAAAATACATCAATCTGGCAACGTAGTACTATATTTAAAAAAAAAATAAATAAAACAGAAAACAAAAAAAATATTTTGGTGTTGTATAAGAAAATGTTTTGTAAATGTCTTGCAAAACATTCATACTGGCCTCTAGTGTCTATTCGTGTTTTGGTTATTATAATTGGCTGTTGTTATTGCTGTGACAGCACCAGGCGGGTTTATCTAAGGGAGATAAATGGACGTTTTAGAAGGTAAAACGTAACAATTGGTGTCAGCGTTGGGACTGGTTATTTTGATTGCAATAGAAAAGAATCCGGTTTATTTAAGGAAAATAAACCAACGTTTTTAAAAGGTAAAAACGTAACAACCCAAGAAACATTTTTACGGACTCTCCGGGACGTACGGATTCATGAATTCGGCTTTTACGGCACGTTAACTGTCCGTAGTGTACGTATCCGTCAATGCTTGTACGTATACGGAACATTAACGGACCGTATAAATGGATTTTCGAACACAATACGTTTTAACTCCGTATTGGTGTATCCGTTTCCGTACCTTTAAATACGGATTTCATCGGCTGCAGTTTGTTTACAAAATAAAAAATTATATTTTTGTAAAGTCGATGAAAATATTATTATAATGGGAATATATGGAGAATATGCAATAGAGGGAATTCTTTCTATCACACCATTAATCAAACAACATCAAGTAACAAGGTAAGATTTATGAAACTTAATGTTTCACAATGTTTTGTGTATAAAATGTGAGAATTTGCATCGTGTACACAGTCAATTAAAACATAACTAATTTATTGTCTCTTTTCCATATAGATGTTGGATTTTACTCCGGGTCCCTAAGCGCTGGATAGATAGGTAAACCGAGCTTGATGTGCAAAATATTGTATTGAATTTATAAAAAAGAAAAAAAAAGTACTTTGTATTGAAAATAATAAACATATGGTCTATTTTTGTTGAAAAAATCGGTAGGATACGGACAAGGAAATACTCCGTTATTACACGACATATCGGTCCGGAAACGGTCCGGCATTGACGGACTTTCAGCGGACTAGTCCGTTTTTTACATGACATAACGGTCCGTAAACGGTCCGTCATTGACGGACTTTAAACGGACTTGTCCGTTTTTAAGACGACATGCCGGTCCGTAAACGGTCCGTCATTGACGGATTTTCTACGGATTCGAATCAGTTTCGATGTTCCTTATGTTCCGTTTTCTGGTCCGTTTACGGATCCAGAAAACGGTACGTATACGGAGTTGGATTCCGTTTATGACGGACCGAAAACGGTGCGTAAACGGAACGAATTGTTTGTTGGGAATATATAGAAAACCTAAAAATACCGACTTTTTCTAATAATAATATCAACCAAGTTAAAATTAAAATACACTGTGATTTGACATAATACAAACTTGTGAAAATCCCACTTCTTGTTTGGTTTAAAAATCACAATTTCAAGTTTGTCACAACATATTATTTTTTATTCTAAAAATAATACTGTGTTTTATATAACATAAAACATGTGTTATATAAATACATCAATAAATTTGACAAAAAAAATCTATTTATCTAATCTATCTATTTTCTATAAATAACTTCATTGTAGGCATATACGAGGTCTTTATGAAATCCCCACCGGAATTGGATTGGAAACGGATTTGGATTCTATAAACGAGTTTATAAAAATTAAGGGAAATGGCATTACAATGACGTCATAAAACTTTTTGAATATGTATGTTTCAGAAAATCTACACTCAAAAAAAAAAAAAGACATGAACTAAAATTTAATAAAAAAAAACTAACTTCAAAATAGTTAAAAAATTTTCCTCTACTTAAGTAAAATTTTACTAAAATTTTGGAAAATTTACTTAAAGCAAATAAAATTTCCTAAATATGAGTAAAAACGAAATAGTTATTTACTCAAAAATAGTTCATCATTTTCCTAAATAATATTTCCAGATTTCAGGAAAACATAATTTCTACCAAATAAAACTTTTATTAGTTTTCGGGAAACATATCTTAGTTTTAAGGAATTTGCATCTTAAAAAGAAGGAAAACTAATAATAATTTTCTCTTATTTAGTTCAAAATATGTGGCTAACTTAAAATGAGTAAATAGCTGGACTTATAGTGAGTTATTATTTTTTTTTTTTTTTGTTACTTGCAGTAAGTTAAACTAAATTTTAGAAAACTATTTCAAAATTTTTTTTTAAGTCTATCACTTTCTAATATTTGAGAATAGTTTTCTAAATATTAGTTCAAATAAATAAAATCACAAAGCACTAATTATTTTCCCGTGCAGTAATAAAAATTTATTTGGTTTTAGAAATTGATGAACCACTTCTAAGAAATTTTTTCTTACAACTTAGTTCACATTAATTTAAAAAAAAATTAAATGAAATATTCTTTTCTACAAGTCAAAATTTTTCTATTTTTTGGGAAATAATGAACTTATTTTATGGATTAATTCCTTAAATAAAGGAAAAAAATCCTAAGAAATTTTTGGCATTACTGCGCAAAAGAAATATGTCTTAGTACAGCAACCAGGGCTGCCATATAATTTTTGTGAAAAATCGGCACTTTTCCTCAAAAAAAATCGGCATTATCGGCACTTTGATTTAAAACTCATTAAAAAATATATATACTCTTAAAAAAATATATAAAAAAGACATTTCAGTGTAAAATAATATAATTTACACTGAACTTAAACTAATTTCAATTAAATTAAATTTTATAATTCAACAATTAAAATAAAAAAAATGTATTTTGAAATAAATTAAATAATAACAAAAATGTTAGTTCAAATATATTAACTTATGCCAATACTACATACATTAGTTCTAAAATTTTTAAATTTATTTTTCTCTACAAAAATAATTCTTTTTTCAATCAATTCGCATAAAGAAAGTTTTGTTTTTATGAATAAGCAAATACTTTATAATAACTTTAAATCACTGATTTGATATAGAATTAAGCAAGATAATGATTTAGTATAATTTTTTTCTGATTTTTATTGGACTCTACAAATTAGAGTAGAGTCCAATAAAGACCGGCACCACAACCTTTTCTCTGGAGAGGGATTTGATTTAATTTTGATTCGATTAAATAATTTGTTTGATGAGATAATTCGCGAAGTATAAATAAAATTAGCCATTTTTAATTGAAATGTTTGTTAAAATTTAACCAATTTGCTTGATTATTTAAAACGAATCAACAAAAATTAAACTAATTCTTTGAATAAGATATTGATTGAATAAAGTAGGAAATAATTTAATCAATAAAATAATAAAATTATGCGAAGCGATCCGGATAAAATTTAATCAGATTTCAAAATGGAATTAAGGAATTATGATTTTAAAAGTCTGCCATACACCTTGCAATAATACGCAAATATTGTTAAAAATATATCGTCCTCTTGCCTTCATATTGCAATAAGTTATATAATTCTTTTACACAAAATATGACATATTGTTTTTCATTTATTTTGGGAAATACAAAAATTTCAATATAAAATATTCAATCAAATGAACTTTTTCACAAAGTCAAAAATTGCACAAGAATATTTAGTTTGGTGTATTTTTAGCTTCCAATTATTGAATTTCAGATTCACTTAGTAAAATAGAAAATTCTATAAGAATGTCAAAGATAGAAGTATTTTATTATTTATTAATATGCATAATAAATCACTAAAAATTAAAAATCGGTATTTTTCGCCCAAAAATCGGCATTTTGCATATTTTTCAATAAAAAATCGGCAAAATGCCGAAAAATCGGCAATTCTGGCAGCCCTGACAGCAACACTAGCATGCTGTTTTCTCTCTCACAATATAAAATACAATGAGAGTCAGTGATGGGATTTGTGGCACAATTGAAGGTTAATTGGTACACTGGCACAATTTATATGTACTAGTTTGGTACATTTTTGTTATTTCCAGAAATTTATAAGAAAACGAATTTATTAAAAAAAAAAAAACAATCCTAAAAATTAAAATTCTTAAAAAGGGTTTATAGAATCCAACAATCGGAAATTTCCGTAAGAAAACTCCTTTGCTTGTACGGAAATTTTTGAAAGGAAATTTCCAATATTGGATTCTATAAATCCAATTTAATTAATTTGATTAAATTAATTAAATTTAATAAAAAATTTTAAATGTTATATATTTATTATATGTTTTTGTTTAAATTGTTAAAACATAAATGTATTAAAAGTTTTATGATGTCATTGCAATGCCATTTTAATAAGCCCGTTTACAGAATACAACCCGTTTCCAATCCAATTCCGGTGGGGATTTCATAAAGACCACGACAAACTTTAAACACGGATTTTTATAATTCTCTAATATGAAATAATTTTTATTATTGCGTGTATAAATTAAAAATGCGGGATCCACAATAGATGGCGTATCTTTTACACATGGTTTGTGTCTTTAATAACTTATATGGCATTTTGGAGGGTAAATATCTGTCATTTATTCTCACTTAGTCGTTGAACGAAATAATGTAAACAACAAAATTTCTTTTGCTTCTAAAATGTCGAATTGTGCTTGTCATTGCGAGAGATTGGGTCACATGAATAAAACTTAGCAATTATTTCAAAGTACTTCAAAGGAATTACTTTGAAGTAATTCCTTTGAAGTAATTGCTATTCATTTTAACTCCAAATTTACCAATTGGCTGCTAGAAAAGCATGAAATGTAAACGAAAATTAAAAAATTCAATTTCTGGTCTACTCCCAGGCAGACTAGATTTGTGAAGTAATTGCTTAAAAAACCCTGTATTTCCCCCTATTAGTAATATCTATTTTTTATTCATTCCATTGTGCTTTATTCTCTTCCATAAAAGTACTTTTTAAACAAGTGCAAGAGGTGCACTGCAATTCAGTACTGTTTTCGATACTATTTTCATAAGCGGATAAAAAGCAATTTTTCATTATATTTATTTTATATATTTTTAAAAATTTAGAAACGAAAAAAATATTGAATTTAAACAAATTAATTATAAATATTAAAAAAAAAAAAAAAATAAAAAAATAAAAAAAAAAAAAAAAATTTAATAAAATTAAAAAAATATTGGTCGCCCCAGGAATCGAACCCGCGATCATCTGTTTAGAAATACCAAATGATACGAAAATCACTTTTTAGGATCACTTTTAGAGCAATTGTGCTTTAGAAGCAATACTTAAGTGATTTTTTCGATGTTGTTTAAGAAGTAATTCGAAAAAAAACTGTAGAAATGTATAAGCGGATAGTTAGGAAGCAATAAAAGAAGTGAGTTTCTGAAATTGTTTAGCATTACTTCAAAAAAAGCAGTAAAAATGTAATGGCGGATACTTGTAAAGCAGTGAAAGAAATAGTTTGTAAAGCATTACTTCCAATTTATTTGGCTGGGTACAGAAAAAACTGTAGGCACCAACAATTGAATTTGTAAAAGCAATCACATTTTCTCTTAAATTGAAATTTTATTCCCAACAATTTTTTGTATGAAATATTTGTAACTCGTTTGTAAATTGTTATCTTTCATATAAAAATTGTTTAAAAATAAAAATTCAAAGTTACAAAAAAAAAAAAAAAAAAAAAAAAAAAACTTTTTTGGATTTACAAATTTCTTAAAAAGGCACCAACTTTTTAAAAAGTTTTTTTTTTTTTTGTTTTTACAAATTTGGTATGAGAAACGTGTTTGAAAATTTAATTAGAATTTTGTAAATTCTTTCTGTGTATTAAATATTAAAAAAGAATTAAAAAAAAATTAAAAAATTAAAAAAGATTTATTTTCCCAGGAATCGAACCAGCGATCATCCGTCTGGAAGTAAAATGTATCAAAATTCATTTTTAAGATCACTATTAGAGTAATAATTAGGGTTTTTCTATTCCCGGACTTTTTTCATTTCCCGGGACAGCGGGATTTTTTTTTTGGAATTTCCCGGGATCCTGGGAATTCCCGCTCGTTTGAAAATAAAAATATCCGACGTATGTTGTACTTGAAAAACTCGATTTCTATTAAAACAACTTACGACAAATCTTTTGCTTGTAGTCATGAGAAAATCTACTGAATATATTCTGAAATAAGGGCTTAATATAAAATATTCATGTTTTCTACTTTTTCGAGATCAATTCGTTTAACAGTTTAAATGGCGAATTAATATATGGGTGATATCAAAAAATGTGATAAAAACCGTGTAACCACCTAATTTCCAATGCATGGATTACATTTGAGTTACATATTTCGATATATATCACCGCATTGTCACCTGTTTTACAAAATTTATAATAATCTGACCAATTTCACAGTACAATGTGGAGAAAAAAAAATATTTTTTTGCCTAAAAATTAAAATTTTTTTTTTAAATTCATAAAAAATTTTAATTTTTAGGCAAAAAAATATTTTTTTTTCTCCACAAATTTATTTTTACCGGCAAAACTGTTGATTATAAAGAAAAATGTTATATGAACGGATTAAAGAAATTGTAATTCTAAATTTTTCTAAATTTGTTTCATCAAAATCGGACAAGTAGTTCTCGAGTTACAACTAAGCGAAAAAACATCAAGATAAGGAAAAAATTTAAAAGGTCATAAAAAAAAATTACACATACGAACGCCAAACCCTTTGAGGGTTTTACTATACTGACCTAGTACCATCACCCTGACTTGGAATTTCTCACCCCCCAGACAATAATCCCAAAAATGTTCCATAGTGTTTTTGGTTAATACATAAAATTTGTGACCAATTTTATAGGCTAAATGTAAACTCCGTAACAAGTAACTCATAAGGTTTTTTAACTTTAATAGCTTATATTTTAATAACCAATAAAGCTAAACACTAACTGCAGGAATTTTTATGAAGAGGAAAAGTGCCGTTTTTAATAAAAATTAATACATTTTACAAACTTTTTCGTATATCTTAGCTATCACGACTTCAACTCTGTAACGATTTTTCGTCATAATTTTTGATAAAAATGCATATACCAGAATTTTGGAGTTATCTATTATTAATATTGCGAAAAGTATAATGTTTTTTATATGCAAATGATCGTTGAACTGTAAGTAATCATCCAGTATAACAGACTTGAAGCTTTTCTGCAGCATGTAACATTCTCGAGATAAAAAAGGATGTCTTTAATAAGATTTGAAAAAATTTTGTAAACTCCGTTCCTGATTTTTACACCAAACTATTTAACGAGTAAGAAAAACAATGTCATATTTGGATTCACCTTGTAGGCATCATGCGATTTTGTTTCGGAAAAAAAATTCTGACAAATCGTTTCTGAAAGAAAACGAAAAAAGTAACCAAATGTAAAATCCGTAACTGTAAACTCCGTAACCACAATTGTTTGCATCAGGTTTCATTCAAATAAATGTAGATAAATGTTTAAAATATTTTAAAATAACCATAAACAGAGGTGATTCAACTAATATTTATGCGTCAAAAGACGATTCAACTAATAATTTTGCGTCAAATCAAAAAAAGTTATCAGTTTTTTACCCTAAGCTGCTGGGGCAAAAAACGATTGATTTTGCATTTCATTGGTTTTGAATAGATATTTCGAGTTATTACTGACATTAGTTTGACAAATTCAATTTGTTTCACACAATTTACAAATTTTTTGATCGCGAAATGTTGTTTTTAATATATTATTTTGTAACTGCGCAACTGCTGTTGGGATTTTAAAAAATTTTATTTTTTTGAAAAGCATTTAAAAGGACCAAAAATACAAAATTAAAAAAAATAAAATTTTTTTTCGCGGAATGAATTGTATTTTTATTCGCGAAACCGCCAATTTGATAAACACAAATTATATATCATTGGAAAGCAAATTGAAAACCCAAATACGAAAAACTAATAAATTGAAGAAAATTCGTACGCAATTTTTTTGTTATATCTTTTGCTTGCAGAAATGTAAACTCCGTTACAACAAAAAAAAAAATTAAAATTGTGCAAAAAAAAGTTATTGCGACAACTTGTAGAAGAGATTTTTTGCAATTAGATTTATAATGACTAAACTTACTGATTCCATTAAGAAAAAACCGAAATATTAACACTTTTTGCTTCTCACAAATTTGGCCCAAAAATTTATCACATTTTGTGATTTCACCCATATATTAAAAAAAAACTCTTAGAAATAGATTAATTAAATATTAATTCGCGGTTGAAACGGTTAAACGAATTGAATCATCAATTCATTCAGTATATATTGGAATTGTTAATGGGCGCAAACTTGTATTTGACCAGCTTTAGAGTTAGAACTAACATCGATTTTTTGCTTAAATATGGAATCTCAAAATTTATGTTTCTAGATATTTTGCTTCTATGCAGATTTTCAAAAGTATTCATCTAGAATTATTTTTATAAAAAAGTTTTCACACAAATTTTTAGGCAAATCGTCTAAATCTTTTTATAAAAATAGACACTAAAATATTATTAAATAGTTTTTTAACTTTAGTTGGTATTTTTTGAATAGAAATTTTTATGCCACAATTACTTAAGAAAAACTATTTAATTTTCATTGTTGCATTTTAAATTAATATATAAAAAATCCAAAGTAATTTTAAAAAGCATTTGATGCATTATTTTAAAAATAATAGTAAGCTTTAAAAGCAGCTAGAAGTTTTCAACTCAGTGGCGTTAAGAAATATATTATTTAAATAACCCAGAGGACGATTTGCGATGCAAATCGAAATATCGGTAGAAATTTAAAAATATAATATTCAAAAATAAAATACAAAATATTTTGATTTTTATTTTTTAAAAATAATGATCTAAAGCCAAATATTAACTACAAATATAACAACGACAAAGTTCAACAATATTTAATCTAACAAATAAATAAAATTTAAAAAATACAACTGAAATAAAGGAATAGCAATTGAAATTAAAATTAAATTATTTGAAATAATAAAAATTCAAAACACATCAATTGAAAATACGAAAATATTGTAAAGCCGAGTTTTTTTTTGGAGGTATTTGGAACTGAAATACTGATGTTGAAATTTTGTATATATTGCTTTATTTGACCAAAGATCATCACTAAAAAATAAAATTTCTGAGGTACGAATATTTTTGTTGTGATTTAAACTTGGTAATGACTAATAAAATTTGTTTTCGGTTTAACTAAATCAAATTCAACTGACATCCCAAAAAACTCGGCCTAAATATTTATACCTACCAATTCAGTTTATTAAATTTTAAATCGCATTTCTTAATTTTAAATATTTTTTATTTAAATTAATTTCAAAATAATCAATGTTTTTAATTTAAATATAGCTTCCAAAATTTTATTAATATACTGGCTATAACTTCTGTAAAAGAAAAAAAAGAAAATCCCGGGAAATCCCGCACAAAATTCCCGGGATTGCGGGATTAAAATAAGGGCGGGATTCCCGGGACATAAACCCTAGTAATATTGCTTTAAAAGCAATACTTAAGTGATGTTTTGGAGCTGTTAAAATATACTAACGGATACGTTGGAAGCAATGAAAGAAGTGATTTTTTTTTTTACTTTTCAAATAAACCTCAATCGGTTATGGAAAATATATTATGAGTGTATGGCATTATATAAGATCATTTAAAGAAAAATAATGTAATATATATTTAAATATGTATGGTAATGCATATTGACACATATAATTACATATAAAAATATATCATTAGATAAAGCCACATATGATTATATATAAACTTTTTTTTTTAAATATTTTGAGTATATACAATATATTTAAAGAGTGCGCTGGCGAGGGAGTTTGCTTAATGCAAATTATCCTTTCTAAACAACCAATTTTTTCTTTTTTGTTAATTAAAAGAAGTCTGTTTAAAAAATGCTACAAAAACTTGGACTTAAATCTAAATCTGACAACAACAACAACAAACTGAAATAAACTCAATGATAATGATGATTTTATAAATCAAAATTTGTACAAAAAAAAAAAACTTCAAAATCAAAATAATAAAAAGATATGAACTACGTGACATATAGCACGAGTATAAAATTGAAATAAACAAATATAAAATCAAAAAAATTACATTAACTAAATTTTTACAATTATAAATTTAAAAAAAAACCATAATTTCAAGTACCAAAAAAGGCAATAAAAAACCAACCATTAACAAAATTTAAAGTTTGTTTTCATAAATTTGTATTAAAAAATATAATTTAATATAAAAAGCCACCAGTTGTTAACACATGAAACATTTTTATTTTAAATGACAATATTTTCAAAACAAAAATTTACGTATTTCTACGAATTTATGTAGAAGCAGACGACAATATGGAAGATTGAAACTGACAAAATATTGTAAAAAAAAAACTGTATTACTTCGCTTAAATGACACAATATGACTGCCTGACTGGACGGTATGGATGACTTGTTGTTGTCTGTATTGTCTGCTTGACTGGCTGTTTCGTTCGTTGGCTGACTCTGACTCTAACTCTGACTCAAAATAAAAACTCCCTGTAGCACAAGAGCACAGAGTACTATACAATAATAGCATACAACACCATTTAATACAACACTAATGCTCAAAACGAACCTACAAATGCTTAAACAACACACTTTCAACATACAAATAATAGTAAGAAAATTAAAAGCTGATGAAGAACGACTTTAAAGAGCCTTACAACACTTATAGTGTTGGCAAAATATGGCTAACTAGCGTCAAACGGATTGATTTTTTACTTTAAAGAGAAAACTCATCTTCATAACAGTACCCAGTCAGAAATCGCCAGTGGTACAAAAAATCAAGCACTGGCATACCACTGGGTAACCATGGTATTAAAAATAAATGACTGGCAGAACACTCATTTGGGACGCTTTGCCAGCGTTTGAAAAAAGCGTTTTGCCAGTATTTGTTTTATAAAAATTTCGGTGGTTTATAAAAAAAACCACTGGCAAAGAATTGGCTTAGAGTGATATGCCAAGGTTTGCAACCAGTGGTTATCCAGTGCTACCTAGCCAATGCTACCAGGCGTACAAAAATCAATTCACTGAAAAACCAATGATTTTATAAAAATGCTGACGCTTCGTTAAAAAATGTTTGTAGGCGGAAGGTTCCGAGTTCAAATCCGGTTGCAAGCAAAAAAATTTTTTGGGATTTTTTTTAATTTAAAATTTTTTTTGTTTTATAAAATCAATTTTTTTGTTTGTGGGAAAGCTCCTTCAAGACCAACTTTTTTTTGCCCTCCAAACACTGGCATACTAGTTAATAAAAATTGTTTGCCAGTACTAGCATTTTGGCACAGCCAGTAGTTGTCCAGCTATTATCACTCATTTATGTGTTTAGCCATTAAATATTATATGTCTCGTTAGCTCAGTGGGTAGAGCAATCGTCTGCCAATCTGACGGCCTGGGTTCAAATCACGGCAGGGTCAAAAAAATACATATGAACTTTTTTTTAATTTTATTTTGGAAAATATATTTCCAGACCACCTATTTATTGGTTTTGCCAGCGTTTTGCCAACGTTTAAAAATTTTGTTCCTCCAGTGCTTTTCCGGCGCTTTTTGAACAGCCGGTCCTTTTGTCTAATGATGTTATCATTTTGGGAATGGGAAAGCACTTTTTGCCAATACTTGTACCACCTGTTAAAGTGCTTTACCACCGCTTTCCCGTTTGTATTTTTCTGACTGGGTATTGTCAGAATAGTTTTAACACATGTCCCCATTAGAGCGTTCAAAAAGATGAAAATAAACTTTAGGAGTTTCGATTAGGCTAATTTTGGTGGAAATCGGATAAAGAAAAGTCTCACCGGAAATCAATTGAAAATTTGGCAAAAAATTACTTCACTTTTTTTTAATTTTTTTTTTAATTTTTTTTTTTTTTAATTTTGTTATTAAATATATATGTATATTTTTTTTTACCAAATATTTACCCAATCGGAATTCTTACTTAATTATCTTTCCAAAAAGATACAAAAATTAAATATCCATCATTCTTAGCCAGCTAAAACACAGTTTCCAGTTTCATTTAAAAATGTTGGATATTTTTGACCCCAAGTGTATATAAGGGTTAATTTCAATGAAATTTTTTGAAATCCATAAACTCAAACGTTTTAAAATTTATTATGCAGATATTTTTATCAACCAATAAATTGTAACATTTTGAAAATTTTTTATTATTTTGACCCCACTGCATATAAGGGTTAATTTCGAGATTTTCTCTTTAAAAATCCTAAACTAAAAAACCTTTATGTTTATTATACAGATATTTTTGTCAAAACAATGACTTTTAACGTTTTTTTTAATTTTTGATCATTTTGACCCCAGTGCATATAAGGGTTAATTTATGTTTATTATGCAGATATTTTTATCAACCAATATATTTTAAAACCTACTAAATATATTTTAACGTTTTAAAAATTTTGGGTCATTTTAACCCTAAGTGCATATAAGGGTTAATTTCGAAGTTTTCTTCTTAGAAAGTTTAAATCCCAAAATTGGGACTAAATTCCCTTATCTAACAACACTTATTACGTTAAGGGAATTAAATGTGCTAAAATTCCAATATACACAAATTGCCTGCACTTGTACGTACAAACCATACGTCAATGTGGCAATATTTGTGAAAAGGTGACACGGAGGAAATAAGAAGATAAACAGAGAAAATCTGAAGTAGAATGTTTGTATATGTCTGTTTGATCACTTCTAAAATTATTCATATAGAGAAAATCTGACAATAAAAATATAAACAATAATACAATTTCATGGAAGATCACTGATGAAGCCTGTCCATAAAAAGGCAGAAACTAGATCTAGTCTGATTTGCAAATTTAATGTGTTTATAACTTTTGAGGAAGGTTTATTATTCTTCTTAACCTCAAACCTTCCAAAACTTATTTGACAAATTATGAAAAATAATCTGTGGAAGACATATCCCTATCCGGATTTCATTCTGGCCTAAGGAAATCGTCAGGTGACGACATTTTTATAATTTACAAACTCAATGAGAATTTCTTGTTCTCGTCTAGGAGCGTTATAAAACATTTCAAATATGAAAGAAAACACAAAAACAGCAACAGCAAAATTACCACAATTTGCTTTGCCATCTTTCAATTTACCACTCTGTTGTTGTAACAGATCTAGCTATGTAGTGAAATCCATTCTTTTATAAACAACAATTGATTCATATATGATTTATAGCGCCTAAATAAAACAATAAATTAAGATTTTAATATAAAGCTCATTTACAGGAAGAAGAAGAAAACATTTTAAATGAAAAATTTAAAAGACCCAACGGAATAACTAGACTGCCGCAGTTTCGTCTCAAATTCGTCAGTGGTTATTTTATGTGTCAATTTATCGGCTTGAGAACGATTATTTTATATTAAAAATCTATAATAAAAAACAATTTTTATTATTTCTTTCAATTTATTTTGTTTTAATCTCCGATATTTCGACCAACGTTGTTGGTCATCATCCTGGAATTTTTAAAAATTTTTTTTAAATAAATTAATATTTTCCTCCGCACTAATAGCAAGCACTTTGTTAGAGTTGTAATATAGCATTTTTGCTGTTACTATCTTACTAATTCTTTAGCAAAAAAAAAAAAAAATTTGTTGATTTTTTTTCAGTGTACTAATCGAGCAAAAAGTTTTATTGATTTTAGCAAGGATGTTTTTTTTTCACTTGCAAATCGGCTAAGTGTTAGCAAAACTTTTGCTGAGATTACTAATTTTTTTTGTTTTTGAATAATCAAGCTTGCGAATTTTTAGCAAACCCCTTTTGCTGAAATTATCAACTTTTTCTGCAAGCACGCTTCTAACTGACACAGCAACATTTTTTGCTGACTTTACTGATTTTTTTTCTGAGTGTATCTTTCAGTTTACATTTCCTTAGATAGAAAATCATACACAAAGAGCCCGTTTTATAATGAACACTTAATTTTTTTTTATCTTAACCCCCTGTTTTTACAAAGCGAATGGAATTGTTCCTCCAGAAGAGGAACAGGCGGAATTATTCCGTTCGCTTTATAAAAACAGGAAATAAGTCTAATATTTAGATCAAATAAGTTAACCCGTTATAACACTTTTTAATCTGGGTAGTTTTAGAATGAGTATCTCAAACGCTCAAATGCCTGAAAATCTTAAAATCTGCAGAAAAAAATTTCAATTAGGTGTTAGATTTTACCTATATGTTCACCATAGTATCCTTGTAAAATCTTTCATTACCAAATAAGCGGTTATATAATGTTGCTCAAAAATGTATTATCTTCTAAAAATTACAAATACATTTTCAAACTTAAAATACCCTATACTGTAGCAAAATCAAATGTAGAGTGTAAACAAATATTAAAGTAAACTCTTAACAAATTGCTTTATACATATTGGTGAGTAAGAGAGTTGCAGACACACAAAATGTCATGTTAAGTTCAGTTACAGTTAAGAAATCAACTCAAAATTAAGCTGGAATGTCAAACCATTCAAAAACTTTTTAAAGTTGTTTATGTCAGTCAAGATTGATCGAATCAAAGAAATTCTATCTTTACTTTTAGAAAAGACTAGACTAAAGAATTTTCCAAATTGATATCTTCAGAACATTTTTCATTTAGTAAATCTCCAATAACGAAAATCCAGCAACTGATATTATTCGTCGGAAGTTGGTGTATAAGATGATGTATTAACCGTATTCTTCAAAGATGCTTATCTAAAGCCGAATAACCTATGCCAGGTAAGGTCAGACTGATCGGGGTCCAGACATGTTGGATTTGCCGCATACACCCAGAAAACAGATTCAGTTCTGATAACCGCATTTGTAGCCAATCGCATGGTTCGGTTGTGGTAGCCGAATGTTTCAGTTGTGGAAACAGAAAACCAATTGAGACAGGACTAATTTGACTGCGGCAAAAATAACTCGGTAGCCGCAACCGGAAAATTCATTTGATGCAACTGAACCATTCGATTGGCAACAAATGGGGTTGTCAGCACCGAATCTGTTTTCTGGGTGTAGTTAAAGAGTTGATACACATCATGAAAAAATTGTATTTATTTGGTGTTTAGGTAAGGGTTGTCGAGGTAAGGTAAATATGGGCAAACAAAAATAAATGTAGGTAACTTGCCCATTTATTATTAATCCAGGGCTGCTCTGCTTCTAAGAGTCAGGCTTGGGTAATCAACTGTAATCACCTGATGTGAGGTTTGATTCAGTAGAACTCTGGTTTTTACATTTACGATCTTTGTTCCTCTGGTGGATGAATTTCTGATGACTTTTGTGCTATAGTCCGGCGCAAAGATGCATGCCGACTCAGAATAACCGCGAAAGTATGAGGCCAAAAACTTGCGGGTTTCTTTAAAAAAGGAAGAAGTACGAATTGAGAAGAATTATATAACGAAGTGTAGAAGGGTTACTTCCATAGTGGCCACAGTGATATATTTGATAATTTCAAATAATTATTTTACACTTGTTGGATTTTTTAATAAATTTCATGGAATTATCGAATCTTTGCCCTAACCATCATTACTGGTCTCCACGATTATAATTTTAATGATAATGGAGCTTTACCTGATAAACAAAGGCCGAAGGCGTCAAATCTGGTGATTTTGGCGGCCAAATTGCTTCAAAATTTTGTGAAATTATTCTTCCTGAGAATTTCTTTCGCAATAAATTTAATGTTTTGTTGGCTCAGAGTCGTTTGGCTACAATTCTTGCACTACAATTCTTCGCCGCCCAACTAACAAATTTTGCTGTTCTTCAATGCTTTCCCTTACAGCGGCGATATTTTCAGTTGAACGACCGGGACGAATATGAACTGGTATTGTTATACCATTTGACAAATGTCAAAAGAAAAAACAAAAAAAAAAATATGTCAAAAGAAATAATACACTATTGAAAAAGAAACTCAAACTTGGAAGACCCTATACATTAGGAAATAAATTTTAAAATATTGTTACGTTTTACCTTTTAAAAACGTTGGTTTATAACCAATTCCACCACTGACACCAATTGTTACGTTTTACCTTCAAAAACGCATGTTTATCCCCTTCAGATAAACCAGGTTGGTGCTATTTGCAATTAAAATAACACACACTCTTTTATATGATTTAAGCTTATTCATTAATTTAACACTTTATTACTTTACATACAACAATCCAACACACACAACTATACAAACACTAGTGTGTAACGCTATGCTAATACGCAATTAACAAACTCTAGTACACAACTGACTATACAATATCTGAGGCGCAACTGAACTCCACAAATGGAATGCGCGACTTCTTTATACAATCGCTAATAATCCACTGACTGAGTGCAATGGGAACACTGTAGAAGGACACTGCCATATATATGAGGGATAGAAAGCTCATACATATTTCTTTCCAAATTGATACTGCCGTCGCTGGGGATCGAACCCTCAATATTATGTGTAACAGCCCAAGCAAAACATTATACAAAAACGTCCACAGCTTTTGAACTTACGATTACGGAACAGCTTTTAAGCCTACAATTTCCATTACATAAAATAAATCTGGAGGAAGAACGAATATTTAAGGAAAAAATCGTTGAGCTCAGCCCAACATGCTTTTTCGTAAATAAAAATTGAATGCTTCGCAGCTGTTGCCGAAACGTTTCGAAGGTCGGAGAACGAAAAAGATGCGGAAATAGTATAATGATCCGAATTTCCTAGAGGTGCAAGTGTTTTTACTTCATAGTTGTCCGAACGAGAAGTAAGGAAAAGGTCAATAGTATTTTGCAGGGACCGTAAATAACAGTTATCCAGAAAATTTTAACTCAAAAACTCTTCATGTTAGAGTCAACGGAGAATTATACTGTTATAGACCAATAGATTCGTATTGAAGAGCTCATTCAGAATATATGGTGATCTTAAAAAAACAATCTCAACTCTACAGTTAAGAGTTATTTTTCAACGAAAAAATAAAAGGTGGGATGGAACTCTAAAAAAGAGAGTTTTATTTTGCCGTCATAAAATAAAACTCTTTTGGAGAGTTTTATTTTTTCCGTCTGAAATAAGAGTTTCATCCGACCTTTTATTTTTACGTTGCAAAATAACGGTTTTAGATGGTTTTTTTCTTTTTTAAGTCACAAAATAACTGTTAAAAAAGAACTTTTTTGATATCACTTATAACCGTTACGGTCCCTAGTATTTTGGTTCATTCACTAACATAAAGGCCCTCGGAAGTTGTATGGCTCGAATGGCTAAGCCAAAAAGTTTTGTGTATATTCAAGTCGCCAGCAACGACGATTTTACTACTCGGGCAAATCCCCAAAATTATAGAAATGGAATCAAAAAGGACATCAAAGCCATTAAGGGTATTCGTCCTCTCCATGTTTGGGCTTCTATATAAGAACCCGAAATTTAATATGCGTGACCTGATTTTGATGAAATTTGGTATAGTAAACTATATTGGGCCAAGGACGATGCCTATTTATTTTGTTTAAAATCGCTACATACCTAGACCTATTGCCCATACAAAGGTATCATCAAAATTGGCTTGTTCGCAAGCTACAGGTCGCAAATAAGAAGATATTTTAATGAATTTTTTTTCTGACCTAATCATGGGGCCAACGACAAAGCCTGTTGATTCTATGTACGATCGGTACATATTTCCATATCCCCCATATGGACTATATTTCCAAAATACCAAAATTTGTTGCCGTTTTACAATTTTGTATCATTTTGCAGACAAATATTGACGCAATTCTATTTCCACTCATTCGAATTTCGGATCCAAACATAGTATTATATAGTCTGCATGCTCGACTTTAACTTTTTTAGTCGTTTAAAGTCTATCTTCGGATCTCTTGGATCCTTTAGAGAAGTTGTGAAAGATGAGTGACTTAAAATATGGCAACATTGTAATTGCGCGAGAAGTTAAATCTTAGAACACTTGTTGGGCGCCATTTAATGCAGAGTTGCCGAACTTGAAGCTATTTAGTTCATAGCCCTGTTATGTTACCTTACTCCGGTGGGGTTAAGTGCTATTTGAACACCGAAGCAGGCCGCTGTGATACGTATGAGAGATAGAAAACTCATATATATTTCCCAACAAACTTTTGTGTGGTGAATCTAAATTTCGCAAGAATGAATATTTTTAGATGTTAGATTTGGAGATGTAAGAATGTTCGAAATTATCGGTTTTTAATTCAATCCTTATGAACTTCATATTTGTTAATTAAATTTGTCATTTTTTCTCAAATGTAAATTAGATACAATTGTAAACAAAATTTTGTATCAAACTTGATATTCTGTTAAATAGATTCGGAAATATATGATATATCAAACGCATATCCCTAATATAATAGTTAAATTCACTGCTTAATTTAATCAAATAAATCTACTTTTAAAATATTTTATTGGCATCATATGCTTAAATGATGATTTTACTAAATGAGGTCGTGAATCATTAAGGCATATGATGCCAATAAAATATCTTAAAAGTAGATTTTGTAACAGTTTTTTCGCTCTCCTGAAAATCTATTAAAAAACACATGTGACATTTTGCAGGCCGGTCGACGATATGTTGTTTGTGTTTCTGGGCACTAAGTGATTAACTTAAATTTAGGGAATTAAATAAAAAACTTAATTCCTACAGGCAATTAAAAGAGGGTGTTAATTCCTTCAGGGAAGTAAGCGAAAATATGAATTCCTTGAAGGATTTAAATGCACAATACGATTGATTAAAGAGGAATTCCTTCAGTAAGAAAATAGTTCATTGGCTAATAGCTGAAGGCATTAGATTTTACTGAATTATCTTATTTGAATGCTTAATGTTTTGCCCAGAGAATTCAGTCGCTAAATTTTAATTCTTTGAAGTGATTCACAGGAATTTATACCTGGGTTTTGCTTATTTCCTTATAAAAATTAATTAAATTTTTAAGGATTCTTTCCATAAAGAATTAGGTCTTTCAAGCTTTAATATTCGATAAATATTTTTGATGATTTTTTTTAACTTTAAGGATGTAACAAGACTAGGGTTGCCTTCCGTCCTCTTTTCCCCGGACACCGTCCTCTTTTTTAGGGCGTCCGGGGCAGTCCTACTTCTTTTTCAGTAAGTGTCCGGGTTTGTCCTACTTTTTGCAACTTTCTCCATAACTTTTTTTATTGCTTCCAAACTTCTGAATTGCTGTTTTGTCGCTCTTATTTCCATTGCCTTGGGATTACTTACTTTAATTGCCAAACTTGAAGCTTATCAGCAGTGAGTCAACTGTTAAATTTAAAAAAAAAAATAACATTGATTTTAATGATGAAAATTTATTTAATGAATTCCTTATCCTGAAGAATTATGTAAAAAAATTAATTCAATTAACACGATTTTTTTTATTAAAAATGATGTTTGCTATGAATTGAAAAATGTTGTTGAGTTCTATTTTTCTTACCAGCACATAATGCCAACGTAGAACGTATGTTTTTTTTTAATCAAGGTGCAGTGGACGTCAGAAAAAAAACTGAACCCAGAAACTATTTCTAGTTCTATTTCTGATATTAGAATGAAATAAAATTTTGATATGAATTGTCAAGAGTTTTATGAATATTTGAAGAAATGCCACAGTAATATATTCACGTGCCACATTGAAAGGCAACCCTGTGTTTGAAACTTAAGGCTATTTTGTTATTGTTAATGGAATTGTAACTTCAGCTGGATTTGAGATTAACAACAATGTTTGCATCAAACTTATGTAAACACTATGCTAAATTTTCCTTTTTAATACGACTAAAAGTATTTATCAAACGATTCTAAAACTGAAATTAAATGGAAAAATTTTAACAATCTTTCTGTAGTTCTATTACATTATCTCAATCGTGCCCTAAGTTGCCCATAAAGAAGAGTATTATGCCCTCTTAGTTGTATTTTGTTAACATAAAGCCATATAACACCAAATGGTGTAATATTGTTGAGCGAATTATCTTTAGATAAAGGGGTTTTGACATTATATTGTGATTTTTTTCGTCTCGTTCTTGTCTTTATTCTATCATATTTTTGCCATATGTATAGTGCTCCATCAAAACAGGCACATCTATTCAGTAGCACTGACAACAAACAACTATTGGCCTTTGCTACACATAAAACGTTAACAAGTCGATTTTTGAAATGTATTTTGTTGTGTGCTTCAATATAAATAAATTGTTCGTTCGCTGAAGTTGCCAAAGTAGCAACGGCTGCAAACGTAACACGTACGAACAAACCTAAACAACGTATTGGAATAGGAGTTCAGAGTGGAGGAAAAAGGCCTTCAAAAAGTATATTGAAATACAGCAATATGGGTTATAGCCCCACAACAAGAGGAAGATGAAGAAGAAGAAGAAAAAAGCAACAATACTTAACGATACAAGTTGAAAATCATGCACATACAAATATTGTACAATTTTTTATGTTTCTTCTCTTTGTTGTTTAGTTTCTGTCTCATTCTCTTTTTTTTATTTTTTTATTTTTTTTTTTTTTTCTTGAACAACGACAACCATGTTGCTGTTGTTGTTGCCATGTTTAGAAAAATTAGAAGTATGCACTGGAAATTGAAAAAAAAATTATTAGAAATAATAGAGTGTATGTTGTTGTTTTGAATTTGATTTTGTTTTATTTTTACTGGGAGCCAATGTTTATTAGTTGGTGACTTGGCGATTGCTGTTAGTTGTATTGTCGTCGTCGTATTTCTATTATTTGTAGGTAAATAAATTTCTAGTATACCTTGGCTTGGTAACATGGTTAGAACAAAAAAATATATTTTATTTACAATAGAAATACATGTCACAACAATTGAACATCATTGAAAAATTGTTGGCAATTTGGAGGAAAATGTTAACTTTAGGACGACAGAATTTTAACAACAGCAATTGTAGGAAAATATTCGCAGGTTAGGGAATCTGGCATGGAAACTAAACTAGTCGGAAAGAGCTAATTTAATTAACTTCTTACTTACAATACTTTGAGGACCGATAAAACAATGTTCCATTAACTTTTAACCTAAAGTAAAATTCAAAATTTGCACATATGGTCACAAAAATAAGTGCACTTGCTTAATATTTCTTTATGTTTAATTTTGGTTAATTTAATTGAAAGTAAATATGGCAATTCTTTTTTATTTAAGTAATTTTAATATGGCAATGCCTTTACAAGTAAAATATAAACTGGGGCTTCCCCGTTGTTTTTACTGTGTGTTAGTTTTGTGTAGCTGTGCTTTCAGCGTAGTCCATCATTAGTCTTGAAACAGAGTTGCTTTTAGGATTTCTATGTATTGGTGACATGACACGGCTGAATGTCACATACTTGGCATTCAGCAAATTGACGTCACGCTGTGTAGCTTTTGATACTGTTAATATTTTAACAGTCTGATATGGGGGGTACCTCGTAACTCGATTCGAAAAAAAATTTCGAATTCGTAAATTTTGTACCTTTCATAAAAATCTTACTTTTTAAATTTTTATGTGTAGTGTACAAGTTTTAGGATAAAAATAAATTAAAAAGGTAAATTTTTATACCGAAGTATATTTTTAACAATATTTGCAAAATTTACGAATTCGAAGGCTAGTTATTTTACTGATGTTAATACAGTAGACGCTCGCAAATTAGAGCTTTCAGTAATTCGAACGTCCAGAAATTAGAATCAATGTTTGCAATACATTAAACGCTCTGAAATTCGAATTTAAAATTCTAATTTCTGAGCGTTTTTTTTTTTGTTATTTGAATACACAGGAAATCCCCAATTTATTTTTATTCTGTTTGAATAAAGTAAAACTAAAAAGGGGAATCACCAAATTATATATGTTTTTCCCTATTTGTTTTTTTTTTTTTTTTTTGTCGCATTTATGTACATTTTTGGCTAGTTTATTTGTGAAATTTGATACGCGTGTACATATTATTTTGCAGTCTCTATTAAATAGTGAATGTGTATCATTTAAAATGTTAAATAAACGTAAAAAAAAACACTTTATCATTAGAAACGAAACGAAAAAAAACGTCCAGAAATTAGAATAATTCAGAAATTAGAATTGCCTCAAAAACAAAGCGGTTCTAATTTGCGAGCGTCTACTGTATTTAATTTAAACGAAATAAAAAAAAATTATTGATGGGTCGATAGAGTAATTGTTCTTCGGAGGAGAGAAAATTTGCCTCGCGACTAAGAAAAAATAGACAAAGTCTTCATTCTATTACTAGAACTATGAATCGGTCGCTATTTTTTGTTCAAAATGCGGAATATGTAAAAAGACATCAAAACCAACCGATATCCGTATTGCTACTCTTGCGAAGAAGGGCCCATTTCTATCTTCAAGAGCCATTATAGCAGATATTTTCAATGTAGAGTATAACTATTTATATTTTGAGCCTAACAATGAGAAAACAGAAAATTGTTATTAAAAATGTCTCAGATTCAAGTATTTAACAGTATCTAAAACTTTGCAATTTACTATAAGTTGGGTAAATTTAAACAATAATTATTTAGAGTGTAGTTAAAAACATCCGCACGAAGTCATTATACGTGGGTTAGTACTTATATTTTGAGACAAAAATGAAAAAACAGAAATTTTTTATTGAAAATGTCTTTATTGTTTTTCAAAATATTCTCCTTTATGATCTATACAATTTTGCAAGTGTTCGAACCACTTGTCATAGCATTTTTTTCCATTCCGCGTGAGGCTCCTCCAAAACATGGTTTTTTAATGCATCTACGGCTTTTTCTGCTGACGAAAATCATTGTTCACGTGGTTTATTTTTGATGTGCGGGATCAAGAAAAAGTCATTGGGTCTTAAGGCAGGGCTGTATGATGGATGACCCATTAATTCGATCTTTTGAGTGCTCAAAAAGTCATTTGTTTGAACCGATGCTTTTGGGGGTTGGTTTTTCTCATTTCTCCGAACACTTCTGGCAAACAAATGGTGGTGTACCATTCAGAATTAACTGTTATACATTGTTCTAACGGCACTGTGGGCACATGAGCTGTTTTCTCAAAAAACAGGCGACCATTGGTTTCTAAAAGCTTCGAAAGCGAACAACTTTTATTGAATTTTTGTACAGTGTTGTTTTAACGTCATATAGACCAGCTGCAATTAGTATTGTAATTACTTAATATGCATTTTATTAATTTTTAATTTAGTAGGTTTGCGGTTAAGAAGAAGTTATAAACACATTAATTTGCAAATCAGACTAGATCTAGTTTCTGCCTTTTTCTGTGGACAGGCTTCATCAGTGATTGGCCATTAAATTGTATTATTGTTTATATTTTATTTTCAGATATATATATGATAATTTTTCGACAACCCGTCGGTTCAAACCAATTTCGAATACCCTGTTCTGAAGTGAAGCGCATTCCAGCGAGAGCGTTCTGCATTGTTCGAAGCAGATGGTAGCCGGACTTTAAGGCGGGTGAGGCAAAACTTCCCAACCACTATTTTGTAAATAGTTTTTAATCGGTTTTGCAACATATGGCCGATATAATATTACGGCTTCATGTCTGGTCGTTTCTCGGCTAACACTCGCTTCAAATGAATCAATTGTGTTCGGTACAGGGTTAAAATTGAATTTTAACAATTATTTTTGTCACTTAAAATTTGGTAATAATTTTATCTGTGTACATTAGGCTGTACCTTAAAATACGATTTGTCTATTTCCATTCATTACATCAATTCGATTTTTTTTTTTTTTTTGTGTTTAGAAAACTTTAACCGGTACTGAATCCCGGCCGAAAAAATAGCATCTCCATTAAAAATTCCCAAATTGTCCTGGTGACAACAAACAAGGCGCATGAAACTTAAGATAAATTGCCATTACAGGTTCATAAAATTTTTTAATTGCTAGAAACAAGTGTTCAACTTGATTAAAAAAGAATACTATTTTCTATAATCTGAACCTTATAGGGTTAACCCTTTGGCGAGTGGCGTACATTATAATGTACGTCGACTTCATCAACTCGTCACTGATGTGAATTTTAACCAAAGCGCTATTCATTTACTGTTATCGGTTCGTTATCTTGTTCTTATTAAAATGTTATGCAGGCTGTTAAATTTCAAAATAACATGAGAGCAGTAGAGTACGTTTTGTCTTGTGATCATCAACGCTACTGAGAATTTGTTAAAATTTAAAAGTTCAAAAAAGGCTAAAGTTTAGTCTCAAAAATTGTGTGATGAATAAAATTCAAAAATTCAAAAGGTTTTATGTAGAGATTAGTAATAGGAAAAATATAAAATTAAAATTTTAAAAAAATTTTAACCCGTTCGGGTCCGGTAGCATGTTAATGTTTGAACTTTAATTGCAAATATCTCCGCTAGGGGGCGCTGCAATGCCATAAAATTAATAAACAATATTTCTTGGGCATAGATCTACATTTCCACGAAGTTTTGTCGGAAAATTCCTAGCCATTAAAATTTCCGTGTCAAAGGGTTAATGCTCCGACTGGAGGCGACAAAAGACCCAAACACTTACTAGGAAACTTACAGGAAAGTCCTTTTAGAGTATAAGTACAATGCAAAGGTCCCCGTTTTTTTCCATACAATTTTACAATTAAAATCGTGCAACTTATTTTATTTTCTCAACGGAATTTCTTGTTCTCCTGTTTTTACTCTCAGATTTTTTTGACTAATGTTGCCAGATTTTCACACAATTACAATCACAGTACAAGTATAGTACGATTACATGGTTGATTTCGTCATGCACATGCATTAGTAATATAAAAGGATTTAACTTTATGCGTTAATAAAATATATAAAAAATAGCAATAACACTTTCACAGCCTTTTATTCTAACTAATGTAAAACAACAACAATACGTTGGAATTAGGGAATGTAAAATCCCGCACTTTTTGATTTCCCGGGAAAACGGGAAATTTATTTTGAATTCCCGTGATCCCGCAAGGGAAGAAATTTGAAAATATTTTACAATAATTAAAAAATTTGAAAATGAAATTTTCATGATCGTGAAAAGCTCAGGTGGTTTTTCTTGGAATTTTCGTAGTGGGAAAGAATTAATTTTATATTAAAAATTATATATTTAAGTCTAGTTATATACATTTTTAAAAATTGAATAACTAAAACTTATTTTTAGACTAAAAAACTTGTCCGTCAAAAAAAAAAAAAAATAATAAAGAAATTAATATGGAAAATAATTTTAGCAAATTGTAAAAAAATTTTTAAATTAGTTCCCATAATTTTAACTTACTTGAAAATTTTTAAAAATCAATGGACATATGTCTACAATTCTGTACAGAATAAGTGCGATTCAAAATTTTTTATATAAACACTATTTAATTGAGTGATTTTCTTAAAAAATATATTTTAGTGCCTCTTAAAACAAGCACTAAAAGGAACATAAAAAGTTCGATCAAGTACACAAATTAATCATTGTGTTCGTTTACTCGAAAATCTCACTACTTTTACTACAATTGTTTTGTTTACTTTTTGAATTTTTCCAGTTGTAGTAAAAGTAGCAAATTGTAGCAAGTAAACGAACTAGCCTAATGTAAAATGTTTACTATTTTCAAAGCGTTGGAAAATTTTGCATAAGAAAATTTGAAAAAATTAATTTTATTATTTTAAACCGCATTGTTTGAAATCCCGGGATTCCCGGTTAAAATTCCCTGGAATGCGGGAACTGAAAAATGCTTAATTTCCCGGGAATCCCGGGACGAGAAATCCCGGGATGCATTCCCTAGTTGGAATGTGTCAAGACAAAAAATATAAAATACAACCAACTTGACTTTCTATGTGTGCTGTGTTGTAAAAGTGAGATTCCGTTTCCGTTGCTATTTTGTTCAATTTTTTTCCGTCACGATTTAGGATTCCTTTTCCATTTGTAGTGTGCTTATTCTCGTAGGCGAGCTTTCAGATTTTAATTAAATTTATTTATTTGATAGAGCGAACTAAACTAATAAACATACATAATTCTTTATCGGCCCTAGCGTACTTTTGAGGATTAAAAAGGTGAGGTTAAAAACGGTCCTAATTTAATTTTTTTGTTTTGGGTTTTTTTTGTAAAAAATTTGTAAACAGTTTCCAATCGAACTTTACTATTTTTATACTGATTTTTAGTAAAAATTTTTTTTAGTAATTATTTTTGTTATTCTCTTATTACAAATTACGGATTTTGTTAATAAATAACATTTTGTCATAAGAAAGGAGTACTTCCACTTCAAGATTTTTGAAGTAGTTTTTGAACGAGTGGAAAGGAAAAACTTTTCACCACTTAAAAGTTAAAAAAAAAATATTCGCAGAAGCTCTACACTGAGCTATTCTTTGATATGAAAGCTGAATGACCCAGCAAAACCTTGGTAATATATGGGTACTACTATGCATATTACCTGGTAATATATCAAACCGCTTACCCTTGCATTACTTGTAATACCAAATTCATACGTTTGAATGTTTTATTATAAATAATTCCTTTTTCTAGAAAATTTTAGAAATTCTATTTTTTGTTTAAAATCCGTGAATTTAAAATTGATATTCGGTTTAAAAATTTAAAATTTAAACAAAATTTTTTAAAAACTCCTTACCTGTAAGTTCAGAATAACATGTTACTAGGTAAGGAGTTACATCGATGGACATGCCCTTGTTAAAATAATAGGTCTAGTAATAGAAAAGTAAGAGGTAAGCATAACATGTAAGTTCAGAATAACATATTACTACGTAGGGAGTTACCTCGATAGACATGCCCTTGTTAAAATAATAGCTTTGGTAATAGAAAAGTAAGAGGTTACCTATACTTATTTCTTCTTACCAAAGTCATTACCGGGTAATAGAAGGTTTTGCTGAGGACATAGAAACACCACTTTGTTACTGCGAGATATTGTGTTTTACTCTCTTCAATAAAAGTACTTTTTAACAAGTGCAAAAGGTGCACTGCCACTCAGTATTGTTTTCATTACTATTTTCAATTTTAAGTTTTTTTTTAATAAGCAATTTTTCATCATTTTTATTTTATACATTTTTAAAAATTTTTTAATTAAAAAAATATTGAATTTAAACAAATTAATTATAAATATTAAAAAAATTAAAAAAATAAAAAAAAAAATTAAAAAGAAATTTAAAAAATGTTGGTCCCTCCTGGAATCGAACCCGCGATCATCTGTTTAGAAATACCAAATGATACCAAAATCACTTTAGGATCACTTTTAGAGCATTTATACTTTAGAAGCAATAGAGCATTTATACTTCAGAAGTAATTCTAAAAAAGATGTTAATATATAATAAAGGATACTTTGGAAGCAATGAAAGAAGTGATTTTTTTGAAGCTGTTCTAAAAAAGCAGTAAAAATACACTAAAGGATACTTGTGAAGCAGTGAAAGAAGTAGTTTGTAAAGCATTATTTTTTGTGTTTGGGTCTATTTTTGACCAAAAGTCAAAATATTAACCTTATGTGGATAAGGTTATATAACATAGTAATGGTTATCAAGTGGAATACATATTTTGAGCAATTTTAAAATTTAAGAAACATGGAGTCAGAAATTAAACAGGCTTCATCGGTTAATTAATAAACTGAGTTTATTAACTAATTCACTAAATTATACATTAAATTCTTTTAATAAAAAGCTGTTTTTCAGTTATTTCCAACAGTCCGAATAAACATGAAAAATTCTGAAACCACTTTCAAAATCCCCGCAAAAATCACTGTAATTAATTAAGAAGCTTTCATAAAACTTATCCGTTATTGTTAACACATATGTTTAGATAATACATCAACAATTTGACACCCTTTTAATTATAACCAATTTCCAAACAATCACCCTAAATGTCAGTAAAATTTGTTGTTAATTTTCTCAAAAAAAGAAACAAAATATAAAAATCAACAAACATCCCCCACAAGAATCAATTTACGACACTTGCAATGCAATTACTATGTAATAAAATATAACAATCAATACGAAGAATCATTACGAATCACTACGAACGTCATCACCAGCACCACCAAAAACATCGGCAGCTCTAACAGAAAAACAACAAAACACCCACAGTATTGAATTGACTATATAGTAGACATTATACAGAAAATTTACAAAATGAACACAAATCAACCTACTTAAAGTAATGTCAAGTTAGTGCTTTAGGAATACCGCTAAGATATTTTTGAATTGCCTTCACTGATATGAGAATTAGTTTATTTTCCAGACTTACTTCTCCTTCTACAAAGGATCTTCTATACTCAAAAGATAGGCTTTGTGACTTACAGCAAGCAAGATCTTCTCAACTTGACAGACTCCTTATTGAATCAGTTATCCTTGCTTTTTGAAGTTGGTTACTAATTAACTGTGACTTTTATACATAAAAATTCTCAGATTCTGTCGACTATTTCCTAGAGAAAAACGCCCAGACTCCGAGGACCGTTTCATACAGAAGCCTCCTCATATTTTCGGGAATTTTTTCCAATAAGCGCTGTGGTGTAATGGTTAGCGCGTTGGACTGTTACACGTGGGGTTACGGGTTCGAGCCCCAACCAAGGCAACATAAATGAAAAATATTAATATGTATGAGTTTTTTCTATCCCTCATACATATCGCAGCGTCCTCCTTCGGTGTCCCCATAGCACTGAACTAAAAAGGTTAAACAAAGTTCGCCAACTAACCGCCAGATGGCGCGCAACAACTGTTCTAAAAATTCAACATCTCGCGCAATTACAGTGTTGCCATATTTGAAGCCCTTCATCTTTCACCACCTTTCACTTCTTCTCTATCCCCTTTCCAAAGGAAGCAACACGTTAATTAATAGAAAGAATTTCCTGAGTGTTGTTCCTCTTTAAAAAAAAAAAAAAAAAAAAAAAAAAAATTCTGAGGACACTTTCTTTAGCAAATACGGTGTATTCTGATTTTCCCGTAGGAAAACCGTGAGGTTCTAAAAAATGTTTCAGAATTTGAGAGTTTTTCTTATAGAATTCTGATTACTTTTTCCTGTAGAAACAGCATCTGATTCTAAGGATTTTTCCCGTACACAAACTCTCAGATTCGGAGGAAATTCGCCTATAGAAAACTCTCCGATTTTTTTCTTATACCGATTCGGAGAAGTTTTTACTATAAAAAAAACTCCAGATTAAATACTTCAGATTCTCAAGAATTTCTCCTATTGATAACCCCGCTGTTTCTGAAGAATTTTCTCCATAGGAAACCCCATATGTTCTAAATACGCTTCCCATAGTAATACCCTCATATTCTGATAACTTTTGCTAACAAAAAAACCCTCAGATACTTCATTATAAAAAATTTTACTAAAGAAAAGCCCCAAAATTCTGATGCCTTTTGTGAGTAGAACAAACTTTAGATCAGATGTATACTATTTTTAGTTGCCAATATCAAAACAGTTTCAAAAAATTTATTTTTGTATAAATTGGTTGTAAACCGTTCAAACTGATAATTTCCCTGTGTGTAATAACCTGACGCGAATAACTCGAAAATGTTCAAATAATTCAAATTTTGTTTTTATCGGGATAGACATTAACTGCATTAAAGGAATTAAATGTTCAAAAATCCCAATGCTTTTTTAAGAAATTATGAAATATAATCTATTGAAGGCACGTCCTATTCAAAAAAATTACCAGAATTTGCTTTGTCAATATATCATCAACTTGACTGTAGCTCATGGCCGTTTCAGTCTCGTGACGCGACTTATTTCCTCTTCTTTAAGAAGACCTTCTCAATTATAAAAAACATTTTGCAAATTTATCTTTTTTTATCAAGTTATTACATATAAAACTGACACTCCCTCAAACTCGGAAATCCTAATAATTTCGAAGCTATATGTTCATGACTACTTTCAGTCACCTTACTCGACCAATTTTTTCTTCTTTAGCTATATGTAAACCTTCTGTGTCTTCACTTTTTTTGATTTATCCATGCTTCTAGTCACTAAGACTAATTTATTCTTCTTCGGCCTCTGAAAATCAGACATTCTCATCGTAGAAAAATTTTAAATAACAGGACATACGGATCTGCTTTGTTTGAATGAGTTGTTTAATAAGATTAGACATATAGCTGATAGAATAAGACAAGGACACGGTGGTAATCTACGGGATATCATGCACTATATAGTTGATGCCGTATGCAGAATTAACTGAACTCCGGTTGAAATTGCAAAGTCCACTATTATCATCTTCGGCAGACTTAATAGATGCCTCTGAAATTCGAGAATTCTCACCTTTCTTTCTCTTGACGAATGTTTCGTTCCTTAAGGAGGGTTTACATAATACAATAAGTCATAGAATCTGTCAAAAAAATTCAGTCTCATAGCCAAAATCCTACAGTGTAAATACATTTTATTTTTGTCTGATACGTACAGAACATCTGATTGCAATTTTGACAGTGAGATTGCTTTTGAAATATTTCTGATTGCATTTGATGGTGTAAACAAATAAACATGATTTTTTAACAATCTCGTCATTTCGTAGAATTATTAATATGATTTGTCAGACGTAAAATCAGATAAAAAATTAGAATATGTTAACCCCGCTTTAGAAGGAGTGATAAAAAAAATTAATGAAGTATTACTAAAACGTATCACTAAAAACTAAGCTATGCATAATTGTTTATAGTTCCGCTAAGGCATCTAAATTCGGTACCTCTCAAGTCTTGATTTACCATCAATTTCTTGCGTTTTTTTCCCCCTCTTTTTATATGTCATCATCACTAAACTCAACCTACAACAACAGAAACTTTTTTCCGAGAGATAGTGAAAGAATAAATTCGTAGAACATTAACTCTGTAGTGTAAACTCTCTCTATTTCTCACTCTCTATTCATAAATACTCTCCTCAGATGTGAATACATATCATAAATATTTTAATAGCATTTGTTTAGCTTTTTTCCCCCCAACTTCATCTTTCTTTCAAACTAAATTTTTGCTGATTTGCTATAGCTTTTAGCGTAGCAAACGTTGAGGGTTGTTAAAATTTCTGTATGCCTGGTAAATTGGTTACTCGTGTTCAGACGCGAATTTAACGTGATAGTCGCACGTAAATTTCTCGTTGTTAAACGGTGTTACATACTTGCTTCGTACATGGTAAGCACAAGCATTAGCAGCAGCATGTTGGAGTCAGTGTCAGTCATACAGCCAACCAGTCACACTCTCTATAGTGGCGTTGCTGTTAATGTAGCTTGCTTGAATGGCTGGCCGGTTCACTGACTAACTGTGGCTACTTAATGGTAGAGGTATTTTCTGGTGGATTATGCGCTTTACGTGTTAAATTATACACACTTTGTATACTTTCTATACAAACTGCTTATCGTCGTCGTTGTCGTTCATCATTCGAAACAGTCACCCATGTTGTATACCCTCTACTTCACCTCTTTGTTAATAGTTTCATTGCTTAGTTTACGTACATCTTGGTTGTGTTGTGTTATGATTGTGCATGCATTTGTTTTCTTATTTTTTTTTTTTGTTTGAGCGCACCGAGTATGAAACATCTTCTCTTCTCTCTTGCTCTCTTATCTTTCTCTATTAAGTTATTTTGTTTTTTATTAGTGGTTTAACAAAATCGTATTAAATTCTGTGGACTTTTGACAAAAGCACTTAAGTCGACTAAAGATGATATTCCAAGATGTTTTTAGTCACTAAAACTTTCAATTAAGCATATTTCTGTCGTATGCTCATATTTCTCCCTTAAACACTAAAGGCTCCATTAGTCTGGTAACATCGTAATGTATCGTGTCAGCTGTTTACTTTTAGTTAATGACAGTGTATACTAGTGCAATACTACTCGATATTTTTGATTTGGATACTCGATACTTTTAACGGTTTTTAAATTTAAAATTTTTTTGTAAAATTCTTTGAAAATGTATATGGTAATTCAATATTTAAATTTATGAACATATTTTTAAACTTTTTCATCAACTATTCATTGCGTTTTTCATAGTTTTTTAACATATAATTTTAAATATTTTACTTCTGATCTTTTTCTTTTAGCAGTTGTAGTTTTGTGACAAATATTTTGGCAGAGTCGCATTTTTGTGTTAAATATTTTAGTGGAGTCACATTTTTATATATTGTGTCTGTCCAAAATGCAACTCTGAAAATATCGAGTAGTAGTTTTGAGTATCGAGTACCCAAAAAAAAAGACAAATACTCGATACCCACTACTCATATTTTTACCAGCACTAGTTTATACAACTACTTAGCTTGGAAGCATACTTGCTAGAAAAAGTAACCGTACTCCTCAAGATAAATATTTTAAACGTCTAAAAATAATTTAATAAAAGATTTCGGCTAACTGTATTTTTAACATTGTTATGTCATTGTATGTTGCTAATATTTTATTTCTTAGAGAGTAAAACACGCAATATGGCAACTTTATGCACTAGAAAAAGTATTCGTACATTTACAAATATGGAAATCCCACGTATTATATAATGCCATACATGTCTGTCACACTGATATTATTTTAGTACAAAGCAAACTTGGTTGTATGCAGTACATTTGGCGGACTTATTTTTCTTTTGAGATGAGTCCAAAAACTAAGGGGCTGACGAGCGAAAAATTATACTAAAGCTAAGAGATAAAGGAAAATCTTATTGTGAAATAGCTCGGACAACAGGCAGAAGCCTGTACTTCAGTGCAGTACTTCATTCAGAACTTCAAATCCACCAATTCTATTTTGTCCAAGCCTCGTTCTGGACGATTTTCGAGCGTGAGAAGCGAACAATTTTGGGGTCAGTCAAACAGAATCCTAGAATAACCGCTTCCCAAATCAGTTCTAATATCACAGAATCTTTCCGCAAAAAAATTCATGAAGATAAAGTCCGTAATATATTTAAAAAAAACGAGTAAAAAGTTAAAGTCGGGCATGCCGACTATACAATACCCTACACCAGTCTGGTGTATTGTTTGGATCCAAAATTCGAATGGGTTAAAATGGGGCTTATGTCAAAATTTTCTATAATGTAAGTCAGCGCACCAAATTTCATTAAAATATCTTAATATTTGCGACCTGCAGTTTGTAACCAAGCCAATTTTGGGGGGACCCTTATATGGGCACTAGTTCTAAACATGGACCGATGTTCTCCAAAATCAATAGGCTTCGTCCATGGGCCAACATAGGTCTATGTACCAAATTTCATCAAAATATCTTAATATTTGCGACCTGCAGCGTATAAACAGTATAATTTTGGTAGGACCCTTATATGGGCACTAGGTCTAAACATAGACCGATGTTCACCAAAATCAATAGGCTGCGTTATTGGGCCAATATAGGTCTGTGTATCAAATTTCATCAAAATATCTTAATATTTGCGACCTGCAGCGTATAAACATTATAATTTTGGTAGGACCCTTATATGGGCACTAGGTCTAAACATGGACCGATGTTCTCCAAAATCAATAGGCTGCGTTATTGGGCCAATGTAAGTCTGTGTACCAAATTTCATCAAAATATCTTAATATTTACGACCTGCAGCGTATAAACAGTATAATTTTGGTAGGACCCTTATATGGGCACTAGGTCTAAACATGGACCGATGTTCACCAAAATCAATAGGCTGCATTACTGGGCCAATATAGGTCTGTGTACCAAATTTCATCAAAATATCTTAATATTTACGACCTGCAGCGTATAAACAGTATAATTTTGGTAGGACCCTTATATGGGCACTAGGTCTAAACATGGACCGATGTTCACCAAAATCAATAGGCTGCGTTAATAGGCTAACATAGGTCTGTGTACCAAATTTCGTCAAAATATCTTAATATTTACGACCTGCAGCGTATAAACAATATAATTTTGGTAGGACCCTTATATGGGCACTAGGTCTAAACATGGACCGATGTTCACCAAAATCAAACTTGTTCGTCCTGGGCCAACATAGGTCTGCGTACCAAATTTCATCAAAATATCTTAATAGTTGCGACCTGTAGAGTGCGCACAAGATTGCATGGACAGACAGACAGACGGACGGACGGACGGACGGACAGACGGACATCGTTAAATCGAAATAAAAAAAAATTCTGAACCGATCGGTATACTATAAGGTGGGTCTACGACCAATATTTTTTGGTGTTACAAACATCAGCACAAACTTATAAATACCCTGACCACATAGTGGTGTAGGGTATAAAAATCCGTGTAGCACGTAGAAAGCCATTTATTTCTAATATAAACAGAAAAAACGTATGGGCTTCGCAAATATGTATGTAAACAAGCCTCCAAAGTTTTGGGAACGTGTTTTATTTTCGGATGTAAGCAAATTTTACATTTTTCGCATAAAAGGAAAGAAGTTAGTTTGGCGAAAAACTGATACTGCGTTACATAAAGAAAATCTTGTGCCGACGGTTAAACACGTTGGAGGAGGCATAATGGTTTGGGGGTGTATGGCTGCCAACGGGGTTGGTAATCTCGTATTTATAGAATCTATAATGGATCAAATTGGATATCTAAACATTTTAGAAAAAAATTTAAAGCAAAGCGCTCAAAAATTGGACCTTGGAGAAGATTTTTGGTTCCAACAGGATAATGATCCTAAACACACGGCGCAAAATGTCAATCTTTGGTTGCCAAATTTAATTTAAAATCACCCCCTCAGTCACCCGATCTCAATCCAATTGGGCCTTTGTGGAATTTACTGGAGCGCAGAATCCGCCAAAACAAAATAACCTCCAAGGAACTGCTAAAAATCGTCATAATGGATGAGTTGGGCAAAATAAGCAAAGAGGAAACATTAAATTGTTTAAGTCAATGCCAAATCGCCTTGCCAAAGTCCTTAATCGTAAGGAATATTTGACAAGTTACTAACTGTAACAATATTTTATTTTATTTAGTTTTTTTACATAAATATTTCAAGTGTACGAGTATTTTTTCTTGTGAATTTTTCGTTATTTTTTAAAGGCCTATTTATCTATTATGAAAATAGTCTAAACGATGGAATTGAATTGACAATTACACTCAAATAAAAAAGTTTGTAAAAAAATTTGTAAACAGTTTCTAATCGCACTATACTTTTTTTTATACTGATTATTAGTACAATTTTTATTTTTCGTAATCATTTTTGCTATTCTCTTATTACAAATTTTCGCTGCTGATTTCAGAAAAACATTTTACTAATTTTTCAAAACCGAGTGCTAAATTTAGCAGAAAAATATACTAATTTAAAAATATTTTTTTTTTGATTTTTTACAATTCTTGTTTAGTTTATATTTGTTACTATTGATATATTATTAGTTTAGAAATAACACCAAGCAAATTTTATTGCATCTCCAATGCATAAAACGGGAATAACTGGAGAACCGTTTGCAATTTTGACTCCAAATTTCAAGTACGATGAAGTAATTATACGCTTGTTACAATCGAAAGAAAAAAAATTTTTTTTTTAGATTTTACAGTTTTTTTATTTTTTAGTACAGTTTTTTGCTAATTTCAGCAGATTGATTTTAAATTACAGTTTACAGCAATTTACTGAAATTTAGTAGCTGCAACTAATTATTTATACTAATTTCATTGTATTAAAATTATGATATTTAGTAAGTTTTTTAACTGATTTTAGCAAATCGATTTTGAATTGAATTTTACATAAATTTTACTAAAATTTAGTAGCGGCTACTAATTTTTTCTACTAATTTTATTGTACTACAGATCAGCAGACATGTGTTGCTAAAATTAGCAAAAAATACCCCTGGCCTCAAAACAGTTAAATTTCCCGTAATAACAGCAAACTTTTCAGTAGCCATTACAGACTTTTTTGGTTGAGTGTACTTTCGTCAAAAATACATGGAAAAGAAAAACGAATTTTCGTTACTTTGTTTTCGTTTAGACCATTTTCGTAATATATAAACCAGGGCTAAGTTTTTTTTCTGTTATTTTTTTTAAAACAATAAACTTTTGAGTGAGTTAAAAATAGCAATAAATGACTTAATACTTCATTAAAAAAAAGATCTTGAGCAAAAGTGTATTAGTTTAATTTTTTTAGGGTATAAAATTTCTATTTCAAAGTGTACGGATACTTTTTCTAGCAAGTGTACATTTGAGGTAAGAAAATCTATTGAAAATAGATTTATTCCTTACGATACCTCATTTCACCGCACTTTACTTCCAAACTAGTTTGGGTTTAAACTCATTTTATTCATTTCTAACAAAATGTTAGGCAATTCACATTATGAAATTAATTTTGCGCCACCTTGTATTTTCAATAGAATTTTCCTTTACGTTACTACTCGTTTATCGAGTACTCAGCATTATGCGTTTCTCATTAACAGGTTGAATCAGCTGATTCGTCACATTTCATTTACTTTCAAGTAATTTGGGCTTAAAAGCTATAAAACTTCCTCATATCAACTTTTTAAAATTTTTATTAATTTCTGTTTGATAAAAGCACTTATTTCATTTGCAGCATACTGGATATTTACTTCAGCGAGTGTTCCAGAAATTTATGTGTTTTTGAAATAAGTGCTTTTGTCAAAAACCCACAGAATTGTTATTGAATTTTGTAGCTGAACAGTGCTTAACAAAAATTGTTGTTTTTTATAGTCTTTATAGTCTCCATTTAATAAAAAAGAGGATGAGTAGAAGAGTAAGAGATAAAGATTGTATTTTATTAATTAGGAAGGGAGGTCGGAGTGATTTTTTAAATTAGGGTTGCCCTGATAAAAGAAATTATAAAACAAATTTAAAATAGTTTGTTGTCGGATTAAGGTATTAGAACTCTTATAGAAGTAAAAACCATAATCAAACATTACTATATTCCAGATTCACCGAGATCTAAATGATCTCGATGAATCTATCTTATGGCATATTTGCTGATACTTGTTACTATCAAAAAATAATTGACCTAGACCCACTATTTGATACACCTATTATTACATATAACACTATATTTATTGCATCTTTACTTTAAATTCCCTTTTTGCAATTTGATTCGCTTCCCGCAATATGACCCAAATCGTAATGTGGTGAAGGTTTTAGATATTAGGTATGTCCGATTTTAATTTGTATACCCTACTACACTACGCTCCGTTACGATATCGGAGAGCGTTAGTGTTTCCAATTATTCGACCTAGAAGGTTAACCGGTTAATGCATTTTTAAAAAAATCCCTTTAATTGATTAACCGGTTATTCGGTTCGGTCAATCAACAAAATTGACGATTAATCGATTAATCGTTTAATAAAAAATTTATTTATTTCCTTGGTTTTTATGAATAAAAGCACAAGAGCTGCTTTTTTTGTTAAATTTCTGCATTGGTTCATAAAGTGCTCTTTCCGAATGTTTCTAGTATTCAGTTTTAATTGAAAATGTAAAGACAGCTCAAAATTTGCCATTCGAAACGGTACATTTTAGTGTTTTACTAAAATGTATGGAGATTTAATTTATTTGTGTCGACATCAACCGAAATAGAGGCGATTAATCGAGAAATCGGTTAATCGATTAACCGAATTGGAAACACTAGACGGCGTAGAACAACTTTGAGCTAATGTTTGTTACAGCAAAAAATATTGGACCTGGACAAACCTTTTAGTATACCGAATAACTTTTTAATGTGCGCCGTCAGTCCGTCCGTCAGCCTCTCTGTCTGTCCGTGTATTCTTTTGCGCAGGTAGAAAAACCAGCTCGCTGATTTTCAGCAAACCCCTTTTGCTGAAATTGTAAACTTTTTTGCAAGCACGCTCCCGACTAAATATTTGCAGACTTTATTATTTTATTTTTTTAGTGTAGATGAACTTTGGGGTACCGACTTTCATCGACCCAAGAACAAAACCTACCAATGTTGGGGAAAATCGGTGCGTTTTACCAGCGTAGTACCCGAATTGCGAATTCATTGGTATATTCTAGGGTAATCAATTAATCGGCTTTTTATTTTAATCGATTAATCGTGCAAATAATTATTCGGGTTTTTTACTTAACCCGTTAATCGAAAAAAATTTTAAAATTAATCGATTAATCGAAAAAATTTTCTGTAAAATAATATACATACACTTGTTGTGTTTTTAATAATTTTATTTAAAAAAGTAACAAACATAAATTCAGTAACTCTTCTGAAATTCATAAAAATAAAAAAGTGTAATTATTGAGATCAGATTTTGTCAATATTTTTATTTTTTCTGTCTCATCTTTCACATATTAAAATTTTATCCAAATCGGGGAGAAGCACACCCAAAAGAAGAATATAAAACCCCGTACATTAATTTGTATCTTTTTCGTATGCATTGAATACATAAAAAACGTAAATGTAGAGAGGAATTCCGTTGAGAAATTGTTTTCCCTCTACGTTTCCGTATTTCCATCCCTTTATTTTATTTTATTAATTCAGAGTGCTCACTAAACAAGCTTTATTACATTGAGCATTAATTATAATTAATAATTTTAATAACCATTAATTACAATAATTATTAATGCTTTCATTTAATATCAACGTTTAAAAAGTCGTAAACAATAATTAAAAATTTATCATACGTAAATAGATACCACTACTTTACTAGATAAGTCACAAACAACAGGGTAGTAATTAGGAAGATTTCAAAGCAAACTGTGACAATTTTATATTGTTTTTGTTTTTTCTTTGGGATTTACGATGTTTATTAACGCCCCTACTTGAAAACATGAAATTCTCATTGAGTTGAAGCTAACAAATATTTCTAGAAATTCTAAAAGGTCGTCCCTTAATTATTTTCTTAAGCCAGAATAAAATTCGGATAGGTACAAGCTTACAGCAAATTATTTGTCACAATTTTTTTAAAAAATTTTGTGGTTTTAGCACATTTTCTTTAAAAAAAAAAATTTTATTTTTTAAACATTTTTGTAATTTTCTACTAATTTCGATTAATCGTATGAAATTATTCGAATTATTCGTTATTCGAAATTTGGAGATTTTAAATTATTCGAACAATTTTTGAGAAAAATTGTTCGATTAATCGAATAACGATTAATCGATTGAATATCCTAGTATATTCCAAAACAAAACACTAATGGGAAAATGTCTGTAAAAATTAGTTAAAAATCACCTTAAAAAAAAAGAACTGCTAAATTTACCAGATTATATTTACTAAATACTACACTCAAAAAAAAAAGTCAGTAAAGTCAGCAAAAAATGTTGCTGTGGCAGCAAATTTTTAGTCAGGAGCGTGGTTGCAAAAAAGTTGGTAATTTCAGCAAAAGGTTTGCTGAAAGTCAGCGAGCTGATTTTTACCAAAAAAATAGTAATCTTCAGCAAAAGTTTTGCTAACACTTAGTCGACTGCAAATGAAAAAAAGCCTTGCTAAAATCACTAAACCTTTTGCTGAATATTAGTAGACTGAAAAAAACTCAAAAAACTTGTAGCGAAATTTTATTTTAGTTAATTTATTTGCTGAAAATTTAAATATAGAATATGTGTAGAGTTTTTTTTTTTCTTTTTTTGCCATTTCCGTTTCCAGACAAGCTGCGACATCTACATCTTGTCTATCTGGTTGTCGTCCACGCTATGAATGCGGTTATCAGCACAATTTTTGTAGCAAAATAAATTAGTAAAACATTAGTTCAAAATTAGTTTAGTGCTAAAAAAATATAACTAAAAATTTTGCTGAAAACGGAATTTCAGCAAAAAAATTGCTGAAAACTAGTACACTTGATATACAAGACGTTTTACTAATTTTTCTACTAACTTATTTTTTTGAGTGTAGTAAGATAAGAACAGCAAAAATAAAATTGTTCAAAACACGAAATGTTAGTTATATTTGAGTCAAATTTTTGTTAATAGAAAATAACAACTTAGCCCGCTGAAATCAACAAAAAAATTTGCTAAATAATCAGCAGACTAAACAAATCACAAAATTATTTTTTTTTTCCATTTTTTTAATGCAAATAAAAATCGAGCATTCTGAAATCAGCAGTTTACTATTTTTTTTTTTGCCAAATATTTATGCTGTTTTTCCTCATTTTTCCCGTTAGATAATAATTTTGACTATTTTTATTAATAATTGCTCAATATCTGTTTATTGCAAAGACGTTCAGACTTGAAACAATTTGTAAATGTTTATTAAACTAAGAAATAGAGATCGAAAATTATGGTGAATAGTGGAAGCTAGAACCCTAATCGCTGTGATTGAATTTACATTCGCGAATGATTGTATTTACATGATCTGAAAACATCATATAGAGATGTACAAACTTTTTGGAAATTTTAATTTCCCAAAATGGGCTTAAGTTTATAATAACGTATGATGTGGACAACTCTAAAAACAAAGTGCCATAAACTCGTGTTTTACACACTTCGTCTTCATCCCGAAAACACAAAACAAAAAACCTAAAAACTCTTGAACAATAAAATTGTGTTGGGCATCATGCTGAGAGTGTTTGAAAATTTTTAACATTTCTATAAAATAAACTGACTCTTCTAAGGCGACATGCGCATTTTTAAAAACTTTTCATGAAAAAAAAGAAAAACTTATAAACAGAAGAAAAAGTCACAAAACCGGCGCCGTCTATACAAACATAAGTGAACGACGACCCGGCATTTACATTAAAAATTTATGGTTTTAGCGTTCGCATTTTTAAATCTTAAGAGCGTCAAGCAGAAAAACAAAAAACGACAGCGCCGAAGACGAAAGTTAGCGAGCTTTTTGTCGTAGCGCAGCACCACCGTTAACGCTTTGCAAACAAATTTGTTTTATTGGATCTTAGTTAGCTTTGGGTAATCGTTCCGTTGTGACTGCATGTGCCCAGCTAAGTAGCCGACATGTGAAGCGGGCTGCCCACTTTGGTACGTTAGCCCAGCACTACTTTTAAATACAACAACAGCAGTCTGTAGCTACAATTTTTCGTTAAGACACAAGAAGTATGTCAAAAGCGTTGCGCGTCTATCGCAAAATTTACCAGGCGCACAGATATTTCAGTACACTTGACAGTTTTAATAGTTTAATAGCTTACGACGAAGAAATAAAAATCATCTTTATTTCTTTTTTATTTTCAATTTATACAAAAAAAAAGTAAACAATAAATTAAAATGAGACAGAGAGCATAATAAATATAATCTACTCCCATAATGAAAGGTAATTTTATAAAACAGAGAAAGAGAACGGGGACAATTTTGTATGTTATGGGGTATTTTTTATATCCCCATTGAGAGTTGTTATTTTAAAAATTTGTTGGTACATTTGAAATATTTTTTATGATTTTACATCGAGTCTTAACTTTAAAGGTTGGGTTTAATTTTTTTTTTAATTCTCTGAAGCAATATTAAACTATCATGGGGTTTCTAGAAGACGTTCGTTGTTTTTGTATTGCATGTATTTTGTTATTGTATTTTCGTTCGTGTGGACCAAAACGTCATCTAGAAACACCACCTATATTTTAATAATTTACATTTTCGATATGAAAGAGATAAATTATTTCGATAGAAAACATAACTGAATGAAAAAGAATTCCCAAAAATTTTTCAAGATAATAAATCTTGCCGGAACAATTTGATAACCAACACGAAATTTAGGTAATATTTTATTTTAGAATTTAATTAAGGAATTTGAGTACTAAGCGGGCCATACATTTGCAATATTATGGTACAACTTTCCAAGTGGTGTAAGCATATTGACCGTGTATGTATTAAATTGAAGGTTGAGCAATATTATTTAGTGAATCAAAACACTTTTGATTTTAATTGAACAACTTGAAATATTGCATAATCTATTGGCAACACTGTGCAATTTTAATTTTGCGCTATTTGTTTGTGTGCATTTTGAGGTTATGTTGAATTCATATATTGCATAAAATATTGTGGCGATCTTTTGTAACATATATGTTGCAATTTATTGTATGGTGTGTGGCAAAATGAGAAAAATACTGTGCCATTATATTGGACATAATATTGCAAATGTATGGGGGGCTTTAGGGTGGATCGAATTAGGACGTTGCACAGTGGAGCAGTGAGCCTAAATGTTGGCCATAACTAGAATATGGAGGATAAGAGTCTAGGCAGAATCTTTAAGGGGTTTGGAAAGTTGCTGGTCAGGAATATGGAATTAGAAATTAATATTCAAAATTACAGTTCAAATATGGCGGGTATAAATTTTAAAATTAAAATGTACTTAATTTTAATACGTTGATTACCAAACTGGAACAAAAAATTTAAAATGAAGATTCCAACTTTTTAAACTTTTCACTTTTGATTTTTTGTTTAGCAGAGATTTATTTTTATGCTAAATTGTTTAGCGGAGTCGTGTTTCTATATCCTTTTTTATGTTTAAAATGAAAGTTTGAAAATAAAGATTAGTCACTTTTATGTTTTGAGTATTTAATAAAAATCCAAATACTCGATAACCACTACTCATTTTTATACCAGCACTAATACTGACGCGCAGTGCATTGGTGGAATTTAGATTATGTTAGCACCGGGTTAGACATGTTGTGGATAGATGTAAAAATCGGAATTAATCTTCGACTTACAAATTTTAAAATTTTTGAACCAAAGAAAAAACATCTAAATCGATATTTTTCACAAAAAATATTTCCTCATTCTTATTATCGAATGGCCACAAAAAACGGTTAACAACGGAGGAAGGAGTACAGCCCTGACTTGGCACCCAATGACTTTTTCTTGTTATTGCAAATCAAAGATAAACTATGTAAAGAGCGATTTTCGTCAACAGAAGAAGCCGTAGATGCATTCAAAATCCATGTTTTTTAGGGGTCTCACGCGGAATGGGAAAAATGCTATAACAAGTGGTTCGAAAGCCTGCAAAAGTGTATAGATCATTAAGGAGAAAATTTTAAAAAACAATAAAGACAATCTCAATAAAAAATTTCTGTTCTTTAATTGTTAGGCTCAAAATATAAATAGTAACCCACGTAATTCTGTAGCTCGAAACTAATATTCTTTAGAGTTTTTGCATATCTTTGACACATTTTCGTAAATGCATCACATTTAAGAGAAAATATAATTTAAAATTCTGAACTTCTTCAAAACTTACTACAGAAGGAATTTTGAGAATATAAAAAGTGGTTTGAAAAGGCTAAGGGTAATTTTTTTCGAATATTACCTATTTTTAAATATTTCCCATGGCTTTAGAGGATTAAAGTGGCCATATTTGAGTTCAGCACAGTCGAGTTATTAAAACAGCAGGCGACTTCTACGTCTTCCTCCGTCGTCAAAACTCGCAACTTTTTCGACACCGTTCTTTTGACAGATGGCAAATTCAATGAATATTTTCAGTTTGAAAATGTGAAATTTCCAGGTAAAAAGCGCAAGTCAAAGCTTACGCTTTCTAAAAACAGCGAAATGTAGCGGCTAATGGCTTTTAGCCATTGAAAATGTCACATACTAATATTCATTTAATAGTAGCAAGGAGGGATTTTCGGCGTTTTTCGATATTTGTATTATTCTGGGTTAGATTAGATCAGAAGGCACTACGCATCGCGACCAGTATAGATATTTTGTGCTGAATATTCTTGGTTACATCCAACTTTTCCAGAAACGCTTTTTTAACTTAATTGTTAATATTTCAAATAAGTGACAACCTTGGTCCTCAAACAATGCAATATGTGCAGTGTTGCCATTTCAGTGCTTTTCGGGTATTTTTTGGTGCTTTTTTCCTTTCCGTACCCGTTGATTTTTTAGAAATACCCGTTTAAAAAAAGCGGGTATTTACAGTGTTTTTTTTTTAATTTCTGGCAGTGCTTTTTGTACAGTTTATATTTTTGGTATTTAGTCTAGTTTTTTTAAATTTTTATTGAATTTTCTGCCAAAATTGCAAAAATAATACGAACTATACAAAAAATACATTTTTTCACAATGTTTCTAGTACAATTTTGAATAGCAACTTCGTTATATTTAAACTTCAAAATTTTTAAATATTAGTTTGGTGCTTTTTTACTCATGTTTTTGTTATTTTTGAACCTTTTTTACACGATTTTACAAAGCTAAAATGTGTTTTTAAATTTTTCAAAACTTTAATATCGCGGTTTTTTTAGCCCAATTTTTTGTATAGTTTTACCCATTTTAGCCATTTTTACAATGTTCACGGTACTTTCCTGCCTTTAAGAGTTGACAACACTGAATATGTGCATCAATTGTTCTTATTTTCTAAATTACTGCAATGCAATGTACAAATAATCTAAATTTCTTGAATTTCATACTTTTTTCCAGATCGTTATATGTGACAAATCATGGATCTAGTATGCATATTAGCCTGAAACTAAACAGCAGTCCGACTCTATGGGTGCTTCATGATGAACGTAATCCAACAAAAGTTGTTCGCTCTCGAAGCATTTCAAAACAAATAGACGTCTGTTTTTTTAATACTACATTTATACTTGAGCAAAAACCACCTAGTTTTTGTAGATAACTAGTTTTTGCTTGTTTTTTTGTATGCCTTTTGGCAAGTTAAAAACTACAAGAGACAAAAACCAGGTAGTTTTTGCTCCGGTATAAATGTAGTATTAGAAAAACTGATCATAAGGCAACAGTGCCATCAGAACAACGTAGAACAATTAATTCCGAATAGAACAGCATCATTTGTTTGTCAGAAGTGTTCGGAGAAATGAAAAAACCCCAAAAACCGATAATTATTCACTTTTTGAGCACTCAAAATATCGAATTATGGGATCGTCCGCTGTACAGCCCTGATTTGGCGCCCAACGAATTTTTCTTGTCCCCGCACATCAAAGAAAAACTACGTGGACAACGATTTGCGTCAGCAGAAGACGCCGTAGATGTATTTAAGATAAATGTTTTGGAATTGTCTTACGCGGAATGGAAAAAATGTTATGACAAGTGGTTCGAACGCACTCAATTTTGAAAAACAATAGACATTTTCAATAACAAATTTCTGTTTTTTTTTTTTTTTCATTGTTAGGCCCAAAATATAAATAGTTAGCCTCGTTATATATGACTATATGTAAGTATGTTTAATTGGGAAATCAATGAAGCCTTTTGTGCCCATATAAGTCGATATGCCAAATTTCATCAAGAATACGTGGCCAGACAGACAGACGGACGGACGGACGTTCGGACAAACGGACATCGTCAAATAGAAACAAAAAGTGGGTATAAAAGTTGGGTCTAGGTCCAATATTTTTGCTGTTACTAACTAAAAGTTAACTCAAATACAATTAAAATTCTGTAATTTTAACAGTTTTATTTTTGCTATTCTTATCTTACTAGTATTAAGGAAAAAAAAATCTGCTAATTTCAGAAGTTTTTTCTGCAAAGTAATTTTTAGCTAATTTCTAGTAGATTTTTCTATTAATTTCACAGGTTTATTTCTATGAGTATAGATAAAGATTCTGTAAACATTTGTTCTAACGAAAATATTTACTGAGTGTTTAAATTTGACCAACATTTTGAATTTTTTTGAAAGTAAATACAAATTGTCCGTCATTGGAAGATGCTACGTTATTGGAATGTCTGTTGTCGTGAGATTTCACTGTAGTTGATATTGTAATTGTATACAAATATTGCCATAAATTTTAAGTAAAATATATACACAATTAAGCTAATTGAAGGGATTTGAATTAATGCAAAAACAAATTTACAAACACACAAATACGAGTATATTCAAGACAAAATCAACACATGGCCAATAATAAAATAAAACAGCACTTAAAAAAAATCACTTTTTAAATTAAAATGTTTAATACATTTTTTAAGTTTTAAGTAAAATTTTAAATTTCCACTTAATTTTATGCATTATTGAAATAAAAAAACGTCTATAAACAAAAAGCTTTAGGTTGGGTACTTTTTCAATTTGTTTATTTTTCAAAAAAAAAAGTTAAGATAAAAACGGATCTTTCTTAAAATTTCGAACAGGCGCTCAGTATAATGCTGCTGGGTATTTTATCCACTTTTTGTATTTTATAATTTTTTTTTCAGTTTTTTATATGTATGTATACTTTTGTTGCTGTTCTGTCATTTTATGTTTGTTTGCATTTTGTGAGTTGTTCAGAAAAAAAAACTACTCATAATGAATAATAAACATACATACTGATTGCTAGAATATCGTACTGTAATATAAATAAGAGTACACTGTAAAAAATTAAAGGTAACTATTGCTAAAAAAAAAGTAGGAATTCTATTGTGATTTCAAAAATACGTATGTACAACGCTTTACAGCGAGAAGATTTCATAGAATATTAGCTAATTTAAGTTTCATTAAATAAGTAAATGAAAATTTTCTTTACAAAATAAACAAAAAAAAAAGTTATTAAAATTAATAAAAAGCTTAATAGTTTTCGAAACACTTGTTTTTTAATGAAAATTTTACATTAAATATATAAAACTTTTCATTAGTCGACAGAAATTTTATGGTCAAATTTTAACGGTCCATATATTTCCGGTCCATACACTTCCTGTCCATATATTTTCGATTTTCTCTTAAATATGCCTAACATTAGGTAAAATCAAAATTTCTTACCGTTTTTCTAATTTTTTTTTATCATTTTATAGACAAATTTTGACATAAGTCCATTTCTATCCATTCGAATTTCGAATCAACACATTAGTTGGGTTTCAACCAGACTGGTGTAGGGTCTCATATAGTCGGCATGTCCGATTTTAACTTTTTTACTGGGTTTTTTTTGCAAACTTTACTAACAGAAAAGAGTCTGTAAAAGTTTTAGTTAAAACTACTAAAAACTTTAGTTTAGGCAGAAAAAACCTGCCTAAACTAACAGATTATTTTTGCTAAATATTAATGAGATAGGCACAGCAAAAATAAAACTGTTAAATATACTAATCTTTGGTTATATTCAGTGTTGCCATTTCAGTGCTTTTCGGGTATTTTTTGGTGCTTTTTTCCTTCCTGTACCCGGTGATTTTTTACAAATACCCGTTTAAAAAAAGCGGGTATTTACGGTGCTTTTTCAGATTTTTGGCAGTGCTTTTAGTGCTTTTTTACAGTTTATATTTTTGGTATTTGCTCTCGTTTTTTTACAATTTTCTTGAATTTTCTGTCAAAATTTAAAAAATAATACGAACTATACAAGAACTACATTTTTGCACAATATTTGTAGTACAATTTTAAATAGCAACTTCGTTACATTTAAACTTCAAAATATTGAAATATTAGTTTGGTGCTTTTTTACCCCTTTTTAGGTAATTTTCTGAACCTTTTTTACACGATTTTTCAAAGTTAAAATGTGTTTTTGAATTCTTGATTTAAATTTTTCAAAAAATTAATATCGTGCTTTTTTACCCCCTTTTTGGTAAATTTTTACCCTTTTTACCCGTTCTCATAATGCTCACGGTGCTTTCCTGCCTTCAGGAGTTGGCAACACTGGTTATATTTGAGTTTTTATATATGGTAAGAGAGGCAACACTCATAAAACACTCATTACCAGGGCAGCGACTTTCATGCAAATGCATGTTTGTAGTCATTAATCCAAAAATGATTTTGACCAAATACTTTTCCGAATTAAAGAATTTGCAACAAAATGGCATCGATTTTTTGTTGCATATTTTGTTACAAATGCATATTTTGTTTTTAAGTGCATATCTTTTTGCATATTTTGTGATTTTTATTGCATATTTTCATTAAATTGCATATTTTTGCATATATTAAAAATAAAGAAAAGTAAGAATTTGCAAACATTAACGCAGTACTTAACTAGAAAGAAAACATCAAGTTGTCATCTAACTTGACATTTATATTCCCAGTCAGCAAAATTTGAATACTTTTTAGAGGGTTCTTATTCTATGAGTCAAAACTTTCTCAAATAAAACACATTTTTTTGAAATTTTAAAATTTTCTGTGAAAAATTGAAACAGACACAAAAATTTTATCCAAATTAATAAATTCAAAAGATGGTTCAGAAATGACTCAGAAATGTAAATAAATTTTAATATTTTGTGAACAATTCAAAAAAGGCTCAAAAAAAGATTCATTTTTGAGCCTTTCGAATTTTTTAAAAATTTATTTTTTTAGTCATTTTTGAATCAAAAAACAAGGCTTTTTTGGATGAACCACTTTCATACAAAAAATTTAATAATATTATTTGAGCTTTTTTTTTATTCATTTTTGGGCTTGTTTGCTGGTTGGGTTGGATTTAATTTTTAACCAAACGCTTTGGAGTAATAAATATGATTTTTAAAAGTCAATGAATTTAAAGTGACTGTTTTGATTTTAAGCGTTTATTTTCGGTTCTTTAGTGCATATTTTTTGGTTTTTAGTGCATATTTCCATTTAAATGCATATTTTGCATTTTTTAAGCACATATTTTTAATTTTTAAGTGCATGAAAGTCGCTGCCCTGCTCATTACATATTGTTACAAAATTGGATTAGTATAGTATAGAAAATTCTGAAATTTTACAAGAAAAATATCTCGAGAAACAGGATTTACTGAACCCGTCAATCTGGCAGCACTTTATTTAAGTATAATGTTAAGTGGTTTTTAGCAGCACTGGTATTTTCTAGTAAGTTCTACAACCACGAAAATAAAACTATAAAAATGCTGCCACCTGATGAGTAAGGTTAGTTGATTATTAGCCTTTGTAAAGTGAGTTGTACTCTAGCGTTTGTGTAGTCAATGGCATATTAGCCTTGTAAAGCGAGTTGTGCAAGCGCGTTTGTATAATTGTGTGTGCTATACTGTGGTATGTAAAGTAATAAAGTGTTAAATAAATAAGCTCAATATCAAACAAAAGGTTATTTTGATTGCAATAGAAAAGAACAGGGTTTATATAAAGGAAATAAAGCAACGTTTCTAAAACGTAAAAATATACTATTTCTCAAAATTGATTTGCCGTCGCTGGCGATCGAACATGTAACCTTATGTAACAGTCTAATGTGCTAAAACCATCAAAAAAATTTTGATTAATTTTAATTTTTAATAAATTTTAGATTAAAAAATCATAAGAAAAAGTAAAATTTTCGTATACAATACAACTAAAAATCTGGAATTCTTAAATCAGTAGTTAACTATTTTTTATACAAATTTTTCTGTTGATTTTAGCACGATGACTGCTTGCTATTTGCATTCAACTAAATTTAACTTAAATACAACAAAAATGTTGTAGACATAATAAACAGTTTGTTTATGCTATTTCTAGTCTGCTAATATTTAGCAAAATTTTATGCAGGTTTTAAAGCAGAGGTCGGCATCACCTATGCCCATGGGCGCTCTCTCACACCTACATAAGCTCACACATAAAACAAAAAAATAATCAGTCGCATACAAGATTTCAATGAAGTAGGTTGTCACATCGCTTGTTTGCCAGATTTTTTACACTCTGCATAATGTTTATTGATACATTTTTTTGGTAATTTATTTTTAAGTTTTTTTGTTTTTATTTCTTCTGTGTTGTTGTTTTTTGATATTTGTTTTCGTAGTTGTTGTTTGCTTTTAAATTTTTATTTTGTATTCCCATTATAAATATTTAAAATTTTCGAATTATTATACAAACGTTCTTTGTCAGTGCATTGAGAGTGAGAGGCTGCAACTCACTCATACAAGCACAAAATAAGGTTGTATATGTTTGCCGATCCCTGTTTGAAAGTACAATATTCAGTTTCAATTAACTTAAAGTTAAGTCTAATATAAATAAGATGCTGTAAATTTAACAGTTTTACCTTTTTTGTTCTTATTTTACTAGTTTTTGGCAAAAAATCTTTATGTTTAACTAATTTTTAGTACTACGAGGGCGACCGCAAAAGTAACTGGCCTGGCACAATTTCTGTTTTACTAGCAACTTTTTTTTTTTTTTTTTTTTTAAGCAATCTTTTATAAGCCATCTGTCAAAATTTCCGAAATATTTAACGATTATTTTCTTTGTTACAGGTGATTGAAGTAAACAAGTTTTGTAATTTTTGAAAAATGGAAAATAAAGAGTTTCGTGCGGTAATTAAACACTTTTATATGAAAGGTTATACGCCACAATTAATCAAAGATGAATTGGATTCTGTTCATGGTGATAATGCACCATCATACTCCACCGTGAAATCCTGGGTTCAACAATTTAAAATGGGTCGTTCAAGTACGGAAGACCGAAAACTGCTACTACTATTGAAAACATTAGAAAAATATTTAATGAAGTGACTAAAGATAGACGAATAAAGCTCAGAGAACTTGCTGATATTGTTAAAATACACGAAAAACAAGTTTGGAGTATTTTACATGATGAACTCCACATGAAAAAGCTATCTGCAAGATGGGTGCCGCGTTTGTTGACTTTGCCCCAAAAAATCGTCCGTTGGACCAATTCCGAGGAGCTTTTAACGATTTATCAGCGTAATCCAATAGAGTACTTGCGCCGATTCATAACTGTTGATGAAACATGGATCCATCACTACATCCCAGAATGCAAAGAACAGTCAAAACAATGGATAGAAGCTGGTAAAAGTGGTCCCAAGATGGCGAAAACTGTTAAGTCAGCAGGAAAAGTAATGGCCACAGTATTTTGGGATACAAGGGGTATAATATTTATTGATTATCTTGAGAAAGGAAAAACTATAAATAGTGAATATTATTGTGCATTATTGGATCGGTTGAGTGAAGAAATCAAGATAAAACGATCGCATTTAGAAAAAAAAAGTTCTTTTTCATCAAGATAATGCTCCTTCACACACTGCACTTTTAACTCAACAAAAACTGGCCGAATTACGATTTCAAATTGCTCCGCATCCACCATATAGTCCAGATTTAGCTCCTTCTGATTATTTCTTGTTTCCAAATTTAAAAAAAATTCTCGGTGGCAAAAAATTTTCGTCCAATAGCGAGGTTATTGCTGAAACTGAGGCATATTTTGAAGGTCTTGAAAAATCTTATTTTTCGGATGGAATTAAAAAACTTGAAAAACGTTTGATGAAGTGTATTGAGTTGGAAGGAGATTATGTTGAAAATAAATAATAATAATTCCAAAAAACGGTTCTTTTTATGTTAGGCCAGTTACTTTTGCGGTCGCCCTCGTAGTTAAAAGTGCTATTGCTATTGTTACAAATTTATTTTTATGAGTGTTACAATTTATAGTGGGTTATTTTGTAAACCACAACACCTAAGAATACCAACTTATATAAACTAAACAAGAATTTTCAAAAACTCAACAAAATTCTTCTTTTTTAAATAACTAACCAAAATAACTGTTTACTACGAAAATACTGTTTTGATAGTTATTAATACTAAAAATAACTGCTTTAAACAATTGTTACGATATACAGTAGTTTTGTTTTGTTGTTTTTTTAAAGAACTCCCATAATAGTTGTTTCATATTTTTTCATAGAAAAACAACTGCAATTACAGTTAAAAACAACAAATACTGATAACTGACTCCATGGCAACTGTTGAACTTTTTTGAGTGCAATTTTATGTTGCGATTTATTTTAATTACACTGTACAACATAAAAAATAACAAGGTTCTAACAACTGATTCTGAGAAAAGGGACCAAAAAAATATACGTGCATCGGCGTTTTACAAGTTTACGTCTCGCCCTATGTGTTTTTGGGGGTTAAAGTTTCCCCACTTTTGAAAGTGTTTATTGTAAATCAGCATAGGAAACCATGTGAATCTTCCATTTAAGGTATAGGATATGTTCAGCAAATTTATGTACAACATTACGAGGAACATTTTTGTGGAATATTTTAACCCTCTAACTCTTCAATTAAAGGTACTTGTTTGGCCCCTTTTTAAAAATTGACAAAAAAGACCCGTTAGTTGAAGAGTTAGAGGGTTAAAAAGTTCCGCAAAAAATTTGCCATTAATTTCTTTTATAAGTCTCTGAAGACATCAAAGTTAAAAATTTTAGTTCAATGCCAGAAACAAGTCAAAACTTATAATGTGTTTAAGGGTTAATTTGGTGCTTATTCAAATATCCCACAAACCTGGATTTTAGGGGATTACTTTTAAGTTTTTACTTATTTCTGGCATTGAAGTTAAATTTCCAACTTTGATGTCTTCAGAGACATAGTAGAATTTCATGCCAAATATTTTTTGCGAAACATTTTAACACTCTAACTCTTCAGCTGACTGGTGTTTTTTGGCTCTTTTTAAAAAGGGACCAAAAAGTCCCTTTAATTGAAGAGTTAGAGGGTTAAAATATTCCACAAAAATGTTCCTTGTGGTGTTTTACATAAGTTCGCTGAACACATCCATAACTAAAATGAAAATTCACATGATTTCCTAAGCCGATTCACAATAAAAATTTACAAAAGGGTGGAAACTTTAACCCCCCAAAAAACATACGAGTATTATATGTTTCATTGGCTGAATTCCAATGAAACTGTAATTTTTATTAAACAAATTATTAATATTATGCAAATAAGTTAACTCAACTATTCAGTTTGCAATTTCTACCGATTGGTTTTTTACCGTGTAAAGTTTTATACAATTTATGTATGTGTATATTATATCAAGATAAATTATTGATTAATTGGCACAAATATAAAATAAAAGTTTATATTCTCAAATCAATGAAATGACAATCTGTATATACAAAATCATGTTCTCCTGCATGTAGATTTTTAAAACCAATAAAAAAAATCGTTTAAATGGTCACTACAACAATCTCTATTGGCCACCCTTAGACTATTGGAGGGTACAAAAGAAAAAGTTTATCTACTGCAGCATTTTTTCTGACATTTTTCCCGACATCTGTTTTTATAATTTTCGCTTTTATAAAAAATATAAACATTAATGGTCTTTATTTTTCTCTATGCCTGTTATTTTAAATGATGAATAAAAAAAACAAGTTTAGTTATCGTTTTTTTTTTATTTGCACTTCCGTATTACAATTTTTCTACTTACGAGATGTATTTTATAAATTTTTTATTTTTTTTTCAATTTATTATGCATTGAGGACATTTTATCTATAGTTTTTCTTTCTAGAAACTGTTTGTACGGGTATATAATATAAATGAACACATAGACGTATCGAGGTCATGCAAAGTTGATAATGGGCCCTTTAATTAAAAAAAAGGCCTTGGGAGAACAAAATAAAAGAAAACACTAATAACACCAAGTTTCATGAATTTGGATATAAGACAAGCAATAAAATTCTATTAACAAAGAGAGTCTGTTCCACAGATTTCAATAAAATTTGCAAATGTGAGAGAGGGGACGCAGAAATAGAGTTGTGAAATTTCGATACTTTTTGAGTACTCAATACTACTCAATACTTTTCAATTGAGTACTCGATACTACTCAATACTTTAAACGGTTTTTTTAATTTAAAAATAAAAATGTTGTAAATACGTATTTATTACGAAAAATAATAACACTTTATATACACGTATTAAATAACTATTGTTACTTACATTTTAATTAATTTAAAACGCTTTAAATAAATTAATTAAATAATTTCTTCCAAAAATGCGTTACACATTTCTTTGTTTCACAAATAGAGTTGTATTTTCAGAGTTATATTTTTAGAGTACTATCTTTAGAGTTGTATTTTGATACGAAAAATACACATTTCTATGGAAAATTGCATCTTTAAAAGTATTGAGTAGTACCCTTTTAGTATTGAGTACTCAAAAAAACAGTCAGTATCGAGTACTCAGTACCGGAATACTCAATACTTTTACAACTCTATGCAGAAAAGAAACTTTCGGTACCAAACATATCAGCCCAAGTTGATGTTTACGGGCTAAAAATAAGTTTCAGACTTATTGGCAGACCTTTAAAAACATAATTCTTTAATTCGTTCAATTAAAACTTATTTTATTTGATTGAATTATTGTCTACTTTATTTAATCAATATCTTATTCAAAGCAACAATTTGATTTTAGTTGATTCTACACTCATAGAAATAAATCTGTAAAAATAGCAGAAAAGTTACTAAAAATTAGTTAAAAATGATGCTGCAGAAAAAACTGTTGAAAATAGCAGATTTTTTTTTTTACTAAATACTAGTAAAATAAGAACAGCAAAATTAAAACTGTTAAATTTACAGAATTTTAGTTATATTTGAATAAACTATTAGTTACTTGTATATGACAAATTATACTGTAAAATCTGCAGAAAATTTTGCTAAATATTATTAGACGAAAAATAGCAAAAACAAACTTTTATATCAACAAAATGTTTGTTAATTTTAAGTCAAATAAGTAGAATTCAAATAGCAGTCCATCCTGCTAAAATTAACAGAAATGTTTGCTGAAAAGATAGTAAACTGTTGACTTCAGAAGGTAAGATTTTTATTTGCATTAAAAAAATCGAAAAAAACTTTCAAAATTTTAAATTTTTTTTATCATTTTTTAGTCTACTAATTAGTTAGCAAAATTTTGTGCTGATTTTAGCAGTTTGAGTTGTTATTTTCTATTAACTAAAATTTAACTCAACTATAACTAAAAATTTGTATATTTTATATTTAAAAAAAAAAATTTTTTTTTTGCTTTATTTTTTTTTTTTATGTAACAAAAATTTTTATAGACTTTTTCTATTAGTGTAAAAATTTACCAATTTTGGACTACAATTTTTAAGACTTTAACAAAAATATTCTTTAAATTAACGAATTTTCAATTTCAAAAACAACATATTCAAACTTTTTCAAATAAATTTCATTTAACAAGTTCTTATTCAAATTTGTAACTTACATTATTAATAAAAGTGACTGTAAAAAAGTCATCGATAAATAAACTTACCTGAAAAGAAAGAAAGGGAAAAAATTAAAATAGATTTAAAATAAATAAATAACTGAGAAAATTGCAACTTAAAAAAAGGAAAAATATTTATGTTAGTTTTCAACCTAACCTTGAAGCATTAAACACATAGACGACTGCAGCTACACGACTACAGCCTGTCAAAAATAAAATACACACGTTTATATGAAAACGATTATTTTGACACCAACACAGCTACACGGCTACACGACTACTTTTGCCGCTGTAGTCAACTTAGGATAATTTCTATTTTTGTTGGCTACAAAACAAAAATAGTGTTGACAATATAACAAAATATGTAAAACAGGACAATTTTTCCCGCTAGAGGCGAAATAAAATCGCTAGTTCTGACTAGAAAATCACCGTTTTGGGAACACTGAAGAAACAGCTGTTTATATTTTACAATTGTTTGAAGGTTTCATTAATTTATATTTGGAAATAACTTTATTGTGATGTTTTGTAAAAAAAAATGGATCTTACAAAATTAACAAAATATTCCTCAGCCATTATTTTAGAAGCACAAACCAAAAAAGATTAATATTTATCAAAATGTCAAATATTTAGGATTATCTGTTTACATGTTGCTGTCGTTTTCAAAAAAATTAAGTAGCTGACTACACGACTACAATTGCAGCCAGCAGCATTTGTAGTCGTGTAGCTGCAGTCGTCTATGTGTTTAATGCATGAGAGTTGAATTTTGAAAAGAAAATTTTGAAACCAAAAATTCTCTTTGCGACAGAATACAAGAAAACGGAAAAGCGTTTTTAAAATCCAGAATTCATGACGACATTTTTAAGGCTTCAAACAAGTTTTCGGAAGCTTAAATTATCAGATTCTTTGGCGTTTTATTTAAAAAACTTATAAGGCCCTCTTGAAAAAAAAATCCTTCATACTTCCCAGTTTATATTATACAATGTTTCCCAGCAAAACTTTGGTAATAGCTAAGATATATTTATTTATTTATGCATTACCTTGTTGTGACAGGTTGTGCTTGTCTACATAATTTTAAAGTGCAAAATAATGACTTACCGATCATTAATTACTAGGCCAAGGAATTACATGCAAATGCGTGTTTTTTCTCCATATTCCAAAATTGATATGGACTAAAATTTATTCGAATCATCAAAATGGCATCGATTTGTAGTTGCATATTTTTGAATATTTTGACTTCAAATGCATATTTTTTTACTTTTAAATACAAATTTTGCGATTTTTAATGCAATATTTTAAAAATGTAAATGCATAGATTTTTATATTTTGATTAAAAGAAACTATTTATATTTTTGTTATTTGGAAAAATAAACATTCTTAAAAATCTTGTTGGCCTAATGACGTACATATTTACACGCGAGGAAAAACTGCTAGAAATAAAGCTCTATTGTGAATGATTTAAGCTATTTAGGGGGTATTTTGCATTTGCTTCGAACAAATTTCTCTCGCGTGCAAATTTGCCTTAAGAAAAAACTTTAAATTCTATACGCAAAAAAAAAATTTTTTTTTTTAATTTTCACAAAAAATATTTTTTAACCCCTTTTGATTTGGCCATACACTACTTGTTGGACGTTTTTGGACTCCGCAGCGCAAGGTTAACGATTTTATGAGCGACGCTTTAGGTATAAAAGACAATATAAAGTCCAACGGAAAATTCTAAGTTATATTTTTCATCAAAAACTTTAATATTTGATACGTATTTGACATCCATTATTATGCCAAAAAAAGTTTATATTAAATAACAAATAAAATCAACAATTGTAATTTCCGCACTCTATTTGAATTGTATGAAACTTGCTATAACTTGGAATACTTTGTATAGCTAAAATTGGTGTTCAATTTGGGGAAAATTATCAAATTTGCTATAGACTTTCCGTACATATTTGGGTCTAACTTTTGTATTATTTTAGCTATGTGACTGGTTGATATATCACTTTAAAGCTTCTGAAAGCATGCCTGAAGTTGGTCTGCAACTCATTCTTTAATTTGATAATTTCTGATTTATTAAAAAAAATTTTAATTTTTGAGAATTTTTCTACAATTAATTAATTGTTTCTATCCTTTTATAATTGAAGCCATGATTGAGCCACGTGAATAGTTACTATTTTGAAATGTACTTTAACCATTTATCGTTATCAAAGGTCTAAAGCCATTTTATCTTAATACACGGTTCGAGATACTTTATCGTAGCCTTTTAATATTTTTGTATTAGTGCTTAGTTTTTTATCAATGACAGTGTCAAATATCAGTTTGGTACTCCTTTTGGTTCCTGAGTTATAGTATAGTATTAAATAAAAAAAAACAGTTCGATTTTTCAGCATTTGTATGAAAAAAGACCCAATAAGAGTGCCAGTATAAGATTTCGTATAGGCAAAAATAAAGTAATGAGGAACAACATAAGCGTGTTCTTTTACTTACTACAAGTTACTACTTTTACTACAGCTGCAAAATTTCAATATAAAAAGTAAACAAAACTTTCCAATTGTAGTGAAAGTAGTAAGAATTTCGACTAATCGAACACACCGTATAAATTTTTTCAGAAATTTTAAAGAATCCATTTTTCGATATACATGTGACGATTTAAATCGCGGATTTCATTAAATTAAACTTTGAAAATTTTACGAAAAACGTCGCCGGAGTCTGAAAAGTCCCCAAAATTTGATTGAGATGATTACAAAGATTTAACTCAGAGATTACTTTTTAACAACAATACAAAAAGTTAATATTTCCTGAAAAGTTTTGAAATTATTTTCATTATTTTTATATTCACTTGATTTATTTATACTTCAGTTATAAATTTTAACTAAAAACTTCTAATATTTAAAAAATTATTGTTTTTTAATTATTTTTTCGGAATGTTTCGCAGACCTCCTAGGATGCGATTAGGGAAGCTCAGGGGTTCGTGATCAACATTTGGAAAACTTTGCATAATTTTCATATCGGTTTTGGTATAGCTGCGGGCGTCAGATGTCGTTATTAACAAAAAGAATTACTGGCCAATTTTGCTTTGACGCTACACCAACATTCCGTATTTTAAAGTTAAAACACTTTGCAGGTTGGGAGGAAGTGCAGGATCTAACGCTAGTCAATTACTCGCATGCAATCAAAAATTGAATATTCAAAAGAAATTATTTCAGGAACATAACTATATACTCTACGATATCAACATGTATACTCAGGATTTCCGAAAGACAGACTGGAATAAGTTCAATACGATCCTTTGGAAAGACCTAAAAAAAAACTCCACCATATATTTCCGAATGAAATTTGGAGAATTTCAAGTGAAATTAATTGTGAATTCTATTGGAATTTGTCAAATTTGATCTTAAATCTGAACAAAAATAACGGTAATTGAGAAAATTTTAAGAGAAATTTCGATTTTTTATTTCGAAATGAGAAAATTCTAAAATATAGTAGCATTTACCACTTCAAATTTAGAAAATTCCATTAGAAGTTCAGTTCTGCAATTTTAATGAAAAAAATTCAAAATAAAATTTAGTATTTTTCCCAAAAGCACCGTAAGTGGTTTTTCACGTAGAAAAATTTTACTCGAACTTTAATTTTACTCAAATTTTAATTTAAATTATAAAAATGCACAATTTTTCAATTTTATATCAAAGACACAATCACAATATGTGACGCGCAAAATAGAAAGGGACCTAAGGTCAGGAGAGCATGGGATCGGTCTCATTCGGTGCTCAGATGTTGTCCACAAAAAAAAAAAAAAAATTTGATTTTTTTTTACCCTTAGGTCCCTTTCTCTATGCGCCGTCACAAATACAAAAAATGTGATTTTTCCCCAAGAAAAATAATAGTCTTGTACATTTAATTTGCGTGAAAACAATCTCTACTCAGTTTTCACGTGAAATTCATTGTAGTGGAAAATTATCATTTTTTTATATGGAGGAGTATAGCAATTTTTTCACGGAATTTCCCTATTTCCCCCCCCCCCCCTCCCTGGAGCCGCGTATGTATAAACACATTAATTTGCAAATCAGACTAGATCTAGTTTCTGCCTTTTTCTATGCACAGTCGACCGTACCTCATAAAGTAAAAGTTCGCCGTACACCGTCCAATCTAAATTATTTTTGATAGGTTTAAAAAAAAATGTTTTTATTTTTTTTTTTGCCGAACATAGGGGTCGTCATTTTACATTTTTCGTTATATCTTTGGCATTTACAATCCAATCATAAAGAATGATACATCGATGTTTTTCTCTCGAAGGGACCAATGTTTTGCTCTAATGACCATTGACCACAAGTATCCCGTTCTAGTATTTACTCACCAGATCTCAGTTGCTACCACCTTAATGTACCAACCTAATGTCAAAAAATTAACGCTCGCAAAAAATCATTAAACTTTTGTTAAGGAAGTTTTTGGATAAACCCAGCAGAAATTTTTTTTATTTTTTTGGTTGCCGAACGTAGGGGCCTTTTTAAAAATTTTTAATTGGATTTTTCCTTTATAGCAATACACTGGTTTCCTCGAGGCAAAAAAATCGACATATCACACTTTAAATCCGCACACTTTAAATAAGCTATAACGAAAAATTTTAAAAAGGCGACCCCATAGTTCGGCAAAAAAAATTTTATATAACAGGGGCTATGAACTAAAAAGTTTCAACAAAGTTCGCCAACTCTTCATCAGATGGCGCGCAATAACTGTTCTAAGAGTTAACATTTCGCGCAATTACAGTGTTGCCATATTTGAAATCCTTCATCTTTCACCACCTTTCACTTCTTCGCTATCCCCTTTCCAAAGGAAGCAACACGTTAATTAATAGGAAGAATATCCTGAGTGTTGCTTCGAATTATAAAAAAAAAAATATGATAATTTTTCAACAACCCGTCGGCTGTAGAAATCGAACCTGTGTCTATTCCTATATTACAAACTTAACTATACTGAAGTACGACAGCTTAGCCATCTTACCCAAGTAGTGTGGGAAATTCATAGTTTTCTTTCCTATTCAGCTTTTTGTTATTGTTTTTTATTTTTAGAAGTGATCAAACAGACACATACAAATATTCTACTTTAGATTTTAGTTTATCTTCTAATCTCCTCCGTGTCTCCTTTTTCGCAAATGTTGCCACACTGACGTATGGTTTTTTTACGTTCACGAGCAAGCAATTCGTGTATTCGTTGCCTTTTTTAGACGATATGGCCAAAATAAGTTTAGAGTGAATCTTGAAAACTAAAAACTAAATTATTCTTCTTACCAAGTTATTACTACAATGCACAATTTACATTTTTTGTGCCGCTACTTAAGATTTTGCGATTTTCGGAAAAAGCGATATATGTATATTGTTCAAACTAGAACTCCTTGCTACCAATAATATATTCCTTCTGCCAAATTTCATAAACATCCGTCCATTCGTTTTCAAGCTATCCTCATAGAACATCATGTGTCCTTATACCAAAGTAAGGACTTATTCTAAAGATTTAATCTTCAATCTATCTTTGAGTTCTTTTGCTTTTTAGATTTTTGAAAATTGTGTTCGTTTTAAAATAATTATTTTTTGAAATTTGACAAAATTTTTAATTAGACACTTTATCGCTTCCAAACCGTACACTGCATACGAAAAATTTCTTCTCGCAAAATTTAGGAAATTTTGTTTTCTATCGGAATTGCTTCAGTTGTGATGTACATTTCACACATTTATGGGCAATTTTATGATAGCTGTCCTGAGGCATCCTTAAACGTTAAAGGATTAACACAAAATACACAAAGCCGGGGCGGAAGCAGAAAAAACACCCCGGAATGCCAAATTTACTATTCCCATCTCTTTGTTTAGTGAAAAACAGAAATCATTTGAAAATATCAAAGCACAGGAATTTGAGACTGCAACTGACAAAATTAGTATCTGATCTAAAATCCCTATTCAGGTCTCACTATTGTGGAAAATATTTCGAGATACAAACTCCGATGTTGATTATACTTTGACATTTAAAAATCGACTTGTCTCGGTATTTAAACGGTAAAAATGGTATTCGAAAGTCGGCCCTTTTTGGGAATTTTTTACTTTTAATGATATTTTATATATACACTCATTGAAATAAACCTGTAAAAATAGCAGAAAAAGCTACTAAAAATTTTTAGTTAATTGAAAATAACAAGTTATATTACAAAATCTGCAGAAAAGTTTGATAAATATAAGTAGACTAAAAATAGTAGAAACAAACTGTTATATCTACAAAATATTGTTATTTTTAGTTAAATTTATTTGAATTAGTAGTCCATTCTACTAAAATCAGCAGAAAAATAGTAAATAATAGCAATAATTTCTGCAAGGTAATTTTTCACTAATTTTAACTTCACAATTTCCTTGAGCTTAAGGTTTGTTTTTGATATAAAAAAAAGTTTTTTATTTTCGATATTTCGCTACTCCATTGTGTAGCATCATCAGGAAATCTACACAATGGAGTAGCGAAATATCGAAAATAAAAAACTTTTTATATATAAAAAACAAACCTTATGCTCAAGGAAATTGTGAAGTTTTAAATAGAAAAAGAAGGTTAAATAAACGACAAGAATTTTTAACTAACACTGTGAGACAAATGGAAGGGGTCAGTGATCGGGAAGGGTTCAAACTACCGGGGAAAGTTATATCGGTAAAAAAGAAGTTATACGTGTCCCGGCGTTTCGCTGGGTCACCCCTAGGAATCGAGATATATCGATTTGACCTTTGGTGGTCTTTTTTTTGACATAACTCCAGAACCACTAGTCCGATTTTGCTCAAACAATTTTAAAAAAATTAAAAATTACAATTCCTTTAATCTGTTCATATAACGTTTTTCTATATACTCAACAGTTTTGCCGGTAAAAATAAATGTATGAAGAAAAAAATATTTTTTGTCTAAAATATTAAAGTAAAGTAATAAACAAAAGGTTATTGATTTTTATGGTAGCGGTAACAAACATTTATTTTTACCGGCAAAACTGTTGAGTATATAGAAAAACGTTATATAAACAGATTAAAGGAATTGTAATTTTTAATTTTTTTAAAATTGTTTGAGCAAAATCGGACTAGTGGTTCTCGAGTTATGTCAAAAAAAAAGATATATCTCGATTCCTAGGGTTGACCCAGCGAAACGTCGGGATACGTATAACTTGGTTTTGACCGATATAACATTTCCCGTTGGTTTCATCCCATCCCGATTTTGACTGTCGCATAGTGTAATTTTTATTTTTTTTTAACTTATTTTTTTTTTATGGCAGGTATAAACGATATTCATCGGGATACGGTAAATGACGCCATCAATTCTTACCGGATGAATATCGTTCTTGGAGGTCGTCCCCCACCTATTGCGGAGAACGAGGAGAGGACTCTCCCACGATCTACAAGAGTTCTCCTCGCGCAATTGCGTTCGGGATGGTGTTCACGCCTTAATTTATATTGGTCTCGGATCGAGCCCACCATCCCGAACACATGTCCCGCATGCCAGAGAGGTCCCCACGACGTAAACCACCTCTTTGGCTGCACGGCAAACCCGACTCACCTAGATCCAACGTCACTATGGACCCACCCGGTTGAGGCGGCCCGGTTCCTGGGTCTGGATCTAGCTGAGTCAGCAGAACAAGATGAAGAAGAAGATTAATTATATTATATTGCTTACATATTTTATTGTAGGAGGCGTTGCTACAACAACAACAACAACTAATTTTTATAAAAAAATGTTTCTGCTATTTTTACAGGTTTACTTCTATGACAGTAAAGTGTAAAGTAATACATGGTCTTCTATGACACAACATAACTTTATATGAATGTTATTTTAGTTTGACTCAAGATCATAAATTAATATCACTTTCTGTTTAAATTATTTTCAAATCAAAGAAAGATGATACAATTTTTACAAGTAAATTACAAAGAATAAAAATTATTGAAAAAATTCGATAAGACCAGCAAGGCAGAATGCGCATTTTCGGCTTTCGCTACAAAGCCATCATCAGTGCCTTTCGCCTTTGAGTGGGTTAATATTTGATAATCGTCTACTTATATATTATTTGGTAGTGTGTAGTTTTGCTGGGTTATCCATACAAATGCTCAGTACAATATGATGATTATTACAGTGTTTTCGTATTAGTATTTTGTAGATATCTTAAGTTAAGTTTGTACATTTTATTTCTCTCCCACTCTCTTAAGATTTATGGTAAGTATGAATAACAAAAAAAAAAAAAAAAAAAAAAAAAAAAAAAAAAAAAAAATTTATATACAAAATTTATTTTTTTTTATTTTTTATTCCTATTAGTTTCAAAGTGCCATTTTGTTTTAGTTGGTGAGTTATTAGGTGCACAGAATGGTATTTAATGGGATGCAAAAACTACATACACAAATTTCAGTTTTATAAAAAATTACTAGCAAAACGATACACAAAAAAAGGTGGCAAATAGAATTTGGAGGGATATTTGTTTGAAGGAAAAATAACAAAGTTTTTGTGGAACATTTGTGATTCCGCAATCCGATTTTAATTCATTAAAAGGATTGGTTGTTGTAAACCATTACTTTGAATATTAAAAAACATACTTGAAATGTTGAAATTAATAAATTTTAAATGTCAACATATAAATTACTAAAATTTTAAACGCCTTAGAAATGTAAAAGGCCTGGAAAAGCATCGATGAAGCACAATTGTGTACCTTTATTTTTCGACCCTTTTGACACCATTACTTATAAAAAAGACAACAATGTCATAATAATGAAGTGAACGCTTTCTTTAGCTGTTTTATATTTGCATATAGAGATTTAATTTTAATGAATATTAAAATAAATGGCAGTCATAAAACTGAACACCAAAAAAAGTCATAAAAATATATAGTTGGTTCTATACAACAAAAGAAAAATAACAAAGATTTTTCGAAAGGTAAACATAAAAGAAGCACTGAAAACTTCACTTCATTGCCCTTGAATTTTAGGACTGGTTACGAATGGAACTGATTCTAGCTACGTTTCGTTCCCCAGTAAAAAAATTATCTGGCACAATATCCAATAATATCCAATTTAATATTCTTAGATCTCAAAATTTGGTGTATCCAATGATATCGTATTAGAGTAGTATACATTGCAGTGAACTAAAATCAATTTATATCTCAAAATTGGCAGGTCCAATGATATCTAAGTTTATCCTTGGTGGATAAACTTAGCTCTAATTTGATCCGAAGAATGGCAGAGATTTTGTCAGATCAAAATTAATCCGAAATATGGCAAATCGAATTGAATGACATTGGATATACATATATATATTTCCCTAACTCCCACTGTAGCATAGGGCGCCATGACATTCGATCCAACAACCCGAGTAAAAAAGAGTATATTTAGCATATATTTATTAACATAAAAATATATGTATGTGGAACATTCTAACCCTCCAACTCTTCAACTTACGGGTCTTTTTTATCCCTTTTTCAAAAGGGTCCAATTGTAGAGTTAGAGGGTCAAAATGTTTCACAAAAATATTCCTCGTAGTGTTTTACATAAGTTCGCCGAACACATCCTATACCAAAACTGGAAGATTCACATGGTTTCCTATGCCGATTCACAATAATTGAAAAAGGCGGAAACTTTAACCCCCCCGATGTGATCTTTTAAAACGCCGATACACGTATATTTTGTTTTTTTTTTGTCTCCTCTACCAGAATCCATTGTCAAAACGCCGTAATTTTGGAAAATTTTCGAAATTGTTGTACAGTGTTATTTAGCAAAATTTTTTGCTGATTTTAGCAGGTTAATTTATTGTCTTCTATTATAAGATATCACTGTATCCTGCTGTATTCATAGTATCTTTAATAGGATATATCGGACCAACTTTATACATGGAGGAGCATTCCCAAATCTATATATTTCCGCTATCATGCTTAAGTGGGTTAAATACTAGGTTTGTTTTTTTTTTAATTTTATATCTATAATCTATAAATTCTTGTAAAAAAACGACTATCCGTTCTTACGTAAATTGTTTTTATTTTTTGTAAACAAATAAAATTTAAACATTTGGACGAAATCTGTTTTCATATATTGGCTTGCCCGGAACGCGAAATAGAGCAATTACCTTAAGTGGTATGCTCTCCCTTTACTAACAACCACATAATTCATTTGTTAGCATTTGTTGTTTTTAATATTTTATCAATTTTAAAATACTAAAATTCCAAAAAATTCTGTGACAAATATTTTTGTTTACATTTGAAAGAGAAAAGCCAAGAATTTTCAAGACTTGGCAGCATTTCTATAACTACTTAATTTTTAAGAAGCTAAATTTATACCTACTTAAAATTTTTATAAATGCTTAAATTTGTATGGAATATTTATGTAAAATTCGAAAAAAAAACAAACCTGCTGTAACAACAGCATTTTAAAGGGCATATTTGAACCGTTTGTCAAAAATTCAATTAACAATATTTTTAATATTTTATTTTTTTATTTAAAAATTATGTTATTGTAGTATTGTTAAAAAATATCAGTTTCCCCAGCCAAAATCGCCAGAGTTGCCACTTCCTTACTGGCCTTTTTTAAAAAAGGCAAAACCGGCTGCCACTGTTCAGCCTTCATTAATTATCGGAAAATAAAAATTTAAAGTAATTCTTAATCCCAGATAAATTCTCTAGTCCTTATCGTGGCCCGATTTTTATTTTTAAATTTTTTTTTGAACAAAGTTGCCACACAAACTTAAAAATTCCAAAAAGGCAAGAAAAAACACATTTGCTCGGGGATATAAAATGTATTTGACCAAAATTCAAAAAAACGGCCACGATAAGGACTCGAGTTTTTTGTTGCCTACGAAAGAAAAAAATCCGAATCGAAATCGGTTTACCCGCCCTAGCTGTACAGTGGCAGCCGATTTTGATCTCAGGGTTGTGGGAAAACGCATTTAAAATTAAGTTTACGCTAAGAAAACAACAAAATTTCAAAAAACCGTGTATGAACAAAATTTATATCTCGCAGTTTTCTACATGTACACCAAATTTGAGAAGAATCGGACAAAGAGTATTTTATATATTAACCCAAATATTCTTAAAAACGATGGTAGAGAATTTATTAAATATTTCATTTCGGTCAAAATATTTTGTTTCGTACATTTTTTTTTTATTTGTTTTGTATTTGTTTTTAATTTTTTATATACATTGATTACTTTTATGGCTTATAAAAAGCGATAAGTATCTGCCTCATATACGTGCCTTCGCCCACCATCGAGGAATCGTCATTGGCTTTTCTTTAAAGACTGCGTGCAATTCTTGCATCTTAGGATGAAGTTTTTTTCTTTTTTTTCTGCTGTATTATGCGAAATAAGATTTATAATAAAGACAATGATAAAAAGCGCTCCCAAAAAATTTTGTGTACATATTTAATACATGGGTGAAATCAAAAAATGTGATAAGTTTTTGGGCCAAATTTGTGAGAAGCAAAAAGTGTTAATATTTATTTCGGTTTTTTCTTAATGGAATTAGTAAGTTTAGTCATTATAAAAATAATTACAAAAAATCCCTTCTACAAGTTGTCACAATAACTTTTTTTGCACAATTTTAATTTTTTTTTTGTGGTAACGGAGTTTACATTTCTGCAAGCAAAAGATATAACAAAAAAAATTCCGTACGAATTTTCTTCAATTTATTAGTTTTTCGTATTTTGGTTGTCAACATGCTTTCCAATGATATATAATTTGTATTTATCAAATTGGCGGTTTCGCGAATAAAAATACAATTCATTCCGCGAAAAACATTTTAATTTTTTTTTTAATTTTGTATTTTTGGTCCTTTTAAATGCTTTTCAAAAATATAAAATTTTTTAAAATCCAATCAGCGGTTGCAGAGTTACAAAATAATATATTAAAAACATAACATTTCGCGATCAAAAAATTATTAAATTGTCTGAAACAAATTTAATTTGTCAAACTAGTGTCAGTAATGGCTCGAAATATCGATTCCAAACCAAAGAAATGCAAAATCAATCGTTTTTCGCTCAAGCAGTTTAGGGTAAAAAACTGATAACTTTTTTGATTTGGCGCAAAATTATTAGTTGAATCGTCTTTTGACTCATAAATATTAGTTGAATCACCTCTGTTTATGGTTATTGTTAAATATTTTAAACATTTACCTACATTTTTTTTGAACGCAATTTGCTTATTTTAGCTCTTATTTTAAATTTCTATAATATTTTGCTAAGAAATTTTAAGTTTTGTATTTTCAACGTTTTTTTAATGTTAAAGCTGTTTTAGTTTTAACAATTGGTATTTCATTTAACTTTTCTTTGTAATTTAAGGGGAATTTTTTAAATTTTTATTTATATTATCAGAGGTTTTGAGGTAATTTTCTAATTTTTAATTGATTTTTTAATTTAATTTTGGCCAACGAAAAAACCAAGTCAACTGCCATTAAGGGACCTATCCCATGACCGGTCAATCGGGGGCATATTCAAGGCACTTCCACCATATTTGTGTGTGTGTTAATGTTGTTTTCTTTTCTATTTTTTTCTTTGCCATGTTTTTTTTATTTGCTGTGTGTGTGTTTGTTTTTTCTTTCTCTTTTTTATTTGAACAGAAACGAAAAACATAACTTAACCATCAGCCAGCCATCACGCATAAGCAACGTTAGCTCAGACGGTAGAGCGTTTGCCTTACAAGCAGAAGGTTGTGTTATCGAGCCCTACTTCGACGCCAAGTAGATTATTTTTAATTCTTAATTTTTTATTAGTTTATTTGAAAAGCTATTTTTAGACACACCACCTTACTGCCACAATGTGTCTAAACTGTGGCAATTGGTCATTTCCAATGACAACGCCATGTTAAAGTGATATGTCTCTTTCAAACAAAAAGACCGATCAGCGACCGGTCTCCGCCCCCTTGGGACCTATCCTGCGTGTCATCTGGGACCGGTCCCTTTCCCCGTAGGGCAGGTTACGGAGTTTACAGTTACGGAGTTTACATTTGGTTACTTTTTTCGTTTTCTTTCAGAAACGCTTTGTCAGAATTTTCTTTCCGAAACAAAATCGTATGATGTCTACAAGGTGAATCCAAATATGACATTGTTTTTCTTACTCGTTAAATAGTTTGGTGTAAAAATTAGGAACGCAGTTTATAACATTTTTTCAAATCTTATTAAAGACATTATTTTTCATCTCGAGAATGTTACATGCTGCAGAAAAGCTTCAAGTCTGTTGTACTAGAGGATTACCTACAGTCCAACGATCATTTGAGTATAAATAACATTATACTTTTCGCAATATAAATAATAGATAACTCCAAAATTCTGGTGTATGCATTTTTATCAAAAATTATGACGAAAAATCGTTACAGAGTTGAAGTCGTGGTAGCTAAGATATACGAAAAAGTTTGTAAAATGTATTAATTTTTATTAAAAACGGCACTTTTCCTCTTCATAAAAATTCCTACAGTTAGTGTTTAGCTTTATTGGTTATTAAAATATAAGCTATTGAAGTTAAAAAACCTTACGAGTTACTGGTTACGGAGTTTACATTTGGCCTATAAAATTGGTCACAAATTTTATGTATTAACCAAACATTGGTCAGATTGTCATACATTATGCGCTGATATATATCGAAATATATAACTCAAATGTAATCCATACATTATAAATTAGGTGGTTACACGGTTTTTATCACATTTTTTGATATCACCCACATAGAATATTAATTTATGGCCAAAATATATTTTACAAAAAAACATGTGGAAATTTTATTTCTTCGAATTTTTTATTGATATTTTCTGAGCATATACCGAAGAGTAGCTCTATCCAAATAAAATATAATTCCGAAACAAAATTTTTCCTAGAGTCGATAACCCCCTTAAACGCTTTTTTGGTAAATTTAACGTGAAATTCTTTACCTTTATGACGACGGACATTCCTTTGGCAGTCATTTCCAAACAAATTAATTTTGGTTTCGTCACTAAGTATTTAATATTTTTCTCTGATTTTTTTCACCCTCAGTTCCAGACCAGAGTAAGTGTTCTTTTCGGAAATTGATTCTTATCGTTATATTTTGTTTACGCCTGAGGGCATCCTTTCCTGCAATTTTTCCGAGTAAATTGCCATGCTGACGACGATGGCGAACACTTGGGAGACTGGTTTCATTTCCAATATGTGCATAAATTGCCTTTGCAGATATGAAAGTATCTTTTATGCCATCATAACAATACGTCGATCTGTTTCTGGGCTTGTTTTAGAAGGTCTACCACAATATTTTTCTCTTTTATCTTTTTTGTCAATGCTTTCTGGACAAAATTCGAAAGACGCCCTAAGTTATTGGAATTTTCCCGCAAACTTTTTCCTTGTTTTATCACCGTTTGAACTATTCTTCGTTGTTCAGCGCTACAATGTTCTGATATTCCCATTTTAAAAAAAAAAGTTCGCTTTTAATACACAATTCCCTACGGGAAATTTTAACAAACTGTCACCGAACTGGCCCCTTTATATGAAATAGACTTGTCACTTTTACATGGCGCTGTCATAGGAGGGGGAAATTGACCCCTTGTGACATGTCACAAGACAAATCCTAAGACAGGTCCCTGAACTTTGTTTTTTATGAGAGTTCAGTAACCTGTCCTAGGATTTGTCTTGTGACATGTCACAAGGGGTCAATTTCCCCCTCCTATGACAACGTCATGTAAAAGTGACCAGTCTATTTCATATAAAGGGGCCAGTTCGGTGACAGTTTGTTAAAATTTCCCGTAGGGTTTTTATATCCTACACCACTACGTGGTCAGGGTATAATAAATTTGTGTTAATCGATCTCAGAATCACGATCGACTCAGAATCACGTTTTATTTCGATTTAACGATTTCCGTCTGTCCGTCCGTCCGTCTGTCTGTTCATGCATTCTTATGCACACTCTACAGGTCTCAAATATTAAGATATTTTGATGAAATTCGGTACACCGACCTATGTCGGCCCAAGGACGAAGCCTATTGATTTTGATTCAAATCGGTCCATGTTTAGAACTAGTGCCCATATAAGGCCCCCGCCCCCCAAATTGGCTTGGTTACACGCTGCAGGTCGCAAATATTAAGATATTTTGATGAAATTTGGTTCGCTAACTCACATGGTCCCAAGGACAAAGCTTATAGATTCTAGATAGGATCGGTCCATATTTGGACCTATCGCCCATATGGGCTATATTTACGATTTTCTCTGCTTTTATCATTTTATAGAAAATTTTGACACAAGTCCCATTTTAACCCATTCGAATTTCGGATCCCAACATTAGTTGGCTTTTAACCAGACTGGTGTAGGGTATTGTATAGTCGGCATGCCAAACTTCAACTTTTTTACTCGTTTTTTAGTTAAAATTTAAAGATTATACCCCCTTTATGTTGTACAAGAACAATTTTGAGTTAGATTTTAATTTAAAATAATAAGAAATTACAAATAAATCAAGTGTATCTATTATTATGATCAGGGCAGCGACTTTCATGCACTTAAAATCTAAAATATGCGTTTAAAATATGCAGTAAAAAATATAAAATATGCACTTAAACTGGGGAACCTCGTCCGAAGAAGCCAAAGACGCAACAGTCAGCTGGTAAAGTTATGGCACCAGTAGTTTGGGATGCGGCTGGAATTTTTTTATATTGATTACCTTGAAATAGGCCAGACCATAATAGCGATCGCTACATGGCCCAATTGGTGCGTTTGAAGGAGGAAATTGCAAAATAACGACCCCATATGAAGAAGAAAAACGTGCTCTTTCACCAAGACAATGCGCCGTGTCACAAGTCGTTGGCTACCATGGCTAAATTGTACGAATTACACTTTCAATTGCTTCCGCACCCACCGTATTCACCAGATTTGGCTCCCAGCGATTTTTACCTGTTTTCAGACTTCAAAAATATGCTCACTGGAAAGAGATTTGGTTCGAATGAAGAGGTGATTGCCGAAACAGAGGCCTTTTTTGAGATCAAAGATAAATCATTGTATACAAAAGGAATCTAAATGTAGAAAGACAATGTTGATGAATAGTCGAATTTTGCAAAAAAAATTGTGGTTTATTGGTTATCCTACGCATAGCCAAATCGTAGTTCTTAATATTTCCCCATGCTCTACTTGATTTTGCCTTGCAAAAAGTTATATTCCTAAAGGACATATTCCGTAAAGCGGATTAGATTCTGCATAGGGAATTTAAATTAATCTTACAAAAAATATATAAAACTTTAGAGTTCAAACTTTTAGCCATGTTTAGACATGTTGTTAATGTTGACAAAATGACTACGAAGGAGTTACAACATATTCGTAATATGTCGAACTTTTCAGCCTTCAAAACGCTGTAGAAAAAACCTGGGGTATGATTACAAGAGTGGTTCCTTTACATGGATGAATTGTATAGTTATAATAGATAGTTTGAAACATCGGCACAAACTCCATATAACGTATTTCACAGAGAGAGCATAAAAATTGTTCATTTGTGGGCCCCTTGTAACCACCTAAGGTCGATCTTAGACGTATTTGTTTAATAACATAACCTCAATTCGTCAACTTGTAAGATAAGGAATATATGCCAGAATCTACGAACTTTGTTTTCCGAAAAATATTTCCCTTTCTTTAAAATAGAACTTGATAAAAGCTTTTCCAAAAAAAAAAAATATCTTCTATGGCTGTTTATTTTGAAAAAAAAACGAACATTCTCAGGAACACAAAACAATCAATAGTAAAATATAAAAAAAAAGAGAAATTTAAATAAACACCTTTTAAAAAATTATCCACCCTTAATAAACCCTTTCAGAAATAACAGGAGTCGAACTTTTTATTAGGTAGACATTTTCTAAACACTCAAACAATGAGAGACACCAATAAAAATATTGTTGTTACCAACAAACAACATCTGTGCTTATTTGTATCTTTTTTTTTTATTTTTTTTTATTTTGAAAAATTGTATTAAGAAATTTGTGGCTGACAATGGTTTTGCTGTTTACTACTGCTGCTGTTCTTATTGTTGACAACATTACTGGTGCGGACGATAATAATGATGATGATGATGATGCACAACTTCAACTACTTGACAACAGCAGCAGCAATTGCTGAAAGTTGCTTTTTTGCTATGCTTTTCCTGTAAGGAGAGTGTTATGAAAAGAAAAGCAACAGAATTGAGCAACATTTTTTATTAGGTGTTCAGCAATAATAAAAAGGATTTTGTTTGGGCCTTTTTTCGGGGTAAATGTAAAACTACATACATTTTTTTTTTTTTGTTTAATATTGGCTGTAGAAGTGGTATAGGGGATTTGTAAGAGTTGCCAGCTTCAAAAAAAAAAAATTGCTTAAATGTTAAGAGAATTAAAAATTTAATTTTTGTAGCACGGAATTCAAAGTCTCCGGTTAAAGTGGCCAAAAACTGTATTTTTATTTCATTTTATTTATGCACCCAATCTCAATTTTTACTACAATTTGATTAACTGTATTATTATTTGGCAACTCTTTTTAATGGCGTAGGTATACCAGAGTTGTACAAGCTACTATACCAGTATAGCACTAACGTACTACTCGTTTTCAGAAAATGTACTAAAAATTAGATGTATCCCCAGTCAGAAAAATACAAACGGGAAAGCACTTTAGCAGGTGGTACAAGTACTGGCAAAAAGTGCTTTTTCATTCCCAAAATGATAATTAGACAAAAGGACCGGCTGTTCAAAAAGCGCCGGAAAAGCACTGGAGGAACAAAATTTTTAAACGTTGGCAAAACGCTGGCAAAACCTGTCTCGTCTGGAAATATATTTTCCAAAATAAAATTTAAAAAAAGTTCATATGTATTTTTTTTGGTCCTGCCGTGATTTGAACCCAGGCCATCATATTGGCAGACGATTGCTCTACCCACTGAGCTAACGAGACATATAATATTTGATAGTTAAACACATAAATGAGTGATAATAGGTGGACCAATACTGGCTGTGCCAAAATGCTAGTACTGGCAAACAATTTTTTGTAACTAGTATGCCAGTGTTGGGAGTGCAAAAAAAAAGTTGGTCTTGAAGGAGCTTTCCCACAAACAAAAAAAAATTGATTTTATAAAAGAAAAAAAATTTTAAATTAAAAAAAATCCAAATAAAAATTTTTGCTTGCAACCGGATTCGAACTCGGAACCTTCTGACTACAAACATTTTTTAACGAAGCGTCAGCATTTTTATAAAATCATTGGTCTACCAGTGAATTGATTTTTGTACGCCTGGTAGCATTGGCTAGGTAGCACTGGATAACCACTGATTGCAAACCTTGGCATATCACTCTAAGCCAATTCTTTGCCAGTGGTTTTTTTATAACCCACCGAAATTTTTGTAAAACAAATACTGGTAAAACGCTTTTTTCAAACGCTGGCAAAGCGTCCCAAATGAGTGTTCTGCCAGTCATTTATTTTTAACAACGTGGTTACCCAGTGGTATGCCAGTGCTTGATTTTTTGTACCACTGGCGATTTCTGACTGGGTCTCTTTGGAAAGTTTGTATGAACTGTGATATGATCGCCCAGCAAAACGTAGAAATTTAAAATTAATAACATTGAACGCGAAGTAGGAGAATAGATTTATTGATTTTTTTCAGATTAAACTCTACAGACATTGCATTTTTATAGGAAACACGTTTAAGACCAAACCTTAAGGTTTTTTTTTGGATAATTATTATTTTTTGTTTTAGAGATTATAGCTCTTTAGGAGTCAGAATAGCTTTGAGGAAGTCTTTACAATTCAATTGGAAAAACATTAATGGTTTAGAATTGCTTAATTTATTTATTAAGATAAACTTCTTACTTGAAGGTTCCATTAAAAAAATTCTGTTTGGATCATTATATTTTCGCAACAACTCTGATTTTGCAATAATAATCATATGGACTATCAACAATAAAGAGTTTTTCTTTAAATTATGATGGAAGTATCTTGGAAGGGGGTCTCAGTGGCAAAAATACATATATAGATTGGGGAGATAACATCAATGATGAAAATGGTATTGCTCTACTTGAATGGCTTAACCACAATCCAGTAGATTTTTACCGTATTTCATACTCTTTCCCAACCTTCCCTCATACTCAGATCATTTTTTAATTAGCTCTAACTTAATAAACAATTTTAATCCTAACTACCAAGAACCCAGCAGAAATTACTGCTTGCTTGGAAGCAGTTTTGTCAAGGAAAGTTGAGCAGTGAAACGATTGCATTATTGATGATATCATGCCTGATTTTTGTTCGAGATAGCTCGCGTGAAAGCACTTATTTCGAGATCCGAAAAGCATGAATTTACCGCTTTTAATTAGTGCTATTTTTTTTCTTTTAAAATGTTGATAATTCATGCCTTTTCGGAAGTGCATATTATAATGCTTTTCAACTATTTCAAATAATGTCTTCACAAAAGCACAATATTCCTGCGTATTTTTCTGTGTAGAGAAAATGCTTCTTATTTTCAGTAAAACTTCTTCTTCTCATTAAAATAAATTTTTTTCTTGCATTTTAAAAAATTTTGATATAAAAACCGCAAAAATATTTAAGCACTCAAAATGTATTGCTCATTTCATGCCTTTTTAAAAAACACAGTAAAAAGCGATGTAAACAATTAATCAACTTAGGCCTTTCATTAGTGCTGTTTACGAAGCTATATATTTTTAGAAGCGATAAAAGTAGCAGTAAGGAAGCAGTAAACGTTTTTACTGCTTCCACATTTTTGCTGGGTAACCACTCTTCCATCCATTTCCGACTACTATTCTCTTAAGATATAACTAAGGAAAATTTTGATTTTAATTTTATTTTGAAATGTCCTCATATTTATATTTCATACAAAAATACTAACTGCAATGCGTGCGATTTGTATATACAACTTTGTGAAAACTTTCCACATGTACAGGAATATTTTAAATTGTGAAATTGATCAATTCATTGAAAACTTTACCGGGAGAGGCAATGAAATTGCAAAAGAGAAGAAAATATGTCCGTTAAATCTAAACTATCTTTAATTCTACAAAGTTTTTGCATCTCCTGTAAAAAAAAATTAAAAATTATCCAAAATTATCCAAACAAATTCAATTACTGAAAATTATAATAAAAGAACAAGTCCAAATTGAACAATCAATCAAATATTTATATGTTGTAATGGTTAGCGCGTTGGACTGTTACACGTGAGGTTGCGGGTTCGATCCCCAACCAAGGCAACATCAATTTATGAAAATATTAATATGTACGAATTTTTCTATCCCTCATACATATCGCAGCGTCCTCCTTCGGTGTTCGTATAGCACTTAACCCCACCGAAGTAAAATAATAAAGCAGCGCTATGAACTAAAAAGCTTCAAAAAAGTTCGCCAACTCACCATCAAATGGCGCGCAACAACTGTTCTAGAATTCAACATCTCGCGCAATTACAGTGTTGCCATATTTGAAGCCCTTCATCTTTTACCACCTTTCACTTCTTCCCTATACCGTTTCCAAAGGAAGCAACACGTTAATTATTAGGAAGAATTTCCTGTGTTGCTTCTCTTACAAAAAAAAAAAAAAAAAAAAAAAAAAAAAAAAAAATCATCATCATCTAGTATAGTAGGGTGACCATTTTTTTCTGACTTCAAATCAGTACAAATTTTTAAAAATATTTTTATCCAAAAAAATAATTTTGCAGCCAACCTAATTTGTTGTTAATAGAATGGTTTGGTTGAGGCAACAAACTTTTTCGTTTGTACAATACTCCCTATTCAGAACCCAAGACAAAAATTTTTTTCGCATGAAAAAATCCAGTTTTTTTAAGTACAGGAAACGGACCCATTATTTAGAAATTTCAATGATCTGTTACCATTCCTTTTCTATTTTTGTTTGTAACACATTGATAAAATATAGCCATGCTACGAATGGAGTTAAATATGACGCCTTGAGGTTTTGTGTTTTTTCTATTGAAAATCCCACATATTCGAAAATTTTTCCATGGAAATACCCACATATATTTCTTCAGATTTTAATGATTTTGTACGGAAAAATCTTCAGCTTTTGATGTCGTGTCTTACACTCAGAAAACAGAATCATTCTGACAACCGCTCTGACAACCGGATAATTAAAATATTTTTATCATAGTCTACTGATTTTCTATTATCGCAATTTGATAAATTTGGTTGTCACCACGAATCTTCTCTGTGTATAAAACTACATATTAGATTAAGAAATTTACATGTAGAAAAATCATTTTGAATGCTTTCTAGTAGAGAAAACCTCTCACATTCACAAAAATGTATCCTATAAAAAAGCCAAAATGCAAGATTTTGGCTTTTTTTTACTAAAAAAAATGTAATATTTTTTAAATGCCAAAAATCGGTACAATCAGAACAAATATTAAAAAATCAGTACAAATCAGTACACGACTTTTTCATCAGTACACACACGTACACGTACAGATTAAATCAATACGAATGGTCACCCTAAGTATAACAGACTTGAAGTTTTTCTGCAGCTTGTAACATTCTCGAGATGAAAAAGGATGTCTTTAATAAGATTTGAAAAAATGTTGTAAACTCCGTTCTTAATTTTTACACCAAACTATTTAACGAGCGATAAAAACAATGGCATATTTGGATTCACCTTGTAGGCCTCATACGATTTTGTTTCGGAAAGAAAATTCTGACAAAGCGTTTCTGAAAGAAAACGAAAAAAGTAACCAAATGTAAACTCCGTAACCAAAATTGTTTGCATCAGATTGCGTTAAAAAAAATGTAGGTAAATGTTTAAAACATTTAACAATAACCATAAACAGAGGTGATTCAACTAATATTTATGCGTCAAAAGACGATTCAACTAATAATTTTGCGTCAAATCAAAAAAGTTATCAGTTTTTTACCCTAAACTGCCGGAGGGAAAAACGATTGATTTTGCATTTCATTGGTTTGGAATCGATATTTCGAGCCATTACTGACATTAGTTTGACAAATTCAATTTGTTTCACACAATTTAAGAATTTTTTGATCGTGAAATGTTATGTTTTTAATATATTATTTTGTAACTTCGCAACCGCTGATTGGATTTTCAAAAATTTTATATTTTTGAAAAGCATTTGAAAGGAGCAAAAATACAAAATTAGAAAAAAAAATAAAAAAAATTTTCGCGGAATGAATTGTATTTTTATTCGTGAAGCCGCCAATTTGATAAACACAAATTGTATATTAATGAAAAGCATGTATGTTGAAAACCCAAATACGAAAAACTAATAAATTGAAGAAAATTCGTACGCAATGTTTTTTGTTTTATCTTTTGGTTGTGAAAATGTAAACTCCGTTACCACTAAAAAATTAAAATTGTGCAAAAAAGTTATTGCGACAACTTGTAGAAGAGATTTTTTGCAATTAGGTTTATAATGACTAAACTTACTGATTCCATTAAGAAAAAACCGAAATATTAACACTTTTAGTTTCTCACAAATTTGGCCCAAAAACTTATCACATTTTTTGATTTCACCCATATAAATCGATCATTTCTAGAGAACATAATCAAAATAAACATTAATTGTGAATACATAGACCCAAAGCTCGTCTTCTTATTCTTATAATTAGATTAATTATTAGATTTTTTTTTTGGTGTTCTTAACTAGTATTTAACAAAGAAAAAAAAATTGCTAATTTCAGTAGTTTTTTCTGCAAGATCATTTTTAACTTATTTTTAGTAGCTTTTTCTGCTATTTTTACTGGTTTATTTCTATGAGAGTAGAATCTAGAATAACTTTCTGTTTTAACTATTAGCTGGCCCTTCATAGCTACAAGTTTGGACATTTAGTATTTATATTATTTTTGCTCTACTTTTATTAAAACAATTGTTGGTATTGTTTGTACATTAACTTAACGAACAACGAACTGGTTTTTCTGGATATTTTTTTAAAGCAATTTTTTTTATCTTCTCCTTATTCCCTATGACCATGCAGCAGTAGAAAAAGTACTACACTTGGGCTGGTAACCATTTGTTGTGTGTATATCTTTTTTCTTCCTTTTACTAGCCACTAAAAGCTACAAAACAAGTAAAATACAACCAGAAAGCAAGAAATAATCGAACAAAGAAAGAAGCCTTTTTTGCAACTACTCCACAGCTACTACCACTTTATCGTCGTAGTGCTGTTAAAGAAAATCTCTTGGTGCTTTATTTTTGCGTAAATAAATATTTCTTGTATTTTAAGGATACTGCTGTGGATGTTGATGATGTTGGTGATGCATAGACACTGTACTAAATTTGTTGAGAGCCTGGTAGTTGGTGGCACAAAACAACAACAGTTCCGCCCTTTGCAACATACTGAAGTACTCACAAATGAAGAATGCCTCTTTGCCACTGCCACACAAGCCACAAGAAACAATTTTAGCTTGCAGATGATGACAAAGTTTTTTTTAATGAGTTGTAGTGCAATACCAACAGTTTCGCTATATATGAAATCCACTAAGTATTTGGGGAAAAGTGGGTATTGGGATGGTATAATTTTGTTAGATTCTTTTTCTTTAGGTGAATGTTAGTTAGATTTTTGTTTGTTATTAGAATGGCTTGCTAAAATTTCTGTTCTTCTAGCTAAGAGAAATAGTGAATGTTGCTTTTACTTTTTTTCTACTAGATTGTCTACAGTTCTATATATCAACAACATGCAACAAAATGTTGCTTGAAACGATGGAACGACAATTTTTTTACTGCTTCTAAGAGGACATTCCAGTGATATTAATATAAAATTCTATTTAATATTGAGAATGCTATGGGTTAGAATTTTTGAAAGTGCAGAAAAAATACATTTTCAAGAATTTTTTAATAATTAAAAAAAAAAAAAACTACAATTCACCGAATTTTGGCCTGACCTAGAGTATTGAGTATAGGAGCATTTATTTCGTTTAATTCCCTAAGGAATTTAATTTTTTTCGTTTAATTGGAATTAAATTTTTTTGTTTAATTTCCTAGGAATTGAAAACTTTATTCAGGGAATTAAACGAAAAAAATTTAATTCCTTAGGGAATTAAACGAAATAAATTTAATTCCTTGACTTAAAGTTGAATTAACTAGAATTGAATGAATTCCTTGACTAAAAGTTGAATTAACTAGAATTGAATGAATTCCTTGACTAAAAGTTGAATTAACTAGAATTGAATGAATTCCTTGACCAAAATTTGAATTAACTAGAATTGAATGAATTCCTTGACCAAAAGTTGAATTAACTAGAATTGAATGAATTCATTGACCAAAAGTTGAATTAACTAGAATTGAATGAATTCCTTGACTAAAAGTTGAATTAACTAGAATTGAATGAATTCCTTGACCAAAAGTTGAATTAACTAGAATTGAATGAATTCCTTGACCAAATGTTGAATTAACTAGAATTGAATGAATTCCTTGTTGAATAAATTCATAAAATTTTATGAAGGCATTAGAAAAAAATTAATGAATTCGTTTAATATAAATCGAATGAAAAAAAGGAATTCATTCAATCATCCCTGACCAAAGGGAATTCATTCCCAAAATATAAATTCAGTTCAAAAAAAGGGAATTAGGGAATTAATTCTTCGAAGCTCTGTATAGGAGACTAAAAATTATCACAAAACAGAATTTGGAAGATGCTGATTACGAATCTGAAATAAAAAAAAAAAAATATTTAAAATGGCTGATCCAAGATGGCGGTCATGAACTTTTAGTTTTAAATATATTGCACTTAATATATTGGTTTAGAAGCCGCCGCACAATGCTTCGTCCCATGGACAAAAATCAAAAAAGAAAATTTTGTCTCAAATAGTGATTAAAGAAGGATTTTTTTAATGGTTAGAAAGTAACTCAAACAAATGTGAAAAAAAATATTTAGTGTGATTGCTTTTGCCGCCAAGAGAGGGCGCTAAACTCAGAGAATTTTATGTAAAAATGATTTAACAGAAAAATGGGTTTTAATTGTTTCACTAAAATAATTCTCAAAAATACATTTTTTTAAAAACTTGTTCGAAAATTTGTTTTTTAATTACTTTAATATATTTGTAGTTAAACTAAAATATGGATTTTAGTATATGTTTATAAAATAATTATTTTTTATTGCTCCGAAAAACACATTTTTTTTTTTTGAAAATTTATAAAAATTTCAAAAATTATATAAAATTAGATATTTTTTTTTTCATTTTTTTTTTGTAAGTTTATACTGTTATATAATAGATCATTAAAAAATTAATTACTATTTTTTACCACAAATAAAAAAAATGGATTTTTTGAAATGCCTAAATTCATGATTTTTACACAAATTTCACGCATTCAAACCATGTGAACCTTCCATTTTAGGTATAGGATGTGTTGAGCGAACTTTTGTAAAACACTACGAGAAACATTTTTGTGGAACATTCTAACCCTCTAACTCTTCAATGAAAGGGAATTTTTTGGGACCTTTCTAAAAAGGGACAAAAAAGACCCGTAAGTTAAAGAGCTAGAGGGTTAAAATGTTCTACAAAAATGTTCGTCGTAGTGTTGTACATAAGTTCACTGAACACATCCTATAGCTAAAATGGAAGATTGCCATGGTTTCTGCCTAAAGGTTTGTGTGTGGGACATTTGAGCGCCAATTATAAATAAATACGAAATTAACCCTTAAACACATTTTAAATTTTTACTTATTACTGGCACTTAAGTTAAATTTTCGATGCCTGATGTCTTCGACGACTTATAGTAGAATTTCATGGCAAATATTTTTGCGGAACATTTTAACCCTCTAACTCTTCAACTTACGGGTCGTTTTTGTCCGTTTTAAAAAGGGGCCAAAAAAGTCCCTTTAATTGAAGAGTTAGAAGGTTAAAAGGTTCCACAAAAGTATTCTTCGTAGTGTTTTACATAAGTTCGCTGAACATATCCTATATCTAAAATGGAGGATTCACATGGTTTATTATTTTAATCCTATTTAATTTTTTTGTTTTAGAAAAATCATTTTAAGCGTTTAAAACGCATTTTTTATGAGAGGCATTTTTTATGAAACGATTTTACCTAAATTTGGCACATATATGGCTTGACCTTATATCAATTCACTTGCTAAATTTCATGGCAATCGGATAATTTTTTTAGTTTTAGGTTTTATAAAGATTTTAAGATAAAGAATATATGGCAGGACTAAGAGTCGTGGCTTCGATTTTGATAAAAATTGACACAAACGTTTGCAGTGTTATGTGCATATTAATGGATAATTTTTGTAATTTTACGTCCATTTATGGAGCTAATATAATATTTTTAAATTTCAGGACCTATGGGAGGTGGGGGTGTCCTTGGCCCGATATTTCCAAAAATTAAAATTTTTCTTAACTTAGGGGTTCTATATCAGTATACCAAATTTCAAAACTCTATTTTTCTCCAATCGCTATATGAGATCAGAGCACTGTGCGCCGATTACAAATCTGATTAAAAAAAAATTGAAATTCTAAATGGCAGATCCAATAGGGCAACAAATAATTTCTTCATTAAATTTCTTTTGTCGTCTAATTTACTTAAAATTTCCACCAGGGGAAATTTTTAGAAAGCAGATTACGAATTTAAACTCAAATATTAAAAATTTAATATGGCGAATCCAATATGGCGGGCAATTTAAAAGTGTAATATAGTGGAAAATTATTCCTTATGTAGCTCTTAAGGTCGCGGATAAAGATTTAGAAATGAAAAAAATATTTAATTCAAAATGGCGCAATCAAGATGGCGGTAATGAATCCTAAATTAAGGTTCAAAGCAAAAAAAAGTAATAATAACAAAGGATAAAAATAGCATTGTTAGATTTCGTTGATATTAGTCTAAGTTGAGTTGTTGATAACCAGGGCAAGTACTTTCATGCAAATGCATGTTTGTAGTCAGTGGCCCAAAAATGATGTTGACCAAATATTTTTCCGAATCAAAGAATTTGCTAAAAAAAAAATGGCATCGATTTGTTTTTGCATATTTTTGCATATTTTGTTATAAATGCATATTTTTGCATATTTTGCTTTTAAGTGCATATTTTATTGCATATTTTGTGATTTTTATTGCATATTTTTGCATATTTTGCACATTATTGCATATTTTTTAATATTTTTAAATATGAAATTCGATTTAAGAATTCATACTTTAAAACTACAAAACATCCTAAAGAATTAATTATTTGGAAGCTCTGTTGGTAATATAACACTACACTAGAAAGAGAAACACATAGTATACAATATATTGTCATCCACTAACACATTTTTTATAGATGTAATTTTAAATTAACGTTTTCGGGTGTTATTGCTCACAAACAGAAAGTTGAACAATTTTATAAAAATTATTTTAAGGAAACTTGTCCCCGAGCATTAATTTCTGCCACTTTTTTCTCTGAGTTACGAAAGTGAGTACGATTTTATAGTACACATATTTAAGTTCTATTTTATAATAAAGTTTTTTTCAGGTAAAATGCCACACACAAAAATATATTTAACTATGTGTATTTGAAGACATATTCAGTGTGTTCATTTACTCGAATTTCTTACTAATTTTACTACAATTGCAAAGTTTTGTTTACTTTTTGTATTGAATTTTTCCAGCTGTAGTAAATATAGTAACTTGTAGTAAGTAAACGAACAAGCTTATTATAACCGATACCTGCATTTTTACGTTTATATCAGTTTTTAATAAATATAATTAAAAAAAACATTTATTTTTAATTGCATAATTTTTGGTTTTTAGCGCATATTTCGTTATAAATGCATATTTAAGTGCATATTTTCCATTTTATGGTGCATATTTTAAGCGCATATTTTCGATTTTTTAGTGCATGAAAGTCCTTGCCTTGGTGATAACAAATTCGATTTGCTTTCAACTGTCACATTAGTAGACAATTATCAATTATTAACCCATTCAAGGCGAATGACACTGATGATGGCTTTGTAGCGAAAGCCGAAAATACTGCTGGCCTTATCGAATTCTTTAAAAAAAATTTATTCTTTGTAATTTACTTGTAAAAATTGTATCATCTTTCTTTAATTTGAAAATAATTTAAACAGAAAGTGATATTAATTTATGATCTAGAGTCAAACTAAAGAACATTCATTTACCAAAATAAGAGATCAACTAAACATTCCCCTCATTCAACTTTTATATTTTAACTGGTGGATCCAATTTTAATTGTATCCGATTTGGATAAGTACCTATCTATATTATATTAGCAACAACATAAACTTTTGACAACATTTAAGAGGTTAAAAACAAAGGGGAAGGATTTTACGTAAACATTTTTTTTTCTGAATGGTCAAATCGTGTGATAAATAAAATTAAAAAACTCTTGAAGTTTTATGTAGAGTTTAGCCACAGAAAATGTATAAAATTAAAGGCCTTTATTATAAAAGAGGATTTTAAATTTAAAGTCGACTTTATTTTTAAACATACGGTTTTGTTAATTTTTTGTATGAAAACCCTACAAAAATATTTATATTTTCAAACATTTTGATTGGTTGAAAATAAATTAACCAATCAGAATGCTTCAAACATAAACCAAGTCACCGAAAACTTTAACTAAAGTCGACTTTAACTAAAATATACATTTGGAAAATTTAGATAGCAAAAGGGCGAAAATGTTTAAAATCAAAATTTTGAGCTTTAAGCACCGTAAGTTGTTTTTCACGTGGAAAAATTTCACTCGAACTTTAAAGGCCTCAAACTTCAATTTGTATTATAAAAATGAACAATTTTTTAATTTTATAATAAAGACACTATTACAATAAACACAAAGTGTCACTTTTTCACCAGAAAAATAAGTCTTGTACATTAAATTTGCGTGAAAACAAACTCGACATATTTTTCACGTGGAACTGATTGTCGTGACAAATATTTTTTTTTATATGGAGTATAACAGTTTCTTCACGTGAAATCGAAACAACTTACGGTGCTTAAGTTCCAAATATCTAAGCCATATAAGGAAAAAGAAACATTTTTACATTTTCAGAGAGCATGGTAACAAAATTCATAGACATTACAAAGGGTTAACAAATAAAAACATGTGTCCGCCATATTGGATCCGCCATTTAAAATTTTTTAATTCCCATTTCATTTTTGTAGACAGAACCTTCATTTAAATAAGATAATTTTTAATCCAATTTTTTTTACTTTTACTAAAACTCTTAAATGCTGGAAAATAGCGAGATCTGAAGGTACTTTTTCAGTTTAACTTAGTCCAAATCAAGAAAGTATATGAAAAGTTAGTTTAGTTCAGTAGAACTTAGGTAGAAGTCACATTGGGGAACCAACTGGCATTAAAATTTTTTTTGTATAAATCTTGGAGCTTTTTGAAACTTTTTTTTGTTGTTGTAAAGGTAGGGTTTTCAACAAAATTTTCCATTGTAATACTCAAAGTCAAAATTAATAAATTTGCTGATTAATATGAAAAATTTTAAATTTTCAAATTTTTTTTAGATTTTTTTTTAAATGCAAATAAAAATCGAGTCTTTTTAAAACAGCAGGGGGGTCACCGCGTAACTCGATTCGAAAAGAAATTTTCGAATTCGTAAATCTTGCAAATGTTGTTAAAAATATATTTCTGTATAAAAAATTCCACTTTTTAATTTATTTTTATCCTAAACCTTGTACACTACACATAAAAATTCAAAAAGTAAGATTTTTGCTAAAACTTTTCTTTTTACGAAAGGTACAAAATTTACGAATTCGAAAATTTTTTTCGAATCGAGTTACGCGGTAACTCCCCAGTTTACAATTTTTAGCAAATATTTCCATTTCTGCTGATTTTAGCAGAATTTGCATTCAACTAAATTTAGCTTAAAAATAGCAATTTTTTTTTTTTTTTTTTTTTTTTTTTTTTTAATATTATGGACCAACACTCAGGGGATGCCCCCTATTAACGCAGTGCATTGTGTTGGTATTAGGAAAATAGGTTATGGGGAGGAGGGAAGAGGAAGTAGTGTTTGTGAATATTTGATTTGAATTTCTCTACATTGTAAGTAACAGGGAAGACTTCTGCGGGGAGTCTATTCCACATACGGCTGGTGCGACTGATAAATGAATTCTCTCTGTAATGCATTGTGCGATCCACTGGACATTCGACTACAAACGGATGTGCTCTACTTGATAGGCGAGTATTACGATTACAAACTCGGGCTCTGGGGATAAGTTCACTTATCTCAGCAGAACACTTCCCATGGTAATATCGATAGAACAGAGTCACACAACCCACATTCCGACGATGCTCCAATGAGTCAATAGAGCTGGATACTCTACTGTCATTGATAAGCGCCGATGCCCTCCCCTGCACGCGGTCCAGAAGCTCCAAAATAGACTTCGAAGCTCCTGCCCATATATGGGAGTTGTATTCCATTTTCGGTCGGATATAGGTGGTATAAATATTGAGTAAATCGGATGGAGTGAAGTACTTCTTGCACCGACGTAGAAAACCTAGACACTTGAATGCTTCTTTCGACACTTGGAAAACATGCTTATTCCAACGGACGTCACATTGAATCTTCATGCCCAGAACATCAAGAGTATCCGATTCCTCAATATCGATATCACCCATATTTACAGATGGCAGTGTTGACCCCACAGCCCTATGGGTCAACATACAACATTGGGTCTTGCGTGCATTAAAGTCGACCTTATTCACACGATTCCACTCTGGATTGTAGAAAGGTCACGATTGAGTGTGTCATTCATAATTTGCCTTTTGCCCCCAATCTCCTCAAGGCTTGGCCTACTATTGAAGGAAAATGAATGACAAATGTTACTCTCACCAAAACGGTGGATGGACCGGCTCCAAAGCTCCGAGAGGAACGCTAACAGGTCTCCCGTAGAACGATTTCTACGGAACCATACTGTCGATCATTAAGAAGTGAGTTAGACTCTAGATAATTCACAAGATGGTAATTAATCATACTCTCCATCGCCTTAGAGAGAGCATATTGCGATTGGGCGGTAATTTTCAGGGTTGTTAGCTGCACCCTTTTTAGGGATTGGCTGTACATTGGCAACCTTCCAGCACGAGGGGAAAACTCCCGCATGGTAAGAAGCGCCAAAAAGGTTAGCCAATGGACGAGCTAGCGTCGAAGAGCACTGTTTCAGCACCAGTGCTGGTATGCCATCCGGCCCCGTTGACTTATTTACGTTGAGGTCGGCAAGAACCCTTTTTCAATTAGCCTAAATATAACTAAAATTCTGTAAATTTACCAGTTTTAATTTTGCTGTTCTCATTTTACTAGGCCAAGTTTTTGTAAAAAACTGGCAATTGACAAATTCCCAATCAGAAAAATACAAACGTTAAAGCGATGGCAAAACACTTTAACAGGTGGTACAAGTACTGGCAAAAAGTGCTTTCCCATTCCCAAAATCATAACATTATTCGACAAAAGGACGGGCTATTCAAAAAGCGCCGGAAAAGCACTGGAGAAACAAAACTTTTGAATGTTGGCGAAACCAAAAAATAGGTGGTCTGGAAATATATTTTCCAAAATAAAATTTAAAAAAAGTACATATGTATTTTTTTTTTTTTTGGCCTGCCGTGATTTGAACCCAGGTCGTCATATTGGCAGACGATTGCTCTACCCACTGAGCTAACGAGACATATAGTATTTGATGGCTGAACACATAAATGAGTGATAATAGCTGGACAACTACTGGCTGTGCCGAAATGCTAGTACTGGCAAACAATTTTTTGTAACTAGTATGCCAGTGTTGGGAGGGCAAAAAAAAAAGTTGGTCTTAAAGGAGCTTTTCCAAAAACAAAAAAATTTATTTTAGTAGACTTGAGGTTAAGAAGAAGAATAAACCTTCCTCAAAATTTATAAACACATTAAATTTGCAAATCAGACTAGATCTAGTTTCTGCCTTCATCAGTGATCTTCCATTAAATTGTATTATATTGTCAGATTGTCTCTATATGAATAATTTCAGAAGTGATCAAACAGACATATACAAACATTCTACTTCAGATTTCCTCTGTTTATCTTCTTATTTCCTCCGTGTCACCTTTCCACAAATATTGCCACATTGACGTATGGTTTGTACGTACAAGTGCAGACAATTTGTGTATATTGGAGACGGACAGCCAACAGGGCACTTTTATTTTTCATAGTAAAGTGTTGTTTTTTCAAACGCGTCGTATAGACCAAATACAATTAATATTGTCATTAATATGTATTTTTATACATATTAATGACAATATTAGAGGGTTAAAATGTTCCACAAAAATATTCCGCGTAGTGTTTTACTTAAGTTCGCTGAACACATCCTATACCTAAAATGGAAGATTCCCATGGTTTCTCCCTAAAATCCAGATTTGTGGGACATTTGAGCACCAATTCTGAATAAGTACGAAAGTGTCAAAAATTATGATTTTTTTAAATGTTTGTCTAAGGAACCCACCAGGGGGTTCCAGGGGGTGTGCCACTGGCATGGGTGGGTCGACCCTCCAAAGTTAGTGGGGGTCGGTCATAAATTTGAACTCGATTGGGGCACTCTAAATGGGTCCAAGTGGGATTTTTCAAAATTTGACCCTACGGGTCAAAAGTTAGGACATCAGAATTCGTTTTAGAGGTATGGTTCCTCGGGCAAAGTTTCTTATTTTGATCCCTAGAATACGATTTTCCTTGTCACTTGAGCGATTTTTTTGCCTCCCTACAATTCGACCCGCCCTAGTGGTTACCCAGTGGTATGCCAGTGCTTGATTTGTTGTACCACTGGCGATTTCTGATTGGGTTGTCATAGGAAACTTACAACCTAACTACCAAATTCTGTAGTTAAAAAGTTAGAGAATAGCGCCTCTGCAGTAATTTAAATGTATGTTCATATTACTATGAATTTCGTAAGCTTCAGACATGTTCCCTGTTACCTCCTAGATAAGAGAATGGGCCGACAAACAATTTATCGTACAATTTCAGCGAAATCGGTGACCCCAGAGATACCTTCCTTGGGAGCTTCACTCATGCTTTGGCTGATCTTTAACCGGGCTTTAGCTGAATGAACTATAGTTAAACTTATGCTAAGCTTTAATTGAATTTAAGATAAGCTTTAATCATACTTTAGCTGAGCCTTAAAAAAGCTTTAATCCTACTTTAACTTAGCCTTAATTACACTTTCGCCAAGCTTTATTCTAACTTCAGATCAGCCCTAAATGTGTTTAAGAAGAGCTTTCATCGTTATTTAGCTTCAAGCATAAATTCTCGGCCCATAGTACTTTGCTGGTGGTAAGTTAAGATTGGTTGTTTTTTTTTTTTTTTTTTTTTTTTTATAAATTTCGTTCTGTAAATGTGGCACGCATCTGTGTTGTTCATAACTTTAGCTATCTGCCTCATATACTCAAACACACATCTGTTGGTTTTTCAATTTTAACAAATAGTATGTAGTAGATTTTTGCTAAAATATATTTTTGTTTCATATGCCTCGCCAAATACAACATCGGCAATGACGACAACAACGATGGTGACGATGATGTTGACGTTATGGAGTACTGTATCTCCTCATCCTATATGAATGTGTCTCTGCATGCAGCTGTTTTATTGAGCCACCTTAAGCAAAAGTGTATTCAACTTACTTGCTACATATTTACTTGTAAGTATGCACGTACACATCATATGTGCCTTGTTGCAAGTGGGTATAATAATATGTAGCTTTCAACACCACCACCACCATCATCAGCATCATCGCCGTTTCACTACCAAGTACTAACTACCACCACCATTGTAAGAAAATTTTTCAGAAAAAATTAACAAATTTTTATACGGTTTGACTTGAAAGACAGAATTGAATTTTTGTTCGAATTTTATTTAGGAATTTTAATAAATTGATAATGTCATTAATTTAAGAAAAATATACAATAACAGCAACAGCAGCAACAACAAAAAAGTGTATAAAAATAAACAGGTGCAGGTAGTCGAAAAGAATAAATTGTAGCTGAAATAAAAAGGAATTAATGATGTTTAATAAGCTTGTTGAAGTAAGAATTTCTTAAAAAAAAAAACCAAAAAAAACTTATTTGTAATTGAAACAATTGTTGAAGGTCTTCTTTTAAATAATTCATATGATATGTGGAAGGCAAGAAACAAGATTTCGGTGATAAAATTGTAACTAGGTGGGCTTAAGGGAAAAAGGCCAACAGATAAATTCGTTAAAGAAGCAATTGATCGACTAGAAGTTAGTTTAGTAAAATACATTTTTATTTTGCCTCATGAAACATCCTAAACGAGATGTGTTAAAATTTAGTTTTATCGCTTAATTAAGGCGATAATGGCCTATGAGATATTTCGCTTTTCAGTAATTGGGAAATTGGAAGAAAGGTTGCCTTAACTTTAATTTATTTTGGATTTTTATAACTTTCTTAAGGCACATCTATAGTTTAAGTTATAAAAGAGGAATCGGAAGTGAAGATACTCTTCAACACCGCCTCATGTCCAAAAATAAATAGGACACACACTTAATGTGCTCCCATGACGAGGCGGTTCCTGTCCCTACGTGCTTAATTAACTCCGTCCTGGGGGGTAACCGCGTAACTAAATTCGAAATATAAATTACTTTGATTTTAACCTCACGAAAATATAAATTACTTTGATTTTAATTTCATTAATCACCATAATGGATCATCGATACGTCAAAAATATGTATGAGAAAAATGATAGGCATATTTTTCAGTAAAACCTTTACTTTAAGAGTTATAGCGCAAAGAAGATTTGAATTAATTTTAGTCTATTTTTAGGGCTAAAAGCCGCGGGTGACTGGCCTGTTTTAATACGAGAGGACCAATTTTTGCGGGGATGTTATTTTGTACGCCCAATCTACTGGAAAATGCGTGGGGAGGTGAAAAAAAATAACACTTGCAAATTCCATATGTGACCTTCTCCGAGAAAAGGGACCTAGTGTGTAGTGGCAAAAACTTGGGAAAATCGATATTTTCTCATTTTTATCGATATTTTCTCATTTTTATCGATTTTCCCAAGTTTTTGACACACTAGGTTTTTTGACACACTAGGTCCCTTTTCTCGGAGAAGGTCACATATATTTCATGGGTGCTCTAATAAGTACCTATTTGCATTTGGTGGTTAAACTCATAACTGATAAATAATTTTTTAGAAATTATATAAACCATTGAGCATGATTGTGCAAGATAGGCCTTTTAAATACTTTTTTATTTTACACCATATTTGCCTTAAGGGGTTTTCTCCCTGTAGATATATTTTATTTTCCTTTTTTATTTACATAAGCGGTATTCAGTATTTGGTGCGTTTTAGGTTGCAACTGTTTGTTATTGCAAAATTTTTTCATTGACAGTGAGCGGTATTTTAAGCAACTTTACAATGCTACATTCAAATTAGCTAAGAGCTGATATACATAATTATTCGTCGTAAAAATTAACAAAAAGCTGTTTGATTATTTTGTGAAATTGTTTTAAAATGCTTATGAAAAATGACAGACTTCTATTAAAAACGTTGTCTGCGTCCTCCAAATAATCCAGAACAATTTTTATTTCATCTGGCGTCCATTTTTTGTTGGGTTTCCTCTTTTTAATTTTTTATTTAGAGTTTTCGGCTCCATATCTTTTATTTTGTTTGGCGATTATAAATTATTGTTTACAAATGTCAGCTGTTCAAGTATCAGTGATGCAAACTCCATACACGTAGTAAAAAAAGCTATACAGTTTTAGTATTGCGCAAAAGCAATGTTGTGACAATTGCAATTCTGTGTATTTTGTTGTTGGATTGCAAACAAAAGCTACAATATTTTGCATTTGCATTTTCGCAAGACCATATGCATCAAACACTGAACTCCCTTATAGTTTTAATGTTTTTCTAAATGCCACTAATCATTTTTCTCATACTCGTCAGCTTTACTTTTACTACAAAATTAATTAGTATTAATAAAAAAAATATCTAGCCATTCTCTTTCTACTTAATTCTATTTTTTTTTTTGAAGAACCACTCTTTGACAGTTTCGTTCAGTCGTTCCTATAAAAATGTATTCAATAGTTCGGCGGTCATTTTCTTGGGGAACTATTCATGTTGTTCGTCTTTTGCACTGAAAAATGTTTTGCGAAAAAAAAAAATATTTTTTAAAATAAAATTGTCCTCGATTAGTATTGAAGTAGGTCTTTCGTTCAATTGAGTAAATAGTCCAATTGAACTAGTTCTCTCACGATCGACAGAAGTCTAAATTACTCTAATAAAGACCAGAAAGAAACACAATAATAGATACTGGTCATTGGTAATTTATAATAATAGGAAAAACTCCTTGAAAATTTTAGTTCACACTACTAAAAATTTGTTTAAAATGACCTTGCACAAAAAAAATAGTAGATTATTTTTGATAAATATTAGTAAGATAGGAACAGAAAAAATAAAACTGTTAAATATACAAAATTTTAGTTATATTTGAGTTAAGTTTTAGTTAATAGAAAATAACAACTAAGACCCGATTACTGAATGTTCAGTTAGTGACTAACTGGGACTTTAACTGACACTGTTGTTATTTCCCATACAAAATTTTAATTTAACTGTCGGCTAAATTTTAACTGGACATTCACTTATCGGGTCTTAACGTGCTAAATAGACATCTAACCTGCAAAAAAATTTTAATTTTCAAAAAATTTTTACTATTTCTGAACAAATATTTTTTTTGATTTTAGCAGGATATACTGATATTTATGTTCAACGAAATTTAACTTAAATATTACAAAAAAATTTGTAGATACAGCAGTTTTTTATTTTTAGTTTACTAGTATTTAACACAATTTTCTGTAGAATTTAATTTATAATTCGCCATTTTCAATTAACTAAAATTTAATATAAATGCAACTTAAATTTTATAAATGCAACAGTTTTATTTTTGCGGTTCTTATCTTTGTTGTATTTAGGAAAAAATCTGAAAATTTCCGTAGTTTTTTCTGGAAGTTAATTTTTTTAAACTAATTTTGAATAACTTTTTTTGCTATTTTTAAAGGTTGTTTTTTATGGGTGTAAAAGAGACTTAGAAAAATTGTTAAATCAACGATGGCAGGTACATTATAAAACAGGCGCTGTAGTTCAATACAAATCTTTTTTATTAAAATGTTGCAACCCTACAATAAACTTAAATAATGAGATTAAATGAGAGAAATGGGACTTTCTACAAAGGTGCACTTAGTGCGGAAAGTTTTCTGACTGTCACTCACTTGGGAGTGACCAGAAACGATTCCTCTGTTTGAATGTCCAAGCAGCTCACTATTTCCGGTCTTAGACCAAGTATTTCCCGGGCAATGGCTTTTCAGATACCTCTGATAGCTAGCTAGTGTGAGAAGGCGCTCGGTCATGTAGCCTGAATGGTTAAAGTACATCTTAACGTCTCAGGTAAGTAGGTAAATGGACATGAATATTTACTGAAGCATGACCGCATCGTGGATGTGGTAATTAATCCCGAATCCACTGTCTGCCTGGAGGCGTTGCTGGCAGCCCCAGCTCCAGGATCGGATGCTTTAGCCCAATCAGCTACTCATCTTAAATTTTTAAGATTACAGAAACCACAACAAATGTAGATAGTGGCCCTATGTTCCGTATAGGAACTACGGGAACTTATATATATATAAATGAGAGAACTGTTAAAATTTTCGTTATGAACACAGTGTTGCCAGTTTTGACGATTTATCGTCATTTTGACGATTTTCACTATCAAAAATAGCCAAATGACGATTTGACGATTTTTTCCTTCAAAATGACTATTTGTTTTAATACGAAATACAGCAAGAAATGTGCAAAAATACGATACTTTTCAATCTATAATTCTGAATCTCAATTTTTTAGTTTTTAGAATTATGCAAAATTGCAAGCAAATTAATGTGTGAACAAATGAAAAAACCGCTGCAAAAGCAGATAATTTTTATTCAGCAAATCTATACGATTTTAGAATTTTAGATTAAAAGTGTTCATATTGAAATTCCAATTAAAATTATATCTAGGATAAATGTAAAAATCCATTCAAGTACATCATAATTTTTTATTTATTGCGAAACTGTCAATTTTTCTTTAAGATACGTATTTTGAAATGTACAAAACTTACAGGAAAAATAATAAAAAAATATGATAATTTTTGTGGTAAAACTTCTGTCCTAAAACTGTAACGAATCTCAATTTTTTGGAAGAATTGCTGTGAAATACATATTTTAAAATCTGAAATTTTTGTTGGTATTTCTTTTTGTTTAAAGCAACTACTTCAGGATATGGCAAATTTCGATGATGTTTATAAACATTTTAGTAAATATGTTAAATCGAACAAGCACGAAATGATTAAAAAAGGATAATTTTTAACATGCTTATTAAGTTTTTAGAGTCCTTATAATACAAATACTGTTATTTTGACGATTTTGAACTATTTTTTGACGATTTTTCAAAAGCTATGACGATTTTGACGATATTTCCAGACTTTTTCACGGTTTTGTGCCTAAGAAATCTGGCAACACTGTATGAACATAGAATAGATGCAGTTCCGTTTGTGTTTCTACAATGTTGCAAGAATCCGTCGGCTATAGTTGGCGTTTATTTCCCACGGATCTGGCAACATCAGGTTTTCATTACAGTTTTTTATCACTGTGGTAACATGAGATTAATTAATTAATTAAATTCTCGTTTGTGTTTTTTGTTTAAGTAAATGAACTGAATTTAAAAAAACAGGTTTTTTCAACTCATCTATCTGTTTTACTCGACTTTTAGGTGGCGGTCAGGGACCGAAAATAACAGTTATTTTTGAATTTTTACACAAAAAAACATATAGAACCAAATATCGGAGAATTAATTCAAATACATCACATAATGATTCTTGTGGACTCGTCTTCTAAAAAATGCTTTGCTTTTTAAATTTTTGACTTTTATTTTTTTGAGCAAATATAAAAGTTATTTTTTGACTTTTATTGCTCGAAAAAATAAAAGTCAAAAAATAACGTTTGTTCTTGCTCAGAAAAAAAAGTCTAAAAATAACTTTAAATTTTGCTCAAAAAAAAAAGTCAAAAAATAACTTTTAATTTTACTCAAAAAAAAACAAAAGTCAAAAAATAACTTTTATTTTTCCTCAAAAATATGGTATAAAAACAGGGACGTAACAGTTATAACTTTTATTCAAAAAACTGATTGTCTTAAAATTATCTCTTTTTATTTGTATTTTTAATTCAAACAAAAACAATTCAAACACGATTTTTAACAATTAAAAATATAAATCCAAAGCCATAGAACCAATGACTTCAACAATTATAATATCCTGATTATGGCAACTAGTGTTAATAAAAAATTTAACAGTGATTTAAAGTGAGTAAATATGTATATTCCAGCAACTTCCGGCATTAAATTTAGTTCAATTTTTAATTTTTATTTTATCATCAAATAAAAAAGTTAGTGCTAAATGTTTTTCAAAAAAATCATTCTGTAACTTTTATAAAAAGTATCAAAATAAAAATCAAAAAACAACAGAAATTTATAGAATAAAATATAAAAATTTTAAAAATTGAAATGTTTGCCAAACTTTGTGATTTTTTGTGCAAAATGATTTATAAAATATAGTGCATTTTTGAAATATTATAATTAAACAAGTTTGGGTTGTGACTTTTTAGTAAATATAACAGTTATTTTGGGTCTCTGATAAAAAATCAAAAAATAACTTTTTTAATCTGTCTTTAAGTCATACCCGGTACGGGCCCTGGTGTCTTTTATCGAAATTTAAATTGAAAAAATACAACATTTGAGAATAGCACGATACAACATTTTTACGTATGTTTAGTGTCAATTGAAAGGGTTAGATGACGGTATTTTATAGTGTCCGACCGAACAGTTCGGCCAGAAAATGTATTTGGTCGGAATTTGGTATGTTCAAGCAGTATGGACAAATTTTGCTTATGGAAAAGTGTTTGTTGGGCCGATTAGAATGCATTTTAAGTGTCAAATTTAAGAAAAAGACCGAAAAAAAAGTTCGTCGGCCGAACAGTTAATTTTATGGCTAAACTACGGAGTTTTCCTTAAATTTGACACTCAAAATCGAATTAAATCGACTGAACAAACATTTTAGCAGTTTGAAAATTTCTCCAGAGTGCTGTCAAATAACAAAAAATTTACCAAATGTCACTTTTTGGCCGAACTGTTTGGACGGATACTAGTATTTTAGCGGTACATATTTCCTTCCAATCCTGACCAAAAATACAACAATACAAAAAATAAAACATTAAACTAACGAAATCACAACAAAATAAGGCGAACATTTTTGATGATGATAAAAAATATTACAAATTTTGTCTTTTAACTAAAACAATGAATCGGGGGGTTTCGTCAAGACTAGGGTTTGGGATTTCCCGCATTTTTTTATTTCCCGGGAAACGGGAATGAAAAAATTTGATAAAATTTGAATTTGAAAAAATATTTTTAAACAAAATTGTTAATGAAAACCACCTATATAAGTAATTTTTGTTAAAAAAAAAACACTATTTCAGTACAAATGCAGTCTGTGTAGTAGAATTCAAAGTAAAAAATATCAGAATGTTGAACATTAGATTTCACATAAATTACTCGCAGCACTGCCAAATGAATTGCATGATTCCAGCAGAAAGCACCTACTACTGGGCTGTCGGAAACAAACCGTTTCATCACACTTGGCCCATTAGATATGGTGACCACAATGCTATTTTCCAAAGACAAATAAAACTCTTGTAGTCTTATTTCTACAAATCTTCTTATTTCATCAGCATTACATCTTCCTGATATATAAACCAAACCCAGGTTATAAAATTAATTATTTCCGTTTATACATATGTTCAAATATCTCTTTTGTAATATTCTTGTCCATTCATCTAAGATTATAGTAAATCTCCTATCGTTAGAAATATTGTTCGATATTTCTTTTATCATGATATCTTTTACATGATTGTAGTAATTTAATATAATGTTCTTTACATCGGTTTCACTTTTTTGCAATGCCAGGTTTTTATTATAAAAACTTTCTCGAATAAACGAAGATCTAGTTATGGTGCGGATTGACTGCGGCTAATTTGGATACCATTTCAGGAAATGTTTGCCCTACCATAAAACCTTTAATGCCTATTCAGCTTACACTTTTTTCTCCGGGTACTTTGCTAATTTTAGCTGAAACGTTATTCTTGTTGTTGTTTTCTGACCATCAATTTTTTTTTTTTTTTTGTGAACCAAATTTAGATGTCGGATAACCAAATTTAGATACCACCGTTAACCATTATTTTTTTCTTTTCCCATTTATTAATGAAAACGTTACTTATAAAATTATTGACCCTTAATATAAAGGAGTATTTTAAATTTAAAGTCGACTTTATTTTTAATCACACGGTTTTGTTCATTTTGTGTATGAAAACCTTACAAAAATATTTATATTTTCAAATATTTTGATTGGTTGAAAATAAATTAACCAATCAGAATGCTCCAAAAATAAACCAAGTCAAGGTATTTACCTAAATTATACATTTGAAAAATTTAGATAGTAAGGGCGATTATTTGTAAGAAACAAAGCTTTTTTCATATTTCTTTTAAACATTTTACCAAGTTTTTAGGTTTTACTACTTAAATTTTGAATAAGTTATGCGAAAAATCTTTATTAGTTGAAATGCTCCTAATTTTACTTGGCAAAGATTTTATTTGTGTGTCAAATAAATGTATTCCCTTTTAAGATTTTAACAATGACATTTTTGTTTTGGTATTTAAAATGTTTTTTATGACTAAAATTAAAAAATCCTATTCGAAACAAAAACAATTTAAAAAATTTAATATTTTTAAAATTTCCCGTTTTCCCGGGAAAAATATATTATTTTCCCGGTAATTCCCGGCAAACTTTTCCCGGGATTTCCCGGGAATTCCCGAACCCCAAACCTTAGTCAAGACGTTCATCGGTCATCAAATGATGACTACATGTATTTTGTTTTTGCATTGCATGTATTTTGTTACTGTATTTTCGTTCGTGTGACGAAACCTCATCTAGAAACACCGCCATAGTGTAAACAAACAAAAGTTCAAAAAAAGCTGAGAAAGCAAAAATAAAACAAAAGGAAAACCAATGAATAAAAACAGAGCCAGTGACATGCTTGCCAGACTTGGGGATTTATAAACAAATTTGGGGATTCTCTATTGTAAGGGGACCAAATGACCTAAGAGTTTAAAAAAAATGTAAACGAAGTATAGAAATCAGCATACAATATTTCGTTTTATTTTTAACTTGAGAATTATAAAAAAGATTGCAGTTATTAAACTGATTCAAATAGAGGGATTAAAAATAGTTATCGTATTTTATATTGCCTACTTAAAATTCGCTTTTAAGCATAATCGACCGATTTCAATCATAAACCACCCAGTGTAGAACCGCTAATGACACAGTGTTGCCATTTTAGTGCTTCTCGGGTATTTTTTGGTGCTTTTTTCCATCCCGTACCCGGTTATTTTTTACAAATACCCGTTTAAAAATAGCGGCCATTTACAGAGCGTTTTCAGATTTCTGTTGAAAAAATTATACGAACTATACAAAAAACACGTTTTTTCACAATGTTTGTAGTACAATTTTAAATAGCAACTTCGTCATATTAAAACTTAAAAATTTTGAAATATTAGTTTGTTGCTTTTTTACCCCTTTTTTGGTTATTTTTTGAACCTTCTTTATACGATTTTTCAAAGCTAAGATTCTTGACTGAAAAATTAATATCGTGCTTTTTTACCCCATTTTTGGTAAATTTTTACCCATTTTACCCGTTTTAATAATGCTCATGGTGCTTTCCTGCCTTCAAGAGTTGGCAACACTGATGACACATCATTATTTTTTGGAATACCAGTAATGACACCGACTTACTTTCTGCATTATTTTAAAACATATAATAATTAGTTACTAATAACTAGTTACGTTTTCCATTATTTCAAAATAATATGTAATGCGTTTCAAATATAAAGTAATGTTCTAAATTTTTTTTAAATCGATTTTTAGACTGAATATTTTTTAAAACCTCTATGTTGGCGCATAAGCATACTTGTGGGCAGCAGGTCAATTATGTTTTTATCTATCGAATATAACATGTCGAGATAGCTCAGATGGTGGAGCTATCAAAAAGTATATACCTACTAAAGTATTTTTCTTTCTCACCGTTTGTGTTGTTGTATGAGTGGCTCGGGAAAGCACATGTTTACTAAAAATTGTTATTTTCTATTAAAAATTTAATATTTTTTCGTTCTATTTTAATTATTTGTTCGTTAAAATTTTGAATATTTAAAAAATGTGTTGAAGTATTATTAAAAAATATAAAGAAAAGTGAATTAAGAGTCATACTTTATACCCAATGTTTTAATTTGCTTTGCCCGACTTCACGAAAAAATAAAACGCACAAAGGTTGAGAGCAGAAGAGAGGTATAGAAGGCCACTGGAAGTATCGACTGGTAATCTGGAGTCGCAGGTTCGCTTCCGGGCACGAACAAATTTTATTTAAAATTTTTTTATCAATATGTTACTGGTAACGACATATTTTTTCATTTACGTACACTGGTAATCAAAAAAAATCTACAAAAAGTGAAGAAGAAAGCTAGTGTCATACGGGCTGAAATAGAAAATTTTTTAAAACAAAAACTTCAACAAAAGGACGATTGAATCCATTCGATATTGAATGGATTTCTAACAAAATCATTAGTTTACGTTTTTAACAATAAATAATTATTACAATGAGTGTTATTTTGCTCGATTTTAAGATCAATTATATTACAGCAAATAGAAAAAAAACTTGAAAAACTTTCCTAGAGCCAATGGTTGACAATTAATGCATTTTCAAGTACTACCAAGAATACCATCATCAGATTATCTTTATGAGGTTCTCTCCAGGTTACTGTAGATATAAGTTTTTGTTTCTACACAAACCAGGCACCCGATATTAATACTATTAAAACGTTTTATTTTGTTTTTTCCTCAATAAAAAAAAATCACTTGTGTACAAATGAATTTATTTTTCTTGATGGATATTTTGTTTTCATATCCGTACTGATATTTTCAGGAAAGTTGAGAATTATTTTTATTTTGTATTGAGGAAAAAACAAAAACAAAACGTTTTAAAACGTTTTTTTTTTAGTTTTTTCTGATTACAATTACATACAAATTTTGTAAAAATTCTTAAAACAACATTCATATGGACACATTTCTGCATCCAATGATATATACCTTTGCGTTATTAAAAAGTAATTAAAATTTCCGCCGAAAAGACTTCTACAAAGCATGATAGGCTGAATAATTTTGTGCAAAAGACAAATTGTGGTCATTAAAACCATAGGATTTGTGAGCAACGAACCACAAAAACTGCACTTAAAAAATTGAAAAATAATGGCGGAACGAGAAAAAAAGGCTTTATGGTACAAAAATTTAATTTTGATATTCAATCAGCGATTAACATTCTGCAAGCAAATATATTGATGCAAAACTATCCCTTTTTGCAAAATTTTTTTCCTGATTTTTTGTTTTTGCAATCTAACTAGCTAATTTTGGTATAGGATATATGTATTATAGTCCCTAGATTGTGAATTTAAAAAACCGCGCTTAAAAATTTGCAAAATAATGGCGGAACGCGCAAAAAAGCTTTATGGTACAAAAAATAAATAAAAAAAAGCAGTCAGCGATTTACATTCCGCAAATGAATATGTTGATGCAAAAATTTTCCTTGTTGCAAAATTTTTTTTCGCGAAACTTTTTGCATACTAACCACCAAACTTCGGCATAAGATATGGCAATTATAGTCCTTAGGTTAAAAATTTTAAAAAACCGCACTCAAAAAATTGCAAAATATTGGCGGAATGCGAAAAAAGCCTTTATGATACAAAAATTAGTTAAGAAACCTAATCAGCAATTTATATTCTGCAAAAGAATACATTAATGGAAAAATTTTTTTTTCCAAATTTTTTTTGGCAATTTTTTTTGCGAACTAATTACCAAACTTTGGTATGAGATATGGGTATTATGGTCCCTACGTTATGAATTTTAAAAATCTGCACTTAAAAAATTGCGAATTAATGGCGGAATGCGAAAAAGTTTTCATGGTGGAAAAATTTGATTAGAAAACTTTTACAGCGATTTCATTCCGAAAATGAATAATATTAATGCAAAATGCTAGTCAATTGGCAAACATTTTAGCAAAAAAAAATATTTGCAATATATGTTTGTATGTACCCTACGGGAAATTTTAACAAACTGTCACCGAACTGGCCCCTTTTTATGAAATAGACTGGTCACATTTACATGGCGTTGTCATAGCAGATGGAAATTGACCCCTTGTGACATGTCACAAGGGGTCATCTCCTATGACAACGCCATGTAAAAGTGACCAGTCTATTTCATATAAAGGGGCCAGTTCGGTGACAGTTTGTTAAAATTTAAAAGGGTTCAGCTCTTATTTTACAAAATTCTGTATTTAATTGTAATGAACAATTTCTCCATTAAATATTACTTTAAAGATTTTTTGTTTTTACTACTACAGATAATATAAGCTGAGGATTATAATTTTAGGAAAAAACGAGTAAAAAGATTAAAGTCGGGCATGCCGACTTTACAATACCCTACACCAGTCTGGTGTATTGTTTGGATCCGAAATTCGAATGGGTTAAAATGGGGCTTGTGTCAAAATTTTTTATAATGTGAGTCAGCGCACCAAATTTCATTAAAATATCTTAATATTTGCGACCTGCAGTTTGTAACCAAGCCAATTTTGGGGGGACCCTTATATGGGCACTAGTTCTAAACATGGACCGATGTTCACCAAAATCAATAGGCTTCGTCCTTGGGCCAACATAGGTCTATGTACCAAATTTCATCAAAATATCTTAATATTTGCGACCTGCAGCGTATAAACAATATAATTTTAGTGGGACCCTTATATGAGCACTAGTTCTAAACTTGGACCGATGTTCACCAAAATCAATAGGCTTCGTCCTTGGGCCAACATAGGTCTATGTACCAAATTTCATCAAAATATCTTAATATTTGCGACCTGCAGCGTATAAACAGTATAATTTTGGTAGGACCCTTATATGGGCACTAGGTCTAAACATGGACCGATGTTCACCAAAATCAATAGGCTGCGTTATTGGGCCAATATAGGTCTGTGTACCAAATTTCAACAAAATTTCTTAATATTTGCGACCTGCAGCGTATAAACAGTATAATTTTGGTACGACACTTATATGGGCACTAGGTCTAAACATGGACCGATGTTCACCAAAATCAATAGGCTGCGTTATTGGGCCAATATAGGTCTGTGTACCAAATTTCAACAAAATATCTTAATATTTGCGACCTGCAGCGTATAAACAGTATAATTTTGGTAGGACCCTTATATGGGCACTAGGTCTAAATATGGACCGATGTTCACCAAAATCAATAGGCTGCGTTATTGGGCCAATGTAGGTCTGTGTACCAAATTTCATCAAAATATCTTAATATTTACGACCTGCAGCGTATAAACAGTATAATTTTGGTAGGACCCTTATATGGGCACTAGGTCTAAACATGAATCGATGTTCACCAAAATCAATGGGCTGCGTTATGGGGCCAATATACGTCTGTGTGCCAAATTTCGTCAAAATATCTTAATATTTACGACCTGCAGCGTATAAACAATATAATTTTGGTAGGACCCTTATATGGGCACTAGGTCTAAACATGGACCGATGTTCACCAAAATCAAACTTGTTCGTCCGTGGGCCAACATAGGTCTGCGTACCAAATTTCATGAAAATATCTTAATATTTGTGACCGGTAGAGTGCGCACAAGATTGCATGGACAGACAGACGGACGGACGGACAGACGGACATCGTTAAATCGAAATAAAAAAAAATTCTGAACCGATCGGTATACTATAAGGTGGGTCTACGACCAATATTTTTTTGGTGTTACAAACATCAGCACAAACTTATAATACCATGACCACATAGTGGTGTAGGGTATAAAAACCACCAAAAGTCATGTAGTTTAAGAGATATTGAGTTTCACGTATTCAGTTTAGATTTTCACCGCTTATTTTTCAAAAAGTTTTATTTCGTAGTCCGCGAAATTTATTGTATAAAATTTCAACTTTATATTGTTTTAAACAAATTGCTAAATTCCAAATTTAAACTCTTTAAATACAGTTTAATCTGCCGAAAAAAGAATAAAAAATTTAAATTTATAACGGTTTCTGCGTTTTTTTCCCCAGCAATGGTGTTATTGCCTTTATTCGAGTGAGATTTTCAATCGAACTTTAATAAATATCTTGAATGTATTAAAATACTTAATTGTTATATATAAATATTAAATTATTTTAAAACAATTCTATTAATATCACAAGAAAACCGAAAAATAACCGAAACCGCAGTTTTTATAATTTTGAAAAACCGAAACCGCGGTTTTCAAATTTTTCGGTTTTTAGCAAACACTACTTGTTATTCTTATACTATACCCATATTATTAACTAACAAGTTGAAATTAAGGAATATTACCTAACGATTCGGACTGTATCTCTTCTGTGAAGTATTTGATGGTAGATTTTTAATTGATCTAAATATTTTTACAATGAGTGTTACTTTGTTCGGTTTTAAGATAAATTATAATTAGTTTTACCACAAATAGAAAAAAACTTTTTTTTTTTATTTCTAAAATTTTGAATTAATTGAACGTTATCGGTGTTTGTTAATAAAAAAGATTGGGTTTTACGTACATTCAAAATAATATTTTTTGCAAAAACGGTTAATGGGATTGCTTCTACACTACATTATTTACACTTTAGGGATTTTTTTGGGAATTATTATTTTACTTCATTGGGTACAACTAAAGTAAAGATCTGGCAAGCTTGCTATGCATAACAAGTAGTTCGATATTTAGCAATATATGATATAAGTTTAAGAGAGTTTATTTTAAAATAAAAGAGAAATGACAGAATAACGTTTAATTTTCTCTGTTGTTCTTACGAGTATGCACTAACACCATTATAAAATTCTGCTACAGTGTTATTTACATGTATTAACATAATACAATTGTCATGTAGTTGCGGTTAATGGTGCTATTTGTATACGGTATTAGTTCGCCAAATATCATAAGCCTCTTTAGCTCAGTGGCAGAGCACTGGTCTTGTAAACCAGGGGTCGTGAGTTCAATCCTCACAGGAGGCAACTCAAAAGTTTTTTTTTGTAATTTTTTTTTTAATTGTATGAAATTTTTTTTTTAATTGTATGAAATTTTTTTTTTAATTGTATGAAATTTTTTTTTTAATTGTATGAAATTTTTTTTTTAATTGTATGAAATTTTTTTTATAATAAAATAATTTTTAATAAACTTAAAACAAAAACTGTATTCATAAACCACAAAAAGGCACAGAAAATAAAATTACCAAGAATAAAATAATTTTTGTTAAATGAAATGTTTCAGGTTTTTTTTATGTGGAAATATTAAAGGAAGATGTATTAGAAATATTAAAGAATGTAAAATTTTACGTTATAAAATTATATTAGTGCCAGTATTATAACGCAGAAGTTAGAAGACTATTTGCAACACTAAGAACGATTTTTGTCTAACCTATTAATTAAGAAATTTTAGAAAAAATTCGTGCTAACAAGTAGATGTGACGTGTTTTAATGAAATTGTTTAGTCAACTAATGAAGTTTCCTTCACAAAGTAAATGAACAATTTCTTATATTTGATAAAAAAAAAAAAAATCTTCATATACATATTTAAGGAATCAAATTTTAATGAAACTTTTTCATTGAGTACATGAAACTTTTAATAAATAAAATGAAATTTTTCACATTATTTTATGAAAAATTCCATTAGTTCAATCAAAAGTTTCAATGGACGAGTTCCAGTTTTTTGCCCGAAATGAGCATTATCCGACTCGTGAATAAAAGTATGCACATTAGAGCTATAAACAAATTTTTCCCATAGTATCACGAGCTGGGCAATGTTGTTTTATTAACGAAAAACATTATTTTGTGTCATTTTGCAAAAAAAAACTTCACCCACCAAATTCATTTTCTTAATCAATACGGGAAAAAAATGTTTTTAGCAAGAGAAATATCTACATGATATTAATGAATTTTTGCATAAAACCAATGAAGTTTCACTGGAACTCGTCAACTAAAACTCTTCATGGAATTAATGGAATTTATCATAAAATGTTGCAAAAAATTTAATTTTATTTATTAAAACTTTCTAACACAACGAAAAAGTCTCATTAAAACTAGATTCATAAAAATAATATTAATGAAGCTTTTTCATCAAATTTAAGTAATATTTCATCTGCTTTTTTAAGAAAACTTAACAAAGAAGTGTAGAAACGCTAATGACATATCATTATTTTTTGGACTACCAGTAATGACACCCGCTTACCTTCTACATTATTTGAAAACATATAATGAGTTGCTAATAATGACTTATTTTTATCATTATTACAAATAGAAAATAATTTTCTAGATTTTTTTGAAATCTGTTTTTAGACTCAATATTTTTTAAACACTGGTTTGGATATACAGTGGTGGCCACGAATTTAAGGACATTCTAGTTTTTTTTTTAATTTTATTGTTGTTGCCTTTATTTTTAAAGATCAAAATAGTGGCTAAATTCGCCACGAAAGGCAAGGACATGGTTCAGAAAATTCTACAGAATTTTAACGTAATGTTTGTTTTTTCATTTTGTCACTTGTTTTAAGTGGGCGTGGCTTTTAACGAAAAATTTGCGATATCAACCTTTTATCAAATTTCATAGTAAAATTTAGGCAGTACTGATCGGTTATGTACAAACTGTATATTTTTGGAAATCCCATAAAATTTCCTTAAGTCTTGCATTATTTTTATCTACAACTAGTCGCCAGACTTAAAATTGCAGCACTTTAAAAAGACCAAATTTTTATTCGTTTTTAGCGGTTTTAAAAGAAAGTTAACAATTCAGAAAGTTTTGCTAAAAAAGAAAAGTAAACTGCTGATTTCAGAAGGCTCTATTTTTATTTGCGTTAAAAAAAATTTTGAAAAAAAACTTCGAAAATTTAAAATTTGTTTGTGGTTTTTTAGTCCACTAATTATTTAGCAATTTTTTTGCTGATTTTAGCAAGTTTAGTTGTTATTTTCTATTAAATAAAATTTAACTCAAATATGACTAAAATTTGTATATTTAATAGTTTTATTTTTGCTGTTCCTATCTTACTAATATTTAGCAAATATAAGCTGCTAATTTCAGCAGTTTTTTCTGCAAGATCATTTTTAACCAATTTTTAATAGTTTTAACTAATAATTTTAGCGACTTTTTTCTATTAGTGTCTTATTGGTTATACATAAAAAAATGTCACTACATTTTTAGATCTGTCAAAAGAACAGAGTAGTATTTTGAAAGATGACAAAGCAAATTGTGGTAATTTTTTATGGTTTTGCTAATATTTATTTGTTATTTGAAATGATACATAATCAGTGTTGCCAACTTTTGGAGGCAGGAAAGCACCGTGAGCATTGTGAAAACGGGTAAAATTTACCAAAAATGGGGTAAAAAAGCACGATATTAATTTTTTGAAAAATTTAAGTCAAGAATTTAAAAACACATTTTAGCTTTGTAAAATCGTGTAAAAAAGTTCAAAAATAACCGAAAAAGGGGTAAAAAAGCACCAAACTAATATCTAAAAATTTTTAAGTTTAAATATATCGAAGTTGCTATTTAAAATTGTACTACAAACATTGTGAAAAATGTATTTTTTGTTCAGTTCATATTATTTTTTCAACTTCGACAGAAAATTGAAGAAAAATATTAAAAAACGAGAAGAAATACTAAAAATATGAACTGTACAAAAAGCACTAAAGCACTGCCAGAAATATGAAAAAGCACTGTAAATACCCGCTTTTTTTAAACGGGTATTTGTAAAAAATCACCGGGTACAAGAATGAAAAAAGCACCAAAAAATACCCGAAAAGCACTGAAATGGCAACACTGTACATAATGCTCCCAGACGAGAATCAGAAATTCTCAATGGGTTTATAATTTAGCCTAACAGATATATCCAGAAATTCTAAAAAGGTAGGTCGTCCCTTAACTATTATTTGTTTAGGCAAGAATAAAATCCGGTTAGGGATAAGGCTACAACAAATTATTTTTCACAATTTTTAAAAAAGTATTTGGATTTTAACGCCTTTAATCTAATAAATTTGTTTTCAGTTTTTGAAAGATTCTAGAAATTTTAATTTATTATGAGCTTTAGATGATTTCACATTCTCCCAAGCGATCTTCAGTAGACTTTCAATTTGTCATTAATAGAAAAACTGATATGCATATGTAAATTTTTACTTTATTGATGAAAATCTCAGAATTTACAATTAAATTTCTCGTAATAAAAAACACCTCATCGTTCTTAAATATTGAAACAGGTACTCAAGAAACTTTCCCTTTTCGCTACTTTACTAAACCTCTATTTGCACTTCAAGTACTTTCCTTATATGATTTTTTTCAAGTCAAACAATAAAATTTAATTAATGAAATGCTTTTAATGTTTTATATAGGTATTTTTTATTTTCTTAATTAGAGAACAGTACTTAATTTTGTAGCTGTTGTTGTAGTTTTTGTTTTTATAAAATGAACCCTATTTTTTGCAACCCTATCACATGATTATTTATAGCTAAAAATAATGTAACGGTGGACTTTTTATGCAATATAAAGACCAAAGAAGAGAACAAGTCCTGTGTTGAACACAAAATAATACATACTCACATCAAGAGGTATCCTTCGATAAACAAAGATACATGCATACATACTTACACAATTGTCTTTAAGGAGGTCGTAAAGGAATGCAGACATTTAGGCAAAATTTTGAAGATTTAAAAAAAGTTTTCCTTAAAGAAAAATTCTTATATTTGGATATGTCAGATCCTATAAAATTGGTTCTGAATATTTAAAATTATAGGAGGTTTATTGAACAACTTTTGTATGAAAATTTCGTTTTGTAAACCTCCTATAACTTTACAAATCTTTTATGAATTGGGGGGTAAATATACATATATTCACATACATTTTTTACTTAAAATTCCGAATATTTTGTGTTAGTTTTAAACAAAATTGTTTGCATAAAAATTTTAAAAAAATTAATGAAAAAATTTGATAACAGTAGCAAATGGTTCATAGGAGTACTGTTCAATACTTTTGAATTTATAATAGTACCACAAAAAGTACTATAGTACCAAGTTTATCGTCCCTGTGCTCAGTTATGCCAACTTGGTGCTTTAAGCACTATTTATGGTGCTTTTTGATGACTCAAAACGCCAAAATTTTGCTCATGGTGCCAAAACAAACAAAAAAAAAAACACTAAAATAGTGCCTTTTTATTTTTTGGTTAGTGCTTCTTTTAACAATTTCTCATATTCGTATTTTTACAATTAAATTGTTCTAAAAAAAAGTCACTAATTTTTTTAAGTGGAACATTAATATGGCAACTTTTTTTAGGTTTCAAGGTCACTGTAGGCAGTGGTACCAGACCAAATGTAAAACTAAATCGTCAAAATCGTCAGCCATTTTATGAGAAATCGTAAGTAAATCGTCATCAGTTAAATTTCGTAAAACCACTAGTTTTATCTATTTTTTTTATTCGTAATTTAATTCATTTTAACTGCTTGACTATATCGCTGCTCTTAAGCGGCCTATATACGAGCAAGCATGCTGTCCAGCTTGTTTGACAAACAAAAAATGGTTTTTTGGAATACACGGTCAAGCATGCTGTAAAATTTGACCTCAAAACCACAAAATCAACACAGCGGATGATAATGACAAAATTATTTTTATTAATTTTTTTCTTGGAATTTCATTTTTAAATTTCTGTTTTTGCATTTTTTGGTTTATTTATTAACGTTATCTTGTCACAAAATATCTTATTAAACATGTAAAATTCTCCAATGTTTGATGATTTTTTTCATTAGACGGTAAAGCATGTTTGTCAAACTTGCCGAAAAATCAAAAAAATTTATTTTCATCCAACATGCTTGACAAATCGTCTAATTAGACATTACATGGTCAAATTCATACAGCCGTCCAGCATGCTTGATCGTATATAGGCCGCTTTAGGAAAATACACAGCTCTTATAAATTCGAATTTAATATAACTAGACGTTATTTTTTACTTCACCTGTAAAAAGGTGGGTATTTATGCTGCGATTAGTTACAGATAAAACACCTCATCATGCGAAAAAGTAACGCTTTTTACGCTTTTTTGCAAAAAATTTGCGCCTTTTACACTCCAAAAGTTGGCAACACTGCCTGTGCTATATGTTTTTGCCAATAAATTTATTTTTTGAATAAATCCTATGTCTATAAAATTTTTAGAAATAACAAAGATGTGCCAAAACAAAAAAAAAAATTTTTTAAATTGACGGTGTACGGCAAACTTTTTTTTTTTTGCGGTACGGTCTAATGTATATATCTCCCTGAGAAAAGTTCTAAGATTTTTAAGCCATTTTATAAAATATTCTAATACCCTATTTCTATCAAAAATATTCTCAGTTTTTTTTATTTTTGCGACTGTTTAAAGTTTGCATTCTTTAAAATTTCTGTCTATAGATATAAAGTCTGAAAATTTTAAATGGTGGTAAAAAAATATATCACAAATGATATTTGAACGTACATTAAATTTAAAGCCATACATGTGTATTTAAAGGGTTCTCATATAAATTTATAAGTAAAACCACATAAATACAGTTAGTCACAGAATATTTTACAATAGTTTAAATTTTAAGCGAATTTGAAAGCTTTTGTAAAAACTTTTCGATATGACCAGATATAATCACATAATTCCATTAGAAATTTGAGTCTATCCAATTATATCAGAGTTAATATAAGTATATTCATAAATACTACATACAGACAATTTTCTTGGGTAAGTTTTAAGGAAATTTTTCATTAAACTACCCAGTGTAGAAATTCATTACCAGATATGTGGTTATGTAACTACATACTTGGTAATGGTAATTACTTACTTTTGTTATTACATTTCTTATTACCTTTATATGGCGATGTCGCGAAAAATAATGAGTTGTCGTTACACACCAGCATACGAAAAATCAAAAAATATATAATTACCTATGTGCTTACCAGTACTTACAAAAATAATGAGTCTAAAATAGATTTTCAAAAAAAATAATTATATAAAAAAAATATTTTTTATTGTATTTTTTTTTTTTTAAATAAAATTTGCTGGTGCGGGAATCGAACCTGGGTCTACAAGTTGCCAGTCAACAGCTCTACCATCTGAGCTATATCGACATGTAATATTTAATAGATAAAAACATAATTGACCCGCTGCACACAAGTAAGCTTACTCGCGAACATACAAAAAATCAAAAAATATGTGGTTACATATATCATTACCAGTGTTTAAAAAATTTTGAGTCTAAAAATAGATTTCAAAAAATTTTCAAAAAAATTAAAAAATTATTTTCTATTTGAAATAATGATAAAAATAAGTCATTATCAGTAACTCATTATTATATGTTTTAAAATAATGCAGAAGGTAAGTGGGTGTCATTACTGGTATTCCAAAAAACAATGATATGTCATTACCGTTTCTACACTGGGTAATGAAGTTTTTTCGCAAAGTGAATGAAAAATTTCTTAAATTTTATGAAACTATTTCTAATGAAACTTTTCCATTGGCTGGTTGAGATTTTAATAAATAATATGAAATTATTAAAAAAACTTTATGAAAAATTGCATTAATTGCATCTTCAACGGACGAATTCCAGCGAAAGTTCATTGATTTAATGTAAAAAATTCATTGCTAGCATGCAGATAATTCTCAAACTGTAGTCAGACATTTCCTAGAGTACAAAATCAATGCACTAGCAGAGAAATGATTTAATAAAAATGAGGACGCTTTGTTATGAGTGTTACGCCATAAACAAATATGCCTGCCCCGAGACCATAAATTTGAACAAATTTTACGACTCAGTATAATTACAAATAAAACGGTAGTTTTACTAACTTTTTACTAAAATTTAGATTTGCTAAATTTAACAAAAAATGTTTTAAAATCAACAATTTTATTTTAAGCCAAAAAACCAGGAATAAATTTTATTAAAGATATTAAATATGCTAAAATCCCAAACGTATTTAACAAATTGTGAAAAATAATCCGTTTTAGGTATGTCCCTATCCGGATTTCATTCTTGCGTAAGGAAATCGTCAGGGGATGACGTTTTTAGAATTTCTGGAAATATTTGTTAAGCTAAATTACAAACTCAATGAGAATTTCTTGTTCTCGTCTAGGAGCGTCATTAAACATTTAAAATATCAAAGAAAAAACAAAAATAACAACAAAGAATTTTCCACAATTTGCTTTGTCATCTCCCAATGTACTATTCTGTTGTAAATTTTGTTAAAGTAACAAATTTGTCTGTTCAGCTAACAGACTTATTATTTTGAGTGTAGTTATTTTTGAACAGATATGAAAAAAAAAAAATAAAAATTGGTTAATTTTTGGCCCCATTTTTTAACCCTTAAATATGAGATTGGGCAGCTAAACGAATTAGGAGTTCTTTAAATTTTTCGCCTCTACAACATTTCCGAAGCTCATTCAGATATGCGGGTACGCATCGTGAGACTTCCGTTTGTTTGTTGATTGTATGTAGAAGAGCTTTAATGTTTTAAAGTGTTTATAAAATTATGAAAGTAACTACACAATGATATCCACATATCAGTTTTGAAAAAGGACTCATTTGTCTAAGGAAAACAACAACAAAATTTTATAATTAATGTTTATTAAAATTTGACACTCTTGTTGCAGCTTTTAATAAAACAAGGAAACTACCCAGTGGTGTAGCCAGTACATAGATATTAATGAAAATCGGATATATTAAAGAGGGAAAAAATTAATAGATAATTTCTTACATTTAGGGATTAAAGACAGCGGTAAAATTAAACAATTTTTTGTTATTTTTAAATTTATTGCTGATTAAATTAAAATATATAAGGCAAATTGGGTACCAAACATGTGCAATCATGCACCAGCATTTTTTTTATTAACAAAAATATTTTTTGAAAAGCACATTTGAGCACTCAAAATAATTAGTCTGTTGCCTGAACAGAAAAATTTGTTACTTTAATAAAATTTATTCCTGTTTTTTGGTTGAATGGGGGAAAAGTTTTTAGTTGATCTGTTATTTTAAGTAAATGAATCAAATTGATTGATTTTTAAACATTTTATGTTAAATTTAACAAATTAAAATTTGAGCAAGAAATTAGTAAAACTACAGTTTTATTTGAAATTATAATGAGTCGTTAAAATTTGTTTAAATTTTAAGTCTCGGGAACCGCCCCGGGCCTAGTCCATATTATCTAAATGCATGTAAGCGCACCGCACAGGAGGAAACATTTTGTCCGTTTTGCTCTATTTTGTCAATTTTGATCCATCTCTCTTAATTTTCTAGATATGGGCCATTTAAAAAATCGGGAATGAAAACAATAGCGTCATCTTTAAAACTTCGGAAACACTGGTGGAGCCATCTACCAGGTAATAACAGAAACATGTAAATATTATATGGGAAGATGACAAAGCAAATTGTGGTAAATTTTTTTGTTGTTTTTGTTTTTTCTTTGATATTTTAAATGTTTAATAACGCTCCTAAACGAGAACAAGAACTTCTCATTGAGTTTGTAATTTAACTTAAGGGGTTACATGACATTCGCGGCAGAGAAAACAGATCTATTTTTAAAAATTCATAACTCAGTCAAAAACAAACATTTTTTCCAAAACTGGTGGCAGAGAAAAAAAACGGGGCCTCGTGATTGCAGCACTGGGAGTCGCAAAAATTGTCCGATCTGGAAAAAAATGACTTTTTTAAATCTTAACAAAATTGGTTATCGTATGAATAACCAATCGAATAATAATAAATTTTTTTTAGATTTTTTATGAATTTTTAAAGTCAATATTTTTTTTTCGAAAAAACACACTTTCAAATTTGGAAAATCACCAAAAATTGAAAAAAAATTTATTATTATTCGATTGGTTATTCATACGATAACCAATTTTGTTAAGATTTAAAAAAGTCATTTTTTTCCAGATCGGACAATTTTTGGAAAAATGTTTGTTTTTGACTGAGTTATGAATTTTTAAAAAAAAGGTCTGCTTTCTCTGCCGCGAATGTCATGTAACCCCTTAACAAATATTTACAGAAATTTTAAAAACGTTGTCTGCTAACGATTGCCTTACCCGGTGTCTTCAAATGCAATAAATTATATGATATGAAATGTCAAAACCATTACAGCGAAACTCCAAAATGATATCAATTGCAGAGTGGTGGAGAACACTTGACCATTTCATGGATAAGAAATATCATAATTTTTCTTCGAAAAACACCAAATTTTATGAAACATTAATGTTTACCGACAAATAATAAAAAACTAAACACTTTTCCATTCCTTTTTACCAAATTTTTTGTTGTTTTTCTATTACAAAATTAAAATGAAAACTAAAAGTGACATTTGATCTCTGGCATCATTGCAAGATCCGATGGCATGTCAGCGATATCATGATATTGAAATTGAGCAATAAAATTGAAATTGAGTGTCTTCACTTGAGATGAGAGCATTTTGACAATTGCTTGCTATCATTTTATTGCATGTCAAAACACTAGGTTAGGCAAGAATGAAATCCGGATAGGGAGATGCCTACAACGGATTATTTTTCACAATTCGTTAAATACGTTTGGGATTTTAGCATACTTAATCCTTCAATGAAAATATTATATTTTAACAATAAATTCTTTAAAATTTAACGAATGAGTTCTTAAAAATTAGTTATAAAGTTATAAAACACTGAGGATTTTTAGTATAGTGTTAAATGAAGATAACTAAAATCTTTAGCTAAATCGGTGCTTCAACTAAAAATTTGTTAAAAATTAGTCAAATCGATTTGAAACCCGTTTGACAGATTTTTCTACTGACGTATTATTTTAAGTGTATAGGAAATTTTATTCGGTTTGAGTTTAAAATCACAAAGCGTATAAATTAAAAACTAAAGCTTCTTTAATTTAATCGAGGTGGCGTCTGGAATTTTTAGATATTCTTAACCATTCGGCTTAGAGACGACTTTTCCCGAAGAGTTTTTTTAAACTGTATTTTAAATATTTCAAATAAGGTGCAAGACGTAGGCATTATACACTAATAGAATAAATTCTGTAAAAAATTTAGTTACAACTACTGAAAATCAGTTAAAAATTACCTTGCAAAAAAAACTGCTGAAATTAGCAATTATTTTTGTAAAATTTTATTAAGATAGGAACAGCAGAAAAAAAAAACTTTAATAAATAAAAATTCGGTTATATTTGAGTTAAATTTTAGTTGATATAAAATGACAAATTAACCCGCTAAAATAGCAAAAATTTTAGCTAAATAATTAGTAGAACAAAAAATTACAAAAAATTAAAAATTTTCAAATTCTTTTTTCTAGTATTTAAATGTAAATAAAAATCAAGCGTTCTGAAATCTTACTATTTTTTTAGCAAATATTTCTGTTGATTTTAGCAGGATTTACTATTATTTGCATTCAACTTAATTTAGCTTAAAAATAACAAAAATTTTGTAGATTTAACAGTTTTTTTTCTGCTATTTTTAGTGTACTTATATTTAGCAAAATTTTCTGCAGATTTTACAGTACAAATATAACTAAAATTCTGTTAATTTAACAGCTTCCTTTTTGCTGTTCTTATCTTACTAGTATTTAGCAAAAAAATCTGCTAATATCAGCAATTTTTAACTAATTTCTAGTAGCTTTTTCTGTTTTCTCAAATATCTCAGATCTGTGTTCAAATAAAACTAAATTTCATGAATTTTAGACATGTTTTAATACAAAAAACGGTATAATTTTTAACCCTTTAACGTGAGATTATGCAGTTAAAAAACACGTGTCTATTAATTGTTTACCCTGCACTATTCTAAATCAGAGTTTCGTCGGGTTACAATACTGGGTAATTTCCTTTTGAGCAAAAAATTATGAAATTGATTTTTTATTATTTCAAGTATGCATACAAAAATATTTTAAATCCTGCCCTAGACTACATAGAATTCTTACTCTTTGACAATCACTGTGTGTTGGAAATATGTCCTAAATCTATACAAAAAATTAATGTGTGTGAAAAAATGTGACAAAACAAGAAGAAGAGTAAGATATCTATGTAATCTATGCATCCTGCACTGACTATTATTAAAACAAATATAACTAAAATCCTCTAGAGATAGCATTGGGTAATGCGGGAAATGGAGCTAAAATTCCATGGTACGAGTAAGTTAAATTTAGTTCATTCTCTAAACGTGTAAAGTTATATCTTTCAAAGGAAACAAAACAAATATTCTTGGAACATTTTTAAAACCAGATCAGTTTTATTTATATGATAAAGCCATTTTTAATTGTGTTATAATTTATTGATTTAAAAAAATATTAAAAATTACATCAATTCCTTATCAACAAAAATTGATTATAAATAAATGAAAGTTTATTTTCCTACAGATAAAGATAATAATTAAAATAAGAGATTAATCGCAACTGGTTCGATTGTCGACCGACGACAGCAAAAGTCGTCGCGATTAATTTAAATTCAGCGACAATCGATTGTCGACATTTTTTGACGATTAGAAAACAAAAGGAAAGCAAAACAAGAATATGGTTGTATTTGTTTCGCCACAATTCTTAATGAATTCAATTAGTTTTGCATTAATTCTTGTTGTTTTACATTTTATTGTATTTAATTTTGTTTTTTTGTGCTAAATTATGTATTTTCAGTTTCACTTATATTTTTGCTGTCAAAAAAATAAATTTTTTGTAAACAAAGTAGGAATTTTTGCAACTCTAATACGAATTTCTACAACTCTGTTCTAATGGCAACCATTAATAAGTTAAAGATATGGCAACAATTTGACAAATGTTTTGAGTGTGTGTTAGTGTGTCGTCACGAAAATAGAATAGATTATATTACGACGACAAATCGCAGGACTACATGGCGACATTTTGCTTCTCGTTGTCGTTGTCGACCCAGTTCTGATTAATCTCTAATTTCAAAAACATCTACATTCAGGACTGTACACCAGCAATGTTGCCAATTTTGAATATTGGATGCTAGATTTAGCGCTTTTTCAACTCATTTATCGTGGGAAAAACGTGCATCTAGCATATAGTTATTTTCCAAAATTGTTTAGTTTTTTTTAATTAGTTCTATTTTGTAGAGTTTTTTGCATTAATTTGCAATTTTTTGCATAAAAAAATATTATTACGATTTTTTCCGATGTCAATGTAAAAACCAATGATTTTTGTTTGAACTTACGAGGGCGGTTCTAGAACTACCCGACATGACGTATAGACGGCGGTAGTAGTTTGTAAAAAATTACTTTGGTGAAAAGTGGCAACCTTATAAAACATATGTTTGAAGGCGCCATGTTGTTTAGTATTCTTTTTTTTATCTCTCACTAGTCGACGCAATCTCAGTGAATTTGTAAAGGCGAAAAAAGTGCGTTTCATCAAGACAATGCAACCGTTCACACATCTTCAATTGTGATGGCCAAAATCAATGAATTAAAGTTCGAATTACTTCATCTTATTCACCAGATTTAGCTCCCTCGGATTATTCTCTATTTCCAAATTTGAAAAAAACGGCACGGTGGTAAAAGACTTGCCAGCAATGCAGATGTGGGGTCTGCGGTTGATGTATATTTTGAGGAGCTAGACAGTTCTTAGTATAAACAGGGTATTGAAGCTATTGAAAATCGTTAGGAAGAGTGTATCGAACTAGAAGAAGACTATGGTGAGAAATACATCAACATTTTCCCAAACCAGTTTTTTTTTTTTTTTTTTTTTTTTTTTTTTTTTTGTTAGGCCAAGTAGTACATAAAGCTCGCATACAAATCAAAGACAGAATTCCTGAACTTTTTTTTTTTTTATATTTTTAAATTTTTTCAATATTAATAATTGTTTCAAGTTTTAATTAATCTAAATTCAAATTAATCGATTAATTAAAATTGTGATTAATCAAAGTTCTGATTAATCAATTAATCGAACACTATTTTTACTACTTATTGTTAGACTAGGGAGTCTAAATAGTACAATTAAATTATAATTTGAAAACCTTATAACACTTTTATAAAATGAATTTTGTATGAAAAATTTGTTTTATAAGTCACTTATAAATTTAAAAAGTGATTATGCTATATATTACTATATAGCTGGCCCTTAGAATCCTTCAGGCATAAATACCGATTCGATGGCATATTTCTTCTTATCCTTGTAATGCAAAAATTTGTGATGACAATATAAACACACAAGTCCTTTTGTCCATCTGTTTTACATACTCCCAAGTACAGTTGTTGTAAGGATTTTTGAGAACAATTAGCAGAAAACAAAATACACAAATTATAAAGAAAATACAAAAGGAACTCGCAAAAAAAAACAACAACAACAACACCTGCTCAATGGTTTTATTATTGTAAGGGAGAAAATTGAAAGTAAAAGTGGCGAAAAACATCCTGGAAACCGGTTTTTGCGAAGAGAGGAAATTTTATTACGAGAATTTGAGAAAACATAAAGAGTTTTTAATTGCTTAACTTTGGTCACTCTCTTACAATGTTAATTATTGATAAACTCCTCTTAAAAAGTTAAAATTTTAATTATTTTTAGGAGTTCAAGTTTAAAATTTATTGGTTGTTATTAGTTTGAAAAGAAGTTATCTTATCAATTGATGAACCTTATTACAAAAAAAAAAACAATGACATTCTATTGGTATAATTTTCATTTCAAATTTATTGTATTTTATTATCTATGACAGTGGCTGACTGTATACTCGAAAAAGTTTGTCGGTAGAATCTGCTGAAAATGACTATTACACAAAAGTACACTCATAGAAATAACTCTGTAAAAATAGCAGAAAAAGTTAGTTAGTTAAATTAGTTTAAAATGATGCAGCAGAAAAAACTGTTGAAATTGGCAGATTTTTTATTGCTAAATACTAGTAAAATAAGAACAGAAAAATTAAAACAGATAAATTTACAGAATTTTAGTTACATTTGAGTTAAGTTTTAGTTAATTGAAAATACTGTACTGTAGAATCTGCAGAAAATTTTACTTAATATTAGTAGACTAAAAATAGCAAAAATAAACTGTTACATCTATAAAATGTTTGCTATTTTTAAGCAAAATTAAGTTGAATGAAATAGAAGAAAATAACTTTTATTTGTAAAAGAAATGTAAGTTTTAACTAAATTGGTAAGTCACTAAGAAAAACAAGCAACATAAAATAAAATATTGAGAATTCGCAAACATTTATTTTATTGTGTCATTTTGTTGGAAGTAATAATTTGTTAGTTGTTTTAACTTATTTGTGGTTCATTTTAATAACAGTTAAAAGAAAATGCAGGTTGAATTTAATGAAATATTAGTGGTCCTGTTTCAAGTGAAATTTCATTTGTTTTTAAATAAATTTGCAGCGATCTTTATTCGATTTTTTTTTTATTCATTCAAAGTATGAATGAATTTATAGCTTAGAGCTTCTGTTGTTTTTTTTATCACTTTTTAATTTAATATTAACAAATTCAAATCATGTGCTAATTATATTTGAAGTTTGTATATTAATTTTTTTTTTATAAATCAACGACTTGTCGAGCATTTAGTATGAATACGTTGTATCAAACTGAACTGAAAATCTGTTTTAATTATCACTATATTCGAAAAGCGTGCGCCTACTTCATTTGGTTTCCTTATCTTTATAAATTTTTATGGTGCGAAATTTGTTTTTATTGCGTATAAATTAAACAGATTTTTGATGTTTCGTATACTCAAAAATGTTTGTCGGTAGAATCGAAAATCATAGTGTAGTTATAACAGAGGTATACACTGTTTTAAAGGCAACAAAGGAATTTACCTTTCAAATAACTGAAAATTTAGTTATTTTTAACTGTTGAAATAACAACTACATTAAATATAGCTAAAACGTAAAAATAACTAGCAAATTTTTACAATACTATAAAAATTTTAATCCGACTGACAAAATTAGGAAAAAACTACTGTTTTTTACAGTTAATATATTAAAATATATTTTAATAAAACAATTGTTATTCTTTCGATTTAAAAATAACAACTAGTTCACATAACTGTCACTTAGTAACTGTCAAAAAATTTTTTTTAGTGTACACAAAAATTCATTTCTAAAATATCTTTTATTTTATTGATTTCAGCGATTTGTAATTACTCTGCATTTGTTTTGGAATTTCTATTGATTTTGGGCGTTTTTTTTTTTATTATTTTGTCGTTGCTCATTTTCATTTAAAATATTTTTATTGATTTTAGTGATTTTTTATTGTGATTGCTGTATATTTGAGCGTTTTTTTATGCTGACGATTTTTTTAATTAAGCGATATTGCGCCTTTTCCCATTTGTCTTCCCAACACTTTGAGCGATTTTCGTCTTAGCGATTTTTTTTATTTCAGCAATTTTTGTTTGTTTAAACGTTTGTCCCTAATTTGGAGATTTTTTCCAATTCAATTTTGTTATTTATATGCAATATTTTTATATTTTTTACACTTTGTGCGATTTTCGTTTTAGCGATTTTTTTTTATTTCAGCAATTTTTGTTTCTTTTTACCGTAGATCTTTTTTTTCATTCGGTTTAAGATCAAATATGACAAATTCCAAATAGAATTCACAATTTATTTTACAACAAATAGAGAAAAAACTTATGAAAAAACTTTCCTAGAACCAATGTTTGACAATTAATGCATTTGCAAGTGCTACCAAGCACTAACATCAGATTGTCTTTATGGTGTTCTCTCTAGGTTATAATGTAGATTTTAGTTTTTACATTTATCTGAACTTCAAAATGCTTAAAAGATTCCTTGATTCCTGTGTTCCAATCATCATTTTCTCACTGCAGTCAACAGATGAGTGGGGTGATGCCTACGAAACAATTGTATTGTCTATCATGAAAATAGGCAACCTTTTTGAAATAACAAAAAAAATCTAATGATAATATCATATTAGAATTTGGACTTGAGGTAGAACAATATTGTAATTAAATATATGAAAATATAGAAAGCACAAATAAACTATTTTTTGTATTTTTTAATACAAAAATTAAACTAATTCTAAAGTGATACATGTTTCCTTACGAAAATTTTCAAATAGAAAATTTTGTATTCTGAATTAATGTGAACGAAATTTATTAGCTTTGAAATTTATTATCTTTGAATTTTATTTTTATGATAACTTGATAAGCAGGGCAAGGACTTTCATGCAAATGCGTGTTTGTAGTCAGTGGCCCAAAAATGATTTTGACCAAATACTTTTCCGAATCAAAGAATTTGCAAAAAAAATGGCATCGATTTGTTGTTGCATATTTTTGCATATTTTGTTATAAATACATATTTTTGCACATTTTGTTTTTAAGTGCATATTTTATTGCATATTTTATGATTTTTATTGCATATTTTTGCATATTTTGCACATTATTGCATATTTTTTTATATTTTTAAATATGAAATTCGATTTAAGAATTCATACTTTAAAACTACAAAACATTCTAAAGAATTAATTATTTGGAAGCTCTGTTGGTAATATAACACTACACTAGAAAGAGAAACACATAGTATACAATATATTGTCATCCACTAACACATTTTTTATAGATGTCATTTTAAATTAACGTTTTCGGTTGTTATTGCTCACAAACAGAAAGTTGAACAATTTTATAAAAATTATTTTAAGGAAACTTGTTCCCGAGCATTAATTTCTGCCACTTTTTTCTCTGAGTTACGAAAGTGAGTACGATTTTATAGTACACATATTTAAGTTCTATTTTATAATAAAGTTTTTTTTCACGTAAAATACCACACACAAAAATATATTTAACTATGTGTATTTGAAGACATATTCAGTGTGTTCGTTTACTCGAATTTCTTACTACTTTATTTTTAATTGCATATTTTTTGGTTTTTAATGCATATTTCGTTATAAATGCATATTTAAGTGCATATTTTCCATTTTATAGTGCATATTTTAAGCGCATATTTTCGATTTTTTAGTGCCTGAAAGTCCTTGCCCTGTTAATAAGTATAGAGGAAATTTTTATAGAAAAGTTTCCAGATTATGAGAAATTTTTAATATAGAATAGTTATAAATTTGAGGAAATTTCTTCCATACTAAAATTTTGAAATTTCATGCCATTTTTTTATTAAAAAAATTTTAAAACCCTGTAATTGATTTTCTATAGTACAATTCCGATTTTTTCTATAGACAAATTTTCAAGAATAATAATAAATTTACAATTATTATTTTGTTAAAAAGTATGGTTGAAATTAACTTAATTATTGTTAAACTTTGTTTTATGTGTTGAAGTTTCATTTTACTTTCTGCTTAATGAATAAGTAAAAATTTTCAATAACTTACATTTGTCAGAATTTGATTTGAAGAAATTCTAAAAAGAAAGAAAAAATACAAATTAGTAAAATGCGATATTAAATATTATATTAATTTTATTAAAAATTTTCAATTGTTTTAAAATTAACTAAAATGTTGTTCTATATAGTTCATTAGTTTAGTTTGGCCTTAAACTATTTTAATCAAACTTAAAAAAGTTTCACAGTTACTACATGAAAATTGTTTGTGTAGCAATCAGCAGTTGTTGTTTTTAACTGTAATTGCAATTGTTTTTCTATGCAAAAATACAAAACAACGTTTATAACTTACGAAAGGTACTTTATTTGGTAACAGTTGTTTAAAGCAGTTATTTTTAACATTATAATAAACAACTATCAAAACAGTATTTTATCAATAAACAGTTATTTTTGTTAGTAATTTAAAAATTTTAGCTTAGTTTTTAAAAATGTGTTTAGTTTATATTTGTTATTATTGTTATTAACTTCGCTTGCAAATATAAATCAGAAAATTGTATTGAAATATTTCCAATGCATTAAAACGTAATAACTGGGGAAGATTTTGGAATTTTTGTTCAAATTTCAAGTAAGCTGAAGTAATAACACGTTTTTTTATAATAGAAAAAAATTGATTTTTTTTTTATTAAATTATATTTTTATTAATTAACTGTAAAAAACAGTACAGTACTAACTTTTTGCAGTAAAAATTGTTCAGTTCATTTTACGTTATTGTTAGTTATTTTTAATGAATTTGTTAGTTATTTGTAACTAAATTTTTAGTTATTTTAAATATATAAACCTTTATCGACTTTTTAACTGCATTCAACTTTGTTTTAACTGTCATTTTCTTTAGATTCTACCGACAAACTTTTTTGAGTGTAAAGACAAGGAATTCCCCCAAAGCTTGCACAGCGATTTAAGTGTGACAGAGAATAAAAATCGAAAGTTTGTCGGGTTTTGTTATGTGCCATCTCCGTTGGGCTAATAAATGGGGGTACAAAATGGTGCCAAATATTGGTACTTTTTTCATATTTATAATTATTTATATATGGTTACAAGAATGGGAAAAGTAATGTTTCTAAAAATAGATCTTCATAAAAAAAGTTTAATTAAAAAAATGAATTACAAGTATTCATTTTTACTAAATATATACCACAAAAAAAAAGTTCGCCGTACACCGACGAATCTAAATTATTTTTACGAGGTTTCAAAAAAAAAATTTTTTTCCCGAATGTAGGGTCGCCTTTTTGAATTTTTCTTTTTATCTTTGGCATTCTTTATTATAAATTATATTATAATTATATAATAATAGAAAATCTATTTTTAGACTCATTATTTTTGTCAGTACTGGTAAGCACATAGGTAACGATATATTTTTTGATTTTTCGTATGCTGGTGTGTAACGACAACTCATTATTTTTCGCGACATCGCCATATAAAGGTAATAAGAAATGTAATAACAAAAGTAACTAGTTACCATTACCAAGTATGTAGTTACATAACCACATATCTGGTAATGATTTTCTACACTGGGTTAGGTTGAAGAAGTTTCCATTATATCGTTAACAGCTATACAAAAAAAAACAGCAAAAGTGAAATAATAAGCCAAATAGGCTTATTTCACTTTCACTTCAAATGACCCTGCCTATAAAAAAAAGCAGATTTCGAGAAATTTTTCGTCCAGAAAAGCCCTCTAATTCTAAATCTGGGACATTTCCATAGAAGAAAGTCCTTCAAATCTGAGATTCTGTATAGGAAAATCTTAAGAATCTGATAATTTTCTTGAAGGAAAAAGAAATTTTTATAAGAAAAAGGTCTCATAATAAGATTTTTTTAGGTAGAAGTCGCCAAAATCTAAGACTTTTCGTAAAGGAAAAAGCACTCGGAATCTGAGGCTTTTCCAATGGAAGAAAGTGCTCAGAATCTAATGTGTATCAAGAAAAAAATATACTCAGAATCTGAATTAAGCTATATTACAACATTTATAGTTAATAAAACATTTTAAAAATAATTTTATTCTTTTATTTTTGGGCGGTATTATGTACTTTATTTGGAAAATTTACACACAACAGTAGTAAAATTACGCATTTTTTTTTAAATTGTTACGAATTTTAAATGTAAATTTACAAATTTTTGTGTGTAGTTAATTACTTACGCATAATGTGTGTAATTTATTTTATTTACGCACATTTATAGTATGAGTCCAGTTTCCTACTATAAGTTGGGTAAATTTAAATAATAATTTCACCAAAAAGGGTGAAAATTATAAAAATAGTAATTTTTTTTTTTTTTATATTTCACCATTTTTGGAAAAATACCGAAATTTTGAGTCAAAAACTCTAACAGAAGATCTCAACGGATTCAAAAAAAATTTTTTGATCTGGAATATCTATGGCGTTAGACAACTTTGGCTCGCTATTACCGCTTGCTCCGAAAGAAAAGTGGAAAAGACGAGGCACCCTAGTGCACACAATGGGTCAAAGTTTCAATTTAAATTACTTACACCACCACTAGAGAGCGCGACTAAGCTATAAAAATTACAAAAACCAAGTTTTATAAAAAAATTTGCAAGGAATCCATTCATGCCTGATAAAAAATGGGTTAATTTTTGTCAAATTAACAAATTTTTCAATATTTTAGCATTATATACATATATTCCCGTCGTTACTATACAAAGCATGGGGCCTCAATTTTACAGATTACTTGTAATATTTTCAAAAGTTTTAATATATTCAATAATCAATGACTTCTTGTTAAGTACTGCCATTTGCAACTATAATTCGGTTTAAATTTATTTTGTTTCTTTACACTTTGCTTTGGAATCCATCCATGTCTGATAAAAATAATGGGTTAATTTTAGCGAAATTAACAAATTTTTCAATATTTTAACATAATAATTATATATATTCCCGTCGTTGCTATAAAAAGCATAGGGCCTCAATTTTAACATTACATGTAATATTTTCAAAAGTTTTAATATTTTCAATAATCAATGACTTCTTTTTAAGTACTGCTATTTGTAACTATAATTTGGTTTAATTTTATTTTGTTTCTTTTCACTTTGCTTTGCTTATTTTTAGCACCATATGTAAGTACAATTTTCATAGTTGCATTTTGTTGTTTTTCGTTTTTCAGTTTGATGATTATTGTTGCATTAACTATTGCATCTGTGACAAAGTGGTTTTAGTCAAAGTCAAGCCACAAGTTGTTATATTTCATCTTGTTATAGCTAAACAAAAAAAATCTGAAGAAGACAAAGAATGAGTGAGCAGAGTAGAGTAGAGTAAGAGTACAGTGAGCAACACTTAGTTGAAGTTGGATACAAATTACAGAAGAGGTCATCTTGCTGCTTATATGCTAAATTAATTGTTAACAGTTTTACTTGACAGGCTTAATTAGTTTTTAGTTTGTGTAATAGAATTAGAAATTGTGTTAAAAGTTGTAAAAATTTAATAATTTTTTTATATGTTTGTTTTATTATTTAGTGTAGTTATGGAGAAAAGGATGTTAATCGATTATAATAAGCACCCAACAAAAAAAATTTGAAGTAATGTTTTACAAACTACTGCTTCACAAGTATCCCTTAGTGTAGTTTTACTGCTTTTTTAGAAGTAATTTTGAACAACTTCAAAAATCACTTCTTTCAATGCTTGCAAAGTATCCGTTACCAATTTTTTACAGCTTTTTTCGTAGTAATTCTGAACAACATCCAAAAAATCACTTAAGTATTGCTTCTAAAGCATTATTGCTCTAAAAGTGATCCTAAAAAGTGATTTTCGTATCCCAGCAAAAAAATCGGAATTAATGCTTTACAAACTAATCCTTTTACTGATTTACAAGTATCCGTTAGTTTATTTTTATTGCTTTCTTAGAAGTTATTCTATTCTGAACTACTTCAAGAAATAACTTCTTTCATTGCTTCCAAAGTATCCGTTAGTATATTTTTACAGCTTTTTTAGAATTACTTCTGAACAACATCCAAAAAATCACTTAAGTATTGCTTCTAAAGAATAATTGCTCTAAAAGTGATCGTAAAAAGTGATTTTGGTATCATTTGGCATTTCCAAACAGAGGTGTTTAGCTATCAAATATTATCCCTGCAAAAAGAGAGCATCCACTTTTTTATGCATGACTTTTTTCTCCACATTCAAAATAAGATTATGCAAAAATAAAATAAAACAAATACAACAACACATAGCGACATGACGCACAAGCATAGTTTTCTACTGAAAAATTGTTAAATTTACAGCATTATCGGTTCTTTCCTATGACACACACGTGTTAAATTCATTGATGGAAATGCCAAATTTTGAACTACTACCAGCTCCAGAAAAAACACAACTCAAAAATAAAAGTAGTTCAAATTTGGCATTTCCATTAATGAATTTAACATGTGAGTGTCATAGGAAAGATCCGATACTGCTGTAAATTTAACAATTTTTCAGTAGAAAACTATGCTTGTGCGTCATGTCGGTATGTGTTGTATTTGTTTTATTTTATTTTTGTATATTATTTTGTTCGATGTAGATAAAATAGTCATTCTTTTTGAAGTAGTCCTTAATATTTTTGCTGGGTATAAGTATGTCTCGTTAGCTCAGTGGGTAGAGCAACAAAACCACCAGGTTGTGCTACCGCCAGTTTCATGCAAAACATTTTAAAAATCAACGATATCTCAAAACAAGAAAATTTTACTTTTCAAATAATTATGTTTATTAAACAAATTTCATAAATTTTTAAATAAATTAATATTTTTGCATTTTTCTATCGGCTTTAGCCGAAAATTGGCTTAGCCGATTATTGTCGGAGGCTGAATCGGCTTGGCAAAGGTGTCGGCTGGCGGCGGCTGACCGGCTAAAGTCGGCTTGCTTGTATCTCTGGTCGCGGTTCGATTCCTGGCGGGACCAATATTTTTTTTATTTTTTTTAATTTTTTTTTATTTTTTTTTTATTTTATTAATTATTTTTTTATTTTATTAATTATTTTTTTATTTTATTAATTATTTTTTTAATATTCATAATTAATTTGTTTAAAATCAACATTTTTTTAATTTTCAAAAATATACATATATAAAAAAAATGATGAGAAATTGCTCTTTATGCACCTGTGAAAATAGTGCTGAAAACAATATTAAATTAAAGTGCACCTTTTACACTTGTTTAATACCTACTTTTATTGAAGAGAATAAGGAAGGCGTTTTTATGCCAGTCAACTTTCATATTAAAGAATAGCTCAGTGGTAGAGCGCTAGACTAGCAATCGTGAGGTCGCAAGATCGATCCCCGGTGGCGACAATAAAAAAACTTTCGTAAATTAAAAACAATATAATTTTTTTTTGTAAAGAATTTTTTTTAACTTTTAATTGGTGAAAAAGAGCTTCCTTTGCACTCGTTCAAAAAGTACTGAGAAAATGTTGAAGTAGGAGTACTCCTCTCCTATGACAACTCAATGTTAAAAACATTAGTGTTTATGTTAAAAAAGAAGTACATCTAGATCATCAATTATAGTGCTTTTTCTACTGCTTCGGCATCTCTTTTTTTGCTGGGTTGTTTTTAATAATTCCTTTATTTCGTTAAAAATAGAAACGCAGCGTTGTAAAATTTCTGTAAAAGTCTCCAAATTTGTAAGATTTTCATGAGATGTTACAGTGGGCCAGCATAATCGAATTTTGACTAAAACTAGAATATTGAGTACTTATATGAGACTAAAAAGTATCACAAAAGGAGATTTGGAAGTTACTGATCACGAATCTTGAATAAAAATTTTAAAATTCAAAATGGCGTATACCTGATGGCGGCCATGAATATATTGGACTTAAAATAATCAATTATATAGGTCTAGGGTCCGCTGATTAAAAAAAAAATGGCGACAAACAATTTTTTCATTCAATTTCTTATGTCGTCTGATTTACTTAAAATTTCCGTCAGGGGAAGTTTTTGGGTAGCAGATTACGAATCTGAAATCAAATTTTAAGAATTAAACATGGCGGCCATAAATTTAAAATTGTTGTGTTGACTGACCCCTCCCCCCCCCCCCCCCAATCTCTTTGCAAATGTTTATTCGTACTTATTGAGAATTAGCACTCAAACGTCGCACAAACCTGGACTTTAGGGGGTTAGTGTGTATTAGAAAACCAGAAGCTTCATTTAAGGTAATTTTTAGTCCTATTTTTTTAGTTTTTACTTAAACTCTAGAATGCTGGAAATCAGCGACATCTGAAAAAATTGTATCATCTTTCTTTAATTTGAAAAAAATAATTTAAACAGAAAGTAATATTAATTTATGATCTAAAATCGAACTAAAAACATTTATTTACCAAATAAAAGATCAACTATACATACCCCTCATTCATCTTCAAAATTTAGGACATAACTCGAGAACCACTAGTCCGATTTTGCTCAAACAATTTTTAAAAAATTAAAAATTACAATTCCTTTAATCTGTTCATATAACGTTTTTCTATATACTCAAAAAATAAATGTTTGTTACTGCTACAATAAAAATCAATTACCTTTTGTTTATTACTTTTTTTTAATATTTTAGGCAAAAAATATTTTTTCTTCATACATTTATATAGAAAAAAGTTATATGAACAGATTAAAGGAATTGTAATTTTTAATTTTTTTAAAATTGTTTGAGCAAAATCGGACTAGTGGTTCTCGAGTTATGTTAAAAAAAAGACCACCAAAGGTCAAATCGATATATCTCGATTCCTAGGGCTGACCCAGCGAAATGCCGGGACACGTATAACTTCTTTTTTACCAATATAACTTTCTCCGGTAGTTTGAACCCTTCCCGATCACTGACCCCTACCATTTGTCTCACAGTGTTATTATTGTTTATTTATAATTTTTTTATTGTATCATTTATAAAATAAAAAAATCTCACAAAATTATAAAATTTTGATTTGGAAATATCGCCAACTAATAACAAGTAACCATAATGATACAATATTTCACTTATAAAATATTGAAGAATCCTAGATTTTGAATATGTAATTATATTTTCCCTTTAGCTGAATTGTACTTTTGGCAAAAAAATGGCGATCCTGGCCCACAGTGGATGTCTTAAAAATCTCGCGAATTTACGAGATTTCACATGAGACTTTCACTGAAATCTCAATTTTAGTTGAAATCTCAGGATTTAGGTGCAGATGTAAATGCAACTTAATGCACAATAAACAATAATTTTATTTGAAAGTTGTTTGAGAATCTACATTTTGTTCAGATTTCTAGGTAGACGGAATTCCTTCTTCCACAAACAATTTCACTACCAAAATGAATACCAATAATCTGTTTTTTCTATTTTTTATATCTTGTTGTTTATTAAGTATTATTTTATTTGACTGCTTCTTCTCACAAAATCTCAAACAAAAAAGCAGCTAACTGATTAATGACGCTCATAAAAAAATATATATTTATAGTTGTCGAGACTTTACAAATGATTGTGAAGATGATTTCTCTCAATTCAGATAACAATATGATTGTAATTCGAAGAGAGGAATATGATTGTACAGACAATATGTGATTGTAGACGAGAGAATAATATGATAACCGAAAAAGACAAATATATTAACTATTAAATGATTATAAGCGATCATATAATTTGTAAAGTATGATTAATACATTAACGATTTTGATTGCAATCACCGTTTATGGCAGTAGGGAACATAGTTTTGTAGTCGTAATTATATTGCAACCATATCTTCTCTCTGCGTGCTTGTCATAAATATAATTCAATCTTTGACTGGACTATAATTGATGAATCTTTTCAAAAATATAAGGTTTGTTAAAATCGCTTAAATTAAACTTAATTTTTCTTATAATGTAAATAAAAACTTGGTAAAGGTTACCAAGTTTTTACATTTTTCAGCTTAAAACTTGGATATATTTGGCAAGTTTTTTTATAATATATGAAAACAAATTTGAGTAGTTATATTTAATCAATATTAGTTCAAATATTTTTTTGTCGTGTGAATTTCTTGTTTTACTTTTTTCATTAAATTTACTTAATTTTATTTTGTATTTTTATATTACCGCAATTCTGATAAGCTAATTATTTGTTATTAAACAAAAAGTATATATTTAAATAAAAATAATTTATTCATACTTGTATGTTTGTGACATGGCATTGAAATTATCAATTTCACAAGGTTTTTTGTATATCTACACTCGAATTTTTTGTCAATTCGTATGCTAAAAGTGTTTTTTTTTAACAATTTTATTGCGATTAATTAAAAAAAAAAAATATTAATGTACAAAAAAAATATATAAAGGGAGATAATCGAAATAGATCAGATAAGAGAAGGAATAAGGATAAGGGATAAGAAGTCAAAATTGAACCTGTTTGCGAGTATTTTCAACGATTATATAAGGAGCTAGTTTTTTTTTTTTATAATATAAATTATACAATATAGAATGTACTATTACCCCATAAGTTTTGAAACACGTCCTTTTCTACAGGAAAAAGTAGTCGGAATCTAAGACTTTTTCAATGGAAAAACTGAATTTCAATGGAAAAACTGAATTTAATGGGTATCAAGAAAAAAAAATGTACTCAGAATCAGAAGCTTGTATTAGACTTAAACATTATAACATTTATTTTTAATAAAACATTCTAAATATAATTTGATTCTTTTATTTTTGGGCGGTATTAAATATTTTATTTGTCAAATTTACGCACGAAAGTAGTAAAATTACACTTTTATTTTTTACGCATTAATGTAGATTTACAAACTTTGTGTGTAATTAACTTACGGACTCATGTGTGTAATTTGTTTTATTTACGCACTGGGTGTTAATTTACCATATTTATAGTAGGAGTCCAGTTTCCTACTATTAGTTGGGTGAATTTAAACGAAAATTAACAAGAGTGTATTAAAGGTTAAATATAATACAGTCCTTTTAAACTAACTACAGCAGTTTTTTTCTGCAGGGCCTTTTGGAATTAATTTTTATTAACTTTAACAGACTGTTTCTGATAGTGTTCGATTAGTACATTGCCAATAAAATTTGTCTATTTAAGGGTGAAATTTTAAAAGAATAATTTAATTTTCCATGAAAATATTATTCTACAATTTTGCAACATATGTAACATTCAAAATTCTAAAACCAAATATAGCATTAGAAAAAACTAAAAATCAATTTAAATGAAACGAAAAACATTTAAACGAGACAAACGGCAAAAAACATGAACAGAGCAAAATGATTAATGTTTCTAAGGTGCATCAGCAGCAAATTCAAAAGCATTACTTACTCATGTTATGTACGGGTAATATTCTCTATACTTACTAGTACACTGTGCGACACATGAACAAAAAAAACTTAGGTCTCTCAGTTTAACTGAATAATATTTTATAATGAAGGAATTCACAGTTTAACTGCTGATATGCTATCGTTGTAAAATATAATGATTTTTGAAGTTTAACCCATAGAAAGTTGTCAAATTTACGATAAATGCTAATTTACTACTTAAAATAGCATGAACTGTGAATACTGTTAATACATTTTTGTTATTTAACCCTTTAGCTACAGACTTTATTTAGCTAAATAGTTTATGACCAAACTTTTCGGAAATATAAACCTATGCCGAAGAATTTTTTTTTTTCTCATATTGGAAAATTTTTGCCTAAAACATCAAACTTTAGCACGCTGCTGCTCTTAAACGGATCCATTTTTGCTAATTTTGCGATATTTTCGTGACAAAATTCCATACAAAATAAAAAGAATTTTTCAAAAATATTTATAGCGTGATTTTTGAGAACTTTTTGAAAAAAATCGCAATTTTGTACTTCTTTTTAATATTTTTATATGGCAACCCTGGTATAAATATTTTTATTATTTTAATACACTAATAGAAAAAAGTCCGTAACAAATTTAGTTAAAACTACTAAAAATTAGTTAAAAATGATGCTGCAGAAAAAAACTGCTAAATTAGCAGATTATTTTAGCTATATATTAGTAATATGGGAACAGCAAAAATAAAACTGTTAAATATACAGAATTTTAGTTATATTTGAGCAAAATTTTTGTAAATGGAGAATGGCAAATTAACCTGCTAAAATCAGCAAAAAATTTTCTTAAATAATTAGTAGCCTAAAAAATCACCAAAAAATTTAAAATTTTCAAAGATTTTTTTTTTTTAAATGCAAATAAAAATCGAGCCTTTTGAAAACAGCAGTTTACAATTTTTTAGCAAATATTTCTGCTGATTTTAGCAGAATAGACTGCTATTTGCATTCATCTAAATTTAGCTTAAAAATAGCAAAAATTTTGTAGATATAACAGTTTATTTTTGCTATTTTTAGTCTGCAAATATTTAGCAAAATTTTCTGCAAATTTTACAGTACAATTTTCTATTTTCAATTAACTAAAAGTTAGCCTAAATATAACTAAAATTCTGTAAATTTAACAGTTTTAATTTTGCTGTTTTCATTTCACTAGTATTTAGTAAAAATATCTGCTATTTTTAGCAGTTTTTTCTGCAGCATCATTTTTAACTAATTTTTAGTAACTTTTTCTGCTATTTTAACAGGTTTATTTCTATGAGTGTAGTTTTTAGAGAAAAATTTCAAATTTCGTATCAAAATTAAAAAACCGACACATGTGTATCTGTAAATTTGTCATTTTATATAGACGCAATCTTCATGTACCGATCGGTCAAATTTTGAAAAAAAATATATTGTTGGCAAACGATTTTTGAATATTTCCATAAGCCCTGAAGCTCTTCTAAAAAAAACAGCCTAAGAAATTTATAAAGGGGACATTTCATATATTTTTTAATAATTAAAGAAGAAAAATTGCCAAAAAAAATTTAAAAATGCTTTTTTTTCAAAAGGAAATATGGCAACCATGTGTTGACAATTATTTAGAAATTTGTATTGTATATGATCTGTAAGACCTTTAAAAACTGTTATCAATTAAAATCCAAATCGGTTCTCTGATGCGGAGGTTGCCAGATACACCCAAAGTTAGTGCGGGTTATAGCGGACGGGTTAAGCTGTTTTACGAGATTAACTTTTCTGTCTAAATTGGGTATTAAGGCACATCTACACGGGATAGAAATCTCGTAGAGTTTGCGCTAAATTTGTCATCTCGAATATAGTTGACACTAATTTTTATCGCAAAAGTATCATCTCTAGTTGTCAAGTATTTGTTTTCATTAAAATTGTTGTATTTTAAAGAGTAAATAATGTTTTCTCCAAATACCAAAAGGTGCATTAAATAAACTAAAATGTTCAATAATATTACGAGACATTTTAGAAATTCTTACTAATTAAAGAAATTGTGTATGACAGCAATTTCGAAAACTTATACAGAGCTGCATTTTCATAAAGTCTAGCGAGTTTTCTATCCCGTTCATCTAGCTTTAGACTGTCTTAAGGCACATCTACACGGGATAGAAAACTCGCGAGATTTTATGAAAATGCAGCTCTGTATAAGTCTACGAAATATAATCTCTAAACCATTGACAATTGCTGTCATACACAATTTTTTTAATTAGTAACAATTTTGAAAATGTTTTGTTACATATTGAAATACAACAATTTTAATAAAAACAAATAATTGACAACTAGAGATGATACTTTTACGATAAAAATTAGTGCCAACTATATTAGAGATGACAAATTCAGCGCAAAATCTACGAGATTTCTATCCCGTGTAAATGTACCTTTAGGAAAACTAGTATAAGCTCTCGTTTCCAAATCAGTTGAATTTTCTCGTATGACCAAGAAAAAGTTTTATTATGTTGCCCAGTGTTATAGTATGTGGCCAACAAATGATTGATTAAACAATGTTGACACACAGTCAGCCAAATAGTCATCAAACTAGCGAAGCAAACAACCAGTGAAACTTACAAGCCAACCAACTATCGATTCACATTCAGCAAACAAACATTTTAGTGTTGGCCCAGAATAAAAGCGTGACGTATAGCGATTGTCGCTGTAAGCAATGTTGCCAGTTTAGACGATTTAACGTCATTTTGACGATTTTTACGAAAATAGCCAAATGACGATTTAACGATTTTCCTCTTCAAAATGACGATTTTTTTCCAATAGGAAATATAGCAATAATTGTTCAAAAATACGTTATTTTTCCATTATCTATATCAATAAGTCTGAAAATTTATTCAATTAACTCATAAACATTTGTCATACAATTTTTATTTAAGGTAGTCATTTTAGAATCTGAAAGTTTATTGTAGGAAAACTAACACAGAACCTGGTAACACTTTTTATTTAAAAGGGTTTTTCCTAAACCTCCAATGCATGTAACGTGTTTTTCGAAGGGATGTATATTTCAAATCGGACTCTTTTTTCATGTAAATTCTTTAGTAGGTACCTGTGAAATATATCTATACCAAGAACTTTAAAATCTAGAATTTTTTCGATACGAAAATTGTTTTTAAGAGTGAAGTTATTCTTTCGAACACAAAAAAAATTGAAGATACGAGTATTAGAGGATTATTTTCTAAAACACTTCGATGAAGTGTTACGTTATTTCTATAGAAATTTTTTTTGTTACAAAATCAATTCACATTGAAAGTTTCCTTCACTTCAAGCAATCAAATAAAAAACTAAAGTTTTAGAATTTTTCTTAAATTACAGCTGATACCGAAAACTGGGAGATTTTTAAATTTTCTGTTTTGATTTTAGGGTTATAGTAATAAAAATATGTGATTATTAAAGTTTTGACGATTTTTAACAATATTTTGACGATATTTCAAAACGCAATGACGATTTTGACGATTTTTTAAAAAAATATTTGACGATTTTGTGCCCAATTGAGAGAGAAAATAAGCTCTAAATAATGACGTACTACTTTGACTGCAAAAATTGTTATATTTATTTTAGTGTAGTAACTTTGTCACTTAATACTTAAAAACACTAAAATTTTTTCATTTTATTTTAGTAGGTTTGAGGTTAAGAAGAAGAATAAACATTTTTCTCTAAAAACTATAAACACATTAATTTTCAAATCAGACCAGATCTAGTTTCTGCCTTTTTCTATGAACAGGCCTCAACAATGATATGGGGGAAGGATATGATACCGAATAAAATGGGGAAGGAATGATATTGGAAGACTTTACAGTGTTGCCAACTTCTGAAGGCAGGAGAGTACCGTGAGCTTTGTAAAAACGTGTAAAAATTTGCCAAAATTGAGGTGTAAAATGAAATAAATTACTGTCGTTGTGAAAAGCACAAAATTAATATTTTAAAACTTTAAAGTGTAAAAATAACGGAGTTGTAATTAAAAATAATATAAAAACACTGTGAGAAAACGCTGTTTAATGTATTTTTTTTAGGCAGTTCATATCATTTTTTCAAATTTTACAGAAAATTAAAGAATACCCAGTGTAGAAACGGTAATGACATATCATTTTTTTTGGAACACCATTACTGGTGTACCCACTTACCTTCTGCATTATTTTAAAGCATTTAATAATGAGTTACTGATAATGACTTATTTTTATCATTATTTCAAATAGAAAATAATTTTATAGATTTTTTTGAAAATTTTTTGAAATCTATTTTTAGACTCAATATTTTTTAAATACTGGTAAGGATATATGTAACCATATATTTTTTGATTTTTTGTATGTTGGCGAGTAAGCTTACTTGTGTGCAGCAGGTCAATTGGTTGTTTTTATCTATTAAATATTACATGCCGATATAGCTCAGATGGTAGAGCTATTGACTGGCAATCTGTAAACTCAGGTTCGATTCCCCAACCAACAAATTTTATTAAAAAAAAAAAAAAATACAATAAAAAATATTTTTTTTATATAATTAATTTCTTGAAAATCTATTTTTAGACTCATTATTTTTGTCAGTACTGTAAAGCTCATAGGTAACGATATATTTTTTGATTTTTCGTATGCTGGTGTGTAACCATAACTCATTATTTTTCGCGACATCGCCATATAAAGGTAATAAGAAATGTAATAACAAAAGTAACTAGTTACCATTACCAAGTATGTAGTTACATAACCACATACCTGGTAATAATTTTCTACACTGGGTATTTTAATAAAAACAAGGACCAATACCAAAAATATAACTTTTACAAAAAGCACTGAAAGCACTGTCAAAAATCAGTGATTTTCCCAACAAAAAAGAGATGTCAAAGCAGTAGAAAAATCACTACAATTAACGATCTAGATGTACTTCTTTTTTACACAGAAACACTAATGATTTTAACATTGAGTTGTCATAGGAGAGGAGTACTCCCACTTCAACATATTTTCAGTACTTTCTGAACGAGTGTAAGGAAACTTTTTCATCAACTGAAAGTTTAAAAAAAAAATTTTACAAAAAAAAATAACTCTAGAAGCAATGAAAGAAGCGACATCGCCATATAAAGGTAATAAGAAATGTAATAACAAAAGTAACTAGTTACCATTACCAAGTATGTAGTTACATAACCACATACCTGGTAATAATTTTCTACACTGGGTATTTTAATAAAAACAAGGACCAATACCAAAAATATAACTTTTACAAAAAGCACTGAAAGCACTGTCAAAAATCAGTGGTTTCCCAACAAAAAAAGAGATGTCAAAGCAGTAGAAAAATCACTACAATTAATGATCTAGATGTACTTCTTTTTTACACAGAAACACTAATGATTTTAACATTGAGTTGTCATAGGAGAGGAGTACTCCCACTTCAACATATTTTCAGTACTTTCTGAACGAGTGTAAGGAAACTTTTTCATCAACTGAAAGTTTAAAAAAAAAATTTTCCAAAAAAAAATAACTCTAGAAGCAATGAAAGAAGTGATTTTTTTTTAAGTCGTTCAGAATTACATCCAAAGCATTACTACTAATTTTTTTTTGCTGGGTTTATATTATGAAATAAATTTTATATTACCAAACAAATTGTTGGTTATCGCATCAATTGCACTAACTAAAAACTCTAAAAAGAGCCCTCAAAAATTGTTGAAATTTAATTTTTTTGTTTTTTGTGGGCGTTGCCGTGTAATCAGGCTTAATGGTTTTCATCAGATGGCGCGAAAACTGTTCTAAAGCGGGCCATACATTTGCAATATTATGGTACAAGTGGTGCAAGCATATTGACCGTGTATGTATTAAATTGAAGGTTGATCAATATTATGTAGTGAATCAAAACACTTTTGATTTTTATTGGACAATTTGAAATATTGCATAATCTATTGGCTACACTGTGAAATTTTAATTTTGCGCTGTTTATGTTTTTGTGTGTTTTGAGGTTATGTTGAATTCATATATTGCATAAAATATTGTGGCGATCTTTTGTTACATATATGTTACAATTTATTGAATGGTGTGTGGCAAAACGAGAAAAATACTGTGCCATTATATTGGGCATAATATTTCAAATGTATGGGCGGCTTAACTTATTATATCGCGCAATTGCAGTGTTGCCATATTTCAAGCCCTTCATCTTTCACCAGCTCTCATCTCTCCTCTTTCCCCTTTGCAAAGAAAACAACACAGTAATTCATACGAAAAATTTTTGAATGTTGCTTTCCTTTTTTAAAGAAAATAATAACTTGTCTTTACGTATTATTTGAGTGTTAAGCAGAATTCACAATGCAGGAGTACTGCAATCTACAGAGTGGAGTATACTAAAATACAGATGGGAAAAAAATATGTAAGTATGAAAAAAAGGACAAATTCCACTCTGCAGAGTGGGAAAGGCTCTTTCACAGGTGGTACAAGTACTGGCAAAAAGTACTCTTCCAATCCCAAAATGTTAACATCATTGGACAATAGAACCGCCTGTTGGAAAAGCGCCGGAAAAAGATCGAGAAAACAAAAATTTCAACGCTGGAAAAATCAATAAATAGGGTGTGAATAGGTTTTTGTCCTGCCGTGTTTGAGCCCACACCGTCAGAATGGCAGACGAGAAATCTGTCCACTGTACCGGTGTTCTATAACTAAGTGAGCAGTTTCTCACATCGACAAATGAAACTCTGCCATATTTAAAACAGGGCGATTCACAAAATTACAAATTCATATTTAGGGTGTTTTTTTAAGCCCGATAGAACTTTAAATTGTAAAAAATAACACAAAAAATTTTATTTTAATCCAAAACATTTGTCTTCCAAAGATCAAAACATGACATTAACATTTGAAAATGATTTCGGGCATATGGCCACCGGGGCTGTTCTTGACGAAGCGCATACTGGACGTCCAATTTTGGGTCACTTTTTCGAGCATTGCTAGCCTTATTTCACGAATAACACGGCCTCCAAGGCGTCAATTGTTGCTGTTTTATCAGCATAAACCAGTGACTTTACATGGCCCCACAGGAAATAATTGAGAGGTGTCAAATCGCACGACCTTGGTGGCCAATTGGCAGGTCCGTTTCTCGCAACCAACTTATCGCCAAATTTTGATTCCAATAAGTCGATGTTTGCGGTACCGTATAAAACGTAGCGCCATCCTGTTAAAACTACATCTCGCCCGGATCAATGTCATCCATATTTTCAACAATGGTAACGATCTCCATTGACCGTAACGCGAGCTCCGGCTTCATTTTTAAAGAAATAAGGTCCAATGATGGCACCAGCGTGTAAACCGCAGCAATCGGTGCATTTTTCTGTACGTAATGGAGTCTATGGATCTACCAGTGAACTGATTTTTATACCGTTGGCAAATTTTGGCTAGGTAGTACTGGTTGGAAACGTTAGCATGACACTCTAAACCAATTTTTTTGCAATGGTTTATAACACCCCAATTTTTATAAAACAAATACTGGTAAAACGCTTTTTGCAAACGCTACCAAAGCATTCCAAATTTGTTTTCTGCCAGTCTTGATTTTTTGTACCACCGGTAATTTCTGACAATTTGTATATAAATATTGAATAAAAATAAAAAAAAAAAATAAAATAAATAAATTTTGGAGATTTTTAGCGATTTTTATTTCTCGTTTGGTGAAAAAGCGCAACATTATCTAACAACCCTACTCACAGCTGCATCGCTAGACGTGTCTATGTGTATGGATAAATACGACAACGTTCTTATTCTGTTTGAATAATAAAACTTGAAAAACAAGCCAAAGAAAAGAAGGTTGTTGTAAAGCAATCATTCACCCAAATACTTTGTATGTATTGTATAAGACGAGTGTAGAATACACCAGAATGAACTCAATGATTCATCAAGAAACGAAAAAATTAAAAATGAATTCAAAATGCAATTCATACAAAAATAAATTGTTGGTACACTGAGATAATTATTAATGCATTTTTGGATAAAAGCAATAAAATTGCACTGAAACTCGCCATTGACAGTTTTCATTCGAATTTTCAAAAAATTATATGAAAAATATCATTTTAGTTAATAAAATATCCATAATCTAGTTTTATACAAAGTACGATATAAAGCTTCTTATTGATTTTAGAAAAATTTCGTTCGCTCTATAAAGAAAAGTTTCATTAGTTTACTGAAAAATTTCTCCACCAAAATTATCTCTCTGTAGTGTAGGAAATTTTATAAAGCAAGAAGAGTGGAAAAGTTTTTTTTTACTGTACTTACAGCGAAATTTACTTTCATTAAACAAATCGCAGAAATTTTAGAGGAGTACGAAAAAAAGCAATCCTTAACTCTAATAAAATGCAACTCTGCCTTTATTTAGTACTCGTCAAATACAACCCTGCACTGTATACAGCTTCACCCACAACAAAACGATTGTGAATGATATATTGCGAGACAAAAATTTACATTCCCTTTATAGATCTAATTTCATTAACTGATATAAAAACCATCGAACCCAGCAAAAGAATTCAAAACACAGCATTTGAGCGCGGAATTGTTTATTTTTAAACAATTATGTACAGTACTTGATTACCTACAAACCTAAAGAATAAAGAAAGTTGTTTCGTAAATACTTTTTAATTAGAATATAAAAAATAAAGAAATAGTAATTGATTATTTCGCCAGCTGTTCCTTTGTTAATCTATTTTTATTTTTTTGCTGGGTTTTTACTTTTAAAACCCTCTTTAATCTTATAATGAAAGTTATTAACGATTGTATAAATTAAAATGCAAAAAAAAAAAAAATAAGAAAAAGTGAAAGTGCTACAGTTATTAACACAATATTAAGTAAATTGCAATTAAACACTTTTTTTCTTCATTCATAAATTAAAAATTCCTAGCAAAAGACATAGTAAAGTAAAAGTAATGTTAGAAGCCCTACTGTCAGCATTATGAATAGGTACATTGTAAATTAATAAAAAAGTAAATTTTCAGTATTTTAGTTTTACTTAGATTATTTTTTAATTGGAAATTTATTAATTCAGTTCGAGGCCAATTTCCTTATTATGAATTAACATAATAAGTACTTTTTCAAAAACTACTATATTTCTTCATCAGGATACTCTCCTGACAAATGCTTCAAAGAGTTTTTGCTTTCAAAAACCTCTACACTTTCAGGAATGAAAAGACGATCGTTTCGGGAATTTTCCAGGTCCCCTTCATTATTTTTTACTACCAAAAGAATTGGACTTTTATACACTCCAAATATATTTACCGTAAATGTTCAATATGTATTTAAAAAGTAAATCAGTAAAGTTGTTTCTATAGAATAAACAGTTAAATTACCAAGAAATATATTTTTAACTTTTTCTGTAAGTCACTCAATGAACAAAATACACAAAATACGAACTTTCGGTATTAGCCCTTTAGAAAAACATGTAAGTCCATGTTCATCGATTTTGTGTACTTCACATTGTGTGTACTTGCGATATGAAATACTTGTGTATAAAGCTACATTCACAGTGATGGAGTACACCACTCTGCAGAGTGGAGTGTACTAAAATAGAGATGGCATGATACAAAAAATATGTAAGTGCGAAAAAGAAAGGAACAAAATCCACTCTGTAGAGTGGAGTACTCCATCACTGTGAATGTAGCTTAATAATTTTATATGAAATTAAAAAAAATTTTAATTTTCCAAAAATGTTGTCTAACTTACATGCCACTATACTTTTGTGAACTTACGAAGTATATTGGCTTGTGGGTCCTTACAATGCGGCCATGCCCTGGGTAAAGTAAGCCAGCTTGTATTAAGGGTTTGTAAGTACTCGGGGATACTTGTGTGTACTTACAAGAATCTCCCAGTCGAATTTAATCATTTGCCGCAACCTCCGCAAAATCACCACACTCAAGCTTTTCGACGAAAATTCATAAATTTTCCTTAAATCCTTTTCCTTAATCGTAATAATTTAAAACAAAAAATTATAAAGGCTAGAAACTGCTACGAAAATTTTAAATTCTGAAAGTTTTCTAAGAAAAAATCTACAATAGAAACATAAAGTAGACCTTTGAATGGGCCAGTGTTGGGCGCCAATTCTAATTCAGATTTAAAGTCTAAAAGTGTATCTAAGGTCTAAAAGTGGATCTAAGATGCATAATAGAACCAAAAATAGATTTCAAAATAAAAAACCTCCAATAAATATCATAATTAGAAGTTAAGGTTGACTTTGGAATTACCTACACGTGAGAATGTACATTAGACCGTACCTCAAAAAAAAAGTTCGCCGTACACCCTACAATATGAAGTATTTTTGCAAAGCAATTTCAAAAAAAAAAAAAAATTTTTTTGGCCGAACGTAGGGTCGCCTTTTTCAATTTTTCGTTATAGCTTTGGCATTTAAAATCGAATTTTAAAGTGTGATATATCGATTTTTTTGCCTCGAGGAGACCAGTGTTTTGCTATAAAGGAAAAATCTAATGAAAAAAAATTTTAAACGGCGACCCCTACTTTCGGCAACCAAAAAATAAAAATTTTTACTGGGTTTATCGAAAAACTTCGTTAGCAAAAGTTTAATGATTTTTTGTGAGCTTTAATGTTTTGAGATTAGGGTTGTACATTAGGGTGGTAGCAACTGAGATCTGGTGGGTAACTACTAGAACGGGATACTTAAGGTCCAATGGCCCTTAGAGCAAAACACTGGTCTCCTCGAGAGGAAAACATCGATGTATCATACTTTAAGATCCGACTGTAAATGCCAAAGACATAACGAAAAATGTAAAATGGCGACCCCTACTTTCGGCAAAAAAAAAATTTTTTTTGAAACCTCCTTGCAAAAATTTTTCATATTGGAGGGTGTACGGCGCACTTTTTTTTTTGCCTGTAAGGTGGAAGACCTAAGAATAAAACAACTCAGCGAAAAAAAACAGCTTGCTTGTTTTGGTATTTCTGCTAAATATACCGCTTCCACCTAAGGGATTATATGCCAAAAAGAAGCTGTAATATATGAGATATCGCAAAAATTCCAAATATCATACGACTGATTGCCATAGTTGACTTTAACCCTCTTACAGGGCTGACATCAAAAGAAATTAAGCCATTTCGATAACAGACAAATTTTTACAACAAGAATCAATTTAAAGCTATTTGCATTACCTTTCCAATGACTGTGAATATGATCTCTTTCAATTCAGATACCCAGCAAAAACTTGGTAATGACTGGTCATTACTACATGCATTACTTAGATCTCATATCTCATTACCCTTTGAATTACTTTTAAACTGAATGTAATGAGTTACCGATAATTATACCCCACACATTACTATTTCACAATAGCTGAAACAAATAATATATGTTCTAAATTATTAAAGACAATAACTATGGCGTGGCCTAGTGGTTATCGTTTTTGCCTGACAGACATGAGGATCGCTGATCAACTCGTGTTAGCTTCCATTGTTTTTTTTTTTTTTTTTGTAATTTATATTAAACATCTATTTATAGAAATGTTGATGTTCATTAAGCAGTATTTAATAAAAACAAGTTTTATGAAAAATAGACATGTATAACAGCTGCCTCAATAAATGTGTACACACGTTAAAGCATTAAAAATCATAATGATGTCGTAGTGTAATGATGTGTTTGCCTGACAACCGTGAGGTACGCTAATCAATACGTGTCAGCTCCTATTAGTTTTTAAATTTTTATACTTTTTTAAATTTATATTCAACATCTATTTATAGAACAGTTTATAAACTACTTACTGGTAACATCAGTGTAATGACTTTCCTCCAATGACATCACCATGTTAAAATAAGTAGTTCAGTAATTAAAAGGTAACTAGTGAACACTTAAGATTTCAATACCTAAAACTCATTACATGGTAACGAAAGGTTTTGCTGGGTAATAATATAATTGTAATCTTAAGATTGATTGTCCAGATCGTAGCCGTAATCATATTGCAACCATATCTTTTCTATGCATGTGTTTTTAGAAAGATAATTCAGTAAAAAACTACGATTCCATTAATCATATGATGTAAAAAACTACACCAAATGATTACTGATGATTGGGTTTTATGAAAATTTTTGATAAGTTTAAATCTTTGATCCCAGATAAATAAAATTGTTTAAAAAAGTCATGAGGAATCACGTGAATTCTACATCGATAGCTTCTATCCGAATGACTACATACGAGTATATAAATCTCAAACACGAGGAATGATTGTCAGCTTAGCGTTTTTAGGACCTAAGGCTGCCCGTTCATGATATACATATACGTTTATCGCGGAACTGGTTCGGATCCTAAAAAATTTCTTGAGTGTTGCTTGAGCTTGAAATAAGTGGACCAGAGTTTCGAAGAATTAATTCACTAATTCCTTTTTTTTTTAGTAAAATCTGAATTTATTCACGGGAGCGTGAGTGAGTGTGAATAGAAAAAAAACGTACATAAGTTATTCTGCTTGATTGAAATTTTTCTCTCGTGAACGTGAGTAAGTATGAGTCAAAAACCATCCATGTGCCTATCGCTAGTCTAAAAGCACTATTAGATCCGATTTCCCTTCCTATGACAAAGCCATACAAAAGTGACACATTCTTTATATAAATGAATCGGTTTTTGTTCCTTTAAATTTACCATAGAGTAGCTAAATAGGAAGCTGCCAATTCCAATCTTCCTTTAAAACGCCTCTTTAGAAGGTAACTCTAAAGTCGTTATTAGCCAATTCAAATTCTTAAATTATTTCTATATTATTTTCAAAACAAAAATTTACCAACAAAATAAATAAATATCATCACCATTTGTTGCATGTTTTGAGAGTAAGATTTTATAAAAACCAGTTTCGTTTATTCAACTTATTCTAAACCCAGCAAAATGTTCTGTTCCAGAGAAAGTATAATACTCTGTAAATTCATTTTCTTTAAGATACTTCACACATGAGATTTGATTTGATATTGTAGATTTATTAATCGGTGCTTTACTTTTTTAAAAAAAAGTGGTTCTCTTATATCTGTTCTGTTTTCCTTAGATTAACTTGCGAAATCTGTTCATGTGAGTTTGTGTTAAGTAAACACAATTTTTTAATTATATAGTTGAATTTAACAATTTTTTTCCGAAATTTTTGCTGGGTATTTTATACGTACAATTTATGATTTTTAAATAGTTTGCCCATTGATTTAAACAAAAGGTGTATTATATAAAAATTAGAAATATATAGCAGACAAAAATCCCTCTAATACAAATCTAGCAAAAAATTAAAAATGTGCAATTTCTGGTGTTTAAAAGCAAAAGAAAAAAATATACGAATATTTTCCCACGCGCTACTATTTTATATTAAAAATGCAATAGACGTTTACTATAGAAAATACTACGAGCCATTATTTGGTTTGGGTGTTGTTATTAGTATTTAGGATATTCATAGTTATTCATAAGAATACAAAATTATTGATACACTTATGTCATAAGTTAAGACAACGACCTTATAGACTAAAGAAAAATCACCCGCCCCAACTGCTGTTAAAAATTCACTTTTATTTTATATGCAAACTGGTTTTAAGAGAAACAGTTTTTAGTGTTTTTTTTTAACGCGTATATTTTAATATTATTAAGCAAAATTTTGTGCTAATTATACAAAACTAATGCAGAGAACATATTAAACAATATAAGTGCACTTTACAATTTAATTAAAATTGCTTAAAAACAATAAAAATAATTAATTAAAAACACCACATTTTTCATGTTTTTTGTTATTTTACACTGAAACCCTCTTAAAACCAGTTTAGTTTTTCAGATGAGAGCCGTGGATAGTGCCTGGTTAAAATCACAGACATGTTGCCATACCAAAACAATTTTATTTGTTGTTTACATTGCTCTGATTTCCAGAGTAAGATAGAAATAAAAAGCTCCCTTTCTGTATATTACCACGATTTTGGCATTCGATTTTATTAATTTTCTAAGCGCCATATTGATTATATCAGCTGACACCCATTTGTTTATAATATGTGATTAAGATCTTACATAAATACAACTATGTTTTTTTCACAGCATAGAGTTGTATTTTCCAACAGTGTTGTCAACTTCTCATTTTTTTTCATTATATTTACGAGTTTTAATTTTATAGTAGCTAAATAAGGTAGCTAAAAATTGTATTAATTGTACGTGGCAGAACTTTTTAAGTATAAAAGAAATATCTGTTAAATATAAGTGGAAACTATTTCTATCTGTTTATAGATCAATCCAAACGTATGCCGCACAGGTGTGGGGATACACATTATTCGAAGAGTAATAGAGGAACACTGGTGAGTAGTAAGGGAACATAGCCTATACGGGGAAGTGGGGTAATGTAGGAAACTGAAATTTTTGTACATGCTTTTGCATATTTTGCAAATTTAGCAACTCCTAAGTGTAGCTTAGTTGCCAGCTAATCGTTCTTGAGCCGTTGCTATTTAATAAAGGGATTTTAATTGCTTTCTAAGACGAAGATGAAAAACATGTAAAAAAAAAGTTTTTTAATGCATATAGTGTAATTTTTTAGTTTGTAAACATTTAGTGTACATTTTAGTACACGCAAGAGAAAACTGCTAGAGTTAGAGCAAAAAAGCTCTAAATAGCTCTATTGTGAATGATTTAAGCTAATCAGAGTTACTTTTTGCTCTACCTCTAGCAGTTTTCTCTCTCGTGTAAATGTGCCTTAATATAAATGATTTTTGTGTTTCGCCATTAATAAAAATGTTTTTAGGAAAATCTCTTAATTTTGGTAATTTTTTAAGGTTAGTATGTTTCCAAAAAGTTGTTTTTGGCCGATCAAAATCCCATTCATCTATCAAAATTTCTTATATAAATGATATAGATTTCGAATTTTATTTCAAATTGAAATCCAGTGAACATTTGAACAATGTAAATTCAAAATAAGGCTTAAAATTGATTAAATAAGATTTTAGCAACTCTTTACAAATACAACCCTGTTCTGTTAAACTACCGAAAACATAGTTGTAGTTTTCTCCAGTGTTGCTAACTTGACGTTTTTCATAATATTCCAACTAATAATTTAATAATCATTTATGATTACCCTTAATAAATTTATATTTTAACCACATCTCTTTCACTCTTCTTGGGTTAACAAATACAGTGGAACCTCGATTTGTGCCCCTTTGAAAAAGATGTAAATCAGGTTAGGGTATCAATTGCTTAATTTTGAAAATGAATCGTACAAACGATTCAATTTACTGATAACTTTCTTTACGCTCACCACTATGTATCATTTCGAAGATCGTTTCAAAGATGGTAGTTAAACAGCTGATGGGCACTGTTGCCAACTTTTTTCCTAAAAAATCGCTAAATCGAAATAAAAAAATCGCTAGAAAATAGCTAAATTACAAAAAAAAAAATTTTAATTTTATTTAATAATAATGACTCAGCAGTTTTGACAGGAAAATGAATGTAAAAAAATGCTGACTTTTAAAAAATCGTTACTTTTCCCGCTATAGCTAAATCACGTTTTATCCCGCTAAATGCTTCGAAATATCACTAGAAGTTGACGAGAAAATAGCTAAATTGGCAACAGTGCTGATGAGAATTGACGTTTTGTTTTATTTACATTTTGTGAGGAATATGTTTTTCGCTGCTGATTAGTTTTATAGAATTGTGTTAATTAATTGAAAATCCAGGGATTTTTTTTGTTCCATTACAAATTATATTGTGCCTACAGTGGGTCTCATACTGAAGGGTTAAGTTTAACTTAATTATTAAAAGAAAATGTTAAAAAATCATATACAAAACAAAAAAATTTTTGGATTAATAGTTAAAGCCTAAACCGTCAATGTGAGACCCAGCGTTAATGTTTGTCATCAATTTTGCATATAAAGATGTTGTGCAATGAGGAATCATTGAAAAATTAATTTAAATTTTAGTACTATAGTTAGTACACAAACGAAGTGAAGAACTTAATCGACAAAACGTTACATTATAGTTATAAGAAATGTTGCAAATAAAAATGTAGATTTATATGATTTTTAAAATATTTTTTATAAGAAATTATAACTGTAATGATTTGGTGTGGAAATAAAGCAAAAATATAAAGTTTTTTTTTCTCTTTTAAAAAACAAAATATGCCAAACGATTGCTATTATGCTATCGTGCGTTCTCAATCGTTTTTACGATAGCGTTTGTATGATCTTGTGCTTATGGAAACAAAAATAACTGTCAAAAAACCGATTTCGAAAAAAATTATTACAAAAATTTTCTCTACGTGAAGCCACACAATCGTCAAAACGACATCGGCAGAAGATAATCGTCCTGGGGAATTCGGGTGCCATAAATTTATGACGCTAAATTCTAAATGATTTTTTTTGAAATCAAGAAAATACTATAAATCCAAAACACATTGACTGAAGCTTGTCGTCTAAATTTACGGAACTGATGTACCGATTTAAGCCAATCCTGAAGGGATGAATAGAGGGGTTCGACTGTATTAAAAAGAAGCAAAAAAATGTATATTTATAACCACATATTAATTAGCATGCTTGTGAAATGTTGGTTGAATGTCTGCTTTGATTTTATTTTTTTACGAGTTCAAGTATCGTTGGATTCTTTGGTTTATTATCGTTTGTGATTAATATTTTTATAAACTTGTTTAAGATTGTGGTTATTACTCGTATTGTTCAGCAGCAAAATAATGAACGATTTTTTTTCAAAACAAAGGGTTTTCAAATGTTTTTAAAACTTCCACCAGGTGTTTGCTTAAACAGACATTGACAAGCGATAATGTGTCTGTGATGCAAAACTATTTGAAATTAATTTGTTATAATCAGGGCAAGGAAGTTTATGCATTACTGCATATTAGGGCGGGTCGATTTAATAATCGCCCATGGCTCAGTGAAAATCGTATTCTAGGGATCAAAATAAGAAACTTTGCCGAAGGAACCATACCTCTAAAACGAATTCTACTACCCCCCAACTGTTGACTTTTGTCCCGTAGGGTCAAGTTTTGAAAAATCCCACTTTGACCCATTTAGAGTGCCCCAATCGAGTCCAAATGTATGACCGACCCCCACTAACTTTGGAGGGCCGATCCACCCATGCCAGTGGCACACCCCCTGAAACTCCCCTGGGGGGTTCCCCATACAAACATTTTAAAAAATCACCATTTTTGGCACTTTATTTTATTAATTTTTATTTATTTTTATTATTTTATTTATTTTTTCTCTTTAGAAATTTATTTAGTCAGAACATATGTAAATGAAAAAATTAATTTAACTTAGTAATAGAAAAGAAAATAAAAAAAATTACTGTTTGAAGTCTTTTTTGCTTTCAAGTCTGGGCAATTTTTGCCTCCCCACAAATCGACCCGGCCTACTGCATATCATGTGGCAGGGGTGGCAAGACTTTTTTTGGTTGCGTGCCAAAAACAGACACATTTTTTTGTAAAAATTTGTCACGTGCCACCTTAAGTGTATTTTCTTTTTAAAAACTTTTGAAATTAGAAACATTTTCGTTAACAACTTTTATCATTTTTTTCCGCGCAATTGTTATAATTGCAGGTATTGTAATAAAAAAATCCTCATACAGGGTGCGCCATCTAACTAGTGCTTATTTCAACTAGTGCTTATTTCGTGAATGGTAACACTTAGCTCATGTCTGATTTGACAGATAATTAGTTTTATCCTTCCGCTGAACGAATATGGTTGTGTGTGGTTGGTCCAGAGGCATAATTGGGCGATTTTTCTTCGAAAATGAGCAAGGAGTGGCCGTTACAGTCAATGGCGATCGTTATCGGGCCATGTTGAACGAATTTTTGTTCACAAAAATTGAAGAGGAGGATATTGGCAACATTTGGTTTCAACAGGACGGCGCTACGTGCCACACAGCCGAAGCTACACTCGATGTTTTGCGCCCTATTTTTGAAGATCGCATTATCAGCCGCAGAGCTGATGTCGTTTGGCCACTTCGGAGCTGCGATTTGACCGTTGGACTATTATTTGTGGGGTGCCGTCAAAGATAAGTGTTACGCCGACAAGCCAGAGACAATTGACGCTTTAAAGGACAATATTTGTGAAGCCATTGGTGAAATACAGCTGCACACAATCGATAATGTGCTTAAAAATTGGCCCGATCGTGTAGGCTATTGCATGGCCAGCCGAGGCAGCCATATGAATGAAATTATTTTCCATTATTAACCGGAAGGATTGTACTTTCAAATAAAAAAAGAAATTTGAGAAAATATTCAGTAGTTTTTTTTTATAGCATTTTCAAAAAAAAAAAAGTTATTTGGCGGACCCTGTATAAATTATACTTTTTCTCTTTTTTTATTTATAATTACACTGATAGAAATAGTTATAAATAGCAGAAAAATTAGTTAAAAAGGACCCTATAGCAATATCTATTAAAATCAGTATCAGAATATATTTGCTGAATATTAGTAAAAGAAACAGCGGGAAAAATCTTTCTAACATTGATATTAGAAGCTTAGATTGTTAATTACATTCAAAAAGAAATCCAAAAAAAATTTAGAAATATAAAACTTTTTATGGTGGTTTAAATCTACTAATATTCAACAACGTTTAATAAAACTTCATATATTTAAACTCGAGGTCAATGATTTTATTATAAATATTCTCCTTATAAATCAATATTTCGAAATTCTGTGAATATCATCCTCAGGATTCTTCCAGTGAATGTTTACATAACCAAACTTTAAGCTATAGTTGTATATTTATCGTCGTCTGTTACAGTGCAGTAATATTCTCCTTATAATATTTATAATAAAATAACGGACCTAGAGCACAAATATCTGAAGTTTTATTAACAATTGGAAAGGCGAATAAACAACTATTCCACAATATTTTTTTATTTTCTTCAGGGCCCTTTTGAATCCATTTTTGGTAACTTTTCTGTCACTTTTTAATTACTTTAATTCTAGAGGCTTTGCCCATTGAAATATTTAAAATACTTCAATCTATTTGTAGAAGGCTAAGAAATTTTTAATAACTTTTTTGATTTATTAATGAATCTATCGCAGAGAAGTTTCGATACTTTTGACCCGAAATACTTTAGAAAGAATGAATTTTTGAGTTATTAACTCTAATTGTGTAAACAAAAAATAGTTTTAAGACGCTTTTTTAATAATTTTGAAAGAAAATTATTAGCATTTACGGTTTAGAGTATTATTGCAGCGAAAATATGTACGTAAATTTTTAATATACATATTATTTCGCTGGTCTTCCAACAAAAATTAAATTTTTTTTACAACATTCAAAAAACGTCGCGTTCCATCAAAAATCCGCTCGGGTGCCACTACTGGCACGTGTGTCATAGTTTTTCCAGCCCTGGCATATGGTATTTAAAATCAAAAATATATTTAAAAATTTGAAAATCATTGTTTTTTTTTTATATATTGTGCAAAAATACATTTTTTAAAAAATATCAAAAAGTATGCTACAAATGAATATTTAAATGCATATTTTGAAATATTTCGTTACATATATTGAATAAATGCATATTTTTCTAAAAGTGCATATTTTAGCATACAATTTAGGTATACAATTTTTAGTAAATAATAGTACCATTTGAGTGATAGGTGCTAAATCAATTAAAATTTTAATTAATATAATTAATTTAGTAATTGAAAGTCGTTTTTAGTTTTTTCTGTTTAGGTAATTTCAAAATTATTTAGTGATTTACTTTTTTTGCCGTTTTTAACTAATATTTAATAACTTTTATTCTATTTTTCCAGGTTTATTCTTTGTGTGTAATAGAATATTTCATGAGGTAATATCGACAGAGGATTTTAAGACAAATTTCTCAGGAATCACAAAATTTTTTTGTAAAATCCGAAAAACTCTAAAAAAACTACTAAATTTTAAATATATCTGGAAAAGCGTTATAAATCCGCATCAAATACATACATATAAATAAATTAGAAAATACAGTTTTAACAATGCAAAAAGAAAAATAAAAATAAACTCTAGCAAAAATGAATAAAGTAATAACAAAAAAAAAAGCAGCACTCATATGCAGACAAGAAGAGTCTTGCACTAACGAATAAAATAAAACCGAAACCGACAAACTGCCAGACAGTCAGCCCAACACACAGAAAATTTTATATGAAAGTTGAAAAGTAGCAATAAAAAAAGTAAAGGAGCAATAACAATAGCGACACACACGAAAAATAATACTACAATTCCACAACTTCTTGTATAAGACGACATGCTACTCCGTTCAAAAAATATATAAAAATAATAGGAGCCAACCAACAACATCTACACTGTGTACATGTGTATATCCATCCATTCGTGCAGCTACTTTAGCTGCTGGTTGCTGCAACATTGCAATTTTCACCTACTGCAAATACTGAGCGCCTATTAACGATGAGGCATAAAACACCTGGAATGGGACAGGAACACGCTTAACATTATGCAGTAAGGTTTATGCAACATGCTGCATGTTTAGGCATTTGGAATACTTGGTGAAGTAAAACACATTCCCGTAAAATAGGGAATCATAAGGTAAAGGGGAAAATGAAAATAAGCAGCAGTAAGTAGTTTCGTTTGAAAATTTATTATTTGTATGTATGTTTAAGGCATGTTGCATGCAACATATGTTGCAAACAGCTGCATGCATGATGCACTATGTTAAATGTAAAGGATGTTTTTTTTTTTATTATTGTTGTCTTATCCCAAAACAGTTATAATCATATAAAAAGATTAACATATTATACACCATAATCAACTGTAGCTTTCAATTCACTCGCAATCGCTTTTGTCTCTCTCTCTCTCTCTCTCTCTCTCTCCCTCTATCTCTTGGTTTTTTTCACATTTTTAATGTTTCTTTTTTTGTTTACATTTGTAAAACTCTGTGTCTGTCTCTCTCACTTTGCACCACTTTAATCTTGTGTCACATGTGTTTATCATTTATGTTTAGTTTGTCAAATTCTTGGCGTCAGTGTTTACTATTTTATTTTTGGTACCACTTTAGAATTCCGTTAAAGTGGTGGCTTTGTATGAATGGAATATTCCACTCTCAGCTTGTATGTTCCTTTGGGTTTTCCGTTGTGTTTCGAGTTATATTTGTATTTTTTTTTATTGTTATTTGACATTTTCATTTGATTTCATTAGTTTTGTTTACATTTAAACTGAAGATGCCTGCCGCTAGTTTTCCATCTTAATGTTAATGAAATTTGAGGAGTGTCGAGTATTATCGGTAAGTGGTATTTCCTAAAATTTAGGGTTGGAATTTTTTTATATTTATTTAAAAATATCAGATCGATAGTCATTCAACACGTACCACATTAAATTTGGGTTTAGATAGTTCTAGAGCATAATCAAAATTTAATTTTAGCATACAAAATAATCAGAGAATTTATGCGTTTTTACAGATAGAAATTGTAGTTATTATAGATAATTGTCCTATAAAAGAAACTGAGAAAGATACAACTTCAGATTTAAATTAATCTGCTTTGTCTCAATCTCGGTTGAGTCTGACTGACGCAAGGAAAGCCCCTGGTGTAATCGAAATATGGTTCATCTCACATTTGAAAAGCAACTCTTAAGTGAGGCAAAACTTCCAAACCACTATTTTCTAACTAGTTTTTAACGGGTCTTGCAACATGTGGCCAAGCCTTGTCATGATGGAATATTACGGCTTCATGTCTGGTCGCATATTCCGGGTGTTTTTCGGTCAATGCTCACGTCAAACGAATCAATTGTGTTCGGTACAGGTCCCCTATGATCGTCTGGCCCGATTTTAGCAGCTCATAATAGATGGGACCCTTCTGGTCCCACCAAATACAGAACATTACCTTGGCACCATGGATATTCAGCTTTGGCGTTGATTTGGCTGGTTGGCCGGGCTTCACATACGATGATTGGATGCAAAAATGAGTCCTTCTTATGGCGTTCAAGCAGCATTTCGGATATGCAAAATCGTCTTTCAACGTATTTCGGGTTCAACTCGTGACCAATTTCCTTGCTTTTGAATGAATCCTGTTGCTTGCAAACTTTTTTGAAGTTGCTGCTTAAGTGACTCCTAATGATTTTTCAAGTTCTTCTTGAGTTTCACAACAATCTTCATCGAGTAAGGCCTCCAATTCATCATCTTCGGATTTTTTTGGTCGACCTGGACGGTATTTGTCTTCCGTGTCAAATCACCCATTCTGAATCGCACAAACCGTCTCTCGCATGTTGAAATCGTTGGAACATATTCATAAGCTCCGGTGAGCAATCTATGTGCTTCAGCTGCACTTTTTTCAAATTGAGGAAGTAAAGCAAAACTTCCCGAACCAAATTCGACATTTTCGAAGCAATATATACACAAATTGCCTGCACTTGTATGTAAAAACCATACGTCAGTGTGGCAACATTTGTGAAAAAGGTGACAAAGAGGAGATAAGAAGATAAACAAAAAATCTAAAGTAGAATGTTTGTATGTCTGTTTGATCACTTCTGAGAGTAAATTATCATATATCAATTATCACAATCTGACAATAATATATAAACAATAATACAATTTAATGGAAAATCACTGATGAAGCGGGTCCATAAAAAAACGCAGAAACTAGATCTAGTCTGATTTGCAAATTAATAATGTGTCTATAACTTTGAAAAAATGTTTATTCTTCTTCTTAACCTCAAACCTACTTAATTAAAAACTTTGTTGTTTACACTATTTTGTTTAATGACTAAGTGAGAATAAATGACAGATGTTTACCCTTCAAAATGCCATATAAGTTATTAAAGACACAAACCATGTGTAAAAGATACATACGCCATCTGTTGTGAATCTTGCGTTTTTAAGTATAGTATATCCCCTTCAAGCAGTGGTGTACGGTATAAAAATGTCGAGAAGATTATCATTGCGAGATATTGTGTTTTATTTTCTTCAATAAAAGTACTTACTAAACAATATATTTTCAGCACTTTTTTCGCAAGTACTTAAAGAGAAATTTTTATTCATTTTTATTTATTTTTAAAAATTTATTAATTAATTATAAATATATATTGATCCAACCAGATGACCGGCTGTTTGTTTATAAACTGTATCCAAATCACTGCTTAGCATCAGTTTAAGAGCAGTAATACTCTAGAAGCAATAATTAAGTGATTTTTCGTTGGTGTTCAGAATTACTTCGAAATAGCAGTAAAAATACACTAATTGATACTTTAAAAGCAATAATTGATTTCTTGGATATTGCACAAAATTACTTCTAAAAAAACAGTAAAAATATTCATTTTTTTTTTTTTTTTGTTTTTTTGCTGGGAAGGTGAAAGATAGTTTCTTTCCAACAATTCTAATAGAAAAACAACTACACCAATAGAAAAAAGTCTGTAAAATTAATTTAAAAAAGTACTTGAGAAAAAAGTGACCTTGAGAAAAAAACTGCTAAAATTACCAGTTTTTTTTTTTTTTGCTAAATACTAGTAAAATAAGAATAGCAAATATAAAACTGTTAAATTCGTTAATGAGATGAGGTGGTGAAATATGAAGGGCTTCAAATATGGCAATTTCGGGTGTAGCGACCTCCATTGGGTGTTCAGAACGTTAGGCGGAACTAAGGCTTGTGTGACCACAGCGAAATTCTAAATCACTATTTTCCTATTGATTCTGATGGAACAGAGACCCCGTAATAGGTACTTATCAAGCTTTTCCTTGATTTGAGTGATGTTTTTGTCTTCAAAAAATAATGCTTATGGACATTCACAACATGTTCGCTCCCATACGTTACCGAAATTTTGAGTACTGGAACGCTTTTGGGCTAGTTTGGATAGCCGTTATAAAAATCCGACTATGCGTTTTCAAGTTAAGGCAATTCCTTTAGGTTCATCCTAATAGAATCCTGTATGTCTTTGGACCCAAGTAACGAGTTATTTTAAAAGCTGGAGCTTCAATTTTAAGCCCAAATTATTTTGGAAGTATCGTAAAAAAAGTAACGTATCATTCTTGTAATGAATAAAAAGAGTATAAAAAATAAAAATATTGTATTTTTTATCCTTTTCTTGTGCTTAAAATTAAATGTCAAGTAATAAAATATAAAATTTCTATTTTCAACAGAACTTTTTTACGATTTCACTTGACAACAGTTTCAATGCATAGAAAAAAGATAAAAATATATTTCTATATTATTTTAACACATTGAATTGATTACAGATACGTTTTTTTACTTTACGATTAGACTAATGAAGCCTTTACTTTGCCTTCATTATCAAAGGTTTTTAGTCGACTTAAATATTTTTTTAAGATTACTCAAAATTTTGTTAATTTCAAAATATTTATTTTTTGAAATATTTCTCGTTTCCAAATGGTTAGCGTGTTGGACTGTTACACACAAGGTTGCAGGTTCGATCCCCAGCAAAAAATTCGGTTGTAAGCACGAATCTGTTTTCTCTGTCAAGAATTTACTAAGTATTGCTTCTCTTTATTAAAAATTACAATACCCCTGCCTGGAGGTGGGCATGCCGGTTAAATGGTTAGTCCTTAAATTTTGGTTTTCGCTGAAGCTTTTGTTCAAGAAACAGATTCGTGTTGACAACCGAATTTAAACCCAATCGAATAGTTCGGTTGTAGTAACCGAATATTTCAAGTGTGACCACCAAATTTTCGTTATCATAATTAACTTACATATATTTAGTTAAAATTTTGTTCTATTGCCTCAACTATTTTTTAATTGTCGCAAACAAAAAATTCAGTTATCACGACCGAACATTCGACTTGCAACAAATTCGGTAGTCAGTTCCCTCTGTATAAAGAACAAGTTTTAGGAGAAACTGCTATACACTGAGAGAATTATCTGCATGATAATAATGAATTTTTGCATAAAACCAATGAAGTTGCACTAGAACTCGTCTATTGAAACTTTTCACAAAACAATGAAATTTTTCATAAAATATTGTCATAAATTTCATTTTATTTATTAATAGTTTCATACACTCCATGAAAAACTTTCAATAAAACTAGATTTATAAAATATATGATGCTTTTTCATCGAAATTTAAGAATTTTTCATTCACTTTGTGAAGAAAACTTCATTAGTTTACTAAAAAATTTCATTAAAACTCGTCTAGAAAAATTCTCTCTGTGCAGAATTAGTTCTGTTAAGAACCGCTTCTAAAATGTTTTCTTGATTTGTCCTTGTCAAAGACAATGATCCATAAGGAGCGTTTTTTATATTAACTTAATCCGTGAATTAATTCTAACCAAAAACTGTTCAAACAATCCTCTATTATAAAATACTAAAATTCCACAAACACTAAACTAAAAGAATACTCCACAGTAAAAAGTGACGCACAATTAGGTCATTTACCTGATCTCCATATGTCGCACATGTTGTAGTGTTGGTTAATAAAATAAAATTTTAACTTAAGCCATGCTCATTATACCCTACACCACTATGTGGTCAGGGTATTATAAGTTTGTGCTGATGTTTGTAACACCAAAAAATATTGGTCGTAGACCCACCTTATAGTATACCGATCGGTTCAGAATTATTTCGATTTAACGATGTCCGTCTGTCCGTCCGTCCGTCCGTCCATCCGTCCGTCCGTCCGTCTGTCTGTCTGTCCATGCAATCTTGTGCGCACTCTACAGGTCGCACCTATTAAGATATTTTGATGAAATTTGGTACGCAGACCTATGTTGGCCCAAGGACGAACAAGTTTGATTTTTTTGAACATCGGTCCATGTTTAGACCTAGTGCCCATATAAGGGTCCTACCAAAATTATATTGTTTATACGCTGCAGGTCGTAAATATTAAGATATTTTGACGAAATTTGGTACACAGACCTATGTTAGCCCAATAACGCAGCCCATTGATTTTGGTGAACATCGGTCCATGTTTAGACCTAGTGCCCATATAAGGGTCCTACCAAAATTATACTGTTTATACGCTGCAGGTCGTAAATATTAAGATATTTTGATGAAATTTGGTACACAGACCTACATTGGCCCAATAACGCAGCCTATTGATTTTGGTGAACATCGGTCTATGTTTAGACCTAGTGCCCATATAAGGGTCCTACCAAAATTATAATGTTTATACGCTGCAAGTCGCAAATATTAAGATATTTTGATGAAATTTGGTACACAGACCTATATTGGCCCAATAACGCAGCCTATTGATTTTGGTGAACATCGGTCTATGTTTAGACCTAGTGCCCATATAAGGGTCCTACCAAAATTATACTGTTTATACGCTGCAGGTATTAATATTAAGATATTTTGATGAAATTTGGTACATAGACCTATGTTGGCCCAAGGACGAAGCCTATTGATTTTGGCGAACATCGGTCCATGTTTAGAACTAGTGCCCATATAAGGGTCCCCCCAAAATTGGCTTGGTTACAAACTGCAGGTCGCAAATATAAAGATATTTTAATGAAATTTGGTGCGCTGACTCACATTATAGAAAATTTTGACACAAGCCCCATTTTAACCCATTCGAATTTCGGATCCAAACAATACACCAGAGTGGTGTAGGGTATTGTATAGTCGGCATGCCCGACTTTAACCTTTTTACTCGTTTGATACAAGATTGTTTAGAGAAGCTTATACGCCATTATATATAATTATGTATAAACAATATTTGCAGATCTCTTAATATATGACTGGAGACCAAATTGCATATGATTATATATAACGTCATATCAAACATATTTATAAAACCAAAGTGTTAATATAAATGTATATGGTCATATAAAGCCACACATATAAACATTTATAATTATATCAAATCATATAAGATTATATGAAAACTTTTTTAGTCGGGTTGCAACAAATTCGGTAGTCAGTTCCATCTGTATAAAGAATAAGTTTTAGGAGAAACTGCTTTACACTGAGAGAATTATCTGCATGATATTCATAAATTTTTGCATAAAACCAATGAAGTTGCACTAGAACTCGTCTATTGAAACTTTTCACTAAATTAATGAAATTTTTCATAAATAATTGTCATAAATTTCATTTTATTTATTTATAGTTTCATACACTCCATGAAAAACTTTCAATAAAACTAGATTAATAAAATATATGATGCTTTTTCATCGAAATTTAAGAATTTTTCATTGACTTTGTGAAGAAAACTTCATTAGTTTACTAAAAAATTTCATTAAAACTAGTCCAGAAAAATTCTCTCTGTGCAGAATTAGTTGTGTTAAGAACCGCTTCTAAAATGTTTTCTTGATTTGTCCTTTTCAAAGACAATGATCCATAAGGAGCGTTTATATTAACTTAATCCGTGAATTAATTCTAACCAAAAACTGTTCAAACAATCCTCTATTATAAAATACTAAAATTCCACAAACACTAAATTAAAAGAATACTCCACAGTAAAAAGTGACGCACAATTAGGTCATTTACCTGATCTCCATATGTCGCACATGTTGTAGTGTTGGTTAATAAAATAAAATTTTAACTTAAGCCATGCTCATTTTTTTGTTAAAGTACCTTAGACGAGTATATACAACTGTCATACGAAATAGATTATCAGTTTATGAAATTATACTTATGTCTGTGTTAATTATATTAATCTAATTAAAAGCAATAGAATTTTAATTATTATTAATTGTTTTATCAGCATCTTGTTAAGAAAATTTAAAAAAATCAACAAAAGATTATGATCAATTTCAATTACTCTAAACGCGATTTTGTTTTAATATGAACGTGAGTACAAATATAACTTCCGGTCAGTGATATTAAAATAACAACAACAATAGAGGAATATATAATAGAAAAAAGAGAAAGAGAGAGTGAGTAATTTATTAAACTCTCTGTATTTACAATAATTTATTTTATACTCTTTAATATCTCTCACTTTTCTTTCTAGTTTGACTTTTATTTGCGGGGTGGTTTCTACAAGACGTGCGTCGTTCGTCGAATGAGTAACTACATGTATTTTGTTTTTGCATTGCATGTACATACATATTTTGTTATTGTATTCTCGTTCGTGTGACAAAAACGTCATCTAGAAACACCACCTTAGTTTTATTATTTTTTCAAGTTCAAAGTGCATTTTCAAAACAAATATTGACAAATGTCATATTTCGCTATTTAATTATTTTGCTTTTTCTCTTTTCCCATCATTTTTTTGTAATATTCCTTTAAAAAAAAAAAAAAAGATTCCTTCTTCCTTTTTTTATCTTTGAAAAATTTAAAGAATTTTTAAATAAGTTTGTTGACATTTCATTTCTTTATTTGAAACAAATCTATGCTGTCGTCCATCGTTATTATTTTATTTTTTTTTGTTTTAATTCAAAATTTTTAAGTTTCTTTCTTAGGTAGTTAAACTGTCATAGAGTAGAGGTTTCTACATTGAGTATTGTACAATATTCGGTATGTAGATGGTAGAGGTATTCATGTCATGGTTAAGAAATAACAGTGAGTAATTGTATTTGAAATACTGTGAAAAAAGTAGTTAAACCACTTTTTTGTATAAACCATACATTCAACATCGGTGCTGAGTTGATACCATACTTGGATATTGTTCATTGGCAATGAAATTCAATTTGCATTACTTGTTATCAATGATAATGACAAAAAAAATTCATTGCAACTCAATGCTAAGAGATGATACTACGAATTAAAGCCTACAGAGAGTTGCCAGTTCAAGTCTCAATCATGGTATACACTTTGTAGAAAAAATTCACATATAGAGACAATTTAAAAATATTTTGATCAATTGACACTTAAACTAACCACTGACAAGTCATAGGGTGAGAAAATACTGTGGCTGTCTGTTGTGTCTGCTAAATTGTTCAATAAAAGTAAATCCTTCTAGTCCTTCAAAAGTATACTTTGAATTTTTTTTTTTTTTGTAATAAATTTAAATATTATTTTTCACTATTTTAAAAATTTTTATCAAGTATACACTATTTAGTCTCGTTTGACCACTATAATGCCAGTGCTAGGGTTGCTACTCGATTTAAAATTATTCGATTAACCGAACGAACAATTTAACAATCATGATTTTCGAAAAACGAATAATTTTCGACGATATGTAATTTTTTACGGTATTATCAATTTGATTAAAATGATCGCGCAACAGCCCAATATATTTATAGATATTGTCAATATATTAAACGTTTTTTGCAGTTTTCAAAACTTTATATTGATTATAAAATTTAGCTGTAATTTTTTAAATCACGAGAAAATTATGCCAAGTCACGTGTGTTTCAGAAGTCGTTTGGTATTCTTATAGCTTAAAAATATTTGAATTTGTGAATTGGTAATTTTGTAGCATCAAAATTCGGAAAAAACTTTAATTATTTTTATTCGTTCGACTATTCGGATAATTTTATAAAATTTATTTGATCGTTCGATCGAAATTTTGTTGATCGTTTACTCGATCCAAATAACTGACAAACCTAGTCTGTACATTAGCTAATCATGTTAGAACAGCTTTTAATAACACAGGTTTACAAATTTTGATAAATTTTTGTGCTCAGTTTGAATCCGTAGCTAGTTTTCCGTCATCAGGTCAGATTCCTTTGATTTCCTTGACCGAGATGGACCGCACGCATAGAATAGCGCATCATATTATGATCGTTTATGAGCATCATGTTACGATTGAAACTTTTGAAGATCATAATATGATCCTAATAATCATAATATGATGCTAAATGATCAATATAGGAAACATAAAAATGCGGGATTCACAACAGAAAGCGCCTATTTTGCACATGGTTTGTGTCTTTAATAACTTATATGGCATTTTGGAGCAGGGGTATGGCATCACCAAAAGAATAAGTTATAAAAAATCGTTCTCACTAGATGGCACCTTGTTAAAAAAATTTAAAATTTTCGTTTTTTAATTAAATTTAAATAACAACAAACAGCAAAGCAAAAAAACAAACGGATATCTCAAATTTTATTGTTTGAGTATATTCCGGGTTTGTTTTTCCTTATTTTAAGGAGTATTAGCAGTTTTTGAGTTTTTACCCTACGGGAAATTTTAACAAACTGTCACCGAACTGGCCCCTTTATATGAAATAGACTGGTCATTTTTACATGGCGTTGTCATAGGAGGGGGCAATTGACCCTTTGTGACATGTCACAAGACAAATCCCAGGACAGGTCCCTGAACTTTGTTTTTTATGAGAGTTCAGTAACCTGTCCTACGATTTGTCTTGTGACATGTCACAAGGGGTTAATTGCCCCCTCCTATGACAACGCCATGTAAAACTGACCAGTCTATTTCATATAAAGGGGCCAGTTCGGTGACAGTTTGTTAAAATTTCCCGTAGGGTAAATATAGCCTCAGCTGATACTAAACTGATACTAATTAGTTGCTCAGGTAATACTAAATTTCAGCGCCCTCTTCCGGTGAATAGTGTAAGTTTTGATTTCCTATCTCTATAATTAATAGTCTCTGTTTTGGAGGGTAATCGTCTGTCATTTATTCTCACATAGTCATTGAACGAAATAGTGTAAAAAACAAAGTTTTTTTTTTTGCTTCGAAAATGTCGAATTTTGTGCAAACATCGATTGTTCATCGAAGCTTATTCTGAACATGTTGCATCGATTTCAAAGTGCGAGAGATGGTTTGTGTCACATGAGTTGAAGCCGAGAGACGTTGAAAGACGATTTTACATGTCCGAAATGCTGCTTAAACGCCATAAAAAGAAGTAATTTTTGCATCAAGTCATTACTGTGAATGAAAAATGGATCCATTATAAGAAATGTGAAGCCCGGCCAGCCAGCCAAACCAACGCCAAAGCAAAACATATATGGCGCCAAGGTAATGCTCTGTATTAGGTAGGACCAGAAGAGTCCCATCTATTATGAGCTGCTGAAATCGGGCCTGACGATCACAGAGGAAATGTACCGAACACAATTTATTCGTTTGAAGTGAGCATTGACCGAAAAACGCCCGGAATATGCGAGAAGACATGAAGCCGTAATATTGAATCATTACAACGTTCGGCCACATGTTGCAAGACTGGTTAAAAACTATTTACAAAATAGTGGTTGGGAAGCTTTGCCTCAACCGCCTTATAGTCCAGACTTTTTAAGTTATGCACTCAATCGTTGATAAAATTGTCATCGATGAGCATAATATTACACCGTGCAACAATTATCAACTTTTTATTTAGCCCATGGAAAAATCAACGTTTAAACTGCGTCAGATTTCCTTGTTAAAGGACTTTAAAATACCAAAGTATACAATTATGACAACATATTTTTTATCACTTCTATCGAAAATGGGTATCAAATAAGAGTGAGGAATCTCTACAATTCAGTGATAATGTAAATTTTGACAAAAAAGGACGAAGAAAAAAAATTTTTTTTTTAATTTTAATAGAATTGAAATAGCGGATTTTTTTAAATATACAAGTTCAATGGGTATTTATGACATAATTTTGTCTTGGTAGAAAAACAGAAAAGCTTTTATGAAAATGTGGAGATTATACTCTTCCATTTTATATCCACATCAATATCATATGAGTGCGGATCAATAAGTCCGTAACTTTTTGAATGAAACACAGTTTTTTTTAGCAAAAAAGTTTTTATTTTTCAACATAGTTTTCAATACATACACTTAGTCCAACGTTTCTCCAATTTTTTTATTCCTTCCAAAAAATAAGATTTCTCATATTCGTCAAAATAGGCATTTGTTTGAGGAATAATTGCATCGATGCAGCTAAATCCCTTTCCACCGAGCCATTTCTTTAGGTTGAAAATCGAAAATAGTCGCTGGGGGCTAAATCCGGAGAATATGGCGGATGGAGTACCAATTCGTAGCGCAATTCATTCAATTTTGCCATTGATACTACACAAGTGTGCACCCGTGCATTGTCTTGATGAAAAAGAACTTTGTTCTTGGCCAAATGAGGTTGTTTTTTTTTTAATCGTCGTTATATCGGTCCAACAAGTTGGCATAATATTTGCCGTTTATTGTTTTTCCCTTTTGAAGGTAATCGATGTGGATTATTCCGCATACATCCCAGAAAACTGTTGACATGACCTTGTTGGCCGACAAACCCGCCTTGGCCTTCTTCGGAGCCGGTTCACCGGGAAAAATCAATTGTTTAGACTGTTACTTAGTCTCCCGTGTGTTGTAGTGTAATGTAATGTTGTAAATAAAACTCATTCGAATTGCGGTTAAATAACTCCAAACAATCCTTTGAATTTCTCACACGATTGCGTTTATGGTCAATTGAGAGCAAACGCCGTTAGCTTTCCAAAAACCCCAACTGATCATTTAAAATCGAAACCACAGTGCCATATGATATGCCTATGTCATCAACTGTCTCACGCCCTTTCACTCTCCGATCGGCCAACACCATATCATGAATTTTGACTTCGATTGGCTGTCAAGAACGATCACAACGAAACTCAGTAAACCACTTTTATTTACCATTTCTTATCAAGCTTTTAAAGCAAAAAAACCGTCACTCAAACCAAAGTGATGGTTTTTTCCCAAAAAATAATGTTTGATGAGCACTCGAAATTTACTTTTTTCCATTTTTATAAAAATCTGCGAGGCTGTATGCTTTGAGCACCTGTTAAACACAAAGTTAATGACGGAACTTACTCAAAATTTGACAGTAGTCTATTAATTGATGGTCCTTGGACTGGAGCAGTGTTGCATTTCATGTAACTAAGTACGAGGAAAGTTCGAAAAGTCACGATCTTATTGATCCGCCCTCGTAGAATGTGTATTGGCTACCCTTTGAAAATTTAAAGTTCTTTTAAAAGAAACCCTGACATCGCCAAATCTACAACTGGTTCCGTTGAAACCGATTCCATGGAACTGGTTCCGGAAGGAATAGTAGCTTTTCTACAATCGATTCTTTGGAACAGAAAATTTTCGATACAAGACCCAATGTTATATGTTAACCCATAGAGCTATGGGGTCAATACAGTCACGGTTCATATCGGAGGTATCGATATTGAGGAAATGGATACTCTTGATAATAAGCTCCTTTTTTAGGTGTTGAAAAAAAATGTAAGTGTCCAGGTTTTCTCAACGGCTAGTTCAGGCAGGAGTATTTCACTCATTCCGGTTTACTTTGTTCAAATATTTTAGATTTTTAGATACGAAGCACAAGTCGAATATCTATTCCAATTTGGCTGAAATTTTCCAAAAATATTTTAGGATATATCCACAACATGCCCAATGTCACAGCCAGAAAACATATTCGTTACTGAAAACCCAATTTGTTGCCAGTCGAATGGTTCGGTTGCAACAGATGATTTTTTCGCTTGCGACTACCGATTTATTCTTAATACAATTAAAATTCCGTTAGTCCTCGATGGGTTTTTCTATTGTCACAACTGAAAAACTCGAAAACGACAGACGAACCATTCGATTGGCTACAAATGCGGTTGTCAGCACCGAAACTGTTTTCTGGGTGCAAATAAAAAATTCCATTGGCAATAATCGAAACAACTGTAATACCAAAAACTTCATTACCATTCACCTCAAATAATGCCAATGGAATCGTCTATTAATTGGTACATTCAATAAACTAGTCCCATGTATGTTTGATACTCAAAGTTTGGTTATAAATATAAAGTGTATATAACCAGTAAATCTTAAAAAAAAAGAATGCAATGTTTTTGTATTGTGCTGCTGTTGTTGTTGTATTGCTATGATACTTTTTAATTTTGTATACATTCTCCTGATGATGAGCATTATGATCATCCACATAATTATCGATCTTGTTGTTAATGTATGCTTTTTTGTTGAAATGTAAATTATTCATTGTATTCTTTTCAAAAAAATACAATATAAAATATTTACGGCAGTAGTACTTATTTGTACAACCGGAAATACATGGTGTAATTACCGGCCCGAGAACACAAATGCAAAAGAATTTGACCTAAGGCAACAAATAAGAGAATATATGTGTACTTAAAATGTGGTTCTTTTTATGGGAATAATAAAATCAGTCAGGATATGGACAGAATTCACTTAAATGGGTAAAACGTCTCAAAAAAATTTATATTGTAATCCGTACACTTCTTATCAGCCTATAAGCTCCAAGTTGGAAATGTTTTTGATCCTTCCTTATTTCCACCTCCTTATATTAGCCCTAACGGGAATTTGCCCAAACTGCAACAGGGCCGGTCGCTTTATATCAATGGGTATCATAGGAGATACAAATTGACCTCTTATAAAATGTGAACAAAATAACCTGGGACATAAACCTGAACTGTTTATGAGGGGAGTACGAAATGTTCTTAGCCGGACATAGAGATGGCGGTATAAACAGCAAAAAGCTTTGTACAATGGAAACTTCCATCCGTCATATGAACACATGTTAAATTTCATTTAGATCTGTTAACTCATTCGTATAGTAACAGGTGTTCAAAAAAGGCGCTTCAGTGATTTTTTTGTAATGGAAAAATTTTATGCAACAGTAAAAAAACCCACAATGAAATAAAGGCTGAAAATAAGTTTCGTAATGATTCCCTATGTTGGAATTTGTAATTGGGTTTTGAATGTGTTTCGCAGATACATTTCATCTGAAATAGAAATTTCTCTGCTCAAATCCATAATATTCGCTTTTTATTCATTGTTATAATGATAAAAACCGCGCGATTTGTTTTAAAAAAATCAAGTTCTTACTCGAAGCACATTTTTCAACCAGTTTCTTACGTACTTCAATAATAAATGGCGCCCAATAATTTAACTTTTTTAACAAAATGAATAACCACCAAAAAACTTAAAAGACAATAATGTTCAAACTGTTTTAATTTTATTTCATTGGAGATTTTTTCATAATGAAATAATTTCAATATTTAAAGATTAAATAAATCCCCAAAAATTAAATAACCGTAAAAAATGTTTACGTCATTTTTTGGATGCTATTTAATTTTTCCCTTTGGGGTTATTTAATGAGGGTTCTCCATAGCGCTTATAAATATGTACATCTGCGATGATATTTTTAAGAGAAATTTTCCAAATTTTAAAGATTTTTAAAAAAGGACTTTTAAGACAACTAAAATTAAGGTGGCACGCGAGAAATTAAAAAAAAAAATTTGTCCGTTTCTCTGATTTAGCTCGCTCTGTAAATGATTATTTTGAGGCAGCTGTAAACGATTATTTTGAGGAGCTTCAGGAAAATTATTTTAATCAAGGGATAGATTTTCATCACAGTTTATTTTTGCTATATATTATTAATATAGGAACAGCAAAAATAAAACTGTTAAATATACAGAATTTTAGTTATATTTGAGCTAAATTTTTGTAAATGGAGAATAGCAAATTAACCTGCTAAAATCAGCAAAAAATTTTGCCAAATAATTAGTAGCCAAAAAATTCACCAAAAAATTTAAATTTCCGAAGTTTTTTTTTCGATTTTTTTTAAATGCAAAAACAAATCAAACCTTTTGAAAACAGCAGTTTACACTTTTTAGCGAATATTTCTGCTGATTTTATCAGAATAGGCTGCTACTTACATTCAACTAAATTTAGCTTAAAAATAGCAAAAATTTTGTAGATATAACAGTTTATTTTTGCTATTTTTAGTCTACAAATATTTAGCAAAATTTTCTGCAGATTTTACAATACACTTTGCTATTTTCAATTAACTAACAGTTAGCTTGAATGTAACTAAAATTCTGTAAATTTAACAGTATTAATTTTGCTGTTCTCATTTTACTAGTATTTAGTAAAAAAATCTGCTAACCCGAGTAAAAAAAGTTAGATGTTATAAAAAACAAAAGTATCTTTTTTTGGTATAGCCTAAACTCCAATTGGATCCGAAAAGTGGTGGATCGTACTTTATTAATTTAGATACACCTTGGAACTAATATGATGAAATACGATCTAAAAAATGGGTTTATCTTACTATGTATAATTAGATTTAGTACAATAAAGTTACATTTTATTTAATACCATTAGACAAAAATACTTCATTCAAAGTTCGCTCATATTTCATTAAATCGTCCATTCTATTGAAATTGGTTTTTGATTGTCATTATCTCACATCCAATTCTATATGATTAGATAAACCCATTTTCGGATCGTATTTCATCATATTAGATCCACTGCGCATATAAATGAATACAGCATGATCCACCATTTTTCGGATCAAATTTTGTTTTGGGCAACATCAGAAAAAGATATGATTGCATGTTGTACCTCATTAATTTTTTTAATAGGGAACTTTAGCAGTTTTTTCTGCAGCATCATATAGGACCCATATATTAGATCAGAACAATCATGAATAAGCCCATTTACGTTAATATCCCTCAGGAAGTAATCCTACCGTGTGCTTCTGAGGAAATCCTGTTGGCGTAGGCCTTCCAGCAAGACAATTACTCGAGACACACTAGCAAATAATCGGTTTTAAGAAAACAAAGTTACCTATTGGATTGGGACGCTCAGTCCTCAGATTTCGATCCAATCGAAAACTCATAGGCAAATATAAAGAAGGGAGAGTCTCAAAAAACCCAACCAGAAATGGAGCATTTTGGACGGCTGTTCAGCAAATCTGGAACCCAATTTCGAAGAAAAGATGCCAAAATATAGCGAATTCGATGCCAAAACGTTAAGAAGAGGTTATTGCCAATAATGGGCATGCAACAGAATATTAACTTTATTATTTTTGGATGTCATATAAATAATGAATTCACAATTAATAACTTCCCAATCAGAAATCGCCAGTGGTACAAAAATTCAAGCAGCACTGGCATACCACTGGGTAACCACGGTGTTGAAAATAAATGACTGGGAGAACACTCATTTGGGACGCTTTGCCAGTGTTTGCAAAAAGCGTTTTTCCAGTATTTATTTACAAAAATTTTGGTGGTTTATAAAAAAAAAAAACCGCTGGCAAAGAATGGTCTAAGAGTGATATGCCAAGGTTTGCAACCAGTGGTTATCCAGTGCTACCTAGACAATACTACCAGTGGAACAAAATCCAATTCACTGGTAGAGCAATGATTTTATAAAAATGATGACCCTTCGTTAAAAAAGGTGTGAAGTCAGGAGGTTCAGAGTTAAAATCCGGTTGCAAGCAAACATTTTTTTTGGATTTTTTTTAATTTAAAAATTTTTTTGTTCTATAAAATCAATTTTTTTGTTTGTGGAAAAGCTCCTTTAAGACCAACTATGGTATATTAGCTCCAAAAAACTATTTGCCAGATCTAGCATTTTAGCACAGCCAGTAGTTGTCCAGCTATTATCACTCATTTATGTGTTTAGCCATCAAATATTACATATCTTGTTAGCTCAGAGCGTAGAGCAATCGTCTGCCAATCTGACGGCCTGGGTTGAAATCACGGCAGGACCAAAAAAAATACATATGAACTTTTTTTAAATTTTATTTTGAAAAATATATTTCCAGATCACCTATTTATTGGTTTTGCCAGCGTTTTGCCAACGTTCAAAAAATTTGTTACTCCAGTGCTTTTCCGTCGCTTTGTCTAATGATGTTATTATTTTGGGAATGGGAAAGCACTTTTTGCCAGTACTTGTCCACCTGTTAAAGTGCTTTGCCATCGCTTTCGCGTTTGTATTATAAAATTATAGGAGGTTTATTGAACAAATTTTGTATGAAAATGAAGTTTTGTAAACCTGCTATAACTTTACAAAGCATTTATGAATGAGGGGTTCATTTTCATAAAAATTTTCCGGTAGCGCTATTTTTTTGACTGCGTGGTTTTTAAGTTTTTTTTTTAAGTTTAAAATTTATAATAAAACAAAAAGCCAAATGCACCCTTTTTTATTTCACATTGTTACACAGTCTTTTATATTTCTTATGACAAATTTTCAATGAAATCAGTTCAACCTAATTAAAAATATATAGCGAAGAATATTTTTGTATGGCTTGGTGCTATTTTTTTGACCGCAGCTGTATGTGTAACTGGTGCTACACTAATATATTTGCCACTGGCGACAGTTGTATGATTTTCGGGAAGTTAGAGGACAAATCGAGTTGTTTGGAATCACTTCTATATTATGATCTGGGAGAAATTTTTGTGAGTTATAAAAGTTTTCGCCAAAAAAGAAATATGATTATAATCATGACTTTTATTAAAACGGACCAACTTGATTTGACATCTGATAATGATAAGGACTTATTCTATTTAATGAAAAAAAAATTTATTTTGTCACGATGACTTTGAATAGCTCTATCCAAACACATTATTGATATAATTTCTATAATTTTTTGGACTAAATTCTTCTATTTTTACTTAATAACAAGTTGTTTCAAAAACAAGCGTTGCAGTGTTGCCAACTCTTGAAGGCAGGAAAGCACCGTGAGCATTGAGAAAACGGGTAAAAAAGGTAAAAATTTACCAAAAACGGAGTAAGAAAGCACGATATTAATTTTTTGAAAAATTTAAGTCAAGAATTTAAAAACGCATTTTAGCTTTGTAAAATTGTGTAAAAAGGGTTCAAAAAATAACCAAACAGGGGTAAAAAAGCACCAAATTAATATTTCAAAATTTTCAAGTTTAAATATAACGAAGTTGCTATTTAAAATTGTACTACAAACATTGTAAAAAAATGTATTATTTGTATAGTTCGTATAATTTTTTCAACTTTGACAGAAAATTGAAAAAAAACGAGAACAAATTCCAAAAATATAAACTGTACAAAAAGCACTAAAAGCATCAAGAATTACAGATGAAAAAGCTTTCTGCAAGATGGGTGCCGCATTTGTTAACAGTTGACCAAAAACGCATTCGAATGAAAATTTCTCATTTCTCATCATTTCTCTGTTTTTAGCTCGCTCTGTAAACGATTATTTTGAGGCAGCTGTAAACGATTATTTTAAGGAGCTTCAGGAAAATTATTTTAATCAAGGGATAGATTTTCATCACAGTTTATTTTTGCTATATATTATTAATATAGGAACAGCAAAAATAAAACTGTTAAATATACAGAATTTTAGTTATATTTGAGCTAAATTTTTGTAAATGGAGAATAGCAAATTAACCTGCTAAAATCAGCAAAAAATTTTGCTAAATAATTAGTCGCCAAAAAGTACAATATTGGCGGAAAAAAATTAGTGTCATCCCCATGAACTCCACTTGCTCCCCAGGGATACTTTTAATCACAATTTTCATATTAAAATGGTTCGTCCAAAATAAACCTTGATCTTTGAAAATTAATGTATTACGATAAATAGAAACTTTTCTCATAAATTTTAATAATTTAGATATTTTATGAGTAGGACAAATTTTCAACCATTTCAATTTAGCTTTATTTAAATACTTTTTGCATTATTTTTGGCGAGTTAGGTTAGGTTAGGTTGAATGGGAGCCCGCCAGAACGGCGAGTTCACTCGGAGGCCATAGGGCCCATTGTGATTCCCTTAGTTTCCCCCGCATGGAAAGAAATACCACGACCCGAGAAATCTAATCTGGCGAGTTAAAAATGTGCAGTAATTTTTATGAGTCATTTAACATTCTGTTTATAAGCGCTCCAAAATTGGTGGTTTAGTTTACAAAAAATTTTTAAAATTAACAAATCTTCTGTTAAAAATTAGTAACTAAAATTCAGCAAAATACTGTAAAAGTTGCAAATTTATTGTTATAAATTAGTAACTAAATTCAGCAAAAAAAAAATAGCAAAGTTAGTAATGTGGAGGTAGCAAAAAAATTAACTAAAAATTAAATTTTAACTAAAAATTAAATTTTAACTAAAAATTAGTTAAAAATTTGTTAAGTTCAAGTACTAACAGTTTTACTAACTTTTCTACAAACTTTTTTCTATGAGTGTACTTATTCGAGCACTAAACATTTCGATTAAACCATATTTTAATCCTTTTGATTAACAGTTAATCCAAATTTTAACTGGTTAATATTTCTAAACGACTCTATATCCATATTACTAATTGTATGCAACGCTGTTTTTTGTTAGAATGGGTTGGCAACACTAAAAACCACACACACAAAGTCGGGACCATAATAATGTAGCTTTTTAATGACACACGATATCGTTTTACCAATGTGAATGATCAAACTTTTGTTGGTTCAGTTTCATGTAGCATTTATAACTCATCAGATTTATAATTCAAGGGAGTTCCATCGTCAAAACGATAATTATTTATGTGTCATTTCACTAGCGTGTGCCGCGAAAATATTTTGGCGCTGTCTACAAATATGTTGCTAATGCCGTCATTTTCCAGTGCCCAGATTCTATAAGACGATAGACGATTACCGTCCACTTTTCGAAGTTTAATATTTAACATGTTAGATACAAATTTTAAAACATTGTAACAAATTTGCACCACTATTTTAAGATTTTTGTAACCAACATCTTTAATAAGCTAAAAATTCTATTTCGAAAGGTGGACGATAATCGTCAATTTTTTATAGAATCTGGGCACAGGTTCATCATGTGTCGTATCGCTATCGACGCCAAGTTGATATTTTAAATCGACAGAGTTAAACTTTTAACTGTCAAGTTAAACTTATACCTGTCAAAAATTGTATGTGTAAACGTTTAAAATTAAAAAGTTGGAGTAACTTTAATCAAGTATGTAGATTAATTTCTCTGTCAGTGGGCGAGTTCCAGTGCAACTTCATTGCGATTACTTAAAGAATAGAATTTCCCGATTTAAAAAGGAATTTTTCCAATTCAGAAATACGAGTTGTTAAGATTATTCCGCCATCTTATTAAATACTGTCAATAAGAAGAAAAACTGTCTTTAGCAAACAAAATCATGTCCAGCAAAACTCCTAGCATCAAGAGGTAAATTATTAAACTTTAATTAAGCTCTTCTTCATTTAGTTATGAATTTCTTCAAGATGAGTGAGTGTAGGTGTCACTAAACTTTCATCTTGTGCCTATTATGGAAGCTTTCATTTCTTAGCTCCAATAAGCTAATCAATAACAAATGTTAAATTTAAAAATTTGCGTTATGATGTCCAATTATTTATTTGGAAGTATTTCATATTGTCAAATTACGAGTGCTATCATAGAGTAAGAATGATACTATTCTATGTATTTTTTGTTTTGTATACTCAAAAAAATAAGTTAGTAGAAAAACGTTTTATTAAACGTCTTGTATATTAAGTATTAGCAATTTTTTTGCTGAAATTCCGTTTTCAGCTAAAGTTTTAGTTATATTTTTTTTAGCACTAAACTAGTTTTGCTCTAATGTTTTACTAATTTATTTTGCTACAAAAATTGTGCTGATAGCAATTTATAGCATGGACGACAACCAGATAGACAAGATATAGATGTCGCAGCTTGTCTGGATGTAGTACAGGCAACGGAAATGATAATTTAAAGAAAAAACAACTCCACACAATTTCTATATTTAAATTTTCAGCAAATAAATTAACTTAAGTAAAATTTCTCCACAAATTTTTTGAGTTTTTTTCAGTCTAGTAATATTCAGCAAAAAGTTTAGTGATTTTAGCAAAGGAGTTTTTTCATTTCCAGTCGACTAAGTGTTAGCAAAACTTTTGCTGAAATTACCAACTTTTTTGCAAGCACGTCCTGACTAAAAATTTGCTGACACAGCAACATTTTTTGTTGACTTTACTGATTTTTTTTTAGAGTGTATTAAATATTATTTTTGTTTTCCGATTTAGAGTTGGTCTTTGATTGTTGTTATTTGATTCTTGTGTTGGTTAATGATTGTGTGGTTTCTTGCATGTTTTTTTTTTACTGAAATTTAAAACAGGTTTCATATAGTTCTCTTTCTATCTCTCGTTTTAAAGGCTTCAATACGTTGAGTGAAACAGCAAATACAGTTTAAAGCAGTGATGTCAAGTTTTAAGATGACAACAAAACGTAAGTAAATCTTGTGAGAAATTTTTAGAAATTAAAATCAACTCCTAATTACTTCTCAGGTGATTGTTAGCATAAACAAATAAGCATGCTTAAGCATGTTTTATACACTGGCAAAAAGGCCTTTTAAATTCGTTTCGTTTGACACCAAATTTTTCTATAGCTACACTCAAAAAAAAAAAAAAGTAGTCAGTAAAGTCAGCAAAAAATGTGGCTGTGTCAGCAAATTTTTAGTCAGGAGCGTGCTTGCAAAAAAAGTTGGTAATTTCAGCAAAAGTGTTTGCTGTAAATCCGGAATATTTACTAGAACTTTTTATACTTTCAGGTTCCTTAAGGAACCCTCAATTAAATTATCCTCTTTATAACACATCGATCCTTCAGCGATCATTTCAGTACAGGGTAGCTAAAATTTGGAATTCTTTACCCTTATTACTTAGAAGTTTTGACTTTTCGGTCAATGTATTTAAAGCCAAACTAAAAGAATATGCCTACTGTAACAATCTTTAAATTAATTTAATAATTATATAACGTTTAATTGTTGCATTTGTTAATTTATATCTTATATATTTGAACGCAATATTATACAGGGAATCATATTAGGGAGAAGTAAATATAAAGTGAAAGTATTCTATACACATTTCTATTTTCTTTTTATTTTTAAATACATAAATATGTTTTTTTATTTTTATTTTTTGTAAATTAATTATTGTTACTTTGTTGTTAATTATATATACTTTATTTAGTAGTATTTTTTAGTGAGTTGTATTGTGAGCCATATTTGGCCCTATGGGCTTGGTTTGAAATTGTAAATAAAATTAAATTAAATTAAATTAAAAATTAAATCAGCAAGCTGATTTTTACCAAAAAAAAAAAAAAATTTTTAATCTCAGCAAAAGTTCTGCAAATGAAAAAAATTCTTGCTAAAATCACTAAACTTTTTGCTGAATATTAGTAGACGGAAAAAAACTCAAACAATTTGTAGAGAAATTTTACTTTAGTTAATTTATTTGCTGAAAATTTAAATATAGAAATTGTGAAGAGTTGTTTTTTTTTATTATCATTTCCGTTGTCTGTACTACATCCAGACAAGATGCGACATCTACATCTTGTCTATCTGGTTGTCGTCCACGCTATAATTGCGGTTATCAGCACAATTTTTGTAGCAAAATAAATTAGTAAAACATTAGTTCAAAATTAGTTTAGTGGTAAAAAAATATACATAACTAAATCTTTTGCTGAAATTCCGTAGAAATTCCGTTTTTGCTGAATATTAGTAGACTGAGAAAAACTCAAAAAACTTGTAGCGAAATTTTACTTTAGTTAATTTATTTGCTGACAATTTAAATATAGAATATGTGTAGAGTTGTTTTTCTTTTTTTGTCATTTCCGTTTCCAGACAAGCTGCGACATCTACATCTTGTCTATCTGGTTGTCGTCCACGCTATGAATGCGGTTATCAGCACAATTTTTGTAGAAAAACATAAGTTCAAAATTAGTTTAGTGCTAAAAAAATATAACTAAATCTTTTTCTGAAAATGGAATTTGAGCAAAAAAAATTGCTGAAAACTAGTAAACTTAATATACAAGACGTTTTACTAATTTTTCTACTAACTTAATTTTTTGAGTGTACTTTGGAACAAATATGAAATAAACCGAAAAAATTTTAAATTGGGCCAGTTTTTACCCCATTTTTTAACCTTTAAATACATATGAGATTGGCAGCTAAAAAAAATATGTACGTGTCCTTGAAATTTTCAAGTTCTTTTTGCAAGAGATTTTTTATATGGGGGTCCATTAAAAAAGGACGTATTGCCCCCATTTTTTGACAAATATTTTTTTAACTGATAAAGCACTCATCATAGAGTTCTATGGCGATATTTTACTTTAAAATTATATTTAAAAACTTTAATAAAGCTTTGGCAAAGGTGCATTTATATGGTAGCACCAATAAAAAGCTATCTCGATCAGCACAAGTTTTTCTAAAATATTTCTACAATTTATGCAAATCTCTGTAGGAAAGTGTATCATATATTTTGGCAGTGGAAGTCTGCATACTGAATTTGGAGCCGAAAATATTTTTTGTGCAATGTAGAAAGCTAAACTCGAGGCCTTACTGATAGAGAGTTTTAGTAAATATAACTTTGTAAACATTAATAATTTTTTTTCGAAATACGCCGTATAAGCGCGCCACTGGAAAAAAGGGGCAATGACCACAATTTTTTCTCAAATGATATATTTTGGCAGTGGAAGGAAGTATGCATACTAATTTTTGGTGATGATAGCTTGTCGGGAAATACTTTTTTCCGGGAAACAATTTTTGGCCATAGTGCAATGTAGAAAACTAAACTCGAGGCCTTACTGATAGAGCATCTTATCTGGCTAGCACACTAACATTTTCACGTGTGAAGTTTCAAGACCAAAAAAAACCGAAAAATTCCATAAAATTCATGATTGGTATTTTTCTCGGGAACTTTCGAGCCAAACTAGAATAACTGACCTAACAGACTGTTCGGAACCACAATCTGTACCGATGTCGAGAAACAGCTATTTTTAAAAGCGTTTTTATATAATTATACGCTCACTATGTGGCAAGGCTATAATGACTTTGTGTAGATGCCTGTTACTTTTAAAAATATTTGCGGCTGAACTATTTACTCTTTTACTAGACTTATCACTTTATTTATTGCACGGTTAACTGAAATTTTTTATATATGAGCTGCCAAACAAATGGCGCCCAACCAAAATCAATGGAATAGTTGGGCGCTTTGTTATGAATAACATAAGTGTTATAATTTTAGAAGCACTGGAATTTTCTACTATGTTCTACATTAACGGCCATTAACCTATATAAGACCACACTTAACGAAGGCAGTGGAAGTTGCGCATTAAGATTTGTGGAGTGAAGTTGATTATTCGCGATTGTGTAATTCAGTCGGGCTTTAGTTATCGTTGGTAAACTTGTGTGTTATACAGTTGTATGTAATAAAGTGTTAAATAAATAAGTGTATAAGATCAAAATCAAACAAAAGAGTGTGTGTTATTTTAATTGCAAAGAATAACTACCCGGTTTATCTAAAGGAGATAAACGTACGTTTTTGAAGGTCAAACCTTAGAGTAAGAATAAACAAAGAAGATACGCTTACGCCCACGGCCCCAACAAAATTTTGTGCAGATTACAAAGGTTCGGTAACGGGCTCCCTCTTTTTTGAGCAAATTTCCCTGATTTCAAATCAAATTTGTCTGCAAACTAAGACGATTTCTTTGATTTCCAAACAAATTTCTCCTATTTCAAGGCAAATTTGAGCAAATTTCCCATACCGAACCTTCGTAACCTGCACATATAAAACTCAAGATATAGGTTTTTGCAGCGTGAGCGGGAATGCTTGTTTTCCTAAGCTTTTCTTGAAATTTTTTAGCCAAGGCTAAGAAAATGATGAAGTTTTGAAAAAAAATAAAGGAAAAATTCCATATACAAAACGTAACTGGATAATCGACCTATTTTACCCGAATATTCGGATCGAATAATTATTTGAGTTTTAAATTATTTGGAAACACTAATTGATTGTCAAAAAAAAACTAGGATCTAGAACTCACAGAACATATATAGAAGATTTAGTTTCCTATATATGTTAATTTCCCCAATATGGTGATCAAATGCTTCTTCTTGTTACATTGATGCTGTTTGACATTACTAGTTAGAATGAAATTTCACGAAAATATTATCGTGTTGTTGCTGTTTTACTATGTATTTTGTAAATGTCAAAAGTTATAATGTTTGCTGTCACTAATACATGTGCGTGATCAGTGCAACCATGTTATATCCTACTATCCAGTATACTGTGCTAGAAACTAGCAAGTTTTCATATAGGCTAAATGTTCCTTCAATTTTTTGAAAATCGCCAAGTTGGCATCACTTTAAAGTTATAGTAGTAGACGACGTACGTACGATAAGTATAGTATGTATGTTTTGTTTTTTGTAAATAGTTTGCCATTCAGACTGAATGTGTCTGAAGTGTGTGTAGAACAGAGGTCAAAGCCACACAACTTCAAGCCGATTAAACGTTGTAAAAATCTCCATTAGTCAACGCCGTCATCAAGATTGCTCATCTTAAAGCGGGGAATACAAAAAGGAACATTCGTAAAAAATGTCCATACGAATGTTGATTTGTGTATGTTAATGTTCGAGTTGACATGCAATTCGTGTTTACAAATTTTTTGATATTTTATGTTCCCTACTCAATGTTCCTTAATGTATACGCCGCTTAACATGTTGAATCCTTGTGTTTGCTTTATTACATTTCATTACAAACTGTCTTCTTACAAACTGGAAGAAATATTTGATACTCCGCACCATTTTAGAGCCGCCTGTTGTATTATAAGCCGCCGTTGTTCCTTGGAATCGCCTTCTTTTTTTGTTAAAGTGAGGTTTTGTGTAGATATGCTTTGTTTAGTTTTTTTTTTAATTGCATATGGAGAACGAGTATGAGAGTTGAAGTACACCACCTCAACTGGGTAATAAATGTTTTTATATTATATTATTGAACTTTTCGCACCGCGTCATTTACATTTATACAAAAAAAAAAAAAACTAAAACATACATTTGCTGTTTTATGTGCCTTGTTTTATTCTACAAAAGTTATGAAAACTTTTCTGGAGTTTAATTTCTTATGCCTGTGGTCTGTCTTATGATTTCTTTGGAATTTAGAATATTTCTACTATGAGTCATTAGATTTCATAAACATCATTTAATTGATAACAGATTAAAAAGGAAGATTATGCTAACTATGCGCGTGAAAGAGTCAAGAGACCGTGAGTTAGAGACAAATGATGAGAATTTAAAGCGTTTGAAATAGTACAAATGTTGTTAAACAATTGTTGATTTTTAGGGTTAATGTAACTTGTAATTTATAAACATTTATCATGTGTCTAGTCTAACATTAATTCAGAAAATTTCCATACTTGCTATAAACATTTTTCATTGATGCTGTTATGCATCATTTGAGAATGAAACAAGTCGAAGATCAGGAGTTCAACGAGCTAAAGCGTATTCTTAACGATCGACAGCAATTCTTCACTAGAAGTAATGAAACTGTCTAGGCATTGAATTCGCCGGCTCGGTGTGAATGAGATTCGCGCACTCGGTATTACAAAGGTATTCAATCAACCGCGACACGTTAATAATATCACTCATTACAGGGTTAGGCCATTGAAATCTTAGCAACTTCAGGTTGGCGATACTGGCAAACCGAGTATGACCAGATTTACTCTCAAAATAAAATTTTCCCAAACATGTACGCGAACAGAAAATTTGCAAGTGTATAAACACAGCTGATTACAACACCAAATATACAAATAAATTTGAACTATGGAAGAGAATTTTTGATATCAAATCTTAAGCGGACAATTTTTAGAAGGTTTTCTTATCTTTTCCATAATTTATTTGGAAAGTTTTACTGCTTTGCATTTCAATAAAATAACATAATTGGAAAATATTTTTTTTTTTTCATTTACAATAAACAAATATATGTTTTCGAAACATTGTTTTTTCTGCTTGCAAATTCTTACTGGCAAAAATGCATCCAGTAATATCACTTTATTCTCTCTTTTTTCTTTCTGTTTACTGAGTATTTGTGTTAACGCCATCCAGTAAAAAGTTATCCAGTAATCGAATGGACCTAATGCCAGCTATGCCAAATTCATACCAATGACAGCTGTTTACATTAATGATACAGGCAGCATTGCCAAACGCTATGGTGGTGGACGAAAAAAAACCGCAACATTACATGAAATGGTCGGAAAGTGAAGGCTCGACTTCAACGAAATCCAATTCGTAGTAGTAATCAAATGGCCAATGTACTGAAAATATCCCAGCGAAGCATCCGACAATATGTTACGATACCTAATGTTGTCGCAGAACCACAAAATTTTTTTTTATTTTCTGTTTTTTAAATTTTTTCGATAGCAAGGGCATCATACGATACTACAGGTTATAAAAATTATTCTTTCGATTAAGGCCTTATTAGAATATTCTCTGCTGTTTTTTCTTGTATGATTTAATCGAGTATTTCGGAATACCTTATTTGTTGTTTCAACGGCTTCTTCTGATAACATTCATAGGAATTGTACAATGTTTTTTTTTTTGTAAATTTTTAGTACCCTGTGGGATTTTGACCAGTACGTTTTTATCTTGGTAACTATAAAATGTATTTCCTTAATTTTTTCTCTTCTGTTTTTATCTTGTAGAAATTCTCCAAAAAAACATTTAATTTAATTTTATGCATCCAATTCTTAGCTGTACTGGTCTTGGTACCACACGCTGACATTCCCGCTCACGCTGCAAAAATCGTTCCCTTGCAGATTACGTGCAGATTACAAAGGTTCGGTACCGGGAAATGTACTCAAATTTGCTCAAATTTGCTTTTAAATAGGGGAAATTTGTTTTGAAAGCAAAGAATCTGCATAAAATTTTGTTGGGGCCGTGAGGCTTACCGTATCTCTATCTATCCTTACTCTATGTTGGTACTAAAAAAACAAACTTAAAAATGCTAGCTGCGAAAATCGGCAAATATTTTTAAAATTTAAACACCTTCCACAATAATATATTTAAAAAAATGAGAATGGTCATTGTATGTCCCTTTTTTGAAAGTCTGCTGAAGCACAGGCTGACATTCCCGCTCACCCTGCAAAAATCGTTCTCTTGGGTTTTGTATGTGCAGATTACGAAGGTTCAGTATGGGAAATTTGCTCAAATATAGGGGAAATTTGTTTTGAAATCAAAGAAATCCTCTCAGTTTGCAGACAAATTTGCTTTGAAATCAGGGAAATTTGCTCAAAAGAGAGGGAAATTCTCTCATTGGGGAGCCTGTTACCTTTGCAATCTGCACAAAATTTTGTTGGGCCGTGAGGTTAAACGTCCCTCTATAGCAGGGCCGGCAAAACTGTGACACGCGTGTCAGTAGTGGCACGCGAGTGGATTTTAGGTGGCACGCGACATTTTATTGGATATTTACAAAAAATCTTAACTATTAGAAGACCGGCAAAAAATTCAGTTAAATGTTAAATTTCGTAACAAAAATGTGTGATTTAACTCCATAATGGTGAAATTTTTCGTAGAGCTTGTAAATCGTCTTTTAAAATAAATAATAATATTCGCTTTTTATTAATTATTATGATGATAAAAACCGTGCGATTTATTTTAACAAAATCAAATTTTTGCCCGAAGCACATTTTTGAACTAGTTTCTTACGTAGCTACTTAAATAATAAATGGCGCCCAATAATTTAACTTTTTTTTAACAAAATGAAATATCCTCCAAAAATGGAATAATCCCCCAAAAAATTAAAAAAGCAATAATGTTTAAACTGTTTTAATTTTATTTCATTGGGGATTTTTTCATAAAGAAATAATTTCAATATTTAAATATTAAATAAACCCCCAAAAATTTAATTACCGTCAAACATTTTTACGTCATTTCTTGGATGTTATTTAATTTTTCCCTTTGGGCTTATTTCATGGGGGTTATCCGTAGCGCTGATAAATATATAGGTACATCTGCGATGATGTTTTTAAGAGAAATTTTTAAAAAGGAAATTTTTGCAAAAAAAATTCTCCGTTTCTGGCACGCAGCGAAAAAAGTCTTGCCACCCCTGCTCTATAGTATCCTTACTCTATGTTCGAAGTCATTTATTTATTTAAATTGAAAGAAAAACAAATGCCATTTTGTTTCTTTACAACACATGAAAAAAATAAATATAAAAGCAATAAAAAAATGAACATTAAAAAGTAAGAAATCAATAAAAAAATCTTTCGACAAAATGATAACTACATTTAGTAAAAATAAGCAAAACAGTATCGGTTAAATTTATTGGTTTTGTTTGTATATTATCCATGAATATGTTTAAACATTTTGTTGACTCTTTTTGGCTCTCCACTGGTATTTCGTACCAAGTTTTTTGGACACAATTCCCTAATTTTCTATTCTTTGCTTCAACTCTCCCCAAAGATTTTCAATAAATTCAAGTCCGAAAATTGGCTTGGCCAGTCAAGCAATATCACATGATTGTCTTGGTACCAGTCCTTTACCAAATTAAAAGTATGCTTCAGATTATTATCCTGCGTAAATGTCAATCTGAGTGGCGAAGTTTTTAGAATTTATAGAAGTACTTGTCAAGTTAATTCCAAATTCAAAGAGAAGTTCTTGCTCTCGCCTAGGAGCATTTAAAATATTAAAGAAAAAACAACAAAGTCCACAATTTGCTTTGTCATCTTTTTACTTTATTAACAAATTTAAAAAATTCTACAAATTCTACGATAGGTCCAATTATGAACCGATACAATCTAGAATAAATAAATAAGCTTTGTCCTTGGGATCATGTGAGTTAGCGAACTAAATTTCATTGAAATATCTTCGTATTTGTCGAGCTGCAGTGTGTAAAAAAGCCAATTTTAGGGGGGGCCTTATATGGGCACTAGGTCTAAACACGTGCCGATTTTAACCAAAATCAATAGGCTTCATCCTAGGGACGACATAGGTCTGTGTACCAAATTTCATAACTTAATATTTGCAACCTGTAGAGTGCGCACAAGAATGCATGGACAGACAGACGGACGGACATCGATAAATCGAAACAAAAAGTGATTTTGAGTCGATCGGTATACTAAAAGGTCAGTCCTATATTTTTTGGTGTTACAAACATTAGCACAAACTTATTATACCCTCTCCACGCAGTGGTGTAGGGTATAATTATTTTTCAACTAAGATATCACTACAAAAACTTAAAATAACATCAATTCAAGAAAGTCATAGATTTTTATATGGACAGTAAAATAGGCGTACAAGAAAAAACTTTAAAATAAAACAATAATTTGCACATGAAAGTTCGTGTTTTAAATAAACGTTAAACCAGGCAATTAATAGCCCGTATATCCACCATTATTTTTAAGAACAGCTTGGATTCTCTTAGGCATATATGAAATTAACTTACGACAAGTCTCTACCGGGATATTGTACCATGATTTTTTTAATATTTTCCCATAATTCGTTTTTATTGTCGCTTCAATTCATCCCAAAGATTCTCTATAGGGTTAAGGTCAGGAGGCTGACTTGGCCATTCAACAACATTCAAAGTATGATCCCGGAACCATGCTCTCACCAATTTTGATGAGTGTTTGGGGTCATTATCCTGTTGGAATTTTCCTTAGAATACTCTCGCGATCATATGATTAGAACCACTTAATTTTCTTTATTTAGTAGGCCACATCTTTTTAAATTTTTTGTCGACAGCTAAAATTTTTCTACTATCGGAAAGAGCATTTTCTTAGGATATAAAAATAATAACAACAACATAAAAATTTAATGCAACAATATTTTAAAGGTCCTTTTCCAAAAAAAAAGGACAAAAAAATACAAAATTTTCGGTTCATATGAAAATAAACCACTTTGCATTTTTAAATTTTTTGCAAGAAGTTGGATTTGATTTATACATAAAACTATTTGTATTAGAAAAATATTACTTTCTAATAAACATTAGTGAAAAATGGGCAGGAAAAGTATTTTAAATATAGCGGAAAGAGCCAAAATCGATGTTTATCGTTCGCAGGGATATTCCTATCGGGACATTGCACGGGAGATTGGGCGAAGTCACAAAACTGTGCTCGGATACTTAAAAGATACTGAAGAAAAGAATTACAAAGGAAGGATTCCAACCGAAAAGAGAAAAATCTTGAGAATTACGTCAAACTCTGCTCTTTCAGCACCAAAAATCAGGTATCAAGCTGGTATCCAGGCAAGTATCTCAACGGTGAAAAGAGCGGTCACAAGCTGTGAACACCTGAAATTAAAAAACGGAAGAAAAAACCGCCGCTGAATAATGTATGCAAAGAAATCGATTACAATTTGCTAGAGAGCATATGACATGGAATATTCAAGTAAAAGGCCATGTTAATGATTGGCGAACTGTGGTTTTTGGTGACGAAAAGAAATTTAATTTGGACGGCCCAGATGGCTACAATTATTATTTTCACGATATGATAAAAGAGGAACTATTTTTAAATCGCCATCACAGCAGAGAGGGTGGAGTTATGGTCTGGGGTGCTATAACGTATTATGGCACAATCGATTTAGAATTTCAAAGTGCAAAAATGACTGGGGAAACTTACAACAAGACTCTGTTAAGATCAGCTTTCCCAAAAGTAAATGATATTTTTGGACCAATTCCATGGATTATGCAACAAGATAATGCTCTTATACATAATGCCAGAGTTGTAAAAGAATTTATTTTAAGCCAAAATGTTCGTCTTCTTAATTGGCCACCATATTCTACCGACCTAAACATAATTGAAAATGTTTTGGGTTGGCTTTGCCGCAAGGTTTATGACGGGGGAAGACAAAACGACGGTAAGGAATCTCTAATTCAAGCCATTAAGGACTCCTGGAATGACATTTCCTTGGAATATTACACTCAAAAAAATAAGCTAGTAGAAAAATTAGTAAAATGTCTTGTATATCAAGTGTACTAGTTTTCAGCAATTTTTTTTTTTGTAAAATAGGACTCCTGGAATGACATTTCTTTGGACTATTACACTCAAAAAAATAAGTTAGTAGAAAAATTAGTAAAATGTCTTGTATATCAAGTGTACTAGTTTTCAGCAATTTTTTTTTTTGTAAAATAGGACTCCTGGAATGACATTTCTTTGGACTATTACACTCAAAAAAATAAGTTAGTAGAAAAATTAGTAAAATGTCTTGTATATCAAGTGTACTAGTTTTCAGCAATTTTTTTGCTAAAATTCCGTTTTCAGCTAAAGTTTTATTCATATTTTTTCAACACTAAACTAATTTTGAACTAATGTTTTACTAATTTATTTTACTACAAAAATTGTGCTGATAACAGCATTTATAACGTGCAAGACAACCAGATAGACAAGAAGTAGATGTCGCAGCTTGTCTGGATGTAGTACAGACAATTTCTATATTTAAATTTTCAGCCAATAAATTAACTAAAGTAAAATTTCGCTACAAATTTTTTGAGTTTTTTTCAGTCTACTAACATTCAGCAAAAAGTTTAGTGATTTTAGCAAGGATTTTTTTCATTTGCAATCGACTAAGTGTTAGCAAAACTTTTGCTGAAGATTACTATATTTTTGGTAAAAATTAGCTCGCCGATTTTCAGCAAAACTTTTGCTGAAATTACCAACTTTTTTGCAAGCACGCTCCTGAATAAAAATTTGCTGACACAACAACATTTTTGCTGACTTTACTGACTTTTTTTTTAGTGTAAAAGTCACTTTATGATTCAATAAAAAACTGTATGTTTGAAGTTATTTTAAACAAGGGAGGTAGCACCCATTATTAAAATATGTAAAATATTATCAATAAACTTGATATTAATGGTTCTTATTATTAAATTACAAAAAAGTACATTTTTAGTTAAAATTAGTTAAATGGGTAATGGAAATTTTTTTCGTCTTTTTCTGGAAAAGGGACTTTAAACTACTGTTGAAACTAACTTTATTTTTCGATGTTGATATTTTTGTGATCTCAACTAAATACACTTTCCGATGGTAGAAAAATTTTCGCCTACTAAAACAAAAAAATTAAGTGGTTCTAATCATCTGAATTTTAGTTATATTTAAGCTAACTTTTAGTTAATTGAAAATAACAAATTGTACTGTAAAATCTGCAGAAAATTTTGCCAAATATTAATAGACAAAAAATAGCAAACGTAAACTGTTATATCAAAAAAATGTTTGCTATTTTTAAGCTAAATTTAGTTGAATGCAAATAGCAGTCTATACTGCCAAAAATCAGCAGAAATATTTGCTAAAAAAAAAGTTGTAAACTGCTGTTTTCAAAAAGCTTGAATTTTACTTACATTAAAAAAAAATCGAAAAAAACTTAGAAAATTTAAATTTTTTTTGGACTACTTATTATTTAGCAAATTTTTTTGCTGATTTTAGCAGGTTAATTTGCTATTTTCCATTTACAAAAATTTAACTGAAATAACCAAAATTCTGTACATTTAACAGTTTTAATTATGCTGTTCTTATTTTACTAGTATTTAGCAAAAAAATCTGCTAATTTCAGCAGCTTTTTTCTGCAGCATCATTTTTAACTAATTTTTAGTAAATTTTTCTGCTATTTTTATATATTTATTTCTATTCGTGTAGTCTAGTACATCATAATCAAGCAAAAACTCGATTTAATTTTTTTTTTTTTTGTTATGCCCTTTTTCATTTTAAGTGACGATATGCAAAAAACATGCAGTTTTGGCAAAATACATATGCAACTACAAATCGATTCAATTTTGTTTTAAATTTGATGATTCGGATAACTGTTTAGTCCATGTTAGTTTTGGACTATCAAGAAAAAACATGCATTTCCACGGAATTCCTTGCCCTAGTTATAAATTATTTCTTTAAAGTAGACGCAACTAGGGATGCCGAACGGGACTGGTTTTTACAAATCCCGGGATTCGGGATTTTGAAAATTGAAATCCCGGGATCCCGGGATTTTTCGGGATCCCGGGATTTATCGGGATCCCGGGATTTTTCGGGATTTCGGGATTTTTCGGGGTTTCGGGATTTTCCTGTTTCATTATATTTTTAATTTTAAAAATAAATAGCTGAAATAAACCCTACAAATTAAAATAATTCATTACAAATCTACTTATTTATTTCTTGTAGTATAAAAAAATAAACAAATTAATCCGGATTCACTATGCTGGAGTGTTCAACGCCGCAGAGTGGAGTAGACAAAAGTACATTTAACATGATACAAAAAATATAGATGTGGGAAAAAGAAAGAAACAAAATCAGCTCAGAGTGGAGTACTACAGCATTGTGAATCAGGCTTTAAACGAAAGTACACCCATAGAAATAAGTGCGTAAAAATAGCAGAAAAAGTTACTAGTAATTAGCAAAAAAGTTTCGCCATAAAAACTACCGAAATCAGCAGAACGTGTTTGCTAAATAATTGTTAAATTTCCGAAATATAAGTAATATACTTATAAGGTTAATTCAATTAATTACAAATTACAATTTATCTCTGAAACTTCTGAGAAAAAACTTTTTAATTAAAAGTAGCAAAAAACACAGCTATGTCTACAAATTTTTAGTTATATTTGTCTAAAATTAATTGATTGGCCATACAAACCTCTCTGCTGAAATCATCAAAAATATTAAGTGATATATTGCATTCTTTAAGTGTACTAATATAAAATATTGAGCACATATCTCTGCTGATTTCAGAAAGGTAGATGGTTAGGTTTTACTAAATACTTTAACAAAAATGTTCTGTTTTTGGTACACTAATATTTGGTAAAATTATTTTGCATGAAGTTAAGATTTCAGTAAATCATCAATAAAATAAATAAAAACATGTCCGTTAAAAGATTGAATAAATTCGAATTACGGTTTTTAATAGTTTTAAAACTGAATAAAATTTTTTAAATTATTTAGGTTTATATTCAGATCTATTTAATGTGTGACAAGGTTTTCTAGCCAAGAATCGGACTATACTTTCCCAAAGGTTTTAGACATGCTGAATCCGATTATGATCAAAATAAATTTCTGGAAGTTATAGGACCTCAAATGTACCCAAAAACGTGTTTTTGCACTTCTAGGTCAGATTCGGATTCAGCACGTCTAAAACCGTCGGAAAAGTAAGTCTGATTCTTGGTTAGAAAATTTTATCAAATTTTGTCGGCCTGTGTTATTTACGAATAGTAGAAATTAGTTTTTTTTTAATAAAATTTAATAAGATATTAGATTTTTAAGTGATTTAGGTCGAATATAACAATAAAAATAAATACAAAAACTGATAAAATATGCCAAATAAAGAATTCGGAAATCCCGGGATTTTTTCAAGAACAATCCCGGGATTTCGGGATTCGTAAATCCCGAAAATCCCGGGATTTTCGGGATCGGGATTTCGGGATCGGTATCCCTAGACGCAACTTCCTTTAATTGTTTTCACGTGCAATGAAAAACTTTTATATAAATGAAATTTATTTATACCTACTAAAAACACAACTACATACATATAAAAATAAAAACAAAATATCACTTTATTAGCCCATTCAAACAAGAATAATACGGTTGGTATTTACGTCATTGTAATTAGTGTAGATAGAAAGAGCTAAATGCAAAAAAAACCCCAATTGGAAAAGGGATGAATGTGGTGTCGAAAGTTATGCAATGTTTTTGAGTACAATAAACGAAAGGGACGTAAGTATTTCTCATAAACTAGCAGAAAATGCTGGACTCTAATTATGTATCTTTTTAACTCCATAAGATAGTCAAATGACACACAAATCATTATCGTTTCAGAAATATGAATGAAAAAATTTTAGTTGTTTTAGTGTTATACTGCATTTAGACTAAGTAAAAACCAGCTGGTTTTTGTACAAAACTAAATTACAAACACCAAGTCATTTACACTGGCTATTTAGTTTATCACACACTTTCACTTTATTATTACACATTTATCTTTCTTTTTTTATTGTTAAATTAATGCAAAAAAATTATTAATACATTTAAAAATTAACACACAATTTCAAACTAAAATAGAAATATTATTAAAAAACTAAAAAATATTTTTTTGACACTTGCTTTACTTCTACACTCATACAAATAAGTCCGTAAAAATAGCAGAAAAAGTTACTAAAAATTAGTTAAAAATGATGCTGCAGAAAAAAACTGCTAATATTAGCAGAATCAGTTTGCTAAATATTAATAAAATGAAAACAGCAAAAAAAACTGTTAAATTTACAGAATTTTAGTAATATTTGAGCTAAATTTTTGTGAATTGCAAATAACAATTTAACTTGCTGAAATCAGCAAAAAAATTGCTAAATAATAACAGAATGAAAATAGCAAAAAAAAAAAACTGTTAGATCTACAAAATTTTTGCTAAAATTTTCTGAAATCAACAAAACTTTTGCAGATTACTAGTGGACTGGAAAAAGGTACAAAAGGAGCAAATGAAATGAAAATTAATAAATAAAAAATAAATGTGTATTTAAAAACATACTTGGGACCAGTTTATTGAATGTGTAAATTAATTGAAATTTTTTCAATTGGCATTGTTCAATGCCGAAATGCCCATTTATAATTGATGAAAGAAGTATATGTTTTCATGTTTTAATAAAAGAATAAATTAAGAAAAAAAATTAAAAATTCTCGTATTTCTTATATTTTTTACATTACAATGCTTTTTCTTCAATTATGTGTACATTTTATTACCATTGTTTTCATCAATGCTAATTGAAAAAAATTTCATTGGCATTGAATGGCGATGAAATTTGTTGGCATTGACATTGAGATAAAGTAATGCCAATTATATTTCAATGCCAATGAAAATTTCCCAAGAATGATTTTTTGTAAAAGTGGTAATATTTATAGACAATAATATGTTAACCATAACAAAATGTATTTCAGAGACCCTTCTTTTGATTTTCATTGTTTGCTGATCGGATATGTACTTCCGAATTTATTTGAGTTTCCATTTTCACCTCTAAAGCTCCACCCACAGGAAAGAAGGTGTGGCCGATTAAAAATATTGTATTCTTTAAATAAGCTTAATAACTACAATATTGGGGGAAAAATTAGTGTCATCCCCGTAAACTCCACTTGCTCCCCAGAGATACTTTTAATCACAATTTTCATATTAAAATGGTTCGTCCAAAATAAACCTTGATCTTTAAAAATTAATGTATTAGGATAAATAGAAACTTTTCACATAAATTTTAATAATTTAGATATTTTATTAGGACAAATTTTCAACCATTTCAATTTAGTTTTATTTAAAAAACTTTTTGCATTATTTTTCGCGAGTTAAAAATATGCAGTAATTTTTATGAGTCATTTAACACTCTGTTTATAAGCGCTCCAAAATTGGTGGTTTAGTTTACAAAAAATTTGTAAAATTAGCAAATCTTCTGTTAAAAATTAGTAACTAAAATTCAGCAAAATACTGTAAAGTTAGCAAATTTATTGTTAAAAATTAGTAACTAAATTCAGCAAATAAAAAATAGCAAAAAAATTTGTAAGTTAGTAATGTGGAGGTAGCAAAAAAATTAACTAAAAATTTAATTTTAACTAAAAATTAGTTAAAAATTTGTTAAGTTGAAGTACTAACAGTTTTACTAACTTTTCTACAAACTTTTTTCTATGAGTGTATATATGTAGGCCGCTTTACATATAACTGATTAGATTTATAAATCAAGTAAGTTTCGTGGTCAAAACGATAATTATTTAGGTGTCATTTCACCAGTGGGTATCTAGCCAACTCGTCTCGCTCAAACCTCGCTCTATTTATTTAATCGCATTTTTTATAAATACACTCAAAAAATAAATCAACAAAGTCAGCAAATTTTTAGTCAGGAGTGTGCTTGCAAAAAAGTTGGTAATTTCAGCAAAAGGTTTGCTGAAAATTCACGAGCTGATTTTCACCAAAAAAATAGTATTCTTCAGCAAAAGTTTTGCTAACACTTAGTCGATTGCAAATGAAAAAAATCCTTGCTAAAATCACTAAACTGTTTGCTGAATATTAGAAGACTGAAAAAAACTCAAAAAATTTGTAGAGAAATTTTACTTTAGTTAATTTATTTGCTAAAAATTTAAATATAGAAATTGTGTAGTTGTTTTTTTTTTAATAATCATTTCCGTTGTCTGTAATACATCTAGACAAGCTGCGAAATCTACATCTTGGCTATCTGGTTGTCGTCCACGCTATAAATGCGGTTATCAGCACAATTTTTGTAGCAAAATAAATTAGTAAAACATTAGTTCAAAATTAGTTTAGTGCTAAAAAAATATAACTAACACTAAAAAAATTGCTGAAAACTAGTACACTTCATATGCGAGATGTTTTACTAATTTTTCTACTAACTTTTTTTTTTTAGTGTAGTTTCTTTTGCATTTTTCTTTTTTTGAGTTTGGGCCGAGTTCGCTAATTATCGAGAAAAGTGCAGTCTTTGATTTCACTATTGTGTATCATTAAAGATACAGATACGCGTAACTCGATTCGAAAAAAAATTTTCGAATTCTTAAATCTTGCAAATATTGTTAAAAATATAATTCTGTATAAAAATTCTACTTTTTAATTTACTTTAGCTGTGTTTGTGTGACTCTCTATCAGTGTTATCAAGAACGATTTTGATAGTTTTTCAACGTATTCCGGCTTTCTACTGTCAAAATTGTTCGAGATATCATTGATAGGAATGCCGCACAAACGCAGATATTATCCTAAACATGTACACTAAACATAAAAATTCAAAAAGTAAGATTTTTTTACGAAAGGAACAAAATTTACGAATTCGAACATTTTTTTTTTCGAATCGAGTTACGCGGTAACCCCCCTGATCTTTAAAAGTCCCTAATAATTTTCGGTGTGAGATACAGTTAAATAAGTTTTTGTTAGTTTAAATTTCTTCCCCGGTATAAAATTTAAATTTCCATAGAAAAAAATGATGCAGTTTAACGGAATAAAAATGAAGTTGGATATAATTAAAATCCAATTGGAGAAAGAGTTCAATGTAAGCTACAATTATTTATAACTTTACTAAAACACAAAAAAAAAAAACTAAATCATTAAAATGCATTCTACAAACAAGTCGAACTTAATATAACACTTTATGTTAAATAAAACTTATTGTTAAAAACAAATTACAGTAAAACTCACTAAAGACGAACTCCGGGGGACTAGACAAATTGGTTCGTTGTAAGCGAGGTTCTTATTAAAAGGGGGAAAATTTATTTAAAATGTTCTAATTATCCACAAAATATTTAAATTTCCTTGAAACAACTTTAAAAATTTTACAATTTTTTCGTATTAAAAGTGGAAAATTGTATATAAATTTCTTTGTGGGGTCATCACAAACAGTTCGTTTTAACCGAGTGTTCGTGTTATGCGAGTTCGTATTAACCGATGTTTTTTATATTGAAATTGTTGCCAAAACTTCGGGACTTCTAAATTAGTACGTATTAATCGAGAATTCATCTTATCCGAGTTCGTATTAAGCTAGTTGTACTGTAGTATTTCCTTAAAATAAGACAAGTTTAAAAAATTAAACGTAAATAAAATTAAGGCATAAAAAGATATGAACAGTTTTGAAAATTAGTAACAATTTTCAAGTGATGTGTATATTTTTTACAAAATGATAAATTTTGACTTTATTTATTATTAACCCTTTCACTACCGTATTCTAAGTTATTTTTTCGTATAGATTTAATACTCATAAGCCCAGAAAATTTTTTTGTTTAGTTCTAGTATCCTTCAGAAGGAAGTTATGTCCTGGGATTATATGTCCCACTGGATTTTTTGAACAACGTAAAATAGGACCAAATATGTTTAACGAGGTTTTAAATATTGTATGGGATGTATGATCCCCATGGTAGTAAGAGGGTTAAAGTACATTTACATGCGGAAGAGTGTTCCCGAGAGAAGTTACGAAGTAACATGTCTGTATTAGGGATGCCGAACGGGACTGGTTTTTACAAACCCCGGTATACGGGATTTTGAAAATTGAAATCCCGGGATCCCGGGATTTTTCGGGGTTTCGGGATTTTCCTGTTTCATTATATTTTTAATTTTAAAAATTAATAGCTGAACTAAACCCTACAAATTAAAAGAATTCATTATAAATCTACTTATTTATTTCTTGTTTAACCACAGGCTGACATTCCCGCTCACGCTGCAAAAATCGTTCTCTTGGGTTTTGTATGTGCAGATTACGAAGGTTCAGTATGGGAAATTTGCTCAAATTCCAAAACAAATAGGGGAAATTTGTTTTGAAATCAAAGAATTCCTCTCAGTTTGCAGGCAAATTTGCTTTGAAATCAGGCAAATTTGCTCAAAAGAGAGGGAAATTCTCTCAATGGGGAGCCCGTTACCGAACCTTTGCAATCTGCACAAAATTTTGTTGGGGCCGTGAGGTTAAGCGTCCCACCATAGAGTAAGGATACTATAGAGGGACAAAAAACAAAATTTTGTGCAGATTAATATAAAATATTGAGCACATATCTCTCTGCTGGTTTAAGAAAGATTGTTAGATTTTACTAAATACTTCAACAAAAATTTTCTGATTTTGGTAAACTAATATTCAGCAAAATTATTTTGCATAAAAGACTAAATAAATCCGAATTACGATTTTTAAAAATTTACAAGCTGAATAAAAATTTTTAAATTATTAAGGTTTTTATTCAGATCTATTTATTGTGTAATCTATTTTAATCTATTACACATGCCGACAAGGTTGTCTAACCAAGAATCAGACTTACTTACTGAAGGTTTTAGACTTACTGAATCCAAATCTGACCTCAGAGTAGTCCTATTCGAGATATTCTAAACTAAATGTGCAAAAAACACGTTTTTTTGGGTACTTTTGAGGTCCTGAAACTTCCAGAAACGTTTTCAAAAAGATCGTTACGGTATCTAAAAGTGCTATCCCTCCCCTACAAAATCCATTTTGAATCTGTACACCTGTTGCACGTGCAATGGGTTAAAGGTGCTAAATATATGTCTACGTTCCGATTTATAATTTTATTCTTATATAATAAAAATCCGCCATTGTGATTTTTTTAAAATTAACATCGAATTTATAATCAGGAAAAAACCTCCAAGTAACAAGAATCAAACAAATCCCATAAATTTTTTAAATATCGGAAAAGTATAGTCTGATTCTTGGTTAGAAAATTTCATCAAATTTTGTCGGCCTGTGTTTTTTTTTTTTTGAATACCTATATTCGAATATAACAATAAAAACAAATACAAAAAGTGATAAAATATGCCAAATAATAAAATCGGAAATCCCGGGATTTTTTTCAAGAACAATCCCGGGATTTCGTGATTTGTAAATCCCGAAAATCCCGGGAATTTCGGGATCGGTATCCCTAATCTGTATTAATCTATGAAATGTAATCTCTAGATATTTGACAGATTTCGTCATATACATATTTAATTTAACCCTTAAATGCATGGTGTAGCTATTTGGCAACATACCGGTTTTTTAATAAAAAAAAAAACCCCCACTTGATGCACAAAACTGCATTTTTGAGCATTAGGGGTCACCTTCTGTACATAGTGTTCCTATAGTTTAGCGCAGAATTTTTAAACAGTTAGAGTAAAAATCTTGGTTTTGCTCTGTATTTTTGTGAAAAATCTAAAACATGAGTTTTTTTTACAAAAAGTGTACTATTCAAAAATATTTTTTTAAATATTTAAAGTGGTATTCTCGCAATAAAATTCATTTTGGCGACAATAAATGTATAAATTATAGTTTATAGATTTTTTTGTTTTTTTTTCATACAATTTAGCTATTTGGCAAAAAACCATATTTTTCAATAAAAATCACCTTTTTTAAAAAATATTTTTTTTTTTGTATTTTTCTTGATCTGTACACGCCTTTAGAAATCACATATAAAAAAATTGGTTAAAATTGAAGAGATCATGCATTTAAAATTAATTAACATTTTCTTGCCATTCCCGGGATTTAAATCCGTTTTGTTTTTGTCTTAGAAAAACAAATTACTGTTGAAAATAAAAGAAATTGCATATAATCAAACCCTTGACAGATAGAGATGGTAATTTTGCGATATAAATTAGTGATTGCAATATTAAAAACAAAAAATTTTTTTTAAATCTACATAATTCCTGTCTTGTATGGATGTACATGGTATGTACATATGTATATGCCCCCTTTACATTTATAAAGAAAATTGCAACCACAATAACAAAATTCAAAAAAATTTTATAAATAAAAAACACAATAAATGATCATACAAAAAGAAAGCAAAAAAGAGAGAGATCAATAAACAACAACAGTAAGAGTAAAAAAATTGTGAAACAATTATGTTTTTACCTTAAATGCACAAGAGTGAAAGAGTTAACTATATAACCAAAAGAGTAAACAAACAAAATTTTCTTTTGTCTTTTAACAAAATAACAATACCAAAATCAAAATAGAAATTATAATAAAAGCAATGCACAATTTCTGTCTCTGCCAAAGATAGAGATTATATATTGAAACATTAAACATAACCATATGATTTATATCTTAATAAAAGTCTACATAAACCAACATAAACATCATTTATAAAAAACAACAAGTAAACAAAAGTGAACAATTAACTAGCAACACGTGAATAGAAACATAATAATTACATAAAGAATATAGAGCATAAATAAATGCAAAAACAAGAGAAACAAATAGAGCTGGAATCAGTGGTGTCAGATGTGACGATTTTACGTCATTTTGACGATTTTTTTAGTCAAAATTTTACAAATGACGATTGACGATTTTTGAATTAAAACTCCACATGTTTTGACGATTTAGGAAAATTTCTTACTTTTGAACGAATTTTAAGCAAAATTATAAAGAAAAAGGAATTCGCAATATTCAGAAATTTCTTTATTTATTTTAAAAGCATTTTTACAAACATACATGTTTTCTCTTTCTTTTAAGTCTCATAACTCCTATAAAATTTTCATTATGAAAGAGAAAACATACATGTTTGTTAACCCTTTCGCTATATTGTTGCCATATGAAATCATAAACTTAGGGTGGATCTGGCAACCTCCATATTAGAGAAACGATTTGGATTTTAATTGATAATTGTTTTTTAATGTCTTGCAGATCATTTGCAATAAAAATTTCCAAATAATTATCGGCACATGGTTGCCATATTTCCTTCTGAAAAAAGCATTTTTTTATGTTTTTTTTTTTTGCAATTTTTGATCTTTAGTTATTACAAAATACATGAAATGCCCATTTTCCAAATTTCTTTGTCTGGTTTTATTAGGAGAGCTTCAGGGTTCATAGGAATATTCAGAAAATTGTTTGTCCAACAATATATTTTTTCAAAATTTGACCGATCGTTACATGAAGATTGCGTCTATATAAAATGACAAATTTACAGATATTTGTCTGTTTTTTTAATTTTGGTATGAAATTTGACATTTTAGCTCTAAAAATAATTCAATTTAGTAAAAATATTTATACCAGGGTTGCCATATAAAAATTTTAAGAAGCGGTCCAAAATTTGGATTTTTTCAAAAGTTCTTAAAATTCGCGCTTTAAAGGTTTTCGAAAACTTCATTTTATTTTGAATAGAGTTTTGTCGTGGAAATAATACAAAATTTAAAATTAGAAAAAATCTTAACACGTTTGGGAGCAGCAGCGTGTTAAAACTTGAATTTTTAGGCAAAATTTCTCCGCTAGGAGGCGCGATAAAGCTATAAAAACAAAACAAAGGTATTTCCTAGGCATAGGTTTATATTTCCACAAACTTTGGTCAAAAACTATTTAGCCAATCAAAATCTGTACCGAAAGGGTTAAAATGCTTTTAAAATAAAAATAGAAATTTCTGAAATACATTTGGAAAAACTTGAAATGCAATTAGAATTTTATTAAATACATTTGCAAAATTTTGGAATATAAATAGAGTCTGATTTCTGATTTCTGAAATACAATTTTTGGATAATTTTGAAACATTTTAGACAATTTTAAAATATATTTTAAATAAATTTGGAAAATTTTAAAACATTTTTGAAATATATTTGGAACTTTTTTAAATAAAACTGAAAATGGTATAGAGTTTTTATGATATTTAGCTGATGACGATTTCTTGACGATTTTTCATAAAATTGTTGACGATTTTGACGATTTATTTTTACATTTTTGGCGATTTTTGATCAAAAAGGTCTAACACCACTGGCTGGAATAGTAGGAAAAAATATATCAAGGTTGTCTATTTTTGTCGACGAAAAAATCAGCTGTATGTAACCAGAGCTTTGAAGAATTAATTCCTTTTTGAATGAATTCACTACCAATCGAATTCAATTTTCTCTACAATTGAATGAATTCCTTTTCTTAAGTAATTCACTGAATTCGTTCAACTGAATGCGTTCATCAAACAACAAATTCAAAGAATTAATTCAATTGCAATAGTTCTTTTTATTAAATCAAATGAATTAATTCACCGGTGAACGCGTTCAATTTTATAAATCGAACGGAAAAAAGTGAATTAATTCGTTACTGAATTAATTCACTACTGAATTCGTTCAATTTCATTTTCGTTCAGTGAATTAAAAAAAATAAAATTACGTTCAGTGAATTAAAAAAAAAATAATAAGTTCACTGAATTGAAAAAAAAATAAAATAAGTTCACTGAATTGAAAAAAAATAAAATAAGTTCACTGAATTCAAAAAATAGTTCACTGAATAGTAAATAAGTTCACTGAATAGTAAAAATTAACAAATTAGAAACCGGATGCTGTTTACCAACCTACATGATTCAAAAATAAAGCCTTTTACTATTAAAAATAAAAACTTTACAGATATAGATAAATTTGGAAAAAAATATAACTATATAACTAGTTTGAAAAATTAATAGTTATATTTTTTTTCCAAATTTATCTATATCTGTAAAGTTTTTATTTTTAATAGTAAAAGGATTTATTTTTGAATCATGTAGGTTGATAAACAGCATCCGGTTTCTATTTTGTTTATTTTTACTAGCACACGCTGTAAAATTGCTTATTTAAAAAATTTATTTCTAGATTATTGTTTTCTTCTACTGAACGGCAGAAAACAGGCTTTGAATTCAGTGAACTTATTTTTTTTTTTTTCAATTCAGTGAACTTATTTTATTTTTTTTTTCAATTCAGTGAACTTATTATTTTTTTTTTAATTCACTGAACGTAATTTTATTTTTTTTTAATTCACTGAACGTAATTTTATTTTTTTTAATTCACTGAACGAAAATGAAATTGAACGAATTCAGTAGTGAATTAATTCAATAAGGAATTAATTCACCAGTGAATTAATTCTTTTGATTTAATAAAAAGAACTATTGCAATTGAATTAATTCGTAACAAAATAAATCGAACGAAAGCAAATATGAATTAATTCCATTCAATATATATTGCTTAGTGAATTAATTCATCGAATTTTTAATTCAGAATTGAAAAATTGAATTAAGGAATTAATTCTTCAAAGCTCTGTATGTAACAATTTAAATCGCTAGAATTTTTTAGACTTGTATAAATAATACCTGAGAGCTATGAATTATACAACTACATAATTTCAAAGTTAGTTTTACAATTTTGTAGTGTAATATTAGGGGTTTTCATATAAACTTGTATTCTACTCGTAAACGGTGTAAACCTGATATGTTCATGAGTTTAATGTCAAACTCCATACATAAAAAATATGGTTTGTATTTTTACAAGGGTTACAAGGAATTTGCGAGTTTATATGAAAACCCCTATTTAAATATTTTTGTAAAATATATACAGTGGCTCACAGTTTATTTCAACCAGCACCTATTCAGAAGTAAAATTGGGTATAATTTGTAAACAAAACGAAATATCAAAATAATGCGTGGGTTGGTAGAGTATTTTCACAACTTAAAAAAGGGACTTTATTCAGTCTCAAGGATACATTTTTTAAAACCTACAAACAAAAGACCAAGGTTGGTTACCGAAACGAATAACGGTAAGGGTAACGGTAACGGTATCGGATTTAATTTTTTTAGGTAACGGTAAAGGTAACGGTATTTAAGACTGTTTCGGTAACGGTATACCGTTACCGAAACAGCAATACCGGTACGTACCGGTATTAAAAATTATGTTAAAAACAGATAGAAACAAGTAAAAATATGGCATATTTTTAATTTTAAGTACTAAAAATACAGATTTTAAGCTATAAATTCAATACTGGTAGTTTTAATAAGTAATATTATTATCTATAAATTTTTTTTTGTAAAAAAACACTCAAGATTATAAAATATAAAATAAAAAAATTGTAATTTTTATATAAAATAATAAATACCGGTAAAATACCGGTAACTACCCATAAAAATAACGGTATCGGTAACGATAACGGTATTTTTAATTTTTTTTAGAGGTATCGATAACGGTAACGGTATTCAATTTGAAACGGTATTTTAGCGATAACGGTATTATAACGATAACGGTAACAAACCTTGCAAAAGACTAAAAGCAAAGATATATAAATAGTAACAACTTATTTCAACCAATTAACATAAACAATGATTAAAGCAAAAATATAATATTTTTTGTACTTCCAAAACTTAGTATGGCCTCCTTTTTGATTTATAACTGCTTTCCGCCTTCTTTGCATCGAATACCACTAATTTTGGAGTAGTTTGCAGAGTAATTTTGGAGCATTCTTCCATTAACGCAGCTTTAAGGACATTTTTGTTGGAAATCTCGTGCTGGCGGAGGTATTGATCCAAATTTTCCATATATTTATGCAATTTAGGCCAGTGCACGTAATAGTATCCCCGAGTGCTTTCAAACTGTACACATAAGCTGGCTTACAGGGTATGGCCCTATTTTATTGACCCACAAGCCAATATACTTCGTATGTACACACAAGTATAGTGGCATGTAAGTTAGAAAATTTTTTTGGAAAATTTCATATATTTTAAATTTCATATACAATTGTTATACACAAGTACCCCATATCGGTAGTGCACACAATGTGAAGTACACGAAATTACATTGTTTACACGTTTTTCTAAAAAAATCAATCTTTTTAGTTTTAGCAAATTTTTACTAAAAATTAAAACAGAAAGTGCGAAATTTTTTTGATTAAGTAGCATGAGATGTTTACTAATGGGATAAATTAAAAAATTAGACATTCCATTCATAGTAGATTATTTAGTAACGAAATCCTTAAAAAAGAAAAAATTCAAGCTGAAATGCATGTATCGAGTATATTACCGCAGGTGTCAAAACGTGCAATATATCAAATTAAAGGGCATATTTTATCCTTTTAAAATTTTGCAAAGAATAGCATTCAAACTTTTAATTTTGTATTCTTTTGCAAAAAGTTTATTATAAAATTTAATTTTCCTACAAATACGGTTTTGCAAACATTTCTTAAACTATATTGTTATGCTGTGTAATTAAACGTGTTGTGCGTACATTTATTATTGATAAATTTAAATTTTGCGCACATATTTTGTAAATTTACTAACATATAAAGTAATGCAAATATGTAGATATTGACATTTATACTGCATTTATGCTGAGCAAAAACGAGGTGGTTTTTGTACAAAACTAAATTACAATTATTTAGTTTTTCTTCGTCACATCACATTTTTATTACTTATATTTGTTTGTTTTTATTGCTAAATTAATGTAACAAAATTATTAATACATTTAAAAATTAATAACAACACACAATTTCAAAGTGAAATGGAACTATTCTTAAATATTTTTTTAGCACTTGTTTTACTTTTATATTCGTTGTAACAGAGTGTACCGAAATTTAACTATAAATGATAACGGGTGTGTCAAAAATGCACATTTCAGAAATTTTTACTTGGTTTTTGGCAAAAACCAGGTAAGAACTGGTTTTTAGTTTGCATGAAAATTTTATGGAAAAACTAAATTAATTTTGTAGTTTTCGGCTCAAGAACTAAAAATGGCCAAAAATTAGCTTTTGCCCAATCTAAATACACAATTACATTAATTCAAGAAATTATCAAATAAAAAAAAAATTTCCTAAAAATAAATTGATTTGTTACATATTTTTATTAAAACGTGTGCTAATGTTATCTGAGGTGGCATCAGCTTAACTAGTAATTGACAGTCGTGATAATTTTTTTTTTCGGTTCATATTATTTTTCCTTTCCAGGCTTGGTGCATTGCTGCTTAGTCAAAACCTTTTAAGTGATACCGCCAGTTTCCCTAGGGAAAAGTTCTCAAAATATGAGGCGTTTTCCATAGCAAAGTTGTCAAAAACTGACGAATTCTCTATGGGCTTCAGAAACAAATAATCAGAAAATATGTACCTTAGATTTTTAGGAGTGTGCAATAAGAAAACTCCGAGATTCGGAGAACTTTTTCTAAAAGCAAAGCTTTAGATTGTGCTGAAAAACCAAAAAATTCTGAGGACTTTTTCCTATAGAAAAATTCTTAGACTATGAGGACTTTTGCCAACAGAAAAACCTGAAAAATTCTTAGACTCTGAGGACTTTTGCCAACAGAAAACCCTGACTTTTTCCAAAAAAATAAACTTCAGATGACCCTGAGTAATTTTTCCTTAAGAAAAACGATTTAATTCTGAACACTTTTCCAGTTTCTGAGGACCTGCCTATAAAAAAAATCCAGATTTCGGGAAATTGATTTCGTATGGACAGAATAAGAAACGGAGGGACATCGATAAATAGGCTTGGCAAGTGATTCTAAGTCGATTGGTATACTATTAGGCAAGGTGTTGTAATTTATAAAAACATACTCCCTAAAGCTGAGTTTATATCTTGCACCGAAATCTCGAGATTTCGATATTCACCACTCTGAAAAAGCAATGACGGAAAGCTTATAGATGTTCAATTTTGAATAAAGTACAAACCACAGATTATATCAGACAGTTTTCAAAAAAAGTATTCTGTAACCGTATGGTTTTGTTTACATGGAACTCAAGTCAAGAGGGAGATAAAAATATAAAATCTCCATACATTTTGTATTGCGAATTTTTTGTATATATCTGTCTCTTTTTAGATTATTGTGCTTTATCTTTGGAGTTTTTCTTAAATTTTTGAGTTTTGTTTTACTCATTTTCTGTCGGCTGATATGCTGATTCATATCTGGTATAATCTATGGTACACTTATTTAGTTCTTATAAATACATGTGAAATACATTTTCGAAAAAATTAAAGTTTATACGCATATCTTCACTGTTTTATCAGAGTGATGAATATCGAAATCTGGGGGATTTCGGTGCAGATGTAAACGCAGCTTAAAATAGTCAAAGAACTGAGACAGGTTTATTATAGAGATTTTTCTCTTTAAAATATCCAAATAAGAAAATTTTATAATAAAAAGCGCTGGATCAAAATTGAAAAATGCTGAATTCGACAACAAAAATTGCGAATTAGCCACACTTATGTAAAAGAGAGTCTTAATAAGAGAGTTTTACAGTAACATAACTGTTTAAAATAAATATCGATGATTCCATTTTTAATTTAAAACAATTTTATAATTAAAATTAGAAAAGAACACAATAACTTACATTATTTTAAAGCAAAACAATATTGCAATTATGTTGGAGGATCTATTTATTCTGCAGTAGGTACTCAAATATTAAACACAAAATAAAAGACAAATATCACTGATTCCACTTAAACAGCGAAAGCTGTATGTAAATTTGTTAAAAAAAAAAACATTTTTTTTTTATTTATAAATTCTTTATAACTTATAAATTTATAATTATTTGGCGCTTTAAACTTATTTTTGTATATTGTGTATTTGTTAATAACTTTACTACACACTTTATTTTTACCAGAGACGCCGCGTCGTTTTAATTCTTAACTTTTTTAATATTCTTTTTTAATTATGTTTTAATCAACAACAAATAGACTTACAAAATTCGTTTTTAGTTTCGTGTTTGAAAAACACCGCGCGCGTTAGATTTGTGAAACAAAACAACAGAAAAAATAGAACACTGTTTTCTAAAACACACATAAAATAATAAAACGTTAAATTAACCGTAGTCGTAGTTCCTTTTGTCGTCGCTGTCCGCCACAGATGTTGCGCTTAGACATTTTTCCAACGAACTAAATGTTTGGGGAGTACTCATTTTGTCTTTTATTTTTTGTTCAGTGTGCTTTGTGCACATTTCGTTTGTAGCGTTTTGTCTGTGTATGTTTGTGTATGAGTGTGTTTGATGATGTTTGCAGGGCTGCCAGATAATTTTGATGAAAAATCGTCAGTTTTTACCAAAAAGTCGGCATTTTCGGCAATGTGATTTGAAAAAAAACGACACAAAAATATTGATTTGAATATTATTTAATTTACTTTTCTTAAAAAAATACATATGAAAATGATATTTCAATGTGCAATAAATCGTATATAAACATATCAGTTTAATAATAAAAAACGGTTTAAACTGCCTATAGACGACCAAGCATTCTGTACAGCATTCCGAATGTATCGATTCCGAATGGTTTGTAAAGCGGTGAAAAATATGTTTCACTCATTTAAAAATAATGACAACAAATGGCTGTTTTTATCACTTCATCTTGCAAACCATTCTGAATCGGTACTCTGAATATAGTTGTAAATTTTACAGCGAGCTTGACCGAAACATTTTTTGTTTGTCAAACTACCATTCGCATAAAAAAGTTTAGTGAGTTTAGTGAATTGATGAATTGAGATTTAAAAATCGAATTAAGAAATTATGTTTTTAAAACATAATTCCTTATAATAAAATGTATAATGCTTTTCAACAGATTATATAATACCCCTTTAGAAAAACGTGTAAGGCCACACAATGTAATCGATTTGGTGTACTTCATTTTGTTCGTACTTACGATATGGGATACCTGTGTATAACAATTGTATATGAAACACAAAATATTTGAAAATTTTCAAAAATTTTGTCTAACTTACATGCCACTATACTTGTGTGTACTTACGAAGTATATTGGCTTGTGGGCCATTACAATGCGGCCATACCCTGGGTAAAGTAAGCCAGCTTGTGTATAGAGTTTGAAAGCACTCGGAGATACTAGTAAGTACACACAAGTATCTCCTATAGCAGTTATCTTTACTACTAATATATACTACTCTGTATTAATAACTGTTTGTTAAATTTAACTGGACGCAGTTATCTGTACTACCAATATATGCTACTCTGTATTAATAACAAACGCCGTAAAAAATTCACTGACTTTGACATTTTACTTTCAGTGATCTTCAAAACAGCTGTTAAAAAATTGTTTATTTCATTCTAAAAAATTGATTATTTTTTGCAAAGTTGTGCCATTTGTTTTGTTTATAAATACATTATTATGTGTTTAGTTTTTATATCATAAAATTCAGTTTAAGAAAATTTTTTAACAATCATGTCTACCAACTTAGACAAAAATAAAGATGCTGATCCCTGGGTAGATCTCAATTTGGATGAAACTATTTTGAAAAATTTGCTAGACAAACCCTTGGAAGAACAGGACACAACACGTTTGCGTGATGGGGAACAACATAAAGGTTTTGATAACAATGTTGGAGATAGCTGGATATATCCAATTAATTTGTCCTGTCGAGCCTATCAATTGAGTATAGTACAGGCCGCTTTGTATCGTAATACCCTAGTGGTATTGCCCACCGGGTTGGGTAAGACATTTATAGCCGCGGTGGTAATGTATAATATATATCGATGGTATCCCAGAGGAAAAGTTATATTTATGGCACCCACCCGACCTTTGGTTAACCAACAAATTGAGGCCTGTCAAAAAATAATGCCATTTCCAAAAAAGGATACAGTAGAATTGACGGGCAAATTGCCAAGAGCAAAACGTTCAGAGTTGTGGAAAACCAAACGAGTATTCTTTGCTACACCCCAAGTGGTACAATCAGATATATTTGGTAGTCGTGTCCCAGCCGGAGAGGGAGAAGAAAACGATCAACCTTCGTTCGATGAACAATCTACCACCAATAAGACAGATTTTCCTTTTGATCTAGTCAAATTAATTGTTATAGATGAAGCTCATAAGGCTAAAGGAAAATATGCTTATACTGAAGTTACCCAGGCAATAGCTGAAAAAACTAAATATTTCCGTGTTTTAGCGCTATCAGCTACACCAGGTCGTACTATGGAAGATGTGGCCGAAGTGTGTCGTAATCTTTTTATATCCCACCTAGAAGTAAGATGGGATACTTCTATAGATGTTCTACCATATGTCCATAAAAAATCTATGGAAACTGTAGTAGTTTCTTTGGGAGAACAAATCCAAGATATACGTGAAAAACTTTTACAAATTGTCGATCCTTACCTACGGCAATTAATTGAAGCTGATATGCTTTCCGGTTCCCTTACCAATATTAATCGTAATTTTTTACTATACGAACAAAAACGCTTTCGTGATCGTTCTTTTCATAATGGTCGTCATCCTCAACACTCAATGATTAGTAGTAATTTTTCCATTTGCATTAGTTTATATCATGCCTTGGAATTATTAGATCGTCATGGTTTAAGAGTTTTTCTTAACAATTTCGAAGAAGATGAGGACGGCAAAGCAAAATTTGTCTTAAAAATGGATCGTCGTTTACGCGATTTAGTGGATAATTTAAAGCAGCAACTGGGACCTAATCCTTTTGATGTTCCGGCAGGTGCGATGACAAATGGTCAGATAGCTGAAATACCTAAAGATCTAGATTTTGGTCATCCAAAATTTGAAAAAGCTCGTGAATGTTTAGTTAAGCATTTCCAGGTGAGTGTGTCTAAATTAAACAAATTGTGATATATAACGCTCAGTCACGCTTATGAGAGTATTGTAAACAATTACAATCACAAAATTATCACAAAACGTAAAAATAACTAGAAAACTATGATGAAAAAATTAATCTCACGCACGAGTGTTTTATTCTTATCCTCCTCCAGTTTAAATACAAGAAGTATATTTTATTTAAAAAGGACCTTTTATTTAAAAAGTAGCTTTTATTCAAAAAGTAGCTGTTATTTAAAACGTACCTTTTATTTAAAAAGTACCTTTTATTAAAAAAGTAACTTTTATTAAAAAAGAACCTTTTATTAGAGTTGTGAAATTTCGATACTTTTTGAGTACTCAATACTACTCAACACTTTTCAATTGAGTACTCGATACTAGTCAATACTTTTAACGGTTTTTTTGAATTTAAAAATAAAAATGTTATGAATTCGTATTTATTAGGAAAAATAATAACAATTCAAATACACGTGTTAAATAACTATTGTTACTTACATTTTAATTAATTTAAAAAATTTTAAATAAATTAATTAAATAATTTTTCCCAAAAATTCGATATAAATTTCTTTGCTTCACAATAGAGTTGTATTTTCAGAGAATAACTATTGTTATTTACATTTTAATTAATTTAAAACATTTTAAATAAATTAATTAAATAATTTTTCCCAAAAATTCGTTACAAATTTCTTTGCTTCACAAATAGAGTTGTATTTTCAGATCTGTATTTTTAAAGTACTATTTTTAGAGTTGTATTTTCATACGATAAATACACATTTCTACGGAAAATTGCACCTTTAAAATTATTGAGTAGTACCGTTTTAGTATTGAGTACTCAAAAAAACAGTCAGTATTGAGTACTCAGTACCGGCATACTCAATACTTTCACAACTCTACCTTTTTAGAGTTGTAAAAGTATTGAGTATTCTGGTACTGAGTACTCAATACTGACTGTTTTTTTGAGTACTCAATACTAAAACGGTACTACTCAATACTTTTAAAGATGCAATTTTCCGTAGAAATGTGTATTTTTCGTATAAAAATATAACTCTAAAAATAGTACTCTAAAAATACAGATCTGAAAATACAACTCTATTTGTGAAGCAAAGAAATTTGTAACGAATTTTTGGGAAAAATTATTTAATTAATTTATTTAAAATGTTTTAAATTAATTAAAATGTAAATAACAATAGTTATTTAAGACGTGTATGTAAATTGTGATAGTTTTTCCTAATAAATACGAATTCATAACATTTTTATTTTTAAATTAAAAAAAAACCGTTAAAAGTATTGAGTAGTATCGAGTACTCAATTGAAAAGTATTGAGTAGTATTGAGTACTCAAAAAATACCGAAATTTCACAACTCTATACCTTTTATTTAAAAAGTGCCTTTTATTAAAAGGGACCTTTTATTAAAAAAGTACCCGTTATTAAAAATGTACCTTTTATTAAAACATTACCTTTTATTAAAAAAGTACCTTTTATTAAAACATTATCTTTTATTAAAAAAGAACCTTTTATGAAAAAAGTACGTTTTATTATAAAAGTACCTTTTATGAAAAAAGTACCTTTTATTTCTAAAAGTACTTTTTGTTAAAAGTACCTTTTATTAAAAATGTACCTATTATTAAAAAAGTACCATTTATTAAAAAATTACCTGTATTTAAAAAGTAACCGTTATTAAAACAAAGTACCTTTTATTTAAAAAGTACCTTTTATTAAAAACAAGTGTCTTTTATTAAAAAAGTACCCTTTATTAAAAAAGTAGTTTTTATTAAAAAGTACCTTTTATTTAAAAAGTACTATTTATTAAAAAAGTACCCGTTATTAAAAATGTACCTTTTATTAAAACATCACCTTTTATTAAAAAAGTACCTTTTATTAAAAAAGTATCGCTTATAAAAAAGTGTCCCTTACCGTTTATTAAAAAAAATAATCTTAATCTAATTCTTTTTTTTATTTTATTAGGTTTGACGTTAAGCAGAAGAATAAACCTTTTTCTCTAAAAATTATTAACACATTAATTAGCAAATCAGACTAGATCTAGTTGCTGCCTTTTTCTATGGACAGGTTTCATCATTGATTTTCCATTAAACTGTATTATAGTTTATATTTTATTGTCAGATTGTCTCTATATGATCATTTTGCAACAACCTGTCGGCTGCAGGAATCGAACCTGTGCCTATTTCTACGTTACAAACGTAACTATATAAAGGTGCGACATATTAGCCATCTCACCCAAGTAAGGCCTTGAATGCAATTTAACTAATTCATAGTTTTCTTTCCTCTTCAGCTTTCTGTTATTGTTTTTTTTTTTTACTCAGAAGTGATCTAACGCAGACACATATAAACATTCTAATTTTAGATTTTTGTTTATCTTCCATTCTCCTCCGTGTCTCCTTTTTCGCAAATGTTGCCAAACACACATTGGTTTTTACTTTCAAGATCAGGCAGCTTACGGGTTGCCACAGGGCAACCCCTCATATATATCTACTGCAGTTAATATTGTAATTAATATGCATTTCATCAATTTTAATTTAGTAGATTTGAGGCTAAGAAGAACCTTATTAAAAATTAATTAAGAAGAACCTTAATAAATATTATAAACACAATAATTTGCAAATCAGACTAGATCTAGTTTCTGCCTTTTCCTGTGAACAGTAGAGCATACCACCTTACAGGCAAAAAAAAAAATGCGCTGTACAGCCTCCAATATAAAGTATTTTTTCAAGGAGGTTTCAGGTTTGCCGAACGTAGGGGTCGCCATTTTACATTTTTCGTTATATCTTTGGTATTTACAGTCAGATCTTAAAGTATGATGCATCGATATTTTTCTCTCGAGGAGACCTGTGTTTTTCTCTAAGGGCTATTGACCTCAAGTATCCCGTTCTAGTAGTTACCCACCAGATCTCAGTTGCTTACACCCTAATGTACGACCCTAATGTCAGAAAATTAAAGCCCGCAAAAAATCATTAAACTTTTGCTAAGGAAGTTTTTCGATAAACCCAGTAGAAATTTTTTTTATATATTAGTTGTCCGAAAGTAGGGGTCGCCTTTTTAAATTTTTTTTTCATTGGATTTTTCCTTTAAAGCAAAACACTGGTCTCCTCGAGGCAAACAAATCTATATATATCACACTTTAAAATCCGACTTTAAATGCCGAAGTTATATCGAAAAATTGAAAAAGCCGATCCCTACGTTCGGCAAAAAAATTTTTTTTAATTGCCTTGCAAAAATACTTCATACTGCAGGGTGTACGGCGAACTTTTTTTTTGAGGTACGGTTTAGTGGACAGGCTTCATCAGTGATTATCCATTAAATTGCATTATTGTTTATATTTTATTGTCAGATTGTCTATAAATTCTTTTTTATTTTTCAGAATAATGAAGAAACTCGCGCCATAGTATTTTGTGAATATCGCGAATCTGTAATGCTAATTTATCGTATGTTATTACAACATGTGCCCCTCTTAAGACCCAGATGTTTTGTGGGTATGAATACGAAAAAAACAAATTTCTTTAAAATATTTCTTGTAATTCTCTAATAACAGGTCAGGGAGGTACATCTGGCTCTTTGAGAGCCTTAACACAAAAACAACAAATTCAAATTATGAATGATTTTCGTTCGGGTAAAAGTAATATATTAATAGCCACTTCTATAGGAGAGGAAGGCATAGATGTCGGTGAAGTAGATTTAATAGTATGTTTTGATATAAGTACTTCTAATCCCACCAGATTTGTACAACGTATTGGTCGTACAGGAAGAAAGAAAAATGGTCATGTTGTAATGCTGGTCACTGAAGGCAGAGAACAGCAATTACTTAAAGAAGTAATGGTAAATAAAGATTCTACCAATAAAAAATTATTTAAATCTGTAGCAGTACAACAAGCTTTATACAAACATTCTCCAAGAATGGTGCCAACCGAATTTAAACCAAAATGTATGCAAACTTATGTAAAACCACCCTCAGATGATGAGGAGGAAGTGGAAATTAAAACCAAAAAGTCTTTGTTTGGTAAAATGGGAGCGAAAACTAAACCGCCTGAGAGAGGGACACAAGATTTACGTAAATTTTTTAATAAGAAACCTAAAGAACTAGATAAAGAAGATTTAGAATATTTTGAATTGGATACAAAATTTACACAAGCCAAACCGGGAGTACATACCCAGCAAAAAATGGAAAAAAGTTTTGGTAAAATGAAAAATCTCTTTAAAGATTTACAATCTCCGTTGGCCACACAAACGCAGAGGACAATTCAATCAAAAGAGTCGCCTAAATGTAATAAAGCTATGAAAAATCAAAAGAATTTCTATGAAAGCCAGAGATCGAATAAGGGATTTTTAAACAGTTTAAATGCTACTTCGGTAATAAATTTATGTGCTGAGGCTGAGCAACAAGCAGAAATCCGAAAGATAGATCCCGAACGTATACGTAATATAAATAAACTTTTAAAAACAACTTTAACCACCTCGAACGTTTTGAAAAGAGCCGATATTAATGATATTGGCTATCATTTGAAATCATCGGAAATGTCTAATGATATGAAACAAATGATGTTATTAACTAAACCTGAGTATATTAAAGAAAATTTAGAACATATGAAAATATTAACAGCTTTACAAGATTCTGATTCCGATAATGACATATCCCCAGAAGAAAAATCTATAAGAGAAATAAATTCTATAATACTTCAACTCTTTGGGGGTTTAGAAAAAGTAGAATCAATATTACAGGATATTGAACTCAAGAAGTATAAACTAAAATGTTTACAAAGTGACAATTGGTCGGATGAAGAGGAACAAGATGAAGCAGAAGAATTGGCAAAATTCAAAAATAAATTAGACAATCTCTTTGAGGGTTTAGGTGGTGATGGTAAAAGACATGATAATTTTGATTGGACACAAGAAAGACTAAAACAAACCAATTATTATAAGGAATATATTAAAACAAAAGAGGCAGAAACAAATGCTTACGGCAATATACAGCAATCAATGGTTTATGATACACTTATAGAACCAGAAGAAGAGGACACTGACAACGAGAATTTATGCAATGAGGATTATTCATTTACCGAATCAAAATATTGTTCACAATGGCAGGAATTTAATAAACCCGATATAGCATTTAAATCTACTCCGGTTCAAAGTTTCAGCCACCACAAATCATTTAAAAGAACAGATAAACTTGAGAAGACTTCTTCTCTGTTAACAAGATTAGAAGAAACTAAAGAAGAGTATGAGGTTTTGGAAGATTTAGATGATGATGTTATATTGAAAACTGTAGAAGAAGCTGAAAAAACTCAAGGAAATAGATTAACAGATTCCAAACAGATACAGGGAATATTAGAAAATTTGGAGAAAAAATTAAAAGAAAATTCGCTGCTACAAACAAACCACTCAACAGAAGATTCCTTAAAGGAACTGGAAATGGTATTTAAAACAAAAAGAGAAGATATGGAATTAAAGAAATTGACAAATAATATTGACAGTTTCAAAGACGATGAAGATGTTGAAATATTTAAGGCTGCTGCAGAAGCAGAATTAAAATTTTCACAAAATCAGTCCAAAGATACCAAAAAGGATGAAAGTGACTCCATAGAAGATCCTAATAAAACTCCAGATTATATTAGCATAACAAAAGAAATTGTAAAACAGAATAATTGCAGCACTCTAGTAGATCCCAATAGAACTCCCGATTCTATAAATATAACAAATGAAAAACTAGTTAATTCTACCCATAAATTAAATTCTTCAGCTAAATTAACTCCCCCCTCGCTGAATTCTACACCAGAATTTATAGAACAACCACGAAATATGCCTTTATTAACAACAGCATTACCTACACCACCGGAAATATTTATACAACAAGAATTAGATATAGATATGGAAGCATTTATGGAACCATTTCCCGAAGAACAAGAATTAATAAAATCACAAACAAAATCTTCCTCTTCTTCCACCACCTTTGCTCTGCCATCTGCCTTAAGGCGTGAAAGTTTTAAAGAAAATCTTAATAAAGATTTATACATAAGACAATCACCAGATTTATTTGCCGAAGATTTTCAAAAATCTCCCATCAAACCTATATGTCGGAAAAACCCTTCATTAGCCTCTAAACTGACCACTAAAATAAACATACAAAAATGTCAATCCTCTATACAACCTACTTCAACTTTTGCTCACAACTCGCCACAAAACAGAATGTTCAATTCTCAAAATCCAGCAAAATTATTAAATTCTCCGACTACTCGTTTACCTACCGATAAACAAAAACATGAAAAATCGCCTAGTCTTTTTGATATGTATTTAAAGAGCACCAAGGGTAAAGGAAAATTACCAAAAACTTTAGTTAATACCTCTTCTTCATCTTTGTTAAGTATTATAAAAAATAATAATTGTTCTTCAGTGGAATCTCCTGCTGCTATACCAACTACACAACAAAATGATAGTTTAGTTGTGGTACGCAAAAAAAGTGGCAGTGCTCCGAAAAGAAAAATATTTGATAGTGATTCAGATAGTGCTGAAGATCAAGAAAATTCCAGTGGTTTAAGTGTTATTGAGGTAGAGGAGGGCGATAATGATAGTGATTTTGAAGAAATTCCAGCAACTCAGGGGGTAAGTTTGTTTATATTATTTTCTAGTATTTTAACATTAAAAAATGTTCATTTTTTAAGGATTTACTTAAAGATACCTAACTCGATTTCAATAGTTTCTTTTTGTATGAAATTTGTATTTTTACGAAAGCTATTGTATCTATCGTTTTCAAATTCTATCCATAAAAATTTTTATAATTTTAAAAGTTCTCTAATTCAAGGAATTCCCTCACTCCATCACTCAAAGATTTCCATTACTTATTGCAAAAGTAGTTTTTGGAGATTTCTTAAGATTTTAATGATGTAAAATTTACATTATTGAATGATTTCTATTATTCAAAAGTGTTTATCATTAATAATTTCAAAATTTATACCTTACAAAGATTTCTACGAATTAAGAATTTCAATCATCCACGGATTTATATAATTCAGTATTTTCCAGCATTGAAATAATTTTCTCAATTAAAGTTTTCAATTGTTAAGAAGTTATTTTAAAGAATTCTACCGTTCAAAGATATCAACCATTTAAAGATTCATGTTATTGAAGCCGAGTACATGTGGTACATGAGGCCTATTGCTTGAATAACATAATATGTATCGCTTGAATAACAATCAGAGGTTGCTCAATAGTGCCACCTAGTATGCTACACCACATACCAACTACATCGTATATCTTAGAAAAATGTGCTTCGCATATATTTGAATTGTTGCTGCTTTAATCCTGGTCATTCACAAAGTAAATGATTGACTGTCGCCTTCTCTTCTGCGCCACAGCTCTTACGAGAGTAACTTTAGAGCAAAGGTAACCGGCCTATCGCGCATTGCCCAATCAGAATTCCTATCAGCATATATTGATTTTCGGTATGCCAAAACCAAGAAAAGTCTTAGTTCTCCGTCCAGGACCGTAATATCCGTTTGCATTGAATCCTCGACCAGAGCCAGTTGTCTCACATATCAGCCAACTCATTTCTTATAACTCCAATATATCCACGGATGCGGATTTGGTCTATGAATTCAATACAGTCCCCATACACTTCGATTTCATCATTTCAGATTCCAAGGCTTCAAAAAGGCAAAACTATCCAGCATATATTCGAAAGCGGTAAAAATTATTACTGTTTCTTTTCGGCTTCCTCTACTACTTTTTAAAATTTATAGCCCGCAGTAGTGTGTTGAAAAAGACAATAAAGTTTTGTTTACCACACTTTAGTGCTTTAAGAAACCACGAAATAATGGCAATGATAACAAAATTTACTTGGTGAAAGCAATGATTTCTCGCCATTATTTAGTGCAGTGATAGAAGCGCATAACAGAAATCGAAAAAAATCATGCCATATATCACAAATACTGGAAGCGCTGCATTGTTCACTTTCGAAAGCAATCATCTCGTTTAGTTGAATTCAAATCAAGCCCTGGTATACGCACTAAAGAATTTAGACAAGGGATGCGATAAAATCCATTTCGGTCCGATATCATTGTTTTGGGTTCCATTTTTTAAAAACAGGCTGTGCACGAAGACACTAACGGAAACATATTTCTTTCCACAACTTTCCATGCTGTTATATTAATACCAACAATTTCTGCCTCAAAAATACTACATTCGCTTTGAAATCTCCTAAATATTCATCCGTCCAGTTCCTTGAAATAGACTTTCAACCCTTTCTCAATTCCACCTTCGTTTCTTCTTTGAAAACTGATATCTCTTTTTCCTGAATAACAATGTTCGCGATCCAGTTTTCAGAATACATAAGGATTAAATTTTTAAAAATTTCCTGTTTTATGAATTGCAAATTTAGATGCTTTTCTAAAGAGATAGGCGTTTGGTCTATAAAAATTGTTGTCTTTGAAAAAAAAAGTTATTTTACAAATTATACATGGAAATTCTTGCTTTCATTTATTTCTTTAATTAGCACGACGAAAGCAATACTATAAAGCATCGAAGAAAACGTAGACGTTTTAACTCCTTCATCGAGCATGAAGCAGGTGTAAGCGGTTCTGAAAATAGTGAGGATGAAGCAGAGCATACTCTGGGTCATTATGTACAAGATTCTGTAGTAGTTGCTAGTGATGATGAGGATCCTGATCAAGCTTCAACATCTCACATGCAATCCATGTATTTGAAATCTTTAAAGTGAGATATTTTATTTGAAAAGGAAAACCAAAATTAATCAATAACAAATTCAATTCGTCCTTAGGAGTCCTCAACAAAGAAGAGGTGCTTTCAAAATACCCGCTCCTCGTGTTTATAATGATCATTCCAGAATATTTTCCCAAGCTGTTTTACCAGGAGAGACCTATTCTCAATATATGCCGGATTCATTTGTTGTCCAGGAAGATGATAGTTTTATAAATAATCATGAAAATGTTACGGAAGTCTCTATGTGTCCTTTGGAAAGAGCTGAGAAAATTTTAAAAGAAAGGCGTAAAGCAAAAAAACTTGGTCTAGTAATTGATAGTCCTATTATACAGAAAACGAAACGTAAAAAGAGAATTCATTTAATTGAAGATAGTTCCAGTGATGAATTTGAATAGTTAGCATAAGGTAATTTAAATTATTATTATTATAATTCCATTTTACGATAATCGTTATTTATTTGCAATATTTGTGCTATATAATATATAGTTTTGGTATTACGGTTTGATCCTTAAGAAATATTTCATATTTTATACATAAACGTTAATGTTATATAAAAAATTTTAATTCTAATTTGATATTTATTATTTTAAATACAGCAAGAGATTAACAGATTATAAAACAAAAAGGTCTCGAGATATCCTAGATTTAATAGGCTATTGGAACCAAAACATTTGTTTCCCTTTTTGATTATAAATATTTCCAATATTTTTCGGAACAATATAATCGCATCGTTGTTTGTTTTTCAGAAGGATCCAATACGTTATTTAGACTTATTATACAATCGTTTAATTCTAAGAGCTGCATCTCTAATGTTCGACCAATTAATAAATTTAACATAGAGAAATTTGAGTTAGTCTAATAAGAAATAGGAAAATAACTGAAATCTACTAAAAAGAATTGATGTTGGTACTTCGCACATGATAAGAGTTTAGGTTAAATAGAAGCCTGCCCGATTACCTTTAGTTCCAGAATGAAGATTGGAACTATCCATATTTCCCCAAACATTTTGCGAGAATGTACCACAAAAAAAAGTTCGCCGTATACTGTCAAATCTTAATTATTTTTGCAAGGAGGTTTCAAAAAATGTTTTTTTTTTGGCGAACGTGGAGTCGCCTTTTTAAACTTTTCGTTATATCTTTAGCAATTACAGTCTGATCTTAAAGATCGATGTTTTGCATCGAGGGAACTAATGTTTTGCCCTAAGGAAGTTTTTCGATAATTCCAGCAGAACATTTTTTTACTTTGTTTAGTTGCCGAACGTAGGGGTCGCCATTTAAAATTTTTTTATTGTATTTTTCCTTTATAGCAAAACACTGGTCTCCTCGAGGCAAAAAAAAATCTGACTGTATATAACGAAAAGTTAAAAAAGGCGACTCATACGTTCTGAAAAAATTGTTTTTTTTTTCGAAATTACCTTGCAAAAATACTTTATGTTCGAAGATGTACCGCGCACTTTTTTTTGCCTGTAAGGTGGTAAGGTCTAAGATACATCCAAAAGGTATATGAAGAATATATTCCTTGGATATCTAATTTGTCACTGGTTTAGTCCTGGATATTCGCCATTTAAATATTGTTCTGTCTTCTCGTCCTCGTCTCCGTAAGTCCTACAGTTATCCCTACGTGGATAACAATAGTGACAGCTGACCGAACTGTTGTGCAGTTCCCGTTAAGAATAACTGTCTAACTACTGAAAGCACGTTAAAAATAAGAGGGGCTCATCAAACTGACATGAATACCGGGAGTTCTCAGCCTGTCTTTATCCGTTATATCACTGATCTTTACTAATTGGAATTGGTTGGTGGTAGCGACCTTTCTATTGGTGTAAATTATTGGGATTGTTTCAATAGAAAAAGTTAGAGAATAACTTTGTTGTTAACTATCGGAAAGGTGCGACGACTGGCTTGTCTGGGTATTACGGGGGCGGCCCGTTCTACACCCCAGGCAAATTTGGAGGTGATGCTTGGCATTCCACCACTGGATATTTATATCAGGGGCACGGCGGCAAAGGCAACTCTCAGACTGAGGGAGATGCAAGAGCTGAGGCAACGCACTTGGGGGCACAGTACCATTCTGCATGGGATTGGTGGTGCGCTACTGAATCGTAAACGGACTGTATTTTACGGTCACGAATTTCCAGAGGACTTTTGAGGTGATTGTACCGACCAGGGAAGACTGGGCAGCCGACCCCGTTATTCGGAGTGGTGATATCTCCATGTTCACGGACGGTTCGAAGATGGACATGGGGACAGGGTCGGGAGTTTATTCTGGCGAACTGGACCTTAGAACGTCCATACGACTCCCGAGCGATTGTAGCGTGTTCCAGGAGGAAGTGTATGCAATTGACGTAGCCGCACGGATGATAATGAAACGGGATTTGGATCCATCATCCATTAGCATCTTTGCGGACAGTCTTCGTGCTTTGATCGGGGTGTGTGCGGCACTGTATTGAATTCCTCAACCGTATTCGTCGACACTCGGTCAGGCTGGCGAAGGTCCCAGGACACGCTGGGATCGGGGGCAACGAGCTGGCTGGCGGGTGTGCCTCCGAGTCGGTTGAGGCCCCTGGTTCTGGTTCCTCTGATAGGGAGACGAGGGCAAGGTGGACAACCTTGACCAATTGTAGGCTATCTCGAGCCCTATGGCCACTGCCTGATCGGGGGAGGACAAAGATTCTTCTTGTATTTGGCAAGCGGACGATCGGAATGCTTGTAGGAGTCCTAACGCGATAGGCCGAATGGCTGTGTGTCGGGGTTATACCCAGACACACAGCCATTCATTCAACCTAACCTAACCTATCGAATTTTGACAATGTAACTACCGAATTTTTTCGTTAAAAAGTTACGGAATCGCATTACGGTTGTTGCCAGGAGAACGGAAAGGGTAATTGTAGGTTTTGTATAGTACTGGGAGATAATGACAAGGTGGAGCATATCACATGCCACAATCCGGCTCTTGCGGACTCCAGGGCAAGTTTCTTGGGAAACTATATGTTTGGTAATCTGAATAAAAGATGTAGAATCAGAATCTTGAGACTTCTTGCATTTTCTAAGAGAGTATGGGGCACTCTGTGTGCCACCACATCTGCTTGATATTACATTTAGGTTCATCTCATAAAGCTAGGGACCCAATGGTCTATGTGAGGTCAATGACCGGCCAGTTCAAACTAATGTAAATAACCTACCATAATAGAGTTTGATAAAAACCGAAAAATCTGAAAACCGCGGTTTCGGTTTTTCAAAATTATAAAAACCGCGGTTTCGGTTAATTTTCGGTTTTCTTGTGCTAATAATAGAATTTTTTTAAAATAATTAAATAAGTATAAAAGTAAATAGTTTAAAACGTACAATGTACTTATTACTTAAAATTCAATTGAATTTCTCACTCAAATATATGCAATAACGCCGTTTCGAGGGCTTTGAGGGAGAAAAAAAAAACGTGGAAAACTATTATGAATTAAATTTTTTTTTATTCTTTTGTCCGCAACTAAATCAGTATTTTCAAGAGTATAAATTTAAATTTTAGCAGTTTATTTAAAACAATATAAAGATAAAATTTCAAAATTTCGCGGACTACGAAAAAGGACTTTTTGAAAAATACAGGGTTAAAATTTTAACTGATTATGTGAAACTAAATATCTCTTAAACCACTTGATTTTTTGGTGCAATTTATTTCTAAAATTATAAGACTCAGTTTATGTTATCCGTAATATCAAAAATAAAAAAATCTTTAAAGTAATATTTAATGGAGAAATTAAATACAAAATTTTGTAAAATAGGAGCTGAGCCCTTTTTGAAATTCAAGATTCAATAATATCCCAGCCGACATTTTACTGAGCGCCCAGAATTTTTTACTCGTAGAAGACTTAAATTTTGGAGTTACAAATAAGCATGTTAGACTCGTATTTATGAGTTCATTAAAAATTTTTCAGAGTACTCTAATTTTAGATTTATAAATGAAACATATTGGACTCGTATTTATGAGTGCATTAAAATTTTTTCATTATTGAAAAATTAATAGTAAATAACTCATGATTGCTCAGAAAATTATAAACTTTCCAATAATTCTCATTATTCGGAGGCTGCATCAGAAGGTGTTAGAGCTCTTTTATGAATCTTTGCAATTTATTAAATTATTTTAATTTGTTAAAGTATTTAAGAAAAACTTAAAAATTAATTCGGTTTTCGGTTTCGGTTTTGAGGCTTTAAAAACCGCGGTTTCGGTTTCGAATAAAACCGAACAGCAAACTCTATACCATAACGATCTAGTAGCGTTCAGCATGAAACTGGCAACGATAAGTCATGTTTTACTTGCAGAGAAATTTTGAAAAATTCGCGCTTCTGAAAACAAAACCATATGATTTATATAGACTGATGAATCTGAATTGAGATTTTTTGTGCTTAAAGCACCGTAAATTATTTCGACTTCACGTGTAAAAACTGTTATACTCCATAAAAAAAAAGATATTTTTCACGATAATGCGTTTCACGTGAAAATTGTGTAGAGCTGTTTTCACGCAAATTTAGTTATAAGACTACTATTTTTCTGGTGAAAAATTGAAATTTTATGCTTGTTCTGATTGTGTCTTATAAAATAACAATATTGGTAATTTTCAAAAATTAAATTACTGTTTAAGGCCTTTAAAGTTCGAGTGAAATTTCTCCACGTGCAAAAAAAACTTACGGCGCTTTACAGACAAAAATGTATTACCGATTTCAATTCAGCAACTAGCACCCTTGAGAGGAAAGCTATTACTAGGAGGTTCAAAATGCATCAAAATTTTTGTCACTATTTTTGTTTGGGTATCAGATTAAAATTTAGCAGTATGAGATTTTTTAAGATTAGCAATTTCAACGAAAAGATTTTGATGCCGTCTAGTTGGATTCTAGTCGTATTTACAAAATCTTCAATAGTGTAGTTAAAAATCATGAATATCTAAAATGTTCTTTGGTTTATTATAATACATAAATAAAATATTATATGGGGACAATATAAAAACCACATAATTTATAAAAATGCATTTAAAAAAAATTTACCCCTAAATTCATAAACGCTTTGTAAAATTATAGGAGGTTTAGGTATTGAACAAATTTTATATGAAAATGACGTTTTGTAAACCTGCTATAACTTTACAAAGCATTTATGAATTGAGGTGTTAATATATAAAATAAATGTATATAAAAAAATCAGTACAATATAAACTTAATATTTTTAAACTAAATAACTTCTTTGTGGTACACTATAATCACTTGATATTGGTTTAAATGTCGTATTAAAACGTTGCTTGTATAAATCACGTGGTTGTATATAAACTTCTTTAAAATCTTCAGATATATCACTGGGTACACCATGTATAGCACCTCTGGACGTCGCTGTTTCTTCGACTGATCTCAACTCTACCTCTGGTTCATAAATATTGTCCACTAACATTTGTCTTGATTTGGCCCGCTTACGCATTTCCATGAATGTGTCCACCTTAAGTTTTTTGCTTGATATTTTTGTACATGCCAAAGTAATGCTAAGTAGAACACAAAATTCTACAAGCGCTATAATTAGGCTAGCTGCTAGAAATATGGAATATTGTTGACGATACCAATTATCCAAATAGCTAAGACAGGGTGTGGTATAACGATACTGATTATAGTATTTTTTCTCTACTGACTGACATAGTGTTTCATTGACTGGTTTAGGATCCAAATAAGATTTTTTATGTGCACGATTTTCTAAAATGCAACATGTTAGGGGTACAACCCAATCACGTTGACCATATTGTTGTAACTTCCACATGGACGTATCATAGTTTATGTCACTATTCATGGCACAACAACCAAATTTAGCTTGTGCCAAGTCCATAGCTACGGTAAATTGTTCTCTGCCCGGCACACCATAGTTGCCCTGTAAAGCTTTGACCATTTTTGATTCATCCAAACTTATACCCAAACAATGTGGCCATAAGGTAATCCCTAAACATACAACAGATTCGGCCAATAGCAGCACTACCACGGTAAGAAAATAAAAGCTTAAGCAACAGTAGGTGTTTAAACAAGATGCCCAAAATCCCATCATTGCAGCTAAGACTGCAATGAGACCTGCTACCGCTAAGCCTACGGATATGTAGTAAAATAAAGGCTGTGGCAAATCATTGAGTTTTTCACTTGTGGCCGCCAAAAGTCTGGAAAGTAATATTCGTTTTGTATCGCTGAAGAGATAAAATCCAGAAATAAGCAAAATTGTACCGCAAATCTGCAAAAGTTAAAAAGAAGGAGATATTAAAAACATTTGTTTATGACTGAAAGTAAGTTAAGAATATTTCAGAAGTGTAATGGATGTTTAGTTACAACTAGATTAGAGTGTTATAATATTAGAAACGATAATATAAATGAGTCTGAAAGTAATGCTTGGTATTCCGCCGATGAATATTCTCGTACTCGTATATATCTTTAATTTATATAGATTCATGGGTTACATTTACATTTTGAGCCTAACAATGGAAGAACAGAAATTTTTTTATGAAAATGTCTTTATTGTTTTTCAAAATATTCTCCTTTATGGTCAGTACGAGGGGTACTATTAATATTTCGGGAATAGCAAATAATAACAAACATTTTTAAATGAAGTTGGCTTTATTGTTTTTTAAAATATTCCCCTTGATAATCAATACACTTCTGCATTCGTTCAAACCATTTGTCATAGCAGTTTTTTTTTTTTTTTTTATTTTTTTTTTTTACATTAGACCAACACTCAGGGGATGCCCCCTACTGATGCAACGCATTGTGTTGATATTAGGAAAATAGGTTATGGGAAGGAGGAAATAGGGAGTAGTGTTTATGAACGTTTGACTTGAATTTCTCTAAATTGTAAGTATCAGGGAAGACACCTGCGGGAAGTTTATTCCACATACGGGCGGTTCGACTAATGAACGAATTCTCTCTATAATGCGTTGTGCGGCTAACTGGGCAATCGACCACAAACGGATGAGATCTACTAGACAAGCGCGTGTTGCGGCCAAAAACACGTGACCCCGGGATAAGTACACTTATCTCAGCAGAACACTTCCCATGGTAGTAACGATAGAACAGTGTTACACAACCCACATTCCGACGATGCTCCAATGAGTCAATAGAGCTGGATACCCTACTGTCATTAATGAGCGCCGACGCCCTCCTTTGTACACGGTCCAAAAGCTCCAAAATAGACTTTGAAGCCCCTGCCCATATATGGGAGTTGTATTCCATCTTCGGCCGGATATAGGTGGTATAAATAGTGAGAAGATCAGAAGAAGTGAAGTAGTTCTTACACCGGTTAAGAAAGCCAAGACACTTGAATGCCTCTTTCGACACTTGAATGACGTGATCCTTCCAACGGACATCACACTGTATCCTCATGCCCAGAACATCAAGAGCTTCAGATTCCTCAATACCGATACCACCCATGTATACAGATGACATTGATGGCTCAGCGGTCCTATGAGTCAGCAAACAACATTGGGTCTTGCGTGGATTAAAATCGACCCTATTCACGCGACCCCACTCGGAGATTGTAATTAGGTCCTGATTGAGTGTGTCATTCATATTCTGCCTCTTGCCTTCAACTTCCATAAGGTTTGGCCTATGATCAAAGGAATATGAATGGCAAATGTTGATGTCATCTGCAAAAGAGTAGGTAGGATTGGAAGTCTGACAGAGAAAGTCATTCAGAAAGATAAGAAATAGAGAAGGAGAAAGAACAGAGCCTTGTGGTACCCCTGCATTCAACTGAAACTCATTAGATGAGACCCCATCTATAACAACTCTTATAGTGCGATCCCTGAGAAAACTCGATATGAATCGAGAGAAGTCATCACCGACACCAAAAGCAATAAGCTTTGATACGAGTGCTTTATGCCACACACGATCAAACGTTGGAAATATCCAGCGCAACCACTTTGCTTTCACCAAATCTGTGAATGGACCGACTCCAACGCTCCGAAAGGAGTGCCATCAGGTCTCCCGTAGAACGACTTCTACGAAAGCCATACTGTCGATCATTAAGAAGCAAATTGGATTCAAGATAATTAACAAGATGGTAGTTAACCATGCTCTCCATGACCTTCGAGAGCGCAGAGCAGATTGCGATTGGACGGTAATTATCAGGGTTAGTAGCCGCACCCTTTTTGGGGATTGGCTGGACATTGGCAATCTTCCAACACGATGGAAAGATACCCATGCGGTACGACGTGGTAAAGAGAGTTGCCAATGGACGCGATAGCGTCGAAGAGCACTGTTTCAGTACAAATGGTCGTGTACCACTCAGAATTGACCGTCCGACGTTGCTCAAGAGGAACAGTGGCCCCATGACCCATTCGGCCGAAGAAATAGGCGACCATTTGCTTCGCTGTGCTTCTTCCTCGAACAACTTTTGTTGGATTCCGCTCCTCTTGGAATACCCACACGGTCGATTGCTGTTTTGTTTCCGGCTCATACGCATATATCCATGATTCGTCACCTGTCACGATTTTATACACGTCTTTTGAATCACCACGGTCAAACTTTTTAATATTCCCTTACACCAATCGACCTTTTTTTGAGCGATTGATAAATTATGGAGTATCCAACGAGCGCAAATTTTTTTACAACTAAGTTTTCATGCAAAATCGAATGTCTTGAAGTGGAACTAATGTGAAATGATGCCTCTATCTCACGATATGATGTTACATGACGATCTTGCATTATCAGTTCACGCACTACATCGTTGTTTTGTGGCCGATTATGGACGACCTTCACGGAATTTGTCGGAGACCGAACAAACTACGACCACGATTGAATTCACTATACCAGCGATATATATATTGTGGTTTTTGATGCTACTTTATCGCCATACAAAGAACTGAGTTCATCGACACATTCTTGTTGAGATAATCCACGTCGAAAGTTGTGAAAAATAATCCAACGAAACCCTTCTCTTGAAATTTTCATTTTTTGGACAAATTGATTTTCTTAACTCACTGTAAACAAAACAAATAGCACTTGTACATCAAAACCTTGTGATTACGTTTATGATAAAAAATGTCAAATTTGATTATGGTGTTGCAAGATTTTAGCTATTGACATTAGTGTTGCCAGTTTCCGAAATATAAATAGTACCACTCGTAGACTTTTGCATGCATTCGAACGACTTGTCAAGTATTTTTTCCATTTCGCGTGAGGCACCACCAAAACATGGTTTTTGAATGCACTACGGCTTCTTCTGTTGGCGAAAATCGTTGTCCACGTAGTTTATTTTTTATGTGCGGGAACAAAGAAAGAGTCATTGGGTGACATGTTAGGGCTGTACGGTGGATGACTCATTAATTCGATATTTTTAGTGCTCAAAAAGCAAATTGTTTGAGCTGATGTGTGAGAGCTCGCGTTGTAATGGTAAAGAACTATCTACCTTTGGGGGTTTGTTTTTTGTTTTCATTTCTCCGAATACTTCTGCCAAACAAATGGTGGTGTACCATCCAGAATTAACTGTTTTACGTTGCTCTTATGACATTGTTGCCACATGACCAGTTTTTTTTTTTTTTAAACAGGCGACCATTTGTTTCCGAGTTCTTCGAGAGCGAACGACTTTTGTTGGATTTCGTTTATTATGAAACACCCATACAGTCGACTGCTGTTTAGTTTCAGGCTAATATGCATAGATCCATGATTCGTCACCTGTAACGATCTTATACACGTCTTTTGAAGCACCGCTGTTGTATTTCTTGAGCATTTCTTTGCACCAATCGACCCGAGCATCTTTTTGAGCTGTTGTTATGAGGAATCCAACGAAAACAACTCCTTTTGAAGGCTAAATTTTGATGCAATATTTTATTTGATGCAATATTTTATTTATGTCTAAGATAGCCTCAATGTCAGAACATATCACATGACAATCTTGCATTATCAGTTTTTGGACAGCATCAATAATTTCTTGGACAACAACTGATTTTGGATGACCTTCTCGAAATTCGTCCTGGAGTGAAGGACGTGCGCGCTTAAATTCATTATACCAGCGTTTCACAGTTGCAAAGGATGAAGCCTCATCACCAAAAGTTAAATAAAAGTCATAATATTTAAAAAAAATACGTTACAATTCTTCTCAAGTTGTTTTAAGGGCTTCAATATATTTCCCCCATCCAAAATTAAAGTGAATCGTTTAAGTGTGACATTTACGTGACTGCTATTTTTATGAGTCCGTACTATCGAAATACATACGAAACAAAAATCAAAACAAAACCAAAGAAAACAATACTTCAAGGATATAAAATTTGATACTGTTTTACTTTTTTGTTATTATTTACTAATATCCCAGTTAACATCTACCCCCGTATTCAAAATGAAAAGTTAGTAACTTCTTACACATCGCACACAACGAGCTGTTAACTAGAATGTTTTTTAGGCCTAGCAGCTTGTTAGAATAGAGTTTATTCAAAATGATTTCTTAACACACCGATTAAGAGCAACCCTGTGTTTGAAAATACAAGGCTTTTTTTATTATTGTGAATGGAATTTTTTGTTTTTTGGCGTTTGATAACAGAACATTAGAAGGAATTTAGCAACAATACTAGAATGAGTTTACAGTATTATGAATAAAACTGATGTTAACTCTATGCTAAATTTTCATTTTGAATACCGCTGCTAGAGTCTATCTATCAGTCTTCTGAAATCACTAAGAGGGTGTTTTCCGTTACAGGTGAATCCTCTTTCTGTAGAGGAAATTTCCCCCTTTTTTATAATTCTTTTTCTGAGTCACAAACGAGTGTAAAGAAAGAGTAAATTGGACTTTTATATGAAGCTTTTTGAACAATTTTCTGAGCGATTTTAAAATACATATTTAAATCTTTATGGGGTTTATTTCAGTCCTACACTAAACGTTTCTAAGCGTTTTTAAACAATTCTAATTGTCAATCTGCTTTATAAACAGGCATATCAGAAATTATACGCTTTAAAAACTTAAATTATATTTTTAGTAAATCTTAAAATTAACAAATTATTAGTTGCGTTTATGTGATACACACAATTTTATTCATAAACATTATACGAGTACACTCAAAAAAAAAAAAAGTTAGTAAAGTCAGCTAAAAATGTTGCTGTGTCAGCAAATTTTTAGTCAGGAGCGTGCTTGCAAAAAAGTTGGTAATTTCAGCAAAAGGTTTGCTGAATATCAGCGAGCTGATTTTTACCAAAAAAATAGTAATCTTCAGCAAAAGTTTTGCTAACACTTAGTCGACTGCAAATGAAAAAATTCCTTGTTAAAATCACTAAACTTTTTGCTAAATATTAGTAGACTAAAAAAAACTCAAAAAACTTGTAGCGAAATTTGACTTTAGTTAATTTATTTGCTGAAAATTTAAATATAGAATATGTGTAGAGTTGTTTCTCTTTTTTTTGAAATTTCCGTTTCCAGACAAGCTGCGACATCTACATCTTGTCTATCTGGTTGTCGTCCACACTATGAGTGCGGTTATCAGCACAATTTTTGTAGCAAAATAAATTAGTAAAACATTAGTTCAAAATTAGTTTAGTGCTAAAAAAATATAACTAAAATTTTTGCTGAAAACGGAATTTCAGCAAAAAAATTGCTGAAAACTAGTACAATTGATATACAAGACGTTTTACTAATTTTTCTACTAACTTATTTTTTTGAGTGTAATAAAGAAGTTTTGCTGCAAACGCAAATGAAACCAAACAAATTGTTTTTCTTACGTAACATGCAAATTGATCATTTAAAATTCTTCAAGTTATTGTTAGGTAATCTTTCAAGATTCATTTCAGATATGGTATTTTCTTAAAACTCCCGGATTTATCTTTCCAACATTTATTTGTAGCACACATCTTGTTTTCATATTAAAGAGCATTTTTGGAGTCCTCCATAAATATATTTTTTTATAAACGGTTTGGACTCATTTCTGAATAAAAATATGAATCTTGAGGTATCACTTCAAAACAAGCGAGATTTTTGAGCTTGTCATCAGAGACATATAATATAGAGATGCAACATCGATAATTTTATAAACTAACTGTAGATGTCGCTAGCAAGGGAATTTAAAAATTTCTACAAAATATTTAAATTATTGAAGAAATGTTCTTTAAATATTTATAAATCTTGAAATAACGAAAAGCAACCAAGCTCAATAATTAATCAAAAAAATTTCTATTTTCCAAATACTTAAATTGTTAAATGCAAAGGACTCAGAAAAAATAAATTTTGTGTAGTCTCAAAAAGTACCAGGGGTTTTCATATAACCTCTTATGTACCTTCCCTAGGAGAATGAAGAGTCAATTGCCCTCCAAGGACCTATCCCGTGACCGGTCAACCGAAGGCATATTAGTAAATTATTACAAATATGAACCAAAGAGAATGGATTAATTTTCTAAGTATTTGCTGATTCGTTACTTTCACTGTTGCTTTTAAAAAAAATTGACCGATACCGAAATAAAAAATAAAATTCTCGGCATATTTTTTAAAATATTTTTTTTATTTATTTTGAACTTTATTTTTTTTACGATTTGCTTATTTTAGCTCTTATTTTAAATTTTTATAATTTTTTGCTAAAAAATTTTAAGTTTTGTATTTTCAACGTTTTTTAATGTTAAAACTGTTTTAGTTTTAACAATTGGTATTTCATTTAATTTTCTTTTTAACTTAAGGGCAATCTTTTAAATATTTATTTATATTATCAGAGTTTTTGAGGTAATTTTCTATTTTTTAATTTAATTATGGCCAACGCAAAAAAGAGTCAACTGCCATTAAAGGACCTATCCCGTGACCGCTCAATCGGGGGCATACTGAAGGCACCCTACGGGGAATGAGGAGTCAATTGCCCTCCAAGGACCTATCCCGTGACCGGTCAACCGAAAGCATATTACTAAATTAGTACAAATATGAACAAAAGAAAATGGATTAATTTTCTAAGTATTTTCTGATCCGTTATTTTCACTGTTGCTTTTAAAAAAACTTGACCGATACCGATATAAAAACAAAATTCGCGGCATATTTTTAAAAATATTTTTTATTTATTTTACTCTTTTATTTATTTTTAACTTTATTTTTTCACGATTTGCTTATTTTAGCTCTTATTTTAAAAATCTATAATGTTTTGCTAAGAAATTTTAAGTTTTGTATTTTCAACGTTTTTTTAATGTTAAAGCTGTTTTAGTTTTAACAATTGGTATTTCATTTAACTTTTCGTTGTAACTTAAGGGGAATTTTTTAAATTTTTATTTATATTATCAGAGGTTTTGAGGTAATTTTCTAATTTTTAATTGATTTTTTAATTTAATTTTGGCCAACGAAAAAAACAAGTCAACTGCCATTAAGGGACCTATCCCATGACCGGTCAATCGGGGGCATATTCAAGGCACTTCCACCATATTTGTGTGTGTGTTAATGTTGTTTTCTTTTCTATTTTTTTCTTTGCCATGTTTTTTTTTATTTGCTGTGTGTGTGTTTGTTTTTCATTCTCTTTTTTATTTGAACAGAAACGAAAAACATAACTTAACCATCAGCCAGCCATCACGCATAAGCAACGTTAGCTCAGACGGTAGAGCGTTTGCCTCACAAGCAGGAGGTTGTGTTATCGAGCCCTACTTCGACGCCAAGTAGATTATTTTTAATTCTTAATTTTTTATTAGTTTATTTGAAAAGCTATTTTTAGACACACCACCTTATTGCCACAATGTGTCTAAACTGTGGCAATTGGTCATTTCCAATGACAACGCCATGTTAAAGTGATATGTCTCTTTCAAACAAAAAGACCGATCAGCGACCGGTCTCCGCCCCCTTGGGACCTATCCTGCGTGTCATCTGGGACCGCTCCCTTTCCCCGTAGGGCACTTCCACTATATTTGTGTGTGTGTTAGTGTTGTTTTCTTTTCTATTTTTTTCTTTTCAATTTTTTTTTATTTGCTTGTAGTTTGTTTTTTCTTTTTCTTTTTTATTTGAACAGAAACGAAAAATATATAACTTTACCATCAGTCAGCCATAACGCATAAGCAACATTAGCTCAGACGGTAGAGCGTTGGCCTTACAAGCAGGAGGTTGTGTTATCGAGCCCTACTTCGACGCCAAGTAGATTATTTTGAATTCTTAATTTTTTATTAGTTTATTTGAAAAGCAATTTTTAGACACACCACCTTACCGTCACAAGGTGCCTAAACTGTGGCAATTGGTCATTTCCAATGACAACGCCATGTTAAAGTGATATGTCTCTTTCAAACAAAAAGACCGATCAACGACCGGTCTCCGCCCCCTTGGCACCTATCCTGCGTGTTTTCTTGAACCGGTCCCTTTCCCCGTAGGGTTCTGAATCGTATAAACTCGACTTATGGAAACTGAATGTTCAAAAGAGTTTACGAGCCCTAGAATTTACCTATTTCTAGACTTACAAATTTTAGAAAAAAAAAGACTTTTCACCATAATGAAGTTCGTTTGAAAATTGTGTAGAATTTTTTCTCTCGAAAATTTAATATACGACTTTTATTTTGAAACGGTGACACTTCAGCTTAATTGTGATTTGTCTTTCGGTAATAAAATTTTTTTATTTTCACAATTTTAACAAAGATTTGAGGCCTTTAAAATCGAGTGAAAACGTAAATATTACTTCGTAAAATATTAAATTTTATTTATTTTATTTAAGAGTGATACTAACTTAGCTCCTTTTTTTGAGTTTTTGTTTAAATTAAAATGAATTGGGTATAACATTGGTGATTTAAACATTTAAAATGGGAATAAGCTAAAACTGTTGGGGCAACACTGCTCCCCAATAAAATGAAACAGTCTTGCCAGAAAAAACAAAACAGCAGTCAGCGCCATCTGTTGCATTAAAACCCGGTGTTGCCATTCATCAGGACCATGGGAAACCCCTGCTTGTCATTATAAATTTACCCCTAAATTCATAAACGCTTTGTGAAATTATAGGAGGTTTATTGAAAAAATTTTGTATGAAAATGAAGTTTTGTAAACCTGCTATAACTTTACAAAGCATTTATAAATTAAGGGGTTAATATTTAAAAAATTCCCCTCTTTTTCGGATTTATTTTTGAACGTTTTATGAATATTCAAAAATGAGTAAGCAATAAGTGTATTTTCGGAGTTTAGTTTTTAAAAGATTCATAAAATAGAATCCAATATGAACTTATTTATGATTTAAAATTGTGAGCTTTCAGAAATCGCTCATATTTGGGACCCCAAAAAGAGTCATAATTTATGAGCACTCAGAAATTTGTTGGCTGGGTAATTTTTATTTAATTGCTTACGGTGGGTATCATACTAGTACTACAGGTTTAAGCTCTAAAGGCTGGTTTACACTATAAGATTTTCGGTACAATTTTACTTAAGTATACATGCAAAACATATAGGCAAGGTTGCAAAATCTTTCCGAAAATCTTATAGTGTAAACCAGCCATAACTAATAGTTAACTCAAAAATTATAGTGTAAACCAGCCATAACTAATAGTTAACCCAAAAATTTGTTGTAGTTTTTGACATTTTCTTTTGTTTAAGAGATAAGTTAAAGTTAAATCCATGAGACCCACCGTTAGCTAATAATAAAAACAAAAGCAAAATGACAATTTTAGTACTATTGAGATCAGAAAAGTAGTCTACAATTATTTTTTTGATACCGAAATTAAAAACTTATTTCCCATCCCTGTTGGCTAAAGTTTAGTTTTGCAGCCAACTTCACACTAGAACGTTATGTCAATCTTGGAGTTTTCAACATTTTAAATTGTTTTTTAAAATGGAAATAAATGAAAATAAAGTGTATGCAATTCTCCCAGTTAATGAGAAAAATATATAAAATGTGGCTGCAAATATGAAATTGCAATTTTTTTCACTCATTTCTATGATAAAATTATATTTTTTAATGTTGTTATTGATAAATTTTGTCATATTTATTATAATTTAAGCATCAAATTTATCAATTCATCTTTGGTTTTCCTTAAAAGTACCCGTTTCCTGTTTGCAGGCACAATCTGTTAACATAGGGTGAGAGAATTACATAGCCATTGCCCTAACTCAGCTATTTTAAGAGCAATTAAGTCCATCGTTAAAACTTAAGCTTGTCTAGGTGACACCGTGATGTATAATTCTATAAAACACATTTAAAAAGTTCAAATCCCAATTTGTCCAATATAAGGATCGGGAATCCAGGTTATATGCTGTCTGTTAGGTCAAAATTGTCATCATGATTTTTTTTGTTGAAGTTTTTGGGTGTTGAAACTTTATGCGACAAACTTTTGGCTTTCTAGCCTGGTCAGGCAGCCAAAAGTTAGTCTATCAGTTAGGTCTCGGCTTCTACTTTCCGAAGTGGTACTATTCAATTCCCAATTTTATATCCAAAAACGAAAAAAATTACGAAGGAGCATACAATTTCCGTAATTTTTCGAACTTTCAGGCCTTAAAACATATAAAGAACCGGGAGGAACTGAGCTAAAGTTTGGCCAAGTTTTTTTGTGCCCGTAATGAGTACAAATAAAATTATATAGGTCCCGTGGAAGAAATCGCTTTGTTTTGGAAGTACCATTTAAAATCTATGTATTCTATTTCACATAGGACCTTTTAATCGCTAATATAGCCTGTATAATTAAAATGGGACATATGTCAAACACTGTTGGTGAAAGAGCTAATAAATTTGTGTTCGAAATTACGGAACATCGATAACATTTTAGTTCTCATGTAGAAGAAAATATCTATAAAAAGGATATTAAAACCAGATTTTATGGGAACAAATATGAACCACATAACCACAACCCAGTATATATGCACCTACAAATATGTGCACATATTTATTATAAGTAAATACTAAGACTTGTACAGCTTCTTTTTTTATATATGCCAGTCAATTGAAGATTAAATAATTTCTATAACAGACAGACTGACCGGTATTTTATCTACAGTGAACGAAATTCCTTTGGGTGCAACAATATTTTTGAATTAAAAAAAAGGTATAAAATAAATAATTTAACTTCACTTTTTAATCGGTTAATATTGTATTTTTTTTTTTTAATAAATTGAAAACAGATGCGAAATTTATTTGGAATTTTTGAAAAAAATTATTTTTTTAAATTGATAAATTATTACTGCAACATAGACCAGCGAAAATGAAAAGCATCTTAACAAAATATTTTCATCTAAAAATTTAGTCAGTAAGTGGAAAACTTGTGCATAGAAATAATACGAGTAAAGTTGCGTTTACATCTTTTTTCAAATCCCGAGATTTCAATGGAAATCTCGACCCGAAATCTTGACCGTTTACATTTGCACTTTATGACAGTAGCGAGATTTCGATTTGACAGCTGCACTTTTTTTGTAAACAAAGTACCATAAAAAAATAACCTCAAATTAAAAATATTTCTAAAAACCATTTTATTCATTGGCGAGTACAATTTACATTATTTTATATAAAGATCTAACGCTAAATATGTTAGCACATTTGTTTTTGTATAAGGACGACAAGCTAGAAGCCAGATTTTTGCAATATTTTGGCGGAAGGAAGACATGCACTTCCCAATGCTTTCTTCATAGTAATGCTTCGCGGGAAACAAAAATCAGAACCACGCAACACTTCTTATAATCATTAGTGCATTTCCATTGGGTCTAAAGTCATATTTATTAAATTAATAATACAAATTAAATTATCTACAAATTAAGCAAAACACAGTGTTGTATTCTGCAAAAGTCTCCAGATTTGTGAGATATTCATGAGATTTCTTAGAAATCTCGCAAATTTACGGGATTTCCTTTGTATGGGGAATCTCGGGATTTCACATGAGATTTTCACTGAAATCTCAATTTTAGTCGAAATTTCGGGATTTGGGTGCAGATGTAAATGCAACATTATACAAAAATTAAAATAATTTTAAACAAATAGCGTACCACGGCTAATCCTGCTGTTTTTACCAATTTAGACAGTTCTCACACAGAAGTACAAAATTATCGTTCCGTTGATTTTATATACTTAGCGTTTTTTTTTTAATCACCTGGATTTAGAATTTTTCATACAAGAAGGGGATTTATTAAATCGAAAAAAAAACTGGATTTAATAAATCCACAATAAAAGCACAAATATATGAAACAGCCTATTAATTTAATGTCAGAAAAAAATACGAATGAAAATTAAAAGAGAAACAAAAAAATTGAAAACTAAAAAATTGCAATATTATGTCCAATATAAGGCAGAGTATTTTTCTCCTTTTGCCACACACCATACAATAAATTGCAACATATGTATATGTAACAAAAGATCGCCACAATATTTTACATAACCTCAAAATGCACACAAACATAAACAGTGCAAAATTAAAATTGCACAGTGTTGCCAATAGATTATACAGTATATCAAGTTGTCCAATAAATATCAAAACTGTTTTGATTCACTCCATAATATTGCTCAACATTCAATTTAATACACACACGGTCAGTATGCTTGCACCACTTGGAAAGTTGTACCATAATATTGCAAATGTATGGCCCGCTTAACAAATAAAAGGTTTTTATTAAATTTTTTTATGAAATATGTTTAGAAAAAAAACTACACCTCACCAAATACATATTTCCATCTTGGACATGGAGAAATAGCTCAAATAGAAATGGCAATTTTTCACTCTACTGTAAGTAATTTAATTAAATCCAATTAGTAAATATTAAATATTGCAATGGAATTTTTCAATTGGGTAAAAATATAAATTGAAGTGATAAAACTGAAAAGGCAGACTGTCTATCGCTGTTTTATATAAAATATAATTAAAACTTAAAAGTTAAAGTAAAATCCTTCATCATCGAATTCGGTATTAAAAATTAGGGTAAAAGAAGTGTCGGACAGAAAATTCTTTTTAACCCTTTGGCGAGTGGCGTACATTATAATGTACGTCGATTTCATCAACTCGTCACTGATTTGAATTTTAACCAAAGCGCTCAGGGGTATGGCATCACCAAAAAAATAAGTTATAAAACTATTGTTGTCACTAGATGGCACTTTGTTCAAAAAATTGACAATTTTCTTTCTTTTATTTAAATTTAAATAATAACAAACAACAAAACAAAAAAACAAACGAATATCTCAAATTTTATTATTTGAATATATTCCGCGCTTGTTTTTTCTTATTTTGAGCAGTTTTCGAGTTTTAAAATATAGGCTCAGCTGATACTAAACTGATACTAAATAGTTGCTCAGGTAATACTAAATTTCAGCGCCCTCTACCGGTGAGTAGTGTACGTTTTGATTTCCTATCTCTATAATTAATAGTCTCTGAAAGCGCTATTCATTTACTGTTATCGGTTCGTTATTTTGTTCTTATTAAAATTTTATGCAGGCTCTTAAATTTCAAAACAACATGAGAGCAGTATCGTAGAGTGCGTTTTGTCTTGTGTCATCAACGCTGCTGAGAATGTGTTTAAATTTAAAAGTTCAAAAAAGGCTAAAGTTTAGTCTCAAAAATTGTGTGATGAATAAAATTCAAAAATTCAAAAGGTTTTATATAGAGATTAATAATAGGAAAAATATAAAATTAAAATTTTAAAAAAAATGTAACCCGCTCGGAGCCGGCAGCATGTTAATGTTTGAACTTTGATTCCAAATATCTGCAAAGCCATAAAAGTAATAAACAATATTTCTTGGGCATAGATCTACTTTTCCACGAAGTTTGGTCGGAAAATTCCTAGCCATTAAAATTCCCGTGTCAAAGGGTTAAAATTGGGAGAATCTAACCCCATCTGTTGAGCACTTTTAGTATTACTTTTTGGATTTATTAAATCCAAGTGATTAGAAAATACGGCTACTGTTTCTGTTTGTGTTTTCCCATCATCATTTTCTTTAACAGACAACTGATGATGCCAAATGGTGATGCCCAGGAAACAATTATATAAGTCTATCATGAAAATGGTCAACCTTGTTGAAACAACAAATAAAATCTAATATGACAATATCATGTTGGATTTGACATAAAACAGTTTTTACTTATTTGTAAAATGCGAAAACAAAATCTAAAGTGTTGACATATTTAGCGTGTTTTTTAATCACCTGGATTTAGAATTTTTCATACAAAAAAATGGATTTATTAAAGCCAAAAAAAAAGCTGGATTTAATAAATCCACAATAAAAGCACAAATATATGAAACAGCCTATTAATTTAATGTCAGAAAAATATACGAATGAAAATTAAAAGAGAAACAAAAAAATTGAAAAACTAACAAATAAAAGGTTTTTATTAAATTTGTTTTTATGAAATGTGTTTAGAAAAAAAAACTACACCTCACCAAATACATATTTTTCAGCTTGGACATGGAGAAATTGCTCAAATAGAAATGTCAATTTTTCACTCTACAGTAAGTAATTTAATTAAATCCAATTAGTGAATATTAAATATTGCATTGGAAGTTTTCAATTGTGTAAAAATATAAATTGAAGTGATAAAACTGAAAAGGCAGACTGTTTATCGCTGTTTTATGTAAAATATAATTATAAATTAAAAGTTAAAGTAAAATCCGTCATCATCGTAGTCGGTATTAAAAATTAGGATGAAAAAAGTGTCTGACAGAAAATTTTTTTAAAATAGGAAGAGTCTAACCCCATCTGTTGAGCACTTTTAGAAATACTTTTTGGATTTATTAAATCCAAGTGATTAGAAAAAACGGCTATTAATTTACGAAAATGTTTATTTTAATTAGAATCATTATGACTTTAATAAAATTTATAATTAAAAAATGTGCATAAAAAATGCAATGTAATTCACATTAATATGATAGTTGATTTTTTTTTTAACTTGTACTCAAACCGTGGTTATTTATACCTAATTGAATTAGGTATAAATTCTAAAAAACGATTCCCTTTTGTTTATAAAATTAAAAACAATTGTCGTACCCAATGGAATTTCGTCCACTGTATATAGAAAGTGAACCAATTATTACACACTCAGCACCATCATATCAAAATAATAATAACCATTAAAAAATTTAAAACTTCTAAATAACAAAAGAGCGTGTGGCGGCGTATGATGTTGATTCATAAAATTGAATTACAAAAAAAAATTAATAAAAACGAAAATGTTTAGCGAAGCATAAATAAAATTAAAATAAATGCAAAATATGTATATAGATTTCTCTAAAATTATATTTTGGAAATTTTTTTAAACAAATTCCCAAAATTTGTATACGAAATCCACTTACCAAAAACAAAAAATTACAGCAATTGAGCAATAGTTTGTAATTAAAAAAACGACAACCCATATTTGAGTTTAAATCTTAATTGAAAAGGTGCTAGATTTATAAATCCACTAATAAATAAATTTTAAATTAAGATTTTAAAACGATTTTTTGTTTCTTTTGAGATTTATTGTTTTAATTCACATTTTTTTAAAGATTAAAGTGGTTTTCGTTAATGCTTTAAATATTTTCTTATGTTGTATTTCAAAATCACTATACGAGTATAAGATAATTTTTCTTTTGTATATCTTTTGTTTGTACTATATCTTTCTTTATCAATTTATATTTTTTGAAATATTTTTCTATTATAGTTTTATACCGTTACGTTATGTAGCTTAGCTTTAACTATTACAACTAAGTGGGCAACATTTTGTGGCAACATTATAGAGTTCAATGTCTATGATGATGTTGATCAGTTTACGAAGCACATAATAACAAAGAGAGCTCTCATTTACAATTTCCATAAACCAAATGTTCTCTTTTAATCTCAATTTCTTTAAAAGATTAAGAGTTAGCTACCATTAGAGAACACAAAATTGTTTAACCAAATGGAACCTTTATTATAAACAATTCCAGTCATAATATAAACAAATAGTGAAATATCGTAATAGAGTTTATACGAGGGTAGTTCAATAAGTACCCGATCTGAACATATTTTTATTTGCAAACTTTCATTTTATTTCTAAAGCACCGTAAGTTGTTTTTCACGTGGAAAAATTTCACTCGAACTTTAAATGCCTCAAATTGCAATTTAATTTAAACAAATGAACAATTTTTTAATTTTATAACAAAGACACAATCAAAATAAACACAAAATGTCCCTTTTTCCCAAGAAAAATAATAGTCTTGTACATTAAATTTCCGTGAAAACAAACTCTACACAATTTTCACGTGAAACTGATTGTCGTGAAAAATTATTTTTTTTATATGGAGTATAAAAGTTTTTTTTCACGTGAAACCAGGTTTGGCAGGCAATACCGCTAAAATACCGTTATCGATTCAAAACCCTTTCAACTCACTACCGTTACCCCTAAAATACCGTTACCAAAATAACCGAAATACCGTTATCCTTAAAATACCGTTACCAAAATAACTAAAATATCGTTATCTCTCTCAACCAAGCTATTTTTTGAAGATTGAGAACATAAAGGTTAGATATGGAGAATGTGTTGGATGCGGAAGCAATTCATAGCGTAATTGTAATTCTTCCAATTTCTTTTGAGATTACCATAAGGTGTGAGCTGGTGCCTTATCGTGATGAAAAATCAATTTCGTTTTTGCCAAATGTGGTCGTTTGTCCGGTAATGCCACATAGGCCCATTAACTTTTCTCGAGCAGTTAACTTTACCTTAACCATGGGTAACTAACCAATACTAAATATTTATCCCTATGAAAATTTAATCATAATAACTTATCAATATTTTAACTCTGGGTAGTTAACCTTAGTATGAAATGTCAGAATAAAAACAAAAAGAAAAACAAAAATTAATAACAAAAAAATTTTTTTTCAATACGGGAAAATTAAAAGTTTTTCTCGCGGTTTTTTGTGTGTTTCTGGTCATAAAAAAAAATAATACACTTGACCACGTCGTTTTTTTTAAGATTCGCGGTCGCTAAATGCTATAAAATAATTGTGTCTTTTTGCATACTACGAGAGGTGATTTAATTAAATCCATTTGTTAAGTCTATAAAATAAACGTGGATTATTTGAACTATTACGAGAGTGATTTCTATGCGCTTTTTTATATTTAAGAATTCAGTAGTTTTGTACTTCACGTGTACCAAAATTTTCCAAATCCTTGATAACACACCTCAACAAACTTTCAGAGGTTTGAGCTTTGATACATGATTCATTTTGAATTTGATACGCTGATTCCAAACCCAGCAAACAAAGATGATCATTAATGACTCAGAATTGAGCTCCAAAAACATAAACATTTGTCCACTTTTTCCTATGAAAGTGGTCCGGCCAAAAGAGCCCCCTGTGTACTCAGAAATGACTCCGAAAAAAGGACGTATAAAATTGAAATTTTCTTCATAAATTTAAATAATTTTAGAATCTTCTTTGAGTCCGAAAAATGAACCTTCGTTTTGATACAGTTTTGATTGTTTTCTGAGGGTTCATATTTTTTACCAAAAAAAAGAGTGTTTTCGAAAAAACAATAATCATTTCTATGAGCCATTTATTATGAGCGCTCCGGAATTGCTGGCTGGGAATTCTTAAATGTAAGTTACCAAAAATGTATGGAATAATTGTTTTTCTGAGAGTGGTTTTCAAAAGAATTTTTTCCTATAACGGAACACAAATTTAAAAACTGTTCCCTATCTATTTTAGAGAACAAAATTCATTTTTTGCTACCATCGTAACAGAAAGTCTTAGAGAATAGAGATTTGGAATCAGCAAGTACTAAAAGTATGTATCAAGCTTCTACCGACAGCGACTTTTTATTTTGTAGAGGTGTATAATTCATGTCAAGTTGTTCTAATATTGGTCACTATTCACTATGGTTTTAATTACTCAAGACAGATTTTGGCTTCTTGAACCATAAACATTTTTTTTTCCTATTTCCTTATATGAGGCCAATTTCTGTAAGCTATCGCAGAAACCTAAATCCTAAATAGAAAAAATTTGTGCACGTTTTTAAATACTGTTGCACATCGAAAATACTTATATATATCATAAAAGATTCGTATTCAAAGTTTGGTTAAAGCTGTGCTTTAAACTTTTTTTAATAATCATCATTACAAGTTTAATATATTAAAATATCTTATGTAGGGTGAATAGTTCTAAAATAGCCTTGGTTAAGTTTCTTAACCACAGAAATTTCTACAGTTAAATTTTAGCATTGGTTAGAAGAAATGGTTGGTTAAAATTTAGATAAGTTATTCAAAAAATTTGTTTACCAGTGGTTAAGGCTAGTAAAGGTCTTAACCAGGGTATAAATTGAGATAAGTTAACGGGCCATAGTAATATTATGTAGTTGTTGTTTGTGTATTAAGATAGTCGATGCATAAGGATGAAATAAGCAAAATAGAACGACTGTTTTTTAAATAAAAGAATTTCCAAGAAAGCTTTTGAATTTCTTTTTTTATTTTTTATTGGTTATATCTACAGTAATTATAAAAATGCAAAAAAAATAATCAGAAGTTGATTGGTACGCAAAACATCGCACACTTTTTTTCGAATTCGGCCCATTAGTGTTTGCACGAGATTTTCATACATTTTTCTGGCTGCCACATTGCACTTAGTTCTGAACTATTCTGTAGTTGACACTGCCGAACCTGTCTACTTTAAAGTTACCCAGTCAGAAAAATACAAACGGGAAAGCGATGGCAAAGCACTTTAACAGAAGGTACAAGTACTGGCAAAAAGTGCTTTCCCATTCCCAAAATGATAACATCATTAGACAAAAGGACCGGCTGTTCAAAAAGCGACGGAAAGGCACTGGAGAAACAAAATTTTTGAACGTTGGCAAAACGCTGGCAAAACCAATAAATAGGTGGTCTGGAAATATATTTTCCAAAATAAAATTTAAAAAAGCTTCATATGTATCTTTTTTGGTCCTGCCGTGATTTGAACCTAGGCCTTCAGATTGGCAGACGATTGCTTTACCCCCACTGAGCTAACGAGACATATAATATTTGATAGCTAAACACATAAATGAGTGATAATCGCTGGACAACTACTGGCTGTGCGAAAAAGCTAGCACTGGCAAACAGTTTTTTGGAACTAATATGCCAGCGTTGGGAGAGCAAAAAAAAAGTTGGTCTTAAAGGAGCTTTTCCACAAACAAAAAAATTGATTTCATAGAACAAAAAAATTTTTAAATTAAAAAAAATTTTTTGCTTGCAACCGGATTTGAACTCGGAACCTCCTGACTACAAACCTTTTTTAACGAAGTGTCAGCATTTTTATAAAATCGTTGCTCTACCAGTGAATTGGTTTTCGTACCACTGGTAGCATTGGCTAGGTAGCACTGGATAACCACTGGTTGCAAACCTTGGCATATCACTCTTAGACCATTCTTTGCCAGTGGTTTTTTTTATAAACCAACGAAATTTTTGCAAAACAAATGCTGGAAAAACGCTTTTTGCAAGCGCTGGCAAAGCGTCCCAAATGAGTGCTCTCCCAGTCATTTATTTTCAACACCATGGTTACCCAGTGGTATACCAGTGCTTGATTTTTTTACCACTGGCGATTTCTTATTGGGTACTTTCATAACTGCGTAAAGGAACTTTAAGGATTCCAATTCTGGACAATTAGGTGGATTGTTTTCTTTTGGTACAAAATCGATTTCGTTGTTTTTGTACCAGTCAGTCGTGTCCTTTGCAACCAGTTAGATTCGGCCAAAATAATGGTTTTGTGGTCTGAGATCTTACAAATGATAACAGGCGTTTTTTTTAAGCATTCTTCCCGATAAATTGGTTAATTGTACCAGTTGTTGAAAACAGTTTAGATTTTCTTCCACAAGAACAAATTGCTTGTCAAACCAGGTAAATCTGGAGTTGATTTTCTTTTTACATTGATCTGGAGCATCCATCACCACGTATATATGCTGTGTAAAAGTGTTGCCTTGCAATGTACCGGACATTTGCAAAGCAATATACCAAGTGTGCCGGTCTGAAGTGAGCGTCAAGATACAAATGTCTCCACAGGGAACATTTATTGTAAACGAGCCTTAATTTTTTTTGTGGGCAATGACATCTGTCAAACATATTCAGTATACATCAAATCAGTGAACAAACAACATCATACTTTTTCATCGTGTTAAAAATGGCGAATTTTGTACCAGAAATTGATGATTTGCGGAAAGCATTAATTTTTTGTTTTCATTTGAAAAAAAGTGCATCGAATGCTTGCCGAGGCATATGGTGCTCACTCTCTATCAGAAGCAACATGCAAAAGATGGTTTCGATGGTTCAGAGATAACAATTTTGATGTGAGAAACGAAGAACGTGGAAGACCACCAAAAAAGTTTGAAGACGCCAAATTGCAAACCATATTGGATGAAGATGACACTTTGAGTCAGAAACAAATGGCAGAAATGGTAAATGTTGCACAACAAACAATTTCTGACCGTTTAAAAGCTATGGAAAAGATCCAAAAGTCTGGCAAATGGGTGCCACATGAATTGAATGGCAGACAGATGGAAAACCGAAAAACCACTTGTGAAATTTTGCTTCAAAGACACGATAGAAAATCAGTGTTGCATCGAATTGTTACTGGCAATGAAAAATTGATTTATTTTCAGAATCCAAAACGGAAAAAATCATGGGGTATTCCGGACAACCATCAACTTCGGCTGCAAAACCAGATCGATTCGGCAGGAAGACAATGCTGCGTGTCTGGTGGGACCAGAAAGGTGTGGTGTACCACGAGCTCCTAAAACCTGGTGAAACCGTTAATACAGATCGCTACCGACAACAAATGATCAATTTGAACCATGCATTGATCGAAAAACGACAAGAATGGGCCACAAGACACGGCAAGGTAGTTTTGTAACATGACAATGCACCTGCACATAGAGCAAAACCAGAATACAATCAAAGCATTGGCTGGGAGCTGCTACCCCACCCGCTGTATTCACCAGAATTGGCTCCTTCCGACTACTATTTGTTTTCTCGATGGGACACGCATTGGCTGAGCAGCATTTCGTTTCCTACGAGGAAGTCGAAAATTGGGTGACTAATTGGTTTGCTTCAAAAAACGAACAGTTTTATTGCCGTGGAATCCACCAATTGCATGAAAGATGGCAAAAATGTGTAGCCAGCAATGGCCAATACTTTGAATAAAATGTTTTTTACTTTCCCATTAAAAATTAGTGTTTTATTTTCACAAAAAACGCTAATTTCAGACCGGTACACCTGGTATTTCGTCATCCATTATCACGTAATTATATTTTGTTAATTGCTTTTCGCAAAGACGTCGACTGCATGTTTTTGCTGATAAATTTTGCTTTGAATTCCTATCTGGACATACCTAGGCCTTATAAAATTACTCTGTTTGACATTCTGAACAAAATTTTGCGACTTCTTGATTTTATTCGCAACTGCGCGTGTTGAAATACCAGGATCCTTAGCAAAAGTGTTATTTACCTTTTGAGCCGCTTTAAGGACTCTTTGGCCATGCTCACCACCACTTCCATGTTTTCTGTCGATTGACAAACTTTCATTAAAGTTTTTTTTATCATTTTTCTAACCGTGGAATATGGTAATTTATCAGTTTTTGCTATAAATCGTATGAAAACATTTTTTTATATTTGTGCAACATGCATTCTCTTCCTTCAAGCTCCGAAACCATTTTACAAAAAACTATTTAAAATATTAAAAATCTATTAACATAAGATAAAGAGATAATAGCCTACTTAAATCATAAATCGTATTTTAATTAGGCAAGTAGTTTTTAAGATAGCTAAGATTAAAAATGGTTAGATTTTGGTTATTTCAGCATTTATCGCGCCTTGTGCATCCCAAAAACAGTCGTCATAAACTTTCCATCCAATTAAACAACTTTTGCCTTCTTCGGTGCACTGACCCACCTTCAATCCATTGCTTCGATTGTCCAGTTAAAGATACATCAGCTGTCGTTTATTTTTTTATACATTTTTTTTTAAGAATAATAAACGTATACAAATATAATTTTAATGGAATAAAAAATTTCACAAAAATCAATGAGACATCTACAAATATTTTTATTTTAAAACAAAAACAAAAGTAGCATCGGTCACCAGATTAAGGTAATCATAAAGCGCTACATATCAACTGTAGCGGTTTTCTCTGGTAAACCTGCCCCATGTCTCATCAACGGCTTTAAATCTACGTAAAAATTCGCTTGGATTAAGTTGAAACCAATTTTTGATCGTTACCAAGATGCAAAATGTCATCCACACTGCCTATTGAGATGTTAACGAAGTCACCTATACTCCGCACTTTCACTCGGTGATGTTTAAAAACGATATCAAGGATTTTTTTGATCATTTCTGGAGTTGTCGTTTCTTTTGTTTGACCTGAACGGTGTTCACCAAATGTGCTTGTACGACCACATTTGAAATCTGCAAACCAATGGTTTCTTTCCTTGGTTTCTGTCGCATTTTTTTACAAGCAAAAAATAATGTTTAATCGCTAAACGAAATTCCTTTTTATATATTAAGCACCGTAATTTGTTTTTCACGTGGGAAAATTCCACTCGAACTTTAAATGCCTCAAATTGCAATTTAATTTAAACAAATGAACAATTTTATAATTTCATAACAAAAACACAAACAAAATAAACACAATCCCAAGAAAAATTATTAAATTATTATTAAAAACATTAAATTTGCGTGAAAACAAACTCTACACAATTTTCACGTGAAACTGATTGTCGTGAAAAATCATTTTTTTTTATATAGAGTATAACAGTTTTTTCACGTGAAACTCAAACAACCTAAGGTGCTTTATATTGAAAAAGTCAGAAGTTTTTCGCTTTTTACGGTTGTCAAACTAAAACTAAATGAAATTATGTCTGAAAAATTTTAATGGGGCTTAAATATTAACAGTGGGTCTCATACTGCAGGTTTAGGCTTTAGTTAATAGTTAACCCAAAAATTTGTTGTTGTTTTGTGTAAATTTTTTTTGACATTTCTTTTGTTCATAGTTAAGTTAGAGTTAAACCTACAGTATGAGACCCACCGTAAGAGATTGTATTTGCGAAAAATTATTTACATTCGGTTGTCCGTTTATCCTTCTCTTGTAGATCGACTACTTATCAAAATGCCCTCGTAGTGATAGCACTTAACCTGCAAACAAATGTATAAAACAAAATAAATATTAACGGGTGGCAAACAGATTTTCTATCAATACAATAATAAAATCATAGATATGGGTAGTGTTGGAAAAATCAAAAAGCCTCCATTGTGGGGGTTATGTTGAGGATGTAGAAATAAAAATTTAATGAAACTTTTTAATTTCACACACATTTCGACAAGAATACCCCAACAGAAATATGCATGCAGTAAACCTGATTACTGCTTTCATAGTGCTTCAACTATTTACTGTTTCTAAAAATGTATATATGAGTATAATAAAAAATATTACGAACAAAATTAAAGTCACGTACGAATCACGCACGAGTGAATTAATTTTACTCAGTCTAACGAAATGATCACGTGAGTACAGTAACAGAACATTTCGTGTCACGCGTCCATCTCTAGTATAGACTGACCACCTGTTTTTATATAGCAAAAGGAAATATTCCTCCAGAGTAATGTGTGAATTTTGTTTTTGTTACAATAACAATATACAAACATCCCTCAGGCGGAATTATTCCGCTCGTTTTATAAAAAGAATCCGCGGTTTGCACTTCGATGCACTTTTTAATGGGTTTAATGCCAATTCAGAATAAGTTATCCAAAATTTTCCATCATCTCAGAAATATTGGAAATATTTGCGGTTTAAGTTGCGAAATTGTGCATTTTTGGGCCTTCTTTGAAGCAGTGTAATCAGGCCAAACTACTTTTTAAATTAAAATTTGCATAAAAAAAACACTAATAACAAATCGCCCATAATAATACAGTATTAAACGTATACTCAAAAAGACTGACAGTTACTACATGACAGTTGTTTGTGTAGTAATCGGTACACTCAAAAAAAGTCAGTAAAGTCAGCAAAAAATATTGCTGTGTCAGCAAATTTTTAGTCACGAGTATGCTTGCAAAAAAGTTGATAATTTCAGCAAAAGATTTGCTGAAAATCACCGAGCTGATTTTTACCAAAATAATTGTAATCTTCAGCAAAAGTTTTGCTAACACCTAGTCGATTTCAAATAAAAAAAATCCTTGCTAAAATCACTAAACTTTTTGCTGAATATTAGTAGACTGAAAAAAACTCAAAAAACTTTTAGCGAAATTTTGACTTTAGTTAATTGATTTGCTGAAAATTTAAATATATAAATTGTGTAGAGTTGTTTTTTTAATTATCATTGTACTACATCCAGACTAGCTGCGACATCTAAATCTTGTCTATCTGATTGTCGTCCTCGCTATAATTGCGGTTATCAGCAGAATTTTTGTAGCAAAATAAATTAGTAAAACATTAGTTCAAAATTAGTTTAGTGCTAAAGAAATATAACCAAAATTTTTGCTGAAAACTAGTACACTTGAAATACAAGACGTTTTACTAATTTTTCTACTAACTTAATTTTTAGAGTGTAGATGCTCACAAATTCGAACCACTTTATTTTTGAGGTAATTCGATTTTACGAAGTTTTCGAATTTCTGGACGGTTTTTTTTAATAAAGAAACATGAGCGAACCCGAGTATAAAAACTACATTAAGGGCGTTATCGACTCTAGGAAAAAATTTGTTTCGGAATTTTTTTTATATTTTATTTGGATAGAGCATATTCTTCAATATGCTCAGAAAATATCAATAAAAAATTCGAAGAAATAAAATTTCCACATGTTTTTTTGTAAAATATATTTTGGCCACAAAGTAATATTCTATGTATTAAATTTGTACACAAAATTTTTTGAGAGCGCTTTTTATCATTGTCTTTATTATAAATCTTATTTCGCATAATACAGCAGAAAAAAAAGAAAAAAACTTCATACTAAGATGCAAGAATTGCACGCAGTCTTTAAAGAAAAGCCAATGACGATTCCTCGATGGTGGGCGAAGGCACGTTATATGAGGCAGATACTAATCGCTTTTTATAAGCCATAAAAGTAATCAATGTATATAAAAAATAAAAAACAAATAAAAAAAATGTACGAAACAAAATATTTTGACCGAAATGAAATATTTAATAAATTCTCTACCATCGTTTTTAAGAATATTTGGGTTAGTATATAAAATACTCTTTGTCCGATTCTTCTCAAATTTGGTGTACATGTAGAAAACTGCGAGATATAAATTTTGTTCATACACGATTTTTTGAAATTTTGCTGTTTTCTTAGAGTAAAATTAATTTTAAACTTTAAACGCGTTTTCCCACAACCCTGAGTTCAAAATCGGCTGCCACTGTACAGCCAAGGCGGGTAAACCGATTTCGATTCGGGTTTTTTTCTTTCGTAGGGAACAAAAACTCGAGTCCTTATCATGGCGCTTTTTTTGAATTTTGGTCAAATAAATTTTATATCCCCGAGCAAATGTGTTTTTTCTTGCCTTTTTTGGAATTTTTAAGTTTGTGTGGCAACTTTGTTAAAAAAAATATTAAAAATAAAAATCGGGCCACGATAAGGACTAGAGAATTTATCTGGGATTAAGAATCACTTTAAATTTTTATTTTCTGATAATTAATGAAGGCTGCACGTGGCAGCCGATTTTGCCTTTTTTAAAAAAGGCCAGTAAGGAAGTAGCAACTCTGGTGATTTTGGCTGGGGAAATATAAAACTGATATTTTTTAAAATTACTACAATAACATAATTTTTAAATAAAAAAATAAAATATTTAAAATATTAACAATTATTTTAATTTTTGCATTAAAAATACAAAAATTGTTTTTTGGGACTTTCTATATGAAATGATCAACCTTTTTTGAAACCACAAATAAAATCTAAATGAAAATATCATATTAGAATTTGGACTTGAGGTAGAAGAATATTCAAACTAAATATATAAAAATATTGTTAATTGAATTTTTGACAAACGTTCAAATATGCCCTTTAAAATGCTGTTGTTACAGTATTTAACCCCCTTAAAACTGGTTTTTATTGTTTTTATTTTAATTTTATTTAAAAAGAAAAAACGATAACAATTCAGTCCAATTACATCACATGCCATTTTCAAATTAAAACATAAAAGCAATAATGTTTAAATTTAAGAAATTAATATAAAATTCCTGTGAATTACCACCCTACGGGGAATAAGGAGTCAATTGCCCTCCAAGGACCTATCCCGTGACCGGTCAACCGAAGGCATATTACTAAATTAGTACAAATATGAACAAAAAATAATGAATTAATTTTCTAAGTATTTTCTGATCCGTTATTTTCATTGTTGCTTTTAAAAAACTTGACCGATACCGAAATAAAAAACAAAATTCGCGGCATATTTTTAAAAATATTTTTTAATTATTTTACTCTTTTATTTATTTTGTTCTTTATTTTTTTTATTTGTCTATTTTAGCTCTTATTTTAAATATCTATAATTTTTTGCTAAGAAATTTTAAGTTTTGTATTTTCAACTATTTTTAATGTTAAAGCTGTTTTAATTCTAACAATTTGTATTTCATTTAACTTTTCTTTTTAACTTAAGGGGAATTTTTTAAATTTTTATTTATATTATCTGTGTTTGTGCGGAAAGCTATTAATGTTGGCTTATGTTATTCCCATATAAATTTGACATAAGAACCGTTGAGAGTTAACACTAAACGTTTTCTAATGTCCAATTTATATGGGAATGACATAAGTCAACGTTGATAGCTTGCCGCACAAACTCAGTTATTATCAGAGTTCTTGAGGTAATTTTCTAATTTTTAATTGATTTTTTAATTTAATTATGGCCAGCGCAAAAAACGAGTTAACTGCCATTAAAGGACCTATCCCATGACCAGTCAATCGGGGGCACTTCCACTATATTTGTGTGTGTGTTAGTGTTGTTTTCTTTTCTATTTTTTTTTATTTGCTTGTAGTGTTTGTTTTTTCTTTTTCTTTTCTATATGAACAGAAAGGAAAAATATATAACTTTACCATCAGCCAGCCATCACGCATAAGGAACATTAGCTCAAACGGTAGAGCGTTTGCCTTACAAGCAGAAGATTGTGTTATCTAGCCCTACTTCGATGCCAAGTAGATTATTTTTAATTCTTAATTTTTTATTAGTTTATTTGAAAAGCTATTTTTAGACACACCACCTTACTGTCACAAGGTGCCTAAACTGTGGCAATTGGTCATTTCCAATGACAACGCCATGTTAAAGTGACGTGTCTCTTTCAAACAAAAAGGCCGATAAAGGACCGGTCCCACCCCCTTTGGGACTTATCCTGCGTGTCACTTTGGACCGGTCCCTTTCCCTGTAGGGTTACTCTTTTATTCAAGGCACTTCCACTATATTTGCGTGTGTTGTTTTTTTTTTTTCTTATTTATTTGAACATAAACGAAAAATAATAAATTTACCATCAGACAGGCATCATGCACAATCAATATTAGTTCAGACGGTAGAGCGTTTGCCTTCCAAGCAGAAGGTTGTGTTATCGAGCCCAAGGTTTCTAAACAGTGGCAATTGGTCCAACGACGACATGTTAAAGTGACGTGTCTCTTTTAAACAAAAAGACCGAACAAGGACCGGTCCTTGTCCCCTTGGGACTTATCCTGCGTGTCATTTTGGACCGGTCCCTTTCCCCGTAGGGTATTTATTTTTTGCTCAAAGAAACAAAAGTCAAAAAATAACTGTTATTTTTTGCTCGAAAAAATAATAGTCAACAAATAACTTTTATTTCTGCTTAAAAAAATTAAAGCCAAAAAATAACTTTTATTTTTGCTAGAAAAAATAAAAGTAAAAAAATTACTTTTATTTTTGTTCAAGAATAACTATAGGTTTGTTTTTTTTCGAATTTTATACCTACATATATCTATAACGACTTACCTGATTTTCTTTTATTTTTTGTAAACAAACAAAATTTAAACATTTAGGGTCGCCTTTGTACAAAAGCTGTTTTCGTACAAAGACTTCGCCGGAACTCGAAATGGAGCAATAATATTGTGTGCCCTGCTGTACCTTTACCAACAAACGCATAATTCATTTGTTAGCTTTTGTTGTTTCAGATATTTTATGAAATAAAAAATTCTAAAATTTCAAATAATTTTATGACAAATAATTTTGTTTACATTTGAAAGAGAAAAGCCAATAATTTTTAAGACTTGGTAGCATTTTTATAACTACTTATGGTCTAATTCATAAACTTTTATAACAGTCTTATTGCAGGATTTTAAGCTAATTTGTCAAAAACAGTATTCATATTTACTTAATAATGAAGAAAATAATAAAGGTTTATAGTTGGTACTCACTAACTTTAAACCTTTTATAAAGTTTGGAGTGAGGAAGCCACCATTTAATTGCTAATTATTTCATTTTCAGGCATGAAATGATTTATTAAAGCCATCCCATCCCTAGAATGTGTGGCTTCCAACAACTTGCATCCATCAAACTGAAAAAAACTACAACAATTGCGTAGCCAATGACCTTTTTCGAAAAAATTTCAAAAAAATAAAATTAAAAAGAAAAACAAAACAATAGTGATGTGTAGACTGTCTAAACATTATTCGAAATTCGATTACTTTTGTATGCTTTGAATAATATGTTCTAAAAAATTACTTTTTTACACACATTTCCATTGATTTGCTTTATAAATAAAAAAAAATATTTTTAATGGCTTTTAAATTTATCTTAGCACATCATTAGTTCTCTAAAATAAGGAAATAAAGTTTTCACTTCCGATTACCGAGTCAATCGTTTACTAAATTTGTAAATCACTTACGACTTATTTGGGAGAAGAGAGAAAATAAACAATAGTGTTGCCAGTATCAAATCGAAAAATTAATTTATAGTTAAAATACGATTATGAATCAAGATTTCTAATAACTCCTTATTAAGCGAAATATGTACTTTAACTATAGCAAACTTCAAATACCAAATAAATTTTGTTTATGAATTAGCACATTAATTTTTAAGAAGCTAAATTTATATCTACTTAAAAGTTTTATAAATGCTTAAATTTGTATGGAATATTTATACAAAATTCGAAAAAAAACAAACCTTATGTATGCTTTATTCAAAATTGAACATTTATATGCTTTCCTTCATTGTTTTTTCAGAGTGGTGAATATCGAGATCTCGGTATTTCGATGCAAGTGTAAACGCAACTTAAGTTAGAAAAGCCAGATTCGCGCAAGGATCTTAAATATTGATACAACTTGGTTAAATGAAAAATTAGTTTAACTTAATTGTTTATCTAAAACAAAGACAAATCCGTTTTGCTCTATATTTCATGATTCATGGATTTTTATATTCTTTTTGCCACTACCAACCAACCAACTCAACAGCAAATAAAACAACCTCTTCGTCAAAGCGTAACGATCATATATATATGTAGTTTACTATAAGTACCCACCAGAGCTTCGAAGAATTAATTCCCAAATTCCCTTTTTTTGAACTGAATTTATATTTTGGAAATGAATTCCCTGACCAAACTTAAGGAACTGAATGAATTCCTTTTTTTCATTCGATTTATCTTAAAGGAATTCATTCACTTTTTTCTAATTCCTTGATAAAATTTGACGCATTCATTTACCAAGGAATACATTCAATTCTAGTTAATTTAACTTTTGGTCAAGAATTGAATTGAATTAACTCGTCTTTAATGAATTCTTTAGTGGTCAGGGAATTTATTCTCTAAATTTGAATTCTTTGAATTCATTCACAGAAATTAATTCCTGCTTATGTCTTATTAATGAATTAAATTCTTGAATTAAAAAATTGAATTAAATTTTTGGGAATTCATTCCAAAAAAGAATTAATTCTTTAAAGCTCTGGTAACCACTTCAAATAATATAACAATCATTGGGGTCAAACATTAGCGGTCTTTGTTACAATTAGAATAACTACAACCATATTAACATCGAATTTCTAATGAACGTGATATGTCTACGTACAATACATATATTCGGAAGTAAAAATTACATGTTTACTATGAACAAAATGTTCGGTTCGATTTGTAAGTAGTTTTTTTTGCGTCGTATTTGTAAATGATAATATCACTTGATCGTGATAAACGTCAGTACATGACAACTTCTTACAGGCATATTTGTAAATTAAACTGTTATTTGGAAATAAATACCGCTATTGAAAATTGTTGTGCATGTACTTCTTTCTAGAGATGAGCGATCCGGTGATTTTTGAATAACGCTGCTACCAGTGATCGTGATTTTCAAATCACCGTTCTTTTAAACAGTGACCGTGATCACGGGTTTGTAATATAGATGGGCGATCCGGCGATTTTTCAGTAACATTGTTCTCAGTGAAATCGTGAAATGTTCAAATCGTTGTTCTTTTAAACTGTGATCGTGCTCACGGGTTTTTTATGGAAAAGACTGCGATTTTCTGATAAATAAACGAAATAATATTTATCGCGAGTTTTTAAGATGTCAGTTAAACTTGGTTTAGTTAAACCGAAAACGAATTTTGTCAGCCATTTCAAAGTTTATTAACAAAAATTTGCCGGAAAAACTTTTTCTCGGGTATAATTTATTTCTTTATTGAAATAAAACAAAATAAATCACATTTTAAAAGCAGTATTCCAGTTACAAACTGCGTTAAACTAAGTTTTAAGATAATCCACTTCCTAAAAACTCGGCCTTAAAAGAAAAATAGTTGCGACCGGTAACAAAGACATGATAGAAGGAGACATTTTATTCAGAAGAGTGTGAAAGCAAGTCACTGTTATTGAAAAAAACATGTAATACTGTGCTAGGGTTTGGGATTTCCCGGACTTTTTTATTTCCCGGGAAACGGGAATGAAAAAATTTGATTCCCGGGATTCCCGGGAATCCCGGGAAATATTATTAAACAAAATTGTTAATGAAAACAACCTATATAAATAATTTTTCTTAAAAAAAAACACTATATTAGTACAAATGAAGTCTGTGTAGTGAGATTTCAAAGTAAAAAATATCAGAATGTTGAACATTTGATTTCACATAAATTACTCACAGCACTGCCAAATGAATTGCATGATTCCAGCAGAAAGCACCTACTACTGGACTGTCCAAAACAACCCGTTTTATCACACTTGGCCCATTAGATATAATGGCCACAATGTTATTTTCCAAAGACAAATAAAACTCTTGTAGTCTTATTTCTACAATTCTTCTTATTTCATCAGCATTACATCTTCCTGATATATAAACCAACCCCAGGTTATAAAATTAATTATTTCCGTTTATACATATGTTCAAATATTTCTTTTGTGATATTCTTGTCCATTCATCTAAGATTATAGTAAATCTCCTTTTGTTATAAATATTGCTCGATATTTCTTTTATCATGATATCTTTTAAATGATTGTAGTAATTTAATATAATGTTCTTTACATCGGTTTCATTTTTTTACAATGCAAGTTTTTTATTATAAAAACTTTCTCGAATAAACGAAGATCTAGTTATGGTGCGGATTGACTACGGCTAATTTGGATACCATTTCAGGAAATGTTTGCCCTACCATAAAACCTTTAATGCCTATTCAGCTTACACTTTTTTCTTCGGGTACTTTGCTAATTTTAGCTGAAACGTTATTCTTGTTGTTGTTTTCTGACCATCAATTTTTTTTTTTTTTTTGTGAACCAAATTTAGATGTCGGATAACCAAATTTAGATACCACCGTTAACCATTAGTCTTTTCTTTTCACATTTATTAATGAAAACGTTACTTATAAAATTATTGACCCTTAATATTTTAAATTTAAAGTCGACTTTATTTTTAATCAAACGGTTTTGTTCATTTTGTGTATGAAAACCTTACAAAAATATTTATATTTTCAAATATTTTGATTGGTTGAAAATAAATTTACCAATCAGAATGCTCCAAAAATAAACGAAGTCAAGGTATACTGCCACCGAATATTTTAACTAAAGTCGACTGTACCTAAATTATACATTTGAAAAATTTAGATAGTAAGGGCGATTATTTGTAAGAAACAAAGCTTTTTTTCATAATTCTTTTAAACATTTTTCCAAGTTTTTAGGTTTTACTACTTAAATTTTGAATAAGTTATGCGAAAAATCTTTAGTAGTTGAAATGCTCCTAATTACTTGGCAAAGATTTTATTTGTGTGTCAAATAAATGTATTCCCTTTTAAAAGATTTTAACAATGACATTTTTGTTTCGGTATTTAAAATGTTTTTTATGACTAAAATTAAAAAATCATATTCGAAACAAAAACAATTTAAAAAATTATATATTTTTAAAATTTCCCGTTTTCCCGGGAAAAATATATTATTTTCCCCAAACCCTATACTGTGCACAATGAAGTTTGCAAGAAAGAATAGTACAAAAATTTTAAAAGAACGACATTCCGAGTAACTGCGACTTGAAGTATTTGATCACTGCCGTTACCAGTGATTTTTCAATAACTGTGATTAAATCACCGGTATGAAAATATCGCTCATCTCTAGTGTATAAGTAGTTCAACATGGCAATATGGTCACGATATTTGTTAATGAAGTCTAATTTTTTGAATATATCATACTCTCCGTGAAAAGGGGGTTTTGGTGTTTCTCCTAAACTAATGAAGATAGATAATTGAAATTTGGCATATAGCTTCGTTTTATGACAAGAAGAAACCCAACCAAAGAATTTTCGAACGTCATTTTTGGTTGGTAGGAGGGGGAGGGGGCAAAATATGTTACATATTTTTTTCTAATTTGAGGATTCTTAACAAGAATCTGAAGTCAAAATAATGATACATCCGTATACAAAAAGTCGGTAGTGAAAGGGTTAATACACCGATAAAACAAAAAGCTTATAATTATCGAAATACTTAGGTAACATATACATAAATTCAAGTTTTTTGCAAAGGTACTCACTATTTTAGTTAAAAAAATAATATTTTCTAAGATAAGTTACAAAGAAAAAACTGAGATTAGAGTGTCCAAAAAACCGGCCATTTCGGAAAACCGGTTTTCGGTTTGTTCGAAAATTACAATTAAAAAAAACCGGTTTCGGTTATGGTTTTCTTCAAAAAACCGGTTAAAACCGTTTTCGGTTTTTTTTGTTATGAAAATAAATTTGTACAAATAGCAGAAAAGCTACTGAAAATTAGTTAAAAGCGCCCTGCAGAAACAACTACTAAAATCAGCTGAATGTGTTTTCTAAAGCGGGATTTAAATTATCTGATTTTACGTCTGATAAATCAAACAAAAAATCCTATGAGATGATGTGATTGCCAAACAAATATTTTCGCAAATCTATTTGCATTTACATCAACAGATGAAGTGATGCCAACCTTTTAAGAAGAAAACTCGCAGGCAGGCCCAGAAAAGCGCTAAATTATAAATGTGTTCAAAATAGGTAGTTTTCAACTAATTTATGCGACCAAACATTTAAATAGCGCTAAAAATCATTATTATGTTAAAATATAATTTAATATCACATTATTATGAAAACAATAAAACAAAGACATTTAAATTAGATAAAACTGTATCAAAATAAAGGTTTCACCAAAAGCGCTAAATAAAAAATAGAAAAACGTCAAACTAGCTCCTTTCTGTCAAAAGCGTTAACCAAAAATAATGATAGTTTTGAGTCATACAAAAGCGCCAAGGATAACACGATCAGATGTAATTAGACAAAAATTTTAATTTTAGTTAATTGCAAAGAAGATTTTACACTACTGAAATCAGAATGCTGAATATTAGTAAATTAATAACATCACAGAAAAAGAATTACATTTCCAAAATTTAATTTATATTTTTTTTTAATGGGAAGACAATCTACTCTTCTAAAAACAGCAGTACTTACTATTTATTTTCGCTATTTAACTCTACTAATATTCAGTAAAAATGTCTACCGGTTTTAGCAGGATAGAATCTTATTTGTATTCAACTAAAATATTAAAATATAACTAAAATTTTTGTAGATTTAACAGTTCTTGTTTCATCATCCAATCGTATATATTTTTCTTAAATGGAACCAATTAATTACGCAGAAAAAAAGTAATTATGTTTTTTGTAGCAACATTCATTAGGCACCCAACGGACTTTCGTATCTTATTTATTTGAATACATGTGCAAAGATATTATTTTTATATAAAGGAGAACAAAACTGCAGTTTCGTTTCAGCCTTTAAAAATAAAATGCAGTCGAAATATAGAATTTTCGAATGATTAGCTTAAAAATAGTTTTGATAAAAACATCTTTAAAAAAAACGTTTTATCGATAAAGCAGTTTTTGTATTTTCTTTATTTGTCACTGCCGAGAAATTAGAAAATTTTCTAAATAAACAAGAGATGTTTTTAAACAACATTCAATAAGAAATTCTTAAAAATATTATATAGTTTTCGCGTAATTTAAGAATAAAGTTTGACAGCACTGCCACTGGCACTTTCACTATGTGGTTTGCGCTTAACCTAGTGTCTTGACATGCAATAAAATAATAGCAAGCAATTTTCAAAATGCCCTCATCTCAAGTAAAGACACTCAATTTCAATTTTTTTGCAAAATCATGATATCGCTGACATGCCATCGCATCTTGCAATGATGCCAGAGATCAAATGTCACTTTTAGTTTTCATTTTAATTTTGTAATAGGAAAACAACAAAAAAATTTGTAGAAAGGAATGGAAAAGTGTTTAGTTTTTTATTATTTGTCGGTAAACATTAATGTTTCATAAAATTTGGTGTTTTTCGAAGAAAAATCTATGATATTTCTTATCCATGAAATGATCAAGTGTTCTCCACTACTCTGCAATTGATATCATTTTGACGTTTCGCTGCAATGGTTTTGACATTTCATATCATATAATTTATTGCATTTGAAGACACCGGGTAAAGCAAGTTAACAAAAACAAAACATTTATAAATCTGCCTGTATTTTTTTATTACTTATACCAGATACTATTAATTATAGAGATAGGAAATCAAAACTTACACTACTCACCGGTAGAGGGCGCTGAAATTTAGTATTACCTGAGCAACTATTTAGTATCAAGTTAGTATCAGCTGAGCCTACCCAATAAGCACATAGGTTTTAAAAATTCAAGTGCTTTAAATTTTGATTGAATTAAAGTACATTTCAAATTCTATCATTTGTATATTTAACAAAAATATTTGAAACTTGAATTTTTGTTTCCCTTTTGCTGGAGTATGCTATTGAAATAAAATGAAATTAAAGTTGTATTCAAGCCTTGAAACTGGAAAAAAGGGCTGGAATTGAACTTGTTTTCAACTTGAATTCCAGTGAAATTGCTTATAGGGTATATTTTAAAACTCAAAAATAAGGAAAAAACAAGAGCGGAATATATTCAAATAATAAAATTTGAGATATCCGTTTGTTTTTTTGCTTTGTTGTTTGTTATTATTTAAATTTAAATAAAAAACGAGAATTGTCCAATTTTTAAACAAAGTGCCATCTAGTAACAACGACATTTATATAGCTTATTTTTTGGTGATGCCATACCCCTGACTTATACTACATTTACACCTATAGTTTTTAACTTGTCAAAACGTATACAAATAAACAAGCAAAAACTAATTTTGTACAAAAGCTACTGAATAGATCAAACTCATACAGAAAGAAATTTTTGTAAAACATAAATCATACAAGGCTGCCGAACGCGATCGAATTATTAAAATCCCGAGATTTTGAATACTGAGCTCCTGAGATTTGTTTTTGGTCCCACAATATTTCTGGATCCTAGAATTTCTCTAGATTTTTGTTTGGCTTTATTTTTTTTTTTTTGGAAAAACAGTTTTTCTATTACAAAACCAGTTTTTTGTACAGTTTTTCTAAAAAAAAGATTATTGCAACACTGGTCCCTTATACTTTTTGTTTTTTCCAATATGGAAGACAAATGCTTCTTCTTGCTACATTGTTGTTGTTTGACATTAGTTAAGCTGCCTACACACTAGGGAACATTCCATTCCACATGGCCATTTTTTACGAATGTTGAAATGTGTATAGCATTGTGTCATGTTGACCTTCGTGTTTACAAAATTTTTTGATATTTTTTGTTTCCAAACTCAATTTTTCATCGTGTGTATCGATGTTACTGTTTTTGCTGTATTTAGTTCATTGATAGCAGTCACGCTATCAGGAGCTTTTGTAATTACGCATTTGAGAAAATGAAAATGACGACAATTATAAATAATGAAAACTGCATTAATGTTATAAATGAATATATTTGCGAGAATTATGGGACATAAAATGTGATAACTAAAAAAATAAAACTAAACAAACAGCAGCATATGGAAAACTAACAACAAATTAATTAATTTGATTTTCTTCCGCCCATATTTCATGTGATCAATTCTACAAACAAACAAAAATTATGTTTCGTTTGACGTTTTGTTGTCGTGTGGGCATCGTCTGTATAAAAATGAAAAAAAGTAGAAACACATGTTTTGTCACGAATGTTCCCCAGTGTGTAGGCAGCTTTAGAATGAAGCGGCGCAAAAAATGGGTGCGTTCGGCCGATACAATTTCATAGTCAACAGTTCTACAACTATCTGCTCAGGAAGCGCTGTCATATTTTGGTAGCGTAAAAAATGTTTGCTACTTTTTATGTATGAATGACAAATAAAAACACAAATATAATTTAAAAACAAAAAAATTAAAGGAAAATATAGAAAGAATGTATTTAAAAACAAAAAAAAAGAAACAGAAAAGCACTACAAGTCACCGGTATCAGTTTAAGGTTTCTCTGCTGAATACTACCAATATGTGCTTGCCCGTACGTAACCGCAGGAACCCGGGGAAACCCAAAACAGCCCAAACAATTTACACGCAATTTTAAGTACGGGAACGCTTTTGTTATCGTGTTGTTGCTGCTTTCTTAAGCGGAGAATACATGAAGGAACATTGAGTACATATTTTGTAAACGTCAAAAGTTAAACCGTTTGCTATCACTAAAGGGGAGAATACACGAGGGAACATTCGTGAAAAAATGCCAATTTTTTTGTGTGTGTGCGTGCTGGCATCGTGCAATTCGTGTTTACAAAATTTTTTGATATTTTTTGTTCCCTACTCAATGTTCCTTAATGTATGGCAGCATAACATACAAGACATTTGTTTGTATTGCGATTTTTTAAATTGAAATTAACTTTTTACGGTGCTTTAAATTAGCTTTTTAGGTGCTTGATTTTCACTCGAACTTAAAGTCTTAAACCGGAAGTTAAATTTTAAAAACCAACAATTTTTTAATTTTATAACAGACACAATCACAATATACACCAAAATGTCACTTTTTTACCAGAAAAATAATAGTCTTGTATATTAAATTTGGGTGAAACAAACTATACACACTTCTCACGTGAAACTGATTATCGTGAAAAATATTTTTTTATATGGAGTATAACAGTTTTTTCACATGAAATCGAAACAACTTCAGTGCTTTAAGCACCGAAACAATTTTGTGCTAGTAAAAATGAACAAATTAGAAACCGGATGCTGTTTATCAACCTACATGATTCAAAAATAAAGCCTTTTACTATTGAAAATAAAAACTTTACAGATATAGGTAAATTTGGAAAAAAAATATAACTATATAACTACCCAGGAGGAAATTGGAGACGGTACAAAAAACAAAGCGCTGTGAAAGCGTTTGTTGTCAATGGTACAAAAAAAAAGCATTTTCACAGCGTTGAAAAACATTATTTTGGATTGCTTTTAGAACTTTCACAAACAGTATTTTAGGAGTGCTTTCATACAAAATTTACAACCGTTTGTGAAATAATAACACTGTTAAAACATTACTTAAAGCGTTTTTCTAATGTTTACAAAAAGTACTTCTTTTAAAGAATATATAACCGATTATTTAAAAAACACTGTCAAAACATTGATTAAAAGCGCTTTCAAAATGTTCGAAAAAGTGCATTCCAAGCACTTTTTTAAACAAAATTGTTTACAGTTCAATAAAAAATGCGGGATAGTATATAATTTGGAATTTATTTAAAAGGCAGTTAAATCCATATGTCAGAGTACACTTTTTAAAGTGTTTGATCAAAATGATAAAAAAAAAGTTTTTTTATGTACATACATATATATAATTTTAATTATATATTATTATTTAAAGCTGTGTTTTCGACTTAACTATATCCGTTAACTCAGAAGAGATCTTAAAGTACGCGAAAGCGTATTTGAGATGAATATTTTTACATTACTTTTCGTATGCACGTTAACTTGAAACGTGAATAATTATCAACGTTGAAAACTAAACGTTTGTAGATTTTTGCATATAACATTACTTCTTCGCGTTACTTCCCAAAAAGTTTTGCTGACATACGTTCGATTATACCGCAACTATTATAAGCATTAACTGTTTATAATTTTTTTATACTTTAATCGGTTAAACGTAGATTTACTTTAAATACTTAACATTGATAAGTATGAGCGAAAATACAACTTATGTAAAAAGAGTTATAGGAGTAGAGTTCCTTTTTTGTTGGGATGTTTACATATTATTTCTGCAAACATTTTTAACTTTTTTTGTTTTAAATTAACTAAATATTTAGTTTTTTTAACTTAAAATTTGAATTAATTCTTGATTTAAAATATTCTTTATTTTAAGTTAACTTGCATACGAAAAGTATAGTGTTAGTTTTCGTCTTAAAAACGTTTTTATGCTCTTTGAGTTTTTTTAATGAGTTAACGGATATAGTTTAGTCGAAAACACAGCTAATATCATTTTGAAATGTTTAATTTTCTACGTAGTTTCCGCAATTTCAATTGGTATAAATAATGTTTTACATTTCTTTATATTTCAGAACAAATTTTTTGAATTTAAAGATTGAGATTTCAAAAGTTAAACGTTCTAAATACAACCGATTTGTTTGTATGTGATAAAATTTTAGTTGAGAATAACCCAACAGTACAAGCATTTATTTCTGTGTAATATTAAAAAGCCTCAATAAAATACTTTTTATACCCTACACCACTCTGTGGTCAGGGTATTATTATGTTTAAGTTGATCAATTTAAGGCTCGATTACTGAATGTCCAGTTAGCTACTAACTGGGACTTTAACTAACACATTTTTTATTGTTTCCCATATAAAATCTGATTTTAACTGTCGTCAAAATTTTAATTGTACATTCAGTAATCGGGCTTAAGTGTAGTTTTCATAGCTTTACAATAAATTTTAATTCAAATTCAATAAAATAAAATTTATTAAAAAATGTTAATATATAAAAATGTTTTAAAAAATTATTCCCATATTTGTATTTAAAACGATGGCAAAGTACTTTATTTGTTTATTTTCTAACGATTTGACAGCGTTAAAATTGGTATGTTGTAGTAACGTTTATAGACTGTCGAGAAAGTACTTTAAAATTTGTTTTTGGAACGGTTTGACAACGATATAAAATACCACCCTGAGACCGTAAATCATGGTTATCATTTGGGTCGTTTTCACAACGCTCTGAAATTGTTAACCAGAATGTTCTACATATGCTAGTTTGACGGTTGAAAAAGCATTTTAAAGTTATTTTTCTGCAACGCTTTGAAAACGTTATAAAATACCACCCTCACACCGTAAATCATGGTTATCATTTGGGACGTTGTCAAAACGCTTTAAACTTGTAAATCGGTATATTCTGAAAACGTTTGTACCACCTTTTAAAACGTTTTCACGATCGTATTTTTCCACCTGGGTAGTTTAAAAATTAATAGTTATATTTTTTCCAAATTTATCTATATCTGTAAAGTTTTTATTTTCAATAGTAAAAGGCTTTATTTTTGAATCATGTATGTTGATAAACAGCATCCGGTTTCTAATTTGTTCATTTTTACTAGCACACGCTCTAAAATTTCTTATTTAAAAATTTTATTTGTACATTATTGTTTTCTTCTACTGAACGGCAGAAAACAGGCTTTGAATTTAGTGAACTTATTTTATTTTTTTTCAATTCAGTGAACTTATTTTATTTTTTTTCAATTCAGTGAACTTATTATTTTTTTATTAATTCACTGAACGTAATTTTATTTTTGTTTAATTCACTGAACGAAAATGAAATTGAACGAATTCAGTAGTGAATTAATTCAGTAAGGAATTAATTCACTTTTTTCCGTTCGATTTATAAAATTGAACGTGTTCACCAGTGAATTAATTCATTTGATTTAATAAAAAGAACTATTGCAATTGAATTAATTCGTAACAAAATAAATCGAACAAATGCAAATATGAATTAATTCCATTCAATATATGGTGCTTACTGAATTAATTCATGGAATTTTTAACTCAGAATTGAAAAACTGAATTAAGGAATTAATTCTTCAAAGCTCTGTGCATAACTCCTAAAGAAGTACGCAAAAGTACTTGTTTTTAGTTTCTGTACTTCTTTTTGTACTTTTTTTTGTTAACAACATTAAATAAGAGAAAACTTTTTCTTATTTGATAACACTATCAGATTATTGACGCTAAAACAAAAATTGTAAAAAAAATAATCGGTAGGTCATTTTCGAGATTTTTCAACTTTTAGTTTTCATTAAAAGCACTATTTTTCAGAAGTTTTGGTTCAATTTTTATATTTTTTAAATCAACAGAAGTTAAGGTTTCTTTTGCAAAAATATCAAAAAATTTTGTAAACACGAATTGCACGATGTCAACACGAACACACACACAAACACACACACACATTCACAAAAAATGGGCATTTTTTCACGAATGTTCCTTAATATATGGGCCGCTTAATAATGTCTTTTAATATTTAAGAATGTATCCAGAATTTTGTAAGAATTCAGAAAATTTAATTTTTGTGTTTAATCCTTTTTATTTTTAATTTTGATGGATTTTGTTGCTTTTTATTAGTATATAAACAATACACTTTAATTAACTATGTTTATTTTGTATCAAAGTTGCAAAACCATTGGATATGTTCTAAAATATTTAAAAGGCAAATCAAAATGTTAGTCTTAGTTTTAATATTTTGTTTTTAATTTATATGAAAACTTAATTTTATTTGTTAAAATATTAATTGAAAACATTAACATATACCACAATTTTTCATGAAGAAAAAAATAAAATTTGATTGAAATTTTGATTTATTTTTCAAATATTTTAGGATATATCCAATGTATTTCGACACAAGATTAAAAACGTTAAGGCACATCTACACGATAGAGAAAACTGCTAGAGATAGAGCAAAAAGCAACCCTAAATAGCTTAAATCATTCACAATAGAGCCATTTAGAGGTGTTTTTTGCTCTATCTCTAGCAGTTTTCTCTCGCGTGTAAATGTGCCTTTATAATACCCAAATGGAATCTTAACTACATAAATTTCAAAACCACGAAATCGAAAAATCTTTAAAGCTGCGATTTTATGTTTATTAGACTCTTGTCAACGAAGTTAAATATTTTTAATTTGCCATTACTATCTTGAAGAAAAGGGGATTTTGTGGTTTTATAACAAATCCAAACAAATAGTCTTTGGCTATTCGAATGTTTTAGGGGTAAAAAGGAGGCTAAGAAATTTCAAATTGTGTTTTTTTTTTAATTTGAGGGCAATTAAAAAGATTCTGAAGTTAAAATACAAATATATTCACGACTGAAAAATTGGTAGCGAAAAGCGTGATTGTCATATTTTGTTATCAATTACAAAGTATATAAATACTGAATTTTAAGATATTTTAATGAAAAAAAATGTACTTCTTTTTTAGTAATTGTATTGGCTTTTTTTTCTCGATGTACTTTTTTTTGTCGATTTCATTTCTGGCAACCAGTGTTGCCAGAACTCTCCGATGGAAATATGCTAGATTGCTAAATAATTTCTGCTAAAATCTGCTAAATCCTAAAATAAAAAATACATGCTTAAAATATAAAAAAAAAAATAAAGTAAAAAAATTCCAATTTTTTTTATTATATTCATTATGCTAAGAATCTGCTAAATTTAATGCAAAAAATATGCTGAAAATCTGCTAAATAAATATTTTTTTAGTATTATTTAATAAACTTTTATTAATGAAAAAAATACTTTTTTTAAACAATGTTTACAAAAAATTATATTTTCATACTTTTTTAAAGTATCTTAGAATAAATATAAAAGTTTACCCTTTAATTCATAAATGCTTTAAAAAGTTATAGGAGGTTTATCGAACAAATTTTATGTGAAGAATTTGTTTTGTAAACTTCCTAAAACTTTGCAGTGTTTACGAATTGAGAGGTGAACTTTTGTATTTATTCTAAGACACTTTGAAAAAGTATGAAAAGATATTTTTTTTTTTAAATATTGTTTAATGTTTTTTTGAGACTAAAAAAATACACTTTCTCATTTCATATTTTCACAACAAACATAACTAATTTTAAAGTTTTGCAAGATTTTTTTATGGTTTTTTTAGCAGTTGCAAATTATAGTAGTATATCAATGCTACTAAAAAAGTTTACACTGAAAAAGAATTGATTAATTACGCATGAAATAAAAAGTTATGAAAATATTGTTATTGTTATAAATATTGTTAAAGAAACAATTATTTTGTTAAAAAAATATGTTAAAAATCTGCTTTTATTAAATAAAAAGAAATATGCTAAAAATCTGCTTTTGTCCAACAGAAAATGCTAAAAAGCAGTTAGCATATTTTTATAAAAAAAAATAAGCAATTGCCCAACTCAATCTGCTAAATCTAGCAGAAAATATGCTAAAATGGCAACACTGCTGGCAACCCTATCTGATGTGCATAGATGAATGCAACCAATTTATCTTGTCTGGTACTGTGAGTGCAATCTTTTTAGTAAAACGAAAACAGCTGTGGTTTTTTTCAGAAATACAAAATTTTTGCAATTGCTTAAACAAAAAAAAATGTTATTTAAAGTTATTAGAAAAAATTTTAAATTAGATAAATTAAAAATTCAACAACGTTATATCAGTTATATACAAGGACAGGAACCGGAACCAAAAATACGTGAATATTTCTATTACATAGATCACGAAGGAATGGTAAGGAAAAACTAGATCATATAGTTTTTAAATTTAATATTTTAATATCTTTTTCTGAAAAAGCTCTTCTTGGACGATTCTAAAATGAAAAATTTCACTTCTTGTTTTAAAGAAAAGAAATTTTTAAAATTTTTCTTTGATCGTGTAAAATTAAATGAAACAAAACGTTATCGAGACGATTTCCCTTACTTATCACTTTGTGGACGAGAGCGCAATTTTATCAGATGTGATGATACTCCCATAGTATTTACCCATGTTATAGAAAATAAAAATGGTGCTGTAGATAAATTGCAATATAATCATGCTGGTGATATATTACAAATTGATTTTCAACCTGAGAAAATTTATATGAATCCGGAAACGGGTAGAGTTTATCATGTGGCCTGGCCAAAAGTGGGTAACATTGGTTTAATAAGATCAAAATTATCAATAGAATTAAGTAAATATTTTGAATTTGAAAACGGAGAACATGAAGCCCCTTCACATATATTGTGGAAAGGAGTAAAATATTTATTACAAAATGATTGGATAACCAATACACAGCGTTATGGTATAAATTCTAATAAAGAAATACAATAATATGGAAGGATTTTTCTTGTTATTGTAGAAATACATTATTCCTACAATAACAAGAAAAATTATACATTTTAGAAACATATTCAAATAAAAATAAATTGTATATATAATAAAAATAAAAACTATACCTATTATTCAAGGCTTAAGGGAGCATATTCTCCAATTTAAACCAATGATAGGATTAATACATAACATTGTAGCCTAAGTTCTAAAAAAGAGATACAGTCATGTGGAAAAATGTTTTACTTTGTAAAATAATGTATATAAGTTTTAGAGTAAAAATATTATGTATATAATTAGAAATAAAAAAATTAAACTATTATTCCAGGCTTAAGGGAGCATATTCTCCTTCTTTAACCCATGATAGACCTTTAGCTTGTACAGTCGATGCTGGGGCAGCTGGTTCCTTACCCTCCCGTATACGATCCCTAACTGGGCCATGTATATCTTCACTAAACTCTTCAAATGCAATATAATGAGGATCATCTGTGGGTGACTCATCATATAAATGTTCTTTACTCATATTAACACAATCCTTAGCTCGAACTATATACCCTGCACGATTTTGTATTAATAATTCGGCTGCTTCACTATTTTGCCATTTTGTAGTAGCAGTAGAGCTTGAGGGAATACGTATACAATCCAAGGGGTCATTAAAAATTGCTTGTATATATTTTAAAAGTTGCCATATATGATCTTCACCACAGCGCCAACTGGGAAAGGCATATGATAGATCCAAGGTACCGGTAAAAGGACAAATTAATGGATGAAATAGTTCATTTTGAAAAATAACTGTCTGAAAAAGAAAAGTAAAAAGAGTATGTTTTATAATGTGAATGTAAACTTAAGCAACATTTAATACAATTAATTTGGAATTAGATTACAGTTAGTGAGTTCAACATTCCTCATTATGGTGTTGACGTTTTCAGGTGTTTGTAAAGTAAAGTCGTTGTAACGACTTTTTTTTGCTATGTTTAGTAGTCAAGTAAAACATATATATTTTATAAAAATATTATTTATAATTTATAATTTATTCGCCAAAAAAATTAAGTTTTTAATTTTTATTTAAAAATGGAGGTGTTTTTACTGAATACGCCAACGCCTTACGTAATCAGGTGATAATTTTATTATGAATAAGTGCGTTCCAGTAAGTTACTGCGGGTACCCGTGGTAACCAAATACAGCCCAAACAACATCAATTTACACGCTATTTTGAGTACGGGAACGCTTTTGGGATAGTTTTGGTAACGGCGGTAAAGTACGGGAACAGACATAATGTGTTGAAATTTATTGAGAACAAAAAATGGTTATTTAAATCTTTCTTCGTTTATTATTAGCTATAATTGATTGTAATGCTGTTGGTTACGTGCAAAAACGTACATCTTTATATGGTATACTAAAAATAAAATACACTAACGTTTCGTATTTTTTTATTTAATTGGTAACATTAAGTTAAATTACCATATACATTTAACGTTTTTGTATTAGATTTGCTTACATTTATTAGGATTTGACTATTTGGTATAAGAAATTTACAGTTGGTATTAAGTTAACAAGATATCGTGTTGGAATTTGAAAGCTGTGTCTCATTTATATCCTGTAGAATACAATTTCTAAATTTATCGTTGTACTTTAGCAAATACCTCTCTTATTGAAAATAAAAAAAAAATTCAACTAGCTGCTTAATTTCTCTCATGGAAATTTGTGGGAAAAAATTAAGAACCTAGTAAGTTAGCATACACTTTGTCCTTTTAAATGTGGGGGTAATTTTTTTAATGACTGCCCAATTTGACAAACTGGCTGGAAAAAACGCATGTTAATTAATTAGGTATTAAAGTATTCTAATTTGACTAACTAAAATTTTGTCAAAATCTTCGTATTTTTGTTTATTAAGAACAACAATTAATTGCAGCAATTGATTTTGATTAGCTGAAATAAAAAACACAATACTAATTATATCTAGAAAATTTCACATACCGGTACTGTTTTATCATCAGGAAATTTGTCGGGTAGTAATATATTAAAACGAAATACACCCTCATGGTAAAAGCCTTGCCTAACAAATATTACACCATACCATACTGTAAAGAAAAGTAATAAGTAAAAGTTGATTTGTTAAAAAATTTAATTGAAAACTGATTTCCACTCTACGGATTTAATAAGTATATTTCCTATCAGACTAAGATGTTCTTTATTTTTTACACATATTTACAAAATTTTCTGAGACGTAAATATTTAAAAAGTTTTATGACGTCATTGGGTCATATGAATAAAACTTTGCAATGACTTTGAAGTTGTTGTTGTAACGGCTCTAAAATGGGAATTTGTAGTTAAGAATTCTCAAAAGCCGGAGTGGCAATCCTTGCTCGGATAAATTCGAAGATTCGAATACATCCGAATCGTTTCGGCACATAGTCCGATTGCCGTGGGAACCGGGTTATACCGCCCATACTCGGTCGTCAGAGCCTCGTCAGCGTTAACAGGGGACACCATGTCCAAGGTGGACTGTGGGTGAGGTTGGCATTTGGAAATAATTTCCCTTGATCCCCATTACTTTGAAGTAATTACTTTTGGCTTAGGAATGACTTTTAACACCAAATTTATCATTCTTGTCGAATAGCATGAAATTATAAACGAAAATCGAAATATAAAATTTTTAGACTACTCGCAAGTAGACTAAAATTGTCCAGTAAAACCCGATATTTCTCCCTATTAGTAAAAACTATTTTTTATTCATACGAGCCATTGTAATGCCATTTCCGTTAATTTTTATAAACCCGTTTACAGAATCCAGTCCCGCTTCCAATCCAATTTCGGTACGGATTTCATAAAGACCACGATGATTAACAAATGTCGCACATTAACTGTTAGTTAGCACTAACTGGGACTTTAAATGACACATGTTGTTTTTCGTATAGAATTTGGATTTAACTGTAAAAATGAAAAAAGAGAGTTCAAATGAAAAAAAAAAAATTCCCTAAATTGTTCTCAAAGCAAGGTTTTTTCTGTCCTTCTTTACAAATAGGCGTTTTCAGCACAAAATTAGTAAATACTATGGATACATTGGGTCATATGAATAAAACTTAGCAATTACTTCGAAGTAATTACTTTGGGCTTAGGAATGGCTTTTAACTCCAAATTTACCAATTGGCTGATAGAATAGCATGAAACGTAAACGAAAATTAAAAAATTAAATTTCTAGTCTACTCCGAAGCAGACTAGATTTGTGAAGTAATTGCTTAAAAAACCCTGTATTTCCCCCTATTAGTAATATCTATTTTTTATTCATATGAGCCATTGAAAGGGTATGTTGGATACCGAAGACTTTTCTATAAAATAAACCCAGATTGTAAACATTTTTTTTTGTACTGGAACACTCTTACAGTTTTTTACGGTACATTTAATTTTTAACCTACTTAAAAAAAAATGGCAAACTTGTCAAATTATTTTGTCAACACATTTTTAAGTTCTAGAGGTTTCCCCTATATAAAAATGTTCTAATGCTGGCATTTTCTTATATAAAAGACTCAGATTCTAAGGACTTAGCAATATTACTTGTATTTGATTACAAATTACAGGTGTAATTTTAAATTTAAAAATTAAATTGAAATAAAAAACGAGTTTTTATTTCAAATCAAATCTCACTTTACCTCAGCATATTTTATAATACAATTAATCGAATAGGTTTCAGTTCGTAGTCTTATTTGTAAAAGACTTTTAAGCTAGAAGAGTATAACAGCATAATAAAATATATTCCTAGGATTTAAAAAGTTCGCCGCCGGTTTTTGGTCTTTGTCGGATGTGCTAAAATTATGATAGGCGATGTCAGTGGGACAATCAATGCTAACCAAAAAAAGAACATGTACAATTTTCTTAAGTTTAATCTATGATATTCGAAACAGGTACATATCTTCTACCTTTTATTGCCAAAACCAGGTTGGTTTACAGAGATTTCGATGAAATTTGGATATGTGATAGAATATCCAAATTAAAAAACTTTCAGTTCTAAACAAATAAAAATGAGTTTCAAAGTTGTTCGAATGAGGTTGGGTCGCTAATTTCAAACTGCCTCATCTGTCATCCAAATCTCTGTTACCCACCTTTTATCAGACTTTTTTTGTTTGTTTGTTAATTTGGTGGAACCATAAAACTCATACTTACACAATGAATTGCCAAATGAAGGTATCACATACACTCCACCAATTTTTTCAGACTCTACCATTTTACTGAAAAGATCATTTATTAATATCGAATTGCAATTATTTGATTTGTTTAATTTTACTATTCTGCTAATATTTTGTATTCCTGCTGTATGGTGGTTAAAATTTTTTCATCTGTTTTAGTAGCATCTACTGTAGTCATCATTAATGTAAATTAAAAAGTTATATATTTAAATTTAGGCAAATTAATAATTTTTGCTAAAAATTGTTTTTATATTCACTAAAAGCAACAAAAAAAAATTAACAAGTAATCCGTACAACACAGCTGATGTGGGCATACATACCTAGGTGAGGGAATTGGTGTTTCGATAAGTGTTATACATACACTGAAAAAACAATAGCCCACAGATTACACCAGACAAATTACTAATGACATATCGTCAGCTTAAAATTTGTTTTAAAAGCACTGTAAGTTGTTTTTCACGTGGAAAATAATCAGTCGAACTTTAAAGCACCGTAAGTTGTTCTGATTTCACGTATAAAAACCGTTATACTCCATATAAAAAAAATGATTTTTCACTATAATGAGTTTCACGTGAAATGTGTGTAGACTTTGTGTTCACACAAATTTAATGTACAAGACTATTATTTTTCTTGTAAAAAAGTGACATTTTGTGATAATTGTTATTGGGTCTTTCTAATAAAATAAATATTTTCAGAATTTAAATTACTATTTAAAGCTATTAAAGTTTGACTGAAAAATTTCCACGTAAAGGACCGTAAGTTGTTTCGATTTCACGTGAAAAAACTGTTATACTCCATATAAAAATAATTATTTTTCGCGATAACGAGTTTCACGTGAAAATTGTGTAGAGTTTGTTTTCACGCAAATTTAATGTGCAAGACTATTATTTTTCATGAGAAAAAGTAACTTTGTGTTTATAGTGATTCTGTCTTTGTTATAAAATTAAAAAATTGTTAATTTTTATAATTTAAATTGCAGTTTGAAGCCTCAAATTTTCGAGTGAAATTTTTCCACGTGAAAAACAACTTACAGTGCTTTAAAAACAACTTACGGTGCTTAAATTGCAATTTGAGGCCTTTAAAGTTCGAGTGAAATTTTTCCACCTGAAAAACAACTTACGATACTTAAAGCACTGAAGTTGCTTCGATTTCATGTGAAAAAACTGTTGTACTCCATATAAAAAAATATTTTTCACGATAATCAGTTTCACGTGAGAAGTGTGTATAGTTTGTTTCACCCAAATAATTTAATATACAAGACTATTATTTTTCTGGTGAAAAAGTGACACTTTGGTGTATATTGTGATTGTGTCTGTTATAAAATTAAAAATTGTTGGTTTTTATAATTTAACTTGCGGTTTAAGACTTTAAGTTCGAGTGAAAATCAAGCACCTAAAAAGCTAATTTAAAGCGCCATAAAAAGCTAATATCAATTTAAAAAATCGCAATACAAACAAATGTCTTGTATGTTATGCTGCCATACATTAAGGAACATTGAGTAGGGAACAAAAAATATCAAAAAATTTTGTAAACACGAATTCCACGATGTCAACACGCACACACACACACAAACACACACACACATTCACAAAAAAATGGGCATGTTCTTTAATGTATGGGCCACTTTAAGGCCCTGGGCGAGGTGACTAAATAAATGCTAAACTAAATACAAATTGACAAAATTGTTTAAAATTTCTTTGAACATTTTTTTAAATTTCGCAGAAATTTGGAAACCTGAATTTTAGTTTTAAGTTTTATTTAAGCGGGGTTTACATTATCTGATTTTGTATCTGATTTTACGTCTGACAAATCAAATAAAAAATCCTACGAAACGACGCGATTGTCAATAAAATCGTGTATATTTGTTTACACCATCAAATGCAATCAGATGAAAACAGTTGTTACCATCGGATTCTCATTATTTTATGAAACATTTCAAAATCAATCTGACTGTCAAAACTTCAATCGGATTTTCTGTAAGTATCAGACAAAATATGTTTACAATATAGGATTATGGCTATCAGACTGATTTTTTGACAGATCCTATGACATGGTATAATGTAAACCCCGCTTTAGCCAGTTCGCAACCACCCTAAATTTCCGTGAAAAAGTGTACACAATTTTCAAGTGTATTACCAAGGTTGCCAATTTAACCATTTTCCGGCTAGATCTAGCCATTTTAATTTCATCTAGCCATAAAAAAATGGCTAGATTGGATCTAGCCGGAAGATTTAGCCATTTTATTTTGCCCTAGCCATTTTTTCTTTTAATGTTTTACAGTTAATTTCATATAAAAGTGCTTGAACTTTTATGATTTTCAAAATTTTAGTACAAAATTTTCAATTTTTAAAACTTTTATTTGGGTTCACAGACACATGTAATTTTGACATTCGATTTAAAATCATGTATTTTTTAAAATTTAAAGGAAAAGATTTTAGAATTTCGAAAAACACTAAAAGTTAAAGGCTACTTTCATGAAATTCGTGTTGGAACTCTTCATTATCACTGAATTATATTAAAATTATTGGGTTTTTGCATTATTTTTCAATTTTAGCCATTTCTAGCCATTTTTTCTGCGTAATCTAGCCATTTTTTCAGTTCAAGTGTTGGCAACCTTGTGTATTACGTCTGTGTAGTCTATACAAAAATGTATAACAGTATTCTACTGCAAGTTTGACACATTCATATATTTTATCGAAAACAGTAAACAAATTAAAATATCAACAAAATTTAATGATGGCAGGTAAATAATTCAATAAGAATTTATTAATTTAACTTTAATCAAATATTTTTACTTTTAGATCCACCATCCATAAATTCATCTGATCTACCGTCCATAAATTCATCTGATCTACCATCCATAAATTCATCTGATCTACCATCACCTTCGACTGATAAAGAATCTGAAGAAAAAGTAGTAGCAGACGCTCCACTATTTCCTCCAACAAAACCTGGCAAAAAACCTGATTATGGCACCAATAACACTTTAGAATTGTTGGAAAAAATACCCAGCAAAGTAGTAGAACTTAAATTAGATGATGTCCTAACAGCCGTTAAAGATGTTGACAATCTTTGTGATTTTGGCCGCTGCAAAACAAAAACAAGTTTAATGGGTCAAACCTGCGAATACTGTCAAAAGAGATTTTGTTTTAAACATGGTCTACCGGAAGTGCATGGCTGTGGTGAAGCGGCGAAGAAAAGTGAACGGAAGCAATTCTTACATCCTAAGCCTGCCAAGACAATAAAACAGGAAGAAGAATTGGTAAAGGCTAAAAAGAAACTACAATCTAAACTTAAGGATATGCAAGTAGGAAGAATGCAAAAGACCGGTGGCGGAAGTGCTAGTACCAGTAAGAGTGGCGCAGAAGGTAAGAAAAAGAAAGGATCATAGGTTAGAAGTAACAAAATATGAGTTAAATAAAAACTATAATCCAACTAAATATTTTTCAACATTTTGATGTTAGACATTTTTTGTGCTCAATAAATCATAAATTCTATGTTCTGAGCGATATTCTATGAGCTAATTCGAAAAGAAAAATCCCTCCCAGAATTCTCAGATTTTTTTGCGTAGAAAAACTGCCAAATTCTGCCACCATTTTTAGTGATTAAATTCTTAGATTGAAAAAGATTTCATATATGTGACCTTCTCCGAGAAAAAGGACCTAGTATGTCAAAAAACGGGTTTGTACTTAAGAGTGGATTCTGGTACCTAAAAGGGTGTAGAATAAGATGAAATGAGTTAGATAGCACCCAATCATAACTAACCATACCAAATCGCATCTCCCAACTGAAGGTGTGTTCAAAGTGATAATGCGTTATGTAACTTTAAATGCGTTCTTCTCAAAACTTCATTTTCACACACTAGGTCCCTTTTCTCGGAGAAGGTCACATATAGAGAAGTTCTAAGGCTGCTTTTGTATCAAAAATTTGTTCTATTTTAGACTATCTTTTTGTAAAAAATTCTCAGGACCCTAATCATGTGTTTTTAACGACACACGATAGTGAAATGACACGTAAATCATTATCGTTTAAGCAGTGTGAATGATAAAATTTTAGTTGTTTCAGTCTCATATGGCATTAACAACTTAAGAGATGTATAAATAGAGTTCCATAGTCAAAAAGATAATTATTTAGGGGTAATTTAAATATCGTTAAAAAGATAAATAATTAGTCTCCACATTAAACTTGGGGAACGGGGTTTTTCACAGAGGTTCAAAGCTCTCTGTCTGCTATCCACAAGCAACTCACGACTTCCGGTCTCTGACCAAGTGTTTCCTGGTAATGTTTTTCAGGCAATCGCCTGAATACAGCCAATGTGAGAAGGAGTACAGTTTTGAGTAACCTGAATGGCATGCTAACACCGATGCGTCTCAGGAAGTAGGTGACTACTGAGAACAACTAGTCGCTGAAGCTCAGCTGTATTTATGCCGTCTAACGGCTCACCGGTTGTGAACTTTTTATTTAAATATGTGTAATCTCTTTTTTTACTACGTAATTTAGATAAATAAAGGACATATATATATTAAACTTGCACACATTTTGTATTGCAAAAATTTTCTCACTATAAAAATTTCATATTTAGAAACTTTCTCATGTTTTCAACATATCGAGGGCTTATATTCAATAAGGGCTATCTGAAAAAAAAATATACTTCACGTATTCTGAACATTTTTCTAATTAACCTTTCAAATTAGTTATAAAAGAAATGTCTACTACGTAATTCTTACAAATACATTTTTTTAAAGTTTCATGTTTTTCGAGACTTGTAGATATCCCTAATTGCCTTTGGATAAGTTATATTTTGATATAAAAATTGCAGATAGCCCTTTTATGATTGGTAAATTTTGTTTAAAAACAGATTTGCGTTATCCAATATTTCTGTATTATTGGGATATATATTATCGTCGGCTTATTATTTCTTTGACCTACAGACCATTTCTGAAAAATTGATTTATGAAAATTTGATAACATGTAATATATTTATCCTCTTTCTAATTTCGAAATCCTTTTCTCGATATTTCAATTCATATCTGTAGTGTGATTCTCTAACTTTTTAACAACAAAATTCGGTAGTTGTCAGTTTACTATGAAAAGTTGTCAATTTAACTACAGAATTGCCGCTCTGAGATATACAGTATCAAATTTGATCTATCTGCCCTAACCAGAGACATCTTTCTGTAGAAAAAATCGCCGACTTTCTACCTGAAAACACCTGCTTTTTACATTTTAAATCTTTTTTTGGGGTCAAAAAAATTTATAACTAGACTTTTTAATGCAGAAAAAATTCCAGATTTTTATTGTGTAAAATATTCTTCCTGATTATTCAAGTTTGAAATGATTCGCAAACCTTCCTTCTAGATTTTAAATATAACCAACAGATTTTGAGATATTTTTGTATTTAAAAATTGCCGGGATTTTAAATATTTTCACAACAAAAAATTCTGTTTGTAAAAAAATTTTTTGTGTAGAAAATTTTAATTTTTTTTTATTCTAAAACATGTTTTTTATAGCAAATTTTCATATACTAAAACATTTATTGTTCAGACTTTATATAGAAAATTCTCAAATTTTAAAGCATTTTTATGGGGCTAACTCATAGCGTGTTGTTTATTGAGCACAAAAATGGATTGATACCTATTTTTTTTTGTAGTTTTGAAGCATAAGTTTGTGTTTGCAGTTAGTAGGGAGTCTAAGTCTTTAAAAAATAGAGCACGTCGTCCTCTTTTCACTTAAATTTTTCTCTTGAAAACAATTTCTAAGTTTATACAGAAATACATTACAAACATTTTAATAACTTGTTTCTATATAAAAAATGGGAAGATTATTAATACAAAACAATTTTAAATTTTCAAATAAATAAAAACTCAATAATTAAAATAAAATTAAATGAAAACATAAAAAAAGATTATACATTAAAGAACAAGCGAGATATATATATAAACTAATTAACTGCTTCTACAACTCTTAGCTTAAAGCAATAGAAAACAACAACGTTACTTAAGTAAAAGGAAATTTAAGACCAAAAAACATATTTAAAGTATCTCCAAATCACAATGACGTATTTCAGGGAATTTTTTCTAGAAAAAAAATTAATAAATTTTTTACAAATAAACACATAAGATGTTGAAAACCTACCCTTAATTTCATTTCAATACGATCAATTTCGCCACCCATTAAATCGACAATATTTTCACCATGATTTAATAAAAATTGCTCCAATTCTTCAGTAGTTTGGAATGATTTTACCACCTAGAATAGGGAATATATCAGTATGTAAGGTTAAAAGAATATTTATTAAAAAACCTTTAATAGTTCATTGAGATCTTGTTTATCCAAATATGAACGTGTCAATTCCCGGCCATCAAAATCCATCTCTGCCTTATAACGTACCAAGGAATTACCCATATCTATACCTTTAACGTCATGTATGGCCCTAATCATAACGTCACTTTCTAATTCAGAATTAATACGATCCAAGTGTTCTCTTGGAATAGATCTTTAATGTAAAAATTAGATAATTAAAAAAAAAATAGTACGTTAATTTTTTAAATGTAAATACTTACTGTCCCACTAAGGCGGCTACATTTGTATAAATAATAAATGAAGCTACTGCTCCTAAAATAGTACCTACTAGTAAAGAACCTACAGCATCGTATATAGGAGACCCGGTTACTGTAGATAGAGCCATGCAACCAGCTGCTACAGCTACACTAGTTACTGCTGCAGCATCTTCAGTCAAGACCACATTAACACAAGGATCTTTCCCTTGAACCACTATAAGAAGATTAAGAATGTTTAGAAACATTTTCTTGGCAGCTGTTTATGTTTCTTTAGATTGAGCTCCAACTTACCATATTCTTTAAAGGAAATGCCTTTTAATTTGGCAGATCTTTTAATTTCATTCGCAGCCACCAATAAAGTTGCACCCTCCGATACTAAAGAACCACCCAATATAAAAAAAGCCCAAAAGAAATTCTCCATAGGTTCGGGGTGCATTAAACCGGTAATGCCATGGTAAAATGATAAACCAGTGCCCACACAAAATATACCCACGCCGGATATTAAAGATGAGACATATTTCATATTGGTATAACCATAAGGATGGTCAGAATCAGCCATCTGGGTGGATTTATGTATGCCAAAAGCCAAAATTAATTGATTTATAGTATCAGCCAAAGAATGTATAGCCTCAGCAAACATACTGTGAGAACCTGAAAATAGCCATCCACCAACTTTGAATATAAAATTCAAGCCATTGCTGAAAAGAAAAAAAAATCAAAAATAGTTTTTGTACCGATTACCCTAAAATAACGCACATGCCAATAGCTATTAATACAACTTTGCCAGATTTTCCTCTTAAACCAGGCTCATCATCATAAACGGCAGCCCGCGATCCAATCTCTCTTCTGTAATCACGCAGTCTTCGTTTTACGGTAAATATATCTAAAAATTTTCCATTAGATTATTGGTTGATTTATTAATAGGACATGGAATTTCATTCAAATGCATGTTTTTTCTCGATAGACCAAAACTAATACGGATTAAATATTTATCCGAATTATCAAATTTAGAACAAAATGGCATCGATTTTTGCATATTTTGTCAAAAGTGCATGTTTTTATATATTGACTTGAAATGCATATTTGGTGCCTTTTTAATGCATATTTTAAGTTTTTTAATATATATTTGGGCATATTTTTAATTTTTTAATAACACTTTTTAAATTTGTTAAAAAAATGAAAAAAATTTATAGATTTTCATATTTTGATTTAAAAAAAAAATTGTTTTTGTTATTAAAAAAAAGTTTTCTTGAAAATCATGTTGACTCAAAAAATAAACTTGGTGTTTATTAGAAAAATAACTGAATTATATACTTTTTATATTTTAAGATTCTTCATTTTTGCAAAAATAAGTATTGTTAGTTGAATTTTTTAGGCGCAAATTTTCGTTTTTTAAGTGCATGAAATTCCTTGCCCTATTTATTAATAACAAAAAGTGAATATGCATTTACTTTGTTGATGAGTTTTACGTTCAATTTCCCGTTTTAAACATTCCTTTATGAGATTCTCTTTGGAACCCCATATATCAATGGCTTTAGCCTCTACATCTTTACGCCAAAATACCGTTATGGGTGGTTCTTGTTCATAGGGAGAGCGACGTTTGATTTTTGGTAATGTCTCTAAATCTGAAGCTTTAAGTAAAAAATCACTCATGGCACGGGCGGGGGTAATAAAGTTACGTTCCAAAGAAGAACGATTTAAATCAACTTTAATGCGTTTCTAAAAAATTTTTGCAGATTATAAAAACTATAAAAGTTGTACATACTGGTCTTTAAAACTTACAGGTTTTGGTTTTATTTCTGCTACCGGGATTGTAGCAGCTACTGCTGCTGCTACAGCCGCTTGTGTTGGTTTAGCATTTACGTCCAAAGTAACAATTTTACTAACAATTGGTTTTTTTTTTGCTTGTTTAACTACATCAGATATGGCCGCATCTAGTCTCGACGTAGTTACTTTTGAGGCACCTTTTGCTGCCTTTTGTACCATTTCTTCTGTAGATGGTGTTGTTTCTGTTATTTTGGTTGTTTCTTTAGCTTGTTGGGACTTTTTTGCTCCCCTTTTTGTCTTTTCAATTACGATATCATTGATTTTAGAATCTTCTATTGTTGTAGTTATAGAGAGAATTCCTTTAGATGTTTCCACTTCATATTTTTTTGTTTTTTTAACACCTTCTTGAGACTCTGCTTGTGACGGCTGTGTAGATGAAGCTTGAATATTATTTTCATCTATTGATTTTTTAGGTTCTGTAGCAGTTTTCTTAGTAGTTTTTGTTTGCGTGGTAGAAGTATCACTGCGTACTGTTGATGAGGGTGACTGTATTGGTGGGGCGGCTACGACCTTAAATGGAATAGAGGAATGTTTTTTTTTAGAAAAGTACTTTAAAGTAAAGAAAATAGAAAACTGTTAGATTTTTTTTCATACACTTTTTGGAAAATCTTTTTCTGTAGAGAAATTTATTACACTTAAGGAATTTTTAATAACAAAATTTTTTTTGGTACAGAGACCTGTGTCGGTCCCTGGACGAAGCCTATTGATTTTTCTTAAAATCGGTCCATGTTTATACCTAGTGCCCATATAAGGGTCCCCCCAATATTGGCTTGTTTACACGCTGCACGTCGCAAATACGAAGATATTTCAATGAAATTTGGTTCGCTGACTCACATGGTCCCAAGGACAAATCCTATTGATTCTAGAAAGGATCGGTCCATATTTGGACCTATCGCCCATATGGGCTATATTTTCGATTTTTTTTTCTTTTATCATTTTATAGAAAATTTCGGATCCAAACATTAGTTGGCTTTTAAACAGACTGGTGTAGGGTATTATATAGTCGGCATGCCCGACTTTAACTTTTTTACTCGTTTTGTATGAATTCGTTTTTCAGAACACCAATGTTTATATACATATATAGAACAATTCATAGATTTTTAGCCATTTTTATGAATAACAAATTTTCAAATGAATTTTTCGTTCGATTCGAGATTATATATAAATTATCAATTTTTTCTTTTAAATTATTTCCAAATTAAAGTAAGATGATAATATTTTTACAAGTAAAAGAGAAGATTGAGAATTTATATCAAAAAATGTTAGCTTTTACAGACATATGTAATTCATATGCAAACAATAGGTCCATTCGATTACTGGATAATTTGTACAAATTTGTACAAATTTTTACTGGATGGCGTTCGTTTACATAAATACTCAGTAAACAGAAAGAAAAAAGAGAGATAAAGTGACAGGTCTATGTTGAGAGTTTATAAGTCTTCTTCTTTTTCTTGCAAATTTTTACTGGATAAATTTTTGCCAGTAAGAATTGTCTTCTTTCATAGCGACCAGTTAAAATTTATTTGTATATTTGGTGTTGTAATCAGCTGTGTGTACAAACTTGCAAATTGTTGCAAATTTGCTGTTCGCGTACATGTTTGGGAAAATTTTAGTTTGAGAGTAAATCTTGTCTTACTCTCTGAAAGTTTGTACTGAGTAATTCTTACTGGACTTGACTGAGAAAAGTAATCGAATGGACCTAATTTTCGATACAAATTAAGAAGAGAGCGATTTAACAGAGGTTGGAAGAGTTGCCATTTCTTTTTAATTACATGCTCGTTGGTACAACTATCTGATGGATTATTTCATTACTGAGCACTCAATACGTCCCAGGAAAATTTTCTGTTCCAAAGAGTCGGTTGTAGAATAGCTACTTTTCATTTACAACCCCTTCTACTGTCGATTCTAACACCGATTATTTTTGTTTGAAATTGTCCCAAAAGCAACCACTTCTATACCTCCAAAGTGGAACCGGTTGCACTAGAATCAGTTCTGGAACTACACCTTTTCCAATTGTATTTCAGAAATTATCATTTTATTTCAGAAATTATCAATTGTATTTCAGATTTATCAATTGTATTTCAGAAATTATCAATTGATTTTCAGTTTTATCAATTGTATTTCAGAACTTATCAATTGTTTTTCAGATTTATCAATTGTATTTCAGAAATTATCAATTGAATTTCAGTTTTATCAATTGTATTTCAGAAATTATCAATTGTATTTCAGAAATTATCAATTGTATTTCAGAAACTACCAATTGTATTTCAGAAACTACCAATTGTATTTCAGAAATTATCAATTGTATTTCAGAAATCGTCAATTGTATTTCAGAAATTATCAATTGTCTTTCAGAAATTGTAAATTGTATTTCAGAAATTATCAAATGTATTTCAGAAATAAACTATTAAATACAATCAATAAATTCTGAAAAACATTTGATTATTTCTGAAATACAATTGATAATTTCTGAAATAGAATTGATAATTTCTGAAATACATTTGATAATTTCTGAAATACAATTTACGATTTCTGAAATACAATTGACGATTTCTGAAATACAATTGATAATTTCTGAAACACAATTGGTAGTTTCTGAAATACAATTGATAATTTCTGAAATACAATTGATAATTTCTGAAATACAATTGATAAAACTGAAATTCAATTGATAATTTCTGAAATACAATTGATAAATCTGAAAAACAATTGATAAGTTCTGAAATACAATTGATAAAACTGAAAATCAATTGATAATTTCTGAAATACAATTGATAAATCTGAAATACAATTGATAACTTCTGAAATACAATTGGAAAAGGTGTAGTTCTAGAACTCATGCTACGTCAGTCACACCTTCCAAATAGGATCCCAGGAACTGGTTCCCGAAGCAGTTACATGGAATCGGTTGCAGTGGAACCAGTTGTAGAATAGGTGTGTTTGGCTACCGATTGTAAAAAATTTTACTGGGGTTGTGTATTTTAGTAGCATAACATTTTAATGATAATTTTGATTAAACACTGATATATTTGTTGTTATATAATCGGTTGTTTTTTTCTTTTATTGAATTGAAACAAATATATCCAATAAAACAAAATTTTTAAATTAAAGGAAAATGAAAGGAATTTTGTATATTTTCTTAAAAAATAAATACAGCGTCTGCGACCAATGTTTAGATTTTAAGACTTTTTTTTGTAAAAAATGTTTTGAAAAATTTTCACAGAGATACTACGAAGTTCTTGTATAAAAAAATGCTTATATTATAAGACTTTTTTTAGCCTAAAAATTTCGACATTTTTACGCTGAACTATTCTAAAAATCTTAAATAAATATTCTCAGTACAAAAAAAAAAAAACAAAAAATCTTATTCCTTAAGCACCGTAAGTTGTTTTTCACGTGGAAAAATTTTACTCGAACTTTAAAGGCATCAAATCGTAATTTAAATTGTGATAATGCAGAAATTTTTTATTTTATTAGAAAGAAACTACCATAATATACACAAAATGTCACTTTTTATAAGAGAAATAATAGTCTTGTATATTAATTACATAATTTACACGTTAAACTTGTTATCGCGAAAATTTTTTTTTTTTATATAGAGTGTAACTGTTTTTTCACATGAAATCGGAACAACTTATTCTGGTAGATTTTTGGTAGATTCTTAAATTCAAAAACATTTTGTTGTATGGAAAATTTCTTGGATTTCAGCACTTTAAAAAAAGAAAAATCGATACTGAGATGTTTTTAAATAGACAAACTTTTTTTGATATATGTATGTATATAATCATTTTCAGATATCGAATAATTTGATTATTTTTTTGTATAAAATGTTCTCTCATCTTTATTTATTTTTTTAATAGAAACCTTTTAAGCTTCTTAGATATTTATTTTATGCAAAAATTTTCTTATTCCGAAAAATGTGAAATAAAGTGTACGTATTAATTGAAATCAGTAAGACTTTTGTTCAGAAAAGTTCACGGGATTCAAAATTCAAATTCAATTCAAAAACTTTATTAGAAATTACTTTTTTAGTTCAACTTGTAATAAAATTTTTTTCTATTTTAAAAGAACGTTAAGTTTGTAAATGAAAAATTTTTTTTAAATACTAAATTTAAAGATTTTTAACCAGATATGATCCAAAATTATCATTCCATTTTCGTTTCCATTACTTCATGTTATGTTAATGGACGTTTTTTCTGCATTAATTTCTTTGTATCCAATAAAATATCCCATATAATTTTAAAAGTACCCACAAATTATTTCGTAATTGCAATGAAATTTTTTAATTTCCATAACTTTTTTTAATATAAAAAAAATTCATTACATTTTTTTCATGGTAATGAAATAAAAAAATCAAATCTTAAATTCAAATCAAAGTTCGCAAAAAAAAATAGCATTGCATAAAAGTAATGGTAATGAAAATAGAATGTCTGATTTTGTAATGGTTATGAAAATAAAATTTCAATAAAAAAAACCATTAAATTTTTTCATTACAGTTACAATTATATAATGGCAATGAAAATACGTAATGATCATTTCAAATTAAGTAATTACTTCCAACTCTGTTTTTACCTTATCTTTGCTGGTATAAAGTCTTTGAAACACAATAATGTTTTTTTTATTGTTGCGGTTGGTATGATTGTTGACATTATCCCAATAGCCGGGCAATACTTGTTTTTTGAAATGGCTTACAGCTCTTTGACTTAACATACGTTGTTTGGAATGTAAAATTCTAACGAATTCTACGCCTCTTGGCAACATGATGACCCTGCCGTAGCCAGCAGAAATTGTTCAAACTAAAATTTCAAATTTAATCTGAAAAGGGAAATAAACTTTGCATTATTTTGACAAAGAAACAAATGAAATCGAAATCTTTTTGTTATACCTTCTCTAACCCGACGAGCCTCCCTTTAACAGAGTCTTCTCTGACGTATTGCTAAAAATATATTCACAAGTGCAAAAGTTCAACTTTTGTTGATGTTGTGTATATTGTTAATATTTTTTTTGTTAGAAAAACATTTTCTAACTTTAAAAATGCTACAAATTACCTTTTTTTAGAAATTTGCAATTTGTTTTCTATTTATCCAAAAAAAATTCTTAACAGTACGTCATTCGTTTGAGTAATCTTTAGTTTTTTTCTCACTGTTTGAGAAATCTTTTATTTTTTATATATTTATCGTTAATTATATTACTTTGATTTTATTTATTGCATTTATTTGATTTCTTTTCTTTTTATTCTATAGATTGTTTTATATTTTTACCAACTTTTTATTTATTACCGAATTAAAACCAGAAATTTTCACTTTTTCCCTGCCCCATAAACAACAACAAATCAAATTTCTTTTGAAAATGTCAAAACAAAGCAAATGCTTTTTGACAGATCAAAATATAAATAATGATGCCATCTTGTTAAAGTTTTTTTAAGCGTTTTTATTTTGTTTCTCAAAGAATTCAAAGCGTTTTGGTTTATCTTGTATAATTAACAGGGTTGGCAGGCAATACCGCTAAAATACCGTTATCGATTCAAAACCATTTCAACTGACTACCATTACCCCTAAAATACCGTTACCGAAATAACTGAAATACCGTTATCCTTAAAATACCGATACCGAAATAAATGAAATATCGATACCCTTAAATACCGTTACCGAAATAAATGAAATACCCTTACCCCTAAAATACCGTTAGCGTTATTTTTAATTTTGTGCTTTTGGTAATTGCACGTGGGTATTGAGTATTTTTCGTACTTTAACAGTGGGTCTCATACTTTAGGTTTAACTTTAACTTAACTAAAAACAAAATAAAATGTCAAAAAAATGTACACAAAACAACAAATTTTTGGGTTAACTACTAACCTAAGTTTAAACCTGCAGTATGAGACCCACCGTAAGTTGGTAGATTTGTTTTGTTTTTAATCTCGTTTGTTTTTTCTAAAAAAATTGCGGAATGCATCGAAATAACTGACTACCGTCATCCTTAAAATACCGTTACCGAAATAACTGAAATATCGCTACCCTTAAAATAACGTTACCGAAATAATCAAAATACCGTTATCCTTAAAATACCTTAAAATAACGTTACCGAAATAATCAAAATACCGTTATCATTAAGATACCGATACCGAAATAAATGAAATAGCGTTACCCTTAAAATACCGTTACCGAAATAATCTAAAATAACGTTACCCTTACCGATAACTGCATCGTTTCGGTTACCATCCATGATAATTAACAAATTGTTAAAAACGTTAAAAAAAATGTTTAAAATATTTTCCACAAAATTGTTAAACAATAATTTGTTTATGGCTAATAAAGCCTGATACTTTGTTAGCTCTTTTGCGAAAATAACTCTCAAACTCTATACACAAAAAATCTAGGTGGGCGTTAATCAAAAAGCGGGTGAAATATTACCAAATACAGTAGGAGGATTACAGCTAATAACTATTTCTAAAAAACATTGTTATAGACTTAAGCATAATAATTTCGAGTAAAATAAAGTGATGTTTAATCAAAAAGCCTTGGTAAAATTTTCAACATTTTTTATGACCATATTTTTTTTAATAATAGACCATATTATTTTTGTGTTTGTTTTGTTTTTGTTACAAAAACCCTCAGATATTTTACTTAATTTTTCTACTTTTTTTTAATAAAAAACACAGCCTATTTGGCCGATTCGTCGCTTAATGCCAAAATCCGAATAAGCTTAAATTTAAGAAAATTAGAAATTACAGTTAAAAAGTGTACACTGCATTCAAAAGTAACTAATATTGCAGTTAAAATAACTGCAATGTGCAATTTCAGTGTACAGCGCAGTTTCAGTGCACACCTTTTTAACTGCAAATGCAGATAATTTTACCGACATAATTCTTTTAACGTTGGGTTATGTATGGGAATATTTGACATTAGTAACTTTGAGAGTTAACATTAAACGTTGGCTAATGTCAAATTTATATGGGAATGACATAAGCCAACATTGATAGCTTGTCGCACAAAAACAGCTAATGTATAAAATGCCCAATAAATGCTTTTCAACTACAAAATTTTATATGAAAATTGATAACTTAGGGCAGGGGTGGCAAGACTTTTTTCGCTGCTTGCCAGAAACGGACAAATTTTTTTTGTAAAAATTTCTCGCGTGCCACCTCAATTTTAGTTGTCTTTTAAGTAATTTTTAAAATTTGGAAAATTTCTCTTGAAAATATCATCATATTTATCAGCGCTACGGATACCCCCATGAAATAACCCCAAAGGGAAAAATTAAATAACATCCAAGAAATGACGTAAAAATGTTTAACGCTAATTTAATTTTTGGGGGTTTTTTTAATCATTAAATATTGAGATTATTTCATTATGAAAAAATCTCCAATGAAATAAAATTAAAACAGTTTGAACATTATTGCCTTTTAATTTTTTTTTTTTTTTGGTTATTACATTTTTGGTGGTTATTTCATTTTGTTAAAAAAAAGTTAAATTATTGGGCGACATCAATTATTTAAGTACGTAATCAACTAGTTGAAAAATGTGCTTTTGTTAAAATAAATCGCGAATGAAATGAATAAAAAGCGCATATTATGGATTTGAACAGAGAAATTTCTATTTCAGATGAAATGGCTCTTCGAAACACGATCAAAACCCAATTTCGAATTCCAACAAGGAGGTTATTTCATTATCAAACTTGTTTTCAGCATTTATTTTATTGAGGGTCATTTCGTAGGACCTATTTTCCCTTTAAAAAAATTTAATTTTTTAGATCCAATTTTATTACAAGTTGTTTTCCATTTTTGTGCAATTTTCTGGTACTTTTTATTTCTCCGATTATGAGGGATTTTCTCATCGAAACATTTAAACTTCGTTCAATCTAGAATTTTAGAAATTTTCCCAAAATTTTCTGATAATAGAATTTGCGGGTTCTTTATTAACCATATTTCTTTAAACAAAATATGATGGCAATACAGAGTTTTATTAATTTTAAAAGATGATTTACAAGTAGGGTTTGGGATTTCCCGCACTTTTTATTTCCCGGGAAACGGGAATGTAAAAATTTGATTCCCGGGATTCCCGGGAAATATTTTTAAACAAAATTGTTAATGAAAACCACCTATATAACTAATTTTTGTTAAAAAAAAAACACTATTTCAGTACAAATGCAGTCTGTGTAGTGAGAATTCAAAGTAAAAAATATCAGAATGTTGAACATTAGATTTCACATAAATTACTCGCAGCACTGCCAAATGAACTGCATGATTCCAGCAGAAAGCACCTACTACTGGACTGTCGGAAACAAACCGTTTCATCACACTTGGCCCATTAGATATGGTGGCCACAATGTTATTTTCCAAAGACAAATAAAACTCTTGTAGTCTTATTTCTACAATTCTTCTTATTTCATCAGCATTACATCTTCCTGATATATAAACCAACCCCAGGTTATAAAATGAATTATTTCCGTTTATACATATGTTCAAATATCTCTTTTGTGATATTCTTGTCCATTCATCTAAGATTTCTTTTATCATGATATCTTTTACATGATTGTAGTAATTTAATATAATGTTCTTTACATCGGTTTAATTTTTTTGTAATGCCAGATTTTTATTATAAAAACTTTCTCGAATAAACGAAGATCTAGTTATGGTGCGGATTGACTGCGGCTAATTTGGATACCATTTCAGGAAATGTTTGCGCTACCATAAAACCTTTAATGCCTATTCAGCTTACACTTTTTTCTTCGGGTACTTTGCTAATTTTATCTGAAAAGTTATGCTTGTTGTTTTTTTCTTCAACAGAAGTTGCATGACCATCAATTTTTTTTTTTTTTGTGAACCAAATTTAGATGTCGGATAACCAAATTTAGATACCACCGTTAACCATTATTCTTTTCTTTTCACATTTATTAATGAAAACGTTATTTATAAAATTATTGACCCTTAATATAAAGGAGTATTTTAAATTTAAAGTCGACTTTATTTTTAATCAAACGGTTTTGTTCATTTTGTGTATGAAAACCTTACAAAAATATTTATATTTTCAAATATTTTGATTGGTTGAAAAAAAATAACCAATCAGAATGCTCCGAAAATAAACCAAGTCAAGGTATACTGCCACCCAATATTTTAACTAAAGACAATAAGGGCGATTATTTGTAAGAAACAAAGCTTTGTTTTCATATTTCTTTTAAACATTTTACCAAGTTTTTAGGTTTTACTACTTAAATTTTGATAAGTTATAATAAATGTGTCAGATAAATGTATTCCCTTTTAAAAGATTTTACCAATGACATTTTTGTTTTGGTATTTAAAATGTTTTTTATTACTAAAATTAAAAAAATCCTATTCGAAACAAAAATAATTTAAAAAATTTAATATTTTTAAAATTTCCCGTTTTCCCGGGAAAAATATATTATTTTCCCGGGAATTCCCGGCAAAATTTTCCCGGGATTTCCCGGGAATTCCCGAACCCCAAGTTACAAGTTATATGAAAAATTTCACCATTATGGAGTTAAATCACACATTTTTGTAACGAAACTTAACAATTAACTGAATTTTTGCCGGTCTTCTAATAGTTTAAATTTTTCGAAAATATCCAACAAAACTCGCGTGCCACCTAAAATCCACTCGCGAGTCACTACAGACACGCGTGTCATAGTTTTGCCAGCCCTGACTTAGGGGGTGTGTGTGAAACGATTGCAAAGTATCATGGTGAATAACATTTGTTCTATGTTTAAAAAGATTTAAATTTTCCTGTGTGAGATGAAATCTTTTTCGACAATATAAAATTTTTGATGGTTGTAAATAATAGTGAAAAAATAAATAAAAGGAAACAACTATTTTTAGGAAATATATGCGTTTGCTAATTGCAATTCTCCTACAAACCAGATCGTTGGAATTAATGGAAGTTTTAGTTTTCCATTACAAAATAGACGAATCCGAGAAGTAGAAATGGTTACCTACATGTATTGTAATATAATTTTTTTCTGTCTCTTCTTCTGGTACGTGAATTTTTAATCTTTTTTTGTTCAGAATTTTTCATTTGTATATCGAGACCCTATATTCAATACTCTATATCTGCAATTTTGGCCAAAATGAGTTTTTGATGGCAAAAGCATTGTTGATATTATATCCATCTATGATATTAATCTGGAGGCAAAATATCCATTCTCTGCCACTTTTTTGAACTTTTGACATTTTCCCATATCTACAAATAAATTTATTTTCAAATACACAGAAAAAAACAGGGGGAATATTAGCTAAGAGCTATGTAATCATACAACTACATAATTTTAAAGTTAGGTTTACAAAGTTCTAGTAAAATATCCACATTTTTTTTGTAAAATATATACAATCCTTGCAAAATATATACACTTGTAGTGGAAAATATCCGAAAAATTACATATATTTTTTTTGCTAGAAGTTTGTAAAACTTACTTTGAACTTATGTACACTCAAAAAAATAAGTTAGTAGAAAAATTAGTAAAACGTCTTGTATATCAAGTGTACTAGTTTTCAGCAATTTTTTTGCTGAAATTCCGTTTTCAGCAAAAATTTTAGTTATATTTTTTTAGCACTAAACTAATTTTGAACTAATGTTTTACTAATTTATTTTGCTACAAAAATTGTGCTGATAACAGCATTCATAGCGTGGACGACAACCAGATAGACTAGATGTAGATGTCGCAGCTTGTCTGGAAACGGCAATGACAAAAAAAGGAAAACAACTCTACACATATTCTATATTTAAATTTTCAGCAAATAAATTAACTAAAGTAAAACTTCGCTTCAAGTTTTTTGAGTTTTTTTTAGTCTACTAATATTCAGCAAAAAGTTTAGTGATTTTAGCAAGGATTTTTTTCATTTGCAGGCGACTAAGTGTTAGCAAAACTTTTGCTGAAGATTACTATTTTCTTGGTAAAAATCAGCCTGCTGATTTTCAGCAAACCTTTTGCTGAAATTACCAACTTTTTTGCAAGCACGCTCCTGACTAAAAATTTGCTGACACAGCAACATTTTTTGCTGACTTTTTTTTTTGAGTATACAAAAACTGAATTAAAAAACATAATCAGCGATTAACATTCTGCAAACAAATATATTGATGTAAGAAATTTCCTTTTTGCAAATTTTTTTCCCGACATTCTTTCGAGATTTTTTTTTAACTAGCCACCAAACTTTGTTGTATGAAATGGGCATTATAGTACTATGGTACTAGAATTGAATTAAAAAACTTAATCAGCTATTTATGTTCTGCAAACAAATATATTGATACAAGAATTCTCCTTTTTGCAATTTTTTTTTCGCAATTTTTTTTTTGCAACTAGTCACCAAAACTTGGTATAAAATATGGATACCATAGGCCTCGGATTATGAACTAAAAAATGCTTTTAGTAATTTGTAAACCTCGTATTTTTACAATAAAAAACTTCGACAAAAATGGCAAGTAATGAAAAACAAATGAGTGTTTCATTACTATGTAAACATTAGGTAAAAGTAATGAAAATTAAAAAAAGGTTCATTTTAATTTTCAAAACAAATGAAAATTGTAAAGTCACATTTCTTTTGATATATTTCACATGCCGGTCTTATTACTACAGTATTTCCCACAAAAAAATTAGAATACTTTTTAAAAATTACCCACATGTGTCAGTCACCACGTACCAGTAAACAAAAACATTAATACATAATAATAAAAACAACTCGTAACAATTTAAATAATGTGCAAAATAAATTTGTGTAAAATATTTTAAAATTCAACACAATTCCACATAATTCTAGTTAAAAACACTCGAGGAATTATGTAGGTGAAATCAACTGCAAATCAGAGTAAAAATAGCTGCATTCTTAGTTTTCCTTTAAATAAACTGCACTGATGGAATTTTCGTTCTAGTATTAATGAATCAACTTCATTAAAATGGATTCATAGAGTTAATGAAATAATCCATTAACTTTATGAAAATTCATTGTTGTTGTGAATTTTATGATTCGATATTTTTTTAGTTTTTTCATAAAAAAAATTCATTAAATTAGTGAAAATCTTATAAAATTGATTTCAGATAAAATTTTACTTATTTTTGTTATACCCCACACTGTAAATTGTTGCTTAAAATTGTGAAGAAAGGAGTTAATTTCGATTTTTTATGGTTTCTAAATAATAAATTTTCAGCCAACCAGCGTTATTTAACATAAAAAATGGGTCATTTTGACCCCATGCTCTCAAATAGGTCAATTTTGATTTTTTTTTTGCTAGAAAATACTTAATTAAAGGCTTTTATATCGATTTTTGTGTCAAATGGCACTTTTTTACATTTTAAAAATTTGGGATCATTTCGGCGCTATGTGCATATAAGGGTTAATTTCTAATTTTTTAATACTATGTATAAAATTTGGTGTTAACAGAGTTATTTGGACAACTTTCACTAAATTTCGCAAGAAACAAAATATTGTTTTGGTATACTTCCAGGAAAAATCGAAAACTTTAAAAAATTTCACATTTGACCTTGGTAAAGACCCAGCAAAATATTGGTAATGACACCTCATTACTATCTGCATTACCCAAAATGATGAATCATTACCTTTTGTATTATTTTATAATTTAAAATAATGACTTCCTAATAAAGGCCTATTGTATTCACTGTTTCTAAATATAAAATAATGACTTACTCGTAATAATTGAAATAAGTACTTTTTACACAGTTAAATTTTATAAAAATTTTATTTATTATATGTAAATATGTTTTATGTTTAAATTTGTATGACGGAGTGGGTAAGCGTGACTACTTATAAAAACGAACACGCCAAACAAAAATAATGAGGTTAGACGCCAAAAAATAAGTTGTGCGGAGCTATGAATTTCTATTATATAACCACTTATTTGGTAATGAAAGATTTTGCTGGGGAAAGCATTAACGTTGTCAGAGTTCTACAAAATTTTCGGAAAACAATCTCTTGTATCAGAATTAAAAAAAATCGGAAGTGATTTTGGTACAGCATGCCAAAAACACAAAAATTAATACTAAATTATTGGCCAAAATCACACGTTTCTTTAAAAATTTCAAATTTAAAACGCTGTCACTGTTAAATACAGATGAAATTAATTCTTATGGTCAATTAGAATTACAAAAAAAATATTAGTTCAATCCTAAATGTAAAGCACCGTAAGTTGTTTCGATTTCACGTGAAAAAGCTGTTACTACTCCATATAAAAAAATTTTGTTTCACGATGAGTTTCACGTAGTGTTTCCAATTATTCGACATAGGCGGTTAACCGGTTAATGTATTATTCGAAAAATCTCTAAAATTAACCTGTTATTCGGGTCGGTTAATCGAGGAAATTGGCGATTAATCGATTAATCGTTTAATGCAAAATGAATGTATTTTCTTAACTTTTTATCAATAAAAACACAAAGAACTGACTTTTTTAACATTAAAAACTGGAAGAGCCTTTCACATTGAGCCATCAATATAAAAAATGTTAAGCTCTATTTGAAAATACCAATTTACTCTGCAAATGAATATTAGTAGTCTGAGAATATCATAAATACCCAGCAAAATCTTTCATTACCAAATAAGTGGTTATATAATAGGAATTCATAGCTCCGTACAACTTATTTTTTGGCGTCTAAACTCATTATTTTTGTTTGGCGTGGTCGTTTTTATAAGTAGTCACGCTTACCCGCTCGCTTACGAAAAAATGAGAAATAAGTAGTTATGAGATTTTGAATAATAAGTGGTTACACACATGCTTACAAAAAGTTGAATTATAAGTGGTTATCCGATTGCTTACTTGATTCTTAAAAATAAGGAGTTAAGCAAATACTTTAGCTTCAGGAAATACATTCAGAAAAATTTAAGTTTTCTCTAGTGTGTAATTTTAGGACTCGTCATAAAAATTTAAACATAAAACATATTTACATATAATAAATAAAAATGTGTAAAATTTAACTGCGTAAAAAGTACTTATTTAAACTATTACGAGTAAGTCATTATTTTATATTTAGAAACATTGAATACAATAGGCCGTTATTAGGAAGTCATTATTTTGTATTATAAAATAATGCAAAAGTTAATGATATATCATTTTTAGTAATGCAGATAGTAATGAGGTGTCATTACCAATATTTTGCTGGGTAATTGGTAAATTCTCAGTCTTTTCGGTTTTTAAGGGCCATTAACAATAAACAAATTTTAAGGTAATTTACACAGACAGAATAAACTAATGAAGTTTTCTTCACAAAGTTAATGCAAATCACGAAAAAGTTTTTTCATTGGATGTATGTAATTTTCAATAAATAATACGAAATTTTTCATAAAACTGCATCAATTTAATGAAAAGTTTAGTACATAATATTGTAATTAATATGCAAATTTATCAATTTTAATTAATAGATTTGAGGTTAAGAAGAAGAATAAACCTTTTTCTCTAAAAATTATAAACACATTATAATTTTCAGATCGAACTAGATCTAGTTTCTGGATTTTTTTTTGTATGGACAGGCGTGGTTAGTGATTTTCCATTAAATTGTAGGTATTAATTATTTATATGTTTTTGTCAGATTGTCTCTGTATGATAATTCCCGTCACTCAAGTAAGGCCTTAAATACAATATAACTAATTCGTTGTTTTCTTTCCTATTCAGCTTTCTGTTATTGTTTTTACTTAGAAGTGATCAATACAAATACACTGATAGAATTTTGTGCATAGTATTAATGAATTTGTTCATTAATCCAATGATTTTTTTTCATTGAAAAGTCCCCAAAGAACGCGTTCATTAAATCAATGAAACGTATTCATTAAATGAAAACTATTTGAAAAAAATATATCTTTTTGCGTTACTTTTTTATTTATTGTTTATTTTTATTTTATTAATTTTTCTTTTTATTTGTTTATATATTTCTTTTTTGTTTTTATAACGTTTTTGACATCTCCCGGAATTCGACTTGAACCCGCAATCACCAGAATGTAAACATTACCGCGTTACCGGTTCATCTAAATAGACAAAATAAAATGATGTAATTATTTGGACTTTTATATTTAAATAATTTCAGTTTGCAACCCTAGCATTCATTACTGGAACATGTATCTATTTTAGTAATAGCAAATTCAAAACCCTTATAAAAATTATAGCATATCTTACGGGTTAGTTGAAAATATATAATGAAAAATTCATGTAATTAATGAATTTTTCATTAATTCAATGAAAATTTTTCATTAACTCAATGAATTCAGATTAATGAAATCGATTCATTAATAGTATGAACGAAAATTCTATCAGTGTACGTACAAATATTCTGTTTTTAGATTTTTGTTTATCTTCCAATCTCCTCCGTGTTTCAATGGACGAATTCCAACGAAATTTCATTGAATCAGTATAAAAATTCATAAAAAGCATATAGACAATTCCCTCAGTGTGCAGTGACAGATGTCAAATCTCAAACAGATTTGTTTGTTCGAATTTTATCACAGATTTTCGAAGGTGAGAGCAGTTTTTCAGCCAATAATAATAAAATTATTTAAATTAATACGCACTGTTTTTGAAAATAAATATAAATAAAATCATCGACAAGAGGCTGAAAAACTGCTCTCACTGTTGAAAATAAATTTTACACTTTAAAAGAATTAAACCAGAAATGAAAAATTGTCTATTGTATTTCCTAAGGCCTGCTCCAGCCAACACATAGTGTTAAAGCATTTTTTTACAAATAGAAACTTTGTTATTTTGTTAAAAAAAATTCCAAAAAATTTTATTAAAAATTAATTGCGATAATGTAAAACAAATCCGTTTTAAGAGTCAAGTCGACTTGCTTAAGGCTTCATTAGTCTAATCGTAAAGTAAAAAAACGTATCTGTAATCAATTCAATGTGTTAAAATAATATAGAAATATATTTTTATCTTTTTTCTATGCATTGAAACTGTTGTCAAGTAAAATCGTAAAAAAAAGTTCTGTTTGTTATAGAAAAAACTGTCTGATAATTACCCAAGTAGAAAATTACAAAGGGGCCAGCACTGGCAAAGCACCGAAATAGGTGGTATGAGTGCTTGTTAACAGCGCTTTCCCAACGCCCAAATGATAGCACCGTTCTACGGTGGTGCCAATGCTTTACCAAGCCCTGGGAAAGGACCCAAAAACATAAAAATTAAATGCTTTGCCAACGCTCAAATAAAAAAAATTAAAGTGCTTTCCTGACACCCAAATGATATCACCAAAAAACATAAAAATCAAGTGTTTTTTTCCTTGCCACCAAATTATGAGCCCTCATCACTGAAGAATTTTAAATTACTCTAAAAATAGACGATTCTTGGAGTTATTGTATTGTGGAGTCAAAAATTATTTAAATATCCACTCTTAGAGTTTCTTTTTCAAAAACAAAATAATGTTATAGGAAAACAAGCGCTGGGAATTCACCCTTTTCAAGCGTTGGGAAAGCGTCCAAATTTAGTGCTTTGCCAGTACTTCTTTTTGTAAGACCGCAGTCTACTTACGCTTTGCCAGTGCTTCTTTTTTTTACCACACATAATTTCCACCTGAGTATTTTATAAACAATAAAATTTATACATATGTTTCTTAATTTTGCATTTTAAAATGCCATAAACGTTTGGGAAAATCAAGTAAATACTTTAGATAAAATAAAAAAAAATTTGCATGTTTTCAATAAAAATTTATAGTTGATTTATACAATTAATAGTTTTGTTCCGGACATTAAAATATTTTAATAATTTTTTTGCAATAAAAATAAATCAAATTCTAAAAGTGTATTTAAGTTGATTTTTTATAGATCTTATAGTAATCGATATTTGCATAAGGGCATCAATATACAAAAGTTTTGCAGTATGCGTTAATTAAAGTCCAATATTTAAAAACGAGCTGCAGTTATTTTAAGTGTCATTTTCTGTTAATTGTATTAACATAATTCGAGGTATGCATGTTTTTAACCCATTTTTGTTCACATATTGATATCGTATTTCTATAAGAAATTGACAAAATTGTCCAATAAAGCATACAGGCTAGATAAGTTCCAATTTAGTTTTACAAATTTCTAGTAAAATACATATATGTATTTTTATAGATATTTAATACGAAACATGTATATATTTTACAACACTGTGAGAATTATCTACATGATATTAATGAACTTTTGCACAAAACCAATGAAGTTTCACTGGAACTCGTCCATTGAAACTTTTCATTGAATTAATGGAATTTTACATAATATTTATGTATTTATTTATTAAGTTTCATACACTCAATGAAAAAGTTTCATTAAAACTATATTTATAAAATATATGAAACTTTTCCATCAAATTTAAGAAATTTTTTATTTACTTTGTGAAGAAAACTTCATTAGTTTACTGAAAAATATCATTAAATAAAACTCGTCCAGCTAAATTCTCTCTGTGAAGGCGTATATGTATATATTTTACAAAAAAATTTACATATTTTACTAGAAAATTGTTAAAACTAACTTGAAAATTATAAACATAGCTCTTAGGTAATATTCCCCACGGTTTTTTTTTTGTGTATTTACATATGATATGGCTAGTTTTGTTTAAGAATTCGGAATAATTCGATGATTTGCTGAAAATGTCTTAATTAAGCTAATTATTGAGCGATATATATTCTATTATTCGATTCTATTTAATTCAGGTGTGCTAAATAAAACAGTCAAAAAACATGAACATGCAAACCACAAATTATACCAGATATGAATCAGCTGATTTGGGCAATATGGCCGACAGAAAATGAGCAAAGCAAAACGCAAAAATTTAAAAAAAACACAAAAAATAAAGCACAATAATCTAAAAACAGATAGATATGTATACAAAAAATGCGAAATACAAAATATATGGAGATTTTATATGGTTATCTCCCTCTTGACTTGACTTCCATGTAAACAAAATCATACGGTTCGAGAATACTTTTTTGGCATCTGTCATTAGTTTCACATCTGGTATTAATCTGTGATGCAAACATTGCATTATTAAAAAAATTCTCTTATATTAATTTCCCTCACTGTAATCACACATCGCTGTTATTTACTTCCGTAACATTTGTTTTTACTTTTTTTAAGTTCCGCAGAAATTTAATTTCAGCTTTATATTTTTCGGCGACGTCACTTTTAATTATTATTCAATTAACGTTTTATGTGTTTATTTAAGACAACAAAACAATTTTTTAAATTTGTTTAAAAATATAATAATTACTTACAATTAAGAATATTTAGGGGGATTCATGGTAAACATCCGAATTTTCCGTTTCTTTTTAATAAACACGATTATTTCTTCTACTTTTCTCTAATTTATAAAAATAAATTTTCATGTGTTTGGTAAAATATTTCTGACAGAAATGTAATAAATATACTATGTTTGCACTAAATATATACGATATTACATGAATCCACATATTATAATAAAGTTTATCATTAAACTAATAAAGTTTTCTTCACAAAGTGAATTCAACATTTCGTAAATTTGTTCACATTATTTATTAAAAATTTCATTGGGTTTATGAAATTTTTAATAAATAATGTGAAATTTTTCATACAATTTTAGAAACAAAACTGCATTAATTTAATGTAAGAATTAATTAGTATAATGCAGATAATCCTCTCAGTGTAGTTAAGAGCAAAAGCACCTCATATTTTTTGCTCTTTCGGTATCAGTGCGCCTCTCTCTTGTGTATATGTGTAGGACCCAGAGATGCCAACTTTGTCATATCAATAAGCGCAAAAAGAATTAAAAAAAGGCTAAAAACGCGCAAATTTATGTTTAAAAAAGCGTAAAAAACAAAAACACAGTTTTTACGATCTTTAAAAAAATTATCGCGTTTCACATCTTTTGATTAAAATTTTAATATTAAATGGAAATATATTTTAAAACTAAAATTGAGTAAATTTCGCAATATGTGTTTTTAAATGTTATTCAATATAAGGTTTGTTTTTTTTCGAATTTTATATAAATATTCCATACAAATTTAAGCATTTATAAAAATTTTAAGTAGGTATAAATTTAGCTTCTTAAAAATTAATGTGCTAATTCATAAAAAAAATTTATTTGGTGTTTGAAGCTTGCTATAGTTAAAGTACATATTTCGCTTAATAAAGAGTTATTAGAAATCTTGATTCATAATCGTATTTTAACTATAAATTAATTTTTCGATTTGATACTGGCAACACTATTGTTTATTTTCTCTCTTCTCCCAAATAAGTTGTAAGTAGGGTTTATGTCCCGGGAATTCCCGGGACGGGATTCCCGGGAATCCCGCCCTTTTTTGAATCCCGCAATCCCGGGAATTTTATGCGGAATTTCCCGGGATTTTTTTTTAGTCTTTTATAGTAGTTTTAGCTAGTTTTATTGCAATTTTAGAAGCTTTATTTAAATTTAAAGCATTGATTTTTTCAAATTAATTTAAATAAAGAATATTTAAAATTAAAAAATACCGTTTAAAATTTAATAATCTGAATTAAGCCAAATTGTTTTTGGATGCCAATTGAATTTGGTTTAGTTAAACCAAAAAATATTATATTAGCAATTACCAAATTTACAAACTAAAATACTTGTCCTTCGGGAATTTTTTTCTTCTTTAAGATGATGATATTTGTTCAAATAAAGCAATATTTATATAGGCTGTTTTAAACTACAAGATTCTCGGAAAGATTTTGCAACCTTGCCTATATGTTTTGCACGTGTACTGAAGTAAAATCGTACTGAAAATCTTATAATGTAAACCAGCCTTATACAACATTCCAATATCATTATTTCAGTTCCAAATACCTCCACTAAACTAGGAATTAAAGTTAAAAATAGTAATTTTTTCGTATTTTCAATTATTTTGAGTTTCTTTTACTTCAAATAATTTCATTTAAAGTTCAATTGCTATTCATTTATTTTAAATATATTTTTTAAATATTATTAATTTTTAAAATAATAAATACATCAGATGCTTTTTCAAATTATTTTGAATTTTTTATATGCTAATTTAAAATGAAACTAAATATGAAAATTAAATAATTTCTTTTTAAGGAGTTGTGGCATAAAAAATTTATATTCAAGAAAACTAATTAAAGTTATGAAACTATTTAATATTTTAGTGTCTACTTTTATAAAACAATTTAGGCGAATTTGCCTAAAAATTTCTGTGAAAAATGCTCACTTTTAAACTTTTTTATAAAACTAATTCTAGACGGATACTTCTGAAAATCTGCATAGAAGAAAACAAAATATCTAGAAATAGAAATTTTTGGATTTCATGTATAAGAAATATTTAAAAAATTGATTTTAGTTCTGACTATAAAACTGGTCCGACAAAAGTTTGTACCCATTAACAATTCCAATATATCCTGAAAAAAGGGATCAAAATAATATAACCGTGTCTTTCACTTTTTTATATCAATTCGTTTAACAGCTTAAACCGCGAAGTTAATATACTACTAAGAGTTTTTTTTAATAAGGGCGGCTTTCCCTATAAATATATTACATAAATACTAATTCACAATTTAAATTGTTAAACGAATTGACCTGGAGAAAGTGGAAGACATGGATATTTAGCCCTCCTTTCAGAACATTTTCTCATGTATACAACCAAAAGATAAACTTTGTCGAACGGTGTTTAACAAAAAAGTAGTTTTTCAAGTACAATATATGTCGAATTTATATATTTTCTAACGAGCGGGAATTCCCGGGATCCCGGGAAATTCCGAAAAAAATCCCGCTGTCCCGGGAAATGAAAAAGTCCGGGAAAAGAAAAACCCTAGTTGTAAGTGATTTACAAATTTAGTAAACGATTAACTCGATATTCGGAAGTGAAAATGTATATCCTTAAATTAGAGAACTAATGATGTGCTAAGATAAATTTAAAAGCCATTAAAAATATTTTTTTTTATTTATAAAGCAAATCAATGGAAATGTGTGTAAAAAAGTAATTTTTTAGAACATATTATTCGAAGCAAACAAAAGTAATCGAATTTCGAATAATGTTTTGACAGTCTGTACATCACTATTGTTTTGTTTTTCTTTTTATTTTTACATTTTTTTTGATGGATGCAAGTTGTTGGAAGCCATATATTCTAGGGATGGGATGGCTTTAATAAATCATTTCATGCCTGAAAAGTAAATAATTAACAATTAAATGGTGGCTTCCTCACTCCAAACTTTACAAAAGGTTTAAAGTTAGTGAGTACCAACTATAAACCTTTATTATTTTCTTCATTATTAAGCAAATATGAATACTGTTTTCACAAATTAGCTTAAAATCCTGCAATAAGACTGTTGTAAAAGTTTATGAATTAGACCATAAGTAGTTTTAAAAACGCTGCCAAGTCTTGAAAATTCTTGGCTTTTCTCTTTCAAATGTAAACAAAAATATTTATCACCGAATTTTTTGGAATTATAGTATTTTAAAATTGATAAAATATTAAAAACAGCAAATGCTAACAAAGGAATTATGTAGTTGTTAGTAAAGGGAGAGCATGCCACTTAAGGTAATTGCTCTATTTCGCGTTCCGGGCAAGCCCATATACGAAAACAGATTTCGTCCAAAGGCAGCCCCAAATGTTTAAATTTAATTTGTTTACAAAAAATAAAAACAATTCACGTAAGTACGGATAGTCGTTTTTTTACAAGAATTTATAGATATAGATATAAAATTCGAAAAAAACAAACCTATAATCTAATTAAAATAAAATCCGAGAAAATGATTTGATTTTTATAAAATTTAAAATTGTTACTTATTCTGGCGCTGTTCTAAAGCCACAAACCACATAGTGAAAGTGCCAGTGAGCAGTGGCAGTGCTATCAAACTTTGTTCTTGAATTTCGGGAAAACGATGTAATATTTTTAAAAATTTCTTAATGCGTTTTGTTTAAAAACAGCTCTTGTTTATTTAGAAACTTTTATAATTTATCGGCAGTGACAAATAAAGAAAATACAAAAAACTGCTTTATCGACAAAACGTCGCACTGCGGTCGACACTGCGTTTATCCGGTTTAGGCTGCAGTTTTTTTCCATACACTCAAAAAAATAAGTTAGTAGAAAAATTAGTAAAACGTCTTGTATATCAAGTTTACTACTTTTCAGAAATTTTTTTGCCTAAATTCCGTTTTCAGCAAAAGTTTTAGTTATATTTTTTTTAACACTAAATTAATTTTGAACTAATGTTTTACTAATTTATTTTGCTACAAAAATTGTGCTGATAACCGCAATTATAGCGTGGACGACAACCGGATAGACAAGATGTAGATATCGCAGCTTGTCTGGATGTAGTATAACGGAAATGATAATTAAAAAACCAACTCTACACAATTTATATATTTAAATTTTCAGCAAATAAATTAACTAAAAGTAAAATTTCTCTACAAATTTTTTAGTTTTTTTCAGTCTACTAATATTCAGCAAAAAGTTTAGTGATTTTAGCAAGGATTTTTTTATTTGCAATCGACTAAGTGACTTTTGCTGAGATAACTATTTTTTGTGGTAAAAATCAGCTCGCTGATTTTCAGCAAACACTTGCTGAAATTACCAACTTTTTTGCAAGCACGCTGCTGACTAAAAATTTGCTGACACAGCAACATTTTTTGCTGACTTTACTGACGTATATTTAGCAGTATGTAAAATTTAGCTTACCTAAATTTAGCAGACCATGATTTTTAACTTCATTGAAAATTCTATTTCCTATTATTTTTCCTGTTATTTTAGCAGAATTTTGAACTATTTGTACGGGCTTTTTTTATGAGTGTACCCCATCCAAAGGGCGTATGTCTATCCAAAAATGGACCTTGGCGGGGCCACTTCATAAAATGGCCCATATCTCGAAAACTAAGCGAGATAGAGCAAAACGTACAAAATGTTTGCTCCACTGGAGTGCCCTTATATGCCTTCAAATGATATGGACTAGGCCCAGGTAGGGTCCCGAGACCCTAAATTTGGATAAATTCTTCGACTCAGTATAATTACAGATAAAACTCTAGTTGTACAAATTTTTTACTTAAATTTAGAGTTGCTAAATTTAACAAAAGAATTTGTATTTTAAGGATAACGCTATTTGAATTATTTCGGTAACGGTATTTTAAGGGTAACGGTAGTCATCTGAAAGGGTTTTGAATCGATAACGGTATTTTAGCCGTATTGCCTGCCAACCCTGGAATTTAGCATATTTTTTTCGGTGATTTAGCATTTTTGGAACGAAAGTTTCTGGCAACACTGACCGGTACCTACCGATGCCAATTACATCAATACCGTTATTCGTTTCGGTTGCCAACGTTGTTTTTTTCATAAAATTTAAATTTTTACAAGTTTAACCTTCACACATTGTTTGCATTTTAAGTACAAGTTTAATTTTAAATTAATTTAAAATGACAGTTTATTGTTTCTTTTTTTTTTTTTGTTTTGTTTCATTTAATAATCACATTGTTGACGCCGGGGAGTGTCTGGAACATTGTTATTTCTAAATGTTATGTATGTAATTTAACATTTTTTGAATGGGCAATTTCACTTACATTTAAATATTATAATTCCGGGAAATTTCATCTTAGGCGGATGTATATTAGAGCGATTCAAATTATATTTATATATGGTGTAGATTGAAATATTCACAAGAATTATGACGTTAAAATCAACTGATAATGACGGTTTAAATAACGGTTTAAATTACGGTAAATAACTGCTATTAATATGAAAGTTATATACCTAACGTTTCCAACTGTGTAAAATCTGGATGGATTTTTTATTTATAAATCTTAACTTTCAGCGAAAAAATTTTGGCAATGACGAACAATTACATACTAAATTAGCTCTAGATTTTAAATTTTAGAAGAAATTTCTATGGAAATATTCTTACACTTAAAATAATAGTCAGTAGAAAAATCTGTCAAACAAGTTTCAAATCGATTTGACTAATTTTTAAAAAAATTTTAGTTGAAACACTGATTTAAACAAAGATTTTAGTTATCTTCATTTAACACTATACTAAATATCCTCAGTACCTTAACTAGTTTTGAGTGTTAATTTTCACAACTATTTATAACTAATTTTTAAGAACCCATTCGTTAAATTTCACAAAATTTATTGTTAAAATATAATATTTGCATGTTTCCGTTATTACCCGGTAGCGCCATCTACCGAAGTGTATCCGAAGTTTTAAAATGGCTCATTTCTCGAAATCTAAGAGAGAAATAGAGCAAAATTAATGAAAATTTCGATTACCCCTAACCGTATAGAACCCCAGCTAAAGGGGTTATCTCTATCCAAAAATGGACCTTGGCGGGGCCTTGGACCCTCGGAAATTTTTAATAAAAATGTTCCACTTTATAAAATGTTTGCTCCATGGGAATGCCCTTATATGCCCTCACATGATATGGACTAGGCCCGGGGAGGATCCCGAGACCCTAAATTTGGATAAATTCTACGACTCAGTATAATTACATATAAAACTGTAGTTTTACAAATTTTTTACTTAAATTTAGATTTGTTAAATTTAATTTGTTAAAATCAACAAATTTTATTTTAAGCCAAAAAACAGGAATAAATTTTGTTAAAGTAACAAATTTTTCTGTCCAGCCAACAGACGAATTATTTTTACTCCTTGCAGGAGTAAAAGGAACAAATATATATTTAAAAGGAACAAATATATATTTGTTCCTTTTACCAAGGACCATAGGGCCGTATATTACACAGAAAAAATTACTAACCTTAAATATCTAATTAAATATACATATGTATATTAAAAATAAAAATTGTTTCTAAACAAGTATTTAATTTAATCAATTGATATTTTAATTGACTTTTAAATATTTGTTACATAATTATGTGCTGTATACACACAGAAAAAACTGGGGGAATATTACCTAAGAGCTATGTAATTATACAACTACATAATTTTCAAGTTAATTTTAAAAAGTTCTAGTAACATCATGTCACTGGCTTCTTTGGCCGCAGCTACATATGGCTTGCCATACTAGGAATTTTTAGGGAATTTCGTTTGCTTTTTCCACCTAAATTTTTCAGCCACCTCGAATATCGGAAACATAAAATTCTTGACCAGGGGCTGCGAAAAATCAGCCAGGACATAAGTTTTGTCGTGCATTATACAAAAGTTGTATTTTTGTATAAAAATTGATTTCAATTTTCGAGCTCTGGTTTTGGCCTCCAAATTTTTGGAAGCGTTTCTATCGGGAATTTTTTGAACTTTGTAGGGCTGTAGTCCTGCCTTACACTCAAAAAAAAAAAGTCAGTAAAGTCAGCAAAAAATGTTGCTGTGTCAGCAAATTTTTAGTCAGGAGCGTGCTTGCAAAAAAGTTGGTAATTTCAGCAAAAGGTTTGCTGAAAATCAGCGAGCTGATTTTTACCAAAAAAATAGTAATCTTCAGCAAAAGTTTTGCTAACACTTAGTCGACTGCAAATGAAAAAAATCCTTGCTAAAATCACTAAACTTTTTGCTGAATATTAGTAGACTGAAAAAAACTCAAAAAACTTGTAGCGAAATTTTACTTTAGTTAATTTATTTGCTGAAAATTTAAATATAGAATATGTGTAGAGTCCCTACGGGAAATTTTAACAAACTGTCACCAAACTGGCCCCTTTATATGAAATAGACTGGCCACTTTTACATGGCGTTGTCATAGGAGGGGGAAATTGACCCCTTGTGACATATCACAAGACAAATCCTAGGACAGGTTACTGAACTCTCATAAAAAACAAAGTTCAGGGATCTGTCCTGGGATTTGTCTTGTGACATGTCACAAGGGGTCCATTTCCCCCTCCTATGACAACGCCATGTAAAAGTGACCAGTCTATTTCATATAAAGGGGCCAGTTCGGTGAGTTTGTTAAAATTTCCCGTAGGGGTTGTTTTCCTTTTTTTGTCATTTCCATTTCCAGACAAGCTGCGACATCTATATCTAGTCTATCTGGTTGTCGTCCACACTATGTGCTGTTATCAGCACAATTTTTGTAGCAAAATAAATTAGTAAAACATTAGTTTAAAATTAGTTTAGTGCTAAAAAAATATAACTAAAATTTTTGCTGAAAACGGAATTTTAGCAAAAAAATTGCTGAAAACTAGTACACTTGATATACAAGACATTTTACTAATTTTTCTACTAACTTATTTTTTTGAGTGTACGTTTCACTGTACGTACAAAAAAGTCCGAGCATTGGGCTAACCGAGCCAGATGTGTTAGGAGCTCTCTTAAGGATGCTTTTAACTTTATATGCCTTACCAATATTATGATAACCAGTCGTTGTTCCTGTTTCCGGCTTCCTTTCAATTGTTAGGTGTTTCAGATACCTTTTTACCACTTTTGAAACTGTTTGGCCGCATACATTAGTTTGTTAACATTTTTATGATCTCACTCCTTATATAGAACCATATAGTATAAGAACCAAAACATTTGCAGTTCACAAACAAAACAAACACATATGCAGTACTCCAAATATATAAACATGACCCTGCAAACATTAAAATACGAAAATGTTTCGTAATCGTATAGCCAGGAAGAAAAACTTTATTGCGGCAATAATCATATTCTTATTGCGGAAGATACCCCTTTCGGGAGTAAATGTCCTCTCTGTAGCGATACTCCCAAGCAATACGAAAGCGATACTTCTGAATGATAAATATGCGATATCGCTAATTTATCACCTGGAAGATAAAAAGGTGATATCGCTAAATTAACTCCTCGAAACAAACTAAACGATTTATATTTTTCATTATTAAATTTAACTCTGAAAAAGAATATCTGCATTAGAGTGGGGCGATTTGTATGGACAAAAATTTTTTGATATTGTGCCATCGATTTTTTAATAGCTTTTGGCATGAGGAAAAAAAAATTCCACTACGACATATCAAAAAAATCATTTTCTAGGTTCCCGAATTTAAATTTTTTGCAATTTTCTAATAAATGCTAGATTAGCGCCATCTTGCGGTGGGTGGCTTTTTGAAACAACTAATGAAGTTGTAAACAATATAACATTACAACCTTTCCAGAAAGGTATTACTTATGAAAATCGGATAAAAAATGTGGCAACTAGAGGTAAAAGTATATAAGTAAAATTATTTTCTGCTTGTTTTCATCAACATCATCATCATCATTTCATCATCATTATCATTTCATCATCAAGCAGAAAATAATTTTACTTATATACTTTTACCTCTAGTTGCCACATTTTTTATCCGATTTTCATAAGTAATACCTTTCTGGAAAGGTTGTAATGTTATGTTGTTTACAACTTCATTAGTTGTTTCAGAAAGCCACCGCAAGATGGCGCTAATCTAGCATTTATTAGAAAATTGCAAAAAATTGAAATTCGGGAACCTCGAAAATGATTTTTTTGATATGTCGTAGTGGACTTTTTTTGCTCAGTACAATCCCAAGAATTAGAAACGCGAAGCGCCCATTAAGATGTTCAAATCGCCCCACCCTAATCTGCATACATAATACATTGACAAAAACATTAATTATCTCGTTGCCATCATACCCGGTTTTTTCCGCCCAATAATTCTCACTTTTCAACGAATTTGTTTCCCATATTTCTTATAATTGTTTTTTGTACAAATTTTGTATTATTTTTTCCAACATTTTCAAAAATTTGAAACGAATTGTGTTTATCTTCCAGATGATAAAAAGGTGATATTGCCGCAATATTATCATAAAAAATTATGACAAAAAACACTATTTTGGAATTGGTTTTTGCAAATATCTCCAAAATATCTTCCAAATGATAAATGGAAGACAATTTGAAAATACTACTTGATTATTTTCATTCAAATGAAAAATAGAAGATATCGCTTTATTATCTTCTTGGAAGATATCTTCCAAATGTTTGCAGGGGACATAGGTACACACACTTTTACAATTTCATATTATTTTTTTTTTTATTTTTTTATTAATGTTTTAATTGATATTATTACTACTTTAATCGAAATTTGTTTCAATTAATCGTATACAATTTTTAGTAATTAATAAAATTCGTTTTTAGTTTTTTCTGTGTACTTTTTCCTGCAAATATATGTATGTATGTACTATATCTACTGGCAAATAAAAATTTGTTTGCATACAATAATATATGTATGCCGAGCGCATACTCCGGCGACATTTTTTCGATCCACAGTTTAGTCTGGAGACATTTTGTTAGTTTGAGGACTGTCCTCAAACAGTTTCCAATCGCACTTTACTATTGTTATACTGATTTTTAGTAATCACTTTTGCTATTATCTTATTGCAAATTACGGATTTTTTTACTAATTTTCGCTGCTGATTTCAGCAAAACATTTTTCTAATTTTTCAAAACCGAGTGCTAAATTTAGCGGAAAAATATACTAATTAAAAAAATGTTATTTACAAGAGTTCGTTGATTTACAATTCTTGTTCAGTTTATATTTGTCACTATTGATATATTCTTACCCCTAAATTCATAAACGCTTTGTAAATTTATAGCAGGTTTATTGAACAAATTTTGTATGAAAATTACGTTTTGTAAACCTGCTACAACTTTACAAAGCATTTATGAATTGAGGGGTTAGTTTGGAAATAACATTTAGAAAATTTTATTGCATCTCCAATGCATAAAAAGCTAATAACTGGAGAACCGTTTACAATTTTGACAATTTTTGAAAAAAAAAATTTTTATTATTTTTTTTTTAGATTTTACAGTTTGTTTATTTTTTAGTACACTTTTTTTCTAATTTCGGCAGATTGATTTTAAATTATAGTTTACAACAATTTGCTGAAAATTATGATATTTATTAAGTTTTTTAACTGATTTTAGCAAATCGATTTTGGATTGCAGTTTACATAAATTTTACTAAAATTTAGTATCGACTACTAATTTTTTCAACTAATTTTATTGTACTACAGATCAGCAAACATGTATTGCTAAAATTAGCGATAAACTATGCAATATCATTGCCAATTTTATCGTCGTGTTGCCATACACCATGCAATAAGATGTACAATACTCTTGCACAAGATATGGCACCACTGTTTTCTTCTATATAAAAATGGCACAATATGACCTACACATTAGAAACTATTTTTCATTTTTCATGGCTGTGCAATAAGAATCAAATCCGTTTTGATTTTTCCCAATGTATTGTACAACCTTCCAATATGACATACACACTCGCAATTTTTTCCGCAATACCAAAAATTGCATAAGAATATTGCGTAGTGTATGGCCAACTTTTACAGTTATTACTTTTTATTTTGCAATAATTTATATGCTTTTTTAATTTTATTTATTTTTCAACTATAAAAAACAAATTAAAAAAAATTAACGATTCAATATTGGCCACACACTTTTTAATAATACGAAATTGAAAAAGAAAAATCCAAAATGTTTTGAATTTTTCAATTTAATTGATAAACTTTCAATACAGGGTACAGACCTTCAATTGATTTGTAAACAATCAAAAATTTATCAAAAATATTGAAAATGTATGGTGCACTTAACATCCATAAAGGCAAACATACACGTTCAATATTATTGATCAATGTTTAAAAATAAAATGTTCTGATTAGTTGATTTTGGAAAAATTGATCAATAATATTGAACGTATAATATGCCTTACTTAAAACTGATTACTAAAATCAATTTATTATTTGTATCTCTAGGCCGTTCGACGAGTTATTAGTGAATATATGTAAAATAAACTTGTTTTTAAAAGAAACGTTTTGTTAAATTGCCAAAAATTGCTTAAATATTTGACTAGATTATACACTTAAAAATATGATAAATTATAAAATCTTAATCATTCAATATAATCTAATGTCTGGCTAATATGAAATGCTCAACAATTATAACACTGTGCAACAAATACCAACTTTTTTCTTAGATCTAAAAAATCGGTTTAACCCCGTAGTTCCCAACGTGGGGCGCTCGCCCGACTGGGGTCAATTTCAATATATTAGGGGGCAATTGGCAAATTACTGATTCTTTGCTAAAATTGTAATGATAGTTTTTAAATAAAAATAAAATTTTGTTGATAAATAACTTTGCAGTCCTGATTATCATATTTTTTTTCTGTGTGGGAAAACCCTTTTTAAATCTCACTATTTCAAGCTATACACTCCGATGTTGATGAAACTTTGATATGTTGGGCTTATTCAGGCATTTTATACATAGAAGTCATATGGAAATGTGGTACGGGCCACACTGGTGTCTGCTTATGCATTTTGTACTTTTTTAAGTTGTAGTGAACATATTAAGGTTGCCTAGGACTTTATAATTTACTTTATTCCCTATTTAAGAAGGCTCTTATTTATTTATTCTTTTCTTATATTCGTGCTATTTTGGTTCTTAACGAATTTTTCTCTAAGCCAATTTTTGCTGCCTTTTGGAAGAACTGGGGGTACTAGAACTTTTGGAAACTTTAAAGTAGGACATATCAAAAAAAAAAAGGTCGGCAACTACTGGTTTTAGAATATTCGTTATGATATTAATGAGTTGTTGCATAAAAAATAAAATGTTCAATTAAATTAAAAAAATAAGTATTATAAATATCAAATTTTCGAAAGGACATTTATGACATAACTTTCTCCTGACAGATCAACACAGAAATTTCCTACGGGAAATTTTAACAAACTGTCACCGAACTGGCCCCTTTATATGAAAGGGGAAAGCAGTGAATCGCATTTCAATAACAACCCTACAAGAAATTTTAACAAACTCTCACCGAACTGGCCCCTTTATATGAAATAGAGTGGTCACTTTTACATAGCGTAGTCATAGGAGGGGGAAATTGACCCCTTGTGACATGTCACAAGACAAATCCCAGGACAGGTCCATGAACTTTGTTTTTTATGAGAGTTCAGTAACCTGTCCTAGGATTTGTGTTGTGACATGTCACAAGGGGTCAATTTCCCCCTTCTATGAGAACGTCATGTAAAAGTGACCACTCTATTTCATATAAAGGGGCCAGTTCGGTGACAGTTTGTTAAAATTTCCGGTAGGGTTGTTATCGAAATGCGATTCACTGCTTTCATTTTATACCCATATCGGCATAACGAAACGGGTATAAGTATTAAAAAAAAATGACATTGCTTCATACTCAAAGTCAGTGGCGGTCAGTGAAGTTGTCAAAGGGTGATGCGATTTTTTAAGTAATCAAAATTACGTCTATAATTTGTGTGTTTTCAGTATCACCTTTTCATAATAGGCACAGACTAGGTTTAATTAACTTTGTATATTTTTAATTCATAAGCCATTTAAATTCTATTTTACGCACACTTTTCTACTTGTTGACTTTTTTGTTGATCGTGTAAAGGGTGCACCAATAAATTGCTTACTACATAGAATTTGAGTTTCATATCAATTAAAAAAGTATAAAATCAATAATAATTTGAACTCTGTTTATAGTGGAAAGTGACAGGTCCTTGGAAAATATTCATTATATGTGACCTTCTCCGAGAAAAGGGACCTAGTGTGTGAATATGAAGTTTTGAAAAGAACGCATTATCACTTTGACCACACAAGTTCGTTTTGTACGTTTTTATGGGGTAAATAAATTTTTATCAGAAATCTGACTCATTTCATCGTATTCTACACCCTTTTAGGTACCAGAATCCACTCTTAAGTCCAAACCCGTTTTTTGACACACTAGGTCCCTTTTCTCGGAGAAGGTCACATATACGTAATTTTTACATTTTAAAAAAGGGCAGCACATCTTTGACAGCTTCACGGACCGTCACTGCTCAAAGTGCTTAAAAGTATTTTCAAAGGAATATAAGATCAGAAAGCAAAAACTGTGTCCGCAGTATTCCAAACATATGGTCTCTTCCCTACGGGAAATTTTAACAAACTGTCACCGAACTGGCCCCTTTATATGAAATAGACTGGTCACTTTTACATGGCGTTGTCATAGGAGGTGAAAATTGACCCCTTGTGACAAGTCATAAGACAAATCCTAGGACAGGTTACTGAACTCTCAATTTCAGGGACCTGTCCTGGGATTTGTCTTGTGACATTTCACAAGGGGTCAATTTCCACCTCCTATGACAACGCCATGTAAAAGTGACCAGTCTATTTCATATAAAGGGGCCAGTTCGGTGACAGTTTGTTAAAATTTCCCGTAGGGTTATTTCACGTGTACGAGGGTAGTACGAAATGTTCTTAGCCTGACATAGAGATGGCGGTATAAACAGCAAAAAGCTTTGTATAATGGAAACTTCCATCCGTAATATGAACACATGTTAAATTTCATTTCGATCTGTCAACTCATTCGTATAGTAACAGGTGTTCAAACAAGGCGCTTCAATGATTTTTTGTAATGGAAAAATTTGAAATTCGTGGTGTGATTAAATATTTACATAAGAAAGGTTTATCGGGACAAGAAATTCATAATTATATGGTGAATGTGTTAGGTGAAAGTGCTCCTTCATATGCAACAGTAAAAAATTGGGTTGCTGAATTTAAACTTGGTCGTACAAGCATTGAAGATGAACCACGAAGTGGACGTCCAAAAACTGCAACAACTCTAGAAATCATAGCTAAAGTCCATGATATGGTATTAGACGATCGACGAGTGAAAGTGCGTAAAATATGTATTGCCATAGACATCTTAAATGATCGAGTACATTTTATTTTGCATCAAAGAATAACAGATTAAAAAACCTTCTGCATTTGTTAATAGTTGACCAAAAACGCATTCGAATGAAAATTTCTCATTTCTCTGATTTAGCTCCTTCTGACTTTTACCTGTTCCCAAATATAAAAAAATTCCTTCCTGTCAAACGTTTTACCTCGAATGAAGATGCAATGGCAGCTGTAAACGATTATTTTGAGGAGCTTCAGGAAAATTATTTTAATCAAGGGATAGGATTGGTAGAAAAAGTTTCAGGTGATTATATTGTTTTTTTTCCTTGTTAGGCTAAGAACAATTCGAACTGCCCTCGTATATCAACTTTTTTAGGTCCAATTTGCATTGTTGCACTGTGTAATATGGTAATGAAGTATAGACAACGTATTAGTAAGCGGAAATAAAATTTGATCGTGTCTTAAAAAATATATATGTACATATGTATATTCTCAATAGGTTGACAGAAGACAATTTTTCTATAAATAGTAATATTATCTTTGAACTTTTTTTATACAAAATAAACAGATGTTTTTCTATTATTGAGCGGACGCGTACGCTTAAAGTATTTTGTATGTAGAGACCGCTGCAAATGTATTTAAAAACAAATAAAATTTCACTTGAAAACAGGATCATTAAAATTTCATTAAATTCAACTTACACTTTCGTTTGTTTCAGAAAAATTAACCACAAAGTAGTCAAAAAAACTTATCAAAATTACTTACATACTTTTGGTTTATTTTTTTTTTTATAAAATGACTGAATAAATTAATGCTGCGATTTCTCAGTATTTGATGTTGTTTGTTTTTTACGAGTGTAAACGTAAACATTTCTTCTGCAAATGAATGTTATTTTCACTTACAATAACTCATAAATTTAACATTTTTATAGAAAATGCTTTTTTATTCAATTTACACAATCCAAGGAGAATCCCAAACATATCATGAAATGGTAATTTTTTCACGAATTCCCAAATTCCGTAAAAATGCAGGTTGCCATCTCTGATGGCTTACACGTTACCACTCTCCTCTTTTTCGCTTGTTTTTTTTTAACCAGAAAATTTTTCGTATTAATAAATGAGTTACTTTCTGTTGAAAGGCCTAGAAAGAGAGATGAAAGATGGTGAAAGATTAAGGGCTTCAAACAATGACAACAATGTAATAGCCTGAGATGTTAAATCTTAAGCGGGGAATACACTAAGGAACATTCGTGAAAAATTGCCATTTTTTTACGAACGTTGATTTGTGTATGTTAATGTTCGTGTTGACATTCGTGCAATTCGTGTTTATAAAATTTTTTGATATTTCCTTAATGTATTCACCGCTTTAGAACGCTCTATCTGAAGCTTTGTTGAAGCTTTTTGTTGGGACAACCTGCAAGCTTTTTTTTGCAAAGAGTCTATTATACATAAAAAATGATTTCTGGCTCAGGATTTTGGCTTTTTACTTTATGTTATCAACCTAGACATATATCAACAATACGTTGCTTTTATAACGAGTAATGATCATAAAAGCTATTAGGTGGCAACCTGCAAACCTTTCTCCTAATATAATTTAGATCGACATTTACGACTTAAGTTCACGCTATATTAATTTCGCTTGAAAATTTTGTTATATATACACTTAAAATAATGTGTCAGTAGAAAAATCTGCCAAACGGGTTTCAAATCGAATTGACTAATTTTTAACAAATTTTAATAAAAAAATATATATTATATATATGAAAAATAACGAATGTGTATCATTTTGTAAACTTCCAGGTAAGAATTCATTATTAACATTATTATTTATTATTCTGAACTTTCATTTGCACAAAAAAAAAATAATAAAATTTTGTTCTTAGTTGTGGGATATTAATTAATCAAGAATTTGCATTTAGAAGTTGTATTTTGTTGACATTGTTGTAAAAAGGTAAGTATAAGTTATATATGAAGTTAGCCCATGTTCCAAACTACCATTTGCAAAAAACCGGACTTGCATTGGTTAACTAGATTGGAAGATATGAATGCTTAAGCTAAACTACTGTTTTTTGAAAGAATATAAATTGTTTCAATTCCATTCCGTTCCGCGTTCCATTCCATTTCGTTCCCTGTGTTTAATGTTCCAATTCCACTCGTTCCCCGTTCCATTCCATTTCGTTCCGATTTTCAGCCCTGTTTCATTCCATTTCGTTCCTCTCTGGGCGGTTCGTGTCAAGGGTTTACAGGGTGTCTCATTTATTGAACTTAACAGGGTGTCTCATGTACTGAAGACATTTACTATAATCAACACAGTGTGTCTTTTACTAGTGCCTAAAAGTATGCTGCATTTATATGGGTTCTGTCTTAGCTAATGGAGACTCCAATTAAGCAATTCAGTGTTGCCACTTACCTTTAGTACTAAAATAAAACACAATTTCGTTTGTTTCTCTACGTTTTTTCTTGATTCTTTAACCCATTTCTTATCAATGTAACTTTAGTTACATTAACTTTAAAACATTCACAAAATTCTAAATTTAAAGATATCATGAAACAGTTTTCAGATTTGGAAATTTTGACATGTTTTAAGCTGCCTACACACGAGGAACATTCGTCACAATTCTTATTACTTTTACTACAATTGGAAAATTTTATTTACTTTTTGTATTGATTTTTTCCAGCTGTAGTAAAAGTAGTAACTTGTAGTAAGTAAACGAACACTCTTATTACCTCCCAGTAGCAAAAAATACTAGTTCAGAACCAGTTATGTACTATGTAGTTTATTTGAACCAGGCAACTTGTACGAGTTCTTCCGCCTCTCCATACAAACAACTGTAAATTTAACCCATATTCTCCGGAATTAAGAAATAATTGTGACACTTGTTTGAAACTTATATGATGACGACGCTAGGAGAATATGTGTACATTGTTACAAAAAAAATTCAAAAATTTTTAAAGAATAACAAGAACATTTATTAAAAACTACATTTTTCCATGAAAGGTATAGAAAATTAGCATTATTTTCCAAAATAAATTCAAATATACACTCTCAGAACAATTCCGTTCTGACAACCGAATTTTTCCAACCGAATTGGCTCGGTTGCTGCAACCTCGTAATTCGGTTGCCCCAATCGAATTCAGTTGTGGTAACCGATAATTCGGTAATCGAAAACGAATTCGGTTGCCACAACTGAATTCGGTTGCTGCAACCGAATTACGAGGAATTAGGAAGTGTTCTATTCGACCATAACGTAAATTATCAACTACGGGAAGTTTAAGGCTATTTTCCTGTCGATCTTGGTATATTCCATACTGAGGTAAGGTACGAAGCTCCAAACCTTGTCAAAGACAACCCAAAATGACTATATTAAAAAAAAAACAAATACAAATTTTGTACATTTTGTACACATATTCTCTTAGCGTCGTCATATGACGACACTCAAATTCATTAAACTATATAATTTTTCCAAATTGCGATGAGGACATTGTAGATTTACAAATAAGGAGCAAATTTAGTTGGCTTTTAGAAAAACCAAACAAGAAAAATATATTAATGTAATAAATTTCAATTTTTTCCTACTTAATTGAAAGAAATCATAGTTTGTGATTTTCGGTCATTCACTGCGTCCAAAAACAATTACCAAAGTGGATAAAAGAAACACAGAATGAGTATTTGACATTTTTTGTTTACAAGACTCTTAACAGAAGTTCTTCCATGTTTAAAGTAACGGTATTATGCACATTTAAAAAGGGGCCTTTTCATGTCGTCATATGACGACGCTAGGATAATATGGGTTAACATGGAGATGTCATAGGGATGGGGACCATTGTCGCCAAACTTTCATTTTGGTACTAGTTGGAGAACTAGTTTGAAAATTACAATTTAAGGGGCTAAAAATAGGGAGCAAAACTGGTACTAATGTGACACTCGCAGAACCATTTCCGAAGTGACTCTTTGAAAATAGTACACTTAAAATAATGTGTCAGTAGAAAAATCTGTCAAACGGGTTTCAAATCGATTTGACTAATTTTTAAATAATTTTAAGTTGAAACACTGATTTAAAAAAAATATTTTAGTTATCTTCATTTAGCACTAACTAAAAATCCTCAGTACTTTAACTAGTTTTGAGTGTTAATTTTCAATTGCTCTGTCGTATTTTTTCACTCTTCGGTTTAAAGTTGTTGCATGTAGGCATTTTAGATTTATCTCGAATTTATCCCATTGTACCGTTAATTTAAATTCCCTTCCAGGAGTTTTAGGGTATGACATAAAGTCGGCATGGTCGACTTTTATTTTATTACTTGTTTTATATGAACAAAAAACACTGGAATTTATTAAATATACTACGATATCTTATCCAAGAATTTAATCAAAATAAATGCTAAAATTACGTTATATGTATGAGATGCCTCTCAAAAACAAACAAAACAGAGGTAGACAACACCATCAATAACATGATAAAGTAGTTTTTGCGTAAAATACCAGCACTTCGTCTATTTGATAGAAGCTGCTGGGGTAAATAATCCCGCAACATACTAGACCGATAAGAAGAGAAACATGAACAAAAATATTAAAACAAAATAAATTTTCATTCAAAAAATTTTCCACTACTGTTTTTCCAACACTCAGCCATACAAATGAACAAGTTATTAATGATGAAAAAGACGGCCGGCCAGACAGACTGACGACAACTTTACAACTACAAAGGTGGCAGCAACATAAAAAATCAACAATGATCAAAGGCTACTACTAGTTAATAGACAATTCCACCGTCTAAGGTAACTTGTAAGCAAAGCACCAAAAGACTGGTAGTTTGTTATTATTGATTAACATTACCATAAATTGTTATTAAAGTGATGTGAACAATGTAGTTTCAAATTTAATGTGACCAACTGTAATGCAAGAAAGACCAAATAATTTACTGACAAGGTTGAGAAATCCAACTTTTTGTTTGTCTGCAAATTCATTAACATAGTAGCCGAACATGATAATATATGCCATAATATGCCCAATATATAATTAGGAGCACTTTATTGTTAAGCTCATTGTAAGCCATTTGTATTATGTTGGCATGGATTGAAGTTGATTATATTTTTTAAGGGGCATATTTGAACGTTTGTCAAAAATTCAATTAACAATATTTTTAATATTGATTATTTTGCTTTCATTCAATGAAAAACAAAACTTGTTTCGTCGAACTTTATTCACAAATTGGTGAGGGCTGATATTATTCAGCCTCTAGTTCGATGTTTTTATTGTTTATTTATTTAAATAAAAACCGTGCATATTAGTTTTCAAAAATTTTTAAGTCACTAAAAACGTCTCCCTAATTTATTAGAAGACACACAAAATGTATGTATTGGCTGGCAGTGTTTCATTTCATATAAGTGTGATATAATTTTGTTTTGATTTTTGTTTTGGTTACTTTTTAAACTTCGGAGAATACAGAATTCTCATTTATTTAAAGTGGGGATCAGTATAAACGCTGATGTTTTGCACATAAGTAATCAAACTAACTTTAGTCATAATCTTTAATGGTTATGATCTTGCGCGGATACTGTCTATCCTGTTTGCAATAACAAAATTTTGAAAAATTAATATGTACGGTTTTTATTTAAATAAATAAAAAATAAAAACATCGAACTAGAGGCTGATGAATAATATCTGCCCTCACCAATATTTTTAATATTTTATTTTTATATTTAAAAATCATGTTACTGCAATATTTTCAAAAAATATCAGTTTTATATTTCCCCAGGCAAAATTTCCAGAGTTGCCACTTCATTACTGGCCTTTTTTAAAAAAGGCAAAATCGGCTGCCACTGTGCAGCCTTCAGTAATTATCGGAAAATAAAAATGTAAATGATTCTTAATCCCAAATAAATTCTTATCGTGGCCCGATTTTTATTTAAAAATTTTTTTTAACAAATTTGCCACACAAACTTTAAAATCAGTGATGCCATTTCAGTGCTTTTCGGGTATTTTTTGGTGCTGTTTTCCTTCCCGTACCCGGTGATTTTTTACAAATACCCGTTTAAAAAAAGTGGGTATTTACAGTGCTTTTTCAGATTTCTGGCAGTGCTTTTAGTGCTTTTTGTACAGTTTAAATTTTTGGTATTTGTTCTGGTTTTTTTTAATTTTTCTTCAATTTTCTGTCAAAGTTGAAAAAATTATACGAACTATACAAAAAATACAGATTTTCATAAAGTTTGTAGTACAATTTTAAATAGCAACATCGTTATATTTAAACTTGAAAATTTTGAAATATTAATTTGGTGCTTTTTTACCCCTTTTTTGGTCATTTTTTGAACACTTTTTACACAATTTTACAAAGCTAAAATGTGTTTTTAAATTCTTGACTTAAATTTTTCAAAAAATTAATATCGTGCTTTTTTACCCCATTTTTGCTAAGTTTTTACCCTTTTTACCCGTTTTCACAATGCTCACGGTACTTTCCTGCCTTCAAGAGTTGGCAACACTGTTAAAAATTCCAAAAAAGGCAAGAAAAAACACATTTGCTCGGGGATATAAAATTTATTTGACCAAAATTCAAAAAAAGGGCCAGGGCTTATAAAAAGCCATCAGTACCTCATATAACGTGCCTTCGCCCACCATCGCCAGGAATCGTCATTGGCTCTTCTTTAAAGACTGCGTGCAATTCTTGCATCTTTGGATGTAGTTTTTTCTTTTTGTTCTGCTGATAAAAAACGATCCTAAAAAATTTTGTGTACAAATTTAATGCATAGAAAATTTCTTTGTGACTAAAATATATTTAAAAAAAAACATGTGGAAATGTTATTTCTTCGAATTTTTTATTGATATTTTCTGAGCATATGCTCTATCCAAATAAAATATAAAAAAATTCGAAAGCAAACTTTTTCCTAGAGTCGATACCCCCTTAAGAGAAATACCTACTAATTACAGCGTTATTTTATTTGGAATACAGAAAGAGGAGAGATGAAAGGTAGTGAGAGATAAAGGGCTTCAAAGATGGCAATACCTTAATTGCGCGAGATGATAAATCTTAGAACAGTTGTTGCGCGTAGTCTGATGAAGAGCTGACGAACTTTCTGAAGCGTTCAAGTTCATAGTCTTGTTATTTTACCTCGGTGGGGTTAAGTGCTACGGGAACACCGAAGGAGGGTGCTGTGTTATGTAAAGGGTGGTACAACCAAAACGCACGATGTTAATTTTAAATAAAACAAAAAGTTTTCAGAGAATTATCTTAATATTTTTTATTATGATAGAAGGATCTATGACAATTATGTGTGAAACAAAATATCGGCCAAATGCTCGCCACGGCTTCGAAGGCATACCTCTATCCGATGGTCCATATTTTCAATGACTCTGAGACATAATTGAAATTCAATGTCGTTAATGTGCCGAATTATCTCATCCTTTAGCTCTTGAATTGTTCTTGGCTTGTTGACGTACACTTTTTCTTTTAATATCCCCAAAGAAAGATATCCAACGGTGTCGAATCACATGATCGTGGCAGCCAATTAACATCGCCACGACGTGAGATAACAAGGCCATTGAAATTCTCGCGAAAAAGAACCATTGTTTCGTTGGCTGTGTGGCAAGTGGCACCATCCTGTTGGAAGCACATATCGTCCAGGTCCATATCCTCAATTTCTGGCCACAAGAAGTCCGTTATCACCTCGCGATAGCGAACACCATTCACGGTAACTGCTTGACGGCTCTTCTGCCACACTATCGCGAACAACAGCAATGTTATCCCCAGAACGAACTGGGCGAGCATGCACAGGTGTTTTCACATTTTCTACAGACCCGGTTTGCTGAAATTTGCGCAGAATTCTCCCGATTGTGGACATATTTGGTCGATTATGCTGACCATTGAAGTGCACGAAATGTATTTTGATTTGAACGCCCATTTTCATAAAAGGCTTCAACAATCTTAACTTGCTGCTCAATTGTGTACCTCTCCATGGTTGAATTTGTCAAACACTGAAATAAAGAAATGTCAAATTAAGTTGGGCAAAAACTTGACGTTAAGGTGTGACTCACAATTAACATCGTGCATTATGGTTAGACCACCCTTTATAAGGGATATATAACTTACTTGGAAAGCTTTACATTATTTCTAAAGTCATCACTTTCTCTATATAAACTTCCGGTTACCGACAAATTTTGGTAGAAACAAAAAAATGCCAAACAATTCGATACAAAATATTTGTAAATAAAAAAACAAAATAGAAAACAACATTTGTATCAATAAATTTTTTTTTTAAAACCGGCGAACAAGAGAGCTTTTTTGTGGTTTTTTGCTTGCTATCGGGCTTAAAAAATATGGAATACCGTTCCATATAGTTATTTTTTAAATCGCGAAAGTCTAAATGCGTTAAATTTAAAGTGTATTTTTTCACCCTATAGCAGTATTTTAATATAATCCATAACAGAGAAACAAGCCAGCCGCCGTGAGCCGTTTAAGCCGCCGCCGCCGGTCATTTTAGCTTCAGCCGCCGCCGCCGATTTTTTTCGGCTCATTTCGGCTGGAAGTATCAATTTTCAAATATAAAAAATTTAAAAATAAATATATTTTTTAAAAAGAATTTACTAATTCATTAAACTTGAACAACCAGAGCTAAAAACAATTTTTTTATATGAAAAGAAAAAAGTCAAAATCTTCTAAATATTAAATTTTTATAAATATAATTTTTTTAAGCTATAAAAGCTTATATATATAAATTTATACTGTGAAAAAAATTTAAAAAAAAAGTTCTTAATGGGTTAATATAATACTTCAGAATGCAACTCTTTGCAGATGTGTAAAAAATCAATTAATAAAATAACGTAGCTGCTTAACTTTGCATTTAAAACTCAATATATGTATTTGGTGTACGCATTTTTATCAAAAATTATGACGAAAAATTGTTACAGAGTTGAAGTCGTGTTAGCATAGATATACGAAAAAGTTTGTAAAATGCATTAATTTTTGTTAAAAGCGTTACTTCTCCTCTTCATATAAATTCTTACAGTTAGTGTTTAGCTTCATTGGTTATTCAAATATAAGCTATTAAAGTTAAAAAACCTTACGAGTTACTGGTTACGGAGTTTACATTTGGCCTATAAAATTGGTTACAAATTTTATGTATTAACCAAAAATTGGTCAGATTGTTATAAATTTTGTAAAACAGGTGACAATGCGCTGATATATATCGAAATATATAACTCAAATGTAATCCATGCATTTGAAATTAGTTGGTTACATGGTTTTTATCACATTTTTTGATATCACCCATATATATTTTTTCAATTCTAAAATACATTTTTAAAAATGGTCCAGTTGAATATTTTGGATAAATGAGACATTTTGTAACAAATAAATGAAAAAGTAAAGATAAGAGATATTGTAAAATTCTATACTATTTAGAAAAGGACACTTTTACGGATAAAATGCTCAAACCAATGTTCGAATTGATCACATAATTTCATCATTTCAGGACATTATTGATTGGGCATCTAATTCAAATGGGTCCATACAAGATATGTGCATCCTGCCCAAACTTTCTAACAAAGCCTCCATTCAAAAGCCTTCAAACAAGTTTAATTTCTTAAATCAATCGATATTTATTTTTTCTTTGGTCTTTATTTATTCCTTAATTTGTTAAAATTAAAAAGAATAAATAAAAAAAATGATTCCCAGTATGCTTTAATTTTCTGAAAATTCTATAAGAGGCAAAAATTGTTTTGAGTTCCAAGAGGGTTACATTTTCCCAATGTTGGGATTACTTTGGAGCCCTTTACATTGGCAAAAAAAATATGCTGGCAGAAATTAAAATTTTGCAAGTTATGTTTCAACGAAAAGGACTTGGTAGTAAAAGGGTATGTTTATAATTTATTAAATAAAACTTGTATGTTATATTAAATATTTAGGACCATTTGTTAGATATAGTCTTGACTAGCCATGGATCTGTACGAACATGAAACAAATCACACGTGAACCAACAACAAATCTTATATAAATTGATTTTATATATATTTTTTTGCGAGTGATTTTCTGACCGTGATAAAGTGCTGACGTTAATTGTGATCTCTTTTCTATAATTCTATTTAAAATTAAAAGCAATAACATTTGTTATTGTTTTAAGAAAAAACTTTTTTTTTTACATTGTATCAGTGTTGCCATAACGGCGATTTTCTCGTCAGATCTAGCGATTTTATTTCGCCCCTAGCGGGAAAAATTGTTCTGTAGCTATTAGCCAAAAATCTAGCGATTTTTTTATCAGCCGTAATATAATTTTTAAAACTCGGTTTTATGTTGAAAAATATTATAAAACTCGCACATTGATATTCCTTTATTATAAAACACAACATCTTAAACGATTTTAGTAAAAAAAACTCTAAAAATACACATTTCGATAAAATATGGGTATGCACTTTTTCATCGTACAACGCCCTCTATTGTGTATTCGCAATACTAAGATTAATTCAATGAAAATCAGGACTCATTATTTGAAGCTTAATCGTAAAATTTTTCATTATTTAATTTATTATTATTTTTCTTATTAACATATTAAAGAAATTTTTGAGTAAAAACTGCTTTAAGTACCATTTTTCAACAATCTAGCGATTTTTGGGTCTGATCCAGCCATTTATTTTGAAAATTTGTTGGCAACATTGCATTGTATATTGAAATCAACAACAAATTATTACTTATTATTAAGTAGTAAACAAAAGGATTAATATTCTTCTATACTAATCCTCTGCTGTTACAGCAGAATGGATAGTAGCAGCGAGTCTACTGAAGAAAGCGATATTGTCTGGTAGACAGTCGCTGAAAACAAAACAACGAAACGACGACAAAATCGATCACCAGGATTAGTTAAGCATGCAATCAAAATAAAAAAAACTACCAACATTGATGATTAGGGCAAGGAATTCCATGCAAATGTATGTTATTTCTCGATAGTCTAAAACTAATATAGACTAAACATTTATCCGAATCATCAAATTTAGAACAAACTGGCATCGATTTGTAGTTGCATATTTTGACATAAATGCATGTTTTTGCATATTTCGACTTTAAATGCATATTTGGTGGCTTTCTAATGCATATTTTGTGCTTTTTAATGCATATTTGTTCATATTTTTCATTTTTAGTAGCATTTTTTATTTTGTAAAAAAATATAAAAAATTGATACGTTTTCATATTTTGATTCAATCAAAATAAACATTTTTAAAACTTTATTGACCTATGGGAAATCTTCGAGTTCTGTGTCTGTTTGCAAAATAACTAACTTAAATATATTTTTAAGTTTTAAAGTGCATTATTTTTGCAAAAATTATAGTTTTTAGTGCATATTTTTTATATTGTTAGTGCATATTTTTCTTTTTTAACCGCATATTTTAGGCGCATATTTTTAATTTTTAAGTGCATGAAATTCCTTGCCCTAATGATGATATACCAAGTACCTACTAGCAACAACATGTTTGCTGCACTTGATGTAGACAATAATGATGATGTTAATTATATTAACGATAATGCTAACAAAGAGCTGTGTGAAGAAAAACCGCCACCAATAATTATTTCAAATGTTTCAGATATGAGAGCGATGATGAATAACTTTTCAAAAATAGTAAACCTTGAAGATTATTCGTACAAATCCTTGAGAGGTGGACAGGTAAGAGTAATGGCAAAAAACGTAAAGGCATATAGAGTGATAGTAAAATATCTATCTTTCGTAAAAAAACTTAAACGTTTTCAAATCACATTACAAAATGTTGTTTTCAGCCGATCAAGCCGCCGCCGCCGCCGATTATTTGGTTGCGCCGCCGCCGCCGATTTTTATCCGGCTCAACCTCAATCGCCGCCGCCGCCGCCGATTTTTTGCTTGCGCCGCCGCCGCCGATTATTTTGGTCGGCTTGTTTCTCTGATCCATAAGGTAAGTGTATATAATAAAAGTGACTGGAAATTTAATTAAATGTGTTTTTAAAGGCATTATGCGCCCCACTGCGGTTCTTGTTTTTTTTTTTTTTTGTAATTGTGAAACTGTTAGATCGTTAGTGAAATTAAGATTATTCAAGTGAATTGTACGAATTCAAAGTTGAAATAAAACCCGTTAATCAGTTACAAAGTCAGTGGCACTTTTTTGCGATTACCGTGATTTTCCCTGCTTTTGCATTTTAAATTTGTTCAGTGACTAAATTATTGTATATAAAGTTGAGTGATACGAAACTTTCCCGGTTTGCATAAGTGAGATATTTCGCAGGTCTTTCTATTGATTACGCGTTGAAGCAAAAAATAAAATAAGCTAATTTCAAATTGGAAAACCACACATAAATGGCGTTAATCTCAAAAATTTGTCATTAACTTTGTAGCTGACTCCCGGCGAATTTTTCAATCACGTATACGCACGACTTACTTGAATAACTTTAATTTCACTAACAATCACACAGTTTACCAATTAAAAACCGCAAAAGAGCGCGTAACGCTTCGCTTTTTAAAGAAATTAAAAAAAAAATGTTCAGTCGCATTTATAACACACACCTAATGGATTCAATTCCAATACTTTTATAGTTTAAAAAGTATACCTACGTTAAATTTAACGCGAAACGCTAACCGCAATTCGAAAAAATATGTGATCCGGTATTCTATATTTTTATTTTCTGGTTAGTTTGAAATAAGTTATTTTATATCCCAGCAAAAAAAAAGACATGAATTTAGCAGCACTGCAGAACTAGAAGTGCATTTTTAGTGCTACTTGTATAAAAGTAACGGTAATGAAAATCCATGTCTAATTTTGCAATGAATATTAAAATTAGTTTGATTTCAATTGCTTGAATGTATTGGAAATGAAAACATATTTCATTACAATTACATATATACAATGGTAATGACAATGATTAATGATCATTACAAAAAAATATTTGACTCCAAAAATGTTGTCTATTTTTTTTGCCGGGTTGTTAATAATTATCACTGAAAAAAAATTCAAAAGCACGATAAAAAGAAAGTAAATCTCTAATTGAATTAATTTCATGCAATTGAATTGCAACGACCTAATTGGGTTAATTTGAATTATGCATGTAGGGTGAAAAGTTACATTAATAATTTTAAGCACTAAGCCATGCTAAATATTGGAAACTCTTATTTGCAGGGATATAGAATGGTATTCCATTTATGTTCTATGAAAAAAATCGACTAAAATCCTTGTGTTCGCGATTTCTAAGAATTTTAGTCCACTCATTATATATATTTTCGTTCCTTTTACTCCTGCAAGGAGCATAGGGCCGCAAGTCCACTCATTAGCAGGCTAAATTTTTTTTTAAGAATTCATTAAGCTCGATTCATAATGCAGCGTGGAGTACCCCAGCATTGTGAATCGAGCTTAATGAATTCTACTTTAGAAGAAATAAATTAGCTTAAAAGGATTTTAAAATCGACTTTGGAATTGGGATTATTAGTGCCTGTTATTTCAAGCAATTTATTCCTATCTATGCTTAGATATGTTATCTACCGCGTAGGCGAACAAAAACCAGTGGGTATCAAAGCACTGATAAGCATCTATTGCTTGAAATTAAGAGCACTGTAAAACGAGGGCCATTCATTAGCTAACCATATCACAATGCTCTAAAATGCAATCTTTAAAACGCCAGTTCCTTATTCTTAATGTAAATTTTTATGAAATTTGCACTCATTTTGCAATTATTAACATTTTTTTTGCTCATCCGTTACCTTATCTACAACTTTTTTTCTGTCGTTAACTTAACAATAATTGTCGGAAGTTAACGATATTATTTAACGACAAAATTCGGTAGAGAAAGTTACTGAATCAGTTTTAACGACAATTGTAGATAACTATCGAATTTTGACAATCTAACTACCGAAAGTTGTCGTTAAAAAGTTAGAGAATCCCACTACTGGTCGCTATATTAAAGCTACAAGGATAAAAAAGATACATTTTTCTGACCGATAGAAGAACAAATGGGACGAATACCCAGAAAGCTTGTTAAGAAAAATTTCTAAATGGTCTTATTAATCATTAAGAAGATTGCCCCGAAAGGGTACACTCATATAAAAAAGTTAGTAAAAAAATTTGTAAACAGTTTCTAATCGCACTTTACTGTTTTTATACTGATTTTTAGTACAAATTTTTTTAGTAATCATTCTCTTATTACAAATTACTGTTTTTTTTTTATTAATTTTCGCTGCTGATTTAAGCAAAACATTTTACTAATTTTTCAAAACCGAGTGCTAAACTTAGCAGAAAAATATACTAATTTAACAAAATTTTATTTACAAGAATTCGTTGATTTTTGACAATTCTTGTGTAGTTTATATTTGTTACTATTGATATTGATTACCATAAAAAGGTGATAACTGGAGAACCGTTTGCAATTTGACTCCAAATTTCAAGTACGATGAAGTAATTGTACATTTTTTACAATCTAAAGAAAAAAATGTTTCTTTTTTATTAATTTTTTTTTTTATATTTTACAGTTTGTTTATTTTTTAGTACACTTTTTTGCTAATTTCAGCAGATTGATTTTAAATTGCAGTTAACAACAAAATTTACGGAAATTTAGTAGCGGCATCTAATTATTTATACACAAAAAAAAAGTCAGTAGTCAGCAAAAAATGTTGCTGTGTCAGCAAATTTTTAGTCAGCAGCGTGCTTGCAAAAAAGTTTGTAATTTCAACAAAAGTGTTTGCTGAAAATCAGCGAGCTGATTTTTAACACAAAAAATAGTAATCTCAGCAAAAGTTTTGCTAACACTTAGTCGATTGCAAATGAAAAAAGTCCTTGCTAAAATCACTAAACTTTTTGCTGAATATTAGTGGACTGAAAAAAATCAAAATTTGTAGAGAAATTTTACTTTAGTTAATTTATTTGCTGAAAATTTAAATATAGAAATTGTGTAGAGTTGTTTTTTTAATTATCATTTCCGTTGTCTGTACTACATCCAGACAAGCTGCCATATCTACATCTCGTCTATCTATCTGGTTATCAGCACAATTTTCGTAGCAAAATAAATTAGTAAAACATTAGTTCAAAATTAGTTTAGTGCTAAAAAATAGAACTAAAACTTTTGCTGAAAACGGAATTTCAGCAAAAAAATTGCTGAAAACTGGTAAACTTGATATACAAGACGTTTTACTAATTTTTCTACTAACTTATTTTTTTGAGTGTACTAATTTCATTGTACTAAAATTATTGATATTATTTTTGTAGCTGATTTTAGCAAATCAATTTTGAATTGCAGTTTACAATAATTTTGCTCGAGAGAAAAACATCGATGTATTATACACTGATAGAATTTTCGTTCATACTATTAATGAATCGATTTCATTAATCTGAATTCATTGAGTTAATGAAAAATTTTCATTGAATTAATGAAAAATTCATTAATTACATGAATTTTTCATTATATATTTTCAACTAACCCGTAAGATATGCTATAATTTTTATAAGGGTTTTGAATTTGCTAATTACTAAAATAGATACATGTTCCAGTAATGAACGCTAGGGTTGCAAACTGAAATTATTTAAATATAAAAGTCCAAATAATTACATCATTTTATTTTGTCTATTTAGATGAATCGGTAACGCGGTAATGTTTACATTCTGGTGATTGTGGGTTCAAGTCGAGTTCAGGGAGATGTCAAAAACGTTATAAAAACAAAAAAGAAATATATAAACAAATAAAATTAAAAATTAATAAAATAAAAATAAACAATAAATAAAAAAGTAACGCAAAAAGATATATTTTTTTCAATTAGTTTTCATTTAATGAATACGTTTCATTGATTTAATGAACGCGTTCTTTGGGGACTTTTCAATGAAAAAAATCATTGGATTAATGAACAAATTCATTAATACTATGCACAAAATTCTATCAGTGTACTTTAAGATCCGACTGTAAATGCAAAAGATATAACGAAAAATGTAAAATGGCGACCCCTACTTTCGGGAAAAAAAAATAAATAATTTTTTTTGATACCTCCTTGCAAAAATAATTTAGATTGGACCGTGTTCGGCGAACTTTTTCTTTGAGGTACGGTTTAATGTACATCCAATAAGACCAATAGACCTCACGTCTTTCCAAAAGTGTGGAAAGCACATTAATTTTTTCCATACTCTACTCGATAATCCTTTTCACAAAAGTTTTGTGTCCATAAAAATACCCAGGTATTCCATCTCTTTTGCAAGTTAAAGAGTGGATTCATCTAATTTAGGTAAATCATGCTCCTAAAAAAATGTCCCTTTAATAACATGACTTATGCAGGATTGACTTATAGACCCTTTTCCATTGTACATGATAATAGTTTCACAAAAGCTGATTATTTGCTGAACGTTTGATAAATTTTCTCCTGATCCGTAACACAAAGTCCTCAACATGTGCGATTAATTTCGTTCGGCTTTTTCTAATAATTGTAAGTCGAGGTCTTGTTAATCATAAGGTTCTACATTAGGGGATAACTTTTTTTGGGGTGGAAGCTCGCAAGCAAAACCTAATACCTAATATTGTCCTGATAAGAAAAACAACTTTTTTAAATCAATTTGGTAAAAAAAACTTGCCGCACCGAAAGCGATTTCTAAAATGCTAACTATTGTCGCAATTTGGTAAAATTTTCTTGTTAAAATGGAGGGAAACGATTTTTACTGATTGTATTAGAAAAATAGAATTTGGAGTGAAATATTACTTTTTTTAAATAAAAAAAAATCCTTTATATAAAACTTCAATGCGTTTAGTGCGTGAACTTTTTTAACGAACGCGAAAAAGTAAAATCGTAATTCATATTTTTCTATGCTCTACTTGATTTTGCCTTGGGAGAAATGATATTTGCAGATATTACAAAAAGTTAAATACTGCACATTAAGAGCATAAATATAAAAGTAGAGATACAACCTTGCGAGAAAAAATAAATTAAATGACTGCGGAAGAAAACACAGAGAAATAAAATAAAGTTTTAATTTAGAGAGAATCCGCAGTACATTTTTAAGTGTCAAATCTCCATATAAGTAACAGGGATGATAAATGGGATTTTCAAAATAGTACCAACTTGCATAAAAAATAGTACTTTTTCGACCTCCATAGTACCAAAAAATATTTTTTGTATTCTACACCACTCCTTGGTTGTATTGGGTTGGTGCTTATGATGTCGGTTCGTCTGTCCGTACAAAATGATCAAACTACAGGTCGCTTTTGAGAAGATAATTTGACGAAATTTGGTACATAAGTTTCTACTGCATCGATTACTAACGCTATTGAGGATTGTTAGAATCGGTTAGAATGGTATTTTGTCTTAGTAATCATGAAGAGGTCCTATCTGATATTGAATGTATTGGTATTTAATGGTATACCCCAAATCAAAACAATTTTATTTGATTTCTTTCACGGACCTATTTAATTTTATTCATTAGTGAGGTACTGATCATTCCGGGCAAAGAACAAGGCTCAAATTTGGCTTAGTTCCTCCGGCTCTTTTTTACAGCGTTTTGTGCTCGGAAAAGTCCGAAAAATTACATATATTTTATTTATTTTCATGGTTTTTAAAAAAAAATTAAAAACCCGAAAAATCAATATAATCGTTTTGGGTATATCTCGCTAACTGTCGAGCCGATATTTACAACTCGGAAACTAGAATATTAGACGCAAAAGATAGCATAAGCCCGGAAATACGATCCCTTCCACTATCGGAAAAATCGATATTTGAACTTGTTAAATGCGTTTCTATAGAATTATTTGGTATGGAATATAATAACTTTGTGTTGACGTTTGATTTAGATTTTTGTTTGAATGAAGTCCCTCGTATGCAATTTCGTTGGAAGGTTAAAATTATTTTAAAGGGATTTATTCAATTCAGCTTATTTGATTTATTCAACAAATAAATTAAGTACCACCTCGACGAACGCAACTTCTTGGTTATCACAATAATTTAAAGTTACGATTATTAAGGATCTTTTTAAATCAAAAATACTAAATTTTCGAAAAAATTTTAATTCCCTGAGCAAAAACGTTTTTATATAATATGTATATATAATGTATAATTTTATATACCCATATATGTTTTTGTACACCAGTGTATATAAAAGGACATAATTATATGTATCCATATATAATTTTTTCTTTCTCAAAAAATTGTAATATGATGTCGTATTTAGTTGCATCTTGTTACATATCGATTAGCACATAATTGTATTGCATTTACAATTAGATACAGATAATCCAATTTTATATGACGTTATATATAACTATTTAGTACATAATCCAAAATAATATATGTTTTTATATGAAATCATTTTTCAAAAAAAACACGATTTCGTTTTGGATAGAATTATAGATACCCCATTTAGAGTCACACTAGAACTCTTGTCAGTCGCCTTTGGATATAATTTTATATTACATTGCCATGGAAAGAAATTGTTAGAAAATTTATACAAACAGTTTAAAGCAATACTAAAGGCGTTTGTGCTTTTCTGTAAAATGTCCTTTTGTCAAAATCCAAAAAAAGTTTAATAGCTTTCATGAAGTTTTAGGTCTGACAAACTCTCAGGTAATTATTTCTGTTAACATTTAGGATTTCAGTGAAATTTATAGTGAATAAACTGGATATAACAATATCTGATTTTCTATATGTTTGTACCATTTCAGCTATAATTTTATACCAATATATAAAGTCTGGTCAAATTATATCGCGCCATTATTCCGATACATTTATATCTGATATTATCAAATTATAACTGAATATATGCAAACTTATGAAATTATATGGGCCCATTTCTCGGATAAAATTGTATAAAGACTCATGTTAAATTACATATGACTGTATAAAGCCTCATATCAATTTTTTTTAATCGGTACACCTTATTTTTAACATTTTTGTGTACATATTATAATAATTTGTTTCATTGAATTACGTATTTTAAATTCCGATAGTTAATTTATTCATTCTAAATACAATATTTGGTATGAAAATAAAAAAAAAATAAAACATGAAAATTTGTAAATAGTACTAAATGGGTCATAGGAGTACTATAGTATTTTTGAGGTTCTAATAGTACCATAAAAAGTACTATAGTACTAACTTTATCATCCCTGATAAGGAATCCAAGGAGGTCATCCAAGATGTTAACCAACTAGAAATTGCATTTAGTTGGCCACATTAATCTTTAGAAATACACTAATGCTACAACTTGAGGATAATAGTGATACAGAATATCGTTGGAACTATATGAAATATTGTTAAAAAGTACTTCATACCAAATAAAATTTTGTCGTATTTTTTTCATTATAAACAATCAAGGCAAGAAAACCATATACTTTACAATTTGTATGTCTATCTAAATATGTATTTAGTAATTGCACGTGATCATTTTGAGTTATAAAATACAACAACTAAAGTTTGTATGACAAAATATACAGATTTAAAATATTGTTAATATGTCCATTAGTTTTGGCATATAAACCATAAAATCAATAGTTAATCATTAGTGTAGTATAAATGGTCTTTATTAAATTCTTGGTTTCAATCTGATGGTTTTTAAAGGTGAGGTTTTATAAAATTTAGTTAAACACATGAAACCAACTATCGAATTTTAAATTAGAATTTAGTGATATTTGAATTTATTGAAGTAATTGTTTATACATAATTGTTAATTTAACACATTTTTAAAATTTTTATTCAAAAAATAGTCTATAGAAAACTTGATGGAACAAAATTAACATTTTTTTTTGGGGATTTTCTTAGAATCCTAATTCATTTTGTTAACAAATATAGCGTTTAATAATTTTATCTCGTCTCCTTAAACCTTTCTGATTATCTCAAATAGTCATAGAAGACAGACTAGGAGATATATGTATCTTTCATGAACACTTGGGTTATGACTTTTTGATTTTTTTTTTTTGCAAATATCAAATTTTATATGCCCTAGCCAAAAAGGCCATAAAATAATATTAAGAATCGCAATCTAACTTTTTCACTGCTGTCAAAAAAGTTCCCGTACCAAAAGGTTTGAAATTTGGTCTATATTTATTTAGTTTAATTAAAATATTTCTTCGAAGTTTTCAACAAATGAGACTTAATAGCTGCATAATATTATTAAAAGCTATTTAATGTAAAAATTACGAAACCTTTTTGGTGGGACTTTTGGATACATTTTTTGTCGTTTACAATAATTCTTGTAATAATTCGTTATGTACACTCTTAAAAATGAATTGAAAATCACGACAATAAAGTAAGTAAAATGTTAAATAAAGTTCAGCATTATGCATGATTTTACACATAAAATGTTTGAAAAACTTTTTTACACACCTTATTTTAAAAGTTAAAGCATTTTTTGTGTTTATAACGCATGTTTTAATCTTTATAAGCATTTATTCTTGGAAAATATTAATTTTGTGTGTAAAAGCAGCCCATTGTGTGTAATCTTTGAAATTTGATTGTTTTCTCAAATTGAAAACAAATTGTCAAATATAAAAAAACAAATAATTTATTTTAAATTATAAAATAATATAAAAATTTTGAGAAAACAACATCATTAACCATTTGCGGAAAATATTTAATTAATTCTTTTAGCAAAGATAAGTAGAATATTGCATTTTGTTAAAAAATATTGCAAACGATTTTCTTTATTTATTTTCAGATGTAATATACAGAAAATAGAAACCACATCCATAATTTATTTGCTGAATACGAAATTACGCATTTAACGAATGCCATTTCCGCAACATGTTTTCCCTAGCCTTTTCTATCCGCAATTACGTACAAAATTCACTTATCTAAATAAAATAAGAAATGGTATAGCCAGAACTTCCTACACGATGAGAATATTGAAAAGCTGTTGCATGAACTACTTGATCATAAAGATTTATTTTCGATTTATTTCGAGACTACATCAGAAATCATTATTTTCTAATATTTACCTGAAATAAAGATGTTAATTTTGAGTAAATGTATGTTAATTATTTAATTTTGATTGCTTTACCATTTTATATTCGATGTTTTATCTTTACGGATTTTCTTTAAGATGAAAATAAAATAATTATAATAAATTGCATTTATTTTCTTTTAATTAAAATTAAAGAGTACACGCATTTCGTATTTGTAATAATTTCATCGTGTTTTTCTAAAAATTGAAAATGTAACTTTACTTAGTTAGATATTTGTTTTTACACACATAGTGTCTGAATGGTTGTTTCGAAATATGCATGTTTACAATCTTTTGTGTTTATTAGTTTTAGACACAATGTGTGTATGTATTTTAATTTTACACACTTTTAGTAATTCTAAGGTTTTAAAGGTAGGCAATCAGTTACCTACCATTAAGGTAGTAAATTTATATAATAATTTATTAGAGTGTATATTAAACAAAATCCCCGAGCAAAAAATTATTTTTAGAAATTGGATTTGGTGCGGAAGGTTTTTCTTTTTTGCCAAAATGACCCGCAAACACGATTTTTATTATTGATTTTGTATTGCCTATCACGTGGTGATAGGTAAAATTTTTATTAAAAATTAGTCATAACCCTAGTGTACACCTTTAGAACTGCAAATGCAGTTATTTTAATTGTCATCAGTGGTTGTTACTGATTATACACTCAACCAAAAAGTCTGTAATGGCTACTGAAAATTTTGCTGTTATTACGGGAAATTTAACTGTTTTGAGGCCAGAGGTATTTTTTGCTAATTTTAGCAACATATGTCTGCTGATCTGTAGTACAATAAAATTAGTGGAAAAAGTTAGTAGCCGCTACTAAATTTTAGTAAAATTTATGTAAAATGCAATTCAAAATCGATTTGCTAAAATCAGTTAAAAAACTTACTAAATATCATAATTTTAGTACAATGAAATTAGTATAAATAATTAGTTGCAGCTACTAAATTTCAGTAAATTGCTGCAAACTGTAATTTAAAATCAATCTGCTGAAATTACAAAAAATTGTACTAAAAAAAATAAAAAAAAACTGTAAAATCTAAAAAAAAAAATTTTTTTCTTTCGATTGTAACAAGCGTATAATTACTTCATCGTACTTGAAATTTGGAGTCAAAATTGCAAACGGTTCTCCAGTTATTGTTGTTTTATGCATTGGAGATGCAATAAAATTTTCTGGGTGTTATTTCTAAACTAAGAATATATCAATAGTAGCAAATATAAACAAGAATTGTAAAAAATCAAAAAAAAAAAAAATATTTTTAAATTAGTATATTTTTCTGCTAAATTTAGCACTCGGTTTTGAATAATTAGTAAAAATGTTTTTCTGAAATCAGTAGCGAAAATTAGTTAAAAATCCGTAATTTGTAATAAGAGAATAGCAAAAATGATTACTAAAAATAAAAATTGTACTAATAATCAGTATAAAAATAGTATAGTGCGATTGAAAACAGTATACAAATTTTTTTATCTGAGTGTAATAGTTGATTTATAAAAATTTTAAATTGACTATGGATTTTGTTGACTAAGCCACAACGTATTTTTTTTTTTGTAGAGATGACACGAATATTCTGTTACTCTTCGGTATTCGGCAAATTCAGCATGCTTGTAGAATTCGGTCGAATACCGAATAATAGTACTATTAGGCCGAATCTGTATTTATAGAATAAATTTCATTAACAGCCGTGTTGTTAACGTCGATTTGAGATGACTTTTAACCTCAGAAAGTATTGTTGCCCAAAGTAATTCCTATAATAGATAATGTGCAGTGTACCTTTACATGAAATTTGTATGAAAATGAATGAAGGAACTATTCGGCACAGATGCGGTAATCGGTTAAAACCGAATGCACTATTCGTATCATTGCTATTTATAACATATCAAATTTTTATCGCAATCGACCTTCAAAAGAACTAAAAACAAAAAAAAATTATAAAAAGTTTTTTCCTGTAAAATGTTGGTAATATTAATGACAGTCGATATATAAGGGATCAGCCAAACGGAATGTCAAACCGATCAATAATCAACCTGCTGCACAGTTGCCAAAAGTTAATGTATACATAAATCTCAAAATTGTCAAAAATTGTCATATCAAATCTTAAGCGGAGAATACACGAGGCAACATTCGTGAAAAATGCCCATTTTTTTGTGAATGTGTGTGTGTTTTTGTGTGCGTGTGCGTGCTGGCATCGTGCAATTCGTGTTTACAAAATTTTTTGATATTTTTTGTTCGCTACTCAGTGTTCCTCCGTGTATTCTCCGCTTTATCTACATGGTAGATTATACTCGTATATGGTTTGACTTATAAATTTTAATTACCAACTAGAATTATTCAGATAAAAAACAAAACAATTTCCTTAAATAAAGCATACACGATTTCCTAGCCATTTCTCTACACAAACGTTTAATACTACATATAAAACAAGTAGAGTTCGTCAATTCCAACCAAGAGATACCCTACACCACAGTACGATTTCCGGGACTCGAACCAAATTCCGGGAAGGAACCAAATCCTTATTATGCATAAGGGCGGAAACATTAATGGTGAAATAAATATAGTAAAAAATCTAAATAAAATTTCAAAAAAAGTTTTGTATGCAAATATCGGCTGCTAACTAGTCCTCATCTTACATGAGAAATAGGCTCAAATGTGGTCGGATTTTCTTTAAATTTGGAATTACGTTTATAATCCAAATAACAACTACCCAGACAGAAATTCCCAAATGTACCAAAAATAATACACTGTCAGAGCACTGATTTTATAAAAATCAAAGCTTAGTGTTTTAAAATAAGGTTTAAAGTCAGAAGGTCTCGAGTAGTGTCCAAAAAACCGGCCATTTCGGAAAACCGGTTTTCGGTTTGTTCGAAAATTACTATTTTAAAAAACCGGTTTCGGTTAAGGTTTTCTTAAAAAAACCGGTTTCGGTTTTTTTTTTTATGAAAATAAATTTGTATAAATAGCAGAAATAGCTATTAAAAATTAGTTAAAAGCGCCCTGCAGAAGCAACTGCTAAAATCAGCTGAATCTGTTTTCTAGAGCGGGATTTAAATTATCTGATTTTACGTCTGATAAATCAAACAAAAAATCCTATGAAATGATGTGATTGCAAAACAAATCTATTTGCGTTTAAACAACAGATGAAGTGATGCCAACCTTTTAAGAACAAAACTCGCAGGCAGGCACAAAAAAGCGCTTAATTATAAATATAATCAAAAATTATAAAGTTTTCAACTAATTTATGCGACCAAACATTTAAAAAGCGCTAAAAATCGTTATTATGTTAAAATATAATTCAATATCACATTATTATGAAAATAATAAAAAAAAAAAACATTTAAATTAGATAAAAACGTCAAACTAGCACCTTTCTATAAAAAGCGCTAACCGAAAATAATGCCAGTTTTGAGTCATACAAAGCGCCAAGGATAGCACGATCAGATGTAATTAGACAAAAATTTAAATTTTATTTATTTACAAAGAACTTTTTACACTGCTGAAATCAGAAAAAATGCCGAATATTAGTAAATTAATAACATCACAGAAAAACAATATACTCTTCTAAAAACAGCAGTACTTACTATTTATTTTCGCTATTTTACATCTACTAATATCCAGTAAAAACGTCTACAGGTTTTAGTAGGATAGAATGTTATTTGTATTCAACTAAAATTTATTTAAATGTAATTAAAATTCTTGTAGATTTAACAGTTCCTGTTTCATCATCCAATCGTATATTTTTCTTAAATGGAACCAATTCCATTTCATTAGTCACCCAAAGGACTTTCGTATCTCAATTGTTTGAATACATGTCAAAAGGTATTATTTTTATATAAAGGAGAACAAAACTGCAGTTTCGTTTAAGTCTTTAAAAATAAAATGCAGTCGAAATATAGAATTTTCGAATGATTAGCTTAAAAATAGTTTTAATAAAAACATCTTTTAAAAAAGCCGGTTAACCCACAAATAATAACCGGTTTTCGGTTTATTCGAATTTAGAAATTATTCAAACCGGTCGGTTTTTTGAAATTAAAAAAACCGGTTAACCGGTTTTCGGTTACGGTTTTGGACACTCCAGTCTCGAGTTCGATTCCGATCACGAACATATAATTATTTCGTTTTTTTTATATTTTTTATAATGGTTTTTACATTTTTTGCAATTTTTTTTTTTATAAAAGTATTTGTTTTTTATAAAATAATTTTTAGTACAGTTTTTGACATCTATATTTTGGTTTTCTTGACGTTATGCCAACATTGGCAAGTGAGTTCTGGCAGACGTTATGCCAATGTTTACATGTTAGCCATCATTCATTTATTACACTGTACAACACAAAAAAAAAATAACAAGGTTCTTACAAGTAATTCTGGCAGTTTTAAAAGTTTACGTCTGGCCCTATGTTTCGTGGGGGGTTAAAGTTTTCCCACTTTTGCAAATGTTTATTGGTATAGGAAACCATGTGAATTTTCCATTTTAGGTAGGATGTGTTCAGCGAACTTATGTAAAAAACTACGAGGACCATTTTAATCCACTAACTCTTCAATTAACGGACTTTTTTAAAAAGCGAGAAAAATACACATAAGTTTAAGAGTTAGAGGGTTCCGTAAAAATATTTGTCATGAAATTCTACAAAAAGTGTCTGAAGACATCAAAGTTGAAAATTTAATTTTAATGCCAGAAAGAAGTCAAAACCTAAAATGTGTGTAAGGGTTAATTTCGTACTTATTCAGAATTTGCGCTCAAATGTCCGACAAATCTGGATTTTATGGGGGTTAATTTTATATATTCGATTTTGGCAATGGATTTGTGTGTCTAAAAACCATTTAATCGCAATTGAAATTCGACCATTCTATGGAAGGGGTCGAAGGTCCGAATATGGACCGATTTTAACCAATTTTGAGCCAAAAGAAGCTCATGTGCCAAATTTCTTTATATTTGAGACGTCTAGTTTAAACACAGACGGAGAGATATCGCAAAATCGACTAATAAAGTGATTCTGAGTCGATTGGTATACTATAAGGGTGGTATAGCTCCAATTTTTTGTGGAAGTTACAAATGTCAGCCTAAACTCATTATACCCTCTGTACGGAGTGGTGTAGAGTATAACTATTCTCTTTCTCATTTTACGAGTGCGAGTATGGAACATACAACATTATTTACGTCATCATCATCGCGTCGAATGTATTTATTTAAACAAATAGTTTGATATGCTATAGATTTATTTAACAACAAAGACAAAAAGAGCGCAAGTGCGCGACTTTATTGTTTTTTTTTTTTTTTGTTTAATTGTATGTATTATATTTAAGATTTTTTGTTAAATGCTGCTGCTGCTGCTAATGTTGTTGCTGATATTGTCAATTTGTCAAATAGTAGACTTATAACGATTTTTCAATATACTTTGTTTCACGATGGTCATACAACGATCTTTAATATCAGTCACTGCATAAACGCGCAACAGGTAACACCGCAAGCATAAAACGTTCGCAAAATAATAAATTAAATTCAAAATAATTTGTAAACATTATTAAAATGTACTAAACAAAACACCAAACAAAGCAAAAAAAAAAAACAAAAAACGTGTTGGTGCAAACTTATAATTGTTTTAAGCAAATAGTAACCGCAGTTTGAAATATAAATGTTAAATGTAAAATTTATATCCCATTCACATTGTTTGCCAATAAAATACAATCTTCTTAAATTTAAAACAAATAAAAAAACATCAAATTTTTAAAAGGATTATAAACTAATTAAGATCATAGTGCTAATGAATTTTAAAAACCATAAAAGCAAAACATTTTAAAGATCCGGTAAAAATCTACCACAGTTGTTTGCTCAAAAATTACTGATTTTTGGATAAATTTAAGTAAAATAAAGGTAATTTGCAAATTTGTTTTTCCCCATTCTTTTGATTTATGTATGATGTACGTTATTTTTAACTTGAATATTGTCTACATATTGTTAGTCCTACCCACATAAATATATATGAGCATTAGAGCGTACCACCTTACAGACAAAAAAAAAGTGCGCCGTACACCCTCCAATATGAAGTATTTTTGCAAGGAGGTTTCAAAAAAATTTTTTTTATTTTTTTTTGCCGAACGTAGGGGTCGCCATTTTACATTTTTCGTTATATCTTTGGTATTTACAGTCGGATCTTAAAGTATGATACATCGATGTTTTTCTCTCGAGGAGACCATTGGTTTGCTCTAAGGACATTTTGACCTCAAGTATCTCGTTCTAGTAGTTACCCACCAGATCTCAGTTGCTACCACCCTAATGTACCGCCCTAATGTCAGAAAATTAAAGCTCGCAAAAAATCATAAACTTTTGCTAAGGAAGTTTTTCGCTAAACCCAGTAGAAATTTTTTTTATATATTGGTTGCCGAACGTGGGGTCGCCTTTTTAAATTTTTTTTAATTGGATTTTTACTATATAGCAAAACACTGTTCTCCTCGAGGCAAAAAAATCGATATATCACACTTTAAAATCCGATTTTAAATGCCAAAGCTATAACAAAAAAATTAAAAAAGGCGACCCCTACGGTCGGCAAAAAAAAAAATTTTTTTTTGAAATCGCCTTCCAAAAATACAACATATTGGAGGGTGTACGGCGAACTTTTTTTTGAGGTACGGTCTAATGAGCATGCGTGATAATATATGGATTTGTATATGATCAAAGGTGGGCATATGTGATCATCAGAGAAGACAGAAAAAAGCAAAATTCGATATGTTTAAAGCAAAAAAATATTGTAAAAAAACTTGGAAAAACAACAGATTTTAACAAAAAAAATTGAAAGTTAAGAGAAAAAAAAAATTTTTGTGAGCAAAAAAAAAGTATTTTTGGGCAAAAAGTTTTTAAAAAAAGCAATTCAAAGCTCAAAAATCTTAAGAAAAAGCTATTTTAATGCTAAAAAACGGAAAATAAAAAAAAAAAGCAAAAAGCAGCAAATATGAGTAAAACAAGCAATAAAAAGCATAAAAAGCAAAAACAGCAATTTTATCTTCTCTGGTGATCATATACGTCCATGTATAGTTCAAAATATGACCATAAGGGTGACAGCAATTTGTATATGAAACATTTTCTGTTATAATTCCCTTGATTGCCGAGCTAAACTTGATGATACTGGGCTCATAATGCATATGTTGAAAATTTGGGCCAAATCAGACAAAGTAAACCTTGATCGAAGTTTCGACGTACACTGAACCAAAGGTCGTAAGTGAAATCAACATAAAAATTTTGTTACTTTTTGATGAAACGAATTGTTAAAACAATATATTTTTTATTCAAATTAATGTGTGTTTTTTTTAAATCAACTACTTTTTTTTTTTAAATGAACATACTTATTTCCGTCAATAATTCTCTACAAAACAATTGTTGTTTTGATAATTTTTTGTCCATTTTTTAACAAAATTTAATTTGTCAACTCTAAAAAATTTTGTAAAAAGGCAGTAACGCAAATTTTATATAATTTTTCTTCAATTTGAAAAAACAAAAGTATTAAAGCTGTGGAAAAAAGTTTGTGAGGTTAGTTTTGTCGCGTCATTACTCGTGCTAGCATGTGTATTTGTAATTGTCGGAAATATCAATAAATTGACATTAAGTATTTTTGTTTTTCAAAGTATGTATAGATAATTAACAAATTCAATGACTTGAAGTGAATTGCTAATTGAAGATTTATTAATTTTAATTTAAATAAATTTATATAATTTTGAAAGTTCTCAATTAAATCGTACATTTAAATTTCTGTTATTAATTTTTATATTAGCTGTGTTTGTGTGACTCTCTATCAGTGTTATCAAGAACGATTTTGACAGTTTTTTAACGTATTCCGGCTTTCTACTGTCAAAACTGTTCGAGATATCATTGATAGGAATGCCGCACAAACGCAGCTATTATCTATCTTTTTGTTATTTTGTTTAAGGCAAACTATTAATGAAATAAAGTTATATTTTTTTGTATATAAAACGGTACATGTGTTTTAAGTATGTGCTATATTATAATTTCAATTTTATATTTCATTATTTTTTATATTTGATCAAATTCATTATAAAAAAGGCATTGTATGTATATTGCTTAAAAAAATTTGAAATTGATGAAATATAAAAAATTATAAAATATAAGTTTAAAAATTAATAATAAATCGATAAAAAATTAATTAATTAAATAAAATGCATTGTTGAATTTAATAAAATGCATTGGTAAAACAACAAAATCATTATGCAATTTAAATAAATATAATTGTCCAGACAACTAATTTTTGTTAATACATTTGACGATATTTTGTCAAAATAATACCACATAAAATAGTTAAACGTCAAAATATAAATCTACTAAACAATGCGTTAAATTAATGGACAGGTTTTTTTAGTTGTATAGTGATCACCCATTCATCAATTTAATATGGATTTTAGTTGATTTCGCAGCTGTTTTTGGTTCAGTGTATCCTGTAGTGGGATTCTCTAACTTTTTAACGACAAAATTCGGTAGGTAAGTTGTTACTTTACTATGAAAACTTGACAATTTAACTACCGAATTTTGTCGCTAAAAAGTTACAGAATTGCAACTCTGTAGTGGGATTCTCTAACTTTTTAACGACAAAATTCGGTAGTTAAGTTGTCAGTTTACTATGAAAACTTGCCAATTTAACTACCGAATTTTTTCGTTAAAAAGTTACAGAATTGCCCCTCTGATCGAAAATTTTCTATGAATATTATCTTACAGCCAAGGTTGGCAACCGGTATTTCATTCGTATCGGTATATCGTTATTACTAGGGCAAGGAATTCCATGCACTTAAAAATCGAAATCTATCCATATACATCTATCCCGTCCCGGGAATTCCCGGGAATCCCGCCCTTTTTTGGATCCCGCAATCCCGGGAATTTTGTGCGGGATTTCCCGGGATTTTTTTTATTCTTTTACAGAAGTTTTAGCTAGTATTATTGCAATTTGGAAGCTTTATTTAAATTTAAAGCATTGTTTTTTTTAAATTAATTTGATCAAAAAATATTTAAAATTAAAAAAATACGATATAAAATTTAATAAACTGATTTAGGCCAAATTGTTTTTAGATGCCAGTTGAATTTGGTTTAGTTAAACCGAAAAAATTTTGGATTTTTTTATATGTTAATTTAAAATGCCACTAACTACGAAAATTAAATAATTTTGCTGTGGCACAAAAAATTTCTATTCAAGAAAATCAATTAAAGTTAAGGAACTATTTAATAATGTTGTAGTGTCTTTTTTTATAAAACGATTTAGGCGAAATTGCCTAAAATATTGTGTGAAAATACTGACTTTTAAACTTTTTTATAAAAATAATTCTAGATGGATACTTTTAAAAATCTGCATAGTAAGATACAAAATATCTGGAAATAGAAATTTTTGGATTTCATATTTAAGAAATATTTTAGCAACAAATCGATCTTATTTCTGACTATAAAACTGGTCCGACTCAATTTTGCACCCATTAACAATTCCAATATATTCTGAAAAAGGGGATGAAGATAAAATATCCGTGTCTTTCACTTTTTCTATATCAATTGGTTTAACAGTTTAAACCGCGAATTAATATTTAATTAATATATTTCTAAGAGTTTTTTAAAATTAAGACGGCCTTCCATATAAATATATTACCTAAATATTAATCGAATTGATCCAGAAAAAGTGGAAGACATGGATATTTTATATTTAGCCATCCTTTCAGAATATATTAAGTGCATTTTCTCATGGGTACAACCAAAAGATGAACTTTGTCGGACGGTGTTTTAACAGTAATCGAGTTTTTCAAGTGCAACATATGTCGAATTTATATATTTTCTAACGAGCGGGAATTCCCGGGATCCCGGGAAATTCTGAAAAAAATCCCGCTGTCCCGGGAAATGAAAAAGTCCGGGAAAAGAAAAACCCTAACCATAATACATTTAAAACCTGCATATACTAAGTTTGAGTTTTAGAAATTTAAACTTGAAAGGAACATTCAAGTAAATTTAATACAGTCACAAAAGACTGTCGATAGAATCTACTGAAAATGACAGTTAAAACAAAGATATATGCAGTTAAATAGGCGACAAAGGTAAGGCAACTAAAAATTTTTTTATTTTTAACTGTTAAAAAATAACTAAGAAATGCATTAAATATAACTAACAACGTCGTAAAATTAACTGACAAATTTTTACTACTAAAATTTTTAAACAACTGACAAAATGGGTAGAAACTATTGTTTTTTACAGTTATTACTTTTTATATTATAAAATTATATTACAATAAAAAAAATATTTTTTTTTCTTTCGATTGCGAAAATATGTGTAATTACCTCAGCCTATTTAAAATTTGAAATAAAAATTCCAAACGATTCTCTAGTTATTATGATTTTATGCATTGGAGATACAAGTTTCTGATTTTTATTTGCAAACTAGGAATATATCAATAATAACAAATATAAACTAAACAAGAATTTTTCAAAATCAAAGAAATTCAACGAAATTTTTTATTTTTTAAATAACTAACAAAACAACTGTTTACCGTAAAATTACTCTTTTGGTAGTTGTTTATTATGATAATAAAAATAACTGCTTAAAACAACTGTTACGAAATTACAGTACATTTCGTTGGTTGTTTTCGTAAATAAGCGTCGTAACTGTTGTTTTGCATTTTTCAATAGAAAAACAACTGTAATTACTGTTAAAAACAACAACTACTGATTACTACATAAACAACTGTCATGTAGTAACTGTCAAACTTTTTTGAGTGTATAAATTCGAATTTGAATAAAGCAAGATTTATATAAAATTAAAAGACTTGAATTTAAAAAATGAAATATAAGAAACTTTATAAAACTATTTTTGTTATTATGGTTTAGGTGAATTGGTAAGGCTTCGTTCAGACCTAGTTCTTAAACACATGTTTAGATAAAACACGTATTTAGATAAAACACGTGTTTATGCTCTTTATTCTATTACAAAAGTTGGTTATTCTTTTACACTCGTTTTGGCTAAACACATATTTAGGATTTAGGTCCGAATGTCGTTTAAGGTTGGAATCCAGGTGATACCATAATTAAAAACCTTTGAATTTTTAAAAGAAGAAAATTAACCAACATAGTACAAGGAAAAGAAAGAAAGAATAAAGCTGGATTCACAATGCTGAATTACAGTACTCTTCTGAGTGAATTTTGTTCCTTTTATTTTCGCACTTACATATTTCTTGTATCGTGCAATCTTTATTTTAGCACACTCCACTCTATTCTAGTACAATCCAGCAATGAGAACCAATAATAATTAATTATTGGAAGTAGGGAGAATAAAAAAACGACTGCACAAAATTTTCAACTGGGTATATTTTCTAATAAAAGAATAGTTATAACCGTTGATATGTTTCTAATAAAACTTTACATTTTTTGAAATGTGTAATATTTTTCCATAGGGTAGAGGGGCATCCTTTACCACTTCTTTTAATGAAAAAACGGCGAAACTGCAACAAACACGGGGGACATTCGCGTCAAAAGAACAGGATACAATTTCAAAAAAAGTTAATATTTTTAATATTGAAATAATTAACTCATTACACTATGGAACATTTTTGGGATTATTGTCTGGGGGGTGAGAAATTCTAAGTCAGGGTGATGGTACTAGGTCAGTATAGTAAAACCCTCAAAGGGTTTGGCGTTCGTATGTGTCATTTTTTTTTATGACCTTTTAAATTTTTTCCTTATCTTGATGTTTTTTCGCTTAGTTGTAACTCGAGAACCACTTGTCCGATTTTGATGAAACAAATTTAGAAAAATTTAGAATTACAATTTCTTTATAACAGTTCATATAACATTTTTCTTTATAATCAACAGTTTTGCCGGTAAAAATAAATTTGTGGAGAAAAAAAAATATTTTTTTGCCTAAAAATTAAAATTTTTTATGAATTTAAAAAAAAAAAAATTTAAAAGGTCATAAAAGGTCATAAAAAAAATGACACATACGAACGCCAAACCCTTTGAGGGTTTTACTATACTGACCTAGTACCATCACCCTGACTTGGAATTTCTCACCCCCCCAGATTGGCTGTTGTACTGTGTTATGAGTTCTTTAAGATCATACGTGGGATCAATGCATTTTTGGGTAATTATTTAATTACCATATCTTATACAAAAACCTAATTGTTTTTTTTAATACCCGTACCAATACCAAAGGAAATGGCAACTAAAAAAATTCTAATTTGCATTCAAATTAACCTTTAAATGCATGATCTCTTCAATTTTAACCATTTTTTTTTGTATATGATTTCTATAGGCGTGTACATTTCAAGAAAAATACCAAAAAAATTTATTTTAAAAAGAAAGGGGATTTTTATTGAAAAATATGGTTTTATGCCAAATAGCTAAATTGTGATTATTTTAACGTCCCGACTAAAAAAGATGTTATATAATCATATATCACCATATATAAACCCATATATATGTTCATATCTAATTTGATCCGAATATTGGAATATATAATTATATCAAACGAGATAAGCATGTTATCTAACCTGATTAGGGTTTTTCTTTTCCCGGACTTTTTCATTTCCCGGGACAGCGGGATTTTTTTTGGAATTTCCCGGGATCCCGGGAATTCCCGCTCGTTAGAAAATATATAAATTCGACATATATTGTACTTGAAAAACTACTTTTTGGTTAAACACCGTTCGACAAAGTTTATCTTTTGGTTGTATCCATGAGAAAATGTTCTGAAAGGAGGGCTAAATATCCATGTCTTCCACTTTTTCCAGGTCAATTCGTTTAACAATTTAAATTGTGAATTAGTATTTATGTATTATATTTATAGGGACGGCCTTATTAAAAAAAAAAAACTCTTAGTAGTATATTAACTAAATATTAATTTCGCGGTTTAAGCTGTTAAACGAATTGATATAAAAAAGTGAAAGACACGGTTATATTATTTTGATCCCTTTTTTCAGGATATATTGGAATTGTTAATGGGTGCAAACTTGTGTCGGACCAGTTTTATAGTCAGAACTAAAATCAATTTTTTAAATATTTCTTATACATGAAATCCAAAAATTTCTATTTCTAGATATTTTGTTTTCTTCTATGCAGATTTTCAGAAGTATCCGTCTAGAATTAGTTTTATAAAAAAGTTTAAAAGTGAGCATTTTTCACAGAAATTTTTAGGCAAATTCGCCTAAATTGTTTTATAAAAGTAGACACTAAAATATTAAATAGTTTCATAACTTTAATTAGTTTTCTTGAATAGAAATTTTTTATGCCACAACTTCTTAAAAAGAAATTATTTAATTTTCATATTTAGTTGCATTTTAAATTAGCATATACAAAATTCAAAATAATTTGAAAAAGCATCTGATGTATTTATTATTTTAAAAATTAATAATATTTAAAAAATATATTTAAAATAAAGGAATAGCAATTGAACTTTAAATGAAATTATTTGAAGTAAAAGAAACTCAAAATAATTGAAAATACGAAAAAATGACTATTTTTAACTTTAATCCCTAGTTTAGTGGAGGTATTTGGAACTGAAATAATGATATTGAAATGTTGTATAAGGCTGGTTTACACTATAAGATTTTCAGTACGATTTTAATTCAGTACACGTGCAAAACATATAGGCAAGGTTGCAAAATCTTTCCGAGAATCTTGTAGTTTAAAACAGCCTATATAAATATTGCTTTATTTGAACAAATATCAAATATCTTAAAGAAGAAAAAAATTCCCGAAGGACAAGTATTTTAGTTTGTTAATTTGGTAATTGCTAATATAATATTTTTCGGTTTAACTTAACCAAATTCAATTGGCATCCAAAAACAATTTGGCTTAATTCAGATTATTAAAATTTAAACCGTATTTTTTAATTTTAAATATTCTTTATTTAAATTCATTTTAAAAAATCAATGCTTTAAATTTAAATAAAGCTTCTAAAATTGCAATAAAACTAGCTAAAACTACTGTAAAAGACTAAAAAAAAATCCCGGGAAATCCCGCATAAAATTCCCGGGATTGCGGGATTCAAAAAAGGGCGGGATTCCCGGGAATCCCGTCCCGGGAATTCCCGGGACATAAACCCTAAACCTGATACAATTTGATCCGAAAAATGGGTCTATCTAATTGCATTAAATTATATATAAATACATATAATTTTATAAAAATTTTCAAATAAAATTTTAGTAAATATTGTTGAGATCACTTATTTTCATTCATATTAAATACTAATGGCCGACAGAACAGCATGGCTAACAAAGTGGATATTGGTCGATCTTTAGTACTGATGGAAATGAGGATTGAATGCGATTTAGGACGTTTTTAGGACGCAAATTGTCCTTAAACTTAGAATAACGCAGTTGGTAACTGAATTTCAATAAAAAGCTAAATTCAAAACGAGAAAAAGTTGTTTAGAAAAATTTATGCTAATAAACTTGGAAATAGCTGACAAAGTAAACTTTACAAAAATTGGTCGGAACAACTTTTTCTAGTTTAGAGTTTTGGTCTTTCTAATAATGGAGACCAAATCGCGTATGATTATATATAACGTCATATGAAACATATTTATAAAACCAAAGTGTTAATATAAATGTATATGGTTATATAAAGCCACGCATATAAACTTTTATAATAATATCAAATCATATAAGATTATATGAAAACTTTTTTAGTCGGGGTGTATAAAATATGAATTATATTTAATATAAACTATGAATTATACATTTATTGTGGCCAAAATTTATTTTATTGCGAGAATACCACTTTAAATATTTAAACAAACATTTTTGAATATCACACTTTTTGTAAAAAAAATCGTGTTTTAGATTTTTCACAAACATACGAGGCAAAACCAAGATTTTTCCTATAACTGTAGGAAAACTCTGAGCTAAACTATAAGAACACTTTGTACAGATAGGGCCCCAATGCCCTAAAATGCAGTTTTGTGCATCAAGTGGGTTTTTTGTTTATTAAAAAACTGTTAATTAGCCAAATGGCTACACCATGCATTTAAGGGTTAAAATATCTTTTTAACTCTTTCCGGAACGGTGGTATGAAAACTATACCACTTATTTAGATATTTTTCCTGCATTTTATGCGCATGGGCATGATTTAAATATAATTTTAGAGGTAAACTTCATGGTATATTTTCTAAAAAACATATCAAGTTCGAGAAAGAAATATGTATATTAGAGCGACTTCTCTTATATGGACAGAAAAAAAGTAAAAAAAGTGTCCCCCTCAAAATAAACCTTGGTTTGTTTAATGATGATTCCCAAAATATTTCGGATCTAGCAATGAAATCTCACGAACTGGACCAGATAAGAAGTAGTAGTATTTTTTATTTGCTAACTCATTTTAAATTAGTGCCAAAATGGTCAGAATTTTTAAACACTGTTTTCAAATCTACAATTCAAAATTTTTTAAAATGTTTTTAAAGAAATTTCAAAAAATCAATGATTGGACTTAAGGGTTTTTTAAAAACATATTAGAGATTAAAAACTATAAAAATTGTAGGAATTCTTTTTTCATTTGGCTAGGGCAGAGATTTAATTTCAGCGGATTTAGAGAAAATAGCGATTTTTGGCATTTATTTAGTTTTTTCTTCTTTTAGTTCCACATGATTTTGGCCGAAATATAACAACACAAGATTAAATACTTCAATCCTGGAAATTAGGGCAAAATAGAAATACATTAAATTGCCCCTGTTAAGGTCAAAGGTCAAATTTTAGTAGATTTTTAATTTTTTTTAACATATTAATATAACAGATATTCTTGAGCGGATATTAATGAAACTTCTTAATATTATTTCTTTAGGTCTAAAAATAATATTCATAATTTAATTTAAGAAAATTAACCCTTAAGTGCTCTTGGGGCTTTTTTGACCCTATGATGAAAATAGACTAATATTTTTTCAGTGCTTAAGGACCTATGCGGCACGCCTTCCCGATAGCCAATTATTCTCATTTTTTGGGGAACGTAATAAATATTTCCAGGGGGTAACCCGGTCAATAACTCAAAATTTATTTTCCTTGATACAAGCTTGGAGGCCCTACTGGACATACATCTTAATTTGAGCCGCTTTTGCCATAAAGAAGGAAAAATATCTTAAAAAGAAATACTTAACACGTGACTTAAATGACCCAGTAATAAACAATATAAACAGAATGCTAAGCGAAGTATGCATTTAAAGTAAACAAAAAAGCATGTACGAGGGCAATTCGAAATGTTCTTAGCCTAACAATGAAAAACAAGGGCTAGATTTTTAAAATGATTTTACCATATTTTACAATATAATCTCCTAAAACTTCAATACACTTAGTTCAACGTTTTTCTAGCAAGTCTATCCCTTGATTAAAATAATTTTCCTGTAGCTCCTCAAAATAATCGTTTACAGCTGCCATTGTATCTTCATTCGAGATAAAACGTTTGCCAGCAAGGAATTTTTTTAGATTTGGGAACAGGTAGAAGTCAGAGGGAGCTAAATCAGAGAAATGATGAGAAATTAGACATTTTCACTCGAATGCGTTTTTGGTCAACTGTTAACAAATGCGGCACCCATCTTGCAGAAAGCTTTTTCGTCTGTAATTCTTGATGCAAAAGAAAATGTAGAATAAAATGTACTCGATCATTTGAGAGGTCTATGGCATTCCCTATTATACGCACTTTCACTCGTCGATCGTCTAATATCATATCATGGACTTTAGCTATGATTTCTGGCGTTGTTTCAGTTTTTGGACGTCCACTTCGTGGTTCATCTTCAATGCTTGTACGAACACGTTTAAATTCAGTAACACCATTTTTTACTGTTGCATATGAAGGAGCATTTTCACCTAACACATTCACCATATCATTATGAATTTCTTGTCCCGATAAACCTTTCTTATGTAAATATTGAATCACACCACGAATTTCTAATTTTTAAATTACAAAAAAATCACTGAAGCGCCTTTTTTGAAATGAAATTTAACATGTGTTCATATGACGGATGGAAGTTTCCATTATACAAAGCTTTTTGCTGTTTATACCGCCATCTCTATGTCAGGCTAAGAACATTTCGTACTGCCCTCGTATGTAAAATAAAACCAGACGTAAACAAAAGTTTTAAGAAATTTTTTTAAATCATTCATCTTTTGTGACAAATTTTTGTAATTTGTTCTTTTCTTTTAAAGAAATTGCGACTTGAAATTATAAATAAAACTGATGTGGTTTGCAATTTTAAATGACAGTATAATAAATTCTGGAACTCAAACAAATTGAAATGTATTTTAAAATTATATTTAACATTATTTTTGACCACCCATCACAATTATTAAAATATACGTTCGAGATATGAAAATCTTGTCTTTCAGTCAATCGTTAATTCATCAAGTGAAACTTTTTTGTTCAACTAAACTTCATTATTTTGAGAAAAAATCAACGAAGAAAACAAGTTTCCTTTTTGTAGCCAACAATTAACGATACCACGCATAACTTCATAAGTTTTTTTTTTGTGTTACTTAGTGTAGATACATCTTATTACGGTATAATGTATTCCTGTACCCTACATTTATACATTTCACGTAAAGATTTTTTTTCATTCAAAACTAAATAAGGAATATGCCAAAAAACGTGTAGAGTACTTAAAGATTGTTGATTTATGTATCAGTAACAACTAGGGTTTGCAATTCAAGACCAGTTAATTTACAATTTTACGATCTCCACAATTTTAAACTGCTTCATAAATTATGGTGCAATGAAATTTTTCATTGTATTGCGTCTTTTATTGGTCCAAAATTAATAAAACTTTCCATAAATATGATAAAGTTTTTTCTATCAGTGCAAGAATGTAAGGGCCGGTATTATAATCAGAACTTAGATCTAAAATTGGTATATTGATTTCAAAATTTCTAAAGTCCACTTAGCGAATGTTGGTCTTAAAATCAATAAAAGCGTTGAGGGTACGAGCAACAAATAATATCTCTTTTGCTATCGGACAAGAACAAGTGGAATTCGTGATCAAATACAGTTACCTGTGAAGCATGGTTGCAGTGGTGGATACTGCAAAAGTACACTCATAGAAATAAATCCGTAAAAATAGCAGAAAAAGTTACTAAAAATTAGTTAAAAATGATGCTGCAGAAAAAACTGCTAAAATTAGCAGAATTTTTTACTAAATACTAGTAAAATGAGAACAGCAAAATTAAAACTGCTAAATTTACAGAATTTTAGTTATATTTAGGCTAACTTTTAGTTAATTGAAAATAGCAAATTGTACTGTAAAATCTGCAGAAAATTTTGCTAAATATTTGTAGACTAAAAATAGCAAAAATTAACTGTTAAATCTACAAAATTTTTGCTATTTTTAAGCTAAATTTAGTTGAATGCAAATAGCAGTCTATTCTGCTAAAATCAGCAGAAATATTTGCTAAAAAATTGTAAACTGCTGTTTTCAAAAGGCTCGATTTTTATTTGCATTTAAAAAAAAAATCGAAAAAAAAAACTTCGAAAATTTTAAATTTTTTGGTGATTTTTTAGGCTACTAATTATTTAGCAAAATTTTTTGCTGATTTTAGCAGTTTAATTTGCTAATCTCCATTTACAAAAATTTAGCTCATATATAACTAAAATTCTGTATATTTAACAGTTTTAGTTTTGCTGTTCCTATATCACTAATATATAGCAAAAATAATCTGCTAATTTAGCAGTTTTTTTCTGCAGCATCATTTTTAACTAATTTTTAGTAGTTTTTACTAAATTTTTTACGGACTTTTTTCTATTAGTGTATTGTAGATACAATATCTAGAATCCGAAAGGCAAATACATATGTATGTACGTTATTCTTCGAACTACGAAATAAAGGATTTCCAATAATAGATTTTGATAGTTCATGATTGTTGTGATATTTTATCTTTTGTTAATTTACCCATTTTTTATTTTTCATACAATAAAAATAAATCACCATGGAAAGTTAGAGCATCGAGCAAAACGTGCACATGATAAAGCTCTATGCGCCACAGGCATCGAAAATTGGATCTCTCGTATGTTTTATTCAATTTTATCATCAATCCGTCTTTATTATTTATTTATCCTGCGAGACATGTCTGACAACAGATGGCCTTAAGTTTATGCTAGAAAGCTGTACGAACAATTGTCTACGATATATCCCAGCAAAAAAAGAGATGCCAAAGCAGTACAAAAAGCATTACAATTGATGATCTAGATATACTTCCTTTTTAACATAAACATTAATGATTTTAACATTGAGTTGTCATAGAAGAGGAGTACTCCTACTTCAACTTTTTTTTAGGACTTTTTGAATGAGTGCAAAGGAAGCTTTTTTCACCAATTAAAAGTTAAAAAAAAAAATTATATTTATTTTTATTTTTCAAAAGTTTTTTATTGCCGCCACCGGGTATCAAACTTGGGACCTCATGATTGCTAGTCTAGCTCTCTACCGCTGAGCTATTCTTTGACATGAAAGTTTACTGGCATAAAAACATCACTTTATCATTGCGACATATTGTGCTTTATTCTCTTCAATAAAAGTACTTTTTAAACAACTGCAAAATGTACAGTAATTCCGTATTGTTTTCCGTATTATTTTCATAAGCGCATAAAAAGCAATTTCTCGTCATTTTTATTTTATACATTTTTAACAATTGAAAAACTAGAAAAAATTAATTTAAACAAATTAATTATAAATATTAACAAAATAAAAATAAATAAAATAAAAAAAAATATAGGTCCCTCTAGGTATCGAACCCGAGATCATATGTTTATAAATACCAAATGATACCAAAATCAATTTTTAGGATCACTTTTAGAGCAATTATGCTTTAGAAGCAATACTTAAGTAAGTGATTTTTTGGATGTGGTTCGGAAGTAATTCTAAAAAAAGCTGTAAAACTATTTGGAAGCAATGAAAGGAGTGATTTTTTGAAGTTGTTCAGAATTACTTCTAAAAAAGCAGTAAAAATCAAGGTTTAAAACCCCTTTCAAATCGATAACCGATACCGATACTAATACCGAAGCTCTTAATTTTGAAAAATACCGGTATCCAAAAAACTTTTCCCTAATACCGGTATCGTACTGATATTGAATCGGTTTCTAATAAAATAATTTTTTTTACGTTTTTGACAAAAAAATATGAATTGTTTTATACAAAATATGCAAAATTTAAAATAATTTGAATTCTATCTGTGTTTTTAATAAAAAATCGTATTGCTAGCAGGTGTATTGCTATTATTTTTTTAATTTGGTTTGGCAACATTGTGTTTTTTTACAACACATAATTTATTGTGAAAACACAATTCTTCAACAATATCGGTACGTACCGGTATTGATGTTTCGGTATCGGTAATACCAAATGAAATATCGTTACCGGTATGAAATACCGTTACCGATACCAATACCGAAGCAAACAAAAACTCGATACCAATACCGTTATTCGTTTCGGTTGCCAACCTTGGTATACACAAATACTTAGTTCAGAAGAACATTTGAGGTAAGAAAATCTATTGAAAACAAATTTTTACCTCACGATTCCTCATTTCGCCGCACTTTACTTCCAAACTAATTGCACTCATAAAAGTTCTGCAGTTACTACATGACAGTTATTTCTGTAGTAATGCGGTTGTAGTTATTTTAACTACAATTGCAGTTAACTTACTTAGGGCAAAATTTTACAATGTTTTGGACAGTTATTTTTAAAAAACTACTACATTGTAGTAACATTTATTTTATGCAGTTGTTTTGAATTTTGTTACAAATACTTCAATTGTGTGTGTACGAGTGTGTGTACGAGTTTGTGTACGAGTGTGTGTACTAAGAGCTTGTTTAGAAATTTCTAGTAAAAGAATATGAGAAGAACATGTTTCCTCTTGTACCTTTAGTCATAAAACAACGCTAAAGAGTGAAGACGCGTAATACGGAAAATGTTATATTTTATTAAATAATTAAAATAATAAGGTAAGTTTAATAATATAAAGTATAAACTTATTTACGGGAACATTAAAAAATATTGTATTTATTTTCTTTCAGTTTTATTATATTTTCATCCCTTTCTACCTGGAGACAAAAGGAAGCCAAACAATGAGATGAAACTCTCGCAGACAAACATCTAGAACAATATCTTAATAGTAAACAATAAAAGTAATATAGGGCTCTTCAACAGGGACGCTACAAAAGTAGAAAGACAGGGACAGCAAACGACGTCATATTTCTTGCCGCTCTTTGACATTTCTCTTCAGTAAGGTTTGCCATTTCATGATGGAAAGATATACGAGCCAACAACGAGTCGAAATTATTAAAATTTACTACCGAAATTCGGAGTCTGTGGCCTCAACGTTAAGAGCGCTACGTCCAATTTATGGTCGTCATAATGAATGGCTTCGTCAATAAACAAAATATGCGTTATTGGTCAGACAGTAATCCACACGTACTCCATGAGTCATCATTGCATCCCGAAAAAATTACGGTTTGGTGCGGTTTCTGGGCCGGCGGCGTCATTGGGCCGTACTTCTTCCGTGATGATCAAGACCGGCACGTTACTGTGAATGGGAATCGCTACCGTTCAATGATAACCGAATATTTTTGGACCCAATTGGATGATATGGACTTGGAGGACATGTGGTTCCAACAGGACGGCGCCACAAGCCACACAGCGAATGTCACAATCAATTTATTGCAAACCAAGTTTGGAGAACGTGTTATCTCACGAAATGGTCCAGTCGATTGGCCGCCTCGGTCGTGCGATTTGACGCCGTTGTACTATTTCCTGTGGGGCTACGTCAAATCTATGGTATATGCCAACAAGCCAGCGACGATTGATGAACTTCGTACGAATATCGGCCGATTTATGCTTGAAAACTGTCGAAAATTGGGTTCAGCGTCTGGACTTCTGCAAGCGTGCCCCTGGTGGCCATGCAAAAGAGATCGATTTCCATACATAATGGCATCGAACGTACTTTCACAGGAATAAAGAATTTCATTGATATCCAAAACCGTTTTTGTTTTATTTAAAAAAACTTTTGTAGCGCTCTTATTGAATAACCCTATATTAAGTGTAAATTTTGATTTTTCAATTTTAAATTTATTCGAGAATAAAACTAAGAGTATACATAAATTTGTTTTTATTAAATTATTTTTGAAAAATTTTATTAAATTTATTTTTGAAAAAACTGTCATTTGCAGTTGATTTTACCTACATAATTCCCTGAGTTCGGGCTTTATTACGGTTGTCGTAGGCGAATTTGAAAGTATGTCGAAGTTGTTGTAAAGTCGATAAAAACAAAACTTTTTAAACTTTAGATTTAAGCGAAATCTTTCAAGAGAATGGCAAAACTTTGTAAAGGCCCTATGCTACGACAGGAGTTAAATAGACAGATGAAGAGGAAGAGACGGTATTTATGCCCGATTACTGAATGTCCAGTTAAAGTTTAGCTGGCAGTTATATAAGAAACAACAACAAATGTGTCAGTTAAAATCTTAGTTAGTAGCTAAATGAACATTTAGTCCTCAATCGGCCCTTTTTTATATTCCCCTATACCTCATATAATTTTTCAAGTTCTTCAAAGCAAATAAAGTTGTTCATTTTCTCGCAAACCCTAATCACAAAAATATTTATGCAACTCCTTTTAATGGTATAAATTATTATTTTCTTTTGCAATTTTTTTACGTGAAGTTTCATTAATATTTTTTGCATGTATTATTTAAGTATGAAATAAGAAAGTAGTATGACTTTTTGTGGTTTCAAAAGGGTTTTGTAATACATACAAGTTTTGTTTTGGTGAGTGTAAGTTATAGGTGGCCAGATGACTTGTTTTGTAAATTACACTATAAAACGCCCAAAAATATGCCCACTACTAGGAGATGATATATTAAGTTTGTGCCCATGTTTCTGACTTTCAAAAATCTTTAATTTAACCATCTTATAGTATACCAATCGAGTCAGAGTCACGGTCTGAGTCGGTTTAGCGATATCCGTCCCCCTGTTTTTGTAAACCTTGTAATCAAACTACAGGTCGTACATAAAAGGATATTTAGATTAAATGTGGCCCATGAGCTGTTCTTAGTCCAAGGACGAGCACTGTTGAAATTGGTTAGAATTAGTCAATATTCAGACCTACCTCCCAGGTACTATCTGAAATTTTTCATTCTGAATTAGAAATGTTTTGTTGAAGTTAAATTGATAGAAAACATAATTTATTAAATTTTCAGTCGAGATATAGTTTGTGTACAGGTTATGGGGACTCAAGTAGCGGCTTAATAGGCTTGAACCGTCAGGTTTTTTTCCATTAAGGTCTAAGAAATAAATTTAGAAAATAATGTTTAAAAAATTCGATTTCTTGTCTTACTAAACAGTGTACAATTAAAAAATTGAACACAGAGAAGTTTTGCTAGTTTTTTGGCATTAACGTCCTTCTTACCATTTCTGTCCGGAACTTTCAGAACTTTAAATGTTTTAAGCCCAACGTTAGCTTTAACTCTTTCACTACCCTTGTACACTACAGTGTACACATCTTTAAAAGAATATATAAAATCTGATAATGCAAAAATAAACTTGATACTTTTTGTAAAGAAGATTATTAGGCTCTTGGCCTTCAAATAAAAATTAGGAGTTGATTTATAGCTGGTTTTACCATATCAGACATTTCATATACGAAAGTACAAAATTCTCGTCCCGTTGAATTTTTGTACCTTATGTAATGTCTCGGTTTATGTAATAAATCTATCATTTTCTTATTGCGGACAACTGAAAAGTTAGGGTGATGCCCATGAAACAAATGTATTGTTTATCATGAAAATTATAAACCTTTTTTGAAACAACAAATAAAATGTAATATGACAATATCATATTAGAATTTGGACTTGAGGTAGAACAATATTCTAACTGAATATATGAAAAAATCATTATATGTATAAGCAGTTCAACATGGCAATATTGTCGCGGTATTTGTTAATAAAATATAATTTTTTGAATATATCATAATCTCCGAGAAAAGGGGGTTTTAGTGTTTCTCATAAACTAATGAAGACAGATAATTGAAATTTGGCATGATGGCGAGTAGAAAAACAACCAAAGGATTTTTGCTATTCGAATGTTAAGGTCATTTTTTGTGGATAGGAGGTGGAGGGGGGCAAACATGTTACATATTGTTTTCTAACAAGAATCTGAAGTCAAAATAACTAAAAAGTCGGTAGTGAAAGGGTTTATGTAAAAGTTAAACATACCAATTCACACATAAAATTGAAGTGTTTAAGTTATACGTCTCGAAGAGCTATCCCTTAACAATTGTAAAAAAAAAACAAAAATTTAACAAAATTTCCCAACAATTTTTTTTTTCTTCAGCCGTCGACAATAATTAATAATTATCCAACGTTGTTATTGTTATAAAAAGTTAAATAACATTGTCCGCCCTAGTCGGAAACAAGATTTTTCAATTTCTAGTTAAGGGACTTCATGGCTGTTTTTAGATTTTTCGTTAACCGGAATTAAAATTTAATTAATTGTTTTGTTCGTCTATCACTTTATAAAGAAAAAACATATTGGGTGTACAAGTTAATAATGTCGATTTGTACAACATATGGCATAACTTTCACATATGGTTTGTGTGAATAATAACAAATATGGTATTTTGGTGGGTAAACATCTGTCATTATAATTCAGTATTCGATAGACGCTAAAGTGTAAACACACATTTTTTCAATCGCTATAATAATGTCGAATTTTGTGCCTAAAAAAGATGTTTTGCGGGGAAGTCTGATAACCTTCTTTCATTTGAAGAAAACGGCTGCTGAAAGTTATCGATTGTTGGTAGAAGCTTAAGGTCAACATGCACCAACTCAAAAACCTTGTGAACGATGGTTTGCTCGATTTAAAATTGGTGATTTCGACACAGAAGACAAGGAGAGGCCTGGTCAGCCGAAAAAGTTTGAAGATGAGGAATTGGAAGCATTACTCCATTGTTGTCAAACGCAAAAAGAACTTGCATTATAATTGGGAGTCACACAACAAGCCATTTCCCTACCTTTAAAAGCAAGGAAATTGGGTCCCATATGAATTGAAACCGAGAGAAGTTGAAATGCGATTTTGCATGTCGGAAATGCTGCTTGAACGCTACAAAAAGAAGTCATTTTTGCATCGTATTGTTACTGGTGATGAAAAATGGATACATTACGATAACCCCAAGCGCAAAAAGTCATATGTAAGGCCCGGCCAACCAGCCAAATCAACGACGAAGCCGAATATCCATGACGCCAAGGTAATGCTCTGTATTTGGTGGGATGAGTATTATGACCAGTTGAAATCGGGTTAGACGATCACAGGGGACCTGTACAGAACACAATTGATTCGTTTGAAGAGAGCAATCAATGAAAAACGACCAGAATATGCCACCAAACATGAGTCAATAATATTCCATCAGGACAACGCTCGGCATGTTGCAAGACCAGTCAAAACATATTTGGAAAACAGTGGATGGGAAGTTTTGGTTCAGCCGCCTTACAGCCCAGACCTTGTCCCTTCTGACTACCATTTGCTTCGATCGATGCAGAACGCCCTTATTGGAATACGATTCACTTTAGAACACGGTATCAGAAATTTTATTGATTCATTCTTTACCGGAAAACCGGATTAGTTTTTTTTGGCGCGGAATCCATATGCTACCACAAAGATGGGAAAAGTAGTGGCTAACAATGGACAATACTTTGAATAATGTATCAATTCATTTTGTTATTATAATAAATCCATTTTTCAAGCAAAAAAATCGACATTATTAACTTGTATAGCCAATATTTTAACAGGTTTTTATTTAAATTTAGTTTATTTTAATAAATTTTAATTCTTCTACTTCAAAATTGGGATTCAACATTAATTGATATCAAACTTATCATGTTTAGCAATGGTAGCATTCAGCAGAGAAACCTCAAACTGATACCGGTGACTTGTAGCGCTTTGTGATTAGTAATTCTGCTGAACGGTGTTTTCTTTGTTTTGTTTTTAAATACAATTTTTCTATATTTTCCTTTGGTTTCTTTAAATTTTTGTTTTTGAATTATATTTGTATGTTTCATTCGTCATTCTTACAAGAAAAAAATATTTTTAAAATCAACAACAACTAATGTATCAAAAGTAGCAAACATTTTTTACGCTACCAAAATATTACAGCGTTACCTGAGCGCTCAGACTGAGCGGTTAGTGATCAGGTCGTTCAGCAGATAGTTGTACAACTGTTGTAGAAAGTGTATCTAACGAACACAACCAATGTGTTTAGAAATTAAACATGCTAATTTAGCGTGTTTAAGGGCAGAAAAATGTACTGTAAAACATCTCACTTAAACATGTTTAACGTTTAAAAACGTTAAATCGAGTTAAACACGTATGTGTGAATGCGCACAAAAAAATTCTGAACAGCCATAAATGTTTCAATAGCTTCTCCACCTTTTTGTCTTTGGTTTCGTTCCTCGATCCCTTTGTCTTACCCTTTCCAGGATTTCTTTCAATTATTAGGTCGTTGTTGAACTTTTGACCACTCTGTTCACAACCCAAGAAAATTTTTTACAATCGGTAGCCAACCACACCTATTCTACAACTGGTTCCACCGCTACCGATTCCATGGAACTGGTTTCGGAACCAGTTCCTGGGATCCTATATGGAAGGTATGACTGACGTATAATTATTTTTAAAACTAGTTCCAGAACTGATTCTGGGGCAACCGGTTTAAAATGCCGTTATATTCTTACTGTTGACAAACTAGGCAAAGTTTTTGCATGTTCTTACACTCAACCAAAAAAGTCTGTAATGGCTACTGACAATTTTGCTCTTATTACGAGAAATTTAACTGTTTTGAGCCCAACGGTATTTTTTGCTACTTTTGGCAACGCATGTCTGGTGATCTGTAGTACAACAAAATTAGTAGAAAAAAATTAGCGTAGTAGCGGCTACTAAATTTTTGCAAAATTGTTGTAAACTGCAATTCAAAATTGATTTGCTAAAATTAGCTACAAAATTTACTAAATATCGATAATTTTAGTACAATGAAATTAGTATAAATAATTAGTTGCCGCTACTAAATTTCAGTAAATTGTTGTAAACTGCAATTTAAAAACAACCTGCTGAAATTAGCAAAAAAGTGTACTAAAAAATAAACAAACTGTAAAATCAAAAATTAATAAAAAAATTTTTTTTTTCTTTCGATTGAAAAAAATGTTCATTTACTTTGTACTTGAAATTTGGAGTCAAATTGCAAACGGTTCTCCAGTTATTACCTTTTTATGCATTGGAGATATGCTAAAGTAACTACATATATGATTTGTTTTTTAAATAAATATTGAATGGAATGAAAAAAAAAAACAAAAAATCGAATGATAAAAATAAAGTTTATTTTATGTCCCATTCCATTTTTTAATTTTTATATTCTCCCAAGTTTAATTCCTGAAATAGAAAAAAATGAAATATTCACAAGCAAAGAAGAATTTTTTACATCATGTAGTTACTTTAGCCGCACCCTGTACAATAAAATTTTCGGAGTGTTATTTCCAAACTAAGAATGTATCAATAATAACAAATATAAACTAAACAAGAATTGTAAAAAATCAACGAATTCTTGTAAATAAAATTTTGTTAAATTAGTATATTTTTCTGCAAAGTTTAGCACTCGGTTTTGAAAAATTAATAAAATGTTTTGCTGAAATCAGCAGCGAAAATTAGTAAAAAATAGTAATTTGTAATAAAGGAATAGCAAAAATGATTACTAAAAAAAATTTGTACTATTGTAAAAATCAGTAAAAAAAATAGTAAAGTACGATTGGAAACTGTTTTTTTACTAACTTTTTTATCTGAGTGTATTCAATGAGAAGTTCTCTTTCAAATTTCATTAAAATATTCACTAAAATTTAAATTCAAAAAAACGGACTTTTGTTCAGCTAATTGGGCTAAATTTTACACTGTGCGTCGTTAGTTTTGGTGTATTTTCTCTCACAGCGGCAATGGATATACGGTATATTTTTATTCTGGGGCTATACCTACTTACTGGAAGACGTTGATAATGAACACAGTATTAGTTTCTTGTCAAGCACAGTTTGAATTTCATTGCATAAAAAAGTCGCCTATTAGTGGGTTAACCAAGAAATCCATACACTCAACAAAAAAAGTCTGTAATGGCTACTGTAAATGTTGCTGGTATTATGGGAAATTTATCTGTTTTGAGGCCTGAGCTATATTTTGCTAATTTTAACGAAATTAGTTGAAAAAATAGTAACCGCTATTAAATTTTAGTAAAATTGTTGTAAAATGAAACAGAGCTTCGAAGAATTAATTCCCTAAATCCCTTTTTTGAACCGCATTTATATTTTGGGAATGAATTCCCTGACCAAACTTAAGGAATTGAATGAATTCCTTTTTTCATTCGATTTATATTAAAGGAATTCATTCATTTTTTTCTAATGCATTCATAAAATTTTATGAATTCATTCAACAAGGAATTCATTCAATTCTAGTTAATTCAACTTTTGGTAAAGGAATTCATTCAATTCTAGTTAAATCAACTTTTGGCTAAGGAATTCATTCAACTGTGCACTTAATTCAACTTTTGATCAAGGAATTCATTCAATTCTAGTTAATTCAACTTTTTGTCAAGGAATTCATTCAATTCTAGTTAAATCAACTTTTGGTCAAGGAATTCATTCAAGTTCAACTTTTGGTCAAGGAATTCATTCAATTCTAGTTAATTCAACTTTTAGTCAAGGAATTCATTCAATTATAGTTAATTCAACTTTTAGTCAAGGAATTAATTCGTTTAATTCCCTAGGAATTGAAACTTAATTCAGGGAATTAAACGAAAAAAATTTAATTCCTTAGGGAATTAAACGAAATAAATTTAATTCCTTGACTAAAAGTTGAATTAACTAGAATTGAATGAATTCGTTGACTAAAAGTTGAATTAACTAGAATTGAATGAATTCCTTGACCAAAAGTTGATTTAACTAGAATTGAATGAATTCCTTGACCAAAAGTTGAATTAACTAGAATTGAATGAATTCCTTGATCAAAAGTTGAATTAAGTGCACAGTTGAATGAATTCCTTAGCCAAAAAATGAATTAACTAGAATTGAATGAATTCCTTGATTTCAAATTGAATTAAATAGTGTTGAATGAATTCTTTAGTGAATGAATTATTTAATTTTAATTCTTTACGCTTTGGTCAGGGAATTTATTCTATAAATTTGAATTCTTTGAATTCATTCACAGGAATTAATTCCTGCTTACGTCTTATTGATGAATTCATTCCTTGAATTAAAGAATTGAATTAAATTTTTGGGAATTCATTCCAAAAAGGAATTAATTCTTTAAAGCTCTGAACTGAAACCACGGTTTAAAAAATGTTTAAATGTTTTCGAAATTAGCAACGAAAATTAGTTAAACTTAAGTAATTTGTAAAATGAAGAATAGCAAAAATGTTGACGATAGTATATATTTTTACTAACAATTAATATAAAAATAGTAAAGTGCAATTGAAAACCATTTACAAATTTTTCTTTTAACATTTTTTTTCTGAGTGTATTTTATTAACACTCATTACGGCAATGTCATGTGCAGATGTGGTGTTAATGTTTGTCATATTATGTTGCACAATTAAGAAAACTAATCAGAACATAACTTGCCTATTATCTTATCATCCATTTGTTAGACAATATAGTAGAAGGGAAGACTAGGGTGCATTCGACACTTTTTTGGAAGTTCCGTTGTTGCCAAATCAATAAATTTTTAGGAAAATCTATTTTAATCTAAAGATTTACATAGCTTAACTTTTGTTTTGAAATGCTAATTATTTCAATGCTTTTGTTTTAATGTTTTTCAAGGTATTTAACTCAAAATGGCAAAACTTCCTTTATCCCATAGGGCATATTCGGCAATAAAATGAGTTAAAAAATTCTTAAAAGTGTGTTGAACTTAATATGAGTCTACATTAGTTTAAGAAAGACACCGGGAATGAAAAGTCATTTTACTACAAAAGGTTGATTTGGTGATTCCGTTGCCACTAAATTGTTCATTAGAGGGAGGTATTTCTAACAGGAGTGTTTACCAGCTATTACGAGTTTATATTTTTAGAGTAAAGATATCACAACAATACTCTATTCACCGGCAAAGGGCGCCAGAATATAATATAACTTGAGAAACTATGTAGTTTTATCATTAATTTCCCACTGTAGAAACGGTAATTGGGTATTATTATTTTTTGGTCTACCAGTAATGATACCAACTTACTTTCTGGATTACTTTAAAGTAGAGTTTTAATCGAAACCGAAACCGCGGTTTTCCAAGCCTCAAAACCGAAACCGAAAACCGACAAAAATAAGTCGGTTTTTAACAAATACTTTAACCAATTAAAAAAATTAATTAAATTGCATATTATTGAATCTTGAATTTCGAAAAGGCTCAGCTCCTATTTTACAAAATTTTGTATTTAATTGTAATGAACATTTTTTCCATTAAAAATTGCTTTAAAGAATTTTTTGTTTTTGTTATAATTTTTAGAAAAAAAAAATTGCACCTAAAAGTCAAGTGGTTTAAGAGATATTGAGCTTCACATATTCAGTTCGGATTTTCGCCGCGTATTTTTCAAAAAGCCTTATTTCGTATTCCGCGAAATTTATAAAATTTTAACTTCATATTGTTTAAACAAATTGCTAAAATTTAAATTCTTTAAAATACACCTTTAGTTGCTGAAAAAAATTAATTTATAACGGGTTTCCGCGTTTATTTCTTCATCCAGAAGGTTTCGAAATGGCGTTATTGCCTTTACATATTCGAGTGAGAAATTCAATCGAATTTTAAAAGATATCTTGGACGTATTAAACTATTTAATTCTTATGAATATTTAATTATCATATATTTAGTTAGAATATTGTGATATTTAAAAAAATTTATTATATAACAAGCAATCCGAAAAATAACCGAAACCGCGGTTTTTATAATTTTGAAAAACCGAAACCGCGGTTTCCAAATTTTTCGGTTTTTAGCAAACTCTACTTTAAAGCGTAAATCCTCATAGAAATAAAACTGTAAAAATATCAGAAAAAGCTACTAAAAATTAGTTTGACCTTGCAGGAAAAAAAATTGGGATCATTTTGGCCGCATGTGCCTATAATGGTAATTTGTAATTTTTTATTACTATACTCGTATATAAAATTTGGTGTTAACAGAGTTATTTGTAAAACTTTCACCAAATTCCGCAAGAAACAACACAATGTTGTGATATACTTTCGGGAAAAATCCAAAATTTTGGAAAAAAAAATCTCTTCTATTTGAGTTAATAAAATCGGAAGTGATTTTGTTACAGCTAGTTATAAAAACAAAAATTAATACTATTATCTAAATGATTGGCCAAAATCAAATTTTTCTCTAAAATTTTCAAATTTAAAACGCCGCCGTGAGGATTTGTGTGTCCCGTAGTAAAAGAGAGATATGTGTATTGTTTTCTGTTAGAAATATTAAAAAAAAAACAAAAAAAAATACTTAAATCAACTAGAATTTTTTTAAACAATTGGATAAGCATTTTGTTGTTTTTTCATGCTATTTTGCGTGCCAATTTCAACTTTTTATGTACCATTTTAAACTTGCCCTACTTATAAGTATAAATTCAAGGACAAAAACCTACCTACACTCAGATAAAAAAGTTTCTAAAAAAATTTGTAAACAGTTTCCAATCGCACTATTCTATTTTTATACTGATTTTTAGTACAATTTTTATTTTTAGTAATCATTTTTGCTATTCTCTTATTACAAATTACGGATTTTTTTACTAATTTTCGCTGCTGATTTCAGAAAAACATTTTACTAATTTTTCAAAACCGAGTGCTAAATTTAGCAGAAAAATATACTAATTTAAAAATATTTTTTTTTTTTTGATTTCTTACAATTCTTGTTTAGTTTATATTTGTTACTATTGATATATTCTTAGTTTGGAAATAACACTCAGAATATTTTATTGCATTTCCAATGCATAAAACGGCAATAACTGGAGAACCGTTTGCAACTTTGACTCCAAATTTCAAGTACGATGAAGTAATTATACGCTTGTTACAATCGAAAGAAAAAAATTTTTTTTTTTAGATTTTACAGTTTTTTTATTTTTTTAGTAAAATTTTTTGCTAATTTCAGCAGATTGATTTTAAATTACAGTTTACAGCAATTTACTGAAATTTAGTAGCTGCAACTAATTATTTATACTAATTTCATTGTACTAAAATTATGATATTTAGTAAGTTTTTTAACCGATTTTAGCAAATCGATTTTGAATTTCATTTTACATAAATTTTACTAAAATTTAGTAGCGGCAACTAATTTTTTCTACTAATTTTATTGTACTACAGATCAGCAGACATGTGTTGCTAAAATTAGCAAAAAATACCGCTGGCCTCAAAACAGTTAAATTTCCCGTAATAACAGCAAAATTTTCAGTAGCCATTACAGACTCTTTTGGTTGAGTGTATATTATACTATTTTAAGCATTTCTATTTCTTATTTAAGCAATATGTGCAAATATTTCTGAAAGAGAAAATCAACATGTATCATTTTTTCTACAAAGCGCGATTAACGGTTAATTACATAAAATCATATATATTTATATGCAATTAGATAAAATTCACAAATCTCGGATCAATTTCTATAAAATTATATCTAATTTGATATAACTCAATAATACTCGTATAAGTACTATAATATTCAAATTTATATCCAGGAAGTATCCGAAATGTTTATCGGACAAAATGCTGCATATATTTTTTAAGTAGCATTTGATTATGATAATCCAAATTTGGTGAAAATCGGTTGATATTAATACACATAGTTAACGTTAAGGTTTTGTTCGGATAGTTCGAATTTTTTTGCAAACAAAAACCCACTTTTAAACATTTTGCTATGTATCGACGTGGTGTAAATGTTTTGTGAGATTATATTGTTCAATTAAGAAAATTAATTGGAACATAACTTAAATGTTATCTTATCATCCTTTTGGTAGACAAAAAAAAAAACAACACTGTCCGACAAAAGTTCCCACCCAATTTGCCCATCCACTGTATTAATTTTCACTTCTCTTTCACATGCCCAAATTTCAGCGAAATCGCTTATTGATCCCGCTGATTGACTTCCTTGTTAGCACCTTTGTTTTCATAAATTGTACTTACAAGAAAGGCCAATTTATAAAATTTTTTGGATATCTTAGTTTTTTTAATTCTAACTACCTTAAAAAACTATGTGTTTTATTAGACACTTTCTACTTATCAAATAAAACCCCTTAGAAAAGCTTCCAAAGTGTGTTGACTAGGTAAACAAATATAAAAAATAAACAAAATAACTGAATGTTCTTTAGTTTGACTATAGATCATAAATTAATATCACTTTCTGTTTCATCTTTTTTTCTGTATCATCTTTCTTTAATTTGAAAATGATTTAAAAAACAGAAAGTGATATTAATTTATGATCTATAGTCAAACTAAAGAACATTCATTTACCAAAATAAGAGATCAACTAAACATTGCCCTCATTCAAAAAAATAAAATTTTATGACAGTTATTAAAAATACAATTAGCACAAAATACTTTAATTTAGTAACAGTTAAAAGTAACTATTTTTTCAATATTGATTGTAAGTTGTTTTATGACCAGAGAAGACAGAAAAAAGCAAAATCTGATGTGTTTAAAGCAAAAAAATATTGTAAAAAAAGCAAGAAAAAAGCAAAAGTAAAAAAACTTGGAAAAACAACAGTTTAAAAAACAAAAAATTCAAAGTTAAGAGAAAAAATATTTTTTTGTGAGCAAAAAAAGTATTTTTGGGCAAAAAGACTTAAAAAAAGCAATTCAAAGCTCAAAAATCTTAAGAAAAAGCTATTTTAAAGCTAAAAAACGGAAAATCCAAAAAAAAGCAAAAAGAAGCAACAGTGAGTAAAACAAGCAATAAAAGGCATAAAAAGCAAAAACAGCAATTTTGTCTTCTCTGTTTATGACTTTTTGAACAAATCGAGGCTAAAAAACAGTGAATTATTGATAACACTGCTCTACAAAAAAAAGGTGAATGTTAGTGCAGTGGTTTTAGTATAACTAGGGGGTGCTGATTTCGAATCTGCAACCAGTTTGTTCAAATTGGTTCTAAGTTTCGCGCAATACGCGATTAAGGTTTTTTAAATTTTTCAGCCGATTTTGTCAAAAAAAAATTTATAATTTAGTAACTATAGCTTCGGAAAGAAAAAGCTTTACACAGTTTAAGCTTAATTCCGTGCCCTATTTATAAAACTTAAGTGTGTATCAATATCTCAATAACTTTTCCAAATATAGTCGCTAAAAATCAAAATTTCAAAAAATTTTAAGTTTTTTTTTTAAAACAAAATTAAGTATAAGACAAAGTCCGATTTTAAATATCAAAGCCAATTTGGAAAGAAAAAGGTCCAAAATTTATATATATGTCATACTGCTTTAACAAATTATGTGCAGTTTTAGAGCCTTTTGTAATTAAACTTAGACTTAAAATGAATAAAACAATATTTTACTATACTAAAAATCTACTGTACTATTACAGAATTTTTTTTTTTTCTAAAAACATCAGATTTCATTCACTATTGATTTTTTTCCGATATTATTGCGATTTGTAAAATTTATATTTAAATCACAATATTTTCGTACACATTCAAAATGAGTTCGTCGAGAAATAATTGTAGAAGGAGTCCGAAGGCATTATTTAAATATAAACTTTGAAAATCTCAATAATTTTGCAAAAGAACCAATAGTGAATGAAATCTGATGTTTTCGGAAAAAAAAAATTCTGTAATAGTTCAGTAGATTTTTAGTACAGTAAAATATTTTTTTGATCATTTTAAGTCTAAATTTAATTACAAAAGGCTCTAAAACTGCACATAATTTGTTAAAGCAATATGACATATATATAAATTCTGGACCTCTTTCTTTCCAAATTGGCTTTGACATTTAAAATCGGACTTCGCCTTATACTCCAATTTAAAAAAAAAAAAACCTTAAAAAATTTTGAAATTTTGATTTTCAGCGACTATATTTAGAAAAGTTATTGAGATATTGATACACACTTAAGTATGAGAAATAGGGCACAGCATTAAGCTTAAACTGTGTAAAGCGTTTTCTTTCCGAAGCTATAGTTTCTAAATTATAAATTTTTTATTGAAAAAATCGGCTGAAAAATTAAAAAAATTTAAATCGCGAATTGTGCAAAACCTAGAATCTATTTGAAGAAACTGGTTCCAGATTCGAAATCAGGACCCACTAATTATCCTAAAACCCCTGCAAAGTTGTGCAACTTATAAATATTGTCATATTTTGTAGAGCTGTGTAATAATTAACGTATCCTAACATAATACGTCTGTTTGTTTACATGGTAGTTTTTACTAGTTTTTGTCTCTCAAATTCGTTTCTGACGTAAAATTTGCTAATTTTTTAATTCAGTTGTTTCTAGTTACTACTTTTGACATCATTTTCCTTCGTTTCACTTGAAAATAAATCAAGTTTTTGGCAATTGTTTCGTATTTCCTAAGTTAACTATTTTTTACTAGATATGTAAACTAAAAAAATTAAAAATTACAATTTTCAAAATAAACCTATTACAAAAAATATAAAAATCGATTATTTTAAAACAAACCCAAATAAATGCAATGTCCTTATCATATGCATGATAAGGATATCACAATCAATCTCATTTTTGTAACAACTTCAATTCACCTACATACTTATTTATATTCTGCTTTTTTCCAACGCAAATAATTTAATCAATTTAAGTTTATTTTATAATTTTTTTATAACAAAACGATTTAATTAAAATTTAATAATTGATTATAACGAAGTAAAAATGATCGCGTATCGACAAATAACAGAAACAAAAACAAAACAGTACTCAGGTACTTCAGAATGATTATCAATTTGTTGTTGTAATTGTTGATATTACTGTTGCCACTATTGTTAACTTGGTTATGTTTTCCAGTTAACAAGTTTTTTTAACGATCAATGAAATTTTAGCAAAAGCATTGAAAAATTTCTTTAGGATCAGTTAATGTTGGTCAATCAATAAGAACGGTTGACTTGTTTAAAAAAAAATAAATAAATATATTTTGAATTCGTAAATAAAAAATATTGGTATATTGGTTTATAGGGATTAAAGGTAATAAAAGGACTTACAAGCAAAAAAGTGTAATAAATTAGTAAACAAAATTTTAATTCGTTATAAATAAATGAACTTTGGAATAAGTTAAAAAAATAATTATTGTAAACAATATATAAAATATGAAAAAAAACGTCTAAATAAGGACTAAAAGCATTTTAAAACAAAAATTAATAGTGAATTTTGATAGGATTAAATGTTAAAGTGATTATGCATAATAATTTGAAAACCTTATAACAAGTTTATAAAATAAATTTTGTATGAAAAATTTGTTTTATACGTGACTTATAAGTTTTAAAAGTGATTATGCATATGACCCTAAAGTGCACAACAGAGCTTTACAAAATAAATTCTATTTTGGGTATACTCCGTTAAAATTAAACTCAATTTTCATTTGAATGTCATGAATTTATTTTTAAACAGTCTAATCTAAATTTCAGTTGGCGCAATAGAAAAATTCATATCATAACCGAACCATTCATTTGGCAATAAATTCGATTGTCAGACCAAATCTCTTTTCTCTGTGTAGTATAAGTATATCAACATTTTGATTTATAGTTTTATTTGGACGACATAAAAAAATAAAGGTTGACGATGAATCAAGAAATCGAATACTGAAATAATTTCGGGTTAAAGCAAAATTACATATCGAAATTTGTTTATTTAGAGTTGTTATTTAAGAAGTTATGGCAATTTTAAAAATTGCGAAATTTGGCGAAATTGACACTTAACATCAATAAATTTTGTGATAACCGAATTTTTTGCCAACTGCATGGTTCGGTTGTAGCCACCGACATTTTTGTTTCTGTTGGAGCATTATAATTCGGTTGCTGCAACCAAACCATTTTTTTTTTGCAAGCAATTCGGTTGGCACAATCAATCTGTTTTCTCTGTGTATATAATCTGTTGCTTAGATTTTGAGGTAGAAAGATATTCTTTAAACGTGCCCTGAAGGTATCATGTGAGTTATTTCGCAAGTAGAGACTTCTAGAGTTGTTATAATTGAGGCTCGGAAGTTCATGTAAGTACATATCTGTTGTCTTTAGCTAAAGAACAACATTGAGCAAATATCTTTGCGAATTAAGAAATTTGCAACAAAATAGCATTGATTTGTTAATGCATATTTTTGCATATTTCGCTGTAAATGCATATTTTTACATAAGACATATTTTGTTATACATAAATGCACATATTTTGTTGCATATTTTGCTATAAATGCATATTTTTTCACATTTTGCAAAAATGCATATTCTTAATAATTTTTTTATAATTTACTGTAATTTGCAAAATTTTTGTCTTTTTCAAATTTTTCGATTTGTTTTATCACAGAGACAAAAATATCAGAGAAATAAAATTATTAACATTATGAAGGGCGCTAAATTTCAGTATTCACTCCACTCTACAGATATTTTTCGATTTTTAATACATCCCAGCCACAAAAAAATTGCCGAAGAAGTAGAAAAATCACTACAATTGATAATCTAGATGTACTTCTTTTTTAACATAAACACTAATGATTTTAACATTGAGTTGGAGAGGAGTACTGGAACTTTAACATTTTTTCAGTACTTTTTGAACGAGTGCAAAGGAAGCTCATTTTCACCAATTAAAAGTTATAAAAAAAAAATTCTTCGCAAAAAAAATTATATTTTTTTTTGTTTTCAGCACTATTTTCACAGGTGCATAAAAAGCAATTTCTCATAATTTTTTTAAATATATATTTTTTTAGAAATTGGAAAATTAAAAAAATATTGAATTTATTTATAAATTAATTATAAATATTAAAAAAAATTAATAAAATAAAAAAAAAAATATTGAACCCGCCGGGAATCGAACCCGCGATCATCTGTTTGGGAATAACAAATGATACCAAAATCACTTTTTAGTATCACTTTTAGAGCAATTGTGCAATTGTTCAGAAGTAATTCTAAAAATACTGTAAAAATATACTAATGGATACTTTGGAAGCAATGAAAGAAGTGATTTTGTGAAGTTGTTCAGGGGGGTTATTACGTAAGCGGATTCGAAAAATATTGTTCGAATTCGGAAATTTTAAAACTCTTTTAAAAAGATATCCGTTCTTGAAAGTACAACTTCTTTTGACATTTCACTTTTATTAGACTATAGCATACACGTTTTCAATATTTTCCCCCAATAAAAACTGTTTTTTGTTACTTAATTTTCAATGTGAAAATTCTGTTCGACAGCATTTCCGTTTCGAATCGAATTACATAATAACCACCCAGAATTACTTCTCAAAAAGCAGTAAAAATACACTAACGGATACTTGTGATACTTGTGAAGTAGTGAAAGAATTAGTTTTTAAAGCATTACTTCTATTTTTTTGCTGGGATATTTTATGTATATAAAACGCGACTATAAATACATGCATTTCCGAGCCCAGGGGATGTCGCTACTAGACTTGTGTCGTTCGTGAACGAACTAGGTCAATTGAAGTAGTCACCCAAATGAACGAAACACCTAGTTCACTACTAATCGCTCTTTTAGTTCAATCGTTCATTTAATACCTTTGTTAATAACATATTTCTTTTTTGTTAAAATTCTTAATTCGAGAAGACAAAATTAGAAAAATTGTTTTATGAACGATTGAGCAAAATTGTCAGAGCGATTGAACTGGAAGAGAAAACTAGTTCTGTACAACAAATTGAATTAGAAAGAGCGGTCACCATAGAGAACTAGGATGCGCAAGTCTAGCCCCTTTTAACATATGTCTTACCAATGTGACTTTAAAGTCGCATCTACTTTTAACAGCCTATAACTTTTGATAGGAAGGCGGTATTACAATGGCGTAGAGAGCATGTGATACTTTGAGGCCTTGAAAATAAACGACATTTAAAAAATTACAAAATTTTGAATTCCAGTGTTGCTATATAATGATTTAAAAAAAAACTATTTTTCCTTTTTTTTCAAAGCATTTTTTTTTTTTCAAAAAATATTTAAAAATATAAGGAAGAGCGGCGTAATAAAAGTGATATGTTTATTTCGATAAAGACATGTAAAAAAATATTTACGGGAAGAAAAATTCCAAAATAAATGGACTGATCTTGTCAAGGGTTTTTCGTAAAATTGTATAAAATTAAATATGTAGAAAATTAATCCGTTTTTATTTATTATATTAAAAATGCGATATTTTCTCTCAACGGCCAAAGAAGCATACAAATCTGAGCAAGTAGTGTTGCCAAATAACAATTTTGAAAAAACGTCTAAAAATATAATTTTTTTTAAAAAGTTCTTAAAAATATTGCAAAATAATAATTTAAATAATAATTTGTGCTATTTAAATTTCTTGCAATTTTTTCACAGAAATTTGTATTATCAATATATAAAAATTTTATTTTTGAAAAAATATGAACCATTTAAGTGCGTATTATATAGACCGTTAAAGTTTCAATTTGATTTACTTATACCACCACTAGAGGGTGCGACAAAAACATGCTTACCTACTACGAAAATGTTTGCTAACGAATTAGTAGCCTAAAAACCACAAAATGATTTAAAATTTTCGAAGTTTTATCTTAGATTTTTTAATGCAAATAAAAACTGAGCCTTTTGAAAACAGCAGTTTACAATTTTTTTAGAAAATATTTCTGCTGATTTTAGCAGGATAGGCTGCTATTCGCATTCAACTAAATTTAACTTAAAAATAAAAATTTTGTTTTGTGGCTATTTGTGGCTCATTGTGACCGTCATAAGACTATTTCTAAGACTGAGAGTCATAACTTTTCATACAAAACAACAATAAAATTCAAAAAGTTCAAATTTTATTAGACAATGTTATGATTGAGTCGATGAGGGGGGTTATTCGTAATTCGATTCGAAACAAATTTTCGAATTCGTAAATTTTGTACCTTTCGTAAAAAGAAAAGTTTTAACAAAAATCTTACTTTTTGAATTTTTATATCTAGTGTACAATATTTACGATAAAAATAAATTAAAAAGTAGAATTTTTATACAGAATTATATTTTTAACAATATTTGCAAGATTTACGGATTCGAAAATTTTTTTTCGAATCGAGTTACAAGGTTACCCCCCAGGTGATAATTTTTTTTATGAAATTTTCAAACAAAATTTTTTAATAATTTATTGTGACTTTGTAACAACAAATTCATGGGGTATACTAACCCACAACTAAGAGTCACAGACTTTTCGTAGGAAGAGGCACGTTAGTCTACTAATATTTAGCAAAATTTTCTGCAGATTTTACAGTATAATTTGTCATTGTCAATTAACTAAAAGTTAACTTAAATATAATTAAAATTCTGTAAATTTAACAGTTTTAATTTTGCTGTTATTTTCCAGTTTTTTCTGTAAGGCCATTTTTAACAAATTTTTAGTTGCATTTTGTGCTATTTTTACAGATTTATTTCTATGAGTGCACTCATTTTTTTTTTTTGTTTATTATTATTTATAGGAGAAGAATAAAATTAATAAAATCTAAAAAGCTTTGGATATTTATAGAATTTCCTTGAATGTAGTTTTTTATTTTATTGTATCATTGCCAGAAAAGACAAAATAGCTTTTTTTTGCTTTTTTACTCATATTTGCTTCTTTTGCTTTTTTGGATTTTCAGTTTTTAGCTATAAAATAGATTTTTCTTAAGATTTTTGGGCTTTAAATTGCTTTTTAAGACTTTTTGTCCAAAAATGCTTTTTTTGCTCAAAAAATATTTTTTCTCTTAACTTTGAACTTTTTTAAAAAGAAAACTTAAATTTTTTTACATTTGCTTTTTTACAATATTTTTTTGCTTTAAACACATCGGATTTTAATTTTTTGTCTTCCCTGGTTATTACTAGGGTTCGGAAGTTCATCTACATGTTAGAATCAATAAATTTGCAACAAACTGGAATCCATTTTTAATGCATATTTTACTGTAAATGCATATTTTTACATTTCTGCTTTTTGTAGCATATTTATAGCAAAATGCATATTTTTTGCATATTTTGCCAAAAATGCATGTGCTTAAGCATTACACTATGCGACAGTCAAAATCGGGATGGGATGAAACCAACGGGAAATGTTATATCGGTCAAAAACAAGTTATACGTGTCCCGGCGTTTCGCTGGGTCACCCCAGGTTCTCGAGATATATCTTTTTTTTGACATAACTCGAGAACCACTAGTCCGATTTTGCTCAAACAATTTTAAAAAAATTAAAAATTACAATTCCTTTAATCTGTTCATATAACGTTTTTCTATATACTCAACAGTTTTGCCGGTAAAAATAAATGTTTGTTACCGCTACCATAAAAATCAATAACCTTTTGTTTATTACTTTTTTTGAATATTTTAGGCAAAAAATATTTTTTTCTTCATACAATTACAAAATCGGACTAGTGGTTCTCGAGTTATGTCAAAAAAAAGACCACCAAAGGTCAAATCGATATATCTCGATTCCTAGGGTTGACCCAGCGAAACGCCGGGACACGTATAATTTGGTACATGTACGTAATATAGAAATAGGATTATAAATGCATGAGCTTCCTAGCCCTAATGATTACATTCAATTAAACTATTTATCAAAAGTTTTTAAGATTTTATTAATTTATACCTTTATATATTAAGCCATCGATATTTTAAAAAGTAAAAAATTATTTTTCACTCAAAGATTTGTTACCTGGGAATGCATTTCCATCTTTAAAATAAAATTGCTTTATCATTATGATATTCAACGTTTTTTTTGTTTTAAAATTCATTGAAAATTCAAGTATTTTGATAAGGTTTACATTTTCAATTGAAGAATATTGCTTCTGACGTATTAAAATATCGTATCAGCTACTACTACAATAACTAATGCTTAATCTAATTGTTTTCAAGTACCAGATAAATTAAGTGACGTAAATAAACCAATATATGATATGTTAAGATAAGATTGAGTAAAGATGGCATTAACTAAATCCGAAAATTTGGTCAAATTTAACAATACACATCCCCGGCTTGCCTGCAAGTAGTGCTATGTGTGTATGTGTATGCAAGTTTTCAGGAGAGCAAAAAACTGTTAAAAATATAATTTTTTTTAAAGAGAAGCAACTCTCAGGAAATTCTTCCTATTAATTAATTGAAAAGGGGATAGAGAAGATTGAAAGGTGGTGAAAAATTAAGGGCTTCAAATATGGCAACACTGTAATTGCGCGAGATGTTGAATTTTGGAACAGTTGTTGCGCGTCATCTGACGGTGAGTTGGCGAACTTTTTTTGAAGCTTTTTAGTTCATAGCCCTCTTATATTACTTTACTTCGGTGGGGTTAAGTGCTATGGGAACTTAAGGAGGACGCTGCGATATGTATGAGGGATAGAAAAAACTCATACATATTATTATTCATAAAATTGATGTTGCCTTGGTTGGGAATCGAACCCGCAACCTCATGTGTAACAGTCCAATGCGCTAACCATTACGCCACATTTAAGATATTTTATTGACAGATATTTTTTTAAGATATTTTATTTATTAGTGATGATTTTAGTAAATCAGGTCGTGAATGTCAATAAAATATCTTAAAAGGATATTTTTTAAAAGTTTTTTCGCACTCCTGAAAACCAGTTAAAAATCACATACTTAGCACTACTTGCAGGCAAGCCGACGATATACATACGAGTATATGATGAACGTCATTTAGGAACTCAAGACATTTGTAAACATCACACTTCCGTTAAAGTACAAATTTTTATGGCTACTTATAAAACTAATATTTAACAAAAAAAACCTCTGATTTATCAGCTATTTTTTACCACTTCAAATATATAATTACAGCAAAAACAAACTTATGTTATTTTGAAAACTTTTAATAATAACCAGAAATTACCAGTATTATTAACAATTTCGTTAAATTAATAACAATTGTTTAAAAAAGAATTTTTTTAGCCCTGACAGAAAGTCAAATACCTCCTACTACTACTTAAATTGCTGCTAAATCAATAAAATTGTGTCACATGTGACATTTTATGACGATCACATATTAATTAAACCATACAAAATCATTTATGATTTCTGTTTTTTTTTTGCCAGAAAAATATTATTTTAACACACTCTTACGATTATTAATTGTGATAACAACTGTTTTATTTTATGGTGATTTTAACTTTTTTTTATATTTCTTTTGAAACATTCCATAAATTTTGTTTTACATGTGAGTATAGGTTTTTCGACCATGGGCCAAAAGTGAGTGTGAATTTAATAATTTTAGATAAGATTAAAGACGATTTTTTTAATAATCGTTTTCAAACATATTTTCTATGCCTGGCAATCTATATGATTTAGGTCCGATTACTTAATATCCAGTTAAATTTTAGTCGACCGTTAAATTCATATATTATATGAAAAATAACGAAAAATGTGTCAGTTAAACTTCCGGTTAGTAGCTAAGCGGACATTCAGTAATCGGATTTTAAAAATTTATTTAATGTTTCAAAGTTTAATACTTAAAAAAAACCGATAAGTTATTTACAAGGTGCTACAAAAATAATGATACTATTTTAATTAAAATTATCTACAAGGAATAAAAAATAAAGAATTCTTTAAAGATAGTTTTGCATGAGTATACGAGTAAATAACCTCACAATGTACCATTTATGGAGTGGATTTAAAGTGTTGAATTTACAGAATTTTAGTTAACTTTAGTTAATTGAAAATTACAAATTATACTTTAAAATCTGCAGAAAATTTTGCAAAATATTAGTAGACTAGAAATAGCAAAAACAAACTGTTATTTCTACAAAATTTTTGTTATTTTGAAGCTAAATTTATTTGAATGCAAATAGCAGTCTATCCTGTTAAATTAACAGAAAAATTTGCTAAAATTTAAAATTTTGATTTACATTAAAAAAATCGCAAAAAAAAACTTTGAAAATTAATTTTTTTTTTGATTTTTTAATCTACACTTATAGAAAAGTCTGTAAAAAAATTAGTTAAAACTACTAAAAATTTGTTAGAAATTATGCTGCAGAAAAAAACTGCTAAATTAAATTAAGATAGGAACAGCAACAACAAAACTGTTAAATATACAGAATTTTAGTTATATTTGAGTTTAATGTTTGTTAATAGACAATAACAAATTAACCTGCTGAAATAAGCAAAAAAATTTGCTAAATAATTAGTAGCCTAAAAAAATCACGAAAAAATTTAAAATTTTCTAAGTTTTTTTTAGATTTTTTTTAATGGAAATAAAAATCGAGCCTTTTGAAAACAGCAGTTTACAATTTTTTAGCAAATATTTCTGTTGAGATAACAGTATAGACTGCTATTTGCATTCAACTAAATTTATATTTTAAATAACAAAAATTTTGTAGATATAACAGTTTGTTTTTGCTATTTTTAGTCTACTAATTTTTCGTAAAATTTTAGCAGATTTTACACTACAATTTGTCATTTTCAATTAACTCAAAGTTAACTTAAATATAACTAAAATTCTGCAAATTTACCAGTTTTATTTTTGCTGTTCTTGTTTTACTACACTCAACCAAAAAAGTCTGTAATGGCTACTGAAAATTTTGCTGTTATTACGGAAAATTTAACTGCTTTGAGACCAGCGGTATTTTTTGCTAATTTTAGCAACACATGTCTGCTGATCTGTAGTACAATAAAATTAGTAGAAAAAATTAGTAGCCGCTACTAAATTTTAGTAAAATTCATGTAAAATGCAATTAAAAATCGATTTGCTAAAATCAGTTAAAAAACTTACTAAATGTCATAATTTTAGTACAATGAAATTAGTATAAATAATTAGTTGCAGCTACTAAATTTCAGTAAATTGCTGTAAACTGTAATTTAAAATCAATCTGCTGAAATTAGCAAAAAATTGTACTAAAAATCTAAAAAAAAAAAAATTTCTTTCGATTGTAACAAGCGTATAATTACTTTATCGTACTTGAAATTTGGAGTCAAAATTGCAAACGGTTCTCCAGTTATTGCCGTTTTATGCATTGGAGATGCAATAAAATTTTCTGGGTGTTATTTCTAAACTAAGAATATATCAATAGTAACAAATATAAACTAAACAAGAATTGTAAAAAATCAAAAAAAAAAAAATATTTTTAAATTAGTATATTTTTCTGCTAAATTTAGCACTCGGTTTTGAAAAATTATTAAAATGTTTTTCTGAAATCAGCACCGAAAATTAGTAAAAAAAAATCCGTAATTTGTAATAAGAGAATAGCAAAAATGATTACTAAAAATAAAAATTGTACTAATAATCAGTATAAAAATAGTGTATTGCGATTGGAAACTGTTTACAATTTTTTTTACAAACTTTTTTATCTGAGTGTAGTATTTAGCAAAAAAAATCTGCTAATTTAATAGTTTTTTCTGCAGCATCATTTTTAACTAACTTTTAGTTACTTTTTCTGCTATTGTTACAGATTTATTTCTATGAGTGTACATAACAGTTATTTATGTATTAATCAGTAGATGTTACTTTTAATTGTATATACAATAGCTTTTCTATGGAAAAATGCAAAACAACTGTTATGACAGCTATTTAAGAAAACAACTAACGAAAAGGGAATATGTATTAAACGGTATTTTTATTTACATTTAAAACTTTAGGCCTTATTAGCTCAACAAATTGAATTATATATTCTGACAAATAAGAAACGTATTGTAATTTCGTAACAGTTGTTTAAAACAGTTATTTTTAATATCATAATAAACAACTACCGAAACAGTATTTTTACAGTAAACAGTTGTTTTTGTTAGTTATTTAAAAAATAAAAAATTTCATTGAATTTTAAAAATTTTTCTGTAGTTTATATTTGTTGTTATTTGATAGCATAATAACTGAAGAACCGCTTGGAATTGTTACTTCAAATTTTAAATAGGTCCAATTAACTACACATATTTTTGTAATGGAAAGAAAAAAATGGTTTTTTCTTTTTATTAAAATGTACCTTTATAATAGCAAAAGTATTAACTATAAATAAACAGTCGTTTTTACCCATTTTGTGAGTTGTTTTAAAATGTTTGTAGTACAAATTTTTCAGCAGTTAATTTTACGACATTGTTAGTTATTTTTAATGCATTTAACTTTGTTTTAACTGTCATTTTCAGTAGATTCTACCAATAAAATTTTTTGGGTGCAGTTATTTATTTAGTTTCATTCTTGTAGAGTTGTGAAATTTCGGTATTTTTTGAGTACTCAATACTACTCAATACTTTTCAATTGAGTACTCGATACTACTCAATACTTTTAACGGTTTTTTTAATTTAAAAATAAAAATGTTATGAATTCGTATTTATAAGGAAAAATTATCACAATTCACATACACGTGTTAAATAACTATTGTTATTTACATTTTAATTAATTTAAAACATTTTAAATAAATTAATTAAATAATTTTTCCCAAAAATTCGTTACAAATTTCTTTGCTTCACAAATAGAGTTGTATTTTCAGAGCTGTATTTTTAGAGTACTATTTTTAGAGTTGTATTTTTATACGAAAAATACATATTTCTACGGAAAATTGCATCTTTAAAAGTATTGAGTAGTACCGTTTTAGTATTGAGTACTCAAAAAAAGAGCAGCGTACCGGAACGATCTACGTGGAGTATATGAAGCAATAAATAATCTTGCAAATGTAAAACCCCACATACCTCCGTTAAAAGACTGTGATGGAAATATTTTGACAACAGATGTAGAACAATTACACCAATGGAGAAAATTCTTTGAAAACTCTGTGGAACCAACGGAAATAAGTGTTTAAACCCCAAACAATGCATTACGGCGAAACCCATCCAAAACCATTTCAACTGAGCCCCCATCTATAGAGGAAATCCAAGCAGCAATAAACAGGCTAAGGAATCACAAAAGTGCAGGCCCCGACAACATTGCAGCGGAATTGATTAAATATGGCTCTGATATTCTTGCACCTGTACTGCATCCCGTCTTCAAAAAAATCTGGGTAGACAACATCATCCCATCTCAGTGGAAGGAGGGTGTAATTATAACAATCCCAAAGAAGGGGAACCTAAGTGATTGTAAAAATTGGAGAGGAATTACTCTCCTCAATACAATTTTAAAAATTCTTGCTTTTATAATTCTTGACCGTATATCACCTAGCCTCAACGCAACCTTACGGCAAGAACAAAATGGCTTTAGATCACAAAGATCATGCGTGGACCATATAAACACTCTACGTATAATTATTGAGCAGTCCGTGGAATGGCGTTCCCCTCTGTACTTACTTTTTGTAGACTTTGAACGAGCTTTCGATACCATCTCAAGGGGTGCGATATGGTACTCCCTGAAGCATAAAGGTGTACCAGAGAAAATAATTTCCTTGATTCGCGAACTGTATGCAAATGCCGAGTGTACTGTTAGATTGAAAGGGAAAAATAGCGAAAAATTTACTATGAAAAGAGGTGTAAGACAGGGATGCGTCTTGTCCCCACTGTTGTTCATTGTTGTACTGGATAATATCCTCACGAAAACGAACGACGAAGTTCCCGACGGCATACAGTGGCGACCTTTCCAAAGACTCAATGATTTGGACTATGCGGACGACATTTGCTTCTTGTCTCATACATTGATTGGAACGAGAACTAAGCTTGAAATGTTAATTAAAAATGCAGCCCGAGTTGGTCTACGAGTCAATATTAAGAAAACCAAGCTAATGCGGATTGAAACCTCTAATCAGACACCGCTTAGTGTTGCAATAAGTGGCGTTCCAACGATAATAGAAGACGTAGAACAATTCTGTTATCTTGGTAGCACAGTTTCCAAAAATGGTGGTGCAAATAACGACGTCATAGCACGTATAAATAAGGCCCGTCACGCATATCACAAGTTAAGGAAAGTATGGTCCAATCGGAATATATCCCAGCGAACAAAATTAAGAATTTTCAACACCAGTGTTAAACCTGTTCTCCTATATGGTTCTGAAACCTGGAAAGTCACAGACTTCATATGCAGAAAACTTCAGGTGAATATCAACAAATGCCTGAGACGAATCTGTAGAATATTTTGGCCTCAAACTATTTCAAACGAAGATTTATTGGGAAGGACAAACACCGATCCAATAATTATAGAAATAAAACGCCGAAAGTGGCGGTGGATAGGCCATACGTTGCGCAAACCTGACAACGATATTGCAAAAATGGCCTTTGAATGGAACCCTCAAGGCTCAAGGCGTCCAGGAAGACCTTTTACAACGTGGATAAGATCTATTCATGCTGAACATCGATCTAGGGGAACATGGCAGCAGATCAAACTATTGGCGCAAGATAGGCAACGATGGACTGATTTTGTTTCCGCCCTATGCTCCGACTAGGAGCTATAAATATCTAGCATAAGTATTATATTTAATATTCGTTTTATATATAATTTCAAATGCTAAATATTTATTAAAGGAATAAAAAAAAAAAAAAAAAAAAAAAAAAAAAAAAAAAAACAGTCAGTATTGAGTACTCAGTACCGGAATACTCAATATTTTTACAACTCTACATTCTTGGTGTACTAAAACTGTACTAAAAAATTTCAAAAATTTTAGAACTTGATGTTTTTATTTTAATTGGTTTGCATGTCCAATATAACCTATCACAAAAAATTTCAGACTTTTATCTATTCTAGATCGCCGTGGTAATAAATGGGTTAACAGGGGCCACGCTGATATTGTGCATTTGCCTCAATGTTAATTACCCAAAAAATAATCACCTACTTAAATATGTTTCACTAACTGTGATTTATCACTTTTAAGGGGGGCGCGAAGATGTTGATAAATCTAATTTATATCAAAAATGGAAAATTTTTAATTGTCATTAAGTACTTATGCATGACAATGACATAAATAAAAAAGGGTAGATAAAATTTTCATTGCTCAAGCATAGTAAACTGTTGAGATTTCATATGGAAAACATGTTTTACTTCATTAAAAAAAATTATATTTTTTTTAATTTTTTCGTAGAATTTGCTTCCATTCCAATTCAAAATACAAGACTATTATTTTTCGAATGACATTTTGAGTTTGTAGTGATTGTGTCTTTCTTAAAAAATAAAAAATGCTAACTCCCCGGTGAAAAATGTTCATATTCGCTCAAACATGTTCATATATGGTTTATGTATGGACACATATGAACAAATATGGATTTTTTATGAACATATATGGATTTTATATGAACATATATGGAAGTATATGTGATTCCATATATGGAAAAAATTTCATATACAGACATATATGGAAGCATCTGTTATTTCATATATGGAAATGGCACTCATATATGGACAAATATGAAAGTATATATTATTCAATTTATGCAAAAGGGACTTGTATATGAACATATTTCGAAGAATAAATTTTTCCATATACAGTGGTGGCAAATTTAATAGGAACGATTCAAATTTTTTCTAATTTTTTTTTCGTTGCTTTATTTTTTAAAATTAAAATAATGGCTAAATTCGCCCCGGGAGGCAAATATGTGGTTTAGAATATTGTGCAGAATTTTAACGTAATGTCTGTTTTTTTTTTTATTTTGTCACTTGTTTTAAGTGGGTGTGACTTTCAATGAAAAATTAGCGATATCGACCTGTTATCAAATTACAGAGTAAAATTTAGCGAGTACTGATCGGATCTATACAAACTGTATATTTTTGGAAATCCTACAAAATTTCCTTAACTTCTGCATTATTTTTATCTAGAAATAGTCGCCAGATTTGAAATGACAGTGCCTTAAACATAAAACATTTTCTTTGTTTTTAACGATTTTATAGTAAAGTTAACCACACTGAAATTTTAATGGGAAATGCTTTATACTTAACATAGAAAAAAACTTGACTTTTTATTATATCGTATCAAGTATAGCATAAAACTATTCGCTTTAAAATTTCAGTGTTGTTAACTTTATTTTAAAAATGCTAAAAACAAAGAAATTTTTTTTCATGTTTAACACATTGTCATTTTAAGTCTGGCGACCATTTCTGCATAAAAATAATGCAAGACTTAAGGAAATTTTATAGAATTTCCAAAAATATACAGTTTGTATAGATCCCATCAGTACTCGTTAAATTTTACTCTGTAATTTGATAACAGGTCGATATCGCTAATTTTTCATTGAAAGCCACGCCCACTTAAAACAAGTGACAAACTAAAAATACAGACATTATGTTAAAATTCTGCATAATATTCTAAACCACATATTTGCCTCCCGGAGCGAATTTAGCCACTATTTTGATTTTTAAAAATAAAGGCAAAAAAAAAAAAAATTAGAAAAAACTTGAATCGTTCCTATTAAATTTTCCACCATTGTATATAAAAGGAACTCATATTTGGATAAATATGGAATTATATTTAATGCCATGAATAAAAAAAGGAACATATGTAGCGCCTAATTTGAATGTCATACATAAATTTATATCTATCGTACAACCTTATAATAAAGGACAGCAACGTTCGCATGTATTCGCATATATTTAATAAATGTATTTGTTCATATATGTCCATATATGAACATATACTTAGGTGTTACCTCATTTTTTGAATTTCTTCATATATGTTTAAACCATATATGAACATATACGAACATTTTTCACCGGGTCCATATAAAAACAGATTTTTACGATAATGAACTAATGTTTTATTTCACAACTTAAATTAAGATTCAGGAAAATATTTTTTCATGTAAAAAACAATTTACTATGCTTTAACAAAAAATAATCAATCAAATATAAAATTTTAATGAAAATATTTTTTAATAAAATAGGTGATTACAAAATTTAAAGGAGTGTTTTTATTTTAAATATTACCCTAGATCAGTTAATAATAAATATCTTACTAACATTTCTTATCATTTAATTTAATTACAGATGACAGAAACAAATTCTACATCGAAAGAAAAATCGAATTCGGTGGTTTCATTAACCGATTTTCATTCAAGGTAAAAAAAGAGAAATTTATGAATTTTAAAGAAATTAAAATATAACTAACATTTTTTACCTTCTAAACAAAAACAATAGTCAGAACTGAGAACGAATTTTTTCTAAAATTTTACTTAAGAATTTTCCACACTAAATTTCTGATTTAAGTTTCTTAGTTCTCACTACCGACTGGCTCATAGTGCCAGTTTTATAATGAGCACTAAGAACGAATTATTGCTAAAATATTTCTCAAGTAACAAATTTCGTTTGAAAATTTCAAACATAAGAAATATTTAAGAAAAAAATATTTTAGTTCTGACTATATTATGGTACATAGTTCCAGTTAATAGTCAGTACTAAGAAATAAAATTTTAGAAAATAAATTGTTTTTAGTTTTGACTATAAAACTGGCCCATTATTTCATAAATTATGATAACTATGATTATCCTAAATTATTACACAAGCAATTTTTCTTCATTTCAGAACAAATCTCACTGAAAAGGGCCACTTATCCGACGATTATGATCCTTTTGCTGAACGTGATCAAGTCAATGGTTCATCCACTAGTGGGGCATTGGCCCATTTACTTAAAAGTTCATTAGGTACTGGTATTTTAGCCATGCCTATGGCTTTTTATAATGCCGGTCTATTATTTGGTATGATCGGTACACTAGTTGTGGGTTTCCTTTGTACATATTGCGTCCACATTTTGGTAAGTAGTAAAATTTTAAGGTTATTTAAAAGTGAAAAAAAAACTTTATTCTCGAAATCTTCACAATCTCAGCCTTTTCCAAAATTCTGAAATAATATTGAACATTTTTGTGTTCAGTTCCTCATATACGAGTACACTAATAGAATTAAAAGCAAATTTACTAAAAATTATTTGAAAAAGGACTCTGCAGAAAAAACTGCTGAAATCAGCAGAATCTGTTTGCCAAATATTAGTAAGATAAAAACAGCAATAAAAAATTCTTTTAATATATTAAAAATTATAGTTAAATTTTAGTTTAGTACAATTTACCCCGCTGAAATCAGCAAAAAAAAATTGTTTAACATTAGCAGCCAAAAAACAACAAGAAAAACTGTTATAAAATCTCCAAAATTTTGGCTAAATTTCAGTTAAAATTAGTTGAACGCAACTAACAATTATCCTGCTAAAATCAATAAAAATATTTGCGGAAAAATAGTGGTTTCAGAAGGTTAGATAATTATTCACATACTCTAAAAAAAATATGAAAACTTAACATTTTTTTGTGATCATTTTAGATAACTCAAAAAAAAACTCAAAGTAAACTCAAAAAAATAAGTTAGTAGAAAAATTAGTAAAACGTCTTGTATATCAAGTATACTAGCTTTCAGGAACTTTTTTGCTGAAACTGTATTGTCAGCAAAAGTTTTATTTGTATTTATTTAGTTATATTTAAAAACGTTTTTTTAAATTAAAATTTATAAAATAACTTCAAGAATGACGTATGTGTGAATTAAATTTTATATTAATCTTTTTTTTTTTAGTTTGTATATAAAATAAAGTAGTTCAAGGTTTAGGTGATTTCATTCTTTTAATAAAGTTTTTTATACATACCTAAAAACATGTTTGGTTTTCTTTAGAATTCAATTTTGTTATTAGAAGTGTGGCATAGATCAAAATAACAATCAAACAAACGATGTGATTTTTTTATCTTGTCTGTATAATGGTTCATTATTTTTTGGTCTATTGGGACATTTCGAGCACTGACCGGCAACATATTTTAATTGCAACGATTTTCGTATCTACAGTTCTTGGTCAGTTACAAATTTAAGTAAAAGCAAAAATAGCTTAATACTGAATTTACACTAGGGATGCCAATCGGGATTGATATTTAAAAATTCCGGGATTTTACGGGATTTCGGGATTCCGGGATTTTAATTTTCCTTTATTTATGGCAGAACACTCATTTGGGACGCTTTGTCAGCGTTTGCAAAAAGCGTTTTGCCAGTATTTGTTTTACAAAAATTTCGGTGGTTTATAAAAAAAAAATACTGGCAATGAATGGGCTTAGAGTGCTATGCCAACTTTAGCAACAAGTGGTTGTCCAGTGCTACTACCTAGTCAAAAATTGCAGCGGTACAAAAATCAATTCAATCAATGATTTTATAAAAATGACGCTTCGTTAAAAAAAAGTTTGTAGTGAGAAGGCTCCGAAATCAATCTGGTTGAAAGGTAAAAAAATATTTTTTTTAATTTAAATTTTTTTCCAAAAACTTTTTGCGAGTGCTAGAATTTTAGTACAGCCAGTAGTTGTCCAGCTGTTATCATTCATTTACGTTATTAACCACCAAGTATTATATGTCTAGTTAGCTCAGTGGGAATAGCTGTCGTCTGCTATTATGACGGCCTGGGTTCATATCACGGAAGGACCAAAAAAAGATACATATGAACTCTTTTAAATTTTATTTTGGAAAATATAATTCCAGACCACCTATTTATTGGTTTTGCCAGCGTTTTGCCAACGTTAAGAATTTTGTTTCTCCAGTACTTTTACGGCACTTTTTGAACAGTCGGTCCTTTTGTCTAATGACGTTATTATTTTGGAAATGGGAAAGCAATTTTTGCCAGTACTTGTACCACCCTCTAAACTACCTTGCCAACGCTTTCCCGTTTGTATTTTTCTGACTGGGATAATATATGAAAACCTGCACTGAAATACACTTGCGCCCAGTATTTTGTAAGAAGTTTTTTAAACAGATAAAATAACAAACAAACTTGATTTTTAGCATGAATTATTCAAAAACTTAATGTTTCCCAAATTTTCAAATTTTTCTGCAGAGTCTTTGCATAGTTTACTGGGATAGTCTACTTATTTTCTATTTTTACCAATATCTTGTAAATATGAGAAAATTCAAGAAAAAACGTCGGTAATCTAAAATTGCTCACTTTGTTTAATTGAGTTCATATTAATATTAATAAATTAGAAAATCCCGAGATTTTTGAGAAATAATCCCGGGATTCGGGATTTCCCGTTTGGCATCCCTAATTTACACAGAAAAGTTAATCTAGTAAAAATCGGTTTAACTGCTTAATCGATTACTAAACAAATAGATTAAATCATATTTTAATCTGTACGATTAAGAATTAAACCAACATTTAATCTTCATACTATTTCTAAACTACTCTGTAATCATACTACACTCAAAGAAATAAATCTGTAAAAATAACAGAAAAAGCAACTAAAAATTAGTTAAAAATGATGCTGCAGAAAAAACTCTTAAATTAGCAAATTTTTTTGCTAAATACTAGTAAAATAAGAATATCAAAAATAAAACTGTTAAATTCACAGAATTGTAGTTTAGTTAGTTGAAAATGACAAATTGTACTGTAAAATCTGCAAAAAATATTGCTAAATATTAGTAGACTAAAACGAGTAAAAAGGTTAAAATCGGGCATGCCGACTATACAATACCCTACACCAGTCTGGTGTATTGTTTGGATCCAAAATTCGAATGGGTTAAAATGGGACTTATGTCAAAATTTTCTATAATGTAAGTCAGCGCACCAAATTTCATTAAAATATCTTAATATTTGCGACCTGCAGTTTGTAACCAAGCCAATTTTGGGGGGACCCTTATATGGGCACTAGTTCTAAACATGGACCGATGTTCACCAAAATCAATAGGCTTCGTCCTTGGGCCAACATAGGTCTATGTACCAAATTTCATCAAAATATCTTAATATTTGCGACCTGCAGCGTATAAACAATATAATTTTGGGGGGACCCTTATATGGGCACTAGGTCTAAACATGGACCGATGTTCACCAAAATCAATAGGCTGCGTTATTGGGCCAATGTAGGTCTGTGTACCAAATTTCATCAAAATATCTTAATATTTACGACCTGCAGCGTATAAAAAGTATAATTTTGGTAGGACCGTTATATGGGCACTAGGTCAAAACATGGACCGATGTTCACCAAAATCAATAGGCTGCGTTATTGGGCCAATATAGGTCTGTGTACCAAATTTCATCAAAATATCTTAATATTTACGACCTGCAGCGTATAAACAGTATAATTTTGGTAGGACCCTTATATGGGCACTAGGTCTAAACATGGACCGATGTTCACCAAAATCAATAGGCTGCGTTATTGGGCCAATATAGGTCTGTGTACCAAATTTCGTCAAAATATCTTAATATTTACGACCTGCAGCGTATAAACAATATAATTTTGGTAGGATCCTTATATGGGCACTAGGTCTAAATATGGACCGATGTTCACCAAAATCAAACTTGTTCGTCCTTGGGCCAACATAGGTCTGCGTACCAAATTTCATCAAAATATCTTAATATTTTCGACCTGTAGAGTGCGCACAAGATTGCATGGACAGACAGACAGACGGACGGACGGACAGACAGACGGACATCGTTAAATCGAAATAAAAAAAAATTCTGAACCGATCGGTATACTATAAGGTGGGTCTACGACCAATATTTTTTGGTGTTACAAACATCAGCACAAACTTATAATACCCTGACCACATAGTGGTGTAGGGTATAAATAGCAAAAACAAACTGTTACACCTAGAAATTATTTGTTGTTTTTAAGCTAAATTTAGTTGAATGCAAACAGCAGTCTACCCTGTTAAAATAACAGAAATATTTGGTAACAAAAATTGTAAACTGCTGTTTTCAAAAGGCTCAATATTTATTTGCATTAAAAAAAATCGAAAATTTGATATTTTTTTGTGATTTTTTAGGCTACTAAGTATTTAGCAAAATTTGTTGCTGATTTTAGCAGGTTAATTCGTTATTTTCTATTAACAAAAATTTAACTTAAATATAACTAAAATTCTGTATATTTAACAGTTTAATTTTTGCTGTTCCTATCTTACTAATATATAGCAAAAATAATCTGCTAATTTAGCATTTTTTCTGCAGCATCATTTTTAACTAATTTTTAGTAGTTTTAATTAAATTTTTTACAGACTTTTTTTATTAGTATACTAATTGTGTGCAACTCTGTATAACTCTTGTTATAACGTCGGCGATGTCGGAAAATTGTTTGCTAACGCTGACATTTTTCATGTTCATCTTATAGCGGATCGCTATCGGCGCCACCTTGGTATTTAAAACTGACAAAGTTAAACATTTGACTATCAAAAAATGCATATTAAATGATGTAGATTAATAAGTGGCTATTTTTGCCGTCGGCATTTAATTTCAGTTAATGTCTTATCAGGCGTTATTAAAAAAATATACGATTATTTTTCAAGTGAATTTAGAGTTTGATATTTCCTATCACAAAAAAAGTTTTATGAGAAATAATGGAATAATAAAGTAATAAAATATATGTCATCGACTAAATTATTTATTCTTGTATACACTGAACGAAAAGTCGAGAAGTGAAGTCAACATGAGAATATTGTTAACTTTTGACGAAGTTGTTAAAACAATTATTTTTTCTTGAATTTGAAAAATAATTTAAACAGAAAGTGATATTAATTTATGATCTAAAATCAAATAAAAAAAATTAATTTACCAAATAAAAGATCAACTATACATATCCCTCATTCATCTGGAAAACACATGATACGGTGCAAAATATAATTTAAATAACATACGGTTCGTTGTAATTAAAAAATTTGTGTTTATCGTACACAGAGTTGAATAGAAACAGCTGAGAGAGATACTTTAAGAATTAAGGTTCAAAGCAAAAAAGAGTACTAATAACAAAGGATAAAAATAGCATTGTTAGATTTCGTTGATGTTAGTCTAAGTTGAGTTGTTAACATATTAGATTTGCTGTCAACTTTCACATAAGTAGATTATCAATAATTAACCCATCAAGGCAAATGACACTGATGATGGCTTTGTAGCGAAAGCTGAAAATACGTATTTTGTCTTGCTGGCCTTATCGAATTCTTTCAAATTTTTTATTCTTTGTAATTTACTTGTGAAAATTGTATCATCTTTCTTTAATTTGAAAAATAATTTAAACAGAAAGTGATATGATCTAAAATCAAACTAAAAAACATTCATTTACAATTATTTTTTATTTAAATTGATGTATGTGTTTTTCTAAAATCAACAAATTTTATTAAAATGCACATTATTACCGTCGACACAAATATTTCAAAGAGCAATTGAGTGCTGATTTCAAATCTGCAACCAGTTTGTTCAAATTGGCTCTAGATTTTGCACAATTTGCAATTTAAATTTTTTCAATTTTTCAGCCGATTTATTCAATAAAAAATGTATAATGTAGTAACTATAGCTTGGGAAAGAAAACGCTTTACACAGTTTAAGCTTAATTCCGTGGCCTATTTTTCAAACTTAAGTGTGTATCAATATATCAATAACATTTCTAAATATAGTCGCTCAAAGTCAAAATTTCAAAATTTTTTAAGGTTTAAAATAAAATTAAATATAATAGGAAGTCAAAGTTTAAATTCCAAAGCCAATTTGGAAAGAAAAAGGTCCATAATTTAAATATATGTCATATTGCATTAACAAATTATGTGCACTTTTAGAGGCTTTTGACTTAAAACGAACAAAAAATATTTTACTGCACTAAAAATCTACTGTAATATTACAGAATTTTTTTTCTAAAAACATCAGATTTCATTCACTATTGATTTTTTTGCGAAACTATTGCGATTTGAAAAGTTTACATAAAAAAGTTTATAAGAATCAAATCCGTTTTGATGTTTTCTAATGTGACATACACACTGGCAATTTTTTCCAAAATACCAAAAATTGCAGAAGAACATTGCGTAGTGAATGGCCAGCTTTAGTAATTACTTCAATTTGATTAGATAATTTATGTAAACAAAAACAATTTAATTAGTAATTAATTTTAATTTTTAATAAAAATTAAGAAAATTAAAAGGTGATTCAATGTATCAAATTTACTGCTTGCGGTGAAGAAATTTTATGCAAACAGATCTGCAACAGCTGCAGTCTTTCCCTCGTCAAAAAAAAAAAAAAAAATCACCTTTAAACTAATCTTTCATATTCAAAAAGGTTTTCCACATCAATATTATCTTATCCAAAATTAATAAATATTGTATTCCGGCCATAAATAATACGTTTTTTAATATATTTTGTTAGATTTTGGTTAGATTATAAACATTTGCGAAAAGCTGACACGGAGGAGATAAGAAGATAAAACAAAAAATCTAAAGTAGAATGTTTGTATGTGTCTGTTTGATCACTTCTGAAAGAAAAAACAATAACAGAAAGCTGAATAGGAAAAGACCCTATGAATTAGCTGCACTATATGTAAGGCCGTACGTGAGTTATTTAGATGGCTAAGCTGCCGAACTCTAGTATAGTTACGTTTGTAATATAGGAGTGCGTGGGTTCGATTCCTACAGTCGACGGGTTGTTGAAAAAAAATTATCATATAGAGACAATCTGACAATAAAATATAAACAATAATACAATTTAATGGAAAATCACTGATGAAGCCTGTCCATAGAAAAAGGCAGAAACTGGATCTGGTCTGATTTACAAATTTAATGTGTTTATAACTTTTGAAAAAAATTTTGTTTTTCATCTTAACCTCAAACCTACTAAATTATAAATATTTTTTGTTTACAAAAATAATGAAACAACTGCCCAGCAAAACCTTGGTAAGGGTATTATTATGCATATTACCTGGTAATATATTAAACCGCTTACCCTCGCATTAACTTGGACCCTTACACCTTACCCTTGCATTACTTGTAATAGCAAATTCATACGTTTGGATGTCTTGTTGGTATAAATAATTCCTTTTTCTAGAAAATTTTAGAAATTCTATTTAATACTCAATATAAAACAATTTGAAATATTAAAAACATATTATTTTAAGGTTATTTGTAACCTAGAGGTAATAGGTAAGCGTAACATGTAAGTTCAGAATAACATATTACTAGGTAAGGAGTTACGTGGATGGACATGCCCTTGTTAAAATAATAGCTTTGGTAATAGAAAAGTAAGAGGTTACCTACCTTTATTTCTTCTTATCAAAGTCATTACCGGGTAATAGAAGTTTTTGCTGGGTGCTAATGATATAATAAGTTTGTTTGACGTAATTTTGGGTAAATTCTGGTAAAATGAGAGTAAACAAATAATTATCTCATAATACAGGGAATGCACAAAACCACATTTTAAGCCCAAAAATTAACGTCAAAGTTTTTTATATAAACAAAAGCTATTTTTAAACATAAAATATCGAAGGGAGTTTTGTTAATGTTTTAATTATTTTTAAAAATTTAAAACAGCTGATTTACTCTCAGATAAAAAAGTTTGTAAAAAAATTTGTAAACAGTTTTCAATCGCACTATACTCTTTTTATACTGATTATTAGTACAATTTTTATTTTTAGTAATAATTTTTGCTATTCTCTTATTACAAATTACGGATTTTTTTACTAATTTTCGCTGCTGATTTCAGGAAAACATTTTACTAATTTTTCAAAACCGAGTGCTAAATTTAGCAGAAAAATATACTAATTTAAAAATATTTTTTTTTGATTTTTTACAATTCTTGTTTAGTTTATATTTGTTACTATTGATATATTCTTAGTTTAGAAATAACACCCAGAAAATTTTATTGCATCTCCAATGCATAAAACGGCAATAACTGGTGAACCGTTTGCAATTTTGACTCCAAATTTCAAGTACGATGAATTTTTTTTTTAGATTTTACAGTTTTTTTTATTTTTTAGTACAATTTTTTGCTAATTTCAGCAGATTGATTTTAAATTACAGTTTACAGCAATTTACTGAAATTTAGTAGCTGCAACTAATTATTTATACTAATTTCATTGTACTAAAATTATGATATTTAGTAAGTTTCTTAACGGATTTTAGCAAATCGATTTTTAATTGCATTTTACATAAATTTTACTAAAATTTAGTAGCGGCTACTAATTTTTGCTACTAATTTTATTGTACTACAGATCAGCAAACATGTGTTGCTAAAATTAGCAAAAAATACCGCTGGCCTCAAAACAGTTAAATTTCCCGTAATAACAGCAAAATTTTCAGTAACCATTACAGACTTTTTTGGTTGAGTGTATAAACAACTAGTTATTTGACAGTTTTACCATTTTACCCGAACAAAAAGTACGGGTAACTTCTGGTAAAAATGGAAACAAATTATTCTCTCATTAACGCTCCCATTTACCCAATTTGAAACAATAGAAACGCTTTTCGGTAAGATTGGGTTCCGCGGTAACGTACGTGGAACAAACCTAATGATTATGTGAACAGTTTTGATAAATTTTAAAATTTTTCTGCTAAATCGGTTACAAAACTTGATTGTAAATAGGGTGTAAGCGTACAATTAAAATCAGCAAGTCAGCGTTAGGCGTGTGACAAATTAAGCAAAAATAACATTTGAAAAAACAAAAATTATGTACATTGTCGTACACTGATAGAATATTGTGCAAAGTATCAATGAATTTGTTCATTAATATAATGATTTTTTTTAGTGAAAAGTCTACAAAGAACGGTTTCATTGAATCATTGAAACATTAAACTAATAAAAATTTTATAGAATATGAAAGTTTCATGTTTTTAATGAAAGAAATTCATTACTTGAATAAAATATTTTCATCAAAATATTTCATTTAGTATACACTAATAGAAAAAAGTCTGTAAAAAATTAGTTAAAACTACTAAAAATTAGTTTAAAAAAACTGCTAAAATTAGCAGATTATTTTTGCTATATATTAGTAATATAGGAACAGCAAAACTAAAACTGTTAATAATACATAATTTTAGTTATATTTGAGTTAAATTTTTGTTAATGGAAAATAGCAAATTAACATGTTAAAATCAGCAAAAAACTTTGCTAAATAATTTGTAGCCTAAAAAATCACTAAAAAATTTAAATTTTCGAAGTTTTTTTCTGGATTTTTTTTAATGCAAATAAAAATCGAGCCTTTTGAAAACAGCAGTTTACAATTTTTTAGCAAATATTTCTGCTGATTTTAGCAGGATAGACTGCTATTTGCATTCAACTAAATTTAGCTTAAATATAGCAAAAGTTTTGTAGATAAAACAGTTTATTTTTGCTATTTTTAGTCCACTAATATTTAGCAAAATTTTCTGCAGATTTTAAAGTACAATTTGTTATTTTCAATTAACCAAAAGTTAACTTAAATATAACTAAAATTCTGTAAATTTAACAATTTTAATTTTGCTGTTCTTATTTTACTAGTATTTAGCAAAAAAGTCTGCTAGTTTCATAGATTTTATAAAAAAAAATCATTAAAACCATGAAAAAATTTTAATATACATACATTACAATGGTTTTGCATTCGTTTGAGTTTTTTATTTGTTTTTTTTTTTTAATTATGAAATATCTAATGTTAAAGTTGGGCATGCCGACTACACCAGTCTGGCTGAAAGTCAATTAATGTTTGGATCCGAAATTTGAACGGGTTGAAATGGACTTGTGTCAAAATTTGTATATAATGTGAGAGAAAGTTAGAAAAATGGCAAGAAATTTTGGTAAGTCCAAATATGGACCGATTCTATCTAGAATCAATAGGTTTTGTGTTTGGGCCCATGTGAGTTAGCGTACCAAATTTTATTAAAATAACTTCATATTTGTGAATTGTAGCATACGAACTTTACCATTTTTGGCGGAATTTTATACGGGCACTAGGTTTAAACATGGACCGATTCTAAACAAAAGCATGGGAATGCGTGTACCAAATGTAATTAAAATATCTTTGTATTTGCGACCTGTAGCGTGCGAACAATCCAATTTTGCGGGACTTTTATATAGGCACTAGGTTTAAACGAGGACCGATTTTGACCAAAATCAACAGACTTCGTATAAGTCGGTGTACCAATGTACCAAAATATCTTAAAATTTGCGACCTGTAGCGTCGCACAAGAATATCTGGAGAGACAGGCGGACATCGTTAAATCGAATCAAAAACTGATTCTGAGTCGATCGATATCGTTGGGTCTAGGTCCAATATTTTTTGTGTCACAAATATCAGCTAAAATTTATTATACCCTGTCCACGTAGTGGTGTAGGGTGTAACAAAAACAGGTAAAAAGGTTGTTAATTGTAATGAAATTGATTCATTAATACCATGAACGAAAATTCCATTAGTGTACGACTTTCTTTGAGTTTGCAAAAGGGTGCTAAAAAAAGGAAGTGCTTTGAATATGCCCCCGATTGACCGGTCATGGGATAGGTCCCTTAATGGCAGTTGACTTGTTTTTTGCGTTGGCCATAATTAAATTAAAAAATCAATTAAAAATTAAAAAATTACCTCAAAAACTCTGATAATATAAATAAAAATTTTAAAAATTCCCCTTAAGTTAAAAAGAAAAGTTAAATGAAATACCAATTGTTAAAACTAAAACAGCTTTAACATTAAAAAACGTTGAAAATACAAAACTTAAAATTTCTTAGCAAAATATTATAGAAATTTAAAATAAGAGCTAAAATAAGCAAATCGTGAAAAAATAAAGTTAAAAATAAATAAAAGAGTAAAATAAATAAAAAATATTTTTAAAAATATGCCGCGAATTTTGTTTTTTATTTCGGTATCGGTCAAGTTTTTTTAAAAGCAACAGTGAAAATAACGGATCAGAAAATACTTAGAATATTCATTTATTTTCCTTTGTTCATATTTGTACCAATTTAGTAATATGCCTTCGGTTGACCGGTCACGGGATAGGTCCTTGGAGGGCAATTGACTCATCATTCCCCGTAGGGAACTTCATGTTGTAACTGACAAATTTTTTTTTGGTGTATGATTTAAAGTACTATTTTATCTTTTCAGGTAAGAACTTCTCATAAAATTTGTAAAGATGCTCGAGTATCTGCTTTAAGTTTTTCTGAAACCGCTGAAAAAGTATTCGAATATGGACCAAAACCGCTTAGATCCTGGTCTAATTTTGCCAAGTAAGTTTGCAACAAACACCCACTTAAATTAAGGTTACTTGGATTAATATGAATTTATCTCTCAATTTTTCAGACAATTTGTGGATGGCTCCTTGATGGCCACATATTACGCTGCTGCCTGTGTCTACATCGTATTCATTGCTACCTCATTCCATGATGTCATTAACTATGATTTCCACTTGAAATGGGATGTACGCATTTATATTGCCATGACATTGATACCCTGTCTGTTCATTGGTCAAATACGTAATTTAAAATGGCTGGTACCATTTTCTGCCTTGGCCAATGTTTTCATTGTTGTAACCTTCGGCATTACCCTCTATTATATGTTTAATCAACCATTGGTTTTAAGTGATAAACCTTTGATTGCCAAAGTCTCACAGATTCCATTATTCTTTGCTACTGTTATTTTTGCCATGGAAGGTATTGGTGTAGTTATGCCTGTAGAGAATTCAATGAAGAAACCTGAACAATTCTTGGGCTGTCCTGGTGTTTTAAATACGGCTATGATAACTGTGGTGTCATTGTATGCTATTATTGGAGTCTTTGGTTATATACGTTTTGGCGATGGGGTTAGAGGCAGTATTACATTGAATTTACCAGATGGTGCACCGTAAGTAATAAATTTATTATACCCTATACCACTATGTGGTCATTATACCCTACATCACACATTATGTGTGATGTTTGTAACAACCAAAAATATCGGACATAGACTCAGCTTATAGTATATCGTCATACTCAGAATCACTTCCTGAGTCGATATGTTGATGTCCTCCTGAATCACCAGATACAGGTCGAAATTATAAATTTATTTGATGAAATTTAGTTCAATGATTCCTATGGGTCCACACTCTCAGAACAATTCCGTTGTGGTAACGGAATTTTTTGCCAACCGAATTGATTCGGTTGCTGCAACCTCGTAATTCGGTTGCAGCAACCGAACTCAGTTGTGGCAACCGAATTCGATTTCAATTCGGTTGCGACAACCGAATTATCGGTTGCCACAACTGAATTCGGTTGGGGCAACCGAATTACGAGGTTGCAGCAACCGAGCCAATTCGGTTTGAAAAAATTCGGTTGTCACAACGGAATTGTGAAAAAAAAATATTTGAGTTATAAACCGAGTCCCCCCAGAAAAAATATTTATTTGGTTGTAAAACTACGTCTTCCAATAATCGGATATCGGGAAGACATTCGGCCGTAAAATTTAAAAACCGGATTACAAGGGAAAAATATGAGTTTTTGTTAGTGTATCTTATATGAAATCAGAACTTTAAAATTAAAAATTATATTTTTGAGATACATTAAAAACATATCGGCGCATTAGAAAAACTTTCAAATTCTGAGGACTTTTACCTACATAAACTGTTTTTGCTACCCGATAAAAAAAAATTGATATGAGGCTTTATATGTCATATGTAATTTAACATATGTCTTTATACAATTTTATTCGAGAAATGGGCCCATATAATTTCATAAGTTTGCATCAATTCAGTTATAATTTGATAATATCAGATATAAATGTATCCGAATAATGGCGCGATATAATTTGACCAGACTTTATATAGTGGTATAAAATTATAGCTGAAATGGTACAAACATATAGAAAATCAGATATTGTTATATCCAGTTTATTCACTATAAATTTCATTGAAATCCTAAATGTTAACAGAAATAATTACCTGAGAGTTTGTCAGACCTAAAACTTCATGAAAGCTATTAAACTTTTTTGGATTTTGACAAAAGGACATTTTACAGAAAAGCACAAACGCCTTTAGTATTGCTTTAAACTGTTTGTATAAATTTTCTAACAATTTCTTTCCATGGCAATGTAATATAAAATTATATCCAAAGGCGACTGACAAGAGTTCTAGTGTGACTCTAAATGGGGTATATATAATTCTATCCAAAACGAAATCGTGTTTTTTTGAAAAATGATTTCATATAAAAACATATATTATTTTGGATTATGTACTAAATAGTTATATATAACGTCATATAAAATTGGATTATCTGTATCTAATTGTAAATGCAATATACAATTATGTACTAATCGATATGTAACAAGATGCAACTAAATACGACATCATATTAAAATTTTTTGAGAAAGAAAAAATTATATATGGATACATATAATTATGTCCGGTTATATACACTGGGGTACAAAAACATATATGGGTATATAAAATTATACATTATTATATAAAAACGTTTTTGCTCGGGTAATATTAGTAGACTAAAATTAGAAAAAACAAATTGTTATGTCTACAAAATTTTTGTTATACAATCATAAAAAAAACCGTGCAGGTGGTTTAAAATTCTGCTAAGATAACTGTAAATATTACACTCATAGAAATAAAACTGTTGTGAAAATAGCAGAAAAGGCTACTAAAAATTTGTTAAAATTGCCTTGCTGAAATTAGCAGATTTTTTTTTTTTTTTGCTAAATATTAGTGAGATAAGAACTTTTAGTTAATTGAAAATTACAAATTATACTGTAAAATCTGCAGAAAATTTTGCTAAATATTAGTAGACTAAAAATAGCAAAGAAAACTTTTAAATCTACAAAATTTTTGTTATTTTTAAGCTTAATTTAGTTGAATGCAAATAGCAGTATATTCTGCTTAAATCAACGAAAATATTTGCTAAAAAAAGTTATAAACTGCTGTTTTCAAAAGGCTCGATTTTTGTTAACATTAAAAAAATAGAAAAAAAACTTCAAAATTTTAAATTTTTTCGCGATTCTTTTATTTTATTTTATTTTTTAGCAAAATTTAAACTGAAATATAACTAAAATTCAGTATATTTAGAAGTTTTATTTTTGCTGTTGCCAATTTCAGCAGAAATTTGAGCTAAATAAAGCAGACATTTTAGCTGATGTAACTAAAAACTTCTGTTAAAGTATCGCTTAAAATCTGGATTTTTAGACTCTCCGGATCTGACCCGAGACAGGCCCATATTTAGTATTGGTGGTTTATAATGATTAACTTGTAGGTAAAGAATAAAGAGCTTCTGTCCACTTTGTTCTATCGCTCTTAATTTCCGAGATATAGGCCATTTTGTGATTACACAGTAAAAAATATGAAAATTTAGCGCCGATATTGATAGCAGAGACAAAAAAATTAATTTATTTGAAAATAATCATGGTGCAAAGTTAGTTCAAATACGGATGAAATTAATTGTTATGCTAAAATAAAAATTAGTTCACTAAAATTCTGTAAATTTAACAGTTTTAATTTTGCTGTTCTTATTTTACTAATATTTAGCAAAAAAATTTGCTAATTTTTAACTAATTTTTAATAACTTTTCTGCTATTTTTACGGATTTATTTCTATGAGTGAACTAATTATTCAGCAAAATTTTTTAATTATTTTAGCAGGTTAAGGGAGAGTAAATTATTTTCCATATAAATTTGACATTTATAACTAGTCAAGCACTAAACTCAGTTTATTTTAGGATAAGTTCTGTTAGCAGGTCTGAGATATAATTTTATATTAACCAAAATTTAACTCAACTAAATAAAAAAATAATATAAATAATAATAAATAATATAAGTAATATAAATAATAATAATAATAATATAAATATAAATAAATAAAATGTTGTATATTATTTATTTTTGCTGTTTTTTCTGCAAGATAATTTTTAAAAAAATTTTTAATACACTCTGGGAATTATGTAGGCCAAAATTACTAAAAATTACTATTTTAACTATTAAAAAAACAACTAAAATGTGGTAAAAACAACTGCCAAAATGGTCAAAATGACAAACATAAAATAATTACTTGTATTGTAAAATCAAATGCAAATGTATTGTAGTAAATATTTGAGTATATTTTATATAAAAAGGCTAAAAAAGTGTAAGAATTGTATTTTTTTAAGTTTTTTGTTATAAAAATCACAAAATACCCATTGATAAATCATACCCGAGTAAAAAAAATTATATAGGAAATTATATAAATTAATATGGACTAATATGATTATATATAGTCAAATGTGGCACTATATCTTTGTGGATATAATTCTGTATAGCTTTGAGTTTTTCAAAAATTTCTTATATGATGTCATATATAGATCAGTATAAATATACATGTCCCCATATATATTAATATATACCATATTTAGTTACATATGCTATAACAATTTTAATACAAATTAATTTTAATTTTTAATAATGTAATTAAAAATGGCGCAATGAAAAAAAAAAATTCTATGTTTTTCTGAGATATATTTACGTATGTATGTACAATGTATGATTTCTAGTATCCGACCGAACAGTTCGGCCAAAAAGTGAAAATTCGTCGATTTTCTGTTATTTGAAAGCATTAGGGAGAAACTTTCATACTGCTAAAATATTTGTTGAGCCGATCTAATTCGATTTTGAGTATCAGATTTAAAGAAAACACGGTAGTTTAGCCGTAAAGTTAACTGTTCGGCCGCCGAACTTTTTTCAATTTGGCCAAACTTTCGGCGGCCGAACAGTGAATTTGTTGCCTAACCTCAGACTTTTCCTTAAATTTTACACTCAAAATGCACTCTAATCGGCCCAACAAACATTTTTCCATAAGCAAAATTTATCCCTAATGCTTCAACATACCAAATAACAACCAAATACATTTTCAGGCCGAACTGTTCGGTCGGACATTAATGATTTCAAAATATAAAAGCGTACTCATTATAACTCCTAAATTCTATGTAAACCTTGTATAAATACAAGCCATATTTTTTATGTATGGAATTTGACATTAAACTCATAAACACAGTTTACGGGTAGAATACAAGTTTATATAAGAAGGCTTAAAATGCTTGGTTAAAATTATGTACAACTACTTCTAAATACTTATGTGTAAATTCATAAATGCTTTATAAAGTTATAGGAGGCTTATGAAACAAATTTTGTATGGAAATTTGTTTTGTAAACCTCCTAAATTTTATAAAACATTTATGAATTTACACATTAAAGTTTTATTTAAATTTTGAATTCTTAGCTTAAGGGTGTTATTTTTTTAGTACTTTTAAATAGTTTTTGTTTTGAGCCTGAAATATAATGCGTTATATAATTATGTCTTTCTACATCAAATTAGATATGATTATATCGGGTCAAAATCCGGATAAGATTCTATATGATTTAATATATTTAGACCTTATCCGATATAATTTTATCCACCATTTTTCGGATCATAACATATCTTCAATTATATTAAATAAGATAACATTACATATGACATCATATTATTTTTTTTTACTCGGGTATACATCACATGTGGTCTCAAAATGACAAAAAAAAATTAATACGCAACGACCTTACAAATAAAGTCCGTTCAATCACAGCGTGAGCAATTTTTCAAAAAAATGTTCTATTAAGTAAAATTTCTGAGTCTTTGGCAGATTTTGTAATATTCTTTTAATTTATATTTTCCAGATTGGCTGATACTGCTAAAATCTTAATGGCTGTCGCTATTTTATTCACATATGGTTTACAATTCTACGTTCCTAACGATATATTGTGGGGAAAAATTAAACATAAATTTGATCCTAAAAATCATAATATATCACAAATTCTATTGAGAACTGGTATTATATTAATCAGTGGTGGTGTTGCAGCCGCTATACCCGATTTGGAACCATTCATTAGTTTAGTGGGTGCAGTATTCTTTTCACTGCTGGGTAAGTAATTTTAGTAAACAACAATAACCACAAAACTTTATTAATAACTTTCTTATTTTTTACATTTTTTTTTAGGCATCTTTGTACCCAGTTTTGTAGAAACTGTATATTTGTGGCCCAATATGGGTTGGGGTAAATGGAAATTATGGAAGAATATGTTATTATGTATTTTAGCCCTTTGTGCTTTAGTAGCTGGTGCTGCTGTCAGTATTGAAGAAATTATTAATTTATATAAATAATTTTAACACTCTCCCCCTCGCCCTCTCCTCTTTTAATATAATTTTTCTTTAATTTAGTTTAATTTTTTTTTTAATGATCTTCGAAAGTAAGCTGGTCTTGCCAGTAAGTTGGAATTGATTTTTTATTATTAGTTTATTTTAAGTATTTTTAAATTCTTTAGGAATTGTTAAAAATTCGTTTGAATTTCAAAACTTTGCTTCTTAAATATAAATACATATAGTATAGGTACCCTACGGGAAATTTTAACAAACTGTCACCGAACTGGCCCCTTTATATGAAATAGACTGGTCACTTTTACATGACGTTGTCATAGGAGGTGGAAATTGACCCCTTGTGACATGTCACAAGACAAATCCTAGGACAGGTTACTGAACTCTCATAAAAAACAAAGTTCAGGAACCTGTCATGGGATTTGTCTTGTGACATGTCAGAAGGGGTCAATTTCCACCTCCTATGACAACGCCATGTAAAAGTGACCAGTCTATTTCATATAAAGGGGCCAGTTCGGTGACAGTTTGTTAAAATTTCCCGTAGGGTACATATATATTTTAATTTGGCAACAAAAAATTATTTATTTTAAATTTATATATAAATCAATGCCTGTTAGTTGTTTTTAAAGTTATTTTTATTCAACAACTTTTTTAGACTGCATGTAAATTGATATTATTGTATAAGTTTTAAGGCCAGTTTTGTAGTAAGCACTTAGTACTAATTTTGTGTTAAAATTAAGTACGAAATTTTGTTTGATAAATTCTTAAGTAACATCTTTGTTAAAATTCGCACTTAGTACTTGACTATAATACTGGAGCTTTATTTTTAAGACTAATTTTAATTAAAATTATTTTAAAATTTATGCAATAAGACTTTTGTTATTATTGTGGCAATTCACTTACAATGCATAATAGAATTTATTAGTATCATATAATTGTAATTTAATATTAATAAGGAACTATTTTATATGTGTACAACTAACAAACAAAATAAATATTGACAAATACTGAAAAGTAGTTTTTTCGAATTTTAAAGAAGTTTCAATGCGACTTCAAAATCTGAAGTTAAGCACAGTAAGTTGTTTCGATTTCCCACAATTAGTCTCTCGGAAAAATTGTGTGCAATTTGTTTTCACGCCAATTTAATATACACCCGATGAAAAAGTACCGATATAGTTATATATAATTCTATATAGTCATAGATGTAATTCCATATCACTGCATATCTTATTTGATCCCAGAAATGGCATACAAAAACTTATCTCATGAGACCACATGGGATATGATCTAATTTGATCCGAAATTTGGGTTCATCAAATTTGATCAGGTTATATATACTTTGATATAATTGTAAAAAAAAACTCAAGATTATTATTATAAAAAAGTTAAAATGTTGGAATTTTTGATAAAAAAAAAATAAAAAAATACCGGTGAAATGCCGTTAACTACCAATAAAAATAACGGTATCGGTAACGATAAAGGTACCTACACTCAAGTCTTTTCTATGCGGTAGAAGCGTTCCAAAAAAAAAAAAACGCTTAAAATAAATCCGCATAAAAAATAACTATTTCCATACAAAAATGGGATGTGCGTTCCTAATATTTCAAAAACCGCATAACTTTAAAATAAGGTGAAAAAAATCTATAGAATAAAAAATTTTAAAAAAATTATTAATTTATTTTTACTTTTAACACAAAACAACACTTTTATACATACAGTACATACCAAAAAAACCATAAAATCAATCAAAAATAATACCCCGGCTAAAAACCTACATATGTGACGCGCAAAATAGAAAGGGACCTAAGGATAGAAAGGGACCTAAGGTCAGGAGAGCATGGGATCGGTCTCATTCGATGCTCAGATGTTGTCCACAAAAAATTGATTTTTTACCCTTAGGTCCCTTTCAGCTTTTATTTCAAATATTTATACATTTAGGGTGGGTGCGAACTGGGTAAATAAAATCTAAAAATAGAAAAAGTTTTCAAAAAATTTTCAAAGTAATTTTAAACCCTTTCCGGGTGAAAATGATCATATATTGGCATATATCGTTGCATGTATGATCATATATGAATGATATATGAACATATCTGACATATATGGGAGCATATATGGGTAAATGCATCCAAAATAAAATTTCATATACCCAGGTGAAAATGTTCATATATGTTCATATATTGTCATATATGGTTTCATGTATAAGCATATATGGTTTAATGTATGATCATATATGAACATATATGTTATGTATGGAAGCATATATGGGTAAATACATTCAAATGTATGAATCCATATATGATAATATACTGCATTTATTGGTCCATATATTGGTTCATATATTCCATATATCTTCATATATGAACTCATATATTATTCCATATATGGGTAATGTTTTAAGTTTTTTTTGTCATGGGGGTAATTACGTGAGCGGATTCAAAAAATATTGAAATACAATACATTGATAATTTCTTAAATACAATTGGCAATTTCTAAAATACAATTGCCAGTTTTTGAAATACAATTGATTATTTGTAAAATACATTTGATAATTTCTGAAATGCAATTGCGAATTTCTGAAATACAATTAATAAATTTCTGAAATACAATTTTCAGTTTCTGAAATACAATTCATAATTTCTGATATACAATTAATAAATATGAAAATCAATTGATAATTTCTGAAAAGCAATTATAAAACTGGAAATAAATTGATTATTTCTGAAATATAATTGGTAAATCTGAAAAACAATTCATAACTTCTACAATACAATTGATGAAACTGAAATTCAATTGATTATTTCTGAAATACAATTGATAAATCTGAAAAACAATTGATAACTTCTGAAATATAATGATAAATTTTGAAATACAATTGAAAATGTTGCAGTAAGATAAAAACAGCAAAAATAAAACTGCTAAATTTATTTATTAAAAACCAAAAACGAAAAAGGAACTTTGAAAATTTTAAATTTTATGTGATGTTTTTTGTCTAATTTTATTTCTTAATCACTGATATTTAGCTCAATTATAACTCAAATTTTGTAAATATATTAAACACTTTTATTTTTGCTGTTCCTATCTTATTTATATTTAGCAAAAATACTCTGCTAATTCAGCAGTTTTTAATTTTGAACTAATTTTTAGTAGCTTTAACTAAAATTTTTACACACTTTTTTCTATTAGTGTATAAACAATCATTAAATAATCAAAAAACAGTCATAAAATAATTTCTAAACTTCAAGTAAAATGTTTATGTCCATTAAAAATTTCATAATTTCTCAATTTCATTCAAATGTACAAATTCATCAGTAAGAATTGTAATATTTACATTTAATTTAAATAAAAAAAAAGCAATATTTTTATTAAAAAATAAAAAAAAATTATATGAACATTCATATATCTCCATATATGGCCATATACCCTCAAATTTCGGATCCGAACCCATATATGTTGCCATATATGACCATATATGAACATTTTCACCTGGGTATAGAAATTTATGACACCATATATGATAATACCTTGCATATATTGCTCCATATATGCCATACATCTTCTTATATGAATTCATGTATTCTTACATACATATATGATAATATATGTCACGTACGTCCATATATTTGGAGTCATATACATTTTTATTTTTTATCCATATTCTATTGAATTAAAATCCGCATGAATTTTTAAGCGGAAATTGGTATGAATGCATAAATGAACGATATTTACATGGATTCTTGAATGAACTTGACAGTTTCCATTTGCAAAAGTTATCGCAATAAATACATTTTTTACTAAGTGTCTTTAGTACGATACTAACTAAAGTTTGCTGTTCGGTTTTAATTGAAAACGAAACCGCGGTTTTTCAAGCCTCAAAACCGAAAACCGACAAAAACAAGTCGGTTTTTCTTAAATACTTTAACCAATTAAAATAATTTAATAAATTGCGTCGATGTACAATTAAAATCAGAAAAGATTCATAAAAGAGCCCTAACACCTTCTGATGCAGCCTCCGAATAATGAGAATTATTGGAAAATTTATAATTTTCTGAGCCATTATGTGTCATTTATTATTAATTTTTCAATAATGAAAAAATTTTAATGCACTCATAAATACGAGTCTAATAAGTTTCATTTATAAATCCAAAATTTGAGCACTTTGAAGAGTTTATTTTTTTTTTTTTTTTTATTCCTTTAATAAATATTTAACATTTGAAATTATATGTAAAAAGAATATTAAATATAATACTTATGCTAGACATTTATAGCTCCTAGTCGGAGCATAGGGCGGAAACAAAATCAGTCCATCGTTGCCTATCTTGCGCCAATAGTTTGATCTGCTGCCATGTTCCCCTAGATCGATGTTCAGCATGAATAGATCTTATCCACGTTGTAAAAGGTCTTCCTGGACGCCTTGAGCCTTGAGGGTTCCATTCAAGGCCATTTTTGCAATATCGTTGTCAGGTTTGCGCAACGTATGGCCTATCCACCGCCACTTTCGGCGTTTTATTTCTATAATTATTGGCTCGGTGGTTGTCCTTCCCAATAAATCTTCGTTGGAAATAGTTTGAGGCCAAAATATTCTACAGATTCGTCTCAGGCATTTGTTGATGATCACCTGAAGTTTTCTGAAGAGTTTATTAATGAACTCATAAATACGAGTCTAATATGCTTCATTTATAACTCAAAAATTTGAGTCTTTTACGAGTCAAAATTTCTGAGTGCTCAGAAAAATGTCGGCTGGGATTTTATTGAATCTTGAATTTTAAAAAGGGCTTAGCTCCTATTTTACAAAACTTTGCATTTAATTGTAATTTAAATTTTCTCCATTAAATATTACTTTAAAGAATTTTTTATTTTTGTTATTACGGATAACATAAACTGAGGCTTATAATTTTAGAAAAAAAATTGCACCAAAAGGTCAAGTGGTTTAAGAGATATTAGAGTTTCACATATTCAGTTCAGATTTTAACCGTGTATTTAAGTTGCGGACAAAATAATAAAAAAATTTAATTCATATCGAAACTGCGTTATTGCATATATTTGAGTGAGAAATTCAATTGAATTTTAAGTAATAAGTATATTGTGTGTTTTAAACTATTTACTTTTTATACTTATTTAATTACTTTAACAGTTCTATTATTAGCACAAGAAACCTGAAAATTAACCGAAACCGCAGTTTTTATAATTTTGAAAAACCGAAACCGCGGTTTTCAGATTTTTCGGTTTTTAGCAAACTCTAGTTCAGCAGACATGTGTTGCTGAAATTAGCAAAAAATACCGCTGGGTTCAAAACAGTTAAATTTCCCGTAATAACAGCAAAATTTTACGGGAAATGTATGAACCAGAGCTTCGAAGAATTAATTCCCTAATTCCCTTTTTTTGAACTGAATTTATATTTTGGGAATGAATTCCCTGACCAAACTTAAGGAATTGAATGAATTCCTTTTTTTTCATTCGATTTATCTTAAAGGAATTCATTAATTTTTTTCTAATGCCTTCATAAAATTCATTCAACAAGGAATTCATTCAATTCTAGTTAATTCAACTTTTGGTCAAGGAATTCATTCAATTCTAGTTATTTCAACTTTTGGTCAAGGAATTCATTCAACTCTAGTTAATTCCACTTTTGGTCAAGGAATTCGTTCAATTCTAGTTAATTCAACTTTTGGTCAAGGAATTCATTCAACTGTGCACTTAATTCAACTTTTGATCAAGGAATTCATTCAATTCTAGTTAATTCAACTTTTGGTCAAGGAATTCATTCAATTCTAGTTAATTCAACTTTTGGTCAAGGAATTCATTCAATTGAATTAACTAGTGTTGAATGAATTATTTAGTGAATGAATTCTTTAAATTGAATTCTTAGTGTTTTGGTCAGGGAATTCATTCTATAAATTTGAATTCTTTGAATTCATTCACAGGAATTAATTCCTGCTTATGTGTTATTAATAAATTCATTCCTTGAATTAAAGAATTGAATTAAATTTTTGGGAATTCATTCCAAAAAGGAATTAATTCTTTAAATCTCTGGTATGAACCATATATGCTTCTCAATACCACTACAACTATATACATACATGAGATAGGGACAAGCTCTAAATTTTTTAATGATTGGGGTTACTATAGTACCTATACTATGGCTCAAACTGCCAAGATTGAATGGTGTTGAGCTTACACGATAGTGCCAGCTATTTGAGAACTATCCTTGATAAAAGGTTACTATGGAATCTGAACACTCAGGCTAAAGTGTCAAGGCAGCTACTGCCATTTAATGCTGTAAAAAAGCCATTGGTATGAACTGGGGTATCAACTCCCGAAATGTCAATTGGATTTTTAGTGCATTCATCAGACCCATACTGATGTATGGAATGTCTACTTGGTGGAGTGCGCTGGATAAGGGCACTTACCGGACTCTATTCGTACCACTCCGACGAAGTCTCAATTGGCTTCATTGCACTGGTTACCAATAGAACTTCTCGCGAGGCAAATGGCTGCAAACGTGGCTATAAGGCTGGCGGCTATTGGGGCATGGACATACAGGTCGTTTGGACATACCAGGATATTACGCCACCAGGGGACGCCTCGGTACGTGTTGACCCACAACCCTCGTTCGATTTTGAGTTCAAGACTCAAGGAATGGTCACTCGAGATTTATACGGATGGCTCCGTGAGGGATGGAAGAGTAGGATGTGGCATATATGTGAGTCGCTATTATTATCGACTTTCCTTTGAATTTCCTTTAGGCTGCCGGATCAGTGCAGCATTATACAGGCTGAGGTAGAGGCCATACAGCGGGCTATGTCTTGGATAAAGTGTCAAAAGATATCCTCGAAGGATATCGTTGTTTTCACCGATAGCCAAGCGGCCTGTCGGGTGCTGACGTTGGCAGGATAAGTCTGTTCACCAGTGGGTCTAACTGGTTTGGTTCGGACCTTGATGTAGTCGCCTAACGGCTTTACAAGTATCACAACGGGAACACGATTTGGCAGGACTCACGTGAGCGTGCCTATATGGCGGCTGCCTTTGGAACCTAACCTAAAGTAGAACTTCACAAATATTAAAGCGCAACTTTCTCTTCCTTCTTTTATAGTTTATTGGTCATTGGTTGTAGAACATGCTAGAAGCTTCCAGTGTCTATGATTATAACACTTAACTATAGCCTTTAACCTTATAGCATATGCTGAGGTGTATACTTAAATGTAGTGCTACGTTGCCAGATTGAAGTGTGTAGTAAATCCCGTTTCTCGGGATATTTTCTTCCAGAAAATTCCAGAATTTTATACTAATCTAACTTCGTACCAGTATTATGCTCATTTAAAAAGAAACCTTTTGATGTAGTCATATGACGACGCTAGGATAATATATACAGGTTAAGTAGTAAATTAGCATTTATATTAAATTTGACTATTTTCTATGGGTCAAACATCAAAAAGCATACTATATTAGAGCAATTAACTGTGAATTCCTTCAATGATTTCTAAATATAGAAAAAATATGAAATATAAGATTTATATGAAACCTAATCCTTAAAAAACAAATACTTAAAATTTGAAATTTTAATATTTTGATTAATTTATAGCTAAAATAAAAAGAAAAAACACATTATAATTTCTTTAAATTAAATTATGTTTATTTATATTTAAACTTAGGAGTCACAAATGTGGTTAAACTTATTTGAAAAATATGAGTTTTCTCAATGGAATTTTTAAAACCCTTTCGTCACGTTCATTAAATATTGGTTTCAAATCTACGAAATATATATTTTTTTCCATTGATTACAATGTTTTTAAAAATGTATGTTTGTTATTATGCTTTTGTTGTTGTATTAAGGAAATGTTGTTCATCTTCTTATTGATTTCTTTCTTTCTTTTGTAATGTAGTTAAAAACTTATTGAAATTACACGTTAATCTCATTTATATACTATAATTGTTAACTTAAATAAAAAAAAATATTTATGAATTTATGTCGAGTCTTTATAACTGTTTTTACTTTTTCTTTTTCTTGGCATTTTTCTCATTTGGAATTACTTCAGATTTACGCTTTTGATTAGTTTTAGCCTGGGGTGTTGTTGCTGGTGTATTTGAATTTTTAGCTGCCTTTTTCTTTTTCTCTTGACGTTCTTTTTCTTCCAACTCGAGATTTTCCCTTTCGATAAGAGTGATTAAAGTATTGCAACGTCTTTGCAATTCCAAGGCGGTACGAGATTTTATAAACCAATCAAAACGGAATTGAGGGGAAGCTCTAAAAATTAAACAATAAAAAATGGGTTAATTAGTTGAACCAAACAGAATTTGTTTGAAGTACCAATTTAGTACAAAAAGTTCGTTTATATTAAAAAATTACCTTCTTATTAAAAACCAATTTCTAATCTACATATATAAATATTTCTTATAATAAATTTTTCTTTTTTTTTTTTGTACCTACCTTATAGCTGCTCTTAATTCTTCATAAACATTCTCCTTATCGAATCCTAATTTATGCAACATGCAAACCAAAAATCTATCCTCGATTTCGGTATAATTTTTACCCTTATTATTGCCATACTGTAAACGCAATTGATGGAATGGTGCTCGATAGCGACACATCTAAAATTAGCAATACAAATTTTAAATAATAAACAAAACACTCTTTAATTAAACTTCCAAATTACCTTTTGATCCAAAGCTTTCTTAATGGATAAACGCCTTTGTATTTTTGCTTCACCTTTTTCAATTTGTCCCATTATACGCTCAATATCTTGCAACTCATGACATCTTTCCCAAAATACTGCATTGTATTCAATAACTTCTTCGGGAGTTTTACCCTCAACATCTTTAGCAATACTCTCAATGTCGTCACGACCATATTTTTCATTAGCTTTGACAAACTGATTAAAATCACGTTTAGTCCAATTGGTAAAACCCTGGGTAAGTAAAGATTCCTTTTCAGCTAGCTCTTCTTCGGTTAACAGTTCGGCCTCGTCAATTTTACGTTGTTCTTCACGTTGTACTTTAGTAGCTTCAGAACCCAATTCGGGATTTTTGGGAACTTTATAGCCCACCGTTTTACGGAAATAGTAAATTTCTTGATCGAGTATCTCAAATAATCGTGGAGGGAAGAATTGGAAATCTTGTACAATAGGTTGTTTAGGAGGACGTGGTGCCTTTGGAGCCTTGGGTTCTGACTGACGCAAAGCCTCCCGGAAGTATGCATCTACAGCATAATTAGCTTTACGTTCTCTTTTAGGCGGTTCAATCCAATTACCAAGAGTATTAATTTTTTGTTTTTCACGATAATCTTCACCTTCAAATTGATATACCGAAGAAGGAGCTCCTTCGGCATTTGGAGTATCCATAGTAAAAGTGCGTAAAGAACTTTCTCCCAAAGAATCTAACTTAGCCTTTTCTTCTGCAGTTTTAGCTTCTCCCCTTTCTAAAATTGTATCAATATCTTCATCGGTTAGCTCAGAATCTTTAGAAGCAAATACATGATTGGCACCGAAACGTATAATATTTAACATTTCATCTTTGTTTAGGTTAGCTCCTTGAGCTGCCAAACGACCTTGTTGTATAACCAATTTATCCAATCTTAATTTAACTTCTGCTCTTTCGACAATTTTCTCTTCAACGGTATTTTCGGTTATAAAACGAAATACACGTACTTGTTTCATTTGGCCGATACGATGAGCACGATCCATAGCTTGCAAATCCATTTGAGGGTTCCAATCGGAATCGTAAATAATAACCACATCAGCTGTAGCTAAATTAATACCCAAACCACCAGCTCTGGTCGACAACATGAATATGAATTTTGAACTATTTTCCATATTGTATTCGAGAATCTGACGATTACGATCTTCGTGTGGAGTTTGACCATCTAAACGACAATATTGATAAGAACGCCACAAACAATAATCTTCTAGAATATCCAACATTCTGGTCATTTGTGAGAAAATCAATACTCTTGAGCCCTGGGCCTGTAGCTTGGGTAATAGTTTATCCAAAATAACCATTTTGCCAGAGTTAAATACCAAGTGAGTATCGGTGGTATAGGGTGGACCAGGTTCGGCACCATCAAACAAATAGGGATGATTGGTGCATTTACGCAATTGCATGAGAATATTTTGTAAACGCATTTTCTCTACTCTACCGGCGCCATTAACAATATCAATATCTTTCATTAACACCTTGGTATACCATTCACGTTGCATTTTCGATAATCCCACAAATATCTTAACCTCCTTCTTAGGTTTCAACCGTTTCTCCACTTCGGCCTTAAGACGACGCAATAAAAATGGTTTCAGCACAGCATGCAATCGCTGTATAAGAGTATCATCGCCCAAACAAGTATTAGTATTGAACCATTCATCAAAATCTTCGGAAGAATTAAATACATCGGGCAATAAGAAATTCAGTAGAGCCCACAATTCATGCAGATTATTTTGCAATGGTGTACCAGTGATTAACAAACGATTGGAAGTTTTAAATTCACGTAGAATTTCTGATAATTTTGATTTTTCGTTTTTAATACGATGTGCCTCATCGATGACCATATAACGCCAATTGAATTTTTTAAATACTGATTTTTCGCGTATACACATTTCATAGGAGGTCACACAAACATCCCAATCACCGGGTAAGAGTATCTCACGTATGAATGTATTACGCGCTTCTACATCGCCAATCAGACAAACAGCCCTTAAGGATGGACACCATTTTTTGAATTCATTAATCCAATTCTGAAGTGTTGATTTGGGTACAATAACAAGATGAGGACCAGCAGAATTTCTAGAAAAGTATAATTGCAAACATATTTATTTTTAGTACAGGTGTTTGGTGGAATTCAAATATTAAAAACATACAACATAAAACACTTAAAAAAATTAATTGTTTTCAGTACACATAATTTTTGCTAGTTATAGTATATTTTTAGTACACTTAAATTATTTCGGTTTGGTTTAGTAGCAAGATAATTTATGTTTTCAGTACTCTTTTCAAATAAAGATTTGATTTTTATTACAATTTAAAAGAAAATCAGTAAACTTTTAGGAATATTTAGTTTTTTATTATAATTTCATACTTTTTTTTCACTTTTTACGGAAACTCTTTTTTTTAATATTTTTTATGAAAAAACACTTTTTTTACACTCATTTCAAATTTATTTAAAGGGATCCGTAATAAATACAAATTTTACTACACTTTCAAACAATTAATGCAAACTTTTTTTAAAATTTTTAGCGATGTGTTGTACGAATAATAAAGGGTTTAATGCAATAGTTGACATAAAAATCATGTTTTTTTTTAATTATATCAAATACTTATAATTAAGGCAACATAAAATCAGCAAAGTCAACTTTTTTCTTTGTAAATAACAGACAAGTGAGGATTCAATATAAGTTCGATTCGTTAAAAAGTTACCAATTTGAGCCATATTTATTAGATCTATTTTTTTCCTATGTTTGATCATAATTGCTGTTTTTGTATTTTTTTTATCAAAGCAGCTTATTTTAGCTAATTTTGATAATAATTGCTGATTTTTAAGTAAATTTTTTTAGATTAAGTACTAAAAAAAATAAAAACAGATAATTTTTTAAATGATGCGAATTTTTTTTAGTCTATCGACTTTATCGTGGGCATTGTTAAATGTACAAAAAAAAAAATGCATTATAAGGGTATCGGTTTTTTAAGGATAACGGTATTTCAGTTATTTCGGTAACGGTATTTTAAGGATAACGGTATTTCGGTTATTTTGGTAACAATATTTTCGCGGTAACGGTAGTCAGTTGAAAGAGGTTTGAGTCGATAACGGTATTTTAGCAGGTATTGCCTGCCAACCCTGGCCAAAAGTTAAAAGGATTGTAAAGAATTATCCTGATCTATTTCTGGATGGGAGGTCATTCGTTTGCAATATAAGTTCCAAATCATTTCAGAAACGTTTGGTTCGAAGAAGCTCTTGGAATTAAAGACGAAGAAATCAGAACTTATGCCAAAATTTTTTGCAGGAACATCAATCAGCATCAGAAAAATGGATTGGAATTGTGCGAGGCTTTTGTGGCAGCTGATATTCCATTATCAGGAATGACAAAATTAAAACGTTTTAGGAACAACATCTGAGTTATTATTAAGAACAAAGCATGTTAAAAATATAAATAAGTCCACGCTAAACAATATTAAACAATCAATAGAAAATCAATAGACGAAACTAGAGATGAATCCAATAGGCTCGTCATTAATACAATTCTCGGAATTCTTAGCGTATATGAAGATATTTCATAAAACCTTTATTCTTGACAAGGTAAATAACTTAACCGTTCATTTGATGATACAATGACGGAATTTGATATAGATAAAACCAAAGTTTGCTATTGGTGACTAGATGGCTAAGGCTGCTAGAGGTATAAAGATCATTTACCCAAAAATTAAGCATTTAACGTGTATGGTACATGGTTCTTAGGGAAGTAGGAAGACCCTACGATTCGTCAGCTGTTAGAATTTGCCAATCTATTAAGAAAAATAATATGAAAAATAAAATAAAAAATATTCCTGGAAACATCGGAAACAAAGTAAATGAAAAGCTTTAAGCTATTCACGAAAAGAGTAAATGCTACAAAGACCTTAAGCAAATTGGACAATTTTAGACGGGAGTTCAAACAACAGAAATGAAAATTTGGAGTGTTTATCAAAAGAGATATTGATTTTTAAATACGCTCCTCTACATTCTGTTCATGTAGAACAAACAGTCTTTCTTTTTGTATATTTTTCGTTCGAATAGACAAAGTTTCTTATTCAAAAATTTCATCAACCAATTTTAATAAATAAATAAGAAAAACAATTTCAAACAACATATTTTTGAGTTATGTAATAACATATGAAGATTTGGAATGGCAAAAATAAAATTTAGAATTTTCAGCAATCCCTTTTTGTGTTTATATAAAAAGTAAAGAGATATCAGAGGTTTATTAAACAAATTTTGTATGAGACCTTTTTAAAAAGAAACATCTTTTGGCTTTAGTAAGTGTTTGTAAATACAGGGGGGTTACCGCGTAACTCGATTCGAAAAAAAAATTTTCGAATTCCTAAATTTTGTACCTTTCGTAAAATGAAAAGTTTTAGCAAAAATCTTACTTTTTGAATTTTTATGTGTAGTTCACAAGTTTTGGGATAAAAATAAATTAAAAAGTAAAATTTATTTATTTATTTATTTTTATTTATTTCATAATCGAACAATATTTGCAAGATTTACGAATCCGAAAATTTTTTTTTGAATCGAGTTACGTGGTTACCCCCCGGGCCTTTTAAAATAATCAGAAAATTAAAAAAAAAATTGTAATTAATTTTTGTTTTTTGGCAATTTTAAAAATCTTAATGTAAATTTTTTAGTTTTTGTGGTCAATTTTTTGAAGTTTTTAAAATTGATTTTTAGAGTTAAGAATCATGTTTTTCGAGCTACTTTTATGTTGCCCTACTTACACATATGGTCAAAAAAATGAGTACAGCCTGAAATATTTTTTAAAGGCTCGTAGCCGAAAATTTATTTAAATTAAAAGTAAAAACAAATACTATTTTTTATTTTTTGTGATAACATTAGAAATAAAATAAATACTAAAACAATTACAAAAAACAAAAATTAAATGCAGTCTTGTTCAAAAAGTAAGTAATTAATTAAAAAACATTGGACAAAATAATAAGTACATTTAGTTAAAATTAGCAAAACAGTAAAAAATTCAAAATTGAGTGATTTAGCTGAGTTTCGTTAAAGGCCGGTATATCCACCATTATTTTGAATTATTTTGTTGACTCTTTCTGGCATGCTGGCAATAAGCTTCCTGCAGGTCTCTACTGGTATTTCATACCAAATTTTTTGAACAAAATTCCATAACTGATCCTTATTTTTAAAAACCTCCTTTTCAATTCTTTGTTTTAATTCTCCCCAAAGATTTTCGATGGGGTTTAAGTCCGGAGATTGACTTGGCCAGTCAAGAAGGGCCACATGATTGTCTTAGAACCAATCCTTTACCAACTTAGAAGTATGCTTTGGATCGTTCCATCTAAGAGGCATACTTTCCTCAGCATAGGTCAACATCGAATTTTCCAAGATATCTTTGTAGGGGAATCAGGTCATAGTGTCGGTAATAATATCGGACCGACACCAGACCATAATATTGCCGCCCCGTACTTGACCGTCTTCTTTGTAAGGCAAACATGAAATTCCTTACCCTTAGGGGTCGAACATTCCGAGCACAGTCGTTTCCAAATAAATTAATTTTTGTTTCATCGCTCCACAAATTGTTTTGAAATTTTTTTTCACCGTCTGCTCCGGACCAATTGGAATGACTTCTTGCAAACGCTAACCTGGCCTTTAAATTTTTTTGTCAAAGCCGAGACGTTCGCGATGAAATTACATTTCCAACATCTGCTGAAATCGCTCTTGAAGACACAAATGGGTCCTTCTTAGCAAGAATTACAATACGGATATCTGTTGTTTTTGAAGTTTTTTTGGGTCTTTCGCGAGTTTCGACGGGATTTTTAGGCTTGAAAGAATTTTGTACAAAAAATAGCGAACGATTAATAGTTTCTGCTATAGAACGAAGACTTTGGCCACTTTTTCTTATCTTGAAACAATTTTTCTCTCCTCCGGAGAAAAATTACTTTTTCACCCATCGCTGATTTTTTTACTATATATTTCGTTATGAATATAGATAAACAACAGTAAAATAACTAGCCTTTCCAAAAAACTAGAGCGGACTGCTAAAATATTAAAGAATTCAGCAAGATATTTATTATTTTGATCAAATACTGAAATCACACCTGTACAAAACTAACACACAATGAAAACAACGGGGAAGCCACAGTTTTGTTGTTTCTTTTTTTAAACTAAATTTGTAGAAAGTATCGTCGATGTTTTAATAAGTTGTATTATAGGCAAATAGTTTTTTATTTATTTTTTTATTTATTACTTCATTTCCAATGACCTAGACTTTTGGCCATAATTGATCACAAACTTCTACTCAAAAACAGATTACAATATTCATATAAGTATAATATAACAAAGATAAAAAATATTAATTCAAAAACAAAATAAAATTTATAATAAAAAATTAATTATAAAGCAATTAACAAAAAACTATTGAAATTTTTAAATCCCAAATAACTTAAAAAAAAAAAAAAAAAAAAAAAAGAATTCAGTTAAGAATTTAACTGCTGATAGTTGGTTAAATAAAATACTATTCTATAATCTACTCCAAACATTTAGAAGTTTTCTTTTGAATGTAACAAGAGAGCAACAAAAATCTTGCTTCAAAGTATTCGGTAAACCGTTGTAAGCCCGAGCTACCCTAGCTTGAAATGATCTTTCCACAATAGGTGAAATTTAATTGTTTAACCCAAATCATTCAAGACCAACCGCATATTTTTTTGTATTTCTTGGGTGTAAAATTTCAAACAAAATCGAGAATTTTAACAGTAGAATTTCATACTAAAACATGTATGACCGATTTGTTTTGTATAATTTTGAGCTGTGCCCTAAGCCTTCTTTAGTTGTATATCTAGTATAATCGTAGGTTAGTCTCTTTACAATAAAATTTAAAGTACAAACCTGAATAGCTACATGATTTCTAGAAAAATTTCAATGTAACTTAAATATCTAAAGGCAGATCTTTTTTAAGCTCAATTTTAGATGAATTTACAGTACAATGTTTAGCTAAACCAGAATAACTAGTTTTTTTTTATTTTTCAGAGTTCAAGCCGGAGTCGTATGTTTTTGTCGATCAAAGTTAAGGCCTAATTGTGGTTTTTTTAGTAACACAATGGGCAGGTTTACCAGAGAAACCCGCTACCGCTACAATTGGACATGGTGTCCCCTGTTAACACTGACGAGGCTCTGACGACCGATTATGGGCGGATGCATTCGAATTTTCGAATTTATCCGAGCAAGGATTGTCACTCCGGCTTTAAATGAGAATTATTAACTACAAATTATATTTTTAAAGCCGTTACAACAACAACAACCGCTACAATTGATATGTAGCGCTTTATGATTACCTTAATCTGGTAAACGGTGCTACTTTTGTTTTTGTTTTAAAATAAAAATATTTGTAGATGTTTCATTGATTTTTTCGAAATTTTCTATTTTTTTATAATTGTATTTGTATATGTTTATTATTCTTTAAAAAAATATACAAAAAAAACAAACGACAGCTGATGTATCATTAACTGCGCACAAGTAGCGTAAAATATTTACGCTAATCAGCGCTACCACAACATGTTGACTTAGCGGTAGCTCATCAAATCGATAACCAGATTGTTGAGTAGCTGATTAGCAACAGTTGAGCGTCTGGGAAACGCACTCAGTTTCAAGCACTTTGTAATACTTTTTTAGGTAAATTTTCGAGTTAAAATTTCTATAGTTTAAGCAAAATATTTAAGTTCAATGTTTTTAGTTGTCTGCGTTCGAGCTGAACCTTATACATCAAAATATTTTGATTTTTTCTCTGTAACTTTTATTACAATGATCATATAAATAAAATGATAACTTACTTGAAATGTTTGAGATAACCCAACAATGCAATGGTCTGTAAAGTTTTACCCAAACCCATTTCGTCAGCCAAAATACCATTAATGCCATTTTCATGCAAAGATATCATCCAATTTAGACCACGTATCTGATAATCACGTAATTCACCATTTTTGATGAACGTTGGAGAACCTTCAAAACGAAAGATTTCTTTACTTTGTGTATCTTCAGCCAAAAGTTCTTCATCTTCTTCCTGTTCAGTTTTACGATGGCGATGACTAGAAAATTGAAAAATAAAATTAACCGATTATAGTTCAAGTGGAGCAAGTATTATCCTTACTCGGCATTTCCACCAGCATCCTTGTCTTTGTCCTTATCCTTTTCCTTATCTTTATCCTTATTCTTTTTTGGCCGTCCCTTAGATTTGGTAGGACTCTTGGTGCTGTTACTCATAAAATGTGTAAAAATTTCCGTTTGCTTAAGCAAGAAATCAAAGCGCTTAGTACGATCCGCCTGAACTTTATTGTCAAACTCGACTTCTTTCTCCCCGGAAGATGAAGTAGTCACCGAATTGGTTTCATTCTATTATTAAAAAAAGCAATTATATTTTGCAAAATTCGTTAATTTTGTGTTATTATTTGTCTAAAAATATATTGTCGGCTAATTTTCCGAGGCTTTGCTTCTTTTTTCATCTTTCTTTTGTTATACTGTTTCTGCTAATTTGCATTTGAAAGTGTTTTTTTCTTACCGAGTTTTCTTCATTTGCCTCCATTTCCTCCGTTTTTACATCCTCTTTAGACATTTTCCTGGATTTAAATTAATGTCTGACAACAATTTAATTAACTAAAATTTACTTTTTTATTGTTAAAAATATATTTGAAAAATTTCACAAAGCACACAACCTCCTTTTCACACTGAGCAGCCAACCTTTTACTTTGTTAGTAAGAAGAAGCACAAAAATAAAATGTGAGAAAAGCACTGTTCCCACAACAGCGATTTTCTTGTCAGATCTAGCAATTTTATTTTGCCCCTAGCGAGAAAAATGTTCGAGCAGCTATTTTAAAATACATTTTTATGTTGAAAAATATTATAAAATTCACATATATTTATTGAAAGAATTAACAGATTAGGTGCTAATGTTCTATCGTTGTAAAATAGAATGATTTTTGAAGTTTATCCCATAGAAAGTTGTCAAATTTGCGATAAATGCTAATTTACTACTTAAAATAGCATGAATTGTGAATACCCTCATTATATATTTGTAACAAACTACCTTTAAAACAATTGAGTATTTTAAATTTGATCGTAAAACTTTTCATCATTTAAAAGTTTACAACTCTTCTTATGAACATATCTGAGATATTTTTGAGAAAAAATACCTAGTATTAGTGGCTTTAAGTACCATTTTTTGATAATCTAGCGATTAAATCGCAAAATTTTTGCACTTTTATAAATCTAGGGATTTTCTAGCGATTTTTGGGTCTCATGTAGTCATATTTTTTAGAAATTGTTGGCAACATTGGAGAAAAGCATCAAAAAAAGCGGCATGTAAAAAAAAGCGGCAAATACAGCGTTGCCAAGTGTTTTTACTAATACCCGAATTGCCAATTTATAACCCACTTACATCGACAAGAAATTTTAAACCATTTAATGAATGTAAAATTCATTAAGTGATAAAAACGCAAACACTACAGTAATTTAGAAAAACTATTTAATTATTTATTTATCCCTAAAAGAGAATTCACAGATTTAAGCTTAATTTTTAACAAAAGTTTTTAGAAAATTTAAAAACCACAACATACATAGAGTCGTGTAACAATGGTAGCATGCGGCAGAGAAACCTTAAACTGATACCGGTGACTTGTAGCGCTTTGTGATTACTTACTCTGCTGAACGATGTTTTCTTTGTTTTGTTTTTAATACACTTTTTCTATAGTTTCCTTTTATTTTTTTAAAATTTTTGTTTTCGAATTATATGGGTATGTTTTTATTTGTCATTCTTACAAAACAATTTTTATTGTAAATGAACAACAACAAATGTATCACTTATTGATCAAAAGTAGCAAACATTTTTTACGCTACCAAAATATGACAGCGCTTCCTGAGCGCTCAGACTGAGCGGTTAGTGATCAGGTCGTTCAGCAGATAGTTGTACAACAGTTGTAGAACTGTTGACTATTAAATTGTATCTGCCGAACGCACCCAATGTTCTATTTTTCCCAATATGGAGGTCAAATGCTTCTTGCTACATTGATGTTTTTGACGTTAGAATGAAACGGCGCGAAAATGATATAGTGTTGGTGCTGCTTTTTTATGTATTTTGTAAACGTCAAAAGTTAAACCGTTCGCTGTAACTAATCCATGTGCATGATCAATGCAACCATATTATTCCACTATTCAGTACACTGTGCTAAAGACTTTCTTGAAATTCTTTCGGTGGGTCTCATACTGTAGGTTTAACTTAACAATTAACAAATGGTTAACTATTAGTAAACGCATAAACCTGTAGCATGAGACCCACGTTTATCTTTTCTCTTATTCTATCAATCAGAGTTGTGTATTTTGACACATAACATACTACATTGAAACTTAAGTTCTTCATATTTTTGGGATCCCAATGTTGACTACGCGAACACAGCTATTATCACGTAGAAATTCCGTTGTATAATACCCCAGTCAAATAAATGGGGTTTCAGTTATCTTGAACATTATTGCATTATCTCATGTATTATCTCGAGACTTTCCACACAAATTTTTTGTTCATAATCACTTCAGTTTGATGCGATAATTTATAAATCCCGTCATTTATCTTTAAGTCAGGGTTGGAAATGGTTTTAGTTGTTTTTTTTAATTTTTATTGCACTCTGTAATGGCGTAAAAATAAAAATAATAATTAAAATTAGAAAAAAAAAATTAGAAAACAAAAACTAGACAAAATAAGCGGAACGCAGTGTTGTATTCTGTAAGTATCACATTTGTAAGATTTTCATGAGATTTCTTACAAATCTTGCCAACTTACGGGATTTTATTGAAAAATATTTTTAAATTAAAAAGTTGCATGAGATTGTAAAATGTTTCTGTTATCTGTAATACACCAATTATTCTTAATTTTTATATTATTTATTATTATTAAAAACACTAAAAATCTTGTTTTCTTTGTTATTTTGGCCAAATTTCAGCGTTAAAAAGGGAGTTCGGTCTGACACTAGAAATAGCGATGAGATTTTTCCGTTGCATGGATTTCTTCAGTATGTAAAATAGAAGATATGTATAGTCGTGCCTAGCCATTAAAAATGTACCTTTTTCATAAAAACAAAAACCTGTTATTAAAAATATCCTTTCATTTGAAAATAAAAGCCTTTCACAAGCTTACTTTTTTGTAAATTGTATTACTTTACATTTATTTTCAATTTGTTTTCACTTATATATAAAATGTATTATAGTACATAGTTAAGATTTTGTTTTACAAATTACATATAGAAAAAAACAATCATAATTTTTAATTAGCAAATTAATATAATTTCATAAAGTTCATTAGCACGACTCACAATTATCAGGATGTTAAATTGTTTTTTTTTTTTGTAAAAATTCAGGACAAGCATAAGGAAACTTTAGAGGGGAAAGGTGGCGCTGTAATCTTTGGAATGAAATGTATTGTATTGTTTATTACAGAATTACGACTATTTCTAATAGTACAATCTTTTGGAAGATTTTCATCGAATAAACAAAAAAATTCGTACAGCAGTAAAAATTTGCTCTATTGCAGCACTATGTTAACTGTATTGTGGAATTTTTGCGAAAAAACTTCAACTTTAAGTAATTTAAATTGTAGAACGTGAAATGTTATAAAGAAATAACTAAAAAAATTGTTTCATTCTTAATTCAGTTATTTCTTTAGAAAAAACTCTTGTAACAATTTATTCGCCTTTAACTTAGCAGTCTTGTACTTTTTAGAGTTTTAGATTTAATACCAACTAATTCTTAAACAATAACCACTACACTACTACTTATAATATGGCGACATGTTTTTATCAAATGGCATATTCATCTCTATGCATGGATGATTGTCTGAATTGTGTACTTAACACCTGTTTTTCTTTCTCTTAGCATTAATTCCATTTATTTTGTATCGTGTAGTTTATCTAACTACTTGGTTTTTCACCTTCTTGTGGTGATCATGATGCTGATGTTGATGTTGGACATTTGTCAGCAATTACTCAATTTTTAACGGAAAACATTTGCGCAATTTTACTGGCTTGACATTTTAAATATTCATAACTTTGTTGATAGCCTTTTTTTAGTGCTTCTGTTTTACTTAGCGTTTGCCCAGTTGTTGGTGTATGATTGTGATGATTGCTTGATGAATCCTTTAGAGCTCCCATAGCATTGTTGTTGCGATTTATGGAGATGTGTTGATAATTTGGAAACATTTTAGTTAAAACATAATTAAAACCATTGGCAGTTTTTTGACAATTTGATTTGAAACGTTCAATACCAAATGCACGTATAGCTCTAGAAAATCCAAAGACTTGCGAACTTATATAGGCTCGTCTTACGGCTAATGTGCGACCATCATGTTGTTCAGAATATTCGACAATTTCATCAACTTTCTAAAAAAAAAAAGTAAAAAGAAAATATAAATACAATTTGCAATAAATTTGGAAAAGTAATATTTTTCTTTTAAAATTTCAGTTGTTTTATTTGAATTTGGAAAATAATGAGTTGCTAAATTAAAGATAATGGCCAATTAAAAATTCCTTTAAACATAAAAGCTGCATTACAGTTAGGCCGGATAACACAATGTCTAGTTAAAATCTAACCTAAAGTTAACTTTAAAATTTATGTGGTAAACAACAACAAATGTGTCAGTTAAAGTCCCAGTTAGTACCTAACAGGACATTGTGTTAATAGGGGTTAATCCGATTAATTGGGATATACACTTTCGAAGTATTGTGAAAAATATATTTTGTATTTTTTTGTTGATTAAAAAGTTATGTATGTCGTGGTTTAATATAGAGCGTCCAAAACTGTAATCAAAACAGGTTAACCGGTTCCATTCTTTCTAAATTCGAATAAACCAAATACCGGTTATTATTTGTCCGTTAACCGGGTTTCTTTCGAAAATTCTATATTCCCACTGCATTTTATTTTTAAAATATTATTTTTGTAAAAGAAACTCCATTTTTGTTCTCCTTTATATAAAAAATAATATTTTTCACCTGAATTCAAATAAATAAGATACGAAAATACTTTGTAATCGTTTGAAATATTTTTTAAATACAGGGTGACTGATGAATGTTGCTACAAAAATATAATAACTTTTTTCTGTGTAATTAATCGGTTCCATTTAAGAAAAACTTACGATTGGGATGATGAAACAAGAACTTTTAAATCTTCAAAAATTTTAGTTGAATGCAAATAAAATTCTACCCTGCTAAAACCAAAAGTTTTTATTTAATATTAGTAGACTTAAAATATCGAAAATATATAGCCCTTCCCTTATGTCCAATATAATGGCACAGTACGAATTTTTATCGTTTTGCCACACACCATACAATAAATTGCAATATATATGTAACAAAAGATAACCGCAATATTTTATGCAATATATGATTTCAACATTACCTCAAAATGCACACAAACTAAACAGTGCAAAATTATACATAATGGCACAGTTTCGCCAATAGATTATACAATATATCAAGTTGTCCAATAAAAATCCAAGGTGTTTAGATTCACTCCATAATATTGCTCATATTGAAGAGAAGGTGTTTATGCTACTTTAAGCCTGCTTTGCACGTCATAAAAATGAGTGCTTGGATGTTCTTTTTTTACATAGGAAAGCAATTCATTTTTTTTTACTTTTTAAGGCGAGATAAAAGGTAACTTTTTGTGAATGCATCCAAATATATATTTAAGGAGTGATATTTAAGACTTTAAAGTATGTGATAAAATGAATTGCTTTCCTATATAAAAAAAGAACATCCAAGCACTCATTTTTATGACGTGCAAAGCAGGCTTAAATTAGCATAAACACCTTCTCTCCTATGATAAGCCAATATTATTATTTTTAACCGGTTTTTTTTATTAAAACAGTAACCGAAACCGGTTTTTTTTAAATATTTTCAAACCAATTTTTGATTTTTATACCTTGTTAGAAATTTAATTCAGTATAGATTACGATTCTTTTTATATTTTCAAGCAATATATAGGAGCCAGAATTTTCAACAAAAAAAGTGAATTTTTCCCCTTTTAAGTCGTATTTCAATTTATTATAATTTTTAAATTATGCATATTTATTGAAATAATTTTTAATATTTATTAAAATTTAACCGTAAGGGTGCGTTTACAATGATGGATTACTCCAATATGTATTAAATTTAGTTCTTTTCTGTTTCTTACTATGTAATACATTTTTGTATTTTGCTATCTTTTTTTATTCCACTCTAGAGTCAAAGTGGTTTAACACTAGAGTACGGATTTGTTGCACTCAACAGTAGTTTGCTCCTCATATAGTCTTTTTGAAAAAATAACTCCCTAATTCAATTTTTAAATCAGATTTAATTTTGAACGAAATGATTCGCAAAACTCATTTTATTGATTGAAATATTTCCTACTTTATTCAATCAATACCTTATTTAAAGAATCAATTTTATTTTTGTTAAATCAAGCGAAATGATTCAATTTTATAAAAATCAATTTAACAAAAAATTTATACCTTGATTTATAGTTCGAATCAAAATTTAATCAACTGAAGTTTGGATAAATCACATCCTCACTTTATTCAATATCAAATCATTAATTTAAATTGATAATGAATTGTTAACTGATTCATAAAATGAATTTTGTTTTTTCAAGCTCTGTCTTCATATACGAGATTAATCACAGCTGGGTCGATTGTCGACCGACGACAGCAAAAGTTGCCGCGATTAATTCAAATTCTGCTACAATCGACCGTCGACATTTTTTAACGTTTAGAATATGGTTGTATTTATTTCGCCACAATTCTTCATCAATTCAATTGGTTTTGCATTAATCCTTGTTGTTTTCCATTTTATTTTGCTTTTTGTAAATTATGTATTTTTATTTTCAATTATATTTCTGTTGTTAAAAAAATAAATTTTTTGTAAACAAAATACAAATTTTTGCAACTCTTATTCGAATTTCTACAACTCTGTTCTAATGGCAAACATTATATAAGTTAAAAATATGGCAACAATTTGACAAATATTTTGAGTGTGTGTTAATGTGTCGTCATGAAAATGGAATATGTTCTATTACGACGACAAATCGCCATACGACATGGCGACATTTTGCTTCCCATACAAAATATATGAAAAAGCAATAAACCCAGCAGATTTTTTTTTTTAAGACGAACAACACTGGAAATTCTTCCTATTAATTAACGTGTTGCTTCCTATGGAAAGGGGATAGAGAAGAAGTGAAAGGTGGTAAAAGATGAAGGGCTTCAAATATGGCAACACTGTAATTGCACGAGATGTTGAATTTTAGAACAGTTGTTGCGCGCCATCTGATGGTAAGTTGGCGAACTTTGTTGAAGCTTTTTAGTTCATAGCCATGTTATATTATTTTACTTCGGTGGGGTTAAGTGCTATGGGAATACCGAAGGAGGACGCTGCGATATGTATGAGGGATAGAAAAAACTCATACATATTACTATTTTTCATAAATTGTTGCCGAACGTAGGGGTGGCCTTTAAAATTTTTTTTTCATTGGATTTTTCCTTCATAGTAAAATACTGGTCTCCTCGAGGCAAAAAATCGATATATCACACTTTAATATCCTACTTTAAATGCCAAAGCTATAACGAAAAATTAAAAAAGGTGACCCCTACGTTCGGCAAAAAAAAATCTAAATTTTTTTGAAATCGCCTTCCAAAAATACTTCATATTGGAGGGTGTATGGTGAAATTTTTTTGAGGTACGGCCTACTGTACATGTTGTACAGAATGCTTGACCGTCTATAGCTCCTTATGGGAAGCAAAATATCGCCATGTCGTCCGGCGATTTGTCGTCGAAAATAGAATCTATTCTATTTCCTATTGCTATCTTTTCTAAAATTCAAAAAATGTTGACGGTCGATTATCGCTGAATTTAAATTAATCGTGAAGATTTTTGCTATAATCGGTCGACAGACGACCCAGTTGTAACTACTTAGGGTCATATGCATAATCACTTTTAAAATTTATAAGTGACTTATAAAACAAATTTTTCATACAAAATTTATTTTATAAACTTCTTATAGGGTTTTCAAATTAGCACTTTAGTATATAAAAATGCAATAAATGTGGATTGAAATTCGTTGCTTTGTGTTATTTTCAAATTTCATTACACATTTTAATGCATTTGTAGACACTAGGTTACAAAATTACAACGATTTATCAAAATAACTTGCCAGCTTGTGATTAACAAAGCTACCACCCCACCAGTGTATGTAAGCTAAAATATTTCAAAAATGTTAGTCGGTAAAGTGCTGCAAGATACCCTACAAATACCACAGATGTGGAGGAACATATGAAAATTTTTACAAGAGTATATTTAACCTACATCGTGTAGATGATCCCTTATTATTCTTATTCGATCGGTCATTTTAAATGCCGATCCAGACCCATTATTTTTGATAATTACAAACCTAAGCTCAAAAATATTATACCCACTGAATTGTGTAGGGCAGAAAAAAAACAGACTCCAAACAACAAAAGTCCAAAGTTCAGGAAGAGCAACAATATAAAACAAGCTGACATTGAATTTGCAAATATGTTAAATTACTTTGTTAGCACAAAATGCAGAAAAACTAAAACATGTAAAACTTACCATAATCTTTTTAAAGCCAATATTACGAGTAAATGTAATTAAAATTTTGTTATTGGAATCTAAAACGGAATCTTCAATTATAAGCACCGGTGTATTTTTATAAAAACGTTCTCCCCATTTGGGAACATGATTGGTTTTGGATAAAATACGACGTGAATATAATTTACCATCACGTATTTCACGTGAAATAGTGTCTTCTGTTAAAACATGAGAACTGTAAATAAGAATGTAATTGAACTTTTAGAAATAAAGAATAAACATAATAAAAACATACCTTGAAGGATTTGGATACCGATTCCAATAGGCTTGCACAACTTGTTTCCAAGAATAATCAAATACTGTTTCAGTTCTATAATGTGAATTGGTAACCATTTTGCTTTAGGAAGGAAAGTTGGATTTAGATTATTTTGTGATTTAAAGAAAGACCAACTGCAATTTGGTATACAGGAATTGTAGAGTGAAAAAATTTGCTTATCTGTAATATAAACAAGATTAGAAATTCATTTTATAATAAAACAAAACAAAAAAAGTTATCAAATATGCAATCAATATTCAATTTATATAATATTTAGAGAATTATAATATATAATACACCTCAAATTTCTATGTTATTTATTCGACAAACAACCCTGAACTAATTTGTTTTAATCTTAAAAATAGACCGGCAATGTTTGTTCCTATAGTCACCCTCGTTACCTATAGTCTAATCAGTCTAATTTAATAAAAGAAATTACAAAAACTCAAGAAAGCAAGAAGTATTTATCCATTTATATTTTAAATCACGTTGTACATGTTAGCAACATCTGTTTTCTATTATATTTTATTGGCAAGAAGGAATTACCTTATAATGAAAGTAAAATTCAATACTACTTTTAGTAGAAACTCATCCCACTATATTTTAAAATCCTTTTAGTAATGTTTTGTTTACTCCTATAAAATGTGCTTAATTTTTTTGTAATATCCCTTTCATTGATCTCCAGAAATTTCGTTTCGTAATCAATTAATTCCATGCAGTTTTTTAATTGTATTTGAAAGTTAAATATTTATAGAATTTAATTAAATTTTATTAATTATAAACAGTTTTTATTTTTCTTTTCGTTTAAATTTCAATCGTAAATCTAATTTTCTTTGACCGGATTCAAATTATTTCCAATTACGTTTGTATTACTGTTTTACAATTTTCCTTGAGTTTGTCAGAGGTACAAGTCGAGGCTGACTTTTCTTGGCTGTCTAGCTGCCGCCGAAGTAAGCAACTCGTTTAGGATGGTAGGTTACAAGCAGAGCTTTGAAGAATTAATTCCTTAATTCAATTTTTCAATTCTGAATTAAAAATTCGATGAATTAATTCACTAAGTACCATATATTGAATGGAATTAATTCATATTTGCTTTCGTTCGATTTATTTTGTTCCGAATTAATTCAATTGCAATAGTTCTTTTTATTAAATCAAATGAATTAATTCACTGGTGAACACGTTCAATTTTATAAATCGAACGGAAAAAAAGTGAATTAATTCCTTACTGAATTAATTCACTACTGAATTCGTTCAATTTAATTTTCGTTCAGTGAATTAAAAAAAAATAAAATTACGTTCAGTGAATTAAGAAAAAATAGAATTACGTTCAGTGAATTAAAAAAAAAAATAATAAGTTCACTGAATTGAAAAAAAAAAAAATAAAATAAGTTCACTGAATTGAAAAAAAATAAAATAAGTTCACTAAATTCAAAGCCTGTTTTCTGCCGTTCAGTAGAAGAAAACAATAATGTACAAATAAAATTTTAAAATAAGCAATTTTACAGCGTGTGCTAGTAAAAATAAGCAAATTAGAAACCGGATGCTGTTTATCAACCTACATGATTCAAAAATAAAGCCTTTTACTATTAAAAATAAAAACTTTACAGATATAGATACATTTGGAAAAAAATATAACTATATAACTGGTTTGAAAAATTAATAGTTATATTTTTTTTTCCAAATTTATCTATAAAAGTATAGTTTTTATTTTTAATAGTAAAAGGCTTTATTTTTGAATCATGTAGGTTGATAAACAGCATCCGGTTTCTAATTTGTTTATTTTTACTAGCACACGCTGCAAAATTGCTTATTTAAAAATTGTATTTGTACGTTATTGTTTTCTTCTACTGAACGGCAGAAAACAAGTTTGAATTCAGTGAACTTATTTTATTTTTTTTCAATTCAGTGAACTTATTTTATTTTTTTTTTCAATTCAGTGAACTTATTTTTTTTTTAATTCACTGAACGTAATTTTATTTTTTTTAATTCACTGAACGAAAATGAAATTGAACCAATTCAGTAGTGAATTAATTCAGTAAGGAATTAATTCACTTTTTTTTCCGTTCGATTTATAAAATTGAACGCGTTCACAAGTGAATTAATTCATTTGATTTAACAAAAAGAACTATTGCAATTGAATTAATTCTTTGAATTTGTTGTTTGATGAACGCGTTCATTTGAACGAATTTAGTGAATTACTTAAGAAAAGGAATTCATTCAATTCTAGAGAAAATTGAATTCGATTGGTAGTGAATTCATTCAAAAAGGAATTAATTCTTCAAAGCTCTGGTTACAAGCTTGTCGTGCCAGATAAGCCGATACTTTTTTTAATTTTCAAATTATCACTTTAAATTTTACTTTTCCCGGTGTCTTCCAATGCAATAAATAGTAGGAAATGTCAAAACGATTACAGGGAAACGTCAAAAGTATATCAATAGCTGCAGAGCAATTCACAATTTCATTGCTACTAAATATTATAGTATTTTTTTTCTTCGAAAAACAAAAAATTTTATCAACAATTATGTTTTTCTATAGTGACATTTGATCGCAAATATTAAGAGCCGCTTGCATGTCAACGATATCATGATATCGGAATAATATCTTCACTTGAAATGAAAAAAATTTGAACTTATTTTGCTTTCTTAACGGACTTGTTTAACAAATTCTGAAGCTTGACATAATTTTTTATTATTTGAGAATGTCAAATTCATTAGCAAATCTGAAAGTTGTAAGCCTAAAAAGGCGTATTTTGAAGCTCCTTGTAAGGTAAACTGTTCCTAAACTTCTACAGCTAAGCTTACACTCAAATAAAAGATTTATTTATTTATTGAAATATACTTTATAAATAAATTTACAAAATTTATAAAAAAAGCGCGGGGTAACCGGACCATAATGCGCGTAAATTATAATAACTTATAGATAACAGACGTGCTGGAACAACAGCAACACGTGACAAAGCAACCATTGCCTTCACAATGGAGGTTCAGCGAGATGAGGCCCCAACACGCCATAAAAAGAACAAATGCCGATGGACTTAACACGCGCACAACCGACCATTGCCATTGCAATAGAAGCGTGCACGATGTCTCCAAGGGAATTCGCCCGGTTTGCATGTGGTCAGACTACACAGTCTAACGGCATGCTGAGACACGCTTTAGAGTATCGCAAAACAAAAACGATTAACCGTTATTCCTTATTAAATAATATAATACAGGTCTCGAGATAAACTTCTTCTTCGGCGACTCACGGCGAACTGACAAATAAAAGATAAATTTAGGAAAATATATTCTTTTTAGATCTGTAATCGACTGATCATTTTAAAATTAATTAATTTTTAAATACAGCGGCTTCCATCGACTTTTAGCCGCTGCCGATCGTTATTTGTTTTGCCGCCGCCGCCTACTGTTTTGTGTCGACTTGTATGTCTGTATTTATTTTAGTACCAGTTATAGTACATATTAAATATTTACTAAATTCTAAAATTCACTGAGGAGTGATAGCTGCGTGACATTTATCACGTACTTCATATTAAAGAGTTACCAGCATTTTGGTTGACGATTTACCGTCTTTTGGCGATTTTTACTATCAAAAATAGCCAAATGACGATTCGAAAATTTTTTCCATCAAAATAACGATTTTTAATCCGAAATACAGCAAAAAAAAATACGACATTGTTTCAATCTCTAATTCAAGTTTTTAGTTTTTAAAATTACGCAGAATCGCAAAAAACTTAACGAAAACTGCTGCAAAATCAGAAAACTTTTCTTCTTCTGTACGATTTTTGAAAAATATTTCACAAATTGAGATAAAAAGTATTGAAAGTCTAATTAAAATTATATTTAAAATAAATTCAAATATCCGTAAATAACTGGCATAAAACGGTTGGCTGTGGACACAAAACAATATGTTCGGCAAAAGAAGGATTAGGACGACGAAAAATATTAAACAAATAAATATAAATGAAATTAAATTTAATTAATAATTAAAATAAAAATAATAAAATTTGCAATTTTTCTTTCATTTATTTATAAAATATACAATATTAATGGGGGAAATGCTTTTAGTTGATCTGTTATTTAAGTAAATGAATGTTAGTTTGACTCAAGATCATAAATTAATATCACTTTCTGTTTAAATTATTTTCAAATCAAAGAAAGATGATACAATTTTTACAAGTAAATTACAAAGAATAAAAATTATTGAAAAAATTCGATAAGACCAGCAAGGCAGAATGCGCATTTTCGCCTTTCGCTACAAAGCCATCATCAGTGCCTTTCGCCTTTGAGTGGGTTAATATTTTGATAATCGTCTACTTATGTGACTTATCGAATTTTTTCAATAATTTTTATTCTTTGTAATTTACTTGTAAAAATAGTATCATCTTTCTTTGATTTGAAAATAATTTAAACAGAAAGTGATATTAATTTATGATCTTGAGTCAAACTAAAATAACATTCATTTAATATACAATATTTTTTTTATTAAAAGAAAATTGTCAATTTTTGTGTAGGAGATACACTCGGTATCGGATCGCACATCGGACCGGACATCGGAGAGAAGATTATTAGCTTGTCAGACAACGTCATAATGTTCTATGAAAAATCTGACATTACCATAATTTTCTGTGCGATGTCCGGTCCGATCTGCGATTCAATAGCGATTTTAACTCACCAGTTATATATTCTTATTGATTTTACTTCAGTTAAGGAGTCCAAAACATTTTACAAAATTTTAACGTAATTGGTTATATGTACACTATAATTAAGTGAATTTTTTTTTTCTATTTAATTCTGCCTTTGGAATGTGTTACAAATTTATAATGAGGGGTGAGCTATACACTCAAAAAAGCTTGACAGTTACTACATGACAGTTGTTTGTGTAGTAACCAGTAGTTGTTGTTTTTAACAGTAATTACACTTGTTTTTCTATAGAAAAATTCAAAACAACTGTTATGACGGTTATCTAAGAAAACAACTAACGAAAAGTACTGTAATTTCGTAACAGTTGTTTAAAGCAGTTATTTTTAATATCATAATAAACAACTACCAAAAACAGTAATTTTATAGTAAACAGTTATTTTTGGTAGTTATGTAAAAAATAAATAATTTTGTTGAACTTTATTGAATTTTAAAAATTCTTGTTTAGTTTATATTTGTTATTATGGATATATTTCTAGTTTGCAAATAAAAATCAGAAACTTGTGTTGTATCTCCAATGCATGAAAGCATAATAACTGGAGAATGGTTTGGAATTTTAACTGCGATATTTAAATAGGCTGAAGTAATACACATATTTTGGTAATCGAAAGAAAAAAAAAAAAAAGATTTTTTTTTATTAAAATATACTTTTATAAATAAAAAGAAGTGACTGTAAAAAACAGTAGTTTTTACCGATTATGTCAGTTGTTTTGAAATTTTTGTAGTAAAAATTTATCAGTTAATTTTACGACATTGGTAGTTATTTTTAATGCATTTGTTAGTTATTTTTCAACACTTAAAAATAACAAAAGTTTTAGTTATTTTAAAGGTAAATACCTTTGTCGCCTTTTTAACTGCATATACCTTTGTTTTAACTGTCATTTTCAGTAGATTCTACCGACAAACTTTTGTGAGTGTAAATTTTGTTATTTAGATCGGCTAACTTATCGAAAAGTTAGCTCAATTTAACACTGTTCTTAATTATTTTAATGGATCAATGAAAATGGTAAATTTACAGGTTGGAACTCTTTAGTCAATTATATTACACTAAAAAAAATAAGTTAGTAGAAAAATTAGTAAAACGTCTTGTATATCAAGTGTACTAGTTTTCAGGAATTTTTTTGCTGAAATTCCGTTTTCAGCAAAAATTTTAGTTATATTTGTTTAGCACTAAACTAATTTTGAACTAATGTTTTACTAATTTATTTTGCTACAAAACTTGTGCTGATAACCGCATTCATAGCGTGGACGACAACCAGATAGACAAGATGTAGATCTCGCAGCTTGTCTGGAAACGGAAATGACAATAAAAGAAAAACAACTCTACACATATTCTATATTTAAATTTTCAGCAAAAAAATTAACTAAAGTAAAATTTCGCTACAAGTTTTTTGAGTTTTTTTCAGTCTACTAATTTTCAGCAAAAAGTTTAGTGATTTTAGCAAGAATTTTTTCATTTGCAGTGTACTAAGTGTTAGCAAAACTTTTGCTGAAGATTACTATTTTGTTGGTAAAAATCAGCTCGCTGATTTTCAGCAAACCTTTTGCTGAAATTACCAACTTTTTTGCAAGCACGCTCCTGACTAAAAATTTGCTGACACAGCAACATTTTTTGCTGACTTTACTGACTTTTTTTTTGAGTGTACCAATGCTTTAAAGTACAGAAAACTTTTAACTGAAGAATTTAATTAATAACAGAATTTAATACAGTAAAGGAGAAAGAAAGTCATAAAAAAACATTCCAAAAGAAACTAATTTAGAAAATGATTAATAATAATCTATGGTAATAATCACTTTCCCGACAGACGACCACGGTCTATGTCGTAAAATCGTATTTTTATTTTTTTATTTCAAATGTCAAAATGTAAAACTAATTTATAAGTATTTTTATGGAAAAAACAAAACAACTATTATGAAATTCATTTAAAAATCCAACTAACGAAAAGTACTTTATTTCGCAACAGTTGTTTAAAGCAGTTATTTTTAATATTATAATAAACAACAACCAAAAGAGTATTTTCGCTGTATACAGTTAATTTTGTGGATTATTTAAAAAATATAAAATTTCGCTTAATTATAGAAAAGTATTGTTTAGTTTACATTTGTTATTATCGATATATTAAAAATCAGAAAATTTAATTGCGTCTCCAAGGCAACAAAATGTAGTAACTGGAAAACCTTTTGGAATTTCGACTTCAAATTTAAACTTGGATGAAGTTATTAAAAATGTTTTTGTAAACGAAAGTAAAAAAATTGTTTATGTTTTTAATAAAAATATATTTTTATAATATAAAAAAATTTGCTGTAAAAAACAATAGTTTTTACCATTTATCAGTGGTTTTAAAATTTTTATGGTAAAAATTTGTCAGTTATTATAAATTTTGAAATAGGATTCGATTTTGGAAATTGATGAATTTATTTATTTAATAAAGTCATTTAGTTTTATATGTAAAATATCAACGATATTTCAACATTCTTTAAATGACATCCTCAGAGTTTTGTCATTATGGGACCATATCCGGAAAAGTCCAATAAAACCCGACATTACACAAATATTTCAAAAAGTCGAAATAGCTCCTCACTCAAATCTAATGAAACGTTCTTGTAATTGTGTAATTTCAGGGTTTATTGGACTTTTCCGGATATGGTCTTATAAGCAGAAAACACTGAGGATGGCATTCAATGAAATATAAAATAATAAAATATATATTAAAAAAAAAAAATAAATAAAGAAATAAATAAAAATAAAAAATAAATATTAGTGGTATATACAAAATAATAGATATCTTACATTTTAAACTAAATGACCGCAAGGTCAATTATTTAATAAATGCATTTTTACCACAGTGTTAGTTGTTCTAAATCATTTGTTAGTGATTTTTCAACAGTTAAAAATAACTATAAATTCAGTTATTTTAACTGTGGTGTAATGGTTAGCGGGTTGGACTGATACACCTAAGGTCTCTGGTTCGATCCCCAACCAAGGCAACATCAATTTATGAAAAATAATATGTATGAGTTTTTTCTGTCCCTCATACATATCGCAGCGTCCTCCTTCGGTGTTCCCGTAGGGAACTATGAACTAAAAAGCAAACAAAAACTAACAAAGTTCGCCAAATATTCATCAGATGGCGCGCCACAACTGTTCTAAGATTAAACATCTCGCGCAATTACAGTGTTGCCATATTTGAAGCTCTTCATCTTTCACCACCTTTCACTTCTTCTCTATTCCCTTTCAAAAGGAAGCAAAACGTTAATTAACAGGAAGAATTTCCTGAGTGTTGCTTCTCTCTTAAAAAAAAAAGTAAAAAGTAAATAATACCTTTATCGCATTTTTAACTGCATATACATACATATATACCTTTGTTTTAACTGTCATTTTCAGTAGATTCTACCGACAAACTTTTTTGAGTGTAACTACACGAAATCAAAGTATATCGTACATCAACGTTAAAATTTTTGTTATTTCATATATTATTTTTGTCGAATTTGACACACTACTAACGAGGAAGTACTGCATTAGGTCGTACGCTCGTAAGAAATATGAAAGTATTAAATTATTGCGACCCGTAAATATCATTCGATTGCGAGAAATTTTTGATATACAAGTATATTTTGATAAAAACCCAGTAAAATTTTCTGTTCCAAAGAATCGCTTGTAGAATAGTTACTTTTCCTTTACAACCCCTTCTACTGCCAATTATAACACCGATGATTTTTGTTCGAAATTGTCTCAAAAGCAACCGGTTCTATCCGGAACCAGTTCCAAGGATCTTATATGGTAGGTATGAATGGCAGAGAATCAGTTCTATAACTAGTTCCATAACTGATTCTACGGCAACTGGTTCCACTTTGGAGCTATAGAAGCAGTTGCTTTTGGGACAATTTCAAACATTAATCATTCGGTGTTAGAATTGATAGTAGAAGGGGTTGTAAAGAAAAGTAGCTATTCTAAAACCGATTCTTTGGAACAGAAAATTTTCCTGGGTAAGCTTGTGGAGAAAGAATCCAAATATACGTTTCTTTTTCCATACATACTTTGGCCACACAAATGCCATATTATAAAAGTTAAATAATTTTCTTATTGTTAGTAAATGTTGGTATAGTTAAACAACCTTCTATTATTATGTTTATACTTAATAGTTAACGTGCCATACATCGAATGTTAGAAACAAATAACCAACCAATCTTTGAAAGGTATTGATTATTGATTATTTAATTAAATATTAAAATAAAACCAAAACCGTGATAATGACACTGACATTGAAGGAAGCATAAGAATTACACCCTATTCACATTGTCGCAACTGACATTGGTAATGAAAATGAATATCGACTGTTAAAATAATAATGACAGTGCCCTAGAACTAAACTCAAAAAAGTTTGACAGTTTTTTTGTAATAATGTTTCTAACTACAATTAAAGTTGTTTTTCTTTGGGGGGGGGGGGGGGAACTAACAAAAAATGATGTATTTCGTAACAGTTGTTTGAAACAGTTATTTTTAATTATATGATAAACAACTATAAAAACAAAGTTTTTGCAATAAACAGTTAATTTTGTTAGTTATTGAAAAAATAAAAATGTAGTTAAGTTTTTGGATAGTTAAGTTTTTGGATATTCTTATTTAGTTTATATTTGTTATTATATACATATGCTTAGTTTGCAAATAAAAATTAGAAAATTTTGTTGTATACACACAGAAAAATACTAGATGCAATATTGGCTCTGCTGGCATAGGTAGCCCTGTTTCTGTATGTTATTAAGGAAAATAGTTTTAAGAACTATGCCAATAGGTAATATTTACTTTACGATTTTACCTTAAGGCAATGTAATTTCTACTATTGAAGTCAGGCAATATCTTCGAAAATTAAATTGAAATGTGAAATGCCACAATTTAATTAATTTTATTTATTAGCTTTTCACAAACACAAAAATATTTGAATGTTTTTCTAATCTTGAAAAATGCAAAAAGAAGCGCTAAACGGGGTAATGTATATAATTTTATTAGTTAAATTTGTTAAATAATCAACGTTTGGTGTAATTTTTTAGATAAGGTTGACGGAATCAACGGAATATTCAGCAATTACTGGGGAAAATACTTTGAGCGCCTGTGTTTACTACGCCAACCAACTACAATATGCACCGGCAGCACCGGCAGACCCCGCGATTTTTAATGGGAAAAATCCTAAGAAGCTGAATATTTTTTATTCTAAAAACCCATAGAAATGTAAGAGATTGTGTTGTTGCAGAAAATCTCTAAGATTTAGAGATTTTCTGAAAGAAGAACTTAGATTCTAAAAGGGGTTTCCAACATAAAATTCTGAGGAAATTTTTTTAAATAAACCTAGAATTCTAAATGGACATTTTTAAAAATTTTTCTAATAGAAAAATACTTTGGCTCTGAGGAATTCTTTATACAAAAAAATATATAAATTCTGAGGGCTTTCTTTTCAAAGAAAAATTTCCTGATTTTAAGAATTTTTTCCTTCGGGCTATAATATTCTATTCAAAACTCAGATCCTGAGTGCTTAACATACACATCTGAGGGATATTCCGATTGGATAAAGTCTTCAGCCGCTGAAGGTTTTATCTATATAAAAAGTCCCTAAATTCTGTTGGGTTTTCTTTAAAAAAATGCCTTTAGAATATGAAAGTTTTTCTACAGGATAAAGACTTCAGAGTATAAGGTTTTTCTATAGGAAGACGCCCAAAATCTGAGGTTTCTTCTATAACAAAGCTTGTCAAAATATGGCAATTTTGCTATAGGAAAAGTCCTCAGACACTGAGGGATTTTCTGTGAGAAAAAGTCCTTAGGATCTGAGTGGTTTTCTATAGGAAGAATTCCTCAGAATCTTTGGGTTTTCGGTAAGCAAAATTCCTCAGAAACTGAGAGTTTTTCGATATGAAAAATTCTTCAGAATCCTAGTATTTTTTAATAAGAAAAAGCCTTCAGACGCTAAGAGTCCTTTTATAGAAAACGTTCTCCGAAGCTGAGGGGCTTTCTATAGAAAAAGGTCTTTAGAACCTGCTTAGTTTTCTATAGGGTTTTTCTTACAAAAAAGTTATCAGATTCTAAAGATTTTTCTATGGCTTCTTACTTGAGGGTTTTTCTATTTTTTTTTTTTTTTTTTTTTTTTTTTTTTTAAAGAGAAGCAACACTCAGGAAATTTTCCTATTAATTAACGTGTTGCTTCCTTTCGAAAGGGGATAGAGAAGAAGTGAAAGGTGGTGAAAGATGAAGGACTTCAAATATGGCGGTTTTTCTATTGCAAAAATCCAGATACTGAGGACTTTTTCATATTGCAAACTCCTTAGATTCTTTAAACATTTTGCATGTTGCAAACCCCTTTTTCTTACAGAAAACACCTCGTATTGTAATGATTTTTTTCTATATTAAAACACTAAAATTCTGTATCGAAAAATCCTCAGATACATATGACTTTCTACAAGAAAAACCCTTCAGATTCCAAATACTTTTTTCATATAGAAAAATTTCCAGATTCAGAGATTTTTTCGTATAGAAAAATTCTCAGATTCTCCGAATTTTGCATTCAGAAAAACTGCCAGATTCTGATTAATTTTCCCAATTGAAGAAACCCTTATCTTAAGTCCTTTTTCCTTTTTTTAGAAGAACCCTCAGATTCTGAGAACTTTTCCTAAAGGAAAAGTTTTTCTATTGGAAAATCTAATATTTTCTGATAGAAACTCGCAAATTTAAATTATGTACTGTAGAACTAATATCTATTATCAGCGTAATTAAATTAATTGTAAAATTTACATGTATTTTTATATATTTTTTAATAAATAAATATTAATTTAATAAAAAAAAAAGTATTATTTGGGGATCTTTTTTGCAATAAAAATTAACTAATATCAATGTAAAATTACCAATATTTTACCTACGTTAAAAATGGTAATAACCCAATTTTTATTAGTTCATTTGACCTACGTTAAAAGAGGTGATAAGCCAATTTTTATTAGTTAATTAACCAAAAATTATAGATGATTTTTCGAACATAAAAGTCAAATTGAAATTGCCTATTTTTTATGGTAATATTGCCGTAAAACATAGCAAACTCTATGTTGCATTTGAAAATATGTGATATCACCCTATAGTTTTAGGCAATATTACCTGTAGATTTTTTTGTGTGTATACAATGCATAACATCGTAGTAATCAGGGCAGCGACTTTCATGCACTAAAAAATCGAAAATATGCATTTAAAATATGCAGTAAAAATGCAAAATATGCGCTAAAATATGAACTAAAATGGAAAGATATCCTAAAAACCAAAACAAAAAATATGCACAAAAGTTAAAAAATAAACACTTAAAAAATGTGCTTTAAATTTATTGATTTTTAAAAATCATATTTATTACTCGAGAGTTTTTGCTTTAACCCTTTGAGGACCATACATTTTCTGCCGAAGCGATTTTGAAGTTTTTACGATTTTCATGATCTCTGACCTAATAATAGTTATGCCAAGAAAAATCGGCTCCATTGAACCCCTCCTTACCCCTCATTTCGCTTGCCAAAAATATTTGCCATTTGACGATTATTATTATTTTACTTTATATCACAGATATTTCGCAAAAAATTGGCTTCATAGACCCCTTGCTTGCCCTTCATTTCGCTTGTCAAAGTTTGTGCTTTTTACCCCTCAAATGAAGAATTCTGGTTAACCAATTTCGAGTGTTCGCAAGGGAAAAGCGGGACCAGGTAGTGATTTACCGCCTACTACACTTTTGTTGCCTCAACCCTTTGGCGAGCATACTTGCCTGTGGTCGTCAAAGGGTTAAAATTAAATCCATTATAAAAGTATACTTCAATGGTGTTAATCTTATAAAATAAAAACACTTTCTTAAAAAAATTATAGCTAATTTGATACAGATATATTGAACACCTAATGACAAACATGATAAATTACTTACTTGTATCACAGATTAACAATAACATGACAAAAAAAATAAAATAAAAAATGGAAAGGGGAAATAGTAAAAAAGAAAATTACATACAATGGGGAAGGTTTTAAACAAAATCTATGTATGTACAAATGTGTTTAGAAAGTTTTCTATTTATTTTACAAGCAAATTTTCAAGTAGAATATTTAGTTTTACATAAACTATTAAACTAAAAACATTAAACTAACGGTTGTTGTTATATTTGACATTTTAAAAAGGGAAAGCAAAGGAATGCCGTTATTTGTTAACTGTATTATTGTGTGAAAAGACAACAATTGTATGTTGTAAGTTATAAATAAGGATATTACATACATATGTTAACCCTACGAAAATAATATGGACTCAAAACAATTGAAACATTTAATCATTTTTATATATATATTTTTTTTTTTTTTTTGGAAATTCCTTTTGTTTATAAAATATTTATTTCACAATATTTTTTTGTTGTTTCCAATTCATGTGTAATTTTAAATGAAAAATGTTCAACTTTTGTTCCGATATTGTTGATTTGTAGAATTTACAATCGATTGGTAATTTTTATGAAAATGTGTGCATGTTTCGTATGAGTGATATACATTTTATATCACTCATACGCCACATAGAACAAACTTATTTAAAAAATTTCTATAAATAATTCCTTAACCAAATTATTTATTTATAATGAAATAATAAAAAAGAAACTGTACAGAAAAGGATCTTTCACGCTTTTATATTTGTTAGCAGCCGGTTAAAAAAATTAAAAAAAAAGAAAATCCTAACGCATTTAAAAAAAAATATTTTAGAATTTCAGCTGATAAAACAACACATTGATTCCTAATACATAGCAGAATTTTTAAAAATAATTAAAAATTTTTTATATAATTAAATAATGGAAAGGGTAAATAAAGTTACAACAAAAAGGTCGACAAAACTCAACATATTGATTAATTTTTTATATAATTTGTTACCAGCGGTTTAAAAAAATGGTAACGAAAATGAAGAAAATTTTAATGCATTTAAAAAAATATTTTAGAATTCCAGCCAACAAAACTACACATCGATTTTTAATAGCAGAATTTTTAAAAATATTTATGTTAAATTTTACATAAGCTAAGTATATTTGTTCGGTAAATTTTGTTTGAAAATCTCATATAATCATTTAGGACGCTTTTCCAGTGTTTGCAAAAATCATTTTGGAATTTTCAGTTCCGACTTCAAATTCGGTTTCGGGGAAAATTTTTTTTTAGTTTTTTTAATTAAAAAATTTTTTTTGTTTTCATAATTTTTAAATCCTAGACCACTACGTGGACAGGGTATAATAAATTTTGTATACCGATCGACTCAGCATCACTTTTTGTTTCGATTTAACGATGTCCGTCTGTCCATGTATTTTTGTGCGCATGCTACCGGCCGCAAATATTAAGATATAGTATTGATGAAATTTGGTACACAAACTTATGTCGGTCCAAGGACAATGCCTATTGATTTTGGTTTAAATCGGTCTAATTTTGGAACTAGTGCAGATATAAATTTCCCCTCAAAATTCGCTTTTTCGCACGCTACAGGTCGCAAATACGAAGATATGTTAATGAAATTTGGTAATCTAAGAGACATGTGCCCAATGTAAAATATGAACAGCAAAATTGAAACTATTAAATTTACAGAATTTTATTTATATTTAAGTTAACTAAATATTAGTTAATTGAAAATAAATAATTGCACTGTAGAATCTCCAAAAAATTTTGCTTAATATTAGTAGACTTAAAATAGCAAAAATAAAATATAATACCAAAGAGGATTTAAAGGAAAGAGTTTTCTTCCCAAGAAATTATGTTAACTCGTGCTCAATTATTTGTATGGATGCTCTGGTCTGTTAATTTCAGTGAAGAATGAGAAAAACAAAGTGAAAAGTGAAAAAGTTAATATTTTTTTTGTTGCGATTACTGAATAAAACGGTAACAAAAACAACTGTAATAAGGAAATAAATAATAATTAATTAATTTAAATAAATTTTTTTGCTTTTAACTATTGTTTTTTTTTTGTTGTAAAAACGATTTTATTATTTTTTTGTTTTTCCGAATTCCTTCATTTTATCTCATTCGCTGTTAATTTTCTTCATATTCCTTCTGTTATTCCTCTGTGTCTTGCGTGAAATTTTTTGGCTCATAATAAATTTTTAAAACAAGCTGATGGAAACCCCCTGATAATATCTACAAAATTTTTGCTCTTTTTATGCTAAATTTAGTTGAATGCAAATAGTAGTCTATCCTGCTAAAATCAACACAAATATTTGCTAAAAAAAATTATAAACTGCTGTTTTCGAACGGCTCGATTTTTATTTGCATTTAAAAAAAAATCGAGAAAAAAACTTTTTTTTTGTGATTTTTTAGGCTAGAAATTATTTAGCAAATTTTTTTTTGCTGATTTTAGTAGGTTAATTTTCTATTAACAAAAATTTAACTCAAACATAACTAAAATTCTGTTCTTATTTTACTGCACGCAAAAAATAAAAAAATGCATAATTGCCGTAGCACTTCGGTAAAATACAATTTCAAAAGTTTTCTGTTAAGTTACACAATCCTTCACTAAAATCAGGATCTTCAATTCTTGCGTCAGGTCGGTGCTTTTATACGCCTGTGAGTCTTGGAACACGTCACCATACGATATAAACGCGATCCAAGTATTCGTTAACCGATGCCTACGAAGGATCTTGAAGATATTTTGGCCAAACATCATAACCAACGCGCAACTCTGGCGACAAACAGATCAACGACCAATCCATATCGAAATCCTTAGCCGCAAATGGCGTTGGATTGGTCACACGCTGCGAAGACCTCACGGTGATATTGCTAGAGCTGCTATTGATTGGAACCCTGAGCGCAACACTCGAAGAATTGGCCGACCATCGCACACTTGGCGTCGTCAACTCGAGATCGAAGTCAACCTAAGTTGTCTAAACTGGAGACAGATAAAACATCAAACCGAACCGAATGGAGAGAGTTCGTTGTGGCCCTTTGTTCCTAATGGAACCATAAGACATAATATATATATATACACAATCCTTCAATTAAAATATAATATTTTCTAAGATAATTTACAAAAGAAAAAACTTAGGTAACTTAACATATTTTGAAGTGAGTGAATATGGAATAGGTCAAAAACTAAGGCAAGTTAACAAAAACCAAAAACTGATAAATCTACATGTATTTTTTTACTTACTTACAAAAAATTGTTTTGATGTTGTATTTTACCTAAATACTTCGATAATTATACACTTTTTTTTTCAGTGTAGTATTTAGCAAACAATCTTCTAATTTCAACAGTTTTTTCTGCAGTATTATTTTTAACTAATTTTTAGTAACTTTATCTGCTATTTTTACAGATTTATTTCTATTAGTGTAGGTAAAATCAAAATTCTTATCGTTATTTTCCCATTCGAAACATTAGTTGGCCGGTGCAGGGTATAATATAGTCGGTATGCCTGATGTTTCGAATAGAAGAATAACGATAAGAATTTTGATTTTACCTACACTAATAGAAATAAATCTGTAAAAATAGAAAAAGTTACTAAAAATTAGTTAAAAATAATGCTGCAGAAAAAACTGATGCAATTAGAAGATTTTTTTGCTACTACACTAGACCGTACCGCAAATAAAAGAGGTATTTTTGCAAGGTAATTTATTTTTTGCCCAACGTAGGGGTCGCCTTTTTTTAATTTTTCGGTATAGCTTCTGCATTTAAAGTCTGATTTTAAAGTGTGATATATCAATTTTTTTGCCTCGTTTTGCTATAAAGGTCAAATCCAATGAAAAAAAGGCTACCCCTGCGTTCGGCAACCAAAAAATAATTTTTTTTTTTTAAATTGCCTTGCAAAAATACTTTATATTGGAGGGTGTACGGCGTACTTTTTTTTTTGCCTGTAAGGTGGTACAGTCTAGTGCACAGGCGTGTAGTCTCAATGGAAAAAATGCATGAATTAGGCAAGGGCAATCAGCCATACTCTCCGGATTTAGGACCCAATGACTATTTTTTATTTGCAAACTTAAAGATATGGCTCAGTGGAAAGAGATTTAGCTCCAATGATGAAATTATTGCTCAAACAAATGCCTATTTTGAGGACCATGCGAAATCCTATTTGTCGGAAGGAATAAAAAAATTGTTGAAATGTTAGACTAAGTGTACTGAGCTATGTTGAAAAATATAAACTTTTTTTGCTAAAAAAAACGAGGGCATATTGATCCGCCCTCGTATATCACTAACTTATCACAAGTAGCATAAAATTTTTACGCTACCAAAATGGGATAGCGCTACGTCAACATGTTAACTTCGCATTAGGCAATCAAATTGAATCAAATCGTTGACCAGATTGCTGAATTGCAAATGAATAACAGTTGAGCGTCTGGTAAACGCGCCCATTCATTTATGTTTTTAACCACGTAGCATTATATCTCGCTAGCCCAGTGGCTCAGAGCTCTCGTCTGCCAATCTGACGGCATAGATTCAAATCACGGCAGGATTTTTAAAATTTTATTTTTTTATTATTGATTTTGCCAACGTTATGTTTCTGTTAATGTGTTTCTCCAGTGCTTTTCTAGCACTTTTTGAACAGCCGGTCCTTTTGTCTAATGATGTTATCATTTTGGGAATGGGAAGCCAGTACTTGAACCATCTATTTTCTAAACGACTCTATTTTCATACTACCACTGTTTGCCTCTAGTGGCAAAAATTGTCGATACACAGATAAAAAAATCACCAAATTTTAAGTGACAAAAATAGTCAGTTTCCCTTTCAACAACATTTTTAATTGAATCTAAAAAATATATTGTTGATATGACAAGCTGCGAAGAGGCGTGCAATTTTCGGAAACTTTTGTTCAGCAGCTTAAGTTGGACTTACTACATTTAAAGTTCCGTATAGAAATGCTAAGAAGAACATTGATGCCAAAAAGCTAGCAAAACTTTGTGTTACATTTTTTAGTGGCGCACTTTTATTAAATAAAAAATATTATTGTAAAACAAATATGTATTTTTTATTCAAGGCGTGTTTTTAGTCAAAAAATAAATTAAAATCAACAAATTCGATTTTTAAATTTTGCTTTGAATTTCAACAAACTCGTTTTTTGATATGGCAACATCTTTTGTTAAAATTTGCTTTGAATTTCAACAAATGTGTTTGTTGGCTATTTAATTAAAAAAGAATTAACAATTAAGTCACAAACTTGTTGTTTGTTTTTAAAAATCAATTGTACGCGCAATTTCAATTAAAAGTTTAATTGTATTTACAAAAAGTTTAATTGTATTTACAAACTATTTTTATCTGTGTAATATTTTATTTTTGCGACGACATCCATAAGTTTGTTAAATTGTTGCCATATTTTTACCTAAATTGTAGCTGCCTATCAGAAAAGAGTTACAAAAATTCGTACTCTGTTATAATAATAATAATTGAAAATAAAAGTATAAGCGGTTAATTCCGTATGCGGAAAACAGGTCCGGTGTTGGCAATCGCATTTGTAGCCAATCGAATGGTTCGGTCGTGGGAGACGAGTTTTTCAGTTGTGACTACATAAAAACCAACTGGGACGGCACTAATTTGAATGTGACAACAGAATTTCGGCCCTATGCTCCTTGCAGGAGTAAAAGGAACAAATATATATATATATAACAGAATTTCAGTTGTATCAAGAATAATTCGGTAGTCACAACCATAAAATTAATTTGATACAACTGAACCATTCGATTGGTAACAAATTTGGTTGTCAGTGCCGAATCTGTTTTCTGGGTGCGCTTAAAAGCAAAATTTAGGGCCTAATTATCTATTACAAAAATACTCAAAACGATTGGAATTGACAATTACTTTCGTCAAAAATATATAGGAAACAAAAACAAATTCTCGTTACTTTGCTTTCGTTTAGACCATTTTCGTAATACATAAACAGGTGCTAAATATTGTAAAATTAAAAACAAACAAAAACTACTGCAAAACTAATTGAATCGGTAAAAAGATTCAACAAAAATACAAAAAAAAATTTTTTTTAGTAATATTTGTAACCGTTGCAAAGGACTATTGTGGTTGTTACAACAGAATTTTTCAGTTGGGGCTACCGAATTTTTGTTGAGGTAATAGAAATTCTATTGCCATTATCAAATGACTATTGACTCTACTGATATTCAGTTACTACAACAGGAAAATTCGGTTACCACAACCGAACCATTCGATTGGCAACAAATGCGGTTGTAAGCACGAATCTGTTTTCTTTGTGTAATTAAATAATTACTAAAGATTTTTTTCTAAAGCTTATTTACAGGATGAAGAAAACGTTTTTATTGAAGCATTTTAACAGACACATGGGGAATCACCAGACTACCGCAGTTTCGTCTCACCCAAAGACTCGTCAGTGATTAGTTTATGCGTCAGTTGATCAAAGTATTTTTAATTGTTAAATTGTCTCTTATATTAAAAACTTTTTTTGTGTATGCCATAATGGGAATCGAACCAGCAACCCTCTACACAGGCTATGACTCGTAGTATCACCTCTTAACAAGATGCATCACGGCGATGAGTATGACTAATTTGAGTTTTTTTTGTCAATCAGAGCCTGCAAAATGTATAATCAGAATAGCCAGAATTTTTGTTTTGCTTTCCTTTTTTTTTAAACCCCAAAAAATATCAAAAAATTAAATTAATCGCGACGACATTTGTTGTCGTTGGTCGACCCAGTCTGTTTACCTAGTTGCAATCTCTTAATTACTTGCTCTCTTTTAATTTTAAGCTGCCTACACACTAGGGAACATGGTTGAGGGAACAAAAAATATCAAAAAATTTTGTAAACACGAAATGCACGCTCTCAACACGCACACACACACAAACGCACTCACACATTCACAAAAAATGCTCTCTTTTTTCAAGTATGTTCCCTAGTGTGTAGGCAGCTTTAGAGCTTTTGTGCTATTTCTCACCAAACGAAAGAGAATTTCAAAAGGACAAAAGTCTTTGACACAAACAAAAGGAAAAAAATGTTGTTACTAGAGGTATGATAGCATGATTTTTATTTGGATATTTAGTTTCTCGATAAAAATGAAAACGTAAGGTTTACACAACATGAAAAAATATATTTTTTTATTTTATTTTAAATAAAATTAATAAATAGTGTGTTAATACAAAAAATTATAATTAAACCACGAAAAAGATGTAAGAAACATGTAAAAGAAAAATTAAAAAAAAAGAAAATGTTGAAAAATTAAATATTACAGGGGAAATATTAAACGTATCTCAATAAAAACAATTGATTTTTTTGTTTGTTAGTTGTAAATTTACCTATTGTACCATAATCCTCTTGATGACAATCATACGCATAAGGCATTTGGTATCGGCATCATGGTAATGAATTTTCAAGTAGCTTTATTGTAGCTGGCAGTTACTTTGTTAGTGTCTTGTCCTTTTTTTCTATTGGTTTTGTTGTTTCTGTGTGTTATTACCTCCATTATTTCGTTTATGATTCTCGTTTTTTTTTTCTTAACACGTGAGACTAACAACTACAGTATATGGATAAGTGTTTTTTTTTTTAGCAACATTTGTGTAATTTTCTAACAAATTACACATTTAAATGACTAGGTTTAGTAATTTGTCTGAAAATAACTAAATGTTAGAGCTTAATTAAAATTATGAATATTAACCCTCTAATGCACAAGGCTGCCTAAAGGCGGTCTTCAGATTTTAAATAGTTTTTGGCTAAATAACAATATTTTATTAAACAAGTTGAATTACATGCATAGAAAACTTAAATATCTGTAAAATCAGTTAAAAATCCATGACTCACAGGATAACGCCAGGATACGTTTTACAAATATCTCCCTAACTCAAAAACTAACCAACAGATTTTCTTAAAATTAAACACATATTATATACTTAGAGGTACACCCAGAAAACAGATTCGGTGCTGACAACTCCATTTGTTGCCAATCGAATGGTTCAGTTGCTTCAAATGAATTTTTCGTTTGCGGCTACCGAATTATTATTGATACAACAGAAGTTCTGTTATCACAGTCAAATTAGTCTTGCCTCAATTGGTTTAATGTTGCCACAACTGAAAAATTCGGCTACCACAACCGAACCATGCGATTGACTGCAAATGGCGTTAACAGAACTGAATCTGTTTTCTGGGTGTAGTAATAAGCAGAACTAACTTATTAATGTTTAGTGCCAAATTCGCCAAATTTCGTAATTTTCAAAAAGCGAAAATCGCCATAACTTTTGAAATAACAACAATTGATCAGCCATTTTCGGTACGTAATTTTATTTTATTTATAGTATTATTTACAGAAAAACCCGAAATTATTTGACCACTGGGTTTCAAGATACGTCTTCAACCTTTGTTGTGCTATATCGCCTAAATAAAGTGATAAATTAAAATTTAAATATTTGTTCCATAGTAGATTTTCAATGCCAAATATATGGTTTGAATATTATTGTAATCAGAAGAAAGAGCATTAGAGGGTTAAGTAAACAAATGTATTCTCAAGTCAATGAGGATATTCACAGTTCATGCTATTTTAAGTAGTAAATTAGCATTTATCGTAAATTTGACAACTTTATATGGGTCAAACTTAAAAAATCATGCTATTTTACAACGTGCTAACGTTAGAACTCAAATTGTGAATTCCTTCAATAGTTTTTATTGTGTAAAACGTAAAATAATTTTATTTTCTATGAACAAAATAAATGTATAAAAGCCTATATATCGTGTACTGTGTGAAGTCTATTTTTATACCCTACATCACTATGTGGAGAGGATATAATAAGTTTGTGCTGGTGTTTGTAACTATCAAAAAAAACTGCACTTAAATACCCCCACCATGGGGGTATTTAAGTGAATAATTTATAATCACTTTAAATCAATGATTTAATATTGATTCAATTTTGATTGGATTGAATAATTTATTTGATAAATCAATTCGAGAAGTATAAATCAAATAAACTATTTTTAGATTCAATCAAGGTTGGCAACACATACCTTTTCAATACCGTGAATATTGGTAGATAACTTAAAAATGCGGGAGTCACAACAGATAGCGTGTCTTTTACACATGGTTTGTGTCTAATAACTTATATGGCATTTTGGAGTGTAAACATAAACACTTATCCTCACTTAGTCATTAAACGAAATAGTGTAAACAACAAAGTTTTTTTTTTGCTTCGAAAATGTCGAATTTTGTGCCAACAAAGCATCATTTGCGGGAAGTTTTGCTTTATTTATTCAATTTGCAAAATAATTGCAGCTGAAGCACATCGATTGCTCATCGAAGCTTATCTGGAATATGTTCAATCGATTTAAACGTACGTGAGAAGGTTTGTGACGTTTCAGAAGTGGTGATTTTGAGACGGAAGACAAAGACTACTTAGGGCAGCCAAAAAATATGATAAATTGTAGACATTAGTCGATGAAGATTGTTGCCAAACTCAAGAAGAACTTGCAAAATCATTGGGAGTCACTCAAGCAGCAATTTGAAAACGTTTACAAGCAGCAGGATTCATCCAAAAGCATGGAAATTGGGTACCAAAGAGGTTAAAGCCGAGAGGTGTTGAAAGACAATTTTGCATGTCCAAAATGCTGCTTGAATGCCATAAAAAGAAGTCATTTTTGCATCGAATCATTACTAGCGATGAAAAATGGATGCATTACGACAACCCGAAGCGTAAGAAATCGTATGTGAATCCCGGCCATCAACGCCAAAGCCGAATATCCATGGCGCCAAGGTAATGCTCTATACCAGAAGGATCCCACCAAATACCTTAAAGATATCGAAGCAACGTGTCGGCATTATTGTGCAAGAACATTTGTCCATGAGAAAGCTGATTCGAAATGGTTGCCATGATTGCTCACAGTGCACCAAAAACAACAACGTGTCGATGATTCTGAGAGCTGTTTCGGCGAGATAAAAAGGACTTTTTGCATCGGTATGCAACAATGGACGAAACTTGGATCTGCCACTTCACTCCAGGGTCGAGTCAGCAGTCAGCTAAGTGGCCAGCAACTGGCCAACCTCGCCTGAAGAAGCCAAAGACGCAACAGTCAGCTGGTAAATTTATGGCATCAGAATTTTGGGATGTGGCTGGAATTTTTTACATTGATTACCTTAAAAAAGGCCAGACCATCAATATCAATCGCTACATTATTTTTTTTTTTTTTAAGAGAAGCAACACTCAGGAAATTCTTCCTATTAATTAACGTGTTGCTTCCTTTGGAAAGGGGATAGAGAAGAAGTGAAAGGTGGTGAAAGAGATGGGCTTCAAATATGGCAACTGATGCGTTTGAAGGAGGAAATCGCAAAAAATGGCCCCATATGAAGAAGAAAAAAGTGGTCTTGCATAAAAACAATGCGCCGTGTCACAAATCGTTGGCTACCAAATTGCACGAATTACACCTTTAATTGCTTCCGCACCCACCGTATTCGCAAGATTTGGCTCCCAGAGATTTTTACCTGTTTTCAGACTTCAAAAAAATGCTCGCTGGAAAGAGATTTGGTCCGAATGAAGAGATGATTGCCGAAACAAGGGCCTATTTTGAGGCCAAAGATAAATCATTTTATAAAAAAGGTATCGAAATGTAAGAAAGGCGTTGGAGTGTTTGTATCGCTCTTGAAGGAGTCTATGTTGATGAATAAAGTCGAATTTTGCCAAAAAGTTGTTGTTTTATTGGTTATCCTACGGACTTTTAAGCCGATGTGCGAAAAAAAAGGTGTCAAATGAACAAATCCGTTCACGACACACTTAGGGCTAGTTTTTTTTTGGGCATTTGCCATTAAATTAAATCCAAAAAAGAATATTTTTTTAATGTTGTTAAAAATGAAATTCTTATTAATTTTTACTTCAACGTAAATTTCAAACCTTAAAAATCATACTAATTTACTCCGATTCCACTTCAGCTGTTCAACTGTGAATTCCCAATTGAATTTGGACTCGAAACCCTCTGCCTACAAACCTTTTTTAACAAAGCGTCATCATTTTGTACCTTTGGCAATTTCTGACTGGATAGTACTGTCATAACCACTTTTTTCAAACGTTGCTATTGCACTATAACACAATTATTTGCCAGTGGTTTTATTTGCCAGTAAAATGCTAGCAAAGCACATTCCAAATGAGTATTTTGCCAGTCATTTATTTTTAACACTAAGGTTACGCAGTGGTATGCCAGTGCTTGATTTTTGTACCACTGACAATTTTTGACTGGATATGGCTCGATTTAATATCTTCTTAAATCTCATTTACACACGAGAGAAAACTTCTAAAAATTGGTCAAAATACACCTCTAATTTGCTCTATCTCTAGCAGTTTTATCTCGCGTGGAAGTGTGCCTTTACAAGAAATCTTTCAAATGTTTGCAGGGAAGACTAACAGTTTAATAAAAAATACATTATTCTACTCGTAGCTCGAGGTCATTTATTGAATATTTATAAACATATGAAGTAGGTACTCTCGTTTTCTTTATTTTCTTTAATGGGATATTTACCTTACAGAGTTTTTGCTTTTATAATTGGCATGTTATTAGGGTGGTAGCTAAATTTCAGAATGTCGAATTTCGAAAAACGCCAACCAGAATTTGTTTACATTTGCTATAAAAATAAAACTGTGAAAATTTGGGCCAAATTAGACCACGTTGTTGTTATTATTTCTGATTTTATTTTTTGTAAATGGTACACAAAATATTCATTTCCTAAAAAAGTTTTTCAAATTACGCTATTTTAATTATGTTTTTGAAAATATTTTCGGTTTTTTTAAATAATGATGTAAAGCCGATTTCAAATTCATACACATTTTGTATGAAAATGACGCTTTGTAAACCTGATATAACTTTACAAAGCATTTATGAATTGAGGGGTATAAATTTATAAATTTTCTAATTTTTCGAAGTATTTTTCGGTACTCTTCGCGGACGCCCTAGGATGCAGCTACGGACCCTCAGGGTCTCCCTGTAGTGCAATGTCTAACTTGTTAACAACAAAAATGAGGAAGTCACATTCCGAAACTCGATTCGAAATATAGCGTTATCTTATCAAATACAAATTTTTTACAGTTCAACTTGACAATTGCTTGTTTAAAGAATTAATGTGATTTTTTAGAACAAAATGTATGAATTAAAAGTATTTTGAAGTCATTTTGTCCATTCCATTCGTTCCTCTTTAAAATTTTAATGATTTAAGCTGGTTTATTGAGATTATTATTTTAGCTCAAAAAATGTTTATAAAAAGGACTACCGAACAATAATTTAAAAATGCTAAGACGTTTGAGTGAATCCTAGATCCGCCACTGTCTTGTGAACTAAGATAGAACAAAATGGATAAAACTTTCGACTACCCCTAATTAAAATTCACTCATCTCATTTATATCCAAAAAGGGGCCTTGTTGGGACCTTGGATGCTCGGAAATAAAAAAAAATAGTTTTATTACATGTCCCAAACTATCGGAAAAATCGCTTGATCGATCGATTAGATCGATCAATAAGCTATAAAAAACACAAATACGATTAGAAATTTTTATATGTATTTTTAAGATCAGTACGAACTTGTAATCAATCTAAATGTTTTTGTCTCAATAAAAACAAATTCCGGATTCTTTTTATTTGCCCTATTTATAAGTTTATTCATTTACTTACTACAAGTTACTACAGTTGGAAAATTTCAATACAAAAAGTAGTAAAATTCGAGTAAACGAACACACTGCTATGTGGCGTATGATTGATTAATATATAGACATTTATTATCACTCATACGTAGTGTTGCCAGAAAATCTTCATAGAAAAGAGAAACAATGCTGAAAAAATCATAAAAATGGAGGGATTTCAAAGACTTTGGCGGGACAAAAATTTTAAAATGTTAATTTGAATTTAAAACGGTTAAAAAAATTGTAGTGGATCACCCTACAAGAAATTAATTGAAATTTTATTATTTTCAAACTTTAGCTGTATTTTGTCTCATGCCTATCAACGTAAAGTATTAAAAGTATACAAAATTTTAAACAGGTTATGTTTATAAGCGTGCCGTTATAATCGAACGTATGTCAGCAACAGTTTTAAGGAAGTAACTCGAATAAGTTACGCAAGACGTCAAAATGTATAAACGTTGAGTTTTCAACGTTGATAATTATCTGTATTGAAAGTTAACGTGCATACGAAAAGCAATATGTTAGTTTTCGTCTTAAACGCGTTTTTATGCACTTTGAGTTTTTTTTTTTGAGTTAACGGATATATTTAAGTCGAAAACACGGCTTTTATCTCGGCTCCGAAGTTAGTTGAAAATTGTGTTACAAAACATCCAAGAATTGCAATCAAACTTGAAAGTTTTTGCAAATTCTATTTTGGTATTATAAAATTAAATAAGTTTAATAAAAGATTTAATTAAAAAATTTACATTTTCCTTTGATATATGATATAGCGAAATCCAGTAAACAAGAATTGGAAAAATTAATGAATTTGAAGAGACTTAACATCCAGACATGCGGCAAAATAAATGTTATAAACGTCACAGCTTCCTTGATTTAAATTTTTAGTTTGAAACTAAACTAAACAAAAATATCTCTTTAAAGGGACCCCAACAAACAATACGGAATCCGTTGAAAGTCAATGACGGACCGTTTACGGACTGATTGAATAATCACTCAAAATAAAAAACAAGGTCTTAAATTTCATTAAATCTGCATTATTTTCTTCATTAAAATTCGTATCAAAAATCAAAAATATGCCCTATTTTTAAAGAAAAAGCTTAAATAAGCTCAGTTTTTAAAGAAAATAGCAAAAATAGCCAATATTTACAAAATAAGCGAAAACAAGCTAAATTACGCAAAATAAGCAAAAAACAGCACTAACAAATGTAACTTAAAATTTTTTATATTTTTAAGATTAGAACTTATGTTCAATCTAAGTTGTTCTATCTTTTCAAATAAAAAACAGGCTCTGACTTCTTTTTGGTTGGCCTAGTCATTTTCAATAGATTTTAGCGATAAACTTTTCTGAGTGTACGTTCTACATACAATTTCAATGATTTATCCAATCACACACGTTATATATTTACAAATAAAAGTTAAAATAACTGAATTGCCGAACTTAACAACATGCTTACATGAATTTTGAGTTTAAACTCTACTAACTTTCAGTAACTTTTGTCTGCAACCACATGGTGTTATAGTTCCATAAAAGCTTTTTTAAAAAAAATCATTGACTGCCACTTTCTCTTTGAGTTGACCAACAAGAAAACTCATCTCTAGGTTTAATACAAAAGAGAAATGTTGAATGGAAAAACACGTGAGTTTATTATTGTTTTCCATTTCTTTATTTTTTTTTTTTTTAGTTTTACCGACCGACATCAGTGCACGCAATTAGATTTCCTTAACATACATAAAACAATTAAAATTACACTCGTCTAGCAGGCGTTTTTCCCTCCAAAATGAATGCTTTATAACTTAATAATTTACACATAATTGACATAATATTGATTTTGAAATTTGCGTGACTACTTTAATAGTTATTGAAATTATTAAATACAATTAAGCTTAAACTACCAATGCTACAGTTTTACAGTTGTTTGGTTTTCCACAAAATTTAATCAGACACACGAAGGTAACTTAATATGTACTTAATGTTAACCTGTAGGTGTTTGTTTATTTTTTTTAAATAAATCAATTATTTCCGCATAATTTTCCTGTTTTTTTTTGGCTATATGCCAAACCAACTAAAGCAGGGCGGCAGGCAATACCGCTAAAATACCGTTATCGATTCAAAACCCTTTCACTTGACTACCGTTAACCTTAAAATACCGTTACCGAAATAACCGAAATACCGTTATCCTTAAAATACCGTTACCGAAATAACTGGAATACCATTATCCTTAAAATGCCGATACCGAAATAAATGAAATATTGATACCCTTAAAATACCGTTACCGAAATAAATGAAATATCGTTACCCCTAAAATACCGTTACCGTTATTTTTAATTTTCTGCTTTTGGTAATTGCACATGGTTATTGAGTATACCGCTAAAATACCGTTATCGACTCAAAACCCTTTCATCTGACTACCGTTACCCCTAAAATACCGTTACCGAAATAACTGAAATACCGTTAACCTTAAAATACCGTTACCGAAATAATCAAAAAACCGTTATCCTTAAAATACCGTTACCGAAAAAACTAAAAAACCGTTATCCTTAAAATGCCGATACCGATATAAAGGAAATAGCGTTACCCTTAAAATACCGTTACCGAAATAATCTAAAATAGCGTTACCCTTACCGACACCGCATCGTTTCGGTTACCATCCATGAACTAAAGTAAATTTCGTTTTTTTAGAAGTAAGTTTTATTTATGCAGGTATTTTATAAAAAATTTTCAGAGATTTTAATAAAAGTTTTTAACATAATTTTAACAACTTTCTTGGTATTTTAAATAAATTTTTTAACCTTAATCTTGCTTTTCTATAAAAATGACAAATTTAACTGTGAAGTGTCATAAAAAAGACGTTTAGTATAAACTAAAAGAACTACGAAAATAAATAAAATCTATGAACAAATTCGACTATTTTTTGATATTAAATTTGTATTATAATTAAAAAGAATAAAAACTATATTAACTATATGTATATGTGACCTTCTCCGAGAAAAGGGACCTAGTGTGTGAAAATTAAGTTTTTTTCTAACTCATTTCATCTTATTCTACACCCTTTTAGGTACCAGAATCCACTCTTAAGTACAAACCCGTTTTTTGACACACTAGGTCCCTTTTCTCGGAGAAGGTCACATATGAGTAAAATCCAAAAATGTGATATAAACCATGTAACTAGCTAATATCTAATGTATTGATTACATTTTAGTTATATATTTGGATTTGTATCAAAGCATTGTCTCCTGTTCTACCTGTTCTACAGAATGGACACTCAGATAAAAAAGTTAGTAAACAAATTTGTAAACAGTTTCCAATCGCACTTTACTATTTATACCCTACACCACTACGTGGTCAGGGTATTATAAGTTTGTGCTGATGTTTGTAACACCAAAAAATATTGGTCCTAGACTAAGGTCACCATTCGTACTGATTTGATCAGTACATGTACTGATTTTTAGTCACGTGTACTGATGAACAAATCGTGTACTGATTTGTACTGATTTTTTGAAATTTGTACTGATTGTACTGATTTTTAACATTTAACATTCATTTAATTGAACGCGGTAAATTCCAATAATGATTTAAGAATTAATTCAATTGTAATATTTATTTTATCAAATCCAATTAATTAATTTTTTATAAATCAAAAAAAGAACTCACTCAATTTATGAACGGTTTCGCTCAACCGTTCATTGATTTAAAAAATATTTTTCCGTTCAGTGATTTCAGAAAAAACTTTCCCTTACTTAGCGTCTTGACGAGACATCGATTTGTTCAACCAACGAACAATTTCTTGTTCACCCATGAATTTGTCTCGTACGGATCACTATTGTTCATGTTTTGTTCTTGTTCAGACAACGTTGTCAGCACAATTGTTCTCACAACTATGTGCAACATCAACCACGATGCCAGATCTAATTAATTACTTAGTGGCATTACTAAAAACTAAAGAAAATAAAAGAAAATGAATAAAATGTTAAGAAAAAGTAAATAATTTGCATTATTATTGAATTTAATGCAATTTACTTTTTATTATTGGAAAAAAATTAGTGAAAAATACATTGAAAACATGAAAATAAATAGTTTCGTTTGTGACCTACTCCAACAAACAAAAAAAAATAATGAATTGTCTGACATTACGTATTCTCCACCCAAAACAAATGAACAAATTTTTTCCCGTTATTCTGCCGACGACTAGTTCTTGTGCAAACAAATCGATGTCTCGTCAAGACTCAGAGTTATGTGATTTGAATAAAATTTGTACCGTTTAGTGATTTAAAATCAAATTTTTGCCGTTTTGTTAATAAAATAAAAAATATTTCGGTTTCTACAATAGCAAATCAGTTGATACAACAGTTATTTGGCTGTGACAACAACATTTCAATTGTCCTAAGAAGTCTTCGGTAGTAGCAACCGAAACGGTAATCAGTACGATTCTGTTTTCTGGGTGTAGGAAACGTCATCATTGGCTAAAGATTTTTCGTAGGAAAAGTCCTTAAAATCTCAATGTTTTTATGAGGGTATTTCGAAAGAAAAGTATGTAAAATCTGAGGGTTATATGATAGAAAACAGTTCACAAAACCTTAAAATTGTCTTCAAATCATTTTAAGTAGGAAAAACAGCCAGAATGTAAACAGTTTTCTATGACAGAAATTAGCAATGAGAAAACAGATTTGTTGTCAAGGCGGAATTTGTAGCCAACCGTTTGGTTTGTTGTGGTAATCGAATATGTCGTTTGTGTCTATATAAAGATAGTTTAGACAATGTAATTTGTATGTGACAACAGAAATTCGCTGGCCAGAATAAAAATTCGGTAGTATTAACCGAAGAATTTTAATATAATTCTTTTTTTTTTTTGTCAATATATTTAAAAAAATTTGTACTGATTTGAAGTCAGAAAAAAATGGTCACCTTATCCTAGACCCACCTTATAGTATACCGATCGGCTCAGAATTTTTTTTATTTCGATTTAACGATGTCCGTCCGTCCGTCCCTCTGTCCGTCCCTCCGTCTGTCTGTCTGTCCATGCATTCTTGTGCGCACTCTACAGGTCGCAAATATTAAGATATTTCGATGAAACTCGGTACACCGACTTATGTCGGCCCAAGGACGAAGCCTATTGATTTTGGTTAAAATGGGTCCACGTTTAGACCTAGTGCCCATATAAGGGTCCTACCAAAATTATATTTTTTATACGCTGCAGGTCGCAAATATTAAGATATTTTGATGAAATTTGGTACACCGACCTATGTTGGCCCAAGGGCGAAGCCTATTGATTTTGGTTAACAGCGGTCCATATTTAGACCTAGTGCCCATATAAGGGCCCTACCAAAATTATATTGTTTATACGCTGCAGGTCGCAAATATTAAGATATTTTGATGAAATTTGGTACACCGACCTATGTTGGCCCAAGGGCGAAGCCTATTGATTTTGGTTAACAGCGGTCCATGTTTAGACCTAGTGCCCATATAAGGGGTCCCCCAAAATTATATTGTTTATACGCTGCAGGTCGCAAATATTAAGATATTTTGATGAAATTTGGTACATAGACCTATGTTGGCCCAAGGACGAAAACTATTGATTTTGGTGAACATCGGTCCATGTTTAGACCTAGTGCCCATATAAGGGTCCCCCCAAAATTGGCTTGGTTACAAACTGCAGGTCGCAAATATTAAGATATTTTAATGAAATTTGGTTCGCTGACTCACATTATAGAAAATTTTGACACAAGTCCCATTTTAACCCATTCGAATTTCAGATCCAAACATTAGTTGGCTTTTAACCAGACTGGTGTAGGGTGTTGTAGAGCCGGCATGGCCGACTTTAACCTTTTCACTCGTTTTATACTGATTTTTAGTACAAAAATTTTTTTTATAATCATTTTTGCTATTCTCTTATTACAAATTTGTTACTAATTTTGTTACGGATTTTGTTACAAATTTTCTCTGCTGATTTCAGCAAAACATTTTACTAATTTTTCAAAACCGAGTGCTAAACTTAGCAGAAAAATATACTAATTTAACAAAATTTTATTTACAAGAATTCGTTGATTTTTTACAATTCTTGTTGAGTTTATATTTGTCACTATTGATATATTCTTAGTTTGGAAATAACACTAAGAAAATTTTATTGTATCTCCAATGCATGAAAAGGTAATAACTGGAGAACCGTTTGCGATTTGACTCCAAATGTCAAGTACGATGAAGTAATTATACATTTTTTACAATCGAAATAAAAAAATTTATTAATTTCTATTTTTTTATATTTTACAGTTTGTTTATTTTTTAGTATACTTTTTTGCTAATTTCAGCAGATTGATTTTAAATTGCAGTTTACACCAATTTACTGAAATTTAGTAGCGGCAACTAATTATTTATACTAATTTCATTATACCAAAATTATAGATATTAAGTAAATTTTAGAAAATCAATTTTGAATTGCAGTTTACAACAATTTTGCTAAAATTTAGTAGCGGCTACTAAATTAAAAATTTTGTTTTTTTTTTTTTAATATTTATAATTATATATATATATATTCCGGTCATTCCTATAAGGAGCATATGGCCTCAATATTTATAATTAATTTGTTAAAATTCAATATTTTTTTAATTTTAAAATTTTTTAAAATATATAAAAATTAGCTTTTTATGCGCTTATGAAAATAGTACAGAAAACAATTCTGAATTGCAGTGCACCTTTTGCACTTCTTTAAAAAGTACTTTTATTGATGGGAATAAAGTACAATATCTCGCAATGACAAAGTGGTGTTTTTATGCCAATCAATTTTCATATCAAAGAATAGCTCAGCGGTAGAGAACTAGACTAGCAATCATGAGGTCGAAAGTTCGATACCTGGTGGCGGCAATAAAAAAACTTTTGTAAAATAAAAAAAATTATTTTTTTTGCGAAGCATTATTTACCTTTTAATTGGTAAAAAAGAGCTTCCTTTGCACTCGTTCAAAAAGTACTGAAAAAATTTTGAAGTGGGAGTACTCCTCTTCTATGACAACTCAATGTTAAAATCATTAGTGTTTATGTTAAAAAAGAAGTACATCTAGACCATCAATTGTAGTGTTTTTTCTTCTGCTTCGGCATCTCTTTTTTAGCTGGGGAATTTTAAAAAACTCGACGAATTTTTTATTTTTCAAATAAATAAATATAAATTCAAATAATGCAATTAATGTATAACCCGATCAAAATAAATTTGAAAAAGACTAATATGCAAGTGCTTGTGCAAATTTAAATGTTACTGACACTTTAGAAAACATTGTTTTCTATTGTTGTTTCTACATGAATGGATGTCACTACATTGCTAGATCTGTTAAAACAACAGAGTAGTACATTGGATGATGACAAAGCAGATTGTGGAAAATTATTTGTTGTTGTTTTTGTTTTATCTTTGATATTTTAAATGTTTAATAACGCTCCTAGACGAGAACAAGAAATTCTCATTGAGGTTGTAATTTAACTTAACAAATATTTCCAGAAATTATAAAAACGTCGTCCCCTGACGATTTCCTTAGGCAAGAATGAAATCCGGATAGGGACATGCCTACAACGGATTATTTTTCACAATTTGTTAAATACGTTTGGGATTTTAGTATATTTAATTCCTTTAATGCAATTAATGTGTATCCCGATAAAATAATATAGGAAAAACAAAATGCTTAGGCTTAGTTAGTTTTAAATAATGTTGCAAATAATGTTCTCTTTGGCAAACCTTTTTAAATAAATTTATTTATTATTTTAAATAAATTTAAATTTTTACAAGGTGTTTATATTCAAAGTGGGATTTTTGAGTCCCAAAAGCACGGAATAAAATTGCAACAAAGAAACGCCCTTTTTATAATTAATTGGCTTTTAGTCAAATTTTTTAAGACTTAATTTGAATTTATGTTTACATATATTATATATTTTTTGTTGCAGGACACAACAATAACATGTTTTAATGCTGAAATTCAGAAAAACATACAAAACTGGAGGCCTTTTTAGTATTAAATTATAGTATAGACTATTAAAAGAAACCCTTTTAGTAAAAAATTTCTTAACTAACCCCAAAAGCTTTTTCAAACAGCAATGGATTGGAGTTGGGCAACAAGCGGTGTTACCAATGAAACCCCACGTACTATGGGTCCAGAATGTGAAAACTACATGACGAATCGTAGGCGTTGGATAGAGGTGGTGTTACTTATTTTTCTTTTTATTTGCGTTATCAAATGGGCTACAAAACGTTTAGAACCCATTCACATACCCGATGCCAAAGAACTGAATAAATCACACTCAGCGACACGCTTAATACTTTTAATAATAATGACTTTTGTATTTGGCATAGAATTGGGATTTAAATTGGCCAATAGATCTGTGATATTCATTTTAAATCCTTGTCATATCCAAACTTTAGTGCAAGTAAGTTTAAAATTTCTTTTATATTTTCCAGTGTTATAAGTTGATTTATTTTTTAATCTATCTTACCTTTTAGATTTATCTTTTAGCCGCCAAACCTAGTAAATTGTCAGTAACATTATTTAGAATACAAATGAACAACATAAATGGTCCATTTTTAGCGTTCCTATTTCCTCAAGTCGAATGTAGAACATTACCTTTCGAACAGGCCAATTATTGGATACAACACGCCATGCTGTATATAATACCGATCTATATTTTAAGATCTGGTGCTTATCAAGTTGAAGATATAAAAGACTTTAATTGGACAATAATAGGTGTGGAGACACAATTAATATATCATTTTGGAGTACTAAACTTTTTTTCAATAGTAAGTATAAAATAAAATTGAAATGCAAAATAAATTGTAGTTGTAATTTTTGTATTAAGAAAAAAAAAAAAACACCAAACAATGTTTCAAATACAATAAATTATATTTAATAATGCATAAAATTGTAATAACTTTACAACCATTTATAATTTTTACTTTAAATTTTAAGTAAAAATTACAAAAATTCAAAATTTAGTTTTTTTATTGAAATATATTTTTAAATTATCAAAGAAAAGTAACGGTGAAAATAACTGACAAATTTTTGTAGAAAAAACTTATCAGTTATTTTTACGACATCGTTAGTTATTTTTCAGCAGTCCAAAATAATTGAATTTTTAGTTATTTTGAGGGTAAATACCTTTGTTGCTTTTGTAACTGCTTATACCTTTGTTTTAACTGTCAGTTTCTGTAGATTCTACCAACAAACTTTTACGTGTATATAAATATCAGGATATTATAATCATATAATCAATGCAGTTTAGGCAAACCTTATTGTTAGAACGTTTTTCTATAGGAGCAATTAAAAAAATATTATTATTCAGTTTTACAAAAACATCGTCCTCATAATATAATTTTTTGTGCATTGGAGATATACCAGATATACCCAGCAAAAACATGGTAATGACGGGTCAAAAAAATTTTATCAATGTGTTTATCAGCACAATTTTGGTAGCAAAATAAATTAGTAAAACATTAGTAATAGTTTTTTTTTAAGTAAATTAATATAAAACTATTTTTTTGTATATTTCAGTACACTGGTATTAATTTGAATAATATGTTATGTGCCGCAGAGTCAGATCCTTTTCAGGGTGATAATTATCGTATTGCCGCTGTGATACATGAGTCACTTCTATGTCCCATATTAAATAAAGTGACTGTACTTATTTTTGCTACTCCAGAAAGTATACAACGTAGTACAAAATCCTTAGATAAATTAAATAATCAACAACATTCCAAGTTAACAACATCACATCAACAACATCAAGCGATTATAAATGAAGCCACAACGTATTATCCAGTTGAAACAACATCTCAACTAATACATCGTGCTAAAACAAATCCTGTAGATTATGAAAAACATCATCAACAACAACAACATCAACAACATCTCCAACAACATCATCATCAAGAACAAGCTGAGACTGTGTATCAAGGGAATTATATACCAGAGCAAAATGATATAGAAATTATAGAAGTTACAAAATCAAGCATCATAACTGCTGAGTGTACAATTCCTACAACTAAAATTGATTAGTATTTAATAAAATGTATAAAAATTAATTTTAAAGCGAAAACAATTCCAAAATTTTCTTAAAACTTTTACGTATTTCAGATAGTTTCAAAATGTTGCATTGTTTTTCCTAATTTTGGGAATTCTGTACTATATTTCACCGATTTTCAAAGCTAAACTACTGCAAATATTTCAAATCTATTTTTTGCTAAATATAAAACTGAACATAGACATAGACAGATTTCGACTGATAATTTTTAGATAATCAATTCAAGTGAAAATACATATTTTAAGTAAAATCTTGTGTACTAAATCCTTTGAGTACGTTTCAAAACCCGATTCCAAGAAGGATTCTTAAATTTTCACATCACAATTTTGTGAAAGGTGCAGTTTTTAGCACTACACAATTTTCAAAATTAGGGCATTCATTTAAGGCCTGTTATATCGTACATAGTGTGTAAAATTGGTAATTTTACGAATTTTATATCAATTTTCATAAAAAAAAAAGTTTACACTGTTCACACAGTATATACGAATTTTTCATGAATACCTTCAATATTTTTGAGCATTTTTAAACTTTTAAGACTTCCAAATATAATTTGGTTAAAAAAAATATATATATAAAGTAAAAATTATAAATTCACGGAACAAATTATAAAAAAAAAATATTTAGTTTAAATTTCGTTCTAAAGTATTTATACACTATAGTAAAATTAAATATTAAAAAAACTTGATTTGTTTTCGCCCTAATGCTATCCACGATTTCTCTATAATTAGATTGTTCACAAGGGGTGTGAAATTTGATGTATTGTGCTAACAGAAAACAAAGTTGTTAGAATTGGATATTAAAATATACAACACTCGGTAAAAGTAATTGCAATTACAGTTAAAAGTGTGTACACTGCGATTGTATTTGTATTAATTGAAGTTTTTCTTAACCGCAATTGTAATTAAAATAACTGCAGTTGTAGTTAATTTTACCTACAAAATTCTCTTAGAGAAATGAGAAGATATACTAACTAAACAAGATTAGCTATACGCAAAAAAAAAATTTCATAATTGCCGCAGCATTTCGGTAAAATACAACTTCAAAAGTTTGCTGCTAAGTTACACAATATTTTAATTAAAATGTAATATTTTCCAAGATAATTTACAAAAGAAAAAACTTAGGTAACTTAACATATTTTAAAGTGAGTGAAAATAGAATAGGTCAAAAACTAAGCCAAGTTCACAAAAATCAAAATTTTTTAAAAAATTACAAAAAATACTTTTGAAGTTGTATTTTACCTAAGAGATATATGGATGAAAGAAAAATCGCATAAATTGATATAACTACCCAGCAGAAATTACTGCTTGCTTGGAAGCAGTTTTGTCAGGGAAAGTTGAGCAGTGAAGCGATTGCATTATTGATGATATCATGCCTGATTTTTGTTCGAGATAGCTCGCGTGAAAGCACTTGTTTCGAGATCCGAAAAGGCATGAATTCACCGCTTTTAATTAGTGCTCCTGTTTTTCTTTTAAAATGTCGATAATTCATGCCTTCTCGCAAGTGCATATTATAAAGCTTTTGAACTATTTAAAATCATGCCTTCTCAAAAGCACAATATTCCTGCATATTTTTCCGTGAAGAGAAAATGCCTCTTATTTTTAGTAAAACCTCTTATTTTCATTAAAATAACTTTTTTCCGCATTTTAAAAAATTTTGATAAAAGAACCGCAAAAATATTTAAGCAATCAAAATGTATTGCTCATTTCATGCCTTTTTGAAAAGCACAGCAAAAAGCGATGTAAACAATTAATCAAATTATGCCTTTCATTAGTGCTGTTTACGAAGCTATACATTTTTAGAAGCGGTAAAAGTAGCAGTAAGGAAGCAGTAATCGTTTTTACTGCTTCCACATTTTTGCTGGGTATATATAGGCCGCGTCTAAGGCATCCAATTTTATAAGACAGCCACAGGGTGACATACATATGCATATTTTTTAACAATTTACATGATAATTCAAATTAATACACTCCGATAGAATAGAATATTGTATTGCTCAAATCGGAACGATATGTTAAATTTGTAACTGCAAAAAAAATAGGTCACCCTGTGGCTGTTACATAACTCTCGGACCTACCTCATCTAATTAATAGGAGTTTTGCATCTCTTGTAACGTGTCTGTGGCGTCATCATCTGATATTGTGATTTTAGCCTAAATCTTGATAGCATTGGGCGTAACAGCAATTACCGAAATTATTTAAAAACCTAAGGTTTAAAACACTCTTTTTATTCAACAAAATAAAACAATGTGATTACAATAAAAAAATAAACTAACAATAATATAAATAACACTCAAGTATATTCTAACCCCTAAATTCATAAACGCTTTATAAAGTTATAGGAGGCCTACGAAAGAAATTTTGTATGAAAAATTTGTTTTGTAAGCCTCCTATAAATTTATAAAGCATTTATGAATTTACACATAAAATTTTAACTTTTTTAAATCAATAATAAATAAATATATATGTAGTAGAATTAGTATATAATAATTGTTATTTAACTATGTATACGTTTTATATATATAAATAATTTTTACATTCAAAAAAGTTTGTTGGTATGATCTACTAAAAAAATGCAGTTAAAACAAAGATACATACAGTTAAAAAGTTATTTTTATCCATTAAAAAACAACAAGCAAATGCCGTAACAATAATTCACAAAGTCGTAAAAATAACTGACAAATATTTAATAAAAAAATTAAAAAAAACTTTCGAAATTGGTAAAAGCTACAGTTTTCTACAGTGAATGTTGTTCGGTATTAAAAAAAAAATACTTTAATAAAATATATAATAATTTTTCGATTTTATTTGTGAACTAAAATATATTACTAGGGCAAAGAATTTCATGCAAATGCATGTTTTTTCTCGATAGTCCAAAGCTAATTTAGACTAAATATTTATCCGAATCATCAAATTCAAAACAAAATGGCATCGATTTGTTGTTGCATATTTTGACAAAAATGCATGTTTTTGCATATTTTGACTTCAAATGCATATTTGGTACCTTTTTAATGAATATTTAGTGCTTTTTAATGCATATTTTGTGCTTTTAAATGCATATATATGCAAATTTCTAGTAACATTTTTTAAATACTAATCGTTTTGTGCATATTTTTTATTTTTTTAATGCATATTTGTCTTTCGTAACCGCATTTTTTAGGCGCATATTTTCGATTTTTAAGTGCATGAAATTCCTTGCCCTATATATAAGTATAAACACATATAATAAACTAAACACGAACTTTTTAAAAACTCGGCGAAATTTTTTACATAACTAACAAAAATTAACTTTGTACTGCCAAAATACTATTTTGGTAGTTCTTTATTATAATTTTTAAAACGATGCCCGGACATTAGCCCGACGGACATTATCCCAATATTTTCGGGGATAATCCCATTAATGCAAATGGGGATTATAACCGTTTGTAAACTAACTAACAATGTAAGCCCGGCCGAAGGACATCTGTATAAAAAATAATTTCTTAGGGAAGTCGGTATTGGACCTACCCACGAAGTAACCTTTAGACCGGCAATAAAGCTTTAGAAGTCGGTAAACATAATACCAAATTTGAAAATATTTTGGGGACTATGACCAATATTCTGGGTCATAGTCCCAACTTCCAGTTTGGAGGTTATCTCCAAAACATTTTCGGACATTTGGGAGGATGTCCAGAAATTGCGAAAATATCCGTTGGGTTTATGTCAAATCAACTTTAAATATAACTGCTTTAAACAACTGTTACAAAATACAATTTTTTTCGTTGGTTATTTTATAAATTAATGTAACAACATAATAGTTGTTTCGTATTTTTCCGTAGACAAACAACTGTAATAATAGTTGAAAATAATTAATTGAAATTGAAACAACTGCCATGTATTAACTTACATACTTTTTTGAGTGAAATATTACTAAAATTGTTAAGTATGTATATCAATTAATTAAAACTATAAAATAAATTAATTAATTTGTTTAATATTCTTATTTTTTTTTTTTTTGTTCGCAAAACTGGGATTGACAACCAACGGTTTCTATTGAAGCTGAACTAATGTCTTAGCGGGTAATTTTCTAAAACACTTCGGTGAAGTGTTGCGTTATTTCTATAGAAATTGTTTTTGTTACAAAAACAATTTACATTGAAAGTTCCCTTCACTTCACCCAAGTGTTTTACGAAATTAGGTACTTAATTTTTTGTTTGGTATAAGTTAAAAAATAAATAAAATTTTAATTTAATCAGTATTAACAGGGTCAATTGCCAATCATTTTACAAAGTGTTTGTTACTTTGACACGTATTAAATTAGGCCTAAAAGCTTTATTAACCATATGTAGATGTAACATGACGTTAAAAAGGCAGTTAAAAAGGCGACAAAGGTATTTAAATAATGAAAAATTTTGTTATGTTTAACTGTTGATCGGTAAAACAAAATCGGTAAAAATAACAAATAACAAAATCGGTAAAAACTACCGTTTTTTACAGTCAATTCTTTTTGTTTATAAAAGTATATTTTAATAAAAAATAATATTTTTTTTTTCTTTATTAATAGTATTAATAGTTGGATACAAATTAAATCATTATAATCTTCATTTTTGTTTAAAATATTAAATTTGGAAACCTATTTAATTACAATATTAAAAATATTTTTTTTAATTTGTTACCATTCCAAACAAAGCATTGTCAGCCTGTCCTATTGTAATACTAATTCCTTTTCCAGTCTTAATCGTGGGGCCATATAAATAACAGCCTTCAAGTCTAAAACATGTTGATCACCCCTAGCTTGTGACTGCAACTATGAAAAATGACAATCAGCATATTCTGGATAATCAGCCAACCATTTCCAGATGGCATCTACTTGTTAAAAACATAAACTGCAATGCAAATGAAAATGAAAGTTATTAACTATTTTAATTTGATTATATAATAGTTTTACTAACCGAAGACGAAATTTTACAAATACTAAATGGAATAACTGTTAGTTGGAATTCTTTGGCAAATTATATAAAAACTTGTGTAAAATACAGACATTTTTTAATAATGGAATTTAATAACTAAACACTTATCTTGAACTGTTAGTATTTAACATTGGTTAAACGGCTGACGACAATAGTCAGAGTCGTATATTTATATATTTATTTTTTATTCTGTAATTATTTATATTGCTGAAAATAAAAATAAAATTACTACTACTACTACTACTACTAACCGAAAAGTTTTAGATGAACCCATTGATGAAAATGTGGGCGATAAATTTGTAAACGCACCGATAAATGTGTCCTATGTGAATATAAAGCCATATCCGTTTGAGATTGTCCATTAGCCTTACCCACCGACAATTCCATATGACATTTTTATATTATTTTATATTTTTTTCTAACTTTTTCCACTTTTGGCATATACTTTTCGCCATATTGTTTTATCTTCTTAATTTTTTTTTTAACAATTTTCAACTTTGGAGATTTTAATGCTATTTTTAGGAATAAGACACATTTTACAAACATCTGGTAACAAATAAATGAATTGTAAAACTACTTAAGTTTATTTTGGATCGCGTACATGAAATTTATTATCATTTCCCCATAATGTAACTAAATATTGACAATTTTTTAAATAGATAAGAAAAGAAAGTGATTTTTTTTTATTTTTTTTTAAAGAGAAGCAACACTCAGGAAATTCTTTCTATTAATTAAAGTGTTGCTTCCTTTGGAAAGGAGATAGTGAAGAAGTGAAAGGTGGTGAAAGATGAAGGGCTTAAAATATGGCAACACTGTAATTGCGCGAGATATTGAGTTTTAGAACAGTTGTTGCGCGCCATCTGACGGTGAGTTGGCGAACTTTGTTGAAGCTTTTTAGTTCATAGCCCTGTTATATTATTTTACTTCGGTGGGTTAAGTGCTATGGGAACACCGAAGGAGGACGCTGCGATATGTATGAGGGATAGAAAAAACTCATACATATTACTATTTTTCATAAATTGATGTTGCCTTGGTTGGGGCTCGAACCCGCAACCTCACGTGTAACAGTCCAACACGCTAACCATTACACCACAGCGCCCACAGATTTAACACAATGTACAAAAGAATTTATAATGTACCAATAAAAAGTTATATTTTTAGGTAATTTATATAAAAATTTAAGGGTTTGATTTAAACTAAGCTAATGAAAAGTATTTTTTTTCTGTAGGAAATCATTTTTACCAAGCATATTTGTATGATATAACATACGCTAATTTTTTGCGTGTACCAAAAATAACTGTTTACTGTAAAATTACTGTTTTGGTAGTTGTTTATTATGATATTAAAAATAATTGTTTTAAACAACTGTTACGAAATTACAGTACTTTTCGTTAGTCGTTTTCTTAAATAACCGTCATAAAAGTTGTTTTTACATTTTTCTATAGAAAAACAATTGTAATTTCTGTTAAAAACAATAACTACTGATTACTACTCAGACAACTGTAATGTAGTAACAGTCAAACTTTTTTGAGTAAAGATTTAGTGCGCGAAAAAAACCGGGTATGATGGCAACAAGATAATTAATGTTTTTGTTAAATTTAATAATGAAAATTATAAATCGTTTAGTTTGTTTCGAGGAGTTAATTTAGCGATATCACCTTTTTATCTTCCAGGTGATAAATTAGCGATATACGATTATCTAGCGATATCGCCGATTTATCATTCAGAAGTACCTATCGCTTTCGTATTACTTGGGAGTGTCGCTATAGAGAGGACATTTACTCCCCAAAGGGGGTTCTTCTGCAATAACAATATGATTATTGCCGCAATAAAGTTTTTCTTCCAGGCGTTACGATTGCGAAACATTTTCGTATTTTAGTGTTTGCATGGATATGGTATGCATAAGGTTGCCTCTTAAAAATAGATTTGTTATTAAACGTTAACCCGTGCCGAAAGTCGGCCGAAAATGGCCGATTTGATAAATTTGATAAAAATGCAAAAACGTCGTTTTTTAAATTAATTTAAAAAATTTTTTTAAAATGCCTAATTTGGAAATGTCGATTGCTATTTTTATAATATGGAAAAATGATAAATCGAGTTTGGGTTTGGAGCGACTCCTTTCCAGGACGTTTAATAAATAGCTTATTTTGTCAAAAATTTAAAAATTTTAATGCTTTTATCAAAGTTTGCATAATTTTTGGAAAAATACTACTTAAATTTGATTAGACTATAATTACCTCTACTTTTATTTAAAAAATATTTAACCTTTGGTGACCTGGGATTGATTTCCTATGTACAGGGTGCGGCTAAAGTAAATTTATGATTTTTTTAAATAAATATTGAATGGAATAAAAAAAAAACAAAAGGAATAGAAAAACAATCTTAGTTCTTTGCGCAAGTGTACAACGTATTAGCAATTGTATTCTCCCAAGTTTAATTCCTGAAATAGAGAAAAAATATGAAATATTCACAAGAAAAGAAGTTAAAATTTTTTTCCATCATATAGTTACTTTAGCCGCACCCTTTATGTTCTGTGGACTTGAGGTTCTTTTATTCTGTGATTATTTCATACCAAATAGTGCAACACTGCACATTCTTAAAAAACCTGTATCCATGGCAACTCTGCACGACAAAGCAAATAAAATCCCAAAATGTAATACCATCTCTTTTACTCTCACAGAAAACAAACAAAAATGACAGCTGAACAAGGTTGCCAACCCTTGACAAAAAAATGCTTATTTCAATATAAAAATCCCTAGAAATCGCTAATTCCCCAAAAATGCAAAAAGTTTATTTATTTAAAAATCAATAAGTCTATGGTAGTATATTTCTTTGAAATTAAGTTTTTTTTTGTTTTCTTTAAAAAGCTTTTAGATTTTGAGGCACAGTAAGTTGTTTCTATATGGAATTTCACTTGAACTTTAAAGGTCTCAAATCGTAATTTAAATTCCCAAAAATTAGCAGCAATAAATGCGAAATATAGAGCTGTGATATATTTTTTAAAGGTATTATATAATTTAATGCACGTGTTAGGCCAAAACGGTAATAATATTTAAATTAATAATGCGCAGTGTATGAGTACATTAGAAATAGCTACTAAGAAAAATAAGCAGGTGCCTTCAATGCAATAAATGATATTATGCTAAATTTAGCCCTTGTATTAAAAAGTCCATGAACATTACAATTGAATTAATTACAATTAAATACAATTTTTCTCCGCTCTTCTTCATTAAAATTTATGTTGTTTTTGATTGTCAAATAAAAGGAAACATTAAAGTGATATTTGATGGCAGACGTCAATGCAAGAGCCGCTTGCTTGCCAACGATATCACGATATGGCAATGACGTTTAAATTATGTGTCTTTATCTAAGCTAAAATCATTTTGACAATTGCTTACTACCATTTTACTGCAAATAAAGACATTAGGTAACCAGTGTCTACAAATGCAATGAAATGACCAAAGAAATTTGAAAATAACACACAAAGCAAAAACGAAAATAATTTTGTTGTCTCTTTGTCTGTAATTTGTAAATTTTATGGCATTTTTTATTGCATTCGAAGACACTAGGTAAATGCCTAAAGACTCTGGGTCGACTACCCCTATATACTATTGATCAGTATGGAGGATACTAATTTTTAAATTTTTTCTTATGGGAATGACATCTTGTATATCGAATACTGCGAAATAGTAGATGTTGATAGATAGCGTGGGAATCAAGCTTAGTCTTGTTTTTTCAAATGCAAAATTTGCAAATTACACAAAAAGCAGATGAAAAAATCGCTATATAAAGCCGGAAAATTGCTAAAATGGCAACCTTGAGAATTAGCAAATTTTTTTATGGGAAAATAAAATCTGATTAGAATTTTACTTGTCATTTCTTCAATAAATTCGTACGCAGTAAAACGCGTTGTATAAATTTTTTTTTTTTTAAATAAAAAACAGAAAGTTATGAACACATTTTGCCAATAAAAAATAATATAGAAATTAAATTAAAATGTGAAAAATAATAAATGGCCAAGGCAAGTGAAAAGTGACTTAAAAAAACGTGCAAGAATTTTAATGAAAAAAGTTGGTAAAAAAAGTGCTACATAATTTAAAATAATTTCAATAAGTTAATAACAAAATTAATTAAAACAAAGAATATTTACACTGTTAACGAAAAAGATTAATATTTGTGCAACCGTGGCAATTACGACAAAAAACAAAATTTAACCATTTAAGGCATCTATTGCGAAAAAAAGAATACCCTAGAAAGGTGAAAAAGTAGAAAAAGATGATATGAAAAAAACGGAGCCAGGCTAAGTTCAGGCAAATGGTTAAACCTAATTTAAAATAAAAAAAAAATTGATAATTGCAATTAATAATTGTATATTGCGCGCGCCGCATTGTATTATATGATAAGTATAAAAAAACGCATCATCTAATTAACAACTGTTTGTTTTTGCGGTTATTTAATTAAAATATAACTGAGGAAATTATCTGTTTTTTTGCAAAAAAAGAAGAAAAATTCTGTTTAGAATTTATTTAATGCAAAAATGGCAAGTGACAAATGTCAAAATATTTAATTACCCCATGCGTGCTCCACACACACGCACACATACTACCAAAGAAAAAATTACCGTTCCAACACCCCACAACAAAATAAAATCAAAACAATTACAGTAAGGACTAGTTTGTAGCTGTTTAGTTTAATCTCAAAACAAATTTAAACCGAATTTAACTGAGCATGATGTTTCTCAGTTCCAGTTTAAGATAATTTAAATTACTCGGAGCTTCTAAAGACTTCAATCCCTCATTCTATTTTCAATTCTAAATCATAATAGAGTGATTGAATTCTCGAACTGCAATGTTACACATAGCATGAAGTCTTAATTGTTCACATTTGATTTATTTTTTAATTAAATTCTTTCAATTTCAATCATTTTTCATTTTTCATTATTCGTTATGTTCAACCACTGAATTCAATTTTTGTGTTGACAAATTTGTACTTTAGTATAACTGGCCAACGCTGTCGGTTTAAGCCTCGAATTAAAGTAAATTAAACGACATCTAAAAAACAACCCTTTGGAAAAACGTGTAAGTCCACACAATGTAATCGGTTTCATGCACTTCACATTGTGTGTACATACGATATGGGATACTTGTGTATAACAATTGTATATGAAGTAAGCCAGCTTGTGTGTAGAGTTTGAAAGCACTCGGGGATTCTAGTAAGTACACACAGGTATCTCCGAGTACTTTCAAACCCTACACACAAAGCTGGCTTACTTTACCCAGGGTATGGCCGCATTGTAATGGCCCACAAGCCAATATACTTCGTAAGAACACACAAGTATAGTGGCATGTAAGTTAGACAAAATTTTTGGAAAATTTCAAATATTTTAAGTTTCATATACAATTGCTATACACAAGTATTCCATATCGTAAGTACACGAAATCGATTACATTGTGTGGACTTAAACGTTTTTCTAAAGGAAACATATCAATTTTAAGCAATGTTTAACCAGGGGGTATCCATTAAAATGTTTTAAGATTCCGTAGTTTCCCAAAAAATTTCACACACGAATGAGAATGTGAAGAAATTTAACAGCGAACGAGAGAAAATGAAGGAAGTCGGGATAACAAGAAATTTAACAAAAACGGTTTTAAAAGCAAAAAACAACAGTTAAAACAATAAAAAAATAATTAAAATTGATAATCTATTATTTATTTCATTCGTAAAGTTGTTCTTGATACCTCTTTAATCAATAATCATAAGAAACAAACTCTAGCCTTTATCCTCTTTGGTTTAACTGGTTTAACTAACAAAGTTGAACTACATCCAAAAAAAAACTCGTCCTAAGTGAAATTTGAACAGCTGCAGAAAAGTCATTTAACATATTTGGTTAAAAAGCCGGATTGAAGAAAATGGTGTTTTTCGGATATAAATTTTTAAACTACATTTTTAAAACAAAGTAAATTTACTAGTTAATACTTTTTTAAATATTCCAAGTAATATTTGCTAAAGGCGTAAGCATCAAAAACAAAAATTTGGCCAAATTAAACTATCGGGCATACCTTTAATACAAAATACAATGTAGCTTTAACTACTCACTAAAAATGGTCTCATATATTTTCTTACAAAAACAATCAATAACAACCCACTTTTCCATAAGTTTTACTTACAGGAATAAATTACTCTTGTTAAATAACCATCTGATTATTCAGCTACATATATTCATCGCACTTTCGCCCAAATTCACTTTAAATCGTCACAGTATGTTATTAATTCTTTCTAAAGACATATTTACACGCGAGAGAAAATTCGCGATATTTTACGAAAATGGAGCTCTGCAAAAGTTTACGAAATGTAATCTCTACACCATTGACGCTATATCATGCACAATTTCTTTATTTAGTACAAAAATTTGAAGTGTTTTGTTAAATTATTTAACATTTCAGTTTATTAAATGAGCACTTCGGTAAATGGTGAAGTGTTACCAGAAGCTGTTTTAAAAATTCCCTGCGTTTGTTAAAAAAATCCCCTTTTTCCCAACATAAAAAAAAATCCCTACATTTTTCCCTACTCCAGAAATGTATTGAATCAGACAAACATGAAAATGTGGTGTTTTTAATTAATGATTTTTATTGTTTTTAAGCAATTTTTATTAAATTGTAAAGTGCACTTGTATTGTTTAATATGTTCTCTGCATTAGTTTTGTATAATTAGCACAAAATTTTGCTTATTAATATTAAAAAATACGCATTAAAAAAACAATAAAATCTGTTTCTCTTAAAACCAGTTTGCATATAAAATTAAAGAGACTTTTTAACAGCAAAAGAGGCGGGTGGTTTGTCTTTAGTCTCTATGGTCGTTGATTGAATGTAAGAACATAATACCATGTCAATACATTTTATAATTTTTTTTGCAAAGTTTTAATCAATTTGAAGTTTTTGAATAAAATTTGATAGAAATTCTGAAATTTCTATGAAAAAGCCTTTTTAAATTATAATTTTTCTTACCAATTTTAGACGAAATTGATTTTTTCCTTAAAAAAATTTCATAAATCGTGTCCTGCAAATACCAAATACCGAATATTATGACCAGCTTTATATTCAGAACCAAGCACGATTCTTGTCCCAAACACTACTTAAGTAAGAACTTTTGTTTGACAATGTGCGCGTTTACCAGATGCTAAACTGTTGCTAATCCGCTACTTAACAATTTGGTGAACGATTTGATTAGCTACCGCTAAGTCAACATGTTGTGGTAGCGCTACCTTGTTTTGGTAGCGTAAAATTTTACGCTACTTGTGAGCAGTTAATGATACATCAGCTGTCGTTTATTTTTTTGTATACTTTTTTTAAAGAATAATAAATATATACAAATATAATTATAAAGGAAAAAAAATTTCAAAAAATCAATGAAACATCTACAAATATTTGTACTTTAAAACAAAAACAAAAGTAGCATCGTTCACCAGATTAAGGTAATCATAAAGCGCTACATATCAATTGTAGCGGTAGCGGGTTTCTCTGTTAAACGTGCCCAATGTTTTATGTAAGCAAATTTTCAGAAACAACTCTTACCTTGTTCTGACTATAAAACTTGCCTTTAGTTACTAAATTTGAAAAATTTTTGAAATATTTTGAGAAATATATTCGATAATACTAATTTTCTCTTCGTTTAAAAAATAAAAAATTTTCATTAACCGCAAAATCCATAGAATAACCTTATTATGTGGAATTCGACGGAATAACAACAATTTGGTGAATATGAAAATTTCACACAGAAGTGTGAATTTTTAGCATTTTTTTGACATGTGTTTTGCATTTTTTTGTATGAAAATCTAAATTTTTTCATTTCTCTACATTTGCCTAAAAATAAAAAATCTGTCCTTTTTTCCCTATACGTGAAATTTTAGGGAAAAATACCTACAAAGAGCGAATTTTCCCTACAAATGGCATCACTGATTTGGTGAACAAATTATTGTTTGAAATAACAAAAAATTAATAAAAACAAATTGACAACTAGACATGGCACTTATGCGATAAAAATTTTTGCCAACATTGGGTGATATGAATAAAAATTAGCAATTACTTCGAAGTATTTACTTTGGGCTTAGGAATGACTTTTAACACCAAATTTATCCATAGACTTGTAGAATACCATAAAATATAAACGAAAATAAAAAAATAAAATTTTTAGTCTACCCGCAAGCAGACTAGAATTGTAAAGTAATTGCTTAAAAAACCCAGTATTTCACCCTATTAGTAATATCTAGTTTTTATTCATACGAGCCATTGGGTCATATGAATAAAACTTAACAATTACTTCCAAGTAATTACTTTGGGCTTAGGAATGGCTTCTAACTCCAAATTTAACAATTGGCTGGTAGAATAGCATGAAATGTAAACGAAAATTAAAAAAATTAAATTTCTAGTCTACTCCCAAGCAGACTAGATTTGTGAAGTAATTGCTTAAAAAACCCTGTATTTCCCCCTATTAGTAATATCTATTTTTATTCATATGAGCCAATATTAGAGATGACAAATTTGGCTCAAACTATACGATTATGGCTCCCGTGTAGACATTCCTTTAGGTAATTTCATTTTGTAATTTGGATTTGTACAAAAACCATCTGGTTTTTTCATTCAGTATAAAGCTGTTTTTTATTTAGAAACTATTTTAATTTCTCGGCAGTGACAAATAGACAAGATACTAAAAACTGCTTTATCGACAAAACGTTGCACTGCTATCGACACTGCGTTCAGGCTTTTAAATTCAGTATAAACCATGGATGATAACCGAAACGAATGCGGTTATCGTTAGGGTATCGATATTTTAGGTTATTTCGGTAACGGTATTTTAATGGTAACGCTATTTCATTTATTTCGGTATCGGTATTTTAAGGATAACGGTATTTGAGTTATTTCGGTAACGGTATTTTAAAGATAACTATATTTCAGTTATTTCGGTAACGGTATTTTAAGGATAACGGTATTCCGGGTATTTCGGTAACGGTATTTTAGGGGTAACCGTAGTCAGTTGAAAGGGTTTTGAATCGATAACGGTATTTTAGCGGTATTGCCTGCCAACCCTGGTATAAACCCCAATTTACACTACAACCAAAAACTAGTAGTTTTTAAAAACTAACCCCGGTATTCAAAATGAAAAGTTAGTAGCTTCTTATACATCGCACACAACGAGCTGTTAACTAGAATGTTTTTTAGGCCAATCAGCTAGTTAGAATAGAGTTTATTCAAAATGATTTCTTAGCACACCGATTAAGACCAACCCTGTGTTTGAAAATACAAGGCTTTTTTATTATTGTGAATGGAATTTTTTGATTTTTGGCGTTTGATAACAGAACATTAGAAGGAATTTAGCAACAATATTAGAATGAGTTTAACAACAGTATTATGAATAAAACTCATGTTAACTCTATGCTAAATTTTCATTTTGAATACCGCTGTAATAGTTTTTTATTCAAAATTGGAATAGAATTTGACAAGTAACTACAAGTTGTTTTCAAAAACTACTAGTTTCAATTGACTGTGGAAAAGCTACTTATTTTTCGTACAAAACTAGTTCTTGTTTGTTTTGACAATAAAAACTAGCAAGAGTAAAAACTATGTCCTTTTTTGCCCAGTCCATAATAATATCCCTTCAGAAACATTTCAGTTTTTGAGAAAAAACAAAAACACAGCTCTTACAGAAACGGCTCGATCGAAAATGTTGAATTTTTAAAGACAACACAAATACATAATCAAGAAAAAAAAGAAAAACATTTTTGGCATTTGCAAATTTGGGTTAAAGTTCTATCCGGCAAGTCGTGATAATCACGACTTATTTTTGTTTTAATTGCATTTACTGTAATTGTTACTTTATCACATTACAGAGTGTTTCATGAAAAAATTAAAATAAAACTAATTAAAATTTTTTTTATAAAAAGAAGAAGAAAAAATGAAATATTCAAATAAATTATATAAACGAATTAATTTTCGTATGTTAAAACACATTTAATAATATAATATTCTACACAACGTCAACAAGTGTTAAAAATAATAACAACAAAAACAAGAAAAACATTAAAAAGAATAGCAAAACTTTTTTAAAACAATTTGCAGTTTGTTTTAAATAAATTACATATAAAATCTAAGCTATTCGGTTTTCTATAATTTTGGATTCAAAGCCTTCGTTGATTTTTTAAAAGAAGAAATACATAAAACAAATTGCGTTAGGTTATTGTTCTTTTCGTTTTTCTTTCACAATTTTGTTTTTCGTCTCTAATCTATAAACGTGTGCCGGCCTCTTAATTAAATAACAAAATAAGTTGTCGTCATGTCTATATCGGAATATGCTACCGGAAATACATCAATTAAATGTGCGGTTCCACAATCCGCATCTAATTCTTATAACTCATCTGCCTCTTCTTCATCATTGAACTCGTCCACATCGGCTGTAAAGTCAACACAAAAATCTAAAAAATCTTCAGCATCAGGTCTGCCGGGTGCAGTATCACATATTTATTATAAACATGGTCTCTTCCTATCAAGTTATCCAACCTGTGCCACTAGTATAGCTATAGTGGCTATATTATTTTCATGGTAAGTTAATAATTTTGAACATTTTTGATTTAAGTTTATGAATACTGATTTTAGTTCCGCCGGTTTTTAAAACGGTTTTAAAAATATTTAAATACCGAATTTAAATTGTTAACTGTTCACTGGATTTCAATTTGAAATTCAATTCGAAATCCATATCGTTTACATTAGCAAATTTGACATCTAAATGGGATTTTGATCGGCCACCAACAATTTATTTTGTAAACACACTAATCTTGAAAAATAACCAAAATTAAAAATTGTTCTAAAAAACATACCCCCGTATTCAAAATGAAAAGTTAGTAGCTTCTTATACATCGCACACAACGAGATGTTAACTAGAATGTTTTTCAGCTCAAGCATCTTGTTAGCATAGAGTTTATTCAAAATGATTTCTTAGCACACCGATTAAGACCAACCCTGTGTTTGAAAATACAAGGCTTTTTTATTATTGTGAATGGAATTTTTTGTTTTTTTTTGGCGTTTGATAACAGATACTTAGAAGGAATTTAGCAACAATAATAGAATAAGTTTAACAACAGTATTATGAATAAAACTCATGTTAACTCTATGCTAAATTTTCATTTTGAATACCGCTGATAATATTTAATGGCGTAGCACAAAATTCATTTACTTTATGAAAGATACAATGTTATTTTTGGTAAGAAAAGTGTTTTATCATATCGATGATTAATTGAAAGCAAAAATTTTCAATGTTTTGTTAGAGGTCTTGCCGGCGCCATCAAATTATTTTTCATAGTTTTCTCGCTCTGATACAAAAATTAAATAATCACAATTTTGCTTAAAATTTTTGTTTCAAATAAAAATAAAAGATTTTATTATCCCAGTGTAGAAACCGTAATGACATATGATTATTTTTTTGACTACCAGTAATGCCTCGGACTTTATGCACTATTTTAAACCATATAATAATGAGTTACTAATAAATAGTTACTTTTCTAGTATTTTCAAAGAAAAAATAATGCGTTACCAATAACGACTTATATTTATTATTATTTCAAACATAAAGTAATTTTCTAGATTTTTTTGAAAATTTTTTATATCCATTTATAGACTAAATATTTTTTCAACACCGCTAGAATATACGTAACCACAAATTTTTTTTGATTTTTTGTATGTTGGCTCATAAGCATACTTGTGCGCAGCAGGGTACCGATTCCGAATGGTTTGTGAAGCCGTGAAAAATATTTGTCACTCATTTAAAAATTAAGATAAATGACAGTTTTTATCACTTTACCACTTGCAAACTATTCAGAATCGGTACTCAGGTCAATTATGTTTTGATCTATCAAATATAACATGTCGAGATAACTCAGATGGTAGGTCTAGTGATTGCCAATCTGGAATTCCACTTTCGATTCAAGGCAAATTTTATTTAAAAAATTAAACAATAAAAAAATATTTTTAGTAAAGTGTTTGTAATCGTCGCATAGGTCAATCGTAATTAATATTAGAATTAATTACTAAAGAATTTTTTCTAAAGTTGATTTAAAGGAAGAAGAAGAAATCATTTTTATTGAAAAATTTAACTGACAGAAGGGAATCAGTTTATGTGTCAACTGATCAAAGTAATTTTTAATTGTTAATTTGTCTCTATATGAAAAACTTTTTGTGAATTGCCATGACCGGGGATTGAACCGGCAGCCCTCTGCACAGGCTATGACTCGTAGCATCACCTCTTAACAATATACACCACAATCGGCATAGTTTGAAGTTTTTTCAATCACAGTCTATACAATGTATGTTTTGTAATCAGAAGAGCCAGAATTTTTTCAATCGCCATCGTTTTAAGCGTACAATTTTACCTTGGATAGAATATATTTAAAAAATTTGAAATCGGCGAATTTTTTTAACATACCTTCTAAAAAAACCTTAAAAATTAACGCGTAAAAAAGATAGATTTTTCGACAAAAACTCGTCCAAACCTCAAGAAAAAAATTTTTTTTTTGAAAAACTGCTTTTGGCATCGTTTTTAGCGTACAATTTTTCCTTGAAAGGTTAAATCAGCCGATTTTTTTTTATTACCTACTAAAAAAACCTTAAAAATAAAAATAAAAAGTTGAGAAAAAGTAAAAAAATGAAATTTGGACGCCTCGAAAATGATTTTTTTGATATGTCGTAGTGGAACTTTTTTTGCTCATGCAAAAATTCAATGGCACAATATCGATTGCTAAATCGACTCACCCTAATGTACACTCAAAAAACAAAAATCCGTAAAGTCAGCAAAAAATGTTGCTGTGTCAGCAAATTTTTAGTCAGGAGCGTGCTGGTAAAAAAGTTGGTAATTTGAGCAAAAAGTATTTGCTGAAAATCAGCGAGCTGATTTTTAGCAAAAAATAGTAATCTCAGCAAAAGTTTTGTTAACACTTAGTCGATTGCAAATGAAAAAAACCCTTGCTAAAATCATTAAACTTTTTGCTGAATATTAGTAGACTGAAAAAAACTCAAAAAATTTGTAGAGAAATTTTACTTTAGTTAATTTATTCGGTAAAAATTTAAATATAGAAATTGTGTAGAGTTGTTTTTTATCATTTCCGGTGTCTGTACTACATCCAGACAAGCTGCAACATCTACATCTTGTCTATCTGGTTGTCTTCCACGCTACACTCAAAATAATACGTCTGATGGCTGGACAGAAAAGTTTGTTACTTTAACAAAATTTATTCCTGTTTTTTGGCTTAAAATAAAATTTGTTGATTTTAACAAATTCCTTTGTTAAATTTACCAAATCTAAATTTAAGGAAAAAATTTGTAAAACTACAGTTTTATCTGTAATTATACAGAGTCGTATATTTATCCAAATTTATGGTCTCGGGATCCTCCCCGGACATAGTCCATATCATGTTGGGGTATATAAAGGCACTCTAATGGAGCAAACATTTTGTCCGTTTTGCTCTATCTCGCTTAGTTTTCGAGATAAGGCCCATTTTATGAAGTGGAAAATTTTTATTAAAAATTTCCAAGGTCCAAGGCCCCGCCAAGGTCCATTTTTGGATAGAGATAACCCCTTTCGCTGGGGTATTGCAAGATTAGGGATAGTCGAAATTTTCGTCAATTTTGCTCTATCTCTTTTAGTTTTCGAGATATGAGCCATTTTAAAAAATCTGGAGGGAAACAAATAGCGCCATCTTTAAAACTTGGGATACACTGGTGGCGCCATCTACCGGGTAATAACAGAAACATGAAAATATTATATTTTAACAATAAATTTTGTAAAATTTAACGAATGTGTTCTTAAAAGTTATTTATAAATTATTTTAAAAAATTAACACTTAAAATTAGTTAAATTACTGAGGATTTTTAGTATTGTGTTAAATGAAGATAACTAAAATATTTGCTTAAGTCAGTGTTGCAACTAAAAATTTGTTAAAAATTAGTCAAATCGATTTGAAAGCTGGCGTATTATTTTAAGTGTATACATGCGGTTATCAGCAAAAAATAAATTAGTAAGACATTAGTTCAAAATTAGTTTAGTGCTAAAAAATATAACTAAAACTTTTGCTGAAAATGGAATTTCAGCAAAAAAGAAAAATTGCTGAACACTAGTACACTTTATATACAAGACGTTTTACTAATTTTTCTACTAACTTATTTTTTTGAGTGTATGTATGTATCCCGTTTTGTAAATAATAGAAAAAGTTTGTAAACAATTTAGTTAAAACTACTAAAAATTTTTTAAAAATGATGCTGCAGAAAAAACTGCTAAAATTAGCAGATAATTTTTGCTATATATTAGTAATATAGGAACAACAAAACTAAAACTGTTAAATATACAGAATTTTAATTATATTTGAGTTAAATTTTTCTTAATGGAAAATAGCAAATTAACCTGCTAAAATCAGCAAAAATTTTTCTAAATAATTTGTGGCCGAAAAATCACAAAAAAATTTAAAATTTTCGAAGTTTTTTTTTTCATTTTTTAATGCAAAAAAAAATCGAGTTTTTTGAAAACAGCAGTATACAATTTTTTTTAGCAAATATGTATTTCTAATGATTTTAGCAGGATAGACTGCTATTTGCATTCAACTAAATTTAGCTTCAAAATAGCAAAAATTTTGTAGATATAACAGTTTATTTGTGCTATTTTTAGTCTACTAATATTTAGCAAAATTTTGTGCAGAATTATTAACTAAAAGTTAACTTCAATATAATAAAAATTCTGTAAATTTAAGAGTTTTAATTTTGTTGTTCTTATTTTACTAGTATTTAGCCAAAAAATATGCTAATTTCAGCAATTTTTTCTGCAGCATCATTTTTAGTATTTTTAGTAACTTGTACGTAAAAACCATACGTCAATGTGGCACATGCGCGGTTCCAGCAATTAATATAAGGGGAAAAATCATACGCCTCAGTGGCCAACTCAATGTATTTGTCTACGGTGGCGTATGATTTTTTCCCTTATATTAATTGCTGGAACCGCGCATGATGTGGCAACATTTGCGAAAAGGTGACACGGAGGAAATAAGAAGATAAACAAAAAAATCTAAAGTAGAATGTTTGTATATGTCTGTTTGATCACTTCTGAAAGTATTAATATAGAGACAATCTGACAATAAAAATATAAACAATAATACAATTTAATGGAAAATCACTGATGAAGCGTGTCCATAAAAAAGGCAGAAACTGGATCTAGTCTGATTTGCAAATTTAATGTGTTTATAACTTTTGAAGAAAATGTTTATTCTTCTTCTCAGCAAAAAAATACCTGACCAAGATCCGTAAAAGACCAAGAGGTGAAAGACGCATTTTTTTAACATTGGCTTGTCATAGGAGAGAAGGTGTTTATGCTACTTTAAGTCTGCTTTGCACGTCATAAAAATGAGTGCTTGGATGTTCTTTTTTATATAGGAAAGCAATTCATTTTTTTTACTATCTAAGGAGAGATGAAAAGTACCTTCTTGGGAATGCATTCAAAAGTCATAAATATCACTTCTTAAATATATATTTGAATGCAATCACAAGAAGTTACTTTTCATCTCTCCTTAGATAGTAAAAAAAATGAATTGCTTTCCTATATAAAAAAGAACATCCACGCACTCATTTTTATGACGTGCAAAGCAGACTTAAAGTAGCATAAACACCTTCTCTCCTATGACAAGCTAATGTTAAATGCACACCCCTTGGGAACAACCTAACTATCGAACTTTTACAGTAAAATGAGTGTATGTGATGAAATCTTGTCGAGGATTTCTGGCCACTCTAGACATTTGGAGAAAAGTGGGCCCACAAAACCAAATACACTCCTTGGGCACAAGAGTCTAATTTTGATATTCTATTGGCTTTATCCAAATGATTTTCAGAGATCGCTATTTTTGATTTTTTATTATACATAAGTGATGAAATCCTGTCGAGAATTTTTGGCCACTGTGGAGTTTTGGAGAAGATGGGCCCACAAAACCAAATACATTATTCTGTCACAAGGGTCTAGTTTTGATATTTTAAAGTGGCTTTATCCAAATTATTTTCAGAGTATGTCAATTTTTAATTTTTTTATTATATGTATGTAAGTTCACTACTTAGGGTTCCATAAACGGACAGTGAACGTTGACATTTTTACAAACTTAAATGTAGTTAGTTTACTGACAAATCATATAAATTTTCACTGTATTAAATTTTCGTTTATGTTATTTTTGTTTTATTAAGTTACATTCACGTTTTTACATTTGGAGACAGGGTCACTGCTGCTACTTTAAGAAATTAAATTAATTTATCTCAATTAAGTAAACAATAGGATATAGACATGTGAATGAAGTACTTATGTGCATTTCATAAAGAGAAATTGGTTAAACATTTAATTATATTTTAGTAGAAATTTGAAATAGTTAAAAATCGTTGACTTTTCTCAAAAGAACACTAATAGAAAAAAGTCTGTAAAAAATTTGGTTAAAACTAATAAAAACGAGTAAAAAGGTTAAAGTCGGGCATGCCGACTATACAATACCCTACACCAGTCTGGTGTATTGTTTGGATCCGAAATTCGAATGGGTTAAAATGGGGCTTATGTCAAAATTTTCTATAATGTGAGTCAGCGCACCAAATTTCATTAAAATATCTTAATATTTGCGACCTGCAGTTTGTAACCAAGCCAATTTTGGGGGGACCCTTATATGGGCACTAGTTCTAAACATGGACCGATGTTCACCAAAATCAATAGGCTTCGTCCTTGGGCCAACATAGGTCTATGTACCAAATTTCATCAAAATATCTTAATATTTGCGACCTGCAGCGTATAAACAATATAATTTTGGGGGGACCCTTATATGGGCACTAGTTCTAAACATGGACCGATGTTTACCAAAATCAATAGGCTGCGTTATTGGGCTAACATAGGTCTGTGTACCAAATTTCGTCAAAATATCTTAATATTTACGACCTGCAGCGTATAAACAATATAATTTTGGTAGGACCCTTATATGGGCACTAGGTCTAAACATGGACCGATGTTCAAAAAAATCAAACTTGTTCGTCCTTGGGCCAACATAGGTCTGCGTACCAAATTTCATCAAAATATCTTAATAGGTGCGACCTGTAGAGTGCGCACAAGATTGCATGGACAGACAGACAGACAGACAGACGGACGGACGGACAGACGGACATCGTTAAATCGAAATAAAAAAAAAATTCTGAACCGATCGGTATACTATAAGGTGGGTCTACGACCAATATTTTTTGGTGTTACAAACATCAGCACAAACTTATAATACCCTGACCACATAGTGGTGTAGGGTATAATTAGTAAAAAATTGCAGAAAAAACTGCTGAAATTAGCAGACTATTTTTTGCTAAATATTAGCAAAAATATTATTGTTAAATATACTTAATTTTAGTTAAATTTGAGTTGAATTTTTGTTAATAGAAAATAACTTTTGCTAAATAATTAGTAGCCTAAAAAATCACGAAAAAATTTAAAATTTTAAAAATTTTATTTTTCGATTTTTTTAATGCAATAAAAAATCCAGCCTTATAAAATTAGCAGTTTGCTATTTTTTTGCAAACATTTCTGCTGATTTTAGCAAAATAGGCTGTCATTTGAATTCAGCAAAATTTATTTTAACAATAACCAAAAATTGTAGATTTTACAGTATAATTTGTCATTTTCAATTAACTAAGAATTAACTCAAATATGACTAAAAACCTGTTAATTTAACAGTTTTATTTTCGCTGTTCTTATTTTACTGGTATTAAGCAAAAAAAAACAATGCTAATTTCAACAGTTTTTATGCTATTTTTGCGGATTTATTTCTATGAGTGTAGGTATAATAAGATGAGACCAAAATCCCGATGTAATCGAAATAAAGTATATATTTTATAACTAAAGTAACTTATTCGCGTTATTTCCTAAAAACTTTTGCTGACGTACGTTCGATTATAACGGAACAATTATAAACATAACCTGTTTAAAATTTTTTTATACTACAATTAGGGAATGCAAAATCCCGCACTTTTTGATTTCCCGGGAAAGCGGGAAATTTATCTTGAATTCCCGGGATCCCGCAAGGGACCTAAATTACAAAATATTTTATAGTAATTTAAAAATTTTTATTAATAAAATGTCTTAAAGAGCTCAAATTTTCATGATCGTGAAAAAGCTCAGTTGGTTTTTCTTGGAATTTTCGTAGTGGGAAAGAATTAATTTTATATTAGAAATTATATAAGTCTAAATGTATGTATTTTTAAAAATAGAATAACCTAAAAATAATTTTTAAAATAAAACGCTTGTCCGTAAAAAAAAAATAAATAAAAAAATTAATATAGAAAATAATTTTAGAAAATTGGAGAAATTTTTTTAAATTATGGGAAGAAATTCTAATTTACTTGAAAATTTTTAAAAATCAATGGACTTGTCTTTAATTCTGTACAGACCCAGCAAAATCTTTCATTACCAAATAAGTGGTTATATAATAAAAATTCATAGCTCCGCACAACTTATTTTTTGGCGTCTAAACTCATTATTTTTGTTTGGTGTGGTCGTTTTTATAAGTAGTCACGCTTACCCGCTCGCTTACGAAAAAATGAGAAATAAGTAGTTAAGAGATTTTGAATAATAAGTGGCTTACAAAAAGTTGAATTATAAGTGGTTATCTGATTGCTTACTTGATTCTTAAAAATAAGGAGTTAAGCAAATACTATTAGCTTAAGGAAAAACATTCAGAAAAATTGAAGTTTTATCTAGTGTGTAATTTTAGGACTCATCATAAAAATTTAAACATAAAACATATTTACATATAATAAATAAAAATGTATAAAATTTAACTGTGTAAAAGTACTTATTTAAACTATTACGAGTAAGTCATTATTTTATATATAGAAGCAATGAATACAATAGGCCGTTATTAGGAAGTCATTATTTTATATTATAAAATAATGCAAAAGGTAATGATATATCATTTTTGGTAATGCAGATAGTAATGAGGTGTCATTACCAATATTTTGCTGGGGAATAAGTGCGATTCAAAATTTTTTATACAAACACTATTTAGTTGAGTGGTTTTCTTAAAAAAAAATTTTTTTCAAGTTCCTTTTAGTGCCTGTTAAAAAAAAGAAACTTAAAAAGTTCGATCAAGTACACAAATTAATCGGTGTGTTCGTTTACTCGAAATCTTACTACTTTTACTACAATTTTGTAAGTAAATGAGCAAACCTAATGTATGATTTTTACTAAATAATTAACTTTATTATTTTAGACTGCATTTTTTGAAATCCCGGGATTTCCGGTCCGAATTCCCGGGAATGCGGGAACTGAAAAATGCCTAATTTTCCGGGAATCCCGGGACGGGAAATCCCGGGATGCATTCCCTAACCACAATCGGTTTAACGTAGATTTGCTTTAAATACTTAACGTTAATAGGCATGAGACAAAATACAGCTTATATAAATTTATTTGATTTTATCCAATTATACAGAACCAATGTCAGTATCTGATGGGACCTAATTAAAAATTATGTTTACCTCGAAACGTAATAAAACGAAAAAAACTGCTAAAAATGTGTTTACCTACACTCATAGAAATAAATCTGTAAAAATAGCAGAAAAAATTACAAAAAATTATTTAAAAATGATGCTGCAGAAAATCTGCTAAACTTAGCAGATTTTTTACTAAATACTAGTAAAATAAGAACAGCAAAATTAAAACTGGTAAATGTACAGAATTTTAGTTATATTTAAGATAAATTTTAGCTTACTGAAAGTAGCAATTTGTACTGTAAAATATGCAGAAAATTTTGCTAAATATTAGTAGACTAAAAATTGCAAAAATAAGCTGTTATATCTACAAAATTTTTGCTATTTTTAATCTAAATTTAGTTAAATGCAAATAGCATCCATTCTACTAAAATCAGCAGAAATATTTGCTAAAAAATTATAAACTGCTGTTTTCCAAAGGCTCGATTTTTATTTGCATTTTAAAAAAAATCGAAAAAAATTCGAAAATTTTAAAGTTTTTGTTGATTTTTTAGGCTACTAATTACTTATCAAAATTTTTTGCTGATTTTAGCAGGTTAATATAACTAAAATTCAAATACAGTGTGGCGCAAAAGTAATCCTCCTATCAGAAAATGGTATAAATTTTGCGATTGGCCCCTAATGTCAGTTCTGTTTTGACATTTGTGTAGTAAACACATGCGAAATACACGTTAATAAACAATGTTACGCTACACTGCTCCAGATCGCGGAATATTGGTGACTATTTATTTGACCAATAATCGGATGATTTTTCATCAAAAATAATCATGAGTGATGAGGCCCATTTCCATCTTAGCGGGTACGTAAATTAGCAAAATTTACGCTTCTGGGGCACTGAAAATCCGCGTGTAACCCACGAAGAGCCATTACACCCGCTCAAAGTCACTGTATGGTGTGCTGTTTTCGCTGGAGGAGTCATCGGACCTTTTTTCTTCGAAAACGTCGCAGGCCAAACGGTTACTGTGAATGGTGAGCGCTACAGAGCAATGATCAACGAGTTCTTTTTGCCGCAACTTGATGAATTGGGATTGGAAAACATGTGGTTCCAACAAGACGGTGCAACGGCACACACTGCACGTGCCACAACCGATATGCTGAAGGATGCATTTCCCGGGCGCCTAATCTCCCGTTTTGGCGATTTGCACTGGCCAGCAAGATCGCCTGATTTGACCGCTCCAGACTTCTTTTTGTGGGGCTTTTTGAAGTCGCGGGTTTATGTCAACAAGCCTCAGACAATATCCGTCAAGAATGTGAGGACCTATCGCCGGAAGTTTTGGCCAAAGTGATGGAAAATGCCATAAAAAGGGCTCAAATGACAATCAACTGTGGCGGCGGCCATTTACATGACATCATATTCTCGACTTGATGTAAAAAAATTAAAAGACCAAATAAAAATAATCCACAAGAAGAATCAAAGTTCTTCATTTTTTTTTTAAATTACAGCCAAAAAACATCGGAAGGTTATTTTTGCGCCACCTTGTATAACTAAAAAAAAATAACTAAAAAAAATAATTAAAATTCTGTATATTTAACAGTTTTATTTTTGTTGTTCCTATATTACTAATATATAGCAAAAATCATCTGTTAATTTAGCAGTCTTTTTCTGCAGCATCATTTTTTATTAATTTTTAGTAGTTTTAACTAAATTTTTTACGGACTTTTTTCTATTAGTGCACTACTAATTGAGTGTAACTCTGAGTTTAGTTATAACGACTCTTTCCAACACTAAAAATTTCTCACAGAAAGGCAGATAAATGTTAACGCTAAGGCGCTGCCCCTGTCGACAAATTTTTTGCCAAAGGCGACATTTTTCATGTTCATCTTATGGCGGATTGTTATTGGCGACACTCTGTTAATTTAAACTGAAAAAGTTAAACTTTTAACTGCCACGTTAATCTTTTATCTATCAAAAAATGCACATGTAAACGATGAAGATTAAAAAAGTGGATTAACTTTAATGAAGTAGATTAATTTCGCTGTAAAATAAATTTTCTTGAAATTATCAACAATTTATGTTAAAAATAACTTCTGTTAAATTACCAAAGATGTTTTAATATCTTCGGAGATCTACTAATTTTTAGCACAAAATGTAGCTAATTTCAACAAATTTTATTTTAAGCCAAACATTAGAAATATGTTCAGATTAGGAAATTTCAACGTGCTTGCATATTTTTTTTTTATAGATTTTTTAAAAGAAAAGATAATAAATATAGTAGGAATATTTACATACGGAATACTTAGACTGACGTATTAAATAAATAATTAAACGTATTCAAGTTCAGATTTAAATTCACAATATTGATTACAAAATATAGTACACTCAAAAATGTTTGTCAGCTACTAAAGGACAGTTGATCGTTTAGTAATCAGTAGCTGTTATTTGTAACTCTAATTACTGCTGTTTTTCTATCGAAATAATGTTATTACAGTTATTAAATAAAAATAACATAACGAAATGTATTATAACAGTTGTTTAAAGCAGTTTTTTTTTCAATAAAATATTGTAATAACTATCTAAACAGTATTTATGCAGTAAACAGTTATTTTGTTAGTTATACATATGTCAGTTTTCGTCTTAAATGAATTTTTATGTACTTCGAGTTTTTTCCCAATTAAAGTTTATAGTTAAGTCGAACACACAGCTATTGCCGTATTAGATTTTATTTGTTGCTTTATTCTGTATTAAATTAAATATTTTTTTTAACTAGTTTTCGTTATATATTCTGTTTATTTTTTCAGTTATCCATTAATTAACATCCCACTTCCGGGAACGATACCAACAAAGATTGTTTTACCATTTGATGGTAAATATTCTCTATTTGGTGAAGGTGAACGTTCAAATTATTCATTGGTGAAGAATATATTTACTGCTAATAATGTATCCTATGAACCGCATGTACCTTGGGCCCAGAATTCGCCGATATTATTTGTACAACAAATAACATTGCGTTCCAGTGTACTACCTTGGACTGATGATATGCAATTGATGGATGCATTTCGGGCTCCCTTATATGAAATTTTTAAATTATTGGAAATTGTACGAAATCACGAAACATCTGAAAAGTAAGTACACCGAGAAAAAAAACATAGTTAATTAAATATCATTTATACATATGATTTAAAAGCATTGTTGGAATTCATATTTCGTACTATTTAAAGTACACTAATGGGAAAAACGTCTGTAACAAATTTAGCTAAAACTACCCGACTAAAAAAAGTTTTCATATAATCTTATATGATTTGATATAATTATAAATGTTTGTATGCGTGGCTTTATATAACCATATAGATTCATATTAACACTTTGGTTTTATAAATATGTTTGATTTGACGTTATATATAATCATATTCGATTTGGTATGCAGCCATATATAAAGAGATCTGCGATATAGTTTATATATAATTATATATAATGGCGTATAGGCTTCTACAAACAATCTTATATCAAAATATATAACAAAATTAATAGAAATTTGTATTAATTGTATATATAATTATATCTGACATGGTATCTAATTATACAAAATTTTATAAAGTTTAATTGCACTATAAAAATTAAGAAAAAAAACTTAGAAATTGTGGATCTGGTTTTGAATTTTGCACTTTGACATATAAATTAATGTTTATAATTGAATTTAACACCTATTTTTCAAATATTTGGCAAACTACTTTTTATTAAAATAAAAATAATTACAATGAGTGTTATTTTTGTTCGGTTTAATAATAATAATTTTAAAGAAATAAATAAATAAACATTCTTTTTTCGTTGTGGAATAAAGGTCGAAAGAATTATTTTTTATTTTAAATTTAAAAGTAAAAATTAGACAAACATAAGATGAAATAAATATAGTTTAAGGTCAGTTATTTTTTCCGTCAAAAAAAAAATTAATTGTGAAAATAAATTTTTTTATTTTATAAACCACACATTTTATAAGAAAGATCAAAACTCTAACCTAGAAAAAGTTGTTCCGACAAATTTTTGTAATGTTTTGTTAAACTGAAAATTCATTTTGTTAGCCATTTTCAAGTTTATTAGCAAACATTTTTCTAAACAACTTTTTCTAGTTTTAAATTTTGGTCTTTATTGAAATAAAACAAAATAAACCACATTTCAAAAGAAGGATTTCAGTTACAAACTGCGTTATTCTAAGTTTAACGACAATCTGCTTCCTAAAAACGGTCTATATCGCATTCAATCCTCATTTCAAACATCTTTCCATCAATAAAATTTTTCTCTAAATACCAAAGATCGACCAATACCCACTTTGTTATCCAAACTGTTCTATCGGGCATTAGTATGAACAATATTTGTTAAAATTTTATTTGAAAATTTTTATCAAATTATATGTATTTACATATAATTTGATTCAGTTAGATAGACCCATTTTTCGGATCAAATTGTATCAGGTTAGATAACATGCTTATCTCGCTTGATATAATTATATATTCCAATATTCGGATCAAATTAGATATGGACGTATATATGGTGATATATGATTATATAACATCTTTTTTAGTCGGGTACTAAAAAATAGTTAAAAATTACCTTGCAGAGAGAACTGCTGAAATTGGCAGTTTGTTTTTGTTAAATATTAGTAAGATAGGAACAGCAAAAATAAAACTAAATATACAGAATTTAATTTATATTTAAGTTAAATTTTTGATAATAAAAAATAACAACGTAACCTGCTAAAAATTTTACTAAATAATTAGTAGGCTAAAAAATAAAAAAAATTAATTTTCCCAGTTTTTTTAATTTTTTTTTAAAGAAAACAAAAATCGATCCTGCTGAAATCAGCAGTTTACTATTTTTTTAGAAGATACTTCTGTGAAAAAGGTGACAAAGAGGAGATAAGAAGATAAACAAAAAATCTAAAGTAGAATGTTTGTATGTCTGTTTGATCACTTCTGAGAGTAAATTATCATATAGAGACAATCTGACAATAAAATATAAACAATAATACAATTTATTGGAAAATCACTGATGAAGCCTGCACGCAGAAAAAAAGGTGTAACATTTACAAAAATTAGAGTAAAAGTTTACAAAGTTCCGTGGTAAATATACAACTACATAAAATTAACGACAAATTTGTCAAGACGCTTAGGTAAATTTTCAAAGAGATATATATGTAATTTAATCGAAGCCTTTGTTTAGTATAACAACACGCAAAGGAAAATTAACTTTTTTCTTTTAGTAAAAAAAAAAAACATGGTTTATTTTTTAAATAAATAAAAGAAAAATTGCAAATTCTGTATTTTTATTTTAGTTTGTTTATTTTAATTTTATTTATATTTTAATATTTTTCGTTGTCCTCAATTCCGCTGCTGCCGTACTGTAATTGTGTTTATCAACCCTTCATTGCTCTATTCGTCATTTCCGTTCAATAACTGTAGGTATAATAATGTGGATGTATATATAAAAACTATTTGTCTAAAAAACAAATGGGAATTATAAGACACATTTTGCAAAAAAAAAATTGACTAAATAAAATATTACTATGTCTATAAAAGTGTTGAGTACCGAGTACTCATTTCCGACTTTTTTCTAGGGTACCCAATGCTGAAAAGTAATTACTCAATACTTTTAGGCTTGTATTTTTTCAACAAGTAAGCAATTTTGATATGAAAATTACACTAAAAATATATTATTTTTGTTTTTATTTGCATTAATAATATTATAAGATAAAAACTTGAGAAAATCCAGCATCATTATTCTTTTATATTAGAGATGTACATCCACCAAATTGATTTGCATATGTCAAAGGAAATTCTAAGCGCTTTTTGACATTTACCTGTCTTATTAGAAAAATATACTTATTGCTTATTTTATTTTCAAAATTTGATCAATGCAAATTTTACATAGTACGTTTTTAAATAAATTTCACCAATGTAAATTTAACAAAGCACGTACTTAGCCAACTTAACAAAAAAAAAGCATTCGTAATTTAGCAAAAATGCATATCAATTAATTACCAGTAATGCAAATTTTACATAGCAGGCTTTTTAAAAGATACACCTGTTTTTTTTCTGCGTGTGTCTATAAAAAAAGGCAGAATGTAGATCTAGTCTGATTTGCAAATTAATAATGTGTCTATAACTTTGAAAAAAATGTTTATTCTTCTTCTTAACCTCAAACCTACTTAATTAAAATTAATAAAAATGCATATTAATTACAATATTAATTCCATTTGGTCTATATAACGCGTTTGAAAAAACAACACTTTACTATAACAGCTATTTTTATGGCTATTTTTAGTCTATATTATTTAATTTTAAAAATTAACTTAAATATAACTAAAATTCTGTAAATTTAACAGTTTTAATTTTGCTGTTCTTATTTTACTAGTATTTAGCAAAAAAATTTGCTAATTTCAGCAGTTTTTTCTGCAGTATAATTTTTAACAAATTTTTAATAACTTTTTCTGCTATTTTTACAGATTTATTTCTATGGGTGTATAAAAAACAGCAAATTTGCTGCAGATTGGAATACTCCACAATTTGTGAACTTAGCTTAAATATTATTAAAATAAATGTAAATGAATGGGAAGCATTTTTAATGTAAATGTAATTAAAACAAATATTTTTGTATTTATATTTTTATTTTAGAATCTCAGATTTTATTTTCGCATTAAAAAATTAAGAAAAAATAAACTTAGTTTATCAAAGTTGCTTCATATTAAATTTAATATTGTATTGCTGGCATGAATTTTAGCCATTAGCCGCCGCCAGCCGAGAAAATGGACCGGCTTGTATCTCTGGTCGGTATTCGGTATGTTGAAGTATCATGGATAAATTTTGAGTATGGTAAAATGTTTGATTGGGCTGATTGGGATCCATTTCAGTGTCACATTAAAGCAAAAGTCTAGCCGCCTTAAGTTCGATTAACTTTAAAAAAGTTCGGCAGCCGAACAGTTAAATCGGCTCAACAAATATTTTCAAAGTATCAAAATGTCTCCTTGATGGGTCCAAATACCCAAAACCATGTCGCTTTTAGGCCAAAATATTCAATTTATCATTATATTAAAATTTTTTTTTGTTTACTATTAAATTGCTACATATCAATTTAATATTGTAGTCACTATAACTCATGTTAATAGATATGAACAATGATTGTATTGTCATTTAATTGAATTTTATTTTATTCATTTCTTCTAGTCAACGCACTTTGGATAAAATCTGTTTACGTGTGGATAATGTTAAGCGTACACAAAATGAACAAATTTTTCCGGAATATGATTGTTTGGTTTTATCACCGGCAAATTTATGGGGACAAAATATACAAAATTTTAGTGGAGATACTAATATTTTAAATACAATTTTTCAGTATCATGTAAGTAAGATTATTTAATTTTTAAAATGATATTGTCATTATTTAATAAACGGTATCGAGTCAAACACTAACTTCGATAGTGAAATTTTACAAATTGGAAGTTGAGTCATGACATGATAAATAATTAGTAGCCTAAAAACTGTTCGAAGTTTTTTTATTGCAAATAAAAATTGAGCTTTCTGCAATCACCAGTTTACTAATTTTTTTTTATAAAATATTTCTGCTGATTTTTGCTATGTGCTTTCGAGTAAATTTAACTTAAAAATAATAAAAATGTTGTAGATATAACTGTTTTTGCTATTTTTAGTCTACTAATATTTAGCAAAATTTTCTGCAGAGTTTACAGCACAATTTGTCATTTTCAATTAACTAAATGCTAACTTAAATAAAACTGAAATGCTACAAATTTAACGGTTTTAATTTTGCTGCTCTTATTTTACATGTATTTAGCAAAAATATCTGCTAATTTCAGCAGTTTTTCTGCAAGGTCATTTTAAACTAATTTTAAGTTGCTTTTTCTGTTATTTTTACGCATTTATTTCTATGTGGGTACAACGAATACATTAAATTTTAACAAATCATTTCAATTTAAAAAAGTTCTTTTGATACTACTTCGCGAATTAAATCATAAAACAAATTATTTGACCGAATCACAATTAAATCAATATAAATTAGACAAAATCATTATCTTACTTCATTCAATATTACATTACTGATTTAAAAGTTATTATAAATTATTCACTGATTCAAAAAAGAATTAATTTCAAGCTCTGGTTGAAAAGTAAGATATACCCGTACATATTGTTATTTTTAATTTAAATTATACATATATCAAAGGTTAATGGTAGTTAGCATGCTATTAATATTTTTTTTATAATATAGGGTTTCATTTAAACTCATAATTTCTCAAAAACTGGCAAACACGGAAAGTTTGTGGCAGTTAATATAGAACAAATTATATGCCTAATAGACCGTACAATCATAGAAATAAATCTGTAAAAATAGCAGAAAAATTTACCAAAAATTAGTTAAAAATGATGCTGCAGAAAAAACTGCTAAAATTAGCAGATTATTTTTGCTATATATTAATAATATAGGAAGAGCAAATATAAAATTTTTAAATATACAGAATTTTTGTTATATTTGAGTTAAAATTTTGTTAATAGAAAATAGCAAATTAACCTGCTAAAATCAGCAGAAAATTTTGCTAAATAATTAGTAGCCTAAAAAATAACGAAAAAAATTTAAAATTTTAAATTTAAAGTTTTTTTTAGATTTTTTTATAAATACAAATAAAAATCGAGCATTTTGAAAACAGCAGTTTACAATTTTTTTAGCAAATATTTCTGCGGATTTTAGCAGAATAGACTCCTATTTGCAGTCAACTAAATTTAACTTAAAATAGAAAAAATTTTGTAGATATAACAATTAAATTTTGCTATTTTTAGTCTACTAATATTTAGCAACATTTTTTGCAGATTTTACAGTGCAATTTGCAATTTTCAATTAATTAAAAGTAAACTTAAATATAACTAAAATTCTGTAAATTTAATAGTTTTAATTTTGCTGGTCTTATTTTACTAGTATTTAGCAAGAAAATCAGCTAATTTCAGCAGTTTTTTCTGCAGCATCATTTTTAACTAATTTTTAGTAACTTTTTCTGCTATTGTTACAGATTCATTTCTATGACTGTACCACCTTACATGCAGAAAAAAAGTGCTCGGTACACCTTATAATATAGAGTATTTTTGCAAGGCAATTTTGAAAAAAAAAAATATTTTTTGCCGAACGTAGGGGTCGCCTTTTTTAATTTTTCGTTATATCTTTGGAATTTACAGTCGGATTATATATCGATTTATTTATATATCGAGGAAACCAGTGTTTTGCTATAAAGGAAAAATCCATTGAAAACAAATTTTAAAAGGCGACCCCTACGTTCGGCAACAAAACAAAATAAAAAAAAATAAAGGCAAAGAGAATAAAATTAGAAAAAACTAATTGTTTCTATTATATTTTCCACCACTGTATATGTATGTATATTAGAGCGTACCACCCTACAGGCAAAAAAGAAAGTGCGCCGTACACCCTCCAATATGAAGTATTTTTGCAAGGAGATTTAAATTTTTTTTTTTTTTGCCGAACGTAAGGGTCGCCATTTATAGTCGGATCTTAAAGTATGATACATCGATGTTTTTCTCTCCATTGACCTCAAGTATCCCGTTCTAGTAGTTACCCGCCAGATAATGTCAGAAAATTAAAGCTCGCAAAAAATCATTAAACTTTTGCTAAGGAAGTTTTTCGATAAACCCAGTAGAATTTTTTTTTATATATTGGTTGCCGAACGTATGGGTCGCCTTTTGAAATTTTTTTTCATTGAATTTTTCCTTTATAGCAAAACACTGGTCTCCTCAAAAAAAAAATCGATATATCACAAAAAAAAAATCGATATATCACAATTTAAAATCCGACTTCAATGCCGAAGCTATAACGAAAAATTGAAAAAGGCGACCCCTACGTTCGGCAAAAAAAATTTTTTGAAATTGCCTTGCAAAAATACTTCATATTAGAGGGTGTACGGCGAACTTTTTTTTTGCGGTACGTTCTAATGTATAAACAGTGGTGGCAAATTTAATAGGAACGATTCAAGTTTTTTCTGATTTTATTTTCGTTGCCTTTATTTTTAAAGATCAAAATAGTGCCCCGGGAGGCATATATGTGTTCTAAAATATTGTGCAGAATTTTAACATAATGTCTGTTTTTTTATTTTTTCACTTGTTTTAAGTGGGCGTGGCTTTCACTGAAAAATTAGCGACCTGTTATCAAATTACAGAGTAAAATTTAGCGAGTACTGATCGGATCTATACAAACTGTTAAATTTTCCACCACTGTATATGTTTTTTTTTTTTAAATTTTAATTGAACTTGACATTACAGTCAAAGTATTTTTTCTAATACTCGATATTTATAGTTTAAGATGGTATAAATTTACTGATAAGTAACTGTATATTAGGGGAATAACTTTTTAAGGCATTTTAAGTTATTTCGTTAGTGGTACTTTATCGTTAACGGTATTCTTTGGAAAGGGTTTTAAATCGTTATTGGTATTTTATTTTTTTCTGGTAAATGTTTACCAGCCATGATTTAGGACCACTGATTGAAAGATGTTTGTTATATTGATGAAAAAAAAATTCGATTTTTAATTATAAAATTCTAAATTTTTAACGATTTTGAACTGCTATTTTCCAATAGTCTGGGTTTTTCTGATGTTTTGATTTTGATAACTATTTTCTATTAACAATTTAAACACTGTGGGTCATATGCAGATCATTTTTTAAATTTATGAATTGTTTATAAAACAAATTTTTCATACAAAATTAATTTTATAAATGTGTTATAAGGTTTCCAAATTATTATTCATAAGTACTAGAGTATTCAAATCGAGTAAAAAGTTAAATTACTTCTAACTTTGTGAATAAGTTTCAATTGTAAAAATTTTCTAATATGTAGTAGAGCCCATCAAATACACTTTATTATTATTTTTTGTTACTATTCCTTATAAACGATTTTTACCCTTACTCGAAAAATTGTTCCAGTAAGAATTACTCAAAGCAGTTTTGTTTATTAAAAAACGTCACTGGACCAAAACTATTCAACTAAATTAATAATGATTAGTAATTTAAATTATTTTAGTTGTTTCTTTATCTTATCCATATTGCCAAAAGTTTAAATATTTCTATTGGTCCACATTTAAAATAGTTAAACCCTATAAGCACGTACTATGACTAAAACCAAAAGGATTTTTTAAAAATTAAATTTTCTTATGTTCTTGGAAAAAGTATTAAATCATTCACTGAGGTACTACGATAATTTCACAAGTAAAGAGGTATTAAAAAATAGAGCATTTTTCACTGATATTTCTAATAAATATTTCAAACAAGTGACAAACCTTGAATTTACGACGTGGGCAATATAGGTACCAATTTTTTTTAATATAAACAACACTCAGGCAATGCTGCTTATTGATAAACATGTTGCTTACTTCGCAAAGGGAATAGAAGAGAGATGATAGGTGGTGAAGAAGAAATAGTGTTCAACTTTACAGTGTTACACAATTTATGTCATCGAGCTGTTGTTATTCTTTTATAATTAAGTTTGACGCCATCTGGTGGTGAGTAGTCGCACTGTTTTGTTAAAGCTCTTCTAAAATAACCAAGTTTTAGTTTTAGACATGTGGTGATATGCCAACATTTTTTTTCAAAATTTATTATACCCCTATTTTTGATATGATTCGGTAGGTCAGTAAACTTGATAACAACTAAATTCTTTACTAAAAAGTGGTTTTAATTTGAATTATTTTTAAAGCGGTAAAAACCAAGACCAGAAAGAATATCACGGTCCTACCACCTGATGGCACTACTCGACAAAATTTTTGCACAGTCTTCTAGCAACATATTTTTATAATATTTAGGTATCCTAAACCCGAATCTAAAGTCAAAAAAGTTAAATCGACTGTCCTTCCCATTTGTGTTTTTCTGACTGGGTATATTTTTACAAGACACTTCAATAAACGAGTCAAACTTTCAAATACACAGAAAAAACAGTAGGCACCAACAAATGGAAAAGCAATCACATTTTCTTTTAAATTGAAATTTTATTCCCAACAATTTTTTTGTTTGAAATATTTGTAGCTCGTTTCTAAATTGTTATCTTTCAGAATTTTTTTTTTGTATTTACAAATTTCTTTGTTGGTGCCTTTTTAAAAAGTTTTTTTTTTGTATATACAAATTTGGTATAAGAAAGGTGTTTAAAAATTTAATTGGAATTTTGTAAATTCGTCTGTGTACATTCAGTAGATTTAAAACTGTTTCACAAATAGGCCAAAATTTTGAACCAACTTTCTTAAAAATAAACGAAGCCCCCCATTTGGGAAGACTCATTCGACAGATATGTCTTCAAAATCATTTGTATACTAGAGTCAGCCAAACGATTGATTCAAAGTAATAGACAAAATTCGTTAAATTGTACTACTATGCAAAAATTCTTTTATTTTGCGCATACTACAAATAAATTTTTTTTAAAGCATTCTGGCCTCCTAACTACGTATCTATCCGAGACATGGGGAAAAAGAAATCTCAGAAACATTTGGTTTAAAACTGATCTATTTTTTAAATATTTTAGAATCTAATCAATGTGTTCGCATGTTTTATCCCGTTTTTTTTTTTTTTTTTTTTTTTTTTAAGAGAAGCAACACTTAGGAAATTCTTCCTATTAATTAACGTGTTGCTTCCTTTGGAAAGAGGATAGAGAAGTGAAAGGTGGTGAAAGATGAAGGGCTTCAAATATGGCAACACTGTAATTGAACAGTTGTTGCGCGCCATCTGATGGTGAGTTGGCGAACTTTGTTGAAGCTTTTTAGTTCATAGCCCTGTTATATTATTTTACTTCGGTGGGGTTAAGTGCTATGGGAACACCGAAGGAGAACGCTGCGATATGTATGAGGGATTGAAAAAACTCATACATATTACCATTTTTCATGAATTGATGTTACCTTGGTTGGGGCTCGAACCCGCAACCTCACGTGTATTAGTCCAACGCGCTAAACATTACACCACAGCGCCCACACTTTCATTAAAGTGTCTAGAGAATATATGGTAGTTTTAACCTTCATACCATCCTAAAAAAAAATTACTCTTTCTTTCCTCGGGGTCGATATTGACCCCATTTGAAATCTATCTGTTTTTGGTAAAGAAAAAACAACTTTGTGGGAGACAAATTACACAAAACTTAATTTTATTATTCAGATATTCATAAAAACATAAAAAAATTGGTCTAAAATAATATATTATTAAACACAATTTTCTAACTTACGCAAACACTCTTTTTTACAAGCACCACTCAAAGAATATTTATAAATTAGTTCGTATTATTTTTTGAATTTCGACCTACTTTAACACATATGTGACATCTTTTTCTGCCAGTTATTTTGAGCTTTGTTTGGTTGTTTTGATGAAGTAGATGGAATGCCATCTGATAATCTTTCCATTACAGATACTGATTCTTTGCATCTTGCTAGTACACTTATGGTCTCCATATATGGTTTTGCAAGGGATAATCCAAGTTCACGAAGAAATTCTCTTCTTGCTCTTGTTTTTCTTTCATTATGATATTTTGGATCAACTTCCTTGTAAATTTAATTATCGATTATGTTTGAAAATACTACTATAGACCATAATTTCGTATTTCTTTTGCAAGTGTAACACGAACACAGAGAGAATTTTTCTGGACGAGTTTTAATGAAATTTTTCAGTCAACCAATGAAGTTTTCTTCACAAATTAAATGAAAAATTTCTTAAATTCAATGAAAAAGCTTCATATATTTTATGAATCTAGTTTTAATGAAACTTTTTCATGGAGTGTATGAAACTTTTAATAAATAAAATGAAATTTTTAACAATAACTTATGAAAAATTTCATTAATTCAATGAAAAGTTTCAATGGACGAGTTCTAGTGCAATTTCATTGGTTTTATGCAAAAATTCATTAGTATCATGCAGATAATTCTCTCAGTGAAAGCATTTTTGTTCTATTATATAATCCCATAATAGATGGCAATTTCTTTCGTTTCACTATTCTTTGTTATTAGTGAGGTGTTGAATGTACACTAGACCGTACCACCTTACAGGCAAAAAAAAAGTGCGACGTACACCCTCCAATATAAAGTATTTTTGCAAGGAGGTTTTTTTTTTTTTGCCGAACGTAGGGGTCACCATTTGACATTTTTCGTTATATCTTTGGCATTTACAGTCGAATCTGAAAGTATGATACATCGATGTTTTTCTATCGAGGAGACCAGTGTTTTGCTCTAAGGGCCATTGACCTCAAGTATCCCGTTTTAGTAGTTACCCACCAGATCTCAGTTGCTACCACCCTAATGTACCACCCTTATGTCAGAAAATTAAAGCTCTCAAAAAATCATGAAGTCAATAAATATTTAAATGATAAAAAAAAATTACACTTTTACTAAGGAAGTTTTTCGATAAACCCAGTAGACATTTTTTTTATATATTGGTTGCCGAACGTAGGGGTCGCCTTTTTAAATTGTTTTTCAAAAATGAAACTTTTGCTAAGGAAGTTTTTTGATAAACTCAGTAGACATTTTTTTTTATATATTGGTTGCCGAACGTAGGGGTCGCCTTTTTAAATTGTTTTTCATTGGATTTTTCCTTTATAGCAACACACTGATCTCCTCGAGGCAAAAAACGATATATCACACTTTAAAATCCGACTTTAAATGCCGAAACTATAACGAAAAATTGAAATTTTTTTTTTTTTTTAATTGCCTTTCAAAAATACTTCGTATTGGAGGGTGTACGGCGAACTTTTTTTTGAGGTACGGTCTAATGTATGTATACAAGTTTTACAAATGCAATTTTTTATTCAAGCACCAATTATTCAACTAATGTTCCTACATACTGTCACTGCGAGTTCGTTATAAACAAACGTTAAACTAACCAAAAGTTCCACTAGTAAAAGTTCGTTATACCAAAAATTAGATTTTATGTTGTTCGTTATAAATGAACTTTACTGTAATTAGTTCACAATACTTATCATCGTCATCATTTCATTGATAATTTCGTCAATTTCTTTATCCATAAAATATTTTGGTACAGAAATAATAAATTTCAATATATTTCCACTACCCTACGGGAAATTTTAACAAACTGTCACCGAACTGGCCCCTTTATATGAAATAGACTGGTCACTTTTACATGGCGTTGTCATAGGAGGTGGAAATTGACCCCTTGTGACATGTCACAAGACAAATCCCAGGACAGGTCCCTGAAATTGAGAGTTCAGTAACCTGTCCTAGGATTTGTCTTGTGACATGTCACAAGGGGTCAATTTCCACCTCCTATGACAACGCCCTGTAAAAGTGACCAGTCTATTTCATATAAAGGGGCCAGTTCGGTGACAGTTTGTTAAAATTTCCCGTAGGGTACTTACAAGAAAACACGTCTTGTTTATGTCAAAATAGTACAAAAATTACGGTAATTTTCTCATTAATGCCTTATTAACATTCTAATGATCTATTGCAATTAATTTTTAAAATTTCCCTGTAATATAACGACAAAATACAACCATTCTTTGAACTTTAAAATCCGACTTTAAATGCCGAAACTATAACGAAAAATTTTAAATTTTTTTTTTTTTTTTAATTGCCTTTCAAAAATACTTCGTATTGGAGGGTGTACGGCGTCAGTACTAACCCCGAGGGGGTCAAAAAAAAAAAATAAAAATTAACTTCAGATTATTTTTTTCTGATGCAGAATTACAAAATTTTCAAATACTTAAAGTATCGTTTTTTTTTCTCTTGAATAGATAAAGTAATATTTAGAAATGAAACCCCCTTTGGGTCAAATATGACCCCAGGATGGTATTAAGGTTAATGTGTCCATTTTTTTAAATTTAAAGCCAGATTCGAGATCCTTGCGGGGTCCTTAAAACAACATTGAACATTTTACGGCATGATTATACTCAAATGAAAGGTATTTTTTTTTGTGTAATTCAAGTCCATAAAAAATATTAAATATTTTGAATTAATTCTCCACAACATTGTATTTTACCCCTGAGTTAAAAAAAGAAACTCCCACAAACCGAAAAGGCGATTCGATGGAAAAGCTTTTGACTTCGGATTAAGAAGAGACTTTAAAAGAAAATTTTTTTCGATTTTTTTTTTTATATTTTACTTGGATAGAGCATACTCTCCCGTATATGCTCTGAAAATTTCAGTAAAAAATTCAGGGAAATAAAATTTCCACATGTTTTTTTTTTGTAAAATATGTTTTAGTCTCAAGTAATATTCTAAGCTTTAAATTTGTGTATAAAATTTTTTCCGGTTTTGTTTTATATTTTTTTATTTTATTTAATTAAAATCGATTTTTGTTAATTAGTGTAATTTCATTATATAGACACAGACTTTTACTTTCAAACATATGTATGTATGCCACGCAATATTTCAAAATTTTTGACAAAAGCGCTGTTTATAAATTTTCTAGCAAATTTCAAAAGCGTGTGCCATAAAATAATATTAAACAAGGTTGGCAACCGATTCATGTGGTTAGTGACAACCGATCACATTATTTCAAAATTATTAAGTTGGAGTATTTCAAGGTTATCGATATTTTAATTTATTTCGTTAGGTTATTTTAGGGTTAACGCTATTTAAATCTATTTCCTTTTGTTATTTTAATGTGAACGGTATTTTAAGTTACATATTTTGTTAGTGGTATTTCTAGGTTAATGATAGGCCTTTTTGGAAAATTTTGAAAAATTTACGGACCGTCACTTTGTAAAACTTTATTTGTGTGTGTAAAAAACAGCTTAAACTTAAAACGAGTGCACACTTTTCTTAAAACAATTCACTTAAAAAAAGTAAATTTTTACATAAATTTAGTAGTCTTAACCGGTATTGCCATTAATCAGGATCATGTGAGACCACTGGTTTGGCTGTTTCCGATTGATTTAGGTAATAATCGGTAATCGGCCAAATTATAGCCGATTACCGATTATTGGACGATTGTGAACTTTTGAACTTTGGTCAGATACTAGTTATATCAGATACTAGTTTTTTTTTAATTGACTGAACGTAATTTAATTTTTTTTAATTCACTGAATGTAATTTTATTTTTTTTAATTCACTGAATGTAATTTTATTTTTTTTTTTTAATTCACTGAATGTAATTTTATTTTTTTTAATTCACTGAATGAAAATGAAATTGAATGAATTCAGTGGTGAATTAATTCAGTAAGGAATTAATTCAGTAAGGAATTAATTCACTTTTTTGCCGTTCGATTTATGATATTGAACGCGTTTACCAGTGAATTAATTCATTTGATTTAATAAAAAGAACTATAGCAATTGAATTAATTCGTAACAAAATAAATCGAACGAAAACAAATCCTAGCCAGCAATTTCGGAGCGCTCATAAATAAGATTTTTAAATGACTCATAGATTATTGTTTTTTTGAAAATAATCTTTTTTTGGTAGAAAATATGAACCCTCAGAAAACAATCCAAAAAGTTGTCTTTACAATCTAAAAAGCTGTCTCAAAACGAGGGTTCATTTTTCGGACTCAAAGAAGATTCCAAAACTATTTAAATTTATGAAGAAAATTTCGATTTTATACGTTCTTTTTTCTGAGTCATTTCTGAGTACACAGGGGGCTCTTTTGGACGGACCACTTTCATAGGAAAAAGTGGAAAAATGTTTATGTTTTTGGAGTTCATTTCTGAGTCATTAATGATCATCTTTGTTTGCTGGGATATGAATTAATTCCATTCAATATATGGTGCTTTGTGAATTAATTCATCGAATTTTTAATTCAGAATTGAAAAATTGAATTAAGGAATTAATTCTTCAAAGCTCTGGATGGAGGGACGTAAATGTGGAGGTAAAATCAATTCTCAACAGAATGTCTCTCTACTTTTATGTGTTTTATGAGTTGAATGCATACGAAATAGATACAAATTAATCTACGAGTTTCTATATTCTTCTTCTCATTGAAGATATTATAGAGCGCTATGTATAATAAATGAACGTCTGGCTAATTTTTATAAAATGATAAATTTAAAAAAAGGTCTGCGGTGTAGTTCTCCCCGATTTGGATAAAATTTTAATATATTACAGAGAGGACAGAAGTAATAAAAGTTTTTATAAAATATGATCTCAATTGTAGCATTTTTTTTTTTTGTTTTTATTAATTTTAGAAGAGTTTCCGAAACTCTTTTTGTTCTTTTTTTTAAATAAAATTATTAAAAATACAACAAATATATGTGTATTATTTTACATAACATTTTTTCGATTAATCGATTAATTTTAAAATTTTATTCGATTAATCGGTTAAGAAAAAAACCCGAATAATTATTTGAACGATTAATCGATTAAATTAAAATGTCGATTAATTTAAGAAATTTTTTTCCTGCAAAAATTATAGTTCTCTTGATCTGTCCTTTTAAGCTTTATTAATGTTTTAATAAGCAGACGGTCAGAAAAATGGTCTGAGAGATCAAGGAACATTGTCCAAAAATTTATGATCTTAAAATTTACATATTACATTCCCAGAATATTTCCACAGCCTTGTGCCAACACCAAAATCCATAAAAATAGAATCTATTGCTACCTTTGTTGTGGATTCAATTTCCTGCCTTTTTTAAACAATTTTGTCTTTTTTTTTTTTCATTGCAAAAATGACTAGGCTTTCAGATTCAATAAAAAACTTTAACAAATAGTAGAAAGATTTATTTTAATTTTAGGATTTATATAGGTTTTATTGCAATTTTGTTTACATATTTCGCAATAGATTAACACATTATTTAACTTACCACTTATGTGATAAGTTTCTCTAATATTAGTTAGATATGTAATTGTTATGTTCATAAATATAAGTATTTGTTTAATGTCGATTTTCCATTTAAAAATATGAGTCACAAATTATTTGATTACTTTTGAAACGCGTAGGTAGAAGTAGTAGTACTAAGTAATTACAGATAAAAAAATAGGTAAACTTTAAAAATTTAAAATACACCAAGAGTAATTAATTTTCGAAGAACAATTTTTTTCTAAGGGCTGGTAAACATTGAGTGAAGAATTCAGTTAGAACTGGATCTGATCTGAATATAATTTTAATTGAATTTCACTCTTATACAAGGTGGAGCAAAAGTTGTCTGTCACCCGAAGTTCTTTGACTGTAATTTTTTTTTTAAACGAAAAACTTCGATTTTGCCTTTGGATTTTGTTTATTTTATGGTATCGGCGAAGTGGCCGCCGCCAGAAATGATAACCTTACGGGCATTTTTGATCACTTTTGCCAGAACTTCCGCCGATAGGTTCCCGCCTTCCTGACGGATATTCTTTTTGAGGACTTCAAGAGTCAATCTTGTTGACATAGACTCGTGACTTTAAGAAACCCCACAAAAAGAAGTCTAGAACGGTTAAATTGAAATGGGCCTTGTCGCTCATGATGATTTTCGATGAAACGTGGTGGCAAAAAAATCGAAACAACTAAATATTCCGCGTTCTTGAGGAGTATAGTTATTAATGTGTTATTGACGTGTATTTTGTATCTATTTACTTCACAAATGTCAAAGCAGAACTGACTTCTACCGCCACTTGCAAAAAATATAGCATTTTCCGATAGGGCGATGACTTTTGCGCCACCCTGTACTATATTTACACTTAATCAAAAACTAGTAGTTTTTGAAAACTACTTATCTGTCCATACTTACAATTCCATACAAATTTTTAATCAAAAACTTAAAGTTTTTAAAGCTTTTTATTGTAACTTTAATTAAATAATTAAAGCTTGAAGAATTATTTAATTAAAGTTTTTAAAAACTTCTAGTTTTTGTTTAGTCATTTTACACTATCTACAAAATTAAGTAAAAAGTGGATTTGGAGAGTGTTCTGATGTTTTTTTTGTAATTTTTTTAATTTCCGAAATCACAAATTTTAGTTGTCAACGTTATTCAGCACCTCATTTTTTTTACAATTATGCATATTCGGCCTTGTTTTACGCGAATTGTTAAGTATTTGTTAATTTTTTGAGTTTTTTTTTTTTTTTGTATTTGATTTTATAACTACCCAGCAAAATATTGGTAATGACACCTCATTACTATCTGCATTACCAAAAATGATATATCATTACCTTTTGCATTATTTTATAATATAAAATAATGACTTCCTAATAACGGCCTATTGTATTCATTGCTTCTATATATAAAATAATGACTTACTCGTAATAGTTTAAATAAGTACTTTTACACAGTTAAATTTTATACATTTTTATTTATTATATGTAAATATGTTTTATGTTTAAATTTTTATGATGAGTCCTAAAATTACACACTAGATAAAACTTCAATTTTTCTGAATGTTTTTCCTTAAGCTAATAGTATTTGCTTAACTCCTTATTTTTAAGAATCAAGTAAGCAATCAGATAACCACTTATAATTCAACTTTTTGTAAGCCACTTATTATTCAAAATCTCTTAACTACTTATTTCTCATTTTTTCGTAAGCGAGCGGGTAAGCGTGACTACTTATAAAAACGACCACGCCAAACAAAAATAATGAGTTTAGACGCCAAAAAATAAGTTGTGCGGAGCTATGAATTTTTATTATATAACCACTTATTTTGTAATGAAAGATTTTGCTGGGATATTATTGTTAGAGTTGTTGAAAACAATATTTTCTTTCAATATTCTTTATTTTTGTTTACATTTCGTTGTTTTTTTTTCTCCTCTCAATTTCCATAAATTGTTTGTATATTTTCTTAAATAACTATGTCTGGTTTTAAATAACTATTGGGGGTTTTGATTTTATATATAAATATTTGTTTTTGTAATACAAATGTACATAAAAAATGTAAAACTGCAAACAAATTAAATCAATAATTAGAAAATGGTGTTAAATAATGTGTCTAATTCAAAATGATGACGCTTGAAAAATTTATAAATTAACTCCTCAATTCATAAATGCTTTGTAAAATTATAGCAGGTTTACAAAACACCATTTTCATACAAAATTTGTTCAATAAACCTCCTATAATTTTACAAAGCGTTTATGAATTTAGGGGTAAAAATTTAAAGTTTTGCTAAAGTTAGTCAGGTGCATTCCTGTACGTTACCGTGGGGATCAAAAATCGCGTGCTCAAAAATTGGGTAAATGAGAGCGCTTAAGGGAGTGTATTTGTGTTTCTCTTTTTACCAAAAGTTTCCTAGAGTTTTTCTTCGGGTAACTTTGGTAACATAAAACCAACAGCTGATGTAAAGATAAACAAAAAAATAATTGTGAAAATAAATTCAAAGTTTGAGTTAAATAAAGAAATGCCCAAAGGAAAGAACTTTTAAATTCAAATAAATATGTATATGCATTTGTGTAATTTTTTAAATTATTCTTTGACATACATTTTAGGTCTAAAAAAGTGTTTCCGTACTTTTGAGTAATTTTGTCATTTTGTGAGAGATTTTGTTTTTACTCTAAGTTTACCGAATTTTACTCAAAAAGTAAAGGAACACAATGGGTTCTCACTTTTTAAGATTTTCTAAGCAATTTTATGATACTACATTTAGGCCTGAGCGAAAACTACCTGGTTTTTCGCTCTTGTTTGCTAGTTATACACTTATAGAAATAAATCTGTAAAAAAGAGCAGAAAAAGCTATTAAAAATTAGTTACTACTACTACACTAATAGAAAAAAGTCCGTAAAAAAACTAGTTAAAACTACTAAAAATTAATTAAAAATTATGCTGCAGAAAAAACTGCTAATTTAGCAGAGTATTTTTGCTATATATTAGTAATATAGCAACAGCAAAAATAAAACTGTTAAATATACAGAATTTTAGTTATATTTGAGCAAAATTTTTGAAAATGGAGAATAAGCAAGTTAACCTGCTAAAATCAGCAAACAATGTTATTAATAATTAATTAATAATTAATTAATAGCCTAAAAAATCACCAAAAAAATTTAAAATTTTCGAAGTTTGTTTTGTTTTTTTTTTAAATGCAAATAAAAATCGAGCCTTTTGAAACAATTTTTTAGCAAATATTTCTGCTGATTTTGCATTCAACTAAATCTAGTAAAAATTTTGTAGATATAACAGTTTATTTTTGCTATTTTTAGTGAACAAATATTTAACAGAATTTTCTGCAGATTTTACAGTACAATTTGCTATTTTCAATTTATTTATGTATTTAGACATATCGCCCATATGGACTATCTTAAATACACTTAACATTTACCAATCAGAAATCGCCAGTGGTACAAAAAATCAACCACTGACATACCACTGGGTAACCATGGTGTTGAAAATAAATGACTGGGAGAATACTCATTTGGGACGCTTTGCCAGCGCTTGCAAAAAGCGTTTTTCCAGCATTTGTTTTACAAAAATTTCGGTGGTTTATAAAAAACCACTGGCAAAGAATGGTCTAAGAGTGATATGCCAATGTTTGCAACCAGTGGTAATCCAGTGCTACCTAGCCAATGCTACCAGTGATTCAAAAACCAATTCACTGGTAGAGCAATATATATTTGTTCCTTTTACTCCTGCAAGGAGCATAGGGCCGTAAGAGCAATGATTTTATAAAAATGCTAACGCTTCGTTAAAAAAGTTTTGTAGTCAGGAGGTTCCGAGTTCAAATCCGGTTGCAAGCAAAATTCTTTTTTGGATTTTTTTTTAATTTAAACATTTTTTTGTTCTATAAAATCAATTTTTTTATTTGTGGAAAAGACCAACTTTTTTTTTGCTCTCCCAACGCAGGCATATTTGTTCCACAAAACTGTTTGCCAGTGATAGCTTTTTAGTACAGCCAGTAGTTTTCCAGCGATTATCACTCATTTATGTGTTTAGCTATCAAATATTACATGTCTCGTTAGCCCAATGGTTAGAGCAATCGTCTGTCAATCTGACAGCCTGAGTTAAAATCACGGCAGGACCAAAAAAAAATACATATGAACTTTTTTTTAAATTTTATTTTGGAAAATATATTTCCAGACCAGAGAAACAAGCCAGCCGCCGTGAGCCGTTTAAGCCGCCGCCGCCGTTCATTTTTGCCTCAGCCGCCGCCGCCGATTTTTTTCGGCTCATTTCGGCTGGAAGTATCAATTTTCCAAAATAAAAAAATTAAAAACAAATGTCATTTTTAAAACAAATTTTCTACTTCATCATTTCCTGAACCATCAAGAGTATTTTTTTTAGTTCAAAAGAAATAAAAGAACCAGTTTTATAGTCAGAGCTAAGAAGGATTTTTGTCATAAATATTTCTTAAGTTGGAAGTTTTGCTTGAAAACTTCTGACATATTTCGCTGAAATTAGGATATGCAATTTTAGCTAAATTCGCACAAAACCGAATTCAGCTTTAGAAATTGAATATATATCATTCCATGAAACCATTCCTTTATAATTAATTCATATGTTTCATTTCCAAAGTTTAATATTAAATAGAATGCATTCTTATGTTTAATACATTCCTTATAGAATTACAATCAATTTAAATAATTAATTTCTTCGAGTTTATTTTGTGACCAATACTTTATTTATAGAATTTTCTATCCACGGGCTAATTATGGTCAATTAAATGTTAAAATGAAATAAAAATCAAATTATTTCATCCTTTTCACTCGACGTTTCGTTGACGGTATTTCAACTTCTTCTGGAGTGCGAATTTTATTAATTTGATTTTACTTATTTACGTTGTCAAGTATTTTATTTAAAATTGAATAAAAATTGGACATCACAACACGCAATTTAATAAAAACTTTAAATAAATAATTACAACTTAAATAAATCACAGTTTAACCTAACGACTAGTATCACAGAATTTTCCTATTTTTTTTTTTTTTTTCATTAATTCTAATCTTTTACAAAATGGCTTATCAATCAAGTAATTTTATTCAATCCGTAAAAGACCAAGGTATGAATATACCAATGATTCTGACAACACTTTAGTTTATAATTACAAATTAAATAAAAATGTGGATTATTTTAGAGATTTAATATTGATATCAAATAATGAAGGTAATTAACCAAAATTTAAAGACGCAAACACTTGTTTTAATATTTTAAAAACCGAATAAAACGAGAAAGATAATTATAAAAATAATGAATTCATTAAAGAATTCATTCGCTATGCATAAAAATTAAAAGAATGATGCCAGTGAATGAATTCATAGAATCTATGGTCGTAGGTTTGGTTAAGTAGATCACATCACATTTTTCAGAAATTTCAGTACACCTAAAATTATTATCAAAAGACACATTTTTAAGACATTGCGGACGAAAAAAAATGTTAAGTAAGTTATTTCTCGGCCGACTTATAAAATTGGGGAGATATTTACAATAATCGACGCTTTTCTGAGTTCCGAATCCACAAAAAAATTCTAAAGTCAAACATTCCGGATTGTTTTGCTGTTCCGTGATCCACATCCGAGTTATTTTTTTCGTTTTATTTTGTGTAGAAAAAGCTTGATGATAGTGAAACGAATATATATTTTTTAAAAACAATTATTATATAATAATTTATTTTAAAATTAGTCTATGAATGTTAAATTTGGTAGGAACAGCAAATTTTCGAAATTTTTAATTCCGTATGATTTTACAAATCAACTCTAATTAAAAAGTTTCGGGACTCAGAACAGGGGTGAATATCTGAATGTTTTTACTTTTCTTTTAAGTTTTTCAACTTTGACATCTTTTCGAGCATAATTTTTTTCGAACCATATTTTTTTGTAGTTTATTCTAAAAACACATTTAATTTTGAGTGAAAATAGAGTTTGTTTATTTCTAAGTTCCGAATCCACATAAAAAAATTTTAATGTGAAACATTCCGAATTTTTTTGCTCTTCTGTGATCCACATCTGAATTATTTTCTTCGTTTTATTTCGTGTTGAAAAAGCTTGGTAAAAGTAAAGGGAATATTTTGTTGCAAAAATTGATATGTTAAAATTTATTTTAAAATTTTTCAGTATGCTAAAATTTGTTCGAAACAGTCAATTTCCGACATTTTGAATTTTGTGTGATTTTACAAAACTACTCTAATTAAAAAGTTTCGGAATTCAGAACAGGGGTTATAGTGTCAAAACTCTGTTTTTGAGCGACTTCAAGCACTTAACAATTTTAAATTCAGCAATTTTTCAACCGATTTTGAATCTTGTAACGTTTTTGGAAAGACAAAAAATTTAGATTTCCAAATATCTGTATATAGAATTATGCAAAAATGCAGAGATTCTATGTTTATAAATAAATGTATAACTTTGACAATTTTAAAGCGATTAAAGTAGAACTTCATTTTACTCTGAATTAAGAATAACAAATTTTTTAACAAAATATTGCAATTAAAAGCCGTCAAAATTAAACAAAATAAGAAAAAATTAAGAAAATCAGTTTTATTTGAAAATATTTCCACACAATTTTGTTGAATATATAAACATATGTATATATTTGGAAAGCCCCAATATCTCTCCTTCTAGGTCCGTTCAAAAACTAAAAATCCTAAATTTGTAATTTTTATCGATGAATTTAACTTAAAATTATTTTTTATTTGATAATTCCAAATTTTTTGTACAATTTTCTACTGCTATATTTTGGAAAAAACCTTAAACATCTTTAAATTACGTGTATAATGTTCTATCAAGCCGCCGCCGCCGCCGATTATTTGGTTGCGCCGCCGCCGCCGTTTTTTATCCGGCTCAACCTTAATCGCCGCCGCCGATTTTTTGCTTGCGCCGCCGCCGCCGATTATTTTGATCGGCTTGTTTCTCTGTTCCAGACCACCTATTTATTGGTTTTGCCAGCGTTTTGCTAATGTTCACAAATTTTGTTACTCCAGTGCTTTTCCGGAGCTTTTTTAATGATGTTATATAACGTTTTTTGTCTAATGATTTTATCATTTTGGGAATGGAAAAGCACTTTTTGCTAGTACTTGTACCACCTGTTAAAGTACTTTGCCATCGCTTTCCCGTTTGTATTTTTCTGACTGGGTTCCTACTGTTTTTCTAACTTTTATCATTTTATAGGAAAATTTTAACACAAGTTCATTTCAACCCATTCGAATTTCGGATCAAAACATTACTTGGCCTTCAACCAGACTGGTTAGTGAACATGCCTGACTTTAGCCTTTTTACTCGTTTTTTTTTTACTTTTAAGTAAAGTTTGTACTCAATTTAATGTAAAATTTCTTTGCAGCCAAATTGTTCACAAGTTTCTTAAAATTTAGTTCAACTGCACTAATATTGGGTCTTTATTTCATAAAAATTCTCCTTATTTTCTGTTCAACTCAAAATTTTTATTCAGCAATGGACCTATTGTGTTCCCAAAACATAAACGGATGTTTGTACGTTATATTTCAAGATTTAAGTCGAACTTACCGATACCGAATTTATTTTTAAAACTACTAAAAATTAGTTTAAAATCAACTTGCACAAAAACCGGCGAAATTAGTAGATTATTTTTGATAAATATTAGTAAGATAGGAACAGTAAAAATAAAACTGTTAAATATACAGGTAATTGAAAATAACAACTTAACCTTAAAAAAGCACAAAACAATTAAAAAAAATTTTTTTCGATTTTTTGTTTTTTAATGCAAATACAAATTTAGCGTTCTGAAATCAAGAATTCAAATATTTCTGTTAATTCAACTAAATTAAACTAAAAAGAAACAAAAATTTTGTTGATATAAAAGTTTGTTTTTGCTTTTTTTTATTCTAGTAATATTTAGCAAAATTTTCTGCAGATCTTACAGTATAGTTTGTCATTTTCAGTTAACTGGAAGTTAACTCAAATATAAAAAAAATTCTGCAAATTTAATAGTTTTATTTTTTCTGTTCCTATATGTGGCAAAAATCTGCTAATTTCAGCAGTTTTTTCTGCAAAGTAATTTTTAACTAATTTTTAGTAACTTTTTCAGCTATTTTTACGGGTTTATTTTTATGAGTGTAAGAAGCCATGTGGACTTTAATATAAATTAATATATTTATTGTTTTTTCCAGAATCTTCAAAAATCTAAAGTATCAACAGCTGAAATGTTATTTGGTTTGCCTATGCAGGATACGGGTTTCAAAAGATATCCCCTACGAGCTCGATCACGCATCATACAGTTTGCTCTAACATTGATAATAAAACAAAATGATAGAGAATATATACAATCGTTAAAGGAAAAACTGTTGAAACATTATCCGCCACCACAATTGTCACAACCAAATTCTCAACAGCAGCAGCAACAACAGGAAAAATCATCTATAACTTATATATTCTATCCGGGAGAATTTAAAATGTGGGAATTTTTACCTCTATCGATAGCATTTGTTGTACTCTTTACGTATGTGTACTTTTCTGTAAGAAAAATTGATGTTATACGTTCCAGGTTTCTTTTGGCTTTGTGTGCAGCCATTACCATTTTGGGTAGTTTGGTCATGTCTTTGGGTTTGTGTTTCTTTTTTGGTCTAACCATAAGTTTACAATCTAAAGATATATTTCCATATTTGGTTATATTACTGGGTTTGGAAAATTGTTTGGTAATCACACGCAGTGTGGTATCAACAGATGAAACATTTGATGTTAAAATAAGAGTAGCCCAAGCATTGAGTAAAGAGGGCTGGCACATCTCCAAGACACTGTTAACGGAAATAACCATATTGACTATAGGTTTGGCTACATTTGTTCCTGTCATACAAGAATTTTGTGTATTTGCTATAGTGGGTTTATTATCGGACTATATGTTGCAAATGTTGTTATTTTCCACCATACTGGCAATGAATATTAAGAGAGCAGAATATTCGACGGAAGCAAAACATTTACCTAAAATGATGCTTTCATTTACCGGTAATAGTATGGGTATTAACAGTAATCATTCACCTACCTCCAGTGGCAGTGGTTATGGCTTCTCAAATGGTCGTCCTGATTTTCGCTTCTTTGGTAATACTTCAACAGCAAATGGTGGCATAACTGTGGGCTCTGTTGTCGGCAGTAATGGCGGTTTCTCTCCTCCACCTTTTGGGAGCTTTCATCGTTCTCAATCTCATCCTAAACTGGCCTTTGGTGATTTTAATAATCCCAACAATGCCAATGAATTAACAAAACGTTCATCTATTTCTTTGAGCTCTTCGAATAATAGTCAAGATAAAATCCCTAAACGTTTGAAAATTGTTAATTTTTGGGCTCGCACTCGATTCTTTCAACGTGCCTTTATGGTTTGGATGAGCGTTTGGATATGTTCGATTATTTATAATTCCGGCTATTTGGAGAACTTATTTATTGTGGATAGCAATCGTACTGGGACATTTCGAAATGATGATATTCAACGAAATTGGGAAGCTGGACGTGGTGCTGTTTCGAGTTTCTTTTCAAATGTTCATTCGGCCATTAATTCTGGATCTTTTGGCGGCGATGGGCATCATAGTCCTATTGATGGTGATGGTAGAAGTGTATTTGGTAATGCGGCTAATGGTGTCTTAAATGCTGGTCATGAAGGTTAGTAATGATATTGAAAATTGTTATTAATGATTGAATTATAAAAAATGTTTATTTATCAATCAGTATTTTTAAAGGACAACCCAAATCGTGAGCTTATCAAACGTGTGTATGAACACGCCAATCGTAAATAGTTTAAAAGTCTTTCAGAATCTGTATTTTCGATCTTCTAAGTAATCAGTGGTAAACCGAATCAGCTCTGAATTAAAAGAATTGCAATCGTGGCCCTTAGAGATCTGATCAGCCAAACTGCGAATCTTTTAATAGATCTTACAAAAACACACTCGAAGTTATTTTAAAAGGTTTCTTTTTCAAGTGATCTGTCAAAAACCCAAATCCTGCTTATTTTAAAGGTCTCAAATTTCATATCTTAGTTTCTTTTTTGGGAAAACAAGTTATTTTAGAACCCCAATCCCGAGCCTTTTACACTCAACAAACAATTCTGTTGACTTAAGTATATATTTTTACTAACAATTAGTATAAAAATAGTAAAGTGAATTTTAAAACTGTTTACAAATTTTTCTACTAACATTATTCACACCATATCATTCCCGCTCACGCTGCAAAAAACGTTCTCTTCATTTTTATATGAACAAAATAAAAAAGGTTTGGAATGCGAAATTTGTTTTGAAATCAAAGCAGTTTGCGTCTCTCAGTTTGCCAACAAATTTGCTTTGAAGCAAGGCGTATCTCTATAGTATTCTTACTCTATGGCTTTATTACGGTATTAGGTTGAATGGGAGCCCGCCAGAACGGCGAGTTCACTCGGAGGCCATAAGGCCCATTGCGATTCCATTATCCCAGATATCTGAGTCGCCGCTCCTTCAGTCCCGGACATTCACAAAGCAGATGATGCACTGTCGCCTTCTCCTCGTCCCCACAGTCCTTGCAGTAGTCCACCTGGGTGTAACCCCAACGCACAGCCATTCGGCCTATCGCGCAGTGTCCCGTTAGGACTCCTACAAGCATTCCGATCGTCCGATTGCCAAATCCAAGAAGAATCTTTGTCCTCCCCGGATCAGGCAGTGGACATAGGGTCCGAGATATCCTACAATTGGTCAAGGTTGTCCATCTTGCCCTCGTCTCCCTATCCGATATATACACTCAAAAAAATAAGTTAGTAGAAAAATTAGTAAAACATCTTGTATATCAAGTGTACTAGTTTTCAGCAATTTTTTTTGCTGAAATTCCGTTTTCAGCAAAAATGTTAGTTATATTTGTTTAGCACTAAACTAATTTTGAACTAATGTTTTACTAATTTATTTTGCTACAAAAATTGTGCTGATAACCACATTCATAGCGTGGACGACAACCAGATAGACAAGATGTAGATGTCGCATCTTCTCTGGAAACGGAAATGACAAAAAAAGAAAAACAACTCTACACATATTCTATATTTAAATTTTCAGCAAATAAATTAACTAAAGTAAAATTTCGCTACAAGTTTTTTGAGTTTTTTTCAGTCTACTAATATTCAGCAAAAAGTTTGGTGATTTTAGCAAGGATTTTTTTCATTTGCAGTCGACTAAGTGTTAGCAAAACTTTTGCTGAAGATTACTATTTTTTGGTAAAAATCAGCTCGCTGATTTTCAGCAAACCTTTTGCTGAAATTACCAACTTTTTTGCAAGCACGCTCCTGACTAAAAATTTGCTGACACAGCAACATTTTTTGCTTACTTTACTGACTTTTTTTTTGAGTGTACAATATCACCGAATAGCTCCACCAGAGGAACCAGAGCATCTGTTTGTATAGGGTCCTCAATCGACTCTCGGAGCCGTTCCTCGCACACTCGCCAGCCAGCTCGTTGCCCGCGATCCCAGCGTGTCCTGGGACCCACGCCGGCCTGACCGAATGCCGACGAATACTGTTGAGGGATTCAATACAGTACCGCACACACCCCGATCTGACAGTATCGGATTCCAAGGCTTTCAAAACAGCTAGACTGTCCGCAAAGATTCTAATGGATGATGGATCCAAATCCCGTTCCATTATCATCCTTGCGGCCACGTCAATTGCATACACTTCCGCCTGGAACACGCTACAATCGCCCGGGAGTCGTATGGAGATTCGAAGGTCCAGTTCCCCGGATTAACTCTCGACCCTATCCCCATGTCCATCTTCGAACCGTCCGTGTACACTGATATATCACCACTCAGAATAACGGAGTCGGCTGCCCTGTCTTCCCGGTACAATCACCTCAAAAGTCCTCTGGAAATTCGTGACCGGTAAAATACAGTCCGTTTTACGATTCAGTAGCGCATCACCAATCCCATGCAGAATGGTACTGTATCCCCAAGTGCGTTGCCTCACCTCTTGCATCTCCCTGAGTCTGAGAGCTGCCTTTGCCGCCGTGCCCCTGATATAAATATCCAGTGGTGGGATGCCAAGCATCACCTCCAAACTTGCCTGGGGTGTAGAACGGGCCGCTCCCGTAATACCCAGACAAGCCAGTCGTTGCACCTTTTCGAGAGTGGAGAGATATGACCCCGTGTCCACCGCCCTCCAGCACACCAGTGCCCCGTAGGTCAAGATTGGTCTGATAATCGCCACATACATTCAGTGGATGATATACGGCTGTAGACCCCACCTCTTCCCAAAGGTCCTCCTACAGGTATAGAAAGCACATAAAGCTTTTCTCATCGTCTCCTCGGTATTCCTCTCCCAGGAAAGTTTAGAGTCCAGAATGACACCCAGCTACTTCGCTTCCCCCGAGAGTTGAAGAGTAACTCCCTCCAATCTAGGGAGATTACGGTAACTTTAAGTGATTTGTTGACAATTAATACCCCGTTTAGGAACAAAAGTTAATCTCGTAAAGTCAGATTAACTGTTTGATCCAGCCTAAACAAGTCGATTAAATCCTAGTTTAAGATTGATCAAGAATATTTATATAGATTTTTTTGAGGGATTTATTGCATAGAGTAACGACTATTTCGTGGTCAATTTACTCTTCTACTAGTTGTTAAAAGTTCTGATATTCCACGGCTTTAAAAAAATTGTTTTTTCAGATTCAGTCAGATAAGTATGTCTCTGGCTTTCTATAATAGCCTTGTTTTGTTGCTGAAACTTAATATGAACATGAACAAAACGGCAACATATTTTTGTATACAATCTGAGAGTTCCCGAACATTATCGACGTTGAAAAAAATTAAAGAGTTAACACTTAATATGCCCAATGTCAAAATTTGTATGGGATTTGGTAACACGTATAGGAACAAAACGAGCTTAATAAAAAAGTAATCGGATTAACCGCTATTTTAGGTTAACGTTATCGACTGCTAAATTATGTAAAATCTAAACTCAAAAAATGTTTATTTTTTTCTTACAATTTTACAGGTGCCCGCATTGATAATCATATTAATGAAACTGAAGCAGAACTTAAACGTTTACTCTATCCTGATTTTGAACTTAATTATTTTTTATCAAATTTCCATTGGTCCACCATAATGAAACAATATAATGTTTCTCTCCGTGGACATTATATTACCATATTACCTACCATAAAGTTATCACATGCTATAAGTCCGAAAAAAGCAGCCCTAGTACGGAATCCTCATGAGAAAGTAATACAAAATTTTCAATGGAAAGCTTTTGCAGCAGCATTGGATCCTTTAGATTTTAGTGATGATGAAAATCGTGAATCGCCAATGGTAATGCCTGGAGGTACTCCACTCTTTCCAAAAAGTCCGATGGAGATATTTTTTGCCATAACCCTTTGCTGTATAAGTGTATTTGTGCTATGCTATACAATGGTTGTATTTTATCGTTGTATTTGTACGCGAAACTATGCTGAATGGCGTTCCAGTTGGAATGAATCATCGGAATTTTCACAAAAAACCGAACAGATATTAGAAGGTGTACCTACACAGATTGCTGGACATAAGCATCGTATAGAATGTTTAGTTTCGGATGGTTCAAATATTATCAGTTGTTGTTTAAAAGGTCAAATTAAAGTCTGGGATGCACGAAGTGGTGAAAATATTACAACCATAAATCGTGGTGATATACAAGTTACCACACATCGCGAAGATGGTGAGGTAGTATTGAGAAAATTAAATTCTTCACCCGTCTGGTGTTTAGATTATTTTGACAATTTAATTGCGGTTGGTTGTGCAAATGGTCGTATTGAATTGTGGGAAATGCCATCTGGTATATTAAAGGCAAGTGGAAAATATTTGTTATCAATTAAATTTGATTGATTGCTTATAAAATTTATTTAACGATTTGCAGTGCACTTATCATGAAGACTCAAAACGTAATCAGGGTATTACGCATATAAATTTAAATAGTGATCGTGTTATTGTGGCTAGATTATGTGGACGTTTAGATTTTTATCGTTTGGAAACTTACTACAAAGGAAAACAAATTGATTGGGGTTTTACTTCAGCCTATAGAAGAAGTAAGTTTTGATTTTATTATAAAGGAGGGAGAAGAAAATTGAGTTCAAGTACAATTTATTGTGTTATGGTATAATTTTAGCTCATGTTAGAACTGGTTCTACGGGTAGCATTGGTTTAATGCATCATCAACAACAACAACAGCAACAGCAGCAACAAGGTAGTAGTGATGGCCAACAGAGGGCCACCAAAGAAGAAATGAAGTGCACTCTGAGAAGTGTGCGTTTGGCTCATCAACAGCCTATAACATGTATGGAAGTGGTTAATGATATGGTTTTTACAGGCAGTCAAGATCATACACTAAAAGTAAGTTTATTAAAATAAGAATATTTGAATTAATCTAGAAATTAAAAAACTGTAAATTTGTCGATTAATAATAACCTTTTGTTGAGATGATTGTTTTTTTTATAAAGAAAGTTAGCAATAAAAATTTTGTTGGAAGCTCTACTCTAGAAGAGTTATTGATTAAGTTTTAAAAAGAAAGTAACATTGATAACTTTCCTTGGAAAAATATTCGTGTCTTTTCGGCAATACGCGCTTCACTTCGTCGGCGTCGATTATTTCACGTTCATTATTCAGGATTCGATACATTCTAAAATACGTGTGAATAATTATCGATTACTGCTATCAATCTATTTATCACCTCTATTTAAAATTTTTTGAAATCCCGGGATTCCCGGTCCAAATTCCCGGGAATGCGGGAACTAAAAAATGCTTAATTTCCCCTTAATCCCTAGTTGCATCTCACTTTACAGCATTGCTGTAATGTAACACCTTATATTTTTGTGCATAGTCACTCTTCCATACGGTTTTATGTTGGCCATGTACATTCGTTTTGATTTAACCTCAACTTGGATTGGAGGAAAATATGAAAATTGATAAATTTTAACTACGCTTGGAGCTTTTGACCATAAAAACTCAAAGGAAATTTTAAGCTATTTTGGAAAAGGAAATGAAAATATAGAAGATACTATACTAGACACTTGGATATTTTGGAACCTGTTTTTGATGTATTAACCTGGATGAGAACCATTAAATCTCAGGACTCGGATAATTATTTTGGAATAATTATTATTTAAGAGTTAGTGATGTGTCAAGCTGCGAACTAGCATATACTAGTATAGTACAGTTGATGCATGCTAATTCAACACGTGGTGACATAACCTAAAATTGAAAAGTTAATTGCACTGTACCTTGCCTCAACTGTGAAGGCAGTTGTGTGACTAAGGGCAGTTTTGTTTTGGTGGAACCTGGAGCTATATTTTTAAAGATAAAAAAAATTTAATAAATGTCATATTTTTATGTGGTTTTCCAAAAATAAACCGATTTTTTTCTCAATGCAAGAAACTTGGCAGCCGGAGAAATAAAAATCTGTGTTACAAACTTTACTTACTTTTTTTCTGCCGGATTTTATTTTTTTGTTTTCATTTTTATTATTTTTATTATATTATATTTTTATTAATTTTGCACAGGGACGTGTCAAAATTTTGTAAAATTAAGGAACACTAGTTACTAAAAATTAGCATGCAAAGTTAGTTCAAATACGGATGAAATTAATTGTTATTCTAAATTGGTTCAATTCTAAATTTTAAGACAAAATAACAGAAAAATTAGTTCAATTGAATCACAACGCGTTTAACAGATTTTTGTACTAACTTTTTTTTGTAAGTGTATGTTTAATTTTAAAACCCATCCTTTAATTGCTGTTTTAATTCAATTTTTTTTTGTCTTGTTATATTTTCTTCCACAGGTGTATAGCTTAAATAATACGGATGTGGAATATACATTACATGGTCATTGTGGTCCGATAACATGTCTTTTTGTCGATCGATGGCAACCAGGCACTGGGGGCTCTGGTTCACAAGATGGTTTATTATGTGTATGGGATCTTTTTACGGGTGCCTGTATGTACAATATACAAGCACATGATGGTGCTGTTTGCTGTTTAGCATGCGCACCAAGTTATGTTATATCCTTGGGTACGGATGAACGTATCTGTGTATGGGAACGTTTTCAGGGAAATCTTTTGACAACAATTAATATATCAAATGCCTATTCAAGTTTATTAATGTTGACACCCTCACTGCTGGTAACCAGTAAAATGGGTAAGTAAAAATATCATATTTTTGTTCTTACTTAATTTTGTATTAATTTCTTAACAGGTTCTCTCATTGTTTGGGATGTTAGAACTGGTGAACCAGCTAGAGAAGTTAAATTAGATTTCTCCAACTTACATTTATGCCCAAAAATTATGATGTTAGCCTATGATTCAGTAGTATGTGACTACGGCAATGAAATACGGGTTGTACGTTTTCCCATAGTAGCTGATAAAAGTAATTAAAACTTTTTAATTACACTCTCACATAGCATTGACACTTAAAAGTTTATTCACATGCACATACATCAACATTTTATTCTTACATTTCTTACATTTCATTGGTATATAAACATACACACCCAATCAGCCAGCCAAATTTGTAGGTTATTGGAAACAAAACTTCACCATTTTATGAAGCCTTTTTATTGTTTAACAATAAATTGATTTTTTTATAAATTTTATATTACATGAGTTTTAAGTTAAGCTTTCGTTTCGAGATAATTTTTAGAGATTTTAGACTTGTTAATTGTAATTTAAGTAACAGCTTTTTTGTAAGATTTTCTTTTTCGTGGAAAAATATTTCGGTTTTTTTAATAACACTAAGATTAATAATTTGTTGAAAAGATTGAACGCTAATTAAAGGATTTTATTAGATTTGATTAGGAAAAAGAACAGCTTTCTTAAAGATTTAAAGATAGTACTACTAGATACTATCATATCTATCGTTATTAAAACTTGTCTATTCAAAAGTGATATATAATTCATTATTTTTAACAACATTAACACTTACCCCCATTAACACAATGTCCTGTTAGCTACTAACTGGTACTTTAACTGACACATTTGTTGCTGTTTACCTTAGGGATATATTGTACCGGAAAGTTATTAAAGTTACCGATACTGAATTATTTGTATAGGAATTTAGTTGATAATTGATTTTTCTTATTAATAGAAACATTTTTGTATAGAAAAGTAATCGATTTCTATAGCTTATCTATTGATAGTAAAAATTATTTCTTATACTTCCTGCAAACGATCACTTTATATTTTTTTTTGCTTTTAACAAACAACGTTAAAGTAGTTGAATCGACCACTATCCACGGATCATACGTAATATTTCACATAAATTGTGCAAAAACTTATATCACTTTACCAAGTTTTCTGCTAAATTATTGAATATATTTTTTTTGAAAATTAGCTTTATGTTTGAACATAACTTAGGCACTTTTTAATAATATTTATTCCCGATTACTAAATGGCAAGTTAAAATTTAGCCGATGGTTAAATTTAAATTTTATATGGAAAACAACAACAAATTTGACAAGTAGCTAACTCAACATTCAGTAAATGGGCCTTAAGCACACTAAAGCACTGTTAGTTGTTTTTCACGTGAAAAACTTTCCCTCGAACTATAAGGTCTTAAAATTCCTAATTTAATTTGTGAAAATGAACAATTTTTTTTTATTGTATATGAAGGACACAACCACAATAAACATAAAATGTCAATTTTTCACCAGAAAAATAATATTCTTGTACATTAAATTTGTGTGAAAACAAACTCTACACACTGATTATCGTGAAAAAAAAATTTTTATATTGAGTATAACAGTTTTTCCCGTGAACTCGTTGTTTCGATTTCAAAAGATTTTTCACAATAATGAGTTTCACGTGAAAATTGCGAAAACAAACTTTCAGGTAAATCTAATACTACGTTCACAATACGATTGTTAAACACGTTTATGTAAAAGTTAAACATATCAGTTCACACTTAAAAATGAAGTGTTTAAGTTAAACATCTCGAATAGCTGTTCCTATAATTAATAATTTTCGGCATTATCCAACGTTATAATTGCTATAAACAGTGAAATAACATTAACCGCCCCAGTCGGAAACAAAATTTTTAAATTTTTAGTTAAGGGACAACTTCGTGTCTGTTTCTGGATTTTTCGTTCACCGGAAGCAAAGTTTAATTAATTGTTTTGTTCACCTATCAATTTAATAAGAAAAAAACACATTTTAACTGGTTTTTATTTAAATTTAGTTTATTTTATTCAATTTTAATTTTTTTATTTTTTTTGTTGTGTCTTTTTCTGCTTCAAACTTGTCATGCAACACCAATTGATATCAATTTTATCGTGTTTAACAACGTGTTTAAAAATTAAACACGATAATTTAGCGTGTTTAAGGGTAGGAAAAATGTACTGTAAAACATCTCACTTAAACATGTTTAACGCTTAAACACGTCAAATCGAGTTAAACACGTATATGTGAACGCCGTATAATATTCAAGACTAGTGTTTTTCTTGTGAAAAATTGACATTTTGTGTTAATTGTGATTATGCCTTTCTAATAATAAAATAAAAAAAATGTTAATTTTTTTCGAATTGCCAGTACTTGTACCTGTTAAAGTGCTTTGCCATCGCTTTCCCGTATGTATTTTTCTGACTGGGTAGGTACATGTGGTTACTGTAAAAATATTCTGAGTGTATAAAAATGAGAAAGTTTCACTGTCGATTGGTTTCTTTATGAAAAAATTTCAAAATCAATGAGTTTTCGGAACAAGTCGACTTTAGAGGCACCTCAATGATCCCCCCCCCCCAGGAAGAACTTTTGAAAAATAGTTTGAAAATTGACCTGACTATATCTACGTCGTTTATAGTCCAATTGGGACAATATATACATCATTGGAAAGGTAATTAAAATATGTTTGTTAACTCATTACGACCTGGCGAAATAATTTTATTTTTTTTACTTTTTTTAAGAAAAGCATAGAAATACCGTAAGCATAGAAATACTAAAAAAATATTTATAATAACGACCTTTCACGAGCTTTCATTCAAGGCTTAAGCCCAAACCAGATAAACGCAGTGTCGGCAGTGTATTACCGCAGTATGAAGTTTTGTCGATAAAGCATACTTGTATTTTCTTTAATTCTCACTGTCGAGAAATTAGAAAAGTTACTAAACAGCCTTTAAACAAAACTCGATAATAAATTTGTAAAAATATTAAATTGTGAGAGCAGATATTATTCAGCCTCTAGTTTGATGTTTTTATTTATTTATATATGTTGATTTTTCTACACATGAATAAATAAATACAAACGTGTTCCTAAAGAAAAGCTCTTGTACCCCAAGGACGACTTTCTCGGGTTTTTATCTCCCAAAAAACTGATTCAATCAAATCAAATACTAACCATTACCGTTCAATCTTTCATAAATTTTGTCGAGTGTTATAATCCCTATTTACTTATAATTTTTATGCTTCTAAAGAACCTAGTAATGACCAAAAACAAATCCTAATTTATATGATAAGTTTTTATTATTTATTAAACCAGTGAGTTTATTATTTAATTTCCTATATTTACTTTACTTTTTACTTTAATGGTTCAAACCATGGCATAACAATACCTGATAGGCACATGAAAAAGAACATTCTCTCGATTACAACAACAAAATGACAAATATTTATACAAAAAGTAAACAAAAAACCTAGAATGTCATAAAACCTTAAAGTATGCTAATAACTTTACCTGGTATTGTTATGCCATAGTTAAACTTGTTTTCTATGGCCAATTAATTTATTTTTCCTATTATATTTATAGAAGTTCTCATTTTTTTTTTTTTAAATATGTGTTTATTTAAATTTTTTGTTTTAGCAATTAAGCTGGTTTTCACAATGCTAGATTAGTACTCTGCAGAGTGTACTGAAGCAGAGATGGCATGAGTCAAAAAACATGCTCGTGCGAAAAAGAAAGAAAAAAATCCACTCTGGCGAATGGAGGACTCCAACATTGTGAATTCAGCTTTGAACTGGTTTCATAATGCTGGAGTAGTACTTTGCAGAGTGGAGTGTACTAAAAAAAGATGGCATTATACAAGAAACAAGTTCTTACGAAAAAGAAAGGAACAAAATCCACTTTACAGAGTGGAGTACTCTCGCGTTGTGAATCCAGCATTATACATGTAAGCATTTTTATGTCATTTTCTAGTGAAAAAATAATTTTAAAATTTATAGTTTATTACAAAATGTTAATGAAAAAATATCTATAATACCTCATTCATACTGAACCCAATACTAGAAGTTTTCAAATTTATTTTGTTTTCGATTGTCAAATCCCATACAAATTTCAAATCGAAAACTTAAAAAAAAGAAAACTTCTAGTTTTGGGTTCAGTATGAATGATGATTAAGATATTAAAATATCTTACTTTTAGAAGGTTATAAAACCAAAAAATAATGAAGCATAAGATTATTAATTGTAACACAACAAAACATGTTTTAACCAAAAAAAATTATTTTTTATAATTGAAATAAAACTACATTATTTTTTATGAAAAAGTGTTTTATTTAGTGGCGCGCAAGCTATGTTAAAAAATTAAAAATGGATAAGGACTATAAAAGCTTCATGATAAAGGCCTTTATAAAAAATATTGAGTATTCGTAAGCTCTTTTCGAATAAATTTGATGGGTTGTTTACATAAAAAAATTAAATATTTACGGTGGGTCTCATACTGTAGGGTTAACTTTAACTTAACTATTAACAAAAGCAAATGTTTAACCCTAGAAGTGCATCGCTATTTTTCACGCTATTCGTAAAACACGGTTGAAGTTAGTCGAATCGACTAACAATGCACTTCTAGGGTTAAAACTTGCCAATATTAGGGTTAACTTATAGCCAACTCTAAAACGTTCACTGTGAGACGCACCTTTAGGTTTTAGGAAATGTAGACACAATTACAATAAACCCAAAATGTAAATTTTTCGCCACAAAAATAATAGTCTTGCGTGAAAATAAATTGTACGGAATTTTCACATGAAACTAATTGTGAAAAATCATTTTTTTACATGGAGTATAACAGTTTCTTTTCTTATGAAATCCATTATTTTCCTTGTGAAAAACTGACATTTTGTGTTTATTGTAACTGTGTCTTTAATAAAATAAATTTGTTTTTACTCATTGGAATTTAAATTCACTTTTGACGCCTTTTAAATTGGAGTGAATTACTTTAACGGTAAAAATCTAAATAAATATGGTAGCATTATATACAGAGTTGCAGTATATAAGTAATAGTACTTTTGATACAACCGTATTTGTCGATAAAACAGTTTCCATCAGGGTTATCATAACCTAGTGTCTTCAAATGCAATAAAATAAGCAAATTTAACACAAAGCAACAACAAAATTATTTTCGTTGTTGCTTTATGTGTTATTTTCAAATTTCTTTGCACCAGGGTTCCAAGTCGACCCAAAATTATCGACGGCGGCGGCGCAACCAAAACAACTACGGCGGCGGCGGCGTTAATGTATATAAACCGGCGGCGGCTGGATTGACGGCTCGAATTGTTTTTTATGCACTGTTAATAACAGAGCTTTGAAAAATTAATTCTTTTCTGATTGAATCCGCTTAAGACCTGTTAACTTATCTCAAAATAAACTGAGTTTAGTGCTTAACCATAGTTACCAGTTAGTTAGCCATACAAAATATATGAAAAAGCAATTGTCGTTGTCGACCCAGTTCTGATTAATCTCTAAAATAAGAAAAATAAATTTAAAAAAATGGCGGAGCGGAAAAAATTCTGCGGCTCTTGTTTTGGTCGGCTGCCCTTTTTTTGCGCCGGTCAGCTTGGTACTCTGCTTTGCACATTTCATTGCATTTGCAGACACTGGATACACGCAAAAAATAAAACGTGCATAAAGCTGCTTATGCGGCGTATAGACAACTCAAGTTACTTGCACAATAATGAGTTTGTGCAGGTCAGTTGAACAGTGTGTGGCCTGGTTTGTGTACTTGTACAAGTATATTTTTAGACTTGAGTAAAAATCAAAATGATTTTGATTTTTACGCAATATTTTAGAACTTGTGCAAGTCATTTGCGCAGTGTATGCTAAAATTAGCACAGTTCAGCAGTAATTTTTGAAGAGTGAACATCATAAATACGGATAAAAAAAATTAAAAGTATGAATAAACGTAAAGTAAAAACTGTCAATATAAATTTATTAACATCGCCAACGAAGTTCAGGTATTTTGGCCTGCGCAAAGTGTGAAATAAAGCTTTTTAAGACTAATATTTTCTTATGGCAATAACAATCCGCTACATGTTTCTGCTGCTATGTGTAAATTAAAATGAATATTGCACAGTTTACTTGAATGGTGTGTGGCGAGTAAGGTGACTTGAACAAACTCGTTATTGTGCAAGTGACTTGCATAGTCTATTTGCCGCATTACACACGAAGGAACAAGGGGATTTTCTGACGAAAGTTCCTTCGTGTGTATCAATGCATCGTGTTAAAATTCGTGTTATCAAAATTTTTTTGATATTTTGTGTTTCTAAACTCAATGTTCCATCGTGTGTATCGATATTTACTGTTTTTGCTGTGTTAGTTCAATGAGAGCAGTCATGCTGTGAGGTGCTCTTGTAATTTTCGCAGTAAAGAAAATAAAAGAGACGAAAGTGGCGACAATTACAAATAATGAAAACTGGAATAATTTTAGAAATGAATATAAAAATTTGCGGCAATTATGGGACATAAAATGTGATAGCTAAACAACTAAAACTAAAAAAACAGCAGCATATGAAAAATTAATTAAAATTGATTTTCTTACGTGCATATTTGATGTGATCAGTTCGACAAACAAACAGAACTGATGTTCCGTTTGAGGTTTTTTTTGTATGTGGCATCGTCCGTATTAAAAAATGTAAAAAAATTAAACACATGTTCTGACGAATGTTCCTTCATGAGTAGGCAGCATAATAATTGAAAGAAAAGCCCAAACCACATCGTGAAAGTGCCAGTGGACAGTGGCAGTGCTGTCAAACTTTGTGCTTGAATTTCGCGAAGACGATTCAAAATTTTTTAAAATTTCTTATTGTGTTTTGTTTAGAAATAGCTGTTGTTTATTTAGAAACTTTTCTAATTTCTCGGCAGTGACAAATAAAGAAAATACAAAAACTGCTTTATCGACAAAACGTCGCACTGCGGTCGACACTACGCTTATGTGACTTAGGCTAAAAAGTTAATTCCTTAGGGAATTAAACGAAAAAGTCAATTCCTTAAGGCAAATCCTCACGAGATAGAACACTGCTAGAGATAGAGCAAATAACACCTCTAAATAACTTAAATCAATCACAATAGAGCTAACTAGAGGTGTTTTTTGCTGCATTTTTCAGTTTTCGCTCTCGTGTAGATCTGCCTTTAGGGCATTAAAAGAAAATTTTAATTCCTGGGGGAATTAAACGAAAAAGTTAATTCCTTCAAACCAAAAGTTGAATAAACTAGAATTGACTTAAAATTTGAATTCATTCACAGAAATTAATTCTTGTTTATGTCTTATTAAGGAATTCATTCTTCGAATTAAAAAATTTAATTAAATTTTTGGGAATTCATTCCAAAGAGGAATTAATTCTTTAAAGCTCTGTTCGCAACAATTCCACGCATTTTAAAAAAAAAAATTTTATATGGAGTTTAACAGCTTTTTTCACAAAAATACGAACAAAATATCGGGCTTAAAAACCAACTTAAACATGAGTGCTCCACTTTTAATAATAACATGATGTTAGTGCCTATGTTATCTGATTTAGGTTACGTGGAGACACGACGTAAAATCAACACTGAATATGAAAACATAACCCTGTTGTCAACTTTCATTGTGCAAAAACCGCTAACTCGTCATAAAAATCGAATCTAAGCGAATCTACTCTAATCTAATTTAATCTATGTTGACTAAGCGATAGGTAATCAAATCGTTCACCAGATTGTTGAGTAGCGGATTAGTAACAGTTGAGCCTGGTAAACGCACCGAATATCTTTGCATTTCATCTAATAAAGTTTAATTGCAAACATAAGCTGTGTTAGCTGTTCCCATACTAATTTGACATTAGAAACGTTAAGAGTTAACACTAAACGTTGGCTAATGTCAAATTTATATGGGAATGACATAAGCCAACGTTGATAGCTTGCCGCACAAACACAGCTATTATGCGAAAACTATCTCGCCGCTAAAACATCTTCCGCGCTACGAAAAAGCGCCCACTTGGCAACAGTGCCCGGTTTTTAGATTGTTTTTTAATACCAATTATCTATTATTTATCTAAAACATTTTTTTACAATTCTTTTAAACATTCTTTTTACAATAAACAGCTGCTGCCACTGTACGTGCAAACAAGTGTTCTTTCCTTCTTTTGGCTAAAATAAAAGTGATAAACTTGTTAAATTATTAAATTTCCAAGGGGATAAAGGCAAAACAAAATGTCCGAAATTGAAGTTCCACAAATTATTGCCGACTCATTGATACAACAGGTGAGTGGTACAAAAGAATGGTGGTAAAGATAAGGAAGTGATTGGGTTAATGGTGAAACCTGCAAAAGAATAATATATATAAATGGGTACTGAAGGGAGTCACTTTTTTTTACCATGACAAACTTCAAAGTCCATTGTTTTTTTGTTGATTGTTTTTATGAGTTTGTTAGTCTTTTTCATTTTGCAATTTTTTCATTCTTTTTTTGTAACGTATAGGTACTTATTAATAAAAATGGTATTACTTTTTGGTAATAAAAGCTCATATATATTATTTATTTGGCCAATGTGCACTTTATCCGGTGTTCCTAAAAAAAAATTAAAAAAAAGTATGTGACCCTGTAGAATTAAAAAAATAAATTTGTTTTATTGATGCTGCGGTTGTTGTTGTAACAGCTTTAGAAATATAATTTTATGTTAATAGTACTCGGTAACACCAGAGTGGCAATCCTTGCTTGGATAAATTTGGCACGTAGTCCGTTTGCCGTGAGAACCGGGTTATACCGCCCATACTCGGTCGTCAGATCCCTTTCAAAGTTAACAGGGTACACAATGTCTAAGATAGGAATGGTTGGATGTGTGTACAGATGAATCTTTTGTATTCGCTTTAATTTACGTTGACCACCTAGTTTTACAATGGTGTTAAGGGGTTGAGGCCTCTGGGGTTCCAGGTTTTAAACTCGGTACGCGTGCTAGCATATAAGTATGGGTACTACAATGAAAAGAAAAATGCATTCCGTTTCATGAAACGTACTATGTGGATCCCTCTTAATCCCTCTTAGTTCAAAGACATCCATTACTTCTATTAAAACCAATGGCTATGTAATTCGCTGACCCTACGTTAACAGTTTGTATATACAAACAGGCTAGTTTTAAGGAAAACCAGAGATGAATTGATAAATTTTATGCATAAATTATAATAAATATGACTAAATCTATTAGAAGTAACATTAAAAAATATCACTTTATAATTAAAAATGCCTAAAAAATTCAATTTCCTGTTTGCAGCCACATTTCAGAAAAAAATTTAGAAAAATTACGCGAAACATTGTCTGCTGCAAAGACAAAACATTACTTTTACTAAAACAAGAAATACAAAAGCGTTTAAAAAAAGTTAACCGATATGATTAAAATAAACACACATTAAAAAACCATCCGAAGGAATTCAGCTTTTTGTTATCACCTTCTCGCGGCGATCACTGGGTCATATATTTAATTATATATATTGATTCCTTTCGTTCCTTTGATGAGCATAGGTCCTTCGAAATTTTATATATATTTTATATATTTAATTAATTTAATTTAATTAAGCAGTTGCGATTCAAAAATATTTTTCTAGAAAATTATTTTCAAATAAGTTTAAATTACTAAGATGTAATAAGTAGCTTGAAAAATAAGGTGACTGCTTTTAGAAAATTAATTAAAAATATTGCAATGGCGCCGCTCAAGAAGCGATGAATTAAATTTGTTGCAAAAACTTGGAAAATTAAATTAAAAAAAAATAAAAGGTGAATACAGATTGAAAAATGCACTCAAAAATACATTGGCATTAAAAGTACATTTGTTAACATAAATTTTTATCGAAGCTAATTAAATAAAAATGTAGATGACTTTATCATAAACATGTTCTTTAAATTATTATAATCCGACAATAACTATGGAAACTGTGCGTATTCAAATTCAGACAAATTATCCAATTACCCAAGATAGAATTTGTTTTTTAATACCAGAGGGAGTCGTAAATGTATATTGTTTTTGAGGAAATCCGATAAAGTACACTTTTCCCATTAGCTTTTAAATTTTGTTTGAATAATGTTTGTCCGTGCTTGAGTACAAGAAACGGTAAAGGAAATGTTCAATTTAAAATTTCATAAGACTGGTCGTAAGATGATTCCTATAACAGACAATTTATTTACAACTCGCAGAAAGGCAGCTAAAGTGGAGTTTAGAGGGCACCTCACGGATTATTTACAAATACTTACCACTTATGGTACTCATTAGAATTTGAAATATATACATCTTTTCGCCGAATAACGGGGGGCTATTTCGGTTGAAGGTTTAAAAATTGCGGCGAAGTTGTAAATTGTTGAATTTCGACTGAGGCAGGGGCAGAGAATGATTGGGTGAATACAATAATTATTTTTAAAGCGATTTTAAATTGAAAATCTAAAATTTTCGGAGAAAATATTTTTTTTTTCACCAGAAATATATTTTTAAATTTTCCAGACTCCAAAGTCTGGAAAGTTGTCCATTTTCACTCATTTATATTACGTGGAAAGCAGACTTAAAGTAGCATAAATGTCTTCTCTCTTATGACAAGCCAATGTTAAAAAAATGCATTTTTCACCTCAATTTGAACGCTTTTGTCCCGAACATATAGGTGCTTTTACGGATCTTGGTCAGGTATTTTTTTACTGGCGAAGTAAAGAAAAGTTTTTAATTAATGGAATTTTGGAATTCATTTAAAATACGTTTATTGGAAGTAAGAAATCAGCATATATAGCAATTTTATATGCAGTGAAAAAGGCATTCTTGTAGAATTTATTCGGTGTTTTTTGCTGGGATACAAAAAATGACAATTTTAAAATCCAAAAAAAATTTTTTTTTGCTTAGATCCCGCATACATGCGAATATCCAAAAAAATTGATACTTTTCGAATATATCTAGAACTCTGCTTTATCAAATATTCTAAAAAAATTTCCAACAAAAATGTAATTCCAAGGATTTTTGTATAAAAAATCTTCAGACTTGGAAAATTTTCCTTAAAACATTAGCCAATTAATAGATTATATCTTTTATTTCTCTCAAATTTTAGTTTAAAATTTTATAAAAAAGTGTATTATAAGAACTTTTTATTTTAGATCGATTACTGGATGGTAAATTTGTATAAATATTTTTTTAAAATTCTTTTTTCAGGGTGTAGAATATGTGTTCGGTATTATTGGAATTCCAGTTGTGGAATTATCCATGGCATTCCAAGCAGCTGGTTTGAAATACATTGGCATGCGTAATGAACAAGTAAATATAAGTTTTTAAAACTCTACTTTTAAACTTATTAATTTAACTTTTCCCTGTCTATAGGCTGCTTGTTACGCCGCTCAAGCAATTGGTTATTTAACCGGTAAACCTGGTGTATGTTTAGTCGTCTCTGGTCCTGGTTTATTACATGTTACTGGTATGTTATTTCTTTGTTTTTTTTTCCTATTCCAAGTCTCTTACTCTATTTATAGCTAATCGTTTTGCTTAGTGTATAGTTTTTGTTTTCTTAATGGATAATCTAAAGTTCTATTTTTTTTATTTGTCTGGACAAGAGGGGCAGGGCGTTGCATATTTTATAGCATTGTTTTGCGATAAGATTTGTCCAATCTTTTTTATTATATGAATTTACTTTTTTATTTTTGATTTAACTTGGTTGTTTTTAGCGAATAAAGGTTAAAGTATAAAGAACGTTTGATGCACAAATTTTTAATTTACACTGTTAAAAATTATGTTAAATTTTTAAAAAATAAACTAGTTTGCAAAAATGTTTAATCATTAATAAATTATGATGCTAGAAATTAGAAGATTTAATTAAAGAATAAATTATGTAATGGTAGTCAGTTAAAGGGTTTTGATTCGATAACTGTATTTTAGCGGTATTGCCTGCCAACCCTGCAGAAATATTAGTGTTGGTACTGTTATGGATTGCAAATATTAAAAACTTAAATAATTTTTATGCATTTTAAGAAATTACTATTTTTTTAGAAAAGCAAATACAATACACAAATTTTCGTGTACCTTGGAACTAGAGTAATCAAAAAACTGACCTTTTCAAAAAACCGGTTTTCGGTTTATTCGAAAGATCAATTTTTCAAAAAACCGACTTCTTTTTTTAAAGAAAAAACCTGTCGACCGGGTTTTTGGGTTTTTTTTATAAAAATAGTTAACACATTAAACATCCATTAACATTTTTTGAAAGTCGTGAAAACTTCACATAACGATATTAAAAACAAAAAACCTTTTAAAAGATTTGTAACATTTTTAAAAAGTACGGATTCGTGTAAAATTGTAAACATTGAAATGCGGTATTTTAGTTACACTTGTGTAAAAAAAAAATGTTTCTATACATATCTCGCATTGGAAAAGTTGTCTCCAGTAGAAAAATTGTAGATTAAACAAAAAATTTAGCGATTTTTCATGAGACATAATTTTATTTTTATGAACCAGTTCAAAAATGTTATAAAATTAATAAAAGAATGTTTTTTGTTCGATTTTGAGATCAAATATTATCATATTTTCTTTTAAATTATTTTCAAATTAAAGAAAGATGATAAAATTTTTACAAGTAAATTACAGAGAATTAAAATTGAAAAAAAAATTCGATAAGGCCAGCAGGATAGAATATATGTTTTCGAGGCTCGCTACAGTCCCTGTGGGTAAATAATTGATAATGATCTATTTATAAATGATTGGGAGATAAATAAACATATGTCAACAAATCAATTAGACTAACATCAACGAAATTCTAACAGTGTAATTTGTATCCTCTGTTATTAATGTTTTTTGCTTTGAACTTTAATTCTTAAAGTATTGCAGCTGGTTTAATCAATATCCCTGCAAGCATTTGGAAGATATCTTCCAAGAAGATATTAAAGCGATATCCTCTCTTTTTCATTTGAATGGAAATAATCAAGTAGTATTTTAAAATTGTCTTCCTTTTATTATTTGGAAGATAATTTGGTGATATTTGGAAAAAAAAAATAATTCAAAAATTGAATTTTTTGTCATAGGTTTTTATGATGATATTGCGGCAATATTACCTTCTTATCATCCGGAAGATAAAGAAAATTTGTTTGAAATTCTTTGTCATTTTGGAAAAAATTAAAACAAAATTTGTATAAAAACAATCAACAAACACATAGGAAAGAAATTCCTTGAAAAAATCAAGATCTAATGCGAGGAAAAAATCGGCTACGTTGAAATCAAGATAATTAATGTGTTGGTCAATGGATTATGTATGCAGATCTTCTTTTTCAGGCTTAAATTTAATAATTAAAAATTAAAACCTTTATATTGTACCGGGGAGTTTATTTGGCGATACCACTTTTTTATCTTCCAGATGATAACTTAGCGATATCGCCGATTTATCTTCCTGGGGTATTGCTTTCGTGTTGCCTGAAAGTATTGCTTTCGGGTAACAGTTATTCCCGACGGAAGAAACTTCCGCAATACGAAATTGATATTGCCGGCAATAAATGTTTTCTTCCTGGCAATATGATCCGGGAATCTTCTTCGTATTGCCATGCTTGCTGGGATAAATATGCCATTATATTATTAACCCATAGAGGCATCGGATACTGAGGATGGGTCTGTAGCGAGACTCGAAAATACGTATTCTATCCTGCTGGCCTTATCGAGTTTTATAAAATTTTCTCTGTAATTTAATTAAAAGAAAATGTGATAATATTTGATCGCAAAATCGAACAAAAAACATTTATTTACCAATTAAAAGATCAACTATACATACCCAGCAAAAAAAATCATTACAAAAAATTTATTTTAAAAGCACTCCGAATAGCATCAACTGATTGTGAAGTAGTTACAAATCATCTCTAACAAATTAATTATAAATATAAAAAAAAAATTAATAAAATAGAAAAAGCTAAAAAAAAAATAAAAAATATTGGTCCCGCCGGGAATTGAACCCGCGACCCTATGTTTGGAAATAACAAATGATAAAAAATCACTTTTTATGATCACTTTTAGAGCAATTACTCTTTAGATGCAATACTTAAGTGAATTTTTGGATGATGTTCAGAAGTAATTCTAAAAAAGCTGTAAAAATATACTAATGGATACTTTGGAAGCGATGAAAGAAGTCATTTTTTGAAGTTGTTCAGAATAACTTCTAAAAAAGCAGTAAAACTACACTAACGGATACTTCTGAAGGAAGCAGCGAAAGAAGTAGTTTGCAAAGTATTACTTCCAATTTTTTTTGCTGGGTACTAACATTTTTTACAAATGCTTAAATTTGTATGTGATATTTATACAAAATTCGAAAAAATAAACCTAATATATAATATAATACATTTTTAAAAGTGATTTTAAATGTGCTTTTACATTTGTAACTTTAATTGACAGAATTCTCTTGACATTTTAAAGTTGAGTTAAAGAAATAATAAATTTTTTGACACTATGGAATTATTAGGCTTGATTTTACGACTTTCAAGGGGTAGTGATAATTAAAATACTAGCGGTTTAACTTTAACTTAACTATTAAACAAAAGAAAATGTCAAAAAATTTTATAAAAAAACAATAAAATTGTGGGTTAACTATTAGTTAACTCTTAAACCTGTAGTATGAAACCCACCATAGATGAACCAATTTTTCCGACCTTTAAAGGAGGTGACAATTAAAGCATATCGACATTTGAAGCAGGTGACTTTTGTGTATAAAGCACCGTAAGTTGTTTGAGTTTCACGTGAAAAAACTGTTATACTCCATATAAAAAAAAAAAATGATTTTTCACGAGAATGAATTTCACGTGAAAATTGTGCAGACTTTGGTTTCACACAAATTTAATTTACAAGACTATTATTTTTATTGTGAAAAAGTGACATTTTGTGTTTATTGTGATTGTGTCTTTGTTATAAAATTAAAAAATTGTTAATTTTTATAAATTAAATGGCAATTTGAGGCCTTTAAAGTTCGAGTGAAATTTTTCCACGTGAAAAACTACTTACGGTGCTTAAGCAACGAGTAAGGGATTGTAGGATACTCAACCTCTTGATGGGTCTATTTTAAACGATGTGTTAATATTGCAACAAATTTTATTAACATATTTCTTGGGTGCACGGTGTAATAGCACACGAGCGACTTACATAAAGCCTTAACCAACAAATTCAATGGGATCACATTCTTTATTCCCTTCTCTTTTTCAATGGGAACTGAAATTGAAGCATTTTTGAAAATATGTAGGGATAATTAAAAAATATTTAGAAAATCGTAAATTAAAAAAAAAAATTATGCTTTATAAAGTACGTGAAAAAATTAACCCCTTAATTCATAAATGCTTTGTAAAGTTATAGCAGGTTTACAAAACGTCATTTTCATACAAAATTTGTTCAATAAACCTCCTATAATTTTACAAAGCGTTTATGAATTTAGGGGTAAATATTTTGTTTCTTTAGAAATAAAAAATTTGTAATTTACAAGTAAATGCATTTACAAAGAAAAAAAAACAACATTATATATACATTTTTGAAAGTTGTTTTAAAGCACATTCCACGGTAGAAATTATATGTGGTAACAAAAAACAAGCACTGGTAAACCACAAGTAGACCGCGGTCTTACAAAAAAAAAAAAAACGCACTGGCAAAACACAAAATTTTGACGTTTTACCAATATTTCAAAAAGCTTAGCTCCCAGCGCCTGATTTCCAAAAACATTATTTTGTTTTTGAGTAGCAGCTTCAAGGATGCGTGCATATTAGGGTGTCTCTTATAAAGTGTTTGGTCTATTTTTGACACGCATACCCCCCAATTTTTTTACAAATGGTCCCAAATTAACAAAATCGATTTTTTTTGGGAAAACGTTAACCCGTGCCGAGTTGCGGCCGAAAATGGCCCATTTTGGAAAAAAGTGTATTATTATTAAAAATTACCAAAATTCGAAATTTTGAATGACCAGACATGGAATTTTGACGTCGGATATTATTAACCCACTTTAGCCTGGAATCCAAAATGACCCACAAATTTTATAAAAATGCAAAAATGTGTTTTTTTAAATTAATTTTAGAGATTTTTTAAAATGCCTAATTTGGAGATGTCGATTGCTCTTTGTACCACATAATAGTTGATATTAAAAAAAAATAAATAAATTGGAAAAATGATAATTCGAGTTTGTGTTTGGAGCGGCTGCTTTCCAGGACATTTTACAAAAATTGCTTATTTTGTCAAAAATTTAACAAAATTTTAATATTTTCATCAAATTTTACATAGTTTTCGGAAAAATATCACTTAAATTTGGTTAGACTATAATTATTTTTACATTTGTTTAAAAACTCTTTAACCCTTGGTGGCATGGAGTCAGAAAAGACCCATGAAACTTAATATTAATTGTGACTACGATTTAGTAAAGCCATTAAATTGATAAAAAAAAATCTCAACTGGATAAAAATAATTATTTTATGTAACGGGATCCATATGGGGTTTATTTTTATACTTTTGGCCAAAAACGCCCCACTAGGAAATTTACAGAATAACACCTTTAATAATTTTCGGAAAATATCACTTTAAATGAATAACAAAAAAATTTTTTCCACTTGATAAAAATTATTATTTTGAGTAACTTGATCCATATTGGGATAATTTTCTCACTTTTCACAAAAAAAGGCCCACTAGGAAATTTAAGGAATAACATTTATCAGATTTTTATTAAATTGGGATATGTGATAAAAAAATTTCACTTAATAAAAATAATTATTTCATGTAATATGATCCATATAGGGTTAATTTTTAAACTTTTGCCAAAACCAAACCACTAGGAAGTTTACAGAATAACATAAATAAAATACTTGCCCTATTTATTTACTTAGATAAACACGCCGTTAATTCTAGTTATAAAAATCCATTTTTCATACGAATGATTACGTATTCGTATCAAACAATCATGACAATCCTTTTATAAAGACTCAAATTGGCGTTCCTTCACTATTTTAACGAAACGAATGAGACATTCTTTTTATAAAAACAAGCTGTTAATAAAAAAAGTTATTTTTATAAAAATAAAAAAAAAAAAGTATGAAGAAAAAAATATTTTTTGCCTAAAATATTAAAAAAAGTAATAAACAAAAGGTTATTGATTTTTATGGTAGCGGTAACAAACATTTATTTTTACCGGCAAAACTGTTGAGTATATAGAAAAACGTTATATGAACAGATTAAAGGAATTGTAATTTTTAATTTTTTAAAAATTGTTTGAGCAAAATCGGACTAGTGGTTCTCGAGTTATGTCAAAAAAAAGATATATCTCGATTCCTAGGGGTGACCCAGCGAAACGCCGGGACACGTATAACTTGTTTTTGACCGATATAACATTTCCCGTTGGTTTCATCCCATCCCGATTTTGACTGTCGCATAGTGAAATTTGACGAGAATAAAACCAACTAAAGGATTTTTGGCTACTCGAATGTTTAAGGGGTAAAACGGGGCTCCGAAGTTTGAAAAAATCGATTTTCTAACGTCATTTTTGGTGGGTAGGAGGGGGAGGGGGCAAAATATGTTACATATTTTTTTATAATTTGAGGACTCTTAACAAGAATCTGAAGTCAATCCGCAAACAAAAAGTCGGTGGTGAAAGGGTTAAAAAAGTACTTTTCACAAAACGTCCCTTTATGAAAAGTACCCTTTATTCCTGATCCTAGTCATTAAGAAAATTGCCTTTTACTTTAAAAAGTACTTAATATAAAATGTACGTTTTTCTTTTCTAGGCGGTATGGCTAATGCTCAAGTTAATTGTTGGCCTATGATTGTTATTGGCGGTGCCACTAGTCAAGATCATGAAGGTATTGGTGGTTTCCAAGAATGTAATCAAGTTGAACTATCACGTCCCTATTGCAAATATGCTGCTCGTCCACCAACTGGTGCTCTGATTCCCTTGCATGTGGAGAAAGCTGTACGTTATGCTACATATGGTCGTCCCGGTGTTGCCTATTTGGACTTCCCTGGCAACTTATTACAATCTAGAATTCCTGAAGAGAAAATCTATAAAACATTAGCTCATCCAGCTGCTCCTTTGGTATATCCCTCACATGATGATGTTATCAGAGCTGTCAAGTTATTGCGTTCAGCTAAGCGTCCTTTGGTTATTGTCGGCAAAGGAGCTGCTTATTCCCATTCAGAAAATATTTTAAGACATTTCATTGAAAATACGAATTTGCCATTCTTGCCTACACCCATGGGAAAGGGTGTCGTTTCTGATACTGCTGATCAATGTGTATCATCGGCCCGCACTTTGGCTTTACAAAAAGCTGATGTAGTTTTGTTGTTAGGTGCTCGTTTGAATTGGATTTTACATTTTGGTAAAGCTCCACGTTACGATAACGATGTTAAATTTATTCAAGTAAGTTGGAATATTAATAAAAAAAATAACAATTTTAATTTCAAAAATTTGAATTGAATTAAAATAATTGAAAATTTTAATAAAAAAATATAAATTCTAAAATAATAAAAAATTGTTAATTTTTAATTTAAATTTGTTTTTAAAAATAAAAATATAAATTTTCTGCTTTCTTATTTCTTTTCTAGGTTGATATTTGCCCCGAAGAATTGCACAATTCTGTTACTGCTTCTGTTGCTATTCAGGCGGACATTAAACCTTTTGCTGAGCATTTATTTGAACAAATGAATGCCGTTAATTTCCGTTTCTCCAACAATAATGATTGGTGGAAAACTTTATCGGCTAAATGCAGACAAAATCGTGATGCTGTCCATCAAATGTCTACGAACATTTCTACTCCCTTGAATTATTATGCTGTTTTCCATCATTTGCGTGAATTGATACCCAGTGATGCTATAATTGTTAGCGAGGGTGCCAATACTATGGACATTGGTCGTGCTATGCTTTTGAACACTTTGCCACGCCACCGTTTGGATGCTGGTACTTTTGGTACCATGGGTGTGGGTCCTGGTTTTGCTATTGCTGCCGCTTTATTCTGTCGTGATCGTTTCCCTGGTAAACGTGTTGTGTGTGTTGAAGGTGATAGTGCTTTTGGGTTTTCGGGCATGGAAATTGAGACTATGGTTCGTTATAATTTGCCCATTACTATTGTTATTGTTAATAACAATGGTATTTATGGCGGTTTTGATCAAGACACTTACGATGCCATTCGGAGCGATGGTGATTTGACTCAATGGTAAGTGAAAAAGTCTGATTTTAATCTTATACTCAGATTACCATCGCATAATTACAATTTCATTTTGTAATTAGACTACTGTTTCCAATTATTCGACATAGGCGGTTAACCGGTTATTGCATTATTCGAAAAATCACTAAAACTGATTAACCGGTTGTTCGGGTCGGTTATTCGAGAAAATTGGCGATTAATCGATTAATCGTTTAAAGCAAAATTAATGTATTTCCTTAACTTTTTATCAACAAAGACACTAACAGCTTCCTGTTTTTGTTAAATATCAACATGACGTATGAACACGAAGTATTTAAAAAAAATTTCAAATTTATAAGCAAAAATAGAAAAACAAAAATCACCTGTTTTGTAGTGTTTTTTGCTCTATCTCTAGCAGTTTTCTTTCGCGTATAAATGTACCTTAAGGTTGAAAGTTTCGAAATCTGAGATTATCTAAATTGAAACATTTCTTATACTAATAGAAAAATTTATTTAAAAATATAGCTGAAGCTATTAAAAACTAGTTAAAGAAGACAAAAATAAAACTGCTGAAACTAGATTTTTTTCTTAAAATTAGTAAGTTAAAAACAGCATAACTAACTCAAGGTAGATTTTCTATTTATTTACGATTTTTTTTAATCTGTAAAACTTTGGATACAAAACTTCTTTGAATGCAAATTGAATCAATACTACAATAAATATAATATTGCATTTAAAAAAATTATTACCCAAAGCTCTTCCTCCTCCTCTGAAGAAATAAAAAAAAATTTAATTCCATTTGAGTAAAATATTAGTTAATTGATAATATCAATTTAATCCACAAAAATTTGCAAAAAAAAAAAATTTGTGAATAGTAAAGTTGGTAGACTAATTAATAGCATAAACAATTGTTAAATTTCTCAGTCTTTATTCCGTTTTTAAGGGCCGTTGACAATAAACAAAGTTATCCAAAATTTGAGCTAACATACGCACAGGGATCTTTATTATTCCAGTTTTAATGAAAATTTCCACTAAACTAATGAAGTTTTCTTAACAAAATTATGAATCTTTTTCATAAAATTTATCAATTTAATGAAAAATTCATAAATAGAATGTAGACATTTCTTTCAGTGTACAGTTACAAATGTCAATTTCCATTTAAATTTAAATTTTTTAGCTTTAATTTTGTGTTAACTTTAGGTTATTTCGTCATTGATAATGTCACAAATGCGTATAAAAATTTAAATTCAGTGAAAGGGTTATTTCAGAAAATTCCAAATGTAATTCACAATTGTCTAAAAATGTTATAAAATTCTCCAAAAATATTTTTAAATTGCCCAAAAATGACTAAAATTGTCCAAATATATTTTTAAATTGTCTAAAAAGGTTTCAAAATTGTCTAAAACGTTTCAAAATTATCCAAAAATGTTTTAAATTTTTCCAAAAATGTTTTTAATTTGTCCAAAAATCATTCAAAATTGTCCAAAAATGTTTTAAAATTGTTCAAAAATTTTTCAAAATTGTCCAAATGCTGTTTAAAATTAGCTAAAAACGTTTCATATTTATCCAACTGCATTTCAGAATTGTCCAAAATGCATTTTAAAATTTTCAAAATCTATTTCAAAATTACACAAAGATATTTTAAAATATGTATTACAAATATATTTTAAAATATTTTATTTGTATTTAAGAAAATTCTATTTGTATTTGAAAATTGTCCAAATACATTTCAAAATTATTCATTTGTATTTAAAAATTTTAAATCTGTATTTCAAAATTGTGCAAATGCATTTTAAATAATTCCAATTGTATTTCAAAATTCTCTAAATGTATTTCAGAAATTTCCAAATGTATTTGAAAAGAAGTTTTCCAAATGTATTTAATAAAATACAAATAGAGTCTTTTGAAATACATTCTTGTAATTTTTAGCCAAAGTTAATAAAATTATGAAGTTTTGGGGAAAAAATAAGGGATAAATTTCATATCAAAATTGTAACCGGTTAATCGACCTGTTTTAACCGATTATTCGGATCGAATAATTATTTGAGTTTTGAATTATTTGTTTCGACATTAACCGAAATAGAGGCGATTAATCGAGGAATCGGTTAATAGATTAACCGAATTGGAAACACTAAATTAGACGCGTTTTCTTATACACAGATTATCATGTCAAACTGTATTGTACTCACATTTTCCGTTGAAATTCGGAGTACCTATTGTCTTATACTGAATTTAGACTGAGCAAAAACTACATAGTTTTCGTACAAAACTAGTTTTTGCTTGTTTTTTATATACGCGTTTTGACAATTAAATAATTAATGCCAAGGTTGCCATTTAAGCTATTGCCTGTAGCTATAAAAAATCGCTAGATTGCATATATCCGGAAGATTTACCAAATTTTTTTTCTTCCTACCTATTTCTAGCAACTTTTTTGTGACGTACATAACTTTTTTAAACTTGGCGTTTTTTATTTTTACAAAGCGATTCCTCTTTTGAAATCTAGCATAGTAATATGCAAGTGTGGCTACTCAAATTAGAGGAAATTGTCTCACGATTCCAAAAATGTTATCTTTTTTTATCAATAAAACATGGCCTAACTAGAGCGCAATTTTTCTAACTAAAAAAAAAAAACAAAAAAGTATTGCTAGATCTGTCAAAACAACAGAGTATTGGAAGATGACAAAGCAAATTGTGGTAAATTTTTTGTTGTTTTTTCTTTGATATTTTAAATGTTTAATAACGCTCCTAGACGAGAACAAGAAATTTTCATTGAGTTTGTAATTTAACTTAAGAAATATTTCCAGAAATTCTAAAAACGTCGTCCCCTGACGATTTCCTTAGGCAAGAATGAAATCCGGATAGGGACATGCCTACAACGTATTATTTTAGCATTATAATTTTTAATTTTTGAGCCAGTCTGGACGAAAAAAATATGTTTGAATATATAAATTTAATTGTCTTAAAGCTATATTTCAAATTAATTAGTACACCATTGCAGGAAAGATAACGTTATCCTTGGAATTTTTTTATAAAATATGACTTTTTTGCATTTTGTTTACTAACTTTTGAAATGATGTTCAAATTTTTTAATTTATTAGAAACTGTACTTCACATAGATAATGGTTGTTGGGAGAATAAAAATTTCTCAGTGTAATAATTCTATAATACTGTAAGCTAAACTGAAAAATTTTAGGAAAAAAAATATTTCCAATGGAAAATTTTTAATCAGCGATATCGCGCAAACCGTTCCTCTGTTTGAAGTTAGGCTTCATAATCGTAATTATCGGCAAAATATTTAAAAGATTTGATGTATCGCGTTCCATTATATTAAATTGGATATTTTGTTTTATTTGAAAATTTAAAATTTTTGTTCACCTATAGCCGTAATTTTATCGAAATTTAGGGACCTAAAGATGAAAACTTTTTTAAGTTTTTTTTGATTGCATAAACTTCTAAAACGTAGTAACAGTGATGGGAAATTCGAACGTCTTGCAATTTGAAGAACCCTAATGAACACCCAGTCAAAAACTCTGATTATACTCAGATTGTAATGGATTATATGTATTCCATTTATCCAACGTCTTATAATACATCGAAAAGTTATCATTTAGACTACTATGGTTATACTTAGAATATTGACATATCTTCATAATATTCTTGGGGTCCCATTCGCCACTGCACGGCACCACACAAACCCATAGCATAAGTATAGGTAGTGGAGTGTTGGTTGTAGAAATATTTACATAGCAAATCGGTGTGGGTTTATTTGCGTTATAATGGGTACTTCAATAAATTTGTTTGAATTGCTTTTTTCGTTAATTTGATTTCGCGTAAGGGGGGTAAATACTGTGACAACTGCATTTTGAAGAGCATATTTGCGCATTTGACTGTTTATCGCTGTTTTATATAAAATATAATTAAAAATTAAAAGTTAAAATAAAATCCTTCATAATTGAATTCGGTATTAAAAATTAGGGTGAAAGAATTGTCGGATAGAAAATCCTTTTTAAAATAGGGAGAAACTAACCTCATCTGTTGAGCACTTTTTGAACTAATTTTTGGATTTATTAAATCCAAGTGATTAAAAAAGAGGTTAATATTTTTATTTTATTTTTTTATTTAAAAATCATGTTATTGTAGTATGTATTTTTTAAAAGATATCAGTTTTATATTTCCCCAGCCAAAATCGCCGGAGTTGCCACTTCATTACTAGCCTTTTTTAAAAAAGGCAAAATCGGCTGCCACTGTGCAGACTTCATTATTTATCGGAAAATAAAAATGTAGTCATTCTTAATGCCAATTCTTAGTCCTTATCGTGGACCGATTTTTATTTTTTTAAATTTTTTTTTAACAAAATTGCCACATAAACTTATAAATTGAAAAAAGCCAAGAAAAACAATTTTGCTTGGGAATATAAAATTTATTTGACTGAAATTCAAGAAAAGGGCCACGATAAGGACTACAGTTTTTTGTTGACTACGAAAGAAAAAAATCACATCAATATCCGTTTACCCGCTTTGGCTATACAGTGGCAGCCGATTTTGAACTTATGGTTGTGGGAAAACGCGTTTAAAGTTTAAATTTAATTTTACGCTAAGAAAACACCAAAATTTCTAAAAATCGTGTATGAATAAAATTTGTATCTCCTAGTTTTCTACATGTGCAACAAATTTGGGACGAATCGGTTAAAGGGTAGTTGATATACTATACTTAAAAACGATGACAGAAAAATTGTTATACATTTCATTTCGGACAAAATGTTATAATTTCGTACATTTTTTAATTTATTTTGTATTTGTAATTTATTTTGTATACACACTGATTACTTTTGAAGCTAATATAACGATATCAATAACTGCCTCATATGACGTGCCTCCGCCCACAATCGGGAAATCTTCATTGGCTTTTCTTTAAGCACTGCGTGCGATTCTTGCATCTTTGGATGTAGTTTTTATCTTTTTGTTTTGCTGTATTATGCGAAATAAGATTTCTAATAAAGACAATGGAATAAAAACGCTCCCAAAAAATATTATATACATATTTAATGCTAGAATATTGCTTTGTGACTAAAATATATTTTACAAAAAAAACATGTGGAAATTTCATTTCTTCGAATTTTTTATTGATATATTCTGAGAATATACTGAAGAGTATGCTCTATCCAAATAAAATATAAAAAAAAAATTCAAAACAAAAACATTTTCCTAGAGTCGATATCCCCCTTTATACAACTATATAAAGGGGGTATCGTCTTATATATTCAGTCTGCTGTCTGAATTTTGTTTTATACCCAGAATTCAGTCTTATAAACATAAGATCGCGTTAATCGAACTTTCGTCTTATATAACAGTTATCGTCTTACACTCAGAATAAGATTTCATATCAGAGTTTCATTTTAATTTCTTATTCATATTTGTTTATTGTAATCTTTCCTTTATAAAAATATTAATTATTTAACACTTCTTCATTGAAAACTACTAAATCGATTTGCTTTTCTTTTCAGCACTCCACCTTCTGCTTTAGGTGTCCAAGTTCACTATGAAGAAATGATGAAAATGTTTGGTCTATCTGGTTATTTCTGTAAGACCATACCCGAATTACAAACAGCCGTCAAAGAATCCCAACAATTGATGGATAAACCAACCATTATTAATGTGGCTATAAGCCCTGCATCGGACAGAAAACCTCAATCTTTTAATTGGCTTACAGAATCCAAATTGTAGAAAAACAAACAAAAATGTCGTTTTTAGCTAAATTGATGAAAAAGGAGATTTTCTATCACCAGTTTTTCTTTATTGTTTAAGTTTAATGTTGTTTTTTTATTGTGATTGTGGATAAGAAAATCTTAAAATTTTTAAAGTAACCAGCCAGCAAATGAACCCAAAAATGAATCAAAAAAAAAGAGCTCAAAATATATTATTAAAAATCCAAATTTTTGTTTAAAAATTTTGTCCAAAAAAAGCTTTCTTTTTTGTTTAAAAAATAACTAACAAAAAAAATATTTAAAAAAATTCTATAGGCCTAAAAATTAATCTTTTTTTATCCTTTTTTGAATTGTTTACAAAATATTCAAATTTATTTACGTTTCTGAGGACGGCTAACTTATAGAGAAGTATATTTATTTTAACACTATTCAGAGTTATTTTGATGAAAAATTGATTTATTTTATTTAAAATTTTCATTAAAATGATTTCGGAATGTCTTAAATTCAGCGTACTTTTAGATAAGTTAGCCGACCTGAGTCATTTCTGAACCATCTTTTGGATTTAATAATTTGACTCAAGTTTTGTTGCCTTTCATGATTAATTTGAGATTCATTTTAGATGGCATTTTAGATCGTCCAAAAAATGAGCAATTTTTGACAAAAAATTTTGAAACTTCACAAATGTGTGTTTTGTTTTAGTAATTTTTGACTCTTAGAATAAGAACCCTCAAAAAAGTATACAAATTTTGCTGGCTGGGAATTGTGCATAAGAACTTACAATAACATTCCTTTTTTTTATAAATTTAATTTTAATTTTTTGGTTTTAAATAATTCACGTAAAAGTTTTTAAGAGAAAAGAATTTAATAAAACAAATATCAGAAAAAAAAGTATTGTAAATTATAAAACTAAAAATTTAAAAATGTTTTATTTGCAGAACTGCATCTTAATTTCAATCACTTTCCTTGTTTAAAGCCTCATCCAAACCCAAGTATTGTAAGAAACATTGGAAATTAATCAAACGTCCTTTATGCAAAAATGGTATTTTGGGACACAGTTCGAAGGCTATATTAACCGGTGTTATATCGGCTGTTTTGCCACAACCCAAATCCAGGAAATTAATAAAATCACATACTTCAATTTCATCACAATCATTACGATTTAATATCATCATCATATCATCGATTAGTTCTTGTGTAAATGGCAAACGACAGCCCTTCAAAATTGATCTCAATTTAACTTCTGCCAAGAAAGGTTTATTTAGAGGATTTAGATGAAATAGATGTTCCTTCAGCTCATCCATAGCATTCCATAAACTGCGTTTGAGTTCCAAATGTGCAGCAGCTCTTATAGTTTCTTTATTACAAGTCATGGGAGGAGTTTGTTCGGCCGAAAAGTACCGACAGACGGTAATAATTTCATGATTAGTGATATTATCACACAAAGCTTCTACGAGTGCACGTTTGAGAGTCTCGTAGCCTATGAAGCGAACATCCTGGCCATCACCAGCTCCATCCGGTAAGCATTTACATACAAAATCTTTGTAGTTTTTACTTAAAGCATCTTTGACTTTATTCATAATAGATTTAATATCGGCTAGAGGGAACTATAAAAGATAAAACATAAAATTTATTAAAAATAAAATTATTTCAATTAACCTACTATAAACCTTTCAAATGTTTTATAAAATATTGGGCGACTTTAGTCTAAATACTTTGTGGTGTAATGGTTAGCGCATTGAACTGTTGCACATAAGGTTGCGGGTTCGATTCCCCAGCGACGGCAACATTAGTTCGAAAAAATAATATGTATGAGCGTAGCACTTAACCCCAGCTAAGTAAAATATTATAATAGGGCTATTAACTAAAAAGTTTCAAAAAAGTTCGGCAACTCTCCATCATAGGGCGCGCAAACACTATTCTAAGATTCATTACACTCAGATAAAAAAGTTGGTAAAAAAATGTATAAACAATTTTCAATCGCACTTTACTTTTTTTGGAAATACAATTTTTTCAGTAATCATTTTTGCTATACTGTTATTACAACTTACGGATTTTTTTTTTACTAATTTTCGCTGATGATTTCAGCAAAACATGTTACTAATTTTTCAAAACCGACTGCTAAACCTAGCAAAGAATTTACTAATTTAACAACAAGTGGATACTTAAGGAAATTTCATTTACAACATTCCAATGATTTTTTAGAATTCTTGTTTAGTTTATATATTATTATTATTATATATTTATAGTATGAAATAAAACTCAGAAAATTATATTGTTTCTCCAATGCATTAGATTAGATTAGATACGAAGGCACTAAGCACCGCGACCAATATAGATCTTTTGTGCTGCCTAGAGTTCCCTAGAGATTCAGGCTACCAATAAAGCCAATAATCTCGTTAGGAGAATTTCTCCAAACATCCGAAGAAGACACGAAACGGTCACCCAGAAATCTGAGTCTCCTGTCACACAGTCTCGGACATTCGCAGAGAATATGCTCCGATGTCTCACTTTCCAGCTCACAAAACCTGCAATCATTAGTGTCTGACTGGTCCTGTTTGTGAAGCTGGTACCTGAGCCCACAGTGCCCAGTTAAGTATCCCGTCAGGGTCCTAAGTTTACCCCTGTCGAGTGACATTAGTCGCCTTGATACTCCGCTGGACAAGGAAATAAATCTTTTGGCCTGCCTTTGGCCAGTAAAAGTTTCCCAATGCTTAGCAAACTCAGTCTCCCTACATTGCCTGAGTTTTTCCCTAGCGTACCCCCTAGGTATTCCAAAGAATGGTTCCTGGCCGATGAATGGTCGACGGGCCCCACAATTGGCTAGACAATCAGCCCTCGTGCCTTTCATGACCAGGAATCCATCCCAGTGTAAGGGAGTTGTTCCTACCGAGTTCGTTGAGAATTCCCATACACTCCATGACTGGACCAGATGATACCCCGTAAGCTCCTAGAGCCTTTAGCGCAGCCTGGCTGTCAGAAAGAATATAGATGCGGGATCTAACCTTGTCTGTCCGTAGGCACTCTCTCACAAATACGCAGATGGCAAAAATCTCCGCCTGAAAGACGGAGGGGTACTTGCCCATTGGTAAAGCACGTTAGAATCTGGGTCCAAAGACACCTGCCCCCATGTCACCATTAGCCTGCTTCTAGCCATCCGTGAACCATATCTGAGCCCCCTCTTCGGGCTGCCAGGATTGGCTGGTCCATATATTTCTGTCAAATGACATAATGTCAAAATGCCTGACAAAAATCTGCTCCGGGATCATTTTATCATAGGTTTCACAATGGTGTTGAATGACCAGTAGACCATGTGTCGTCTTAGATCCCATGTTTTCCCAAAGAGCCTCTGACAGGCATAATATGCCCTGGTGGCCTTCTTAGTTACGGAGTCGAGATGATCATTCCACGTAAGGGATTTATCAAGAGTCACCCCCAAATACTTCACACTATCCGAGAAGCCTATCGTTTTTTTCCCCAACAACAGGTTCGGTCAGCTTGACCCTTCTTCTCCTTGTGAACGGTGTCAGGATCGTCCTCGTCGGGTTGATAGTCAACCCTTTTTCCCGACACCATGAGTTAGTAAAGTTCAGAGCCTGCTGTATACGATCAGAGATGGTCCTGTCATCCCAGCCGATAACGGAGATGACAAGATCATCAGCGTAGCCATAAGTCCTGAAGCCCATTCCGTTCAGACCCTCAAGCAACTCATCTCCAATGCATAAAAGGTAATAACTGGAAAACCGTTTGCAATTTTTACTCCAAATTTCAAGTATGATGAAGTAATTATACATTTTTTACAATCGAAAAAAAAATATTTTTTTTTTTTTTAAATTGAATTTTAATTTTTTTTAGATTTTACAGTTTTTTTTTTTAGTACACTTTTTTGCTAATTTCAGGAGAACGATTTTAAATTGCATTTTACAACAATTTACTGAAATTTAGAAGCGTCTACTAATTATTTATACTAATTTCATTGTACTAAAATTATTGATATTCAGTAAATTTTTTAACTAATTTTAGCAAATCGATTTTGAATTGCAGTTTTCAACAATTTTGCTAAAATTTAGTAGCGGCTATTAATTTTTTCTACTAATTTTGTTGTACTGCAGATCAGCAGACATGTGTTGCTAAAATTAGCAAAAAATACTGCTGAGCTCAAAACAGTTAAACTTCCCATAATAACAGTAAAATTTTCAGTAGCCATTACAGAGTTTTTTGGTTGAGTAATAGAATAGTACAGTGTTGCCGCATTTGAAGCCCTTCATCTTTCACCACCTTTCACCTCTTCTCTATCACCTTTCCAAAGAAAGCAACACGTGAGTTATTAGGAAGAATATCCTGAGTATTGCTTCTCTTAAAAAAAAACGTGTTTTTAATTCGTTTTCTATAGAGTTTCTTTAAGAAAATTACAAAAAAACTGAGATGCTTTCCATAGAATAATCCAATGATTTCTAAAAAAATTAAAAGGAATCTTACCTGATTTGGATGATGTTCCATATAAATTAATGTATACTCGTCGGCCGATACAATATGAAAGATATGATCTTTTAAACTGACAGTGCCACCAATATAAAAATTATATGGTTGATAATATTGTGGTCTCCGCGAAGTGAATTTTATTTGATTCGGTAAAGGTATACGGGTACGTTTTAAAAATTCACCACCTAAGAAACCAGAATTTCTAGCGGCAATTTCAAATATTTGTATGGTATCATCCGATAGAAAATATGAAATAATGAATACCCGTTCACAATTCTCCTTAATGGTCGACAAAAGTTTGGCTCCAAAACGTAAAACATAACGATCTAATTTTATGAATTTCTTAAAGTCTGGTTGTGGTGGTTTCGGTTCGACAGAAATACAATTTCCTTCGGAATCTTCATAAGAACCCCAACCATTGTAGGGTGGTAAAATGCGTTCACTAGTTTTAGTAGGCAAACATACATCAGAACGTGAGGGTATGGAAGCGGGTGTAAAATCCTCAATGCCATACTAAAGAGAGAGAGAGAAATAAAAAAATGTAAAAACGTTTGGCTAAGCATAGAGTTTGTGACTTACTTTTTTACGATAATAATTCTTGGTAAATTCATCACAATCGGTTAAAACCACAGCTCTTCCGTATACATTCAATACGGTACCAATTTGTAAATCTCTGTCCTTATAAAATACAATTTCCTTACGTCCCACATCTAACGGATCAAGCACATAACGTACATTACGCATATTTGTTCCCAAAACATTCAATAAACTTTGGGGCGTTTGTTCACCCGGTAGAGAAAGACCACTAAACTCCTATTCAACAATTAAAAATTACTTTTTCAAAAATTTCCTTTGAGTTGTAACAAATTTATCATACCCTTGGTAATTTGCTTCTTTTCAAAAATGTTGTGGGTCCTTCTCTACCCGAATTTCTTGGAAAATGTTCTTTGATATCTATAGTATCATCAGATAAATAATAACACACATCTAGTCGACGAACATCTCCAAATTCCGAACGATCATCCCAATAACCTTGAAATTTTAAAACCATTCTATCGAATTCTAAAAATTGGGCAAATGAGTGTTTCTTCTGTATCGGATTACTTAATTTTAAACCAGATCTTTTACGCATTTCAGTGGTGGGATCTCTAGAAGATTGAAGATTTAAAGTAATTTAAAATATATTATCTTGAAAGTCTGGATAATGTTGTGTGTGGATAATACTGCGTGGTCCATTTTTATTAAAAAATTCGAGATTTAGACAAAATCTCCATTTTACAAGTAGTGACTCGAAACCAAATTTTTTATTATAAATATTAGATCATAAGTATATTTTTGACGAATTGTCAAATATTTTTATACCCTACACCACTATGTGGTCAGGGTATTATAAGTTTGTGCTGATGTTTGTAACACCAAAAAATATTGGTCGTAGACCCACCTTATAGTATACCGATCGGTTCAGAATTTTTTTTTATTTCGATTTAACGATGTCCGTCTGTCCGTCCGTCCGTCCGTCCGTCTGTCTGTCTGTCCATACAATCTTGTGCGCCCTCTACAGGTCGCAGCTATTAAGATATTTTGATGAAATTTGGTACGCAGACCTATGTTGGCCCAAGGACGAACAAGTTTGATTTTTTTGAACATCGGTCCATGTTTAGACCTAGTGCCCATATAAGGGTCCTACCAAAATTATATTGTTTATACGCTGCAGGTCGTAAATATTAAGACATTTTGACGAAATTTAGTACACAGACCTATGTTAGCCCAATAACGCAGCCTATTGATTTTGGTGAACATCGGTCCATGTTTAGACCTAGTGCCCATATAAGGGTCCTACCAAAATTATACTGTTTATACGCTGCAGGTCGTAAATATTAAGATATTTTGATGAAATTTGGTACACAGACCTACATTGGCCCAATAACGCAGCCTATTGATTTTGGTGAACATCGGTCCATGTTTAGACCTAGTGCCCATATAAGGGTCCTACCAAAATTATAATGTTTATACGCTGCAAGTCGCAAATATTAAGATATTTTGATGAAATTTGGTACACAGACCTATATTGGCCCAATAACGCAGCCTATTGATTTTGGTGAACATCGGTCTATGTTTAGACCTAGTGCCCATATAAGGGTCCTACCAAAATTGTACTGTTTATACGCTGCAGGTATTAATATTAAGATATTTTGATGAAATTTGGTACATAGACCTATGTTGGCCCAAGGACGAAGCCTATTGATTTTGGCGAACATCGGTCCATGTTTAGAACTAGTGCCCATATAAGGGTCCCCCCAAAATTGGCTTGGTTACAAACTGCAGGTCGCAAATATTAAGATATTTTAATGAAATTTGGTGCGCTGACTCACATTATAGAAAATTTTGACATAAGCCCCATTTTAACCCATTCGAATTTCGGATCCAAACAATACACCAGACTGGTGTAGGGTATTGTATAGTCGGCATGCCCGACTTTAACCTTTTTACTCGTTTTTCTGTTCTGTTGATTTTTTGTTTTAAGTGGTAGTTGCTTTTAACGAAAAATTAGCGATATCAACCTTTTATCAAATTACATAGTAAAATTTAGGTAGTACTGATCGGTTCTGTACAATCTGTATAATTTTGGAAATACTATAAAATTTTCTTAAGTCTTGCATTATTTTTATCTACAAATAGTCAACAGACTTAAAATTGCAGCACCTTTAACATGACAAAATTTTTCTTTGTTTTTAGCGATTTTAAGAGAAAGTTAACAACACTGAAATTTTAACATGAAATGCTTTTTACTATAACGTAAAAAAAAAATCTTGACTGATTTGTAATATTGTGGTAAGAAAAGCATAAAACTATTCACTTTAAAATTTCAGTGCTGTTAACTTAAAAATCGCTAAAAACAAAGAAAAATTTGGTCATGTTTAAACTGCTGCAATTTTAAGTCTGCCGACTATTTGTAGATAAAAATAATGCAAGACTTAAGGATTTTTAAAAGCCACGCCCACTTAAAACAAGTGACAAAATGAAAAAACAAACGAGTTCTACCGCCTCTCCATACGAACAACTGTAGAATTTTACCTGGAAATGTCATGGGGATGGGGGCAACTGTCGCCAAACTTTCGCTTTGGACCAAGTTGCAGAACTAGTTTGAAAGTTACAATTTAAGGCCGAAAATATTTAAATGAAATTTGGTACACTGACTCACATATGCCCAAGGGCAAAGCCTTTTGGTTTTAGATATGATCAGTCCATATTTGGACCTATGTTTCCCATTTTCTCTTAAACACATCTAACATTAGGTAAAATCAAAATTTCTTACCGTTATTCTATTTTTTTTTTATCATTTTGTAGACAAATTTTGATAAAAATCCAGTTTAAATTAAACATTAGTTTAGCCAGGCCACAAACGTTTTTAAATTATTATTTAAATAAAAAATTATCATACTCACGCGGGTTCATCAACTGGATCTGATACCGGTATGCCCGATTTATTAAGAAAATGTCGGGTAAATTTATCACACGATGTTATATGATAAACTCTATCGAAAACATGTATTGTTGTATTAACATTTAAATCTAAAATTGATACAAAATCCGATTGACATGGTGCTGGCTTCGGTATACGTTGACGATGAACCAAACAACCTTGTGGTATACCGGAATTTTTCACTTTCGGTTCGGTAATTTGTATGGTACCATCTTCCAGATAATACATAATTTTAACCTTTCTCACTTGATATGGACAATGGTAAACCTCTTGAAGGGTTTCCTTAAAATAGGCATTAAAACAAAGGACTTGTTTATCGTATGCCAACCAGGGTGGTAATTTTGGACCAACTTTCGGTGGATATATAGAAGGTACTTGAGCCGGCGGACAGTTAGGATCGACAATCATACCACTGGGATCTACAAGACCGGGAGGTTTACGATCCGATAACATGCTAATGCCTTTTAAATTCATAAGATGTTGTTGTTTTGGAAAATTGGTTTTGGTTATCTAAATTAGAATAAGATGTTTTGAAGCCGTGAATATATGATTGCCTTCATTATACTTACATCTCTAAATACCGTTCCCGGTAAAAAGGGCATGCCTGGTATACGCAACATATTAATATGATTATTTTGCTAAAAATTTAAATTCCGTATTCTTCTTTAATAATCGTGGGTGTTTCAAATGAAAATTATAGAACAAACAAATAATAAAAATTGAAATTTCTATAGTATTGCCAAGACTATTTGAAAAAGGTTGCTAGGCTCAGTGTTGTTATTAATGAATACCAACCCTATTGAATACCAACACATCCGGTAGAAATGCGTTCACATTGTATAGTGTACGGTTCATTGTTTCATGTTGCTAAGCATATTGCACAGCAGACTGCCTAAGGAACATGAAATTGTATTATGGCGTTTTCTTTTCTGGAAAAAAATGTTGCCTTGTTAAAAGGCAACATTTTAAAAATGTTGCCCTCACCCCATTAAAATGTTACATTTTTCCAATCAGAATAGAACACAATAAAATCACTGTTGCATTTTTCTAAACATATTTATGTGTATTGTATAATCGTATGCAATATTGTTTACGCAAATTATTACTAATTGTAGCCTAGTGGTTGTGATGCCTGCCTTTTACATGGGCTGAACGGGTTCAAATTCCAGACAAAGTAAAAAATAAATTTTTTTATGTATTTTCTTTTTTCAATTAAATTTTTTTTTTCATATTTAAAGCAAATTGTATATTTTTTTATTTATTTTTAGCTTAAAAAATTGTTAAATACTAAATAACAGCAAAACTATAAAAATCTAATTAAAATTTTATAAAAACAAAAAAAAAAACCAAAAAAAATATTGTGCTCCAACCGGGGTCTGGGTAAATTTTGGTAAAAAGAGAAACACTAATACACTCTCATTAGCGCTCTCATTTACCCAATTTTCGAGTACGGGAATGCTTTTGGGTAAATTTCGGTAACTTTGGGTAAATTTCGGTAACATTGGGAACGTACGGGAACACACTTATAAAGTTAAATAAAAAACAAACCACTGAATTTTAAGACTTCAAACCAAATTTTTATTAAATGAAATTTAATACAAAATCAAACAAAAAAAAAACCGCATGGAATTCTAACCACTACGAACACAGTTATGCACTTTTTCCGGAAACCCTCCCATTAAGGCTTTCATGGTAGTAGTTTCTGTCACCTTTTTAGAGCAGGTGGTCCATCTACGTTTGAAATCTTGCATGTCCTGGGAGACCTTTTTTGTGCCCTTTAATTCTCTTTTAACAAGAGCCCAATATCTCTCCACTAGCCTGAGCTCCGGGCAGTTTGGTGGATTTGCCTCTCTTGGTACAAAAACCACATTATTATCATTATACCTCTCCAGCGCTTTCTTGCTGTAGTGACAAGATGCTAAATTGGGCCAAAAGTAAGTGGATAAATTGTGCTGACTCAAAAATAGAAGAAGTCTCTTCTGCAAACACTTCTTGGCATAAATTTCGCTGTTTATAGAGCCAGATGTCACAAATGACTGGCTTCTTTGGCCGCAGCTACATATGGCTTGCCATACTCGGAATTTTTTAGGGAATTTCGTTTGCTTTTTCGACCTAAATTTTTCCGCAACATTTCCTCGAACATCGGAAATATAAAATTCTTGACCAGGGAGCTGCGAAAAATCAGCCAGGACATAAGTTTCGTCGTCCATTACACAACAGTTGTATTTTTGTATAAAATTTGATTTCAATTTTCGAGCTCTGGTTTTGACCTCCAAATTTTTAAAAGCGTTTCTATCGGGAACTTTTTGAACTTTGTAGGACTTTAGTCCTGCCTTACGTTTCACTTTACGTAAAAAAATGTCCGAGCATTGGGCTAACCGAGCTGTTTTTCTGCCAGATGTGTTAGGAGCTCTCTTAAGGATGCTTTTATTTTTATATGCCTTACCGATGTTACGATAACCAGTCGTTGTTCCTGTTCCCGGCTTCCTTCCAATTGTTAGGTGTTCCAGATATCTTTTTACCACTTTTGAAACTGTTTGGCGGCATACATTAGTCTCTTTTGCAATTTTTATACCCTACACCACTATGTGGTCAGGGTATTATAAGTTTGTGCTGATGTTTGTAACACCAAAAAATATTGGTCCTAGACCCACCTTATAGTATACCGATCGGCTCAGAATTTTTTTTTATTTCGATTTAACGATGTCCGTCTGTCCGTCCGTCCGTCTGTCTGTCCATGTATTCTTATGCGCACTCTACAGGTCGCAGATATTAAGATATTTTGATGAAACTTGGTACACCGACTTATGTCGGCCCAAGGACGAAGCCTATTGATTTTGGTTAAAATCGGTCCGTGTTTAGACCTAGTGCCCATATAAGGGTCCTCCCAAAATTATATTGTTTATACGCTGCAGGTCGCAAATATTAAGATATTTTGATGAAATTTGGTACGCAGACCTATGTTGGCCCAAGGACGAAGCCTATTGATTTTGGTGAACATCGGTAAATAATGAAATATACAGTAATTTTTATGAGTCATTTAACATTCTGTTTATAAGCGCTCCAAAATTGGTGGTTAAGTTTACAAAAAATTTGAAAATCTTCTGTTAAAAATTAGTAACTAAAATTCAGCAAAATACTGTAAAGTTAGCAAATTTATTGTTAAAAATTAGTAACTAAATTCATCAAAAAAAAAATAGAAAAAAAATTTGTAAGTTAGTAATGTGGAGGTAGCAAAAAAATTAACTAAAAATTAAATTTTAACTAAAAATTAGTTAAAAATTTGTTAAGTTGAAGTACTAACAGTTTTACTAACTTTTCTACAAACTTTTTTCTATGAGTGTATTGTCTATCATGAAAATGGTCAACCTTTTTGAAACAACAAATAAAATCTAATATGACAATATCATATTAGAATTTGGACTTGAGGTAGAACAATATTCTAACTATTGTATTTTTTAATGCAAAAATTAAAATAATTTTGTAAATATTTTATTTTAATATTTTATAATAGAACAATGTTCTAACTATTGTATTTTTTAATGCAAAAATTTGAATAATTTTGTAAATATTTTATTTTAATATTTTATAATACATAACACAAAAACTAAGGGGGTTCTTTTGTAAAATTGAATTTGTATTTAAATTGCTTTTGTTACAAAAACAATTACTATACCAATAATTAATTTATAATTTCGAGCCGGCATGTATAGCCAAAACACCGTCTTCTTGAGAAGTACGAATAGTTATTGTTGCACGTCCATCGGAACCAACAATTATAGATTTACCAGTACAGCTGGAACCAGACTTCACACCAGAAATAACATCACAATAAGTACCAGCTGGTAAACAGGTATGCAAAGACGTATTCAAATCATACGAATCAGCATTGAAAGCAATGAAACCCTTGTTGCCGCGGCAGAAAGAGATTTGATTGCTACCATTATCCCACCAACTTTGTACATCAGTAGAGCCAACCACATTTTTAAAATTAACCATATTATAGATTTGACGCCAACGATGTTCACAAACCCAACCGCCATTGCAGGAGTTATCAGCATTAAAGGTGGGAGAAAGAATATTTACGCCATCAGTGGTGGGTGGTCCTTGATCGGTATTGCTGAAAGCAAAGGAAGACATAACACGTGTAATACCGAAAGGATTGGCCAACATAAAAGCTGTAGCCATTTTGTATTGTTTAGGAGTTTTATAGTTGAGAATATCAGCACCACCAGCACCATGACCACGTTGATTATCGTGATTGTCGACGAATACCAAAGAACGATCGGAAGGCATGAAACCCCAGGCGGTACCCCAGTTACGCAACCAACGTAATTGATCTTTACCACGGAATACTTTACCAATTGAATCGGAATGTCTAAATTCAGTAACGGTACCCATGTCAGTATATTCGTATTTGGAAACAGCTTCACCACCCATATCTATCACCTCTTGGGTAATAAAGGGACGGCTATTGGCAGCAAAACCATGAGTGGTGGGTAAGTTATTCAAACGACTGTATATAACCTGGAAAGAAAAGAATATTTATTATCTTTAAAAATTGTTTACAAGAAAAGATGAATTGTATAAGAAAGTGGACTAGTCCTTAGGGGATACTAAATATTTCCCTGCTACGGTCAGGGGAATAGATCCAAAACGTGCTACTTTTAGTACACTTCTAAAAAAACTGTTTATTTTAGATTACTTTTCTTTTAAATCTGCAATTGAGCACTATCTACACTTTCCAAAGAAGTCTTCTTAGTGTACTTTTCGACAGGAATAATTCTAATAGTTTTCTTTAAAAAGTGCACTTCAACTTTTAGTACACATTCTTTTAAAGAAGTTATCCTCTTAGGGGGGTAGTTAGTCTTGTAAATTTTCTTTCTTTAATTATCTCCCCACTTTTAACAACTTACCTTTAAATCTGCGGGCCACATATGTTTAGCAGCATCAACACGGAAACCAGCAACACCCAACGAAATCAATTTATTCATGAAATCAACGACACGATCCCGTACCCATGACTTGCTTTGATCCAAATCCTTTAAACCAACCAATTCACAATTACGCACTTGATTGACATCATTATAGTTGTTAATGCTGCAAGTGGAATGAAAATCCAAAGAAGAGTATGGGACAGCAGGGAAACTCTTGCTATTAGGATCGGCAGTAGAACCACCAGTTCCCACAACAGTGCCGCCATGACTAGCCGACATATGATTAAAGACAATATCAACATAAATGCGGACACCAACGGCATTACAACGTTTAACCATATTAGCGAATTGTTGTTCATTACCAGAACGCGTTACCAAATGGTAAGAAACGGGTTGATAACGTTCCCACCAGGGCCGATTTGCAGCAACAACATTTTCGTTAACAGGAGAGACCTAGAAAGAGAAAGAAACAATAAAGGATTTTAATTAAAATCTAAGGATTTTTATTGTACCGACTGGAACTAACGTAAATTCCCTAGTTAAAACTGAATTCTAATGAGACAACCAGAAATAGTGGATGTTCCAACTGAACTTCAGTTGTGACAACTAATATTTAGTTGTAGCAGTTATAGTGCATTTTATAAAATTTTATTATAACTTACTTGTACACCAGCAAAGCCTTTAGGTGCCAAGAAATTCTCACATTCCTTAGCAATATCATCCCATTTCCATTCGAATAAATGTACAAAGGTGCTACGACCGGCTGCATAGTTAGTATTAAATTGGCCACTAGCCAATTGACTATATATGGCCAAGAGCAATACACTGCTCAAATGTAATTTTGCTGCAAACATGGTGCTTGAAGTGCTAATGTCTCCTAGAATAAACTATGGTGGTTTATATACCCACCGCATTGAAATTTTTGCAAATCAATTTTTTTTAGATTGTTAATGATTTGTGATAAGCAGGGCAAGTTTCCTTTCTTTTTTTTTTGGCTTTTGCCATTAACTGCATTTTTTTTCAATTGTTTTGTAAAATTGGCATTTTTAGACTTTTCATTAAAAAATCCAAGTAAAAGTAGTCAAAACCCAACTTTTTAGGAACAAAATTTGGATTTTTTTCTTTTAACTTTTCTAGAAATCAAATTCTCGAATATTTTCTTTTACAGAAATGTAATTGTTAAACTTTAAGGGCCAGTTTTATAGTCAGTACTTAGTACACTTAAAATAATACGTCAGTAGAAAAATCTGTCAAATGGGTTTCAAATCGATTTGAAATGGAATTGTTAAACTTTAAGGGCCAGTTTTCTAGTCAGTACTTAGTACAGTTAAAATAATACGTCAGTAGAAAAATCTGTCAAATGGGTTTCAAATCGACTTGACTAATTTTTAACAAATTTTCAGTTGAAGCACTGATTTAACTAAAGATTTAAGTTATCTTCATTTAACGCTATACTCAATATCCTCACTCACTCCTACTTTAACTAATTTTGAGTATTAATTTTCAAAACTATTTGTAACTAATTTTTAAGAACTCATTCGTTAAATTTTACACACTTTATTGTTAAAATATAATATTTTCATGTTTCTGTTATTGCCCGGTAGATGGCGCCACCAATGTATCCGAAGTTTTAAAGATTTCTTTCCCTCCCGATTATTTTAAATGGCTCGTATCTCGACAACTAAGAAAGATAGAGCAGAATTGACGAAAATTTCGACTACGCCTAACCATATAATATCCCAGCGAAATTATCTCTATCCAAAAATATGGTCCATTTTTGGAAAAAGGGAAATTAAGGCAAGATTGTAAGGTTGCAGATCTACAAATATTAAGGTGCCTGTGCATAATAATTTAAAAAGTGATTATGCATATGACCCTATAAATATTAGCTATTTTATCAAGCTGTATCAAGTATGCGCTATTCACCCTTCTTTGAACACTGGTCAGTCCAGATGAATCAGCCTCTAGTAATGTAAACTTAAAGCAACAAATAAATCTAATATGAAAATATCATAATAGATTTTGTACTTGAGGTAGAACAATATATATATATATATACTAATGTGCTAATTCATAAAAAAAATTTATTTGGTATTTGAAGCTTGCTATAGTTAAAGTACATATTTCGCTTAATAAAGATTTATTAGAAATCTTGATTCATAATCGTATTTTAACTATAAATTTATTTTTCGATTTGATACTGGCAACACTATTGTTTATTTTCTCGCTTCTCCCAAATAAGTCGTAAGTGATTTACAAATTTAGTAAACGATTGACTCGGTAATCGGAAGTGAAAATGTATTTCCTTAAATTAGAGAACCAATGATGTGCTAAGATAAATTTAAAAGCCATTAAAAATATCTTTTTTTATTTATAAAGCAAATCAATGGAAATGTGTGTAAAAAAGTAATTTTTTAGAACATATTATTCAAAGCATACAAAAGTAATCGAATTTCGAATAATGTTTTGACAGTCTGTACCAGGCTTGCCAGATACTTTTTTTCGTTGTCCCCAAACAAATCTAAAAATATCCCCAAAAAATCCCCAACTAGAAGAAATGCTAAAAAAGTTAGTAGAGCATATTTATCTGCTTAAAATGAACATTATCCGCATAAAAACTACAATTAAATATAAAAAATAGCACTAACAATAACATTTTTTAAAAATTCTTGGATTGCTTTCGTATAAATGTCTAGAAAAATTCTCAGAATTTAGGGACTTTTAAGAAGAAACCTTCAATTTTTATTAAATTATTTAAACAAACGAATCGAACCCTAAACATATTTTATTTTGAAATTTTCAAGAATTTAAGGCAAGTTGTTAAAGAATTTTTAGATTTGAATTTTTCAAGTTTGTCTGTTTAATAAAATAGACTTTTATCCTTAATCGATCTGATGTTTTGTTGTAAAACAATATTTTAGATTCTGGGACATTAACCATATAAAACTCTTAGGCAAAAAGAATTTATTTGTGTTAAAAATCTTTAAATTAATATTGAAAGTCCCTAAAAGGGTGCATTTGTAATTTTTTTTTAAATTATGCGAACAAACTTGACTGATGTTTTCTGAAAACTATACAAATTTAATATAATCTTCAAAATTTAGGAAGGATTTAAATATCCCCAAAAAATCCCCAAAAAATTTTCTAAATCCCAAAAAAAATCCCCTGACCCCAAATGCAAATTTTTGTCCCCAAGACCAACAAAAAATCCCCAAATTTGGGGACAAAACCCCAAGTCTGGCCAGCCTGGTCTGAACATTACTATTGTTTTGTTTTTCTTTTTAATTTTATTTTTACATTTTTTTTGAAATTTTTTCGAAAATGGTCATTGTCTACGCAATTGTTGTAGTTTTTTCAGTTTGATGGATGCAAGTTGTTGGAAGCCACACATTCTAGGGATGGGATGGCTTTAATAAATCATTTCATGCCTGAAAATGAAATAATTAACAATTAAATGGTGGCTTCCTCACTCCAAACTTTATAAAATGTTTGAAGTTAGTGAGTACCAACTATAAACCTTTATTATTTTCTTCATTATTAAGCAAATATGAATACTGTTTTTCACAAATTAGCTTAAAATCCTGCAATAAGACTGTTGTAAAAGTTTATGAATTAGACCATAAATATATAAAAATATAGAAAGTCTAAAAAAATAATTTTTGTATTTTTAATTCAAAAATTTAAAAAATTTTGAAACAGCGATTATTTAGATTAGAAGTACGCGAATTTTGATTTTTCTTCTTAATTTGTTCTTTTATCATAATAAACTAATGCTTTTTTCATCAGCTTAATTGGTTGTTTCAGGCATTGAACAATGCCAATTGAAAAACATTTCATTGGCATTGGATTAATTGCAAAGCCTAAAATTTTATTAGCATTGATCAATTGTAATGTTAATAAAATCTTCAAATAATTGGTTCATTCAAGTACCTGGTCTTAGGCCCTTTATTATTTTTTGCTGAAAATAAAAAAAAAAAAAAACTTAAATCAATTCGTATTTCCAAATGTTCGGAATATGAATAGCATTTTCCCGCGTCGAATTTGCTGGGTTTTCGTATCATATTTCCAGCCAATTTAAAGTTTTTGCCATTTTAAACTTGCCCTGGTGAAGAGGTATTTAGTTATCACACTTTATGCGACTATAAATAATATTTTCGTTGCAATGTGGGGTCTAGTTATCAGTTATCTATGATTAAAATTGTGAAATCATCCCGTTCCTTTTAATTTAATTTTTTTGCCCACAAAAATACTATCTGATTAGATTAATAAATTCTAAATGTACCCAGCAAAACCTTCTATTACTCGGTAGTAAGGAGTTTTATAATAAGAAATAAGAAAAGGTGGGTAAGTTGTTACTTTTCAATTACAAAACCCAGTTTTTAACGAAACACGAACCAATTAATACAATTAAAACATCCAAGCGCTTGATTTTGGTTCCAAAGGAGTACAAGAGTAAATCTGGAATTAGTCTTGCCCATACATGAGACTAATTAATTATTTGGACACATTAATTGACGGTTTCATTTGCGTTAAATTGAAACTAATGGTAATGAAATTTTTGACATTATTATTACTGCGACTAATGCTAATGCTTTGAAGTACATCGATATCATTACTAATGCCAATTGTATACACTAAAAAAAAGTCAGTAAAGTCAGCAAAAAATGTTGCTGTGTCAGCAAATTTTTAGTCAGGAGCGTGCTTGCAAAAAAGTTGGTCATTTCAGCAGAAGGTTTGCTGAAACCGAGCGAGCTGATTTTTACCAAAAAATAGTAATCTTCAGTAAAAGTTTTGCTTACACTTAGTCGACTGCAAATAAAAAAAATCCTTGCTAAAATCACTAAACTTTTTGCTGAATATTAGTAGACTGAAAAAAACTTGTAGCGAAATTTTATTTTAGTTAATTTATTTGCTGAAAATTTAAATATAGAAATTGTTTAGAGTTGTTTTTCTTTTTTATCATTTCCGTTGTCTGTACTACATCCAGACAAGCTGCGACATCTACATTTGTCTATCTGATTTTCGTCCACGCTATAAATGCGGTTATCAGCACAATTTTTGTAGCAAAATAAATAAGTAAAACATTAGTTCAAAATTAGTTTAGTGCTAAAAAAAAAATAACTAAAACTTTTGCTGAAAACGGAAATTCAGCAAAAAAATTGCTGAAAACTAGTACACTTGATATACCAGACGTTTTACTAATTTTTGTACTAACTTATTTTTTTGAGTGTAGTAAATTCTTTACGATAATAATGCCTCAATTATAAGAAAGTATTGGCATTAGTAAACGTTACTTTACGGATTCGTGATCATGGGAGATGACCATTTTAAAAAAATGCCACCATCTCAAAAACTATCCCAGTTAGCTCCAATTCGTATTCGAATTAACAGAGTGTATTAATTTCTATTAGCATATAATAAAAATGGTTACCCTGTGTAAAAATAGTAGAAAAAGTTACTAAAAATTAGTTAACAATTATGCTGGAGAAAAAAATGCTAAAATTAGCAGATTTTTTTTCTTAATACTAGTAAAATAAGAACAGCAAAATTAAAAATGTTAAATTTACAGAATTTCAGTTATATTTAAGTTAACTTTTAGTCAATTGAAAATAGCAAATTGTACCGTAAAATCTGCAGAAAATTTTGCTAAATATTAGTAGACTAAAAATAGCTAAAATAAACTGTTATATCTACAAAATTTTTGCTATTTAGTTGAATGCAAATAGCAGTCTATACTGCTAAAATCAGCAGAAATATTTGCTAAAAAATTGTAAACTGCTGTTTTCAAAATGCTCGATTTTTATTTGCATAAAAAAAAATCAAAAAAAAAACTTCGAAAATTCTAATTTTTTTGCTGATTTTTTAGGCTACTAATTATTTAGCAAAATTTTTTGCTGATTTTAGCAGGTTAGTTTGCTATTTTCAGTTAACAAAACTTTAGCTCAAATATAACTAAAATTCTGTATATTTAACAGTTTTATTTTTGCTATTCCTATATTACTAATATATAGCAAAAATAATCTGCTAATTTAGCAGTTTTTTCCGCAGCATCATTTTTAACTAATTATACCCTACACCACTATGTGGTCAGGGTATTATAAGTTTGTGCTGATGTTTGTAACACCAAAAAATATTGGTCGTAGACCCACCTTATAGTATACCGATCGGTTCAGAATTTTTTTTTATTTCGATTTAACGATGTCCGTCTGTCCGTCCGTCCGTCCGTCTGTCTGTCTGTCCATGCAATCTTGTGCGCACTCTACAGGTCGCAACTATTAAGATATTTTGATGAAATTTGGTACGCAGACCTATGTTGGCCCAAGGACGAAGCCTATTGATTTTTTTGAACATCGGTCCATGTTTAGACCTAGTGCCCATATAAGGGTCCTACCAAAATTATACTTTTTATACGCTGCAGGTCGCAAATATTAAGATATTTTGATGAAATTTGGTACACAGACCTATATTGGCCCAATAACGCAGCCTATTGATTTTGGTGAACATCGGTCCATGTTTAGACCTAGTGCCCATATAAGGGTCCTACCAAAATTATACTGTTTATACGCTGCAGGTCGCAAATATTAAGATATTTTGATGAAATTTGGTACACCGACTTACGTCGGCCCAATGATGAAGCCTATTGATTTTGGTGAACATCGGTCCATGTTTAGAACTAGTGCCCATATAAGGGTCCCACCAAAATTATATTGTTTATACGCTGCAGTTCGCAAATATTACGATATTTTGATGACATTTGGTACATAGACCTATGTTGGCCCAAGGACGAACAAGTTTGATTTTGGTGAACATCGGTCCATGTTTAGAACTAGTGCCCATATAAGGGTCCCCCCAAAATTGGCTTGGTTACAAACTGCAGGTCGCAAATATTAAGATATTTTAATGAAATTTGGTGCGCTGACTCACATTATAGAAAATTTTGACACAAGCCCCATTTTAACCCATTCGAATTACGGATCCAAACAATACACCAGACTGGTGTAGGGTATTGTATAGTCGGCATGCCCGACTTTAACCTTTTTACTCGTTTTTAATAGTTTTAACAAAATTTTTTACGGACTTTTTTCTATTAGTGTATTAATTGCAATATCGTGAATAGTAACAATTGTTTTATGATTGCTGTTTGAAATCAAAACTATATACTATGATACTACTTATAATTTAAAAATCTTATTGTTTATTTTTTATTATTATCAATATTTGTTTCTTATCGATTTTTTGCCACTCGTAAAGTAGTATACTGAAGAGGCAATAGTTCAATTTTATGAAATAATTAACTACCTAGGCGTACTCATGTTGTTAATTAAAACATATTGTTCGTAAATCGTATAAAATTGTAAAAACCTAAACTTGGCAGAATTTTTACTGCCCTCAAAATAATAAGTCTTGCCAAATTTATTTTTTATCGGGATATACATTATATACATTAACCCCTAAATTCATAAATGCTTTGTAAAGTTATAGCGGGTTTACAAAACGTCATTTTCATAAGAAATTTGTTCAATAAACCTCCTATAATTTTGCAAAACGTTTATGAATTTAGGGGTAAGTCTGTTGGCTCAACAGAAAAATTTGTTACTTTAACCAAATTTATTCCTGTTTTTTGGCTTAACATAACATAAAATCTCCGTGATGAATCCTGTCCATGAAAAAAGGCACAAACTAGATCTAGTCTGATTTGCAAATTAATAATGTGTTTATAACTTTTGAAAAAATGTTTATTCTTTTTCTTAACCTGAAACCTACTAAATTTAACACTTTTTTTTGTTAAATTTAACAAATCTGAATTTAAGTAAAAAATTTGTAAAACTACAGTTTTATCTGTAATTTTACTGAGTTATTGAATTTACTCAAATGTGAGGGCATATAAAGGCACTGCCATGGTGCAAACATTTTGTCCGCTTTGCTCTATAACGCTTAGCTTTCGAGATATGGGCCATTTTGTGAAATGAAAAATTTTTATTAAAAATTTCCGAGGGTCCAAGGCCCCGCCAAGTTCCATTTTTGCATAGAGATAGCCCCTTTCGCTGCGATATTACACAGTTAGGGGTAGTCGAAATTTTCATAAATTTTGCTCTATCTCTCTTATTTGAAAAAATCGGCAGGGAAAGAAATAGCGCCATCTTTAAAATTTCGGATACATTGGTGGCGCCATCTACCGGGTAATAACAGTAATATGAGAATATTATATTTTAACAATAAATTTTGTAAAATTTAACGAATGGCTTCTTAAAAATTAGTTATAAATAGTTTTCAAAATTAACACTCAAAATTAGTTAAAGTACTTTTTAGTATTGTGATAAATCAAGATAACTAAAATATTTGCTTAAATCAGTGTTTCAACTAAAAATTTGTTGAAAATTAGTCAAAACGATTTGAAACCGGGTTGACAGATTTTTCTACTGACGTATTGTTTTAAGTGTGGCTATGAACACTTTACGAATTTGGACGAACACGCATAATTTTTTAATGCTTGCGGTCACTTGATACACTTTGATAGTCAACAGTTCTACAATTGTTTTACAACCATCTGTTGAACGAGCTGATCACTAACCGCTCAGGTAGCATAACATTTTTTTGCTGCTTTGGATCAAATAGTGATACATTTGTTGTTGTTGATTAAACAAAAAAATTTTTTTTAAGATCGACAAATAAAAACATACATACGCTCACAATATATTTTCCATAACCGATTGAGGTTTATTTGAAAAGTAATAGGTAAAGTTTGTTTTCAATTGAAGAGTCAATGAAAATACATTGAAACATATTGTTTAACTTTTTTTTATTAGTCAATAAAAAACAAACCACAAAACGATATGTATCGTCTGTAAGAGTTGATATTTTCAGTCAAATGTTCTATTTTTAGTTTTCTATTTAAAAAAAAAAAATAATTTAAATAATTTCGTTGTTTTCTGTTTTAAAACAAAGAATTCAAATATGTATTTTCGGTTTTCTTTTTTGTTAAAATAGTTAATATACAAAATTATTTCAATTCAAATTACAAGAAATTCTTTACTTATACACACAAACATAGCCAATAAAAATATGAACGTGTGTGTTGTGTGTGTAGTGTTTTGAAAATTCAAACAAAAAAAAAACTTTCAAATATGAAAAAACAAACCATAAAATCGTTTTTTTTACGTTTTGTCAGTTAAAAATTGATGATTGTTTTAACAGACTTTTCAATTATTTTTATTTCTTTTATGGATTGTTTAAACAGTGTTTGAAAATAAATAGCAAAATGGTTTGAATATAATGAAAAATCAGTAGTCCTTTTTTAAATTGTGTTTTCAATTAATTCAATATGTATTTTAGGTTGTTTTTAACGATAAAATATTGTGAGTGTATGTAATTCAAAAGCTTTATTTAAAAACAAAACAAGTCACCGGTATCAGTTTAAGGTTTCTCTGCTGATTGCTACCAATTTTAAATTATCTGTTTTAAATTATTTGGCCTATTCAGATGTATTATTTTCTCTACCGTCTATATTTGCCTTAAAAAATACTTTTTTTTTATTATACCCGTAGATATTTAACACAACTTTTCTTTTAAATATTACTCGGATGGATTTTTTTTTTTCGTTTTTTAATTTATTTTAGTGAAAATCGTTCTGTACGGTATGTACGACGAAAATAAACTGAAATTCTCAAATTATATTTTTCTATCATTATTTTTCTTGTTTTCTCAGAGTAGTTGAGTAGTTTTTAAACAAAGAAAATCATTTAAGAAATATACGTTTTTAATTGGCAGAGATGGCAGATTGGCAGAGATCAGAGATATTTTTATTTATTTTACAGAAATTTCCAAATGTATTTCTGTACTCTCAAAGTAGTAAAGCCCAATTCAGATACTAAGATTGGCAGAAGCAACGGTAGCAGTGTCATTTTTTTTTCTTGCAAAAAACTATTTTAAACGACACTGAAGAGTCAAGAGAAATTTTTTTTACGAATTTGATTTATTAATTTTAAAAGTTTTTTATTAAACCAAAGAGTTTAGAAAATAAAAAGAATACAATGCTCTCAGTATGTAAGAAAAAATATATAAAATGTGGGTGCTAATAGGAAAATAAATTTTTTTCGCGCCCTTTTTATGATACTCGTAAAATTAAAAATTTTCCTGTTTGCAGGCACAAGCTGTTAACATAGGGTGAGCCAATAACATAACCATTGGCAAATCTACAAAAATGTTAACAGAATTTTATTGAAATTTTATTTTTGTTTTATTTATTGAAATTTCTGTTAAAATTTTGTAGATTTACAAATCTTAACAAACAACTGCCACCCTAATTATTATGAATCACTCACGTCCTTCTTATTGTATGTAAAAAAGTAAAATTAATCTTTTTTAATTTGTTTTAAAATCACAGGGCAAGAAGAACAATATATATACAATATATATGAATAAATATCAGAGACAATATACACTCACAAAAATTTTGTTGGTTAAATCAACTAAAAATTTAAAATAAAGTAACTGCAATCTATATATATGAGTCTTTCCGTACCAACTGTCTAGCTAAAAAAAATATATCGTATCCAGATTTTCTAAAGACTTCAATCATTCATTCTATTTTCAATTCTGATTGACTATGGAATGATTGAATTCTCAATATTCAATTTTACACATTCGATTTAATTTTAAAGACTTCAGTCATTTTTATCATTCGATTTGTTCAATCAGTGAATTCGATTGTTAGGAATTCAATGTCGATTTCAAAGTTTGCGAATTCAGTCAATTTCTAGTCCATTCGATTGAGTAATTTGGGAATAATATTCGATTTTCTTCATTCGATTTTAAAACTTTGAAAATAAACAACTTCGTTATTAGTTTTTATTAAAGAAATTTAAGATTTTTTTTTACAAATACAAGAAATCTAAAAAAAATAATATTGGAATTAAGCACGAATGGAAAAAAGGTCGAGGGAGCCAAAAAGCTCCGAAGCCAAAATTAAAAGAGCTGCATAAATTAAAAAGCTTGCAACTAAAAAAAAATATAGAGCTTATAATATTGAAAAGGCTCGCGTAGACAAAACTGAATAGAATTTTTTTAAATCGAGCAACTCCCCAGTGTATAAACGGTAATGACATATCATTATTTTTTGGACTACCAGTAATGACATCCACTTACCTTCTGCATTATTTTAAAACATATAATAATGAGTTACTGATAATGACTTATTTTCATCATTATTTCAAATAGAACATAATTTTCCAGATTTTTTTGAAAATTTTTTGAAATCTATTTTTAGACTCAATATTTTTTAAACACTGGTAAGGATATATGTAACCACATATTTTTTGATTTTTTGTATGTTGGCGAGTAAGCTTACTTGTGTGCAGCAGGTCAATTATGTTTTTATCTATTAAATATTACATGTCGATATAGCTCAGATGGTAGAGCTATTGACTGGCAATCTGTAGACCCAGGTTCGATTCCCGCACCAGCAAATTTTATTTAAAAAAAAAAAAATACAAAAAAAAAATTTTTTTTTTATATAATTTATTTTTTTGAAAATCTATTTTTAGACTCATTATTTTTGTCAGTACTGATAAGCACATAGGTAACGATATATTTTTTGATTTTTCGTAAGCTGGTGTGTAACGACAACTCATTATTTTTCGCGACATCGCCATATAAAGGTAATAAGAAATGTAATAACAAAAGTAACTAGTTACCATTACCAAGTATGTAGTTACATAACTACATATCTGGTAATGATTTTCTACACTGGGTCGTAAACAAAACTTCATAGAGCTTTTTTCAAGCTGCTAAAAAAGCTCACTGCCATCCAAAATAATTTAGTTATTATAAAAATCAAGAATTGAGCCTCAATTACACCATATCCAATCGTATTATATTCCCTAGATTATGAATTTAAAAAAAACCACACGTGAAAAAATACAAAATAATGGCGGAACGCGAAAAAGGATTTGTAGTTAAAAAAATTAACAGCTAAGTCATAAAAAAAACCCAGCCTAAAACATTGCCGTGCAGTGCAATTTTAATATAATAAAATACTGGGTGTATAACTTAAAAATGCGGGTTTCACAACAGATGGCGTATCTTTTACACATGGTTTGTGGCTTTAATAACACAGTACAACAGCCAATCTGGGGGGTGAGAAATTCCAAGTCAGGGTGATGGTACTAGGTCAGTATAGTAAAACCCTCAAAGGGTTTGGCGTTCGTATGTGTCATTTTTTTATGACCTTTTAAATTTTTTCCTTATCTTGATGTTTTTTCGCTTAGTTGTAACTCGAGAACCACTTGTCCGATTTTGATGAAACAAATTTAGAAAAATTTAGAATTACAATTTCTTTAATCCGTTCATATAACATTTTTCTTTATAATCAACAGTTTTGCCGGTAAAAATAAATTTGTGGAGAAAAAAAAATATTTTTTTGCCTAAAAATTAAAATTTTTTATGAATTTAAAAAAAAAAAAATTTAATTTTTAGGCAAAAAAATATTTTTTTTTTCCACAAATTTATTTTTACCGGCAAAACTGTTGATTATAAAGAAAAATGTTATATGAACGGATTAAAGAAATTGTAATTCTAAATTTTTCTAAATTTGTTTCATCAAAATCGGACAAGTGGTTCTCGAGTTACAACTAAGCGAAAAAACATCAAGATAAGGAAAAAATTTAAAAGGTCATAAAAAAAAATGACACATACGAACGCCAAACCCTTTGAGGGTTTTACTATACTGACCTGTACCATCACCCTGACTTGGAATTTCTCACCCCCCAGACAATAATCCAAAAAATGTTCCATAGTGTAATCTGTATGGCATTTTGGAGGGTAACCATTCATATTCTCACTTAGTTATTGAACTAAATAGTGTACACAACAAAGTATTTTGCATTAAAGGAATTAAATGTGCTAAAATCCCAAACCTGTTTAACAAATTGTGAAAAATAATCCGTTATAGGCAAGTCCCTATCCGGATTTCATTCTTGCCTTAGAAAATCGTCAGGGGACGACGTTTTTAGAATTTCTGGAAATATTTGTTAAGTTAAATTACAAGCTCAATGAGAATTTCTTGTTCTCGTCTAGGAGCCTTATTAAACATTTAAAATATCAAAGAAAAAACAAAAACAACAACAAAAAGTTTACCACAATTTGCTTTGTCATCTTCCAACTCTGTGGTTTTGACACCCATTCATGTATAAACAACAATACAAAACAATGTTTTCTAAAGTGTCAGTAACATTTAAATTTGCACAAGCACTTGCATATTAGTTTTTTTTTAAATTTATTTTTATCGGGATATACATTAATTGCATTAAAGGAATTAAATGTGCTAAAATCCGAAACGTATTTTACATTTTTTTCTTCGAAAATGTCAAATTTTGTGCCAACAAAGCATAATTTGCAGGAAGTTTTCTCAGCAAAAATTTTTTAGTATTTTGGAAGCAGTAAAAATACGAAGCGCTTAAAAAACCGCTACAAATTCTGCTTTACAGAGTTGCGCCACTTTATGCGTATGCAATACACAAACATTTTTGCAATTTGATTGTATACCCTGCAAAACTGCCTTAAACGAAGCAAATCGTAAGCAAGTTTTTAAAAAAATTATAGTGCTACGATATTCCCTTACGACGCAGCAGGTTGTAAGGGAGTAAAATAAAATGTAAGTTATCCAACGCACGAAACTGAATCATCTCAATCGTGTTTAACTCTTCTTTAGTAGGATCAACGAGCATATAATTAAAAGAGGTACCAACTCAACCAACCTCTGTTAAAGCACTCTCTTCATAATTTGTATCGAAAAATGTTACCATATGAATTACTCATGTCTGTAAAGGCTAACATTTTTCGATACAAAATGTTAATGTTCGAAAGAGGCGATGAAAACCGCCTGGTAGGACGGCTTTACTAGAGTTTAATGTAGAGACGCCATATAAACTTGAGTTAGTCTTCATTTTGAAGTCGGCAAATGAATGCATTTATTTTTATAAGAAGTCGCGTTTAAATGCGCTTAATGAATTTCATGAATTTACTGCATTTTTTCAGCAGCAAATAAAGCACTTTTTCTCTGAAAAAAGTTCATGAATTTATTCGCGGTTAAATGCACTTACTAAAAACATGAATTTACTGCAATTTTTCAGCAGCGAATAATGCGCTTTTTCTCACAAAAAAAACGTGCTTCCAAGCGGGCCCTTTGTATGGAAAAATCATGCCTTCCGTAAGCAGCTTTGTAAGCAGGTTTTTTGCTGGGTTGCTTTACTTCTTCAATTTGAAAAAAGTGCAGTTGATTTTGATGCTTTGGTGATTTTGATACGGAAGACACCTCCTAGATCAGTCAAAAAAGTTCGAAGATGATGAACTGGAGGCATTAATCGATGAAGATCGTTGTCAAACTCAAGAAGAACTTGCAAAATCATTGGGAGTCACTCAAAGCAGCAATTTCAAAACGTTTGCAAGCAGCAGGATTCATCTAAAAGCAAGGAAATTGGGGGCCAAACGAGTTGAAGCCGAGAGACATTGAAAGACGATTTTGCATATCCGAAATGCTGCTTGAACGACATAAAAAGAAGTAATTTTTGCATCGAATCATTACTGCCGATGAAAAATGTATCCATTATGACAATTCGAAGCGCAAGAAATCGTATGTGAAGGCCGTCCAACCAGGCAAATCAGCGCCAAAGCGATTTACAGTTTTTTGTGATTTTTTATTTTACTAATTATTTTGCAAAATTTTTTGTGATTTTAGCAGGTTAAGTTGCTATTTTTAAAACTTTTACTAAATTTTTACTACTTTTACTATAATTGGAAAGTTTTGTTTACTTTTTGTATTAATTTTTTCCAGCTGTAGTAAAAGCAGTAATTTGTAGTAAGTAAACGAACACGCTTAATATGATTAAAAAAAACCGACAAATTTAAAGTGCATTTTTTGTGGTTTTGAGTGTTTTTTTAATTCTTTGCGAATCAATTCTTCAAAGGTCTGAATACAGTAAATTTCTAAAGTATTTAGAAAAGCTAATGACATTAATTAGAGCGTGAAATTCCGAAACGTATATTATTCTCATGTGATGTTTGCGACAAATATATTTCATTAAATAAATAAAAGCGCCAAAAAAAATAAATTGAAACTTTGGTTTCAATTAACCACAGACTACAATGACATGTCAAAAAGAATTTTTTTTTGTCTACATTAAAGAGATTTGCAGAATGAGATATAAATAAAAAAGTTCATACAGTCTGGGAACTTCTGCCGTCAGAATTTGTTTGTTGTTTAAGAAGTATTTTAGTTTTGTTGTTTCAAGTGAAAATAACATGTAAAATGTAAATTCTAACTACATTTAAAGGTTATTAAAAAAAAAAAAGAAAAACAATTAACATAAAATACTGAGAATTTGTAATATTCATTTTATTCATTAATTTTATTTATTAAGAAAATAAATTTCAGGTTCATTTTATTAACAGTCAAAATCAAAAGAAAATGTTTTTCCTTTCTTTCACTTACATATTCTTTGTATTCCATCTCTATTTTAGTACACTCCACTCTGCAGAGTTTAGTACTCCAGTATTGTGAAACCGGCTTTAAGTTGATTCATTTGTTTTGTTTTTATTTTTGTTTGGTTTTTGTAGAAAAATTTGCGGTATGAAATTTTTTAGGGGCAACGGTAGTCGAAAACTTTAAAGCGGGCCTGTCCCAAAAAAGGTTGGGAATTACGGCAGTGATGGTATTTGAGAATTTTTGTTTGGTGCCTAAATTATGCTAAAAAAGTGCCAAAAAAGCTTCAAAAGTGCCAAAAAAATTAAGCAACATGCAAATGTTTCAAAAATTATGTTCAGCTTTTATTTCAAAAATTTTTACATTTACGCCCTTATTCTAAACTTTATAACAATAACAAAATTGTCACAAAACTGGTGTGAATGGAAATTATTATAATTTTGGTATTCTGAGAAAAATTGCCACAGCAAAACCTTGACAAAATTATCATGTAACAAAAAGCACATAACAAACAAATATTTTCATTTGTCAACAATTTAAAATATAAAAATTTTATTTTCTTTTGAAGAATTTTATAATGTTTCTTCACAGAAATAAAATATGAAATACCTAATTCATATTTTGAGATATTATTTTAAGATGTATCGAACCTTTTACCGATTCTAAAATTCCTGCAAATTCCTCCAAAAGATTAAGTATACATTTTTGGGGCTAAAGTTGTTAGGAATAAGCTCAGGGTGCTTGATGCTAAAATTTAAAGGAAACTCTAAGTGCTTACAACTAGTTCTCTTGTGTTCTGCGGTTCCTGGACACTTTTTTAAGTTTTCATTTCATTTAAGATTTCATAAAATTATCGAAAAAATCGTAATGTTTCACAAATTACAATTTTTTGATAATTTAATTTTATTTTTGGCAAAAAAAGCTTTCACCATTGTATGGTGAAATTTTTAAAACTTTTGCTTGTCATAAAAAAACTAGAATACCATAACCATAGACCATAACAAATTTTTGCAAAATTCCAGTGACAACAATAGAATCAATTCAAGTTTTTCTAATTTTATCCCCATTGCTTTTATTTTTAAAGATCAAAATAATGATTAAATTGTCCCCGAAGAACTGGAAGCTGGTCCAGATAATTGTAAAAATTTTTAGTGTAGCGATTGTTTTTTAATTTTGCTACCCGTTCTAAGTAGGCATGGCTTTTAATGAAAAACCAGCGATATCGACCTTTTATCAAATTATATAGAAATTTTCTTAAAAAGTGCCAAAATTCTATAAAGAGTGCCATGGTGCCATTGAACATTCAATAGTGCCACAAATGGCACTTTTGTGCCACTTTTACCAACAGTGAATTACGGTAGTTATTTGTGAGTTAATTTTTTTAAGTTTTCTTCCTCTCCGGAATGCTTTAGTTTTAAACTGAACAGTTTATTGTTTTACAAAAATCAATAAAGCTCGTACCTGTTACACTTTAAATTGAAATTTCCAATTGTGTTAATAGAAAATTAACAGTTTTCAACGCAAAACACGTGAATTAGGAACATGCGTGTCGAACATCATGATGACAACAAATTTTATCATAATTAAAATTCGTTTCTAGTTTTTTTCTTCTTTAAAATTTTCAGTCTATCTTAGCCTGCCTTAAAAAATAGTTGTTTGAACGGTTTAAAATGTATCCATTGAATTAGTTAAACATATTATTAAGTTTCAAAAATACTACCACTAAAGTCTAGTAGAACAAAACAAAAAAAATGAAATTTGTGTATGTGTATATGTGTGAAATTTTGTGAATACCCAGTAGCAAATGGTCAACTTAGTTATAAAAAATACTAATTTTACAACAAGTAATTACAAAACTAGTTCCAAAATATTCAGACAAGCAGACATTTTGGCAGACAAGCCAAATGGCTTCGCAGACTAGTCGTAAATATGTTAAAAATTTTTATTGCTCAATAAAATTGAATTAAATGAATTAAATTTCGAACCTATACCACTACGTGGACAGGGTATATTAAGATTGTGCTGATATTTGTAACACCAAAAATATTGGACCTACACTAATAGAAAAAAGTATGTAAAAAAATTAGTTAAAACTACTAAAAATTAGTTAAAAATGATGCTGCCGTAAAACTGCTAAAATTAGCAGATTATTTTTGCTATACATTAGTAATATAGAAAGAGCAAAAATAAAACTGTTAAATATACAGAATTTAAGTTATATTTGAGTTAAATATTTGTTAATGTAAAATAGTAAATTAACCTGCTAAAATCACCAAAAAAATTTTGCTAAATAATTAGTAGCCTAAAAATCACTAAAAAAAATATAAAATTTTCAAAGTTTATTTTCGATTTTTTTTAAATGCAAATAAAAATCGAGCCTTTTGAAAACGGCAGTTTACAATTTTCTTAGCAAATATTTCTGCGGATTTTAGCAGAATAGACTCCTATTTGCATTCAACTAAAAATAGCAAACATTTTGTAGATATAACAGTTTGTTTTTGCTATTTTTAGTCTACTAATATTTAGCAAAATTTTCTACAGATTTTACAGTACAATTTGTTATTTACAATTAACTTAAATATAACTAAAATTCTGTAAATTTAACAGTTTTAATTTTGCTGTTCTTATTTTACTAGTATTTAGCAAAAAAATCTGCTAATTTTAGCAGTTTTTTCTACAACAACATTTTTAACTAATTTTTAGTAACTTTTTTTTGCTATTTTTACTGATTTATTTCTATTATCACACCGATCGACTTATTGTAGAATCACTTTTTATTTCGATTTAACGCTTGTTGTCTGTCCGTCCGTCTATCCATTTATTCCCGTGCGCGCTCTACATTTCGCAATTATTAAGATATTTTGATGAAGTTTGGTACATCCATTTGTATGTGTTTATTCCAGACAGGATCGGTTCATATTTAGACCTATTATCTAACATTAGATAAAATCAAAATTTCTTACTCTTTTATAATTTTTTTTATCATTTGATAGATAAATTTTGCCCATTTCAACCCATTCAAATTTTGAATCGAAACATACCAGTGTAGAAAATCATTAACAGATATGTGGTTACGTAACTACGAACTTGGTAATGGTAACTAGTTACTTTTCTTATTACCTTTATATGGCGATGTCGCGAAAAATAATGAGTTATGGTTACACCCCAGCATTCGAAAAATCAAAAAATATATCGTTACCTATGTGCTTACCAGTACTGACAAAAATAATGAGTATAAAAATAGATTTTCAAAAAAATAAATTATATAAAAAATATATTTTTAATTGTATTTTTTTTTTTTTTTTTTAATAAAATTTGCTGGTGCGGGAATCGAACCTGGGTCTACATATTGCCAGTCAATTGCTCTACCATCTGAGCTATATCGACATGTAATATTTAATAGATAAAAACATAATTGACCTGCTGCACACAAGTGAGCTTACTCGCCAACATACAAAAAATCAAAAAATATGTGGTTACATATATCCTTACCAGTGTTTAAAAAATATTGAGTCTAAAAATAGATTTTAAAAAATTTAAAAAAAATCTAGAAAATTATTTTCTGTTTGAAATAATGATAAAAATAAGTCATTATCAGTAACTCATTATTATATGTTTTAAAATAATGCAGAAGGTAAGTGGGTGACATTACTGGTGGTCCAAAAAATAATGATATGTCATTACCGTTTCTACACTGGGATTTGTTGGGTTTTAAATATGCTGGTGTAGGGATTTTACTTTTTTACTAATTTTTAATAAAAAAAATAGAATTTGCAAATAAACATTCAAATTTTTTTAAATTGTGTATTGAATTGAGGTGCAAATTAACTGGTACCAAAGAGTCACTCCAGCGCTAGTTTGATAAATTTTTCATATGTACCAATACAGCTTCCTGTTTTTCTTCCAAAAACAATAATTTTGAACCATTTGTGTATCTGCATGTTGCATAGAAACTATGCAGAGACTGTTTCAAAAGCTTAAATTTTAATACCAGTTTTGAAATTCTAGTTTTGTTTATATTTGTTTTTAATTTTATAATCCGAGTTTGCAAATAAACACTAAACTTTTTTATTGTGATTAGAAATCATAAACACAAAATTTTTGAAATTTCATTTGGGAAGTGGATCTAATTATTCCATTTCGCATTATTACCAGTTTTGCTCCCTATTTTTCGTCCTTAAATTGTAATTTTAAAACTAGTTCTGGAACTAGAACTAAAGTGGGAGTTTGGCGACAATTGTTCTCTTCCCTACGACATCTCCATGTTAAATTCTGCAGTTGTTTGTATTAAAAGGCAATTGATTTCGTACTAGTTGTCTGGTTAAAATAAACTAGTGCGTAGTTGGTGCTAAACTAAAATACTTTGCTACTGGGTATTTTACAATGGGTGCGTTTACCAGGCGCTCAACTGTTACTAATCTGCTACTCAACAATCTGGTGAACGATTTGATTACTTACTGCTAAGTCAACATGTTAAGGTAGCGGCGCTACTTGTGATAGTTAGTGATACATCAGCTGGTGTTGGTTTTGCAGAATAATAAACAAGTTCAAATATAATTATAAAAAAAATTAAAAAAAAGAAACTTTAAAAATATTTTTTATTTTAAAATAAAAATAATTATTTCATGGTTCACCAGATTAAGTTAAAAAAAAGAAAACTTTAAAAATATTTTTTATTTTACAATAAAATGAAAACAATTGTTTCATGGTTCACCAGATTAAGTTACTTATAAAGCTCTGATATCAATTGTAGCGGTAGCGGATTTCTCTGGTAATCCTGCTCAATAATGAATGACTTTCAACCAATTAAAGAAAACTACAAAAATGTACAATTAACATATTTTTTTCAGTGTATTTTATATAGTGTCTACAATTATTTTGCCAATTCTTATAATTGCTATTGAACCGCTGGCGCCTGAGGCGAATTTAACACATTGGCGAGAACACCGAAGGAAAAAACGTTTTATATTATTTGAAAATGCAGGTATTTGTAAGGTAATTTTAAAATGTTTGCTATCATTTACTACTTTTACCACAGCTCTAGAATGTCAAGAAGTAAACAAAACTTTCTAATTGTAGTAAAATTAGTAAGAATTTCAAATAAATGCATATACCGAAAATTTGATCAGTGGATTAAAAAGATTGGAAAGGTTAATGGAAATTGAAATTTATTTGATAAAAAATTACACGTGATTTTTTCGTGGATGATGAGCGAATCAATGTGGTTATTGATACACTCAAAATAATAAGTCTGTTGGCTGAACAGAAAAATTTGTTACTTTAATAAAATTTATTCCTGGTTTTTGGCTTGAAATAAAATTTGTTGATTTTAACAGTTTTTTTTTTGTTGTTAAATTTAACAAATCTAAATTTAAATAAAAAATGTGTAAAACTAAAGTTTTATCTGTAATTATACTGAGTCGTCGAAATTATTAAAATTTAGGGTCTCGGGACCCACTCGAGTTATGGGCTATTTTATGAAGTGGAAAATTTTTATTAAAAATTTCCGAGGGTCCAAGGCCCCGCCAAGATGGATTTTTGGATAGAGATAACCCCTTTCGCTGGGGAAATTTTTATAAATTTTGCTCCATCTCTCTTAGTTTCCGAGATATGGGCGATTTAAAAAAATCGGGAGGGAAGGAAATAGCGACATCTTTAAAACTTCGGATACATTGGTGGCGCCAGTAGTAATAACGGTAACATGCCCGGTAGTAATAGCAGTAACATGAAAATATTATATTTTAACAATAAATTTTGTAAAATTTAACGAATGGGTTCTTAAAAATTAGTTTTAAATAATTTTGAAAATTAACACTCAAAATTAGTTAAAGTACTGAGGATTTTTAGTATTCTGTTAAATGAAGAAAACTAAAATCTTTGCTTAGATCAGTGTTTCAACTAAAAATTTGTTAAAAATTAGTCAAATCGATTTGAAACCAGTTTGACAGATTTATCAACTGATGTATTATTTTAAGTGTAAGGATAACGCTATTTAAGATTATTTTATTGAAAAACTGTTATTAATTTCGGCATTTCAGTTAATTTGGTACACTCAGATATAAAAGTTAGTAAAAAAAATTTGTAAACAGTTTCCAATCCCACTTTACTATTTTTATATTGATTTTTAGTACAACAATTTTTTAGTAATCATTTTTGCTATTCTCTTATTACAAATTACGGATTTTGTTTTTACTAATTTTCGCTGGTAGTTTCAGCAAAACATTTTACTAATTTTTCAAAACCGAGTGCTAAACTTAGTAGAAAAATATACCAATTTAACAAAATTTTATTTACAAGATTTCGTTGATTTTTTACAATTCTTGTTTAGTTTATATTTGTTACTATTGATATGTTCTTAGTTTGGAAATAACACTCAGAAAATTTCATTGTATCTCCAGTGCAGAAAAAGGTAATAACTGGAGAACTGTTTCCAATTTGACTCCAAATTTCAAGTGCGATTTAATTTAAATTAAATTAAAAAATTTTTTTTTTTTAGATTTTACAGTTTGTTTATTTTTTATTACTTTTTTGCTAATTTCAGCAGATTGATTTTTTTTTTTTTTTTTTTTATTTAAATAAATAGAAGCACCACTCAGGAAATTCTTCCTATTAATTAACGTGTTGCTTCCTTTCGAAAGGGTATAGAGAAGATTGAAAGGTGGTGAAAGATGAAGGGCTTCAAATATGATTGATTTTAAATTGCAGTTTACAACAATTTACTGAAATCTAGTAGCGGCAACTAATTATTTTTACTAATTTTATTGTACTAAAATGATTGATATTTAGTAAATTTTGTAGCTGATTTTAGCAAATCAATTTTGAATTGCTGTTTACAACAATTTTGCTAAAATTTAGTAGCGGCTACTAACTTTTTCTACTAATTTTGTTGTACTACAGATCAGCAGACATGTGTTGCTAAAATTAGCAAAAAATACCACTGGGCTCAAAACAGTTAAATTTCCCACAATAACAGCAAATTTTTCAGTGACTATTACAGACTTTTTTGGTTGAGTGTAGCGGTTTTTTTTTAAACATAACGGCATTTCGGTTTACGGTATTTAAGTTATTTCGGTAACGATGTTTTAAGCATTATTAAAGTCAGTGATTTCGGTGAATACCGTAATTTTTTTTTTTTTAAGAGAAGCAAAACTCAGGAAATTCTTCCTATTAATTAACATGTTGCTTCCTTTGGAAAGAGGATAGAGAAGAAGTGAAAGGTGGTGAAAGATGAAGGGCTTCAAATATGGCAACACTGTAAGTGCGCGAGATGTAGAATTTTAGAACAGTTGTTGCGCGCCATCTGATGTTGAGTTGGCGAACTTTGTTGAAGCTTTTTAGTTCATAGCCCTGTTATATTATTTTACTTCGGTGGGGTTAAATGCTATGGGAACATCGAAGGAGGACGCTGCGATATGTATGAGGGATAGAAAAAACTCATACATATTACTATTTTTCATAAATTGATGTTGCCTTGGTTGGGGCTCGAACCCGCAACCTCACATGTAACAGTCCAACGCGCTAACCTTACACCACAGCGCCCACAAAAATATTAAAAAAAATTTAAAAATTAAAAAAAAAATAATCTTAGATATAAACAAAACAAATTTATCAACTTAATTTATTTAAAATTAAATTAATGTTTTTAGTTCGATTTCAGATCATAAATTAATATCACTTTCTGTTTAAATTATTTTTCAAATTAAAGAAAGATGATACAATTTTCAGAAGTAAATTAAAACGAATAAAAATTTTTGAAAGAATTCGATAAGGCCAGCAAGACAGAATACGTATTTTCGGCTTGCGCTACAAAGTCATCATCAGTGTCGTGTCGTTTGCCTTGATGGGTTAATCATTGGTAGCATTCGGCAGAGAAACCTTAAACTGATACCGGTGACTTATAGCGATTTCTGATTACTTACTCTGCTGAACGATAATTTCTTTGTTTTGTTTTTAAATTCACTTTTACTAGTGTTTTCTTTTATATTTTAAAATTTTTGTTTTTGAATTATATTTGTATGTTTTTATTTTTCATTCTTACAAAACAATTTTTATTGTAAATTAGCAACAACAAATGTATCACTTATTGATCAAAGGTAACAAAATTTTTTTACGCTACCAAAATATGACAGCGCTACCTGAGCGCTCAGACTGAGCGGTTAGTGATCAGCCCCTTCAGCAGATAGTTGTAGAACTGTTGACTATTAATTTGTATCTGCCGAACGCACCCATTGACGATGATCTACTTACTTATTTAAAAGTCTCAATAACTACGTGCAAATACCAAAAGCAGAAAATTCAAAATAACGGTACCGGAATTTTAAGGATAACAATATTTATTTTTATCTGGTAACGGTATTCTAAAGGCACATTTAAACGTAAGAGGAAGCTGCTAGAACAAAAAAAAAACATTTCTAAATAGCTCTATTGTGAATGATTAAAGCTATTTCGGGGTGTTTTTCTCGCGTGTAAATGTTCTTAAGTGTATCGATATTTCATTTATTCCGGTATCGGTATTTGAAGGATAACGGCATATCAGTTATTTTGGTAACAGTATTTTAAGGATAATGACATTTGGTTATTTCGATAACGGTATTTGAAGGATAGTGTTAATCAGTTGCAGGACACGTCTTACGAATATCTCTCTCTAACTCAAAAACTAGCAAACAGATTTTAATTAAAATAGAGCGCTACAAAAGTTTTTTTAAATAAAACAAAAACGGTTTTGGATATCAATGTAATTCTTTATTCCTGTGAAAGTACGTTCGATGCCATTATGTATGGAAATCGATCTCTTTTGCATGGCCACCACGGGCACGCTTGCAGAAGTCCAGACGCTGAACCCAATTTTCGACGGTTTTAAAGCATAAATCGGCCGATATTCGTACGAAGTTCATCAATCGTCGCTGGCTTGTTGGCATAGACCATAGATTTGACGTAGCCCCACAGGAAATAGTCCAACAGCGTCAAATCGCACGACCGAGGCGGCCAATCGATTGGACCATTTCGTGAGATAACACCATCTCCAAACTTGGTTTGCAATAAATTGATTGTGACATTCGCTGTGTGGCTTGTGGCGCCGTCCTGTTGGAACCACATGTCCTCCAAGTCCATATCATCCAATTGGGGCCAAAAATATTCGGTTACCATTGAACGGTAGCGATTCCCATTCACAGTAACGTGCCGGTCTTGATCATCACGGAAGAAGTACGGCCCAATGACGCCGCCGGCCCATAAACCGCACCAAACCGTAATTTTTTCGGGATGCAATGATGACTCATGGAGTACGTGTGGATTGCTGTCTGACCAATAACGCATATTTTGTTTATTGACGAAGCCATTCATTATGACGACCATAAATTGGACGTAGCGCTCTTAACGTTGAGGCCACTGACTCCGAATGTCGGTAGTAAGTTTTAATAATTTCGACTCGTTGTTGGCTCGTATATCTTTCCATCATGAAATGGCAAACCTCACTGAAGAGAAATGTCAAAAGAGCGGCAAGAAATATGGCGTCGTTTGCTGTCCCTGTCTTTATACTTTTGTAGCGTCCCTGTTGAAGAACCCTTTAGAAAGCAAAACTAATTTCGTCAAAATCTAGTGATGTTTAGTGCCAAATTCGCCAAATTTCGTAATTTTAAAAAACGAAAATCGCCATAACTTCTGAAATAACAACAATTGATCAACAATTTGCGGTACGTAATTTTATTTTACTGATAGTGTTATTTATAGCAAAAACCGAAATTATTTACTACTGGGTTTCTAAATACGTCTTTAACCTTTGTTGTGCTATATCGCCTAAATAAAGCGATAAATTAAAATTTTAACATTCGTTCCATAGTAGATTTTTAACGTTGTTACCGAAATAACAGTTTCCTTTTATTGTAATAACCGAAATTATATAATACCGTTATTCTAACAATATCGGTAATATTTTTTTTATAAAAAAAAAACTCAGATTCAGAGAAATATTTTTTCTATAGAAAAAATCAAAGATTTGGAGACATATTTCCTATAGAAAAACCATGGTATGCAGCCGAAATGATGCGGTTGTCGGTAAGGGTATGAGAATACGTAGCCCATAATTTGCAACAAACATGGAAAATTAATTTTTAGATCTGGTAAAAACCAGACAAAACAATGTACTTTTTTGACCCTCACGGTAGGGCATACACGTTCAGTATTATTGATCAATTTTTCAAAAATCAACCAATCAGAACATTTTATTTTTAAATCCTTCATTCTTATTGGTTGATTTTTAAAAACATTGATCAATAATATTGAAAGTGTATGTTTGCCTTAATTAAAATTTTTCAAAATTTTAAGTTCAGATGTCTTATTTACAGTTTATTTCTTCTTCTTTTTCAGGTCGTATGTGGCGTTACATATCCTGTAGATTTAAGTGAAAAGAAACCATGGCGACAATTGGTTATGACCATCAATTTACATTACCAATTTCCACTACCACCTAAACCCATATATTGGTGGGATAAATGGCATCAACGTAATCTGCCAAACGGTGTTGCCACCGTTCAAACTCCTATGCCGATGTTACCACAAAAAGATGAAGCACAAGAATTTCTTTATGGATTTGTGGAAAATTTTATGAAACGGAAAGGAATAAATGGTAGAGAGTGTCTGCTGAAGTACATATGTGAAAATGCACAAATACACATACATCAGGGGTTGTATGCCGAAATATTACATCGATTTCTAAGGTGAGTTTTGTAGAAAAATTTAGGAACGAAATTTTTATTCAAATTTAAATTCTTTTACCCAGTCCCCATCGCAATATGGACTCTCATTATGTGGAAGCTTGGAATGTTGGTAGAAAGGGTTTAGATTGTACGGCCACCTATTTTAAAGCACAGAATTGTTTATTTGATGATTATTTACATGTAAGAGAAGATTTTATGGAACAAAATTTTGTGAGATGATGAAAATGAACAAAATATTTAAGGTTATAGGAATTTTTAAAAAGATCGTTCATGTTTTGAGTTTTGGATTTCGATTGTATTGTAATACCCAACTTAGACAGAAAAGTTAATCTAGTAAAAGTTGGATTAACTGCTTAAGCCCTTATTAAACTTGCTTAATTTTGTATTGTTACAGGATTAATGAAATGAAAAAACAATTATTAGAGAGAGTAAACAAATAAACAGTGATGCATACTTTGTTCGAACGAAAAATCGCTAAAACTTATTAAAAATCGTTACAAACACAGAAAAAACGTTAGAAACAGAGAAAAACCTAGGAAATTGAACACTATTCTCGACAAACAATGAGTAACACCCATTAACACAATGGTAGCATTCAGCAGAGAAACCTTAAACTGATACCGGTGACTTGTAGCGTTTGTGATTAGTAATTCTGCTGAACGACGTTTTCTTTGTTTCGTTTTTAAATAAAATTTTTATACATTTTCCTTTAGTTTCTTTAAATTTTTGTTTTTGAATTATATTTGTATGTTTTTATTTGTCATTCTTACAAAAAAAATAGTTTTAAAATCAACAACAACAAATGTATCACTAATTGATCAAAAGTAGCAAACATTTTTGACGCTACCAAAATATGACAGCGCTACCTGAGCGCTCAGACTGAGCGATTAGTGATCAGGTCGTTCTGCAGATAGTTGTACAACTGTTGTAGAACTGTTGACTATTAAAGTGTATCTGCCGAACGCACACAATGTCCCGTTAGCTACTAACTGGTACTTTAACTGACACATTTGTTGTTGTTTACCACATAAATTTTAAATTTAACTTTAAATTAGATTTTTACGGGACATTGTGTTATCCGGCCTAAATATCATTTTACAATTGAAATATTAAAAAAAGGTTAACTTGAATCAACTACTAGGTTAATTTCGCTGTCTAAACGGGCTATAAGTTAGAACATGTCTGATGATATTTTATATAATAAAAGACTGCTTTCTAATGTATGGTTTAAATTTGTGTATTCAATTATAATTTGTTATTTTCACTAATTATTCCTAATTATTGAATTATTTAACATTACAAATTAAGAACTAGGTATTTATATGTTAAAATTTTAACCTAAATTTTAAAAGTAGTACAAGTCCATTATAGCTGCTGGTGGAACTTATTCTTCTTTATCATCAGATATTTCCCATTCAACATTATAATATTTTTTATTATTATCCATTAACCATAAATTAGCGCAATGTTGTGTACAAAAATAACAGGTAAATATTTGTTTAGATCTACTGCCACGTCTGAAATAAAATAAAGATTTATATTAGTTTAAAATGTTTTTCAAAACGTGTAAATTTCATGTTCCTAACGAAATATCCTAGGGTTAAGATTACCTATATAGGAATCAATTGATTTTATCAATATGGCGGTTAGAAAATGAATTAACCCTCTAACGGTCTTGCGCTATTTTGTAATGAAGTTTTTACAACAAAAAGACAAAGAAAAACTAGTTTTGTACAAAAACTAGGTAGTTTTTGCTCACACAAAACACAAATATACGAGACATTCTGTTAATTTAATGTCAGAAAAAAATACGAATGAAAGTTAAAAGAGAAACAAAAAAATTGCAAAAGCATTTCTTTAAGTGTTTTTTATTAAATATGTTTAGAAAAAAAACTACACTTCTCTAGATACTTATTTTCTATCTCGGACATGGAGAAATAGCTGAAATCAAATAAATTATTAAGCATTGCAGTGGAATATTTAAATTGTGTAGAAATATAAATTAAAGTGATGAAACTCAAAAGAAAAACTGTTCCCTGCTGCTTTATATAAAATATAATAAAGAATTTAAAATTACAATAAAATCCTGCATCATTTGCATTTATTATTAAAAATTAGGGTGGAAGAATGTCGGATAGAAAAATTCTGTTAAAATAGGTGAAAACTAACTCCATCTATTTAACGCTTTGAAAACAAATTTTTGGATTCTGATGATGTAGATTTATCAATTTTTGGTTTTTGTCAACTTGCCTTAGTTTTTGACCTATGCCACTTTCACTCACTTCAAAATATGTTAAGTTACCTAAGTTTTTCCTTTGTAAATTATCTTAGAAAATATTATAGGGGTACTTACTCATTATAACTCGTAAATTTCTTGTAAACCTTGTATAAATACAAGCCATATTTTTTATATATGGAGCTTAACATTAAATTCATAAACGTAGCAGGTTTACACCGTTTACGAGTTATATGAAAACCCCTTTTATTTTAATTAAAGAATTGTATAGATTAGCAGAAAATTTTTGAAGTTGCATTTTACCGAAGTACTTTGGCAATTCTGCACTTTTTATTTTTTGCGTGTATATCTTGTATGAAAGCTCCTTAATAAGTCGTAGAATTTAAAATGTTGAAAATCCAAGATTGACGCAATGTTCTAGTGTGAAGTTGGCTCCAACTAAAGCTATATCTATAGCTAACAGGTATGGGAAATATGTTTTTTAATTCGGTATAAGAAAAAAAAAATATTGGAGTGTACTTTGGTTTGACCCCAATAGCGCTAAAATATTTGGTTTGCTTGAAATCTGGTATCCTGATTCATATATGTAGGCCCAAGGGCATAGCCTATTGATTCGTTAAAATCAGTCCACATTTCGACTATATTTCCATTTTCCTCTTAAATAGACCCAAAATTAGGAAAAAGCAACATGTCTTACTAATTTTTAAATTTGTTACCAAATTTTGACAATAGTTTATTTTAACCCATTTAAAATAAATAAATATAAATTTAATAATGGACCATTGACGGACTTAAGCCGTCAATGGTCCACCCCAGAATTTTAAAACATCTACTTATAATTCTTGTAAATATAATTTAGTGGCAAAAAGTATTACAATATTATTTTTTTTAAATATCAATTAATCCTGTAATTTTGGTTGAAAAAATATCAATTGGTTTCCTAGGAAGATAATTTGTTGGAATCTAAGGATCGGTTTTATTGTCAGAACTAAGATCGTTTTTTTTATTAAAAATTTCCTAAATATTTAAGAAATATTGTTTGAAAAGTTCTTACTTAAGAATTATTTAAGAAACAAATCGATCTTACGTCTGATCACAAAACTAGCTCTAAAGAAATATAAGAATCCCATAGTTGGAATCTTTTTTGGTGCGATAAATATCTTAGATTTAATAGTTTTTCAAAGGAATAAATAGTTAATATCTAACAAGGAAATTACTTCAAAATAAACACTACAATTTTGATGAAATTTCAATATGTTGTAGAAAGAAAAATTCTAAGATGAACATCTCACGATTTTTGACCATCTCGGTAATTAAAGAGGCCAAAACATGATATTAGAATGGGTTCGCTCGAGGTGGATGAAAATACGAGATAGTTTGATCTTAGATTTCTAACTCTATCAAATATCCAAATTTCATACTAATCTGAGAGAATAGCTTGTACGAGTTTTTCTTCCGAAAAAGCGCACTTTTCAGAGTTCCCTATAAAAACCTGCAGATAGCATAAGCTACCAGGGTTATTGAATTTAGAAAATTATGAAAATTTTATCAGGAGGGAGGGAGTCACTTCTAAAATTTTTTTTTGTATGAAAAAGTTGTAAGCATAGTGTCGCAAGTGTTTTTTAAGCTAATAAACAACCGAACATATATGGGTCCATTGCCCACCCCAGAAAAATGGTCTAGGCACGCCTATGATAATGGTTTAATTATATAAGGTTCGCCACATGAAAATTTTTTCACTTACCCTAGCCCATTTTGACAAAAATCAAAAAATTTATATTTAAAACGGTAATAAGAAAATAAAATTCTGCATAAATGACTCATGTTTAAAAGTCAGAAACTGGAAATCGTCTGATTTGCAAATTTAATGTGTTTAAAAGTTTTGAAGAAAATGTTTATTCTTCTTCTTAACCTCAAACCTACTAAATTAGAATTAATAAAAATACATATTAATTGTATTTGGTCTATACGACGCGTTTGAAAAATCAACACTTAACTAAGAAAATAAAAAAATAAAAATGCCCTGTTGGCTGTACGTAAAAACCATACGTCAATGTGGCAACATTTGTGAAAAGGTGACACAGAGGAAATAAGAAGATAAACAGGAAATCTAAAGTAGAATGTTTGTATACATATGTCTGTTTGATCACTTCTGAAAGTATTCATATAGAGATAATCTGACAATAAAAATATACCCCTAAATTCATAAATGCTTTGTAAAATTATAGGAGGTTTATTGAACAAATTTTGTATGAAAATGACGTTTTGTAAACCTGCTATAACTTTACAAATTATTTATGAATTGAAGGGATAAACAATAATACAATTTAATGGAAAATCACTGATGAAGCCTGTCCATAAAAAAGGCAGAAACTGGATCTAGTCTGATTTGCAAATTTAATGTGTTTATAACTTTTAAAGAAAATGTTTATTCTTCTTCTTATCCTCAAATCTACTAAAACATTTTTGTTTGAAAAATTGTTTTTTTTTTTATTAACTTTTTATTCTACAACTAGTCATACTTGACTAACGAGCAGATTTTTTCTGATATATTACATAAATTGAGAGTTATAAAGATATTATGCTAAAAATATCTTAACTACTATTTTGTATCATCATGTGGTTTTGTACGTCGTAGTCTTCTTATATGACTACTGGTGTTTATCAGTTTTCTGGCTTCTGAATTTTCATGACTGCCCAATCATTGGTAGTGCAGTGTTGCAATTTTTCCGATCGTATTTTATACGGATTCAATACATAGATCGCGATGAAGGTCACAATTTCGTATATACCAGGGTGCGTTCACAAATTGACGCAGTAGTTTATTTTGAAAGTGTTCAATATATTTTATAACAGATGGTTTAGCACATCCCCATAACTGGCAGCCATAAGTCCAAGTTTGAAAAATGTGCAAGAATTTTGAAAATTTTGGTTTGATATTACGAGAACTTTAACTGTAATTTAATCTAAAGGCTTACAATAATGACTTTAAGTGAATCAAGTTGTGTACTAAACATTAAAGTCGACCATGAGAGGATTTTAAGCTAAAAATAATAAAATAAAAAACCGGTTAACCGCTAAAAATAAACCAGTTTTCGGTTAACCGAGATTTAAGATTTTCGGTTAACCGGTTTACAAAAAAACCAAAGTATGAACAAAAAACCGGGTTTTCGGTTAACCGGTTTGGAAACATTAATTAAGTGTAAAGTTTAACTGTCTTATTGTTAGAACGAGAAGTATCAGTTCTAGATAAAAGCAACACAATCGGTTTTGGGACAATTTTTCGAAAATATCTTAAATTAATTCATTTCATACTCACCTTTTCACTACCATAAAATAGTACGATGTAAATAGTGGATTCGAACATTTAAACACTGTGCACCTGGCTATCGGTCCATTGCGTATATGATCAACCATAAACTTTTCGGGCAGCACATATTTAAGAGCGGAATTTTCATAAAATGGTGATAGTTTATTTAAATATTCCAGCGATTTTAAGCAATCATCATATAGTGTAACTTGATTTTCTTTTGATGGTATCGGAAAAATTTTCCTAGTACCAATGGGCAATAGTAATTTGGTAAAGGTTTCCTTTTCTAAAACCCAAAAGAAATCTTCACGTGTTAAAGGTCTGTAAAAAAATATCGAGAGAAATGGGAGTATGAGAATTTGGAGAATGCAATGAAAATATAATATCCTACACCACTTTCGAATAAATAATATTTCATTGAAATAAATTGCCTCTATGGTGAATATAATTAGAATTCACCTCTATGGCTTTTGGTGAAATCAATATAACTAATGGGTATATTCTATTAAAGGCAACGTTACCATATTAAGGACAGGGTAAGTCATATGTTAAATTTACTTAGAGGCGTGTAAATAAATTAACCGAGTCAGCAAAATTTTCTGTTCCAAAGAGTCGGTTGTAGAAAAGCTACTTCCCAGGAAAACTTTTTATAATCGGTTGCCAACCACACTAATTCTGCAACTGGTTCCACTGCAACCGAATCCATGGAACTGGTTCCGGAACCAGTTCCTTTGGTTGCTTATAGGTCAAACTCTATACAAAAAGAACTGCTTGTAAAACATAAATTAGAATCGAAACTAATGCGGTATACGGCGTTCTTCAACCAGTTCTTTGGGTGTTACCTTTTTACTAGGTAAATTTGATATTATGTCCTAATTATGGTAGGGTTATCTTTTTTTGATATGAAAATTTCTCATAAGTTAAAGAAACAGCTGTTGTTGTAGCCGATAAATATAATTCTAAAGCCGATAGTGATATAGAATACATATAAGAATAGTAGTTCCTTCCAAAATTGCATTTTTTTCTTGCTAATTTTAGTAATTTTTTTTAGTAAAGTATAAAAAAAAAAATAAAAAAAAAATTTTTGTTTACTACCACAATAACACACTACTTCCTAGCATTTTAGAACATGATCATACATGTTTATTGCTTTTGTTGGTGTTTCATAATAATTTTGATAGAATTTTTCATAGATGATCGGTACATGCGTGATGCCAGCATTATTGAATATTCTTAAGTAATCAATGAATTTTGCCAAAGCTACCGGTAAGTAAATTAGAGAACAACCTAAAAAGAAGGAGATATTTTTTATTCGGAATCAATTTTAAAATTAAAATGGATAAACTTACGATCAGCTGATAACATTTGTAGCGACTGCATGTAAGCGATTCTCTCCGGTATATGCCATATTTCAATATTATCGCTTATATTCAATTCATTGAGTCTGGAACATTCACTGAGACGTAACGGTAAACGTTTGATATTATTTTTAGAGACATTTAGTGATTCCAATCGCTTCATATAGGTAATGGCTGTAAAGAAGAACAAGTAAAAAATTTAATTCGGGAATATGTTTGGATACGAAATTCGAATGGATTGAAATAGACTTGCGGTAAATGATAAAAAAAATTTTTAAAAAAACATCAGAACAATGGTAAGAAATTTTGATTTTACCTAGCCTTAGATGACTTTACAAGAAAATGGGAAATATAGTTCATATGGTCGATAGGTTCAAATATGGACCTAAATCCTATTTAAAATCAATAGGCTTTATCCTTGGATCCATATGAGTCAAAGTACTAAATTTCATTAAAATATCTTCGTACTTGCGACCTGTAGCGAGCGAAAAAGCCCATTTTTGGGAAGCTTTTATACGGGCACTAGGTCTACACATGGTCCAATTCTAAACAAAATCAACAGACTTTGTTCGTGGGTCCATGAGAATCAAAGTACAAAATTTCCTTAAAATATCTGTGTACAAAATTTCATTGAAATATTTTCGTATTTGTCTCCTCTAGAGTGCGGAAATCTTTTTTTTTAGGGGGACTTTTATATGGACACTATAAAGGTCCCCCTATAATAGGGCTTTTATCTAAAATCAATTGGTTTCGTCCTTGGGCCGAGATAAGATGGTGCATCGCATTTCATCAAAATATCTTAATATTTGCAACCAGTAGCGTACGAAGGAGCCAATTTTGGGGGCACTTTTATATGGGCACTATGTTTAACCGTGGACCGATTTTAACCATAAGCAATAGAGTTCATCCTTGAGCCTTTGTGATTCGGTGTACTTAATTTTATCAGAATATCTTAATATTTGCGACCGAAAATGCAAATTTTGGGGAGTCTTTTATACGGGCACCTGGTCTAAACATGGACCGATTCTAGACAAAATCAATAGGCTTTCCAAATTTCATTAAAAAATCTTCTACAGGTCCCAACTGCGAATAAGCAAATTTTGGGGGAACCTTTATATAGGCACTAGGTCTAAACATCCCAGCAAAATTGTCGCATGCAAAGAACCGGTTGTAGAACAACTTGTAATTGCATGCAACCTGTTCCAATTTATATCAAAGGAATTAAATGTCCTAAAATCCCAAACGTATTTAACAAATTGTGAAAAATAATCAGTTGTAGGCATAACCCTATCCGGATTTCATTCTTGCATAAGGAAATCGTCAGGGGGACGACGTTTTTAGAATTTCTGGAAATATTTGTTAAGTTAAATTACAAACTCAATGAGAATTTCTTGTTCTCGTCTAGGAGCGTTATTAAACATTTAAAATATCAAAGAGAAAACAAAAACAACAACAAAAAATTCTACCACAATTTGCTTTGTCATCTTCCAATATACTAATCTGTTGTTTTGACAGATCTAGCAATTTATGTTCTATCATCGGTGATTTTTGTTTGAGTTTTTCCCAAAAGCAACAGGTTCTGTTCCTCCAAACTAGAACAGGTTGCTTTGGAACCAGTTATAGAACTGGCTCTGCGACATTGAAGCCTTCCATTTTGACTTCCAGGAATTAGTTCTGGAACCTGTTCCACGGAACCGGTGGTAAAAACATTTAAAAATTTTTATTAATAAAATGTCTTAAAGACCTTAAATTTTTATGATCGTGAAAAAGCTCAGGTGGTTTTTCTTGGAATTTTCGTAGTGGGAAAGAATCAATTTTATATTAGAAATTATATAAGGTTAATTATATACATATGTATTTTTAAAAACTAAATAAACTAAAACTAATTTTTAGACTAAAACACTTGTCCGTAAAAAAAATAAATAAAAAAATTAATATAGAAAATAATTTTAGAAAATTGGAAAAAATTTTAAAAATTACACTATGCGACAGTCCAAATTGGGATGGGATGAAACCAACGGGAAATGTTATATCGGTCAAAAACAAGTTATACGTGTCCCGGCGTTTCGCTGGGTCACCCCTAGGAATCGAGATATATCTTTTTTTTGACATAACTCGAGAACCACTAGTCCGATTTTGCTCAAACAATTTTAAAAAAATTAAAAATTACAATTCCTTTAATCTGTTCATATAACGTTTTTCTATATACTCAACAGTTTTGCCGGTAAAAATAAATGTTTGTTACCGCTACCATAAAAATCAATAACCTTTTGTTTATTACTTTTTTTTAATATTTTAGGCAAAAAATATTTTTTTCTTCATACATTTATTTTTACCGGCAAAACTGTTAAGTATATAGAAAAACGTTATATGAACAGATTAAAGGAATTGTAATTTTTAATTTTTTTAAAATTGTTTGAGCAAAATCGGACTAGTGGTTCTCGAGTTATGTCAAAAAAAAAGACCACCAAAGGTCAAATCGATATATCTCGATTCCTAGGGGTGACCAAGCGAAACGCCGGGACACGTATAACTTCTTTTTTACCGATATAACTTTGCCCGGTAGTTTGAACCCTTCCCGATCACTGACCCCTACCATTTGTCTCACAGTGTTATGGGAAAAAAATTCCAACTTAAAAATTTTTAAAAACCAGTGGACCAATTTGTCTTTAATTCTGTACAGAATAAGTGTGATTCAAATTTTTTTATACTAACACTATTTAGTTGAGTGGTTTTCTTAAAGAAATATATTTTTAAGTTCCTTTTAGTGCCTGTTAAAAGACAAAAAGGATCTTAAAAAGTTCGATCAAGTACACAAATTAATCAGTGTGTTCATTTACTCGAAAATATTACTACTTTGTAAGTAAATTAGCAAGCCTAATGTAAGATTTTTACTATTTTCAAAACGTTGGTAAATTTTGCATAAGTAAATTTGAAATAAATAACTTTATTATTTTAAACTGCATTTTTTGAAATCCCGGGATTCCCGGTCCAAATTCCCGGGAATGCGGGAACTAAAAAATACCTAATTTCCCGGGAATCCCGGGACGGGAAATCCCGAGATGCATTCCCTAAACTCTATGTACCAAATTTCGTCAAAATATCTAAATATTGGAACCTGAAGCGGGCACTGGGGCTAAACATGAACCGATTACATTTTGAGTGTATAACTTAAAAATGCGGTATTCACAACAGATGGCGCATCTTTTACACATGGTTTGTGTCAATAACTCATATTGCATTTTGGAGGGTGACTAAGTGAGACTAAATGACAGAGGTTTGTCATTTAGTCTCACTTAGTAATTTTTTTTTGTGATGGACCAACACTCAGGGGATGCCCCCTATTAACGCAGTGCATTGTGTTGGTATTAGGAAAATAGGTTATGAGGAGGAGGAAAGAGGGAGTACAAACGGATGTGCTCTACTTGATAAGCGAGTATTACGAATAAAAACTTGGGTTTTAGGGACAAGTTCACTTATCTCAGCAGATCACTTCCCAATGTAATATCGAGAGAACAGGGTCGCACAGGGTCATTGAACGAAATAGTGTAAACAGCTAAGTTTTTTTTGCTTCGAAAATATCGAATTTTGTTCAAACAAAGCATCATTGATTGCTCACCGAAGCTTATCCTGAATATGTTCCATCGATTTCAATGTGCGAGGGATGGTTTATTTGGTTCAGATTTGGTGACTTTGATACGGATAGAACAAGACATCCCAGCAAAGTTCGCCGTACACCGTCCAAACTAAATTATTTTTGCAAGGAGGTTTCAAAAATTTTGCCGAACGTAGAAGTCGCCATTTTACATTTTTCGTTATATCTTTGGCATTTAAATTGGATCTTAAAGTATGATACATCGATGTTTTTCTCTCCAGAGGACCAATGTTTTGCTCTAAGGGCCATTGACCTCAAGTATCCCGTTCTAGTAGTTACCTACCAGATCTCAGTTGCTACCACCATAATGTACTACCCTAGTGTCAGAAAATTAAAGCTCGCAAAAAATCATTAAACTTTAGCTAAGGAAGTTTTTCGATAAACCCAGCAGAGATTTTTTTTTTTGGTTGCCGAACGTAGGGGTCGTCTTTTTGAATTTTTTCATTGGATTTTTCCTTTATAGCAAAACACTGGTCTCCTCGAGGCAAAAAATCGATATATCACACTTACGAAAAATTAAAAAAGGTGACCCCTAGTTCGGCAAAAAAAAATTTTTTCCAATTGCCTTGCTAAAATACTTTATATTTGAGGGTGTACCGCGCACCTTTTTTTTGCCTGTAAGGTGGTACGGTCTACTGCCCAGGTTAGCCAAAAAGTTCGAAGATGATGAATTGGAAGCATTAATCGATGAAGATTGTTATCAAACTCAAGAAGAAATCATTGGGAGTCACCCGGCAATCTGAAAACGGTTCCCAGCAGCAGGATTCATCCAAAAGCAAGGAAATTGGGTACCACACGAGTTGAAGTCGAGAGACGTTGAAAGACGATTTTGCATATCCGAATGCATAAAAACCATAAACAGAAGCCATTTTTGCATCGAATCATTGCGATGAAAAATGGATCCACTACGATAACCCGAAGCGCAAGAAATCGTATTTGAATCCCGGCCAACCAGCCAAATCAATGCCAAAGCCGAATATCCATGGCGCCAAGGTAATGCTCTGTATTTGGTGGCACCCTTCTTGTCCCACCAAATATTCTATTATGAACTGCTAAAATCGGGCATGTTCAATTCCTTGAATAATTTTATATTGTACCAATGTTTTACAATAAACGCCCGAAATTTGCCAAAAATACCGCATTTTTAAGTTAAACTACCGATTTGAACCGAAATCAATAGGCTTCTTGCTTGGGCCAAAAAAGTCAGTATACCAATTTTTGTCAAAATATCTTAATATTTGCGACCTATAGCACAAGAATACCTGGACATACATACAGACAGACAGACAGACAGACAGACGGGTGGACATAGTTAAATAGAAACAAAAAGTTATTTTGAGTCGATCGGTGTACTAGTAGGTGAGTCTGAGTCCAATATTTTTTGGTGTTACAAACATTAGCACATTATTATACCCTGTCCACGTAGTGGTACATATATGGGCATAAATACAACAAAATCAAACACTCAGCCTTATTTTACTGCAGGAAGGAAGGAAAAAAAGAAAAAAGTACTAAAAATGCCCTTCTCATTCTACGTTACCAACAACACTTTTTATCTTTCACTAACATTCATTACTTCTAACATTGTTTAAATTTCTTTTTTGCCGGGAATAGAAATTTTTTTGCGACTATTTCCGAGTCTATTTTCGGTTTACGTTGGGCGCCATTTTTTAATAACAAGTGTTTTTCAAATTTCTTGAATATCTAAATAAATATGTATGTACTTACTATTTGGCAACTCAGTCAATTCATTTGAGCTAATATTTAAGTGCAACAAGTTAGTCATATATCCCATTGATTCTGGTAATTCTTTTATTTGGTTACTAGAAACATCGAGAAATTCCAAATTTTCCAATAGATACATTTCTTCGGGCAATGTGGTGATATTATTACCAGCTAAATGGATAAATTTTAAAGTGGTTAAATTCAAAAACCACTTTGGTATGGCAGCAATATAGTTTTCCTTAAGATAAACCTCTTCGAGATCTTCATATAGATACAAGTCCATGGGAATGTCCTTGAAATTTAAATAACTCCAATGTAAACATTTCTTATTCATAATGAAGATGATGACGATAAAAATTTAAACTAATTAAGACTTGTATTGAGATCAGAATTTTTTGTTAAATTTATTGCACAATTTTGATTTATTTTCGGGTTTTTTTTGCAAAAATTATATCACAGCAAGTATTTTTAACACAATTTTTTTTTTCAATTTTTCACACAAATGATAGTGGCAAATTTTCTATATTTCTTGATTTCTTTTAGTTGGTTTCTTGAGTTCTTCAGTCGGTCATGATCAAAACGCGTATATTTCATTTATGAAAACAATTTTGCCAAATTACCAAAAACTAATCGTTTAACGAAATTAAAAACTTGAAAATAAAGAAAAACCCAAGAAATCGCGTACAGTAAAAAATACAGTTATTTCGTTTTTTATATTATTTAATTTTTTTTTCGGTCAAAATCAATTAGAAATCAAAAATTTACACATTTCTTGTTTACAAACAATTTTATTACACAAAGTAGTTGTTTTTTTTGCTTTTTTGTTTTACATGAACATTTTGCCAAAATTAAAAAAAAAAAATGCAGTGAAATGTAAATGTGATTGTGTGTTTTATTATTATTATTTTCTTTAATTTTCTATTTTCTAAACAAAATGCAGTTTTCCTTGAATATTTTCATTTTTCTTTTGTGGTTTATTTTAAAATTAACAGTTTTCGAATATTTAACAGTAACAATGTTAATTAATTATAATAATTAAACAATTTCACAGTATATTTTTAGGCTGTTTCTAATACCATTTACTTAACGTCTTTAAAATGTGAAATACACCGGCACTTTCCTTGATTTACAAACTTATATTGCATTTCGTAATTTTCCCCCAACCTTTGTTAATAAAGAATCTTATTCAAGGTTTAAACTTTAACCTTGACATTCACATTTGAAATTTTGTTGCGGTTTGTTTTGATTGCATGTTTTGCTTGCCATTCTTCTTCCTCATTTAATTTTTGCATAATTTTTGTATATGCTTTTCTTCGTTTTTGTTTTATTGATTTTCTTTAAGGCCAAGGTCATTTCGCGTAGCTGTTACTAAAATGCATTTGGAAAGCTTAATAAAGCTTTCAACGCTTTTAAACATATGGTTGCTTTGTTGACATAAAGATGCTGGAATTAGGGTTGGGAAATTTAGTACTTTTTTTACTTTGAAAAGTACCACAGATTTTATAATGTTAGTATTTTTTATAACGCTGCAATAATTGACTTTAGTTTATAGAAAAATTCTATAATTCTAAAACGAGAGTATTTTTATTTTGAGAAATTACGTGTAATTTTGAAATACTATTATTAACAGCCATTGGCTCTGGGATTTCATTAGCATTAACCAGGCACGTAACCAAAGGGGGGGGGGGGGGCTTTGGGGCTGGGGCAAAAAATTTGATTTGACAAATTTTAAAACTTAACACAATATGTACTTCGATAGTACCAATGTTTTTAAAAAAATTTCATACAAAAATATTTATTTTTAATTAAGTAGGTTTGATTGAGGTTAAGAAGAAGAATACAATTTTTTTCAAAGTTATAGATACATAATTAATTCTGCTTTTTTTATGGACTGGCCTCATCAGTGATTTTGCATTAAATTATTGTTTATATTTTATTGTCAGATTGTGTTTATAAGATAATTTTTTTTTGCAACAACCTTTCGGCTGTAGGAATCGAACCCATGCACTTCCACATTACAAACGTAACTATACTAGAGTTCGATAGCTTAGCAAACTCACCCACGTAAGGCCTTGCTCATAGTGTGGCTAATTCATAGTTTTCTTTCCTATTCAGCTTTCAAACATTCTACTTTAGATTTTTTGTTTATCTTCTTATCTCCTCCTTGTCACCTTTTTTTTTTTATTGATGTCGAATAGGCAATGACCAAGTTTTTGAAATTTATATAAATAAAATAGACTCGAAATCCAATTGCTTCTACTTTTCTACTTTTTTTTTTTTAAATTTTAGAAACTGTTTTTTTAAAAGATTTTTTATGAAAATCCTGAGTGGTTATTAGAGTGTCCCTTAAAAATAGATTTGTCATTACACCCCCCCCCCCCAGTTTTATTGGAAATGTTCCCAAATGGAAGAAATCAATTTTTTTTTTTTTTGGAAAACGTTAACCCGTGCCGAAAGTTGGACGAAAATGGCCCATTTTGGGAAAAAGTGTATTACTATTAAAAATTCCCAAAATTCAAAATTTCGAAAAAAAAATTATTTTTATTCCATTTATTCATTTAATATAGTCAAAATGACTCAGATATGGAATTTTGACTTCATCGGATATCATTAACCCACTTTAGCCTGGAATCCAAAATGACCCACGAATTTGATAAATATGCAAAACCGTGTTTTCTTTTAAATTAATTTTAAAGATATTTTAAAATGCCTCATTTGGAGATGTCGATTGCTAGTTGTACCGCACAATAGTTGATATTAAAGAAAAAAAAAAAATTGGAAAAATGATAATTCGAGTTTGTGTTTGGAGCGACTGCTTTCCAGGACATTTTACAAAAATTGCTCATTTCAAAAATTAAACAAAATTTGAAAGTTTTCATCAAATTTTACACAGTTTTCGGAAAAACATCACTTAAATTTGATTAGACTATAATTATCTTTACACTTGCTAAATAAATCTTTAACCCTTAGTGGCCTGGGGTCAGAAAAGACCCATGAAACTTAATATTAATATTGATAAAAAAAAAAATTAACTGGATAAAAATAATTATTTTATGTAACATGATCCAAATGGGGTTCATTTTTATACTTTTGGCCAAAAACGCCCCACTAGGAAATTTACAGAATAACACATTTAATAATTTTTGGAAAAATATCCCTTTGAATGGATAAAAAAATTTTTTTCTACTTGATAAAAATTATTATTTTGAGTAACTTGATCCATATAGGGTTAATGTTCTCACTTTTCGACAAAAAAGTCCACTTGGAAATTTTCAGAAGCATAATTCGACATTTCACAATTTTTTTCCACCCTAAGTTATGCATTAAATGTTGACTTTTTATAACTTTTTTTTTAATTAAAATTATTAACTATCCACGAAAAAGCGTAGTACTTTAGGAGAAATAAGAAATTTAGTTTGGAAGTGACTGTAAATTAAATACGGATATAAATTCGGATTTGTCCCAATAAGCTTCTTGCAATATATTTAACAAAATAGATTCTGCGCTTTTAGACGATCTTGCCAAATGAAAGTATACTGTCGCTAAAACAAAATCCTCAAAGGGTTTTGCAAATCTAGCTCGGATTTAAATTGATGACCTTTTGAAATATGTGTCTATTTTAATGACTTTCACGGAACAAAGACGCACTATCATTTACTTATTTTTATTCAAATTGGTTGTTATTAGCAGTTTGGTGTTAAAAATTGTCGAAATCGGTCCACTAGTTTATAAATTTTGAGTAAAAGTGTAAGGACATCTGAAAAGTCGCCCCATTAGTCCCAACTTTAGCTCTGAATTTCATTACAATCGAATATGTCAGTAAAAAATGGGTGCATTTTAAAGTATTCGAAGATAATTTTACTACATGACGTATGATTAATTTTAGTGCAATTGTACATCACTCATACGCCCTAGGATATGTGCACAAAAGTTATAAGTTCTTATGCATAATAATTTGAAAACCTTATAACACGTTTATAAAATGACTTTTGTAAGGGAAATTTGTTTTATAAGTCACTTATAAATTTTAAAAGTGATTATGCTTATAACCCATAATATTTAGGGTGAGTAACTTATTTCCAACACAACCAAGGTTTTAACTATAACCACAGGTATTTCCATATAAATTTGACATTCATAACTATGGTTAAGCAATAAACTTTGTTTATTTTAAGATAAGTTAGCAAGCCTAAATAAATTTTCCCAAAGAAAAACATTTGTTTTTAGCAGGTTTCTTATATTTTTTTTTTTAGTTTTTATGATATTTTTTATTTTTTGTTTTATACAACGACACTTCTATCCATTACATTGCAAAATTTCTTTAATTGAGATTTATCCAAATCCACCATGATAGTGGTAATGATGATGATGGTGTGGTGGTGGCGGCGGTGGCGGAGGATAATACGGTCTATGGTGCTGGTAATAATATGGTCGTGGATAATATATTGGTGGTGGTTTAACTACCACAACGGGAAAACGAATTACCGTAGATGTTACACATGGCGTATACGCCATCAAGATAACTAATATTAACGAAATTGCTATAACCGTTCCCAATCTCATTATTGTACGCGTATTTTGACAAAAAACTAATGAATGAAGTGTTAAGTTAATTTTCAAACTTATTTATATGGCGGATTAGTAAGAAACCAAATATATATGTATATATAAGAGATTTTTTCTTTGTTGACTATAAATTGATTTGAGTGAGAAAAAATTCATCTTGTCTCATATTTAGTTTAGGTACTAAATTCATTATGACGTTAGATTTTTTCTAATGACAATGATATTGACTTTCATTTTTAATTTACTGACAAGAATTGTTTACCTACCCATTATTAAATAGTTCGTGTAAATATTAATACTACTTAAAATTCATTTTTCTTTTTTGTAAATTTGAAAAAAAAATATTTCCAAAATGATCATAAAAATTTTGATATTAAATTGATAATGGATTTTTGAAAATTTTGTTCATGCTATCGGCTGTTAAAGTGTTTACAGGAAACCTGTAATTAAACAAATCGATAGTGAACATCTTCCCAGCAAACTATTTTTTTCGAATAAAAGGTACCCAGCCAGCAAATTTTGGATACTTTTTTGAGTGGTTCACAAATGACCCAGAAATGTAAATAAATTTGAATATTTGGGAAGAATTAAAAAAAATTGAATTTTTTTAAACCTTTTTTGAAGAATTTCTGAATCAGAAAAGAAGGCTCTTTTGGGTGAAACATTTCCATACAAAAATTTGTACTTTTAATAATATAATTTAAGATCTTTTATGATTCATTTTTGGGCTTGGTTGAAAGGAAGAAATACTTTTGTATAAAAGGTACTTTTTTATAAAATGTTTTTTTTTTGCTTTTATAAAATGTACTCTTTAATATTGAAAAAGTGCTCTTTTTTAAAAGATACTGTTTTATAAAAGGTACTTCCTAATAAAACGTACTTTTTTTAAATAAAAAGTACGTTTTTGTTATCTAGAAACGATAACAAAAAAGAACGATTGAACGATTTGAACGAACTAGTTCAATGAATGTCTTGAACGATAATGACCAAGTCACCAAAAAGAACGATTAAGCCCAGCAGCTACAAATAAAACATTTTTAGATTATCGTTACGGGGTTGTCACATTTTTATTTCAAAATCTTAATATCACAAAACAAAAATTGAAAAAAAATTCCCTAAAATTGCGTAATAACTTTTTTTTATTTGCGTAGATTTTAATTAGTAGAACAAACTAAAAATATAATTTTGAAAAAATCTTCGTTGAAGAATGTTAGCGGGTTAAAGTTTCGAATTTGGTTGCAAATATATCAGCTAGAGGGCGTGATGTGATAATAAAAAATGCACAAAACTCTTATTTGGGTACAGGTCTTTGGCCATACAAATTACGGTTGAAGAATTCGCAAAATTTCTTAAATCAGGAGAATATTGGTTCAAAGTTCCCAAAATTCTCTTAACACCAAATCAATCTCAACCTTTTCCAAAACATGTTGCTGGGTTTCTTTACTAAATTACAAAAACAACTTTAATCTATAATTTGACAATAAGTGACATCAGCTGCGTTTGTGCGGTATGCCTATCAATAATATCTCGAACAAATTTGGCAGTAGAAAGCCGGAATATGTTGAAAAACTGTCGAAATCTTGCTACATAAGGCAGTCACTCAAACGCTGCTAATATTGAATGTGTGCTAATGATTTATGAAGATTTTAATTTTTTATTTTTTTTTGTTTTTTGAGAGACGATTTAATATTGACCAAATTTTGCAATGTCATCTCATATGTAAAATATTAATTTTCGATGTAATTCCCTGGAAATTACTTATTGAATACACACTTAAGTATGGCATATTTAATACTGTAAAACGAGGGGTGGTATGTAAATTAAAAAAAAAAAAAAAATAATTTCAATCAAATGCTAAATAAAGTTGTGAAAACAATTGTTCATCAAGATACTTCAAATGACGAAATTCCGTAAAGTGAATTGTTAGAATCTGAATCTCTTTAAAGGTCTTGTGAGCACAATAGAATCCCATCTGTAAATACATTTTTCATAGTTCTTTCAAAAAATATATCTCTCATCTATTTTATAACAATAAATATCACATTAATTACTTTATTTCACCATTCAGTTTGAACATTTGATGTGACTAGTTTATACTCTTGATCATTTAAGAAACGCCAATTATAACCTAAAATTTGTGAAACCTCGCGTTCCACTGACTCATACGAACGGCAACACTGACGCAGCCATGCATGAAATTCATCAGACCACTCAGGGTGCCGTGGCCAATCACAACGTATTATTGTGCCAAAACGTCGAACATATAGGCGGCGTAAATTTTTGGCAGTTCGTGCTATTAGAAGCACTGTTGATGTAGAGACCTTTTCGCGGATTAACTACGAGAAAATAAAGAAGAAAAGAAATAGGTTATTTAACAAAATTTAACAAACAATAAAAAAAAAAAATATTAAAGATCCTAAATTTCGAGAGTAAAGCAGGAACTGAATTAATTCAAAATACAAAGTATACATTTCTTTGGAAATTGGAAAGGAATTCTCTAAACACTCATAGAAATAAACCTGTAAAAACAGCGAAAAAAGCTACTTAAAATTAGTTAAAAATAACCTTGCAGAATAAACTGCTGAAACTATAAATTTTTTTTTTTGCTAAATACTAGTGAGATAACATTTTTTTTGCTAAATTTTAGTAAGACACGAACATCAAAAATAAAACTGTTAAATTTATAAAATTGATGTTATAATTTGCAATTTTCAATTAACTAAAAATTAACTTAAATATAACTAAAATTCTGTAAATTTAGCAGTTTTATTTTTGCTGTTTTTATTTTACTAGAAATAAATCTGTAAAAATAGCAGAAAAAGTTACTAAAAATGATGTTGCAGATAAAACCACTGGAATTAGCAGATTTTTTAAATACTACACTCAACCAAAAAAGTCTGTAATGGCTACTGCAAATTTTGCTATTATTACGGGAAATTTAACTGTTTTAAAGCCAGTGGTATTTTTTGCTGATTTTAGCAACACATATCTGCTGATCTGTAGTACAATAAAATAAGTAGAAAAAATTAGTAGCCGCTACTAAATTTTAGTAAAATTTATGTAAACTGCAATGCAAAATCGTTTTGCTAAAATCAGTTAAAAAACTTACTAAATATCATAATTTTAGTACAATGAAATTAGTATAAATAATTAGTTGCAGCTACTAAATTTCAGTAAATTGTTGTAAACTGTAATTTAAAATCAATATGCTGAAATTAGCAAAAAAGTGTACTAAAAAATAAAAAAAACTGTAAAATCTTAAAAAAAAATAATATTTTTATTTTCTTCTGATTGTACCAAGCGTATAATTACTTCATCGTACTTGAAATTTGGAGTCAAAATTGTAAACGGTTCTCCAGTTATTAGCTTTTTATGCATTGGAGATACAATAACATTTTCTGAGTGTTATTTCCGAACTAAGAATATATCAATAGTAACAAATCTAAACTAAACAAGAATTGTAAAAAATAAAAAAAAATAAATTGTTTAAGTTAGTATATTTTTCTGTTAAATTTAGCAATCGGTTTTGAAAAATTAGTAAAATGTTTTGCGCACCAAATTTCACTAAAATATCTTATTATTTGCGACCTGCAGTTTGTAACAAAGCCAATTTTGGGGGGACCCTTATATGGGCACTAGTTCCAAACATGGACCGATGTTCACCAAAATCAATAGGCTTCGTCCTTGGGCCAACATAGGTCTATGTACCAAATTTCATCAAAATATCTTAATATTTGCGACCTGCAGCGTATAAACAATATAATTTTGGTAGGACCCTTATATGGGCACTAGGTCTAAACATGGACCGATGTTCACCAAAATCAATAGGCTGCGTTATTGGGCCAATGTAGGTCTGTGTACCAAATTTCATCAAAATATCTTAATATTTACGACCTCCAGCGTATAAACAGTATAATTTTGGTAGGACCCTTATATGGGCACTAGTTCCAAACATGGACCGATGTTCACCAAAATCAATAGGCTTCGTCCTTGGGCCAACATAGGTCTATGTACCAAATTTCATCAAAATATCTTAATATTTGCGACCTGCAGCGTATAAACAATATAATTTTGGTAGGACCCTTATATGGGCACTAGGTCTAAACATGGACCGATGTTCACCAAAATCAATAGGCTGCGTTATTGGGCCAATGTAGGTCTGTGTACCAAATTTCATCAAAATATCTTAATATTTGCGACCTGCAGCGTATAAACAATATAATTTTGGTAGGACCCTTATATGGGCACTAGGTCTAAACATGGACCGATGTTCACCAAAATCAATAGGCTGCGTTATTGGGCCAATGTAGGTCTGTGTACCAAATTTCATCAAAATATCTTAATATTTACGACCTCCAGCGTATAAACAGTATAATTTTGGTAGGACCCTTATATGGGCACTAGGTCTAAACATGGACCGATGTTCACCAAAATCAATAGGCTGCGTTATTGGGCCAATGTAGGTCTGTGTACCAAATTTCATCAAAATATCTTAATATTTACGACCTCCAGCGTATAAACAGTATAATTTTGGTAGGACCCTTATATGGGCACTAGGTCTAAACATGGACCGATGTTCACCAAAATCAATAGGCTGCGTTATTGGGCCAATATAGGTCTGTGTACCAAATTTCATCAAAATATCTTAATATTTACGACCTGCAGCGTATAAACAATATAATTTTGGTAGGACCCTTATATGGGCACTAGGTCTAAACATGGACCGATGTTCACCAAAATCAAACTTGTTCGTCCTTGGGCCAACTTAGGTCTGCGTACCGAATTTCATCAAAATATCTTAATAGTTGCGACCTGTAGAGTGCGCACAAGATTGCATGGACAGACATACGGACGGACGGACGGACGGACAGACGGACATCGTTAAATCGAAATAAAAAAAAATTCTGAACCGATTGGTATACTATAAGGTGGGTCTACGACCAATATTTTTTGGTGTTACAAACATCAGCACAAACTTATAATACCCTGACCACATAGTGGTGTAGGGTATAATGTATATTTAACAGTTTTATTTTTGCTCTTCCTATATTACTAATATATAGCAAAAATAATCTGCTAATTTTAACAGTTTTTTTCTGCAGCATCATTTTTAACTAATTTTTAGTATTTTTTTTTCTGTTATTTTTACAGATTTATTTCTATGAATGTACTGAATATAATTGAACGAACTTTGGACGAACCTTATTGAAAATTGTGAAAATCAGTTTATGTTTTAACCTATTCTGACAAAGAAAGTATTCCAATGGGTTCTCTCCGTTCTTAATAAGGTTTGGATATGTGATATATGAGACAAAAATAATGTACACATACTTTTTTATAGCATGTTTAGGGGTTAAAAATTGGGGTAAAAAACGAACTAATTTTTCGTTTTTTAAATTTATTTCTTATAATTTCAAAGGAAAATAGACAAATTGATATGTATCAAGTGAAAGCTGTTTTGGAGACACATCTACCGGTGTACAAAAATGTCTGAACTAGTACAATTTTCTTGCTATTTAATTACCCGAGTAAAAACAGTTACATATAGTCGTATAAAATGCGATTAAATTATATCTGTATAAATATACAGTTTCATCCGAAAAATGGCCCGATGTAATTGTATCAGTTATTTATCAGTTTTTATCTAATTGTATTAATTTAGATCTCAGCTAATAAAATTATACATTAATCAGATGAAATTATATCCGATTTTTGACCTGATACAATTTTACCGGTTTATATCTAATGGTATCTGTTTAGATCGTAGTTGGTACAATTTTATATAAATAAAATATATTTGTATCCGACATTTGCCTTATATAATTGTATCAAAATTTTAAACCAGATATAATTGCATCAGGTCAAAATTCATATATAACTATATAAGTTTGTATAAAAATGTATCTATTTGGATCTAAACTAATACCATGCGACATAAACTGATAAAATTGGATCAGGTCAAAAATCAGATAAAATTTCATCTGCTTACTATATAATCTAATCAGTTAAGATCTAAACTGATACAATTAGATAAAAAGTGATAACCATTTTTCGGATGAAATGGTATATGGATCACATTAAGTTATATATTACCATATAAAGCTCCATATTAATTTTTTTAATAGGGTATTAATTTTTTCGAATTGCACATTTGTATGAGCAATTGTTGTTGTTTTAACTCAAATTTACACTGTACAACAATTTCGAACTTTTTCCAAAATTAATTATTATGTGAAACTATGTGTTCTTTAGGGTAGGGTCTGTCCAGCAACTTTGTAGAAAATATTAAGGCAAATATTTTTGTGGAACATATGAACCCTCTAACTCCCCCACATGGCGATAATTTTTGGCTCTATTCTAAAGTAGGGCATACACGTTCAATATTATTGATACATTTTCCAAAAATCAACCTATCAGAATATTTTATTATACCCTACACCACTATGTGGTCATTATACCCTACACCACTATGTGGTCAGGGTATTATAAGTTTGTGCTGATGTTTGTAACACCAAAAAATATTGGTCCTAGACCCACCTTATGATTGGTTGATTTTAAAATCATTTATCAATAACATTGAACGTGTATGAACGTTTGCCTTAACAAATCATAAAAAACATCCCTAAAAAGGGCGGAGGACAGGGATGAAATGTTCTACAAAAATGTCGGCCATAAAATTTTACTACATATTTTAAAACACACCAAAGCCCAAAACTTAACACAAACAGCAAAAATCAATCACATTCAATATTGCCCATTAAAGCATCGTAAGTTGTTTTTCACGTGAAAAAATTTCACTCGAAACTAAAACGCTTGAAAAGTTTTTTTTTTAATTTTAAAAATTACATATTTTTTTATTTTATTACAAAGACACAATCACAATAAACACAAAATGTCACTTTATCACAAGAAAAATAATAGTTTTGTACATTAAATTTGCGTGAAACCAAAGTCTACACGATTTTCACGTGAAATTCATTATGGAGAAAAAATCGTTTTTTTATTTGGAGTATAACAGCTTTTTCACGTGAAATCGGAACAACTTATTTAGGACTATTATTTTTCTTGTGAAAAAGTGAAATTTTTTGAGTATACTTTTAGTGTACCGATCGACTCAAAATCAGTTTTTGTTTCGAATTATCGATGTCCGTCTGTATGTCCATGCATTTTTGTGCGCACTCTACAGGTCGCAAATATTAAGATATTTTGATGAAATTTTGTACACCGACCTTTTGGTTAAAATCGGTTCATGTTTAGACCTAGTGCCCATATAAGGGTCCCCTCAAAATTGGCTTGTTTACACGCCGCAGAGCGCAAATACGAAGATATTTCAATGAATTTTGGTTCGCTGACTCACATGGTCCCTAGAATAAAGCTTATTGATTCTAGATAGGATCGGTCCATATTTGGACCTATCGCCCGTATGGGCTATATTTCAAATTTTCTCTTCTTTTATCATTTTATATAAAATTTTGGCACAAGTCCATATTAGCCCATTCGAATTTCAGATCCAAACATTAGTTAGCTTTCAACCAGAAGGGTGTAGGTTATTATATAGTCGGCATGCCCGACTTTAGCTTTTTTACTCGTTGTCATTAGCTCGAAATTGTCATAAGGGAATTTATTTTTTTTCGTTTTTTAATTGTTCCACAAAGGAATTTTTAATAGTAAAGTGGAGGATATATGTATACAAACTTCATTTTGAACTGGAAGTGTTTTCAGGTGCGCCATGGATGCCAAAACATATCTGCCGAAATTGCTACTACACTCATAAAAAAAAGCCCGTACAAATAGTTCAAAATTCTGCTAAAATAACAGGAAATATTACCTGTATTTGCGCCAGCAGAATTTTCAATGAAGTTGAAAATCATGGTCTGCTAAATTTAGGTAAGCTGAATTTTACATACTGCTAAATATACAAACAATTTAAGTTAAATTAGCTAGGAAATTTGAGCTGAATTCAGCAGAAGTTTTACCTGATTTAACAACAAATTTCTGTTAAAATGTCGCTTAAAATTTCGATTTCCCGGATATGACCCTAGACAGGCCCATATTTATTATTGGGAGTATAGGTGGTTTATAATGATTACCTTATAGGTACAGAGTGACGAATTTTTGTCCATTTTGCTCTATCGCGCTTAGTTTCCGAGGTACAAGCCATTTTACGATTATATAATAAAAAAAATTAAAATATAGCGCCATCTCTATGTGGTATTGATAGCAGGGCCACAAAAATATAATAATTAGCAAATAATTGTGCTTTAAATTAGCTGAAAAATTTGTAAAGTTAAGAAACACAAATTACTAAAAATTAGCATACAAAGTTAGTTCAAATACGGATGAAAGTAGTTGTAATGCTAAATTAGATTTACAAAAAATATTAGTTCAATCCTAAATTTTAAGACAAAATAAGAGAAAAATTAGTTCAATAAAATCAGAACGCGTTTAACAGACTTTTGTACTAACTTTTTTTTAGGAGTGTAGGCCGTAATGCTGTGGTCTAAAGGTAATACAAGTTTTGATTGATATTCTTAGCATGACAATAATTTTTGTAAAATTATTTTTTTAGGTGAACGAAACTCAATGAACTTTGGCATTCCGATGCGTGGGCTAGAGCCAATTCAGAAATTAAAACTGATAGATCAACTTTCCGATACCTGACCTGGCTAAAAAGATGGAAGTTTTATGTGTAAAGTTTTAAGGCCCTCCAAATATAATCAACCCAAACACCCCGAAAAATTCGCCCTGAATTTACGTGCAATACTTATTTATGTCTGCCTCGAAAGGCACACTCAATGGGGCTCGTATGTATATATATCGGTTACCTACACTCGTAAAAAAAGCCCTAACCAATAGTTGAAAGTTCTGCTAATTTCAATGAAGTTGAATATCATGGTCTGCTAAATTTAGGTAAGCTAAATTTTACACACTCCCAGCAAAACTTTCTATTACCTGGTAATAAGGTTTGTAAGAAGAAATTAAGGTATGTAACCTCTTACTTTGCTATTCCAACAGCTATTATTTTAACAAGGGCATGTCATTGGAGGTATGTACTTTCCAAAAGAGGTCTAGGTATCAACATAAGAACATGTTACTTTAATGTTACATGTTAGGAGTTACGTAACCACTTACATAACCGATACTGAGCACAATACTACATACATAACAGCTTAAAGTATGGCCAAAAAATGTGTTACAAACAGGTCTGAAATAACACATTAAATTTATGCGCTCACTTACTGTATAAAAATATATACTTCTTACAAAAAAAAATTAAAATAAGACGTTATCGTGTTGGTTTTTTATAAATGCTAAAACGAAGCATATTCTTATTTAATTAATATTTACTCAGATTAATATAAAGTTAACAAAAAACATAAAAGATATTTCAGTCAATATGTATAAAACATATAAATTATTTGTATCGAATATTTTAAATAGAAAATAACACTCATGTATCGTATTACAAATAACTCCTTATTTTGAGGTATTTGAATACACCATCGGTAATAAGTGGATATTTCTATTAAGTGATCACGTATCACATTAAAAGTAACTCCTTATTTTACGGTTTTAAAATATCCCATCTGTAATAAGTCGCTGCTATTATTTAGAACTCATGTTGTGTATTACAAGTAACTCTTTTCTTTGAGGTGTTTAAATATATCATTGGTAATAAGTTGCTATTACTACCCAGTAGTTATGCAGCACATTATACGTAAGACATTACATTTTAGTTATGAAATAATGCAATGGTAAGGGGTATGGTATTACCAGGTAATGTGTTCTGTAATACCAACATATTACCAAGGTTTTGCTGGGCTGCTAAATATACAGACAAATTTAGTTAAATTAGCTAATAAATTAGCTAGAAAAATTTCTGTTGAATTTAGCTCAAATTCAACAGAAACTTTACTTGATTTAACTGAAAATTTCTGACCCATATTTATTATTGGGAGTATAGTTGGTTTATAACAGTAAATAAGTACAGAGTAACGAATTTTTGTTCATTTTCTTCTAACTCGCTTAGTTTCCGAGATATAAGCTATTTTATGATTATACAATAAAAAACCTGAAAATGTAACGCCATCTCTGTGTGATATTGTTAATTATTTGGAAAATATTGTGGTTTAAATTTGCTCAAACATTTTTAAAATTAAGAAACAAAAATAACTAAAAATTAGCATTAAATATTAGTTCAATCCTAAATTTTAAGACAAAATAACAGAAAAATTAGTTCAGTGGAAACAGAACGCGTTTAATAGACTTTTGTACTAACTTTTTTTTTTATGAGTGTACAACTTGATTTAAATTACAACCTTTGACAATCGACAACAATTAAAAAAAACTTATTATCGTAACAGTCACTTTTCGGAACATTTTAAATTATTGATTTGTTGAATTTAAGTGAAAAAATTTTTACAGCTAATTAAAGAAAAATTAATTATTGTAAAAGTCATTAATATCAGAATATACAAACACAGTTTTGAGCACTAAAACAAAAATTATTTATTCAAAAGTAATTGGATGTGTTCGCCAGATGCTTAACTGCTAGTGATCTGCTACTCAACAAACTGGTACATCAGTCTGGTTGAAAGCCAACTAATGTTTTGATCCGAATTTCGAATGGGTTGAAATAGACTTGTGTTAAAATTTGTTTATAAATTTTGAATTTACCTAATGTTAGGTGTATTTAGGAGAACATTGGAAATGTAGTCCATATAGGCGATAGGTCCAAATATACCCCGATTCTAACTGGAATCAATAGGCTTTGTTCTTGGGCCCATGTGAGTCAGCGTACCAAATTTCATTAAAATATCTTTGTATTTGCCTCCTGTAGAGTGCGAAAAAGCAAATTTTAGAGGGACCTTTATATGGGCACTAGGTCTAAAGATGGACCGATTTGAACTAAAATCAACAGGCGGTAAGACTGTGCACTCCACTTCATCAAAATATCTTAATATTTGCGACCTGAAGGGTGCAAACAAATCAGACCTTTATATGGGAGCTAGGTCTAAACATGGATCGATTTCAATCAAAATAAAGAGGCTTCGTCATTGGGCCGATATGGCCCATATCTCGAAAACTAAGAGATATGGGCTCTAAACACACAATACCTCTGTGAAAAGGTTATCGCTATTCAAAAATGGTCCTTGGTAAGGCCTTGGACCCTCGGAAATTTTTAATAAAAATATTCCACTTAATAAAATGACCCATATCTCATCTCCTTAGATGATATGGACTAAGGCCGGGGAGGGTTCCGATACCCTAAATTTGAGAACATTTTATGACTCTGTATAATTGCAAATAAAGTCGTAGTTTTACTAGTTTTTTACTTAAATTTAGATTTGTTAAATTTAACAAAAATGTTTTAAAATCAACAAATTTTATTTTAAGCCAAAAAACAGGTCAAAATAACAAAATTTTCTGTTCAAACAACAGACTTATTATTTTGAGTGTACTAGTTAAAGCCTGTGTTGATAATTAAAAACACTTTAAACAGTTGACACATAAACTTAACCACTGACGAGTCTTTGGAAAAAGACGAAACTGCGGAAGTCTGGTAGATTTCCCTGTGTTCGTTAAATTTTGCAATAAACACTTTCTTCTTCTTTTTCGTGTAAATGGGCTTTAGAAAATAGTAATTAATTTCCATATTAATTACAATTGTTCTATGCGAAGATTACAAACATTTTACTCAGATAAAAAAAAACGAATTTTGTCAAATAAGAATAGAATTTTTTTTAATTAAAATCTTAATTTGAGCTAAGAATTAGTTAGAAACTTGCAAGAGTTGGATTACTAACTGTTATACTAATTTTTCTACTAACTGTTTTTATATAAGTGTATTAAAAACGGAAAATTATACGAAATTTTTATTTGCCGGACTGTCAGAAACATTTCGTGTTAACCGAGGATTCATCTCAAGGGAAGTCGTATTATTAGATGTTTTTTATACAAAAATTATTGTCGAAACGTCGGGACTTTCATATAAGTTCGTATTAACTAAGAATTCCTACTATCTGGGGGTTAATTACACTATGCGATAGTCAAAATCGGGATGGGATGAAACCAACGGGAAATGTTATATCGGTCAAAAACAAGTTATACGTGTCCCGGCGTTTCGCTGGGTCACCCCTAGGAATCGAGATATATCTTTTTTTTAAACATAACTCGAGAACCACTAGTCCGATTTTGCTCAAACAATTTTAAAAAAATTAAAAATTACAATTCCTTTAATCTGTTCATATAACGTTTTTTTATATACTCAACAGTTTTGCCGGTAAAAATGAATGTTTGTTACCGCTACCATAAAAATCAAGAACCTTTTGTTTATTACTTTTTTTTTAATATTTTAGGCAAAAAATATTTTTTTCTTCATACATTTATTTTTACCGGCAAAACTGTTGAGTATATAGAAAAACGTTATATGAACAGATTAAAGGAATTGTAATTTTTAATTTTTTTAAAATTGTTTGAGCAAAATCGGACTAGTGGTTTTCGAGTTATGTCAAAAAAAAGACCACCAAAGGTCAAATCGATATATCTCGATTCCTAGGGTTGACCCAGCGAAACGCCGGGACACGTATAACTTCTTTTTTACCGATATAACTTTCCCCGGTAGGTTGAACCCTTCCCGATCACTGACTTCTACCATTTGTCTCATAGTGTTATGTATCTTTTTAACAGTACACGATTCAAAAAGTAGAACTGATAGATCAACTTTGCGATACCTGACCTGGCTAAAAAGCTAAAGGTTTGCTGTGTAAAGTTTTAAGGCCCTCCAAATATAATCAACCGAAACACCCGAAAAATTCCCGATCGGCGTTTCGGATATGGTTTAAAATTGTTCGTCCTTAATTTACGTGCAAGAAGTTCCTATGTCTGCGCTATTTTGTCAAGTAAGAGTAGCAACATTTTTAATTAAAATCTCAATTTGAAGTAAAACTTAGTTAGAAACTTGCAAAAGTTGAATTAATAACTGTTTTACAAATTTTTTTACTAACTGTTTTTGTATTAGTGTAGTAAAAACGCAAAATTATGTGCAATTTTTGTTTGGGGTACTGTGAGAAACATTTCGTTTTAACTGAGGATTCATCTCAAGGGAAGTCGTATTAATAGATATTTTTTACATGAAAATTATTGTCGAAACGTCGGGACTTTCATATTAGTTCGTATTAACTAAGTATTCGTGTTATTTGGGTGTTAATTATGTATTGTTTTAACGATACGGAAACTATATCTACACTCAAAAAAATAAGTTAGTAGAAAAATTAGTAAAACGTCTTGTATATCAAGTGTACTAGTTTTCAGCAATTTTTTTTCCTGAAATTCCGTTTTCAGCAAAAATTTTAGTTATATTTTTTTAGCACTAAACTAATTTTGAACTAATGTTTTACTAATTTATTTTGCTACAAAAATTGTGCTGATAACCGCATGCATAGCGTGGACGACAACCAGATAGACAAGATGTAGATGTCGCTGCTTGTCTGGAAACGGAAATGACAAAAAAAGAAAAACAACTCTACACATATTCTATATTTAAATTTTCAGCAAATAAATTAACTAAAGTAAAATTTCGCTACAAGTTTTTTGAGTTTTTTTCAGTCTACTTATATTCAGCAAAAAGTTTAGTGATTTTAGCAAGGAGTTTTTTATTTACAGTCGACTAAGTGATAGCAAAACTTTTGCTGAAGATAACTATTTTTTTGGTAAAAATCAGCTCGCTGATTTTCAGCAAACCTTTTCCTGAAATTACCAACTTTTTTGCAAGCAGGCTCCTGACTAAAAATTTGCTGACACAGCAAAATTTTTTGCTGACTTTACTGACTTTTTTTTGAGTGTAGTCTAACTAAATAAATAAATTAATGTGTTTATAACTTTTAGAAAAAAGATTTATTCTTTTTCTTAACCTCAAACCTACTAAATTAAAATTTTATTATTCAAATTGCTAAAACGATAATGATTTAGGTGTCATTTCACTATCGTGCGTCATTAAAAAAATATATAATTAGGATCTTGAGTTCCTGTATTTTAAAAACCTATTTGTGTTTGCCCACATGCTCGGCCGCCAGTCGGTTCAAGCCCCATGAGTCGTTGGCGGCTGCAGCTTAAAAAAAAATCACGTCATTATGAATCTCTACTCTGGAGTGGATTGTGTTCCCTTGTCAAGAAACTAAAAAAGTATAATTTCACTTACCAAAGTATGTAAATTATAACATTGTCTACAAATTAATAATATCAAAGAATCGATACGATTGTGAAAAGATTTTGGACTAGAAAAACGTGGCAACAATTCATAACCATAAACGGCCAAATTATTTTTGTAATGATCCACCATTTTAACAATAGTATCCTGATGCATCTAGAAAATATAAATACAAATTATTTATAAAATAACTAAAACACAATGAAGTGGAAATGCAACTTACCATAGTTTTTGGTGAAGCATATGTTACACTATAAATTGGAGCCTCTGGTTGAAAAACAACTTCACCATCGGCCATGGACTCAACGCGCAGGTGTACCTTTAAACCAGGATTATCTCGCTTTAGAACACGCCAGGCCTTGACACTACAATGAGATATGGTTAGATAGGAGGAGGTATAACAATTTTGCAATAAATGTAAGTGTTTTAGTTTTGTATCAGCCAACAGTAATAAAACATCATCGTCTATATTTTGTGGTGATATGGTTAAAATCTAAAAGAAGATTACTCTATAAGCGGGAATTGTATATTGAGCTATTTGTGTTATTTACACGATACCTGCAAATTTAAAAATAAGCCCACATGCATAATGGGACAATGTAGTGTAGTGACATTAACTAAATTCAAAACACGCATTTTAGTACAACAAGCATCTAAGACTTCATCTAATAAATGTTTGGCCTCAAAGCGTTCCAATACAAAATCGATCAACTTTAATGTTCTTAAATTTGTCAACTTCGATAGCAATTCTTTTAGGCCTTTAAGCAACTGACCACCAGTACCAAAAAGTTTTATACCCTCTGGATCATTGGCTTGTGACATACTACAGGGAAACACATAGACCAAAGAACGTATACGCTGTCCCATTCCCTTTAAACATTCTCTTGAAATCTTAGCTTGGTTACTTTTATCCATATTCCATGATAATATGGTCATAAATTGATAAAGATTATTGAAACTCATTTCGGGACGAAATTCCAAACCTCTGATGTATGGCCCAATATGGGCCAAACAATTTTGAGTACGTATATGATCTAAACAGTGTTGCCAGCCCGAATAGTAGTTGTATTTTTGTCTTGTTAAAGTACGATCATCGACTAGAAAGTTATTCCATACTGTGGGTAGATAGAATGCTCTTTGCCATTGTTTACATACCTGGGAACAAATAAGAATAATAAATTTAATACAATTTTTGAGTTGTCTTTATAACCATTGCTTGCAAATCCTTACCAAACCTGCATAGTAACGTTCTCTGGGTGAAAGATATGTAAATACTTCCTCTAGTATTAAATCAGGTAAATTATTCCAAGCTGAATATTTTCTATTATGATCATCAACAACAGCCTCTCCATTATCGTCATCATTTTCTATGTCAATGTAACAAGCTAAATATAAAATTAATGGGAAAATTAGCAGGAATAGAAAATTCAGACGAAATAAATTAAAGGCTTAAAGCAAAGAGTAGAAGATTTAGTTGAAATGACTAATAGGCACTGCATAACGAGAGGATTAATGAATCGCCAGTTATTACCTACACTCATAGAAATAAATCTGTAAAAATAGCAGAAAAAGTTACTAAAAATTAGTTAAAAATGATGCTGCAGAAAAAACTGCAGAAATTAGCATATTTTTTTATAAATACTAGTAAAATAAGAACAGCAAAATTAAAACTGTTAAATTTGCAGAATTTTAGTAATATTTAAGTTAATTTTTAGTTAATTGAAAATAAGAAATTGTACTGTAAAATCTGCAGAAATTTTGCTAAATATTAGTAGATTAAAAATAGCAAAAATTAACTGTTATATATCTACAAAATTTTTGCTATTTTTAAGCTAAATTTAGTTGTATGCAAATAGCAGTCTAAACTGCTAAAATAAACGGAAATAGTTGCTAAAAAATTGTAAACTGCTGTTTTCAAACGGATCGATTTTTATTTGCATTAAAAAAAAATCAAAAAACTTCGCAAAATTATTTTTGTTTCTGATTTTTTTAGGCTACTAATTATTTATCAAATCTTTTTGCTGATTTTAGCTGGTTAATTTGCTATTTTCCATTAACCAAAATTTAACTCAAATAAAACTAAAATCTGTAAATTTAACAGTTTTATTTTTGCTAAATTAGCAGATTATTTTTGCTATATATTAGTAATATAAGAACAGCAAAAATAAAACTGTTAATCATACAGAATTTTAGTTATATTTGAGCTAAATTTTTGTAAATGGAGAATAGCAAATTAACCTGCTAAAATCAGCAAAAAATTTTGCTAAATAATTAGTAAATTGCAATATTTTTGATGCAGCACATTTTTAGTATATTTTTTTATGTGGTAATTTAGCACATTTTTAGCATCATTAATTTTTCAATATTTTTGTAATTTTTTGTTTGGCATATTTTTAGCATATTTTTCTTTTTTCACAATTTAGCTGAATTTATCATATTTTTTTCGGTGATTTAGCATATTTGGAATGAAAGTTTCTGGCAACACTGACTAGCTGGAATGAAGTAAAAACATCGCAATAGACAGATCTAGATGGAAAGACTTTGTTAAGGCCCTATGCTCCTTGGGAACATATATGTAACAAGGGCTAATTAATTTTATAGTCAGAACTTAGCATAATAGTTGTTTTTCATTTTTACATAGAAAAACAACTATTCTTACAGTTAAAAACAACAACTACAGAAACAACCGTCAAGTATTAACTTTCAAAACTTTTTGAGTGTACAGGTGAATAATATTTTATATTCAGCACAAAATTGAATTCACGAAAATTTTGATTTTCGCCACAAAAAAGCTTTTTACTTCAAAATTAGTTTTAAATTATTATGTTTTTTCTAATTATACCCTTCACCACTATGTGGTCAGGGTATTATAAGTCTGTGCTGATGTTTGTAACACCAAAAAATATTGGTCGTAGACCCACCTTATAGTATACCGATCGGCTCAGAATTTTTTTTTATTTCGATTTAACGATGTCCGTCTGTCTGTCCGTCCGCCCGTCCGTCTGTCTGTCCGTCCGTCCGTCTGTCTGTCCATGTAATTTTGTGCGCACTCTACAGGTCGCAAATATTAAGATATTTTGATGAAATTTGGTACGCAGACCTATGTTGGCCCAAGGACGAACAAGTTTGATTTTGGTGAACATCGGTCCATGTTTAGACCTAGTGCCCATATAAGGGTCCTACCAAAATTATACTGTTTATACGCTGCAGGTAGTAAATATTAAGATATTTTGATAAAATTTGGTACACAGACCTATATTGGCCCAATAACGCAGCCTGTTGATTTTGGTGAACATCGGTTAATGTTTAGACCTAGTGCCCATATAAGGGTCCTACCAAAATTATACTGTTTATACGCTGCAGGTCGCAAATATTAAGATATTTTGATGAAATTTGGTACACAGACCTATATTGGCCCAATAACGCAGCCTATTGATTTTGGTGAACATCGGTCCATGTTTAGACCTAGTGGCCATATAAGGGTCCTACCAAAATTATACTGTTTATACGCTGCAGGTCGTAAATATTAAGACATTTTGATGAAATTTGGTACACAGACCTATATTGGCCCAATAACGCAGCCTGTTGATTTTGGTGAACATCGGTCAATGGTTAGACCTAGTGCCCATATAAGGGTCCTACCAAAATTATACTGTTTATACGCTGCAGGTCGCAAATATTAAGATATTTTGATGAAATTTGGTACACAGACCTATGTTGGCCCAATAACGCAGCCTATTGATATTGGTGAATATCGGTCCATGTTTAGACCTAGTGCCCATATAAGAGTCCCACCAAAATTATATTGTTTATACGCTGCAGGTCGCAAATATTAAGATATTTTGATGAAATTTGGTACATAGACCTATGTTGGCCCAAGGACGAAGCCTATTGATTTTGGTGAACATCAGTCCATGTTTAGAACTAGTGCCCATATAAGAGTCCCCCCAAAATTGGCTTGGTTACAAACTGCAGGTCGCAAATATTAAGATATTTTAATGAAATTTGGTGCGCTGACTCACATTATAGAAAATTTTGACACAAGCCCCATTTTAACCCATTCGAATTTCGGATACAAACAATACACAAGACTGGTGTAGGGTATTGTATAGTCGGCATGCCCGACTTTAACCTTTTTACTCGTTTTTTTATATTATTTGCAACAGAAACTTTTTGGCAGATTTAAGAAGAAATTCGGTAAAGCCGAATTTAATGCTTTTGCTTGTTGTTTTTGAAACAGCTCGTTTTGAATACAGAGGGAAAATGCTAGAAATTTTACGAAAAACTAAATCATTTTTGGATTGTTTTCAAAAAATAGTATTCAATGGAGCACAATACAATTTTTTTTTATTTATGAAAAATTTTATTAAAAAGCCATAAATATTAGGAAAATTTTAAAATATGAATTTTAATGACACGTTATTTTAATATACAGTATATAACTAATTGATATTGATAACATATTCTTTGTTTGAATATTCATACAGATTTCTGACAAGATTTTTGTTTAAAAAAAACAAAAATATTGAAATATTTTTGAAATTTTCGTGTAATGTACATAAGTACCTACGTATTAAAATTAAATAAATCACATTAAATTAAAATAAATATAAAATGGCAAAGAAAAAGCAAAATTTCTATTAAAGAAAAAACATTTTAACACAAAATTCTAATATTTTGAGTTTTTTTTACTGTAATATCAAAAGAAAACAAGAGAACACATGAATAATAAATAAGGGAAACAAAACGATTTTTACGCAATAAAATTTTGTTTAAATATGTATCAAAGAAAAAATATTAGAAAATTTAAATGCAGTGAATTTGAAAGCTATATAGAGAAATAATTTTTTAAATTTAAAATAAAAATAATCAATCAAATTCAACGATTTTAAGGGTCGAAATAAGGTCAAAGGAAACGAAATTTTGTTAATAAGATTTTAATTTTACCTTCTTCATTCTCATCCAATTTCCAACCGGCTTTATGCATAACTTCTTTATCCGATCTTAAAGCTAAAGTCGTCATTTTTTCTTAAGATGGTTTTTTAAATTTTAATAAGAAGAAGACAATTTAAATTTGTTCAATAGGCTATTCACACTTTAAATTTCATTACTTTATTTACATAAATATTAATGATATATTTTTAAGAAATATACTATAATTTTCTTTAGTTAAAGATATGCAATTTCAATTTTTACAACTACAATTCTTTATTATTTTACCGTTACTTAAGCGAACCGCTGCAAAATTTCGACTGCCAAATTTTATAAGCACAATTTTGTTGAAATTGTAACATTTTCTTTTTAGTTTTTCTCTATTAAACTTAAAATCTTTAGATTTTATCACACACAATTTTGCTCACATTTTAATGCTCTCATTAAATACGAAAAACTGTTTGTTTTAAAAATAAATTTAACACAATTTTTTTTATATAAATTCGTTGCTTTATTTCATCTACTTTGTACATCGATTTGAAAACTTTGTTGTCGTCGTCGTCTTCATTATTGCACACACTCGTTATATTTTCACTAGGGTTTTTCTTTTCCCGGACTTTTTCATTTCCCGGGACAGCGGGATTTTTTTCTGAATTTCCCGGGATCCCGAGAATTCCCGCTCGTTACAAAATAAATAAATCCGACATATGTTGTACTTGAAAAACTCGATATTAAAACACCGTCCGACAAAGTTCATCTTTTGATTGTACCCATGATGATTAATACTTAGTAAATTCTGAAAGGAGGGCTAAATATAAAATATGCATGACTTCCACTTTTTCTAGATCAATTCGTTTAATAGTTTAAATCGCGAATTACTATTTAGGTAATACATTTATATGGAAGGCGGTCTTAATTTTAAAATTAAATATATTAACTAAATATTAATTCGCGGTTGGAACAGTTAAACGAATTAATATAGAAAAAGTGAAAGACACGGGTATTTTAATTTCTTCCCTTCTTTCAGGATATATTGAAATTGTTAATGGGTGCAAACTTATGTCGGACCAGTTTTATAGTAACTAAGATAGATTTTTTGTTTAAGTATTTCTTAAATATAGAATACAAAAATTTGTATTTCTAAAGATTTCGTTTCTGTGCAGATTTTCAGAAGTATTCGTATAGAATTATTTTATAAAAAAGTTTAAAAGTGAGTATTCTTCACACAAATTATTACGCAAATTCTCATAAAGATTTTTATAAAAATCGACACTACATAGAATATCATTAAATAATATTTTATTCATCTTAACACACTAGATATGGTGAAAAATATAATTTAATACATATGCCTAATTGTTTACTATCAACATGGATTTATGTTGTAGGTTAAAAAATAATTAGAATATGCAATTTAAAATTAACGGTTCGTTGTCATTCATAAATCTGTGCTTCATAAGTTGTCGATCAGAGTTGAATTCCAAGCAGCTGGATAAAAATAACATTGTAAGAATGTTAGTTTAATTGAGTGGTTTCAATTTGATCATTTTTTTCAATTCAATAAATATTTCATCATCAATTATTAACCCATAAAAGCATAGAATATTGAGGATGGGTTTGTAGCAGGATCCGGAAATACGTATTCTGGCCTTACCGAATTTTTTAAATTTTTATTCTATGTATGTAATTTACTTGTAAAAATTTTATCATCTCTCTTTTAATTTCAAAATAATTAAAGGAAAATGTGATAATATATGATCTCAAATTGAACGAAAAACATTCATTAAAAAGTTCCTTAACTTTAATTGGTATCTTTTGAATAGAAATTTTTTATCCGCAACTATTTAAAAAGAAACTATTTAATTTGGATAGTTGTATTTTAAATTAACTTATAAAGAAATCCAAATTAACTTGAAAAAGCATCTGCATAATATTTAAAGAATACAATTGAAATAAAGGAATAGCAGTTGAAATTTAAATAAACTTATATGAAGTGAAAAAACCTCAAAATACTCAATTGAAAATACGAAAATATTCCGAACTTTTAAATGGCTGGTGTCTTTGGAGGTATTTGGAACTGAGATACGGATGTTGAAGTGTTGAATATATTGCTTTATTTGAACAAAGATCACCCTTTTAAAGAAACAAATTTTTTCTGAAGTTCGAGTATTTGTTTTCGGTTTAACTTAACCAAATCCAACTTACATCCAAAATCAATTTGGCCTAAATAATATGTTTTTTTATACTATTCAGTTTATTAAATTTTAAATCGCATTTTTTAATATCAAATATTTCTTATTTAAATTAATTTCAAATCAATGCTTTAAATTTAAATTTATTTCGCTTCAAAAATTGCACTATTAATAGCTAAAACTTCTGTAAAAGAATAAAAAAAATCCCGGGAAATCCCGCACAAAATTCCCGGGATTGCGGGATTGAAAAAAGGGCGGGATTCCCGGGAATCCCGTCCCGGGAATTCCCGGGACATAAACCCTAATTTTCACCTTATTAATTATTTTTACTCGTTCTTTACCGTAATGATCGGTTTATTTTTAAAAATAAACTTAACATTTTGTTTGTAGATCTTTTGTTTTGTTCTTAATATTTCATTTTACCACAATCAGCTGTTTTAATTTTCTCGAGTTTCGAAATGTTTTTCATGATTATCATTTTGTTACTCATTCTAAGTTGTTTGTATTGTTTATGTGAAATTTTATGGGTTTTTGTTTGTGGTTTTCAATTTTTCTTTAGATATCGAACACACACACAGATTAAAAGAGTGTATCCATTTTTAACAACATTTTTCCAAATTGTAATTTTTTCACCAAAATTTCACTTATGCACTTAATTTATTTATTGAGTTTACTCATTTAATTCATTCAATTCATGTAATTCACTCAATTCACTTAATTAAATCAAATTATTTATTCATGGAATTCATTCATTAATTTGAATCATTACATTCATTTAATTCCTTAAATTCGTGCAGTTCATTAGTTCATCCAGTTCATTCAATTTATTCAATTCATTCAATCCATTCAATTTATTCAATTCTTTAATTCCATTCAATTTATTCAATTCATCAAATTAATTTAATTCATTCAATACATTAAATTTATTCCATTCATTTAATTGATTTAATTCATTCAATTGGTTGAATTTATCCAATTCATTCATTCAATACACAATAAAAGTTTACACTCTTTCTTAGCTCTGCAACCACCGACACGTGCTTTTATACATATACATTTTTGTATTAATGTTATTTATAGCATCATGCTGGGACTGCCCCAATTTGAAAAAATTGAAGGGCATGTTGTCGGAAAATTGATTTTGTTTATATTGAACAACAATTTAATAAAATACAAAATAGTTGAGAAATTTTCCGTATTAATTTCAATCGTATGTATATTAGAGCACCCATATGTGCAAAAGTGTTATTTTTGCAGTTCCCCGACAATTTTCGGATAGGATGACAGTAAAAAGTAAGATATGTGCAAAAATTGGGTTTCTGCGATGTAAACCGGCGAGGCCGTTTACATTTATGTCCTCAAAATTACCCTGAAAAAGGTTCATTGCTTTATCCATCTATAACTCTTAAACTAGAAGTTTCTGGTGATTATGTTACATAGCTGTTGTTTACACAATGAAAAGGCAAACATTTTCTTTATACAAACTTTTAACCCTCTCATGACCGTTAGTGGTGTTTTAGAGGTTAATCACAACTGGGTCGATTGTCGACCGACGACAGCAAAAGTCGTCACGATTAATTTAAATTCAGCGACAATCGACCGTCGACATTTGTTGACGTTTAGAAAAAAAGGAAAGCAAAACAAGAATATTGTTGTATTTGTTTCACCACAATTCTTCACCAATTCAATTGGTCGTTAACTAATTCTTGTTGCTTTATATTTTATTGTATTTAATTTTGCTTTTATGCCGTAAATTATGTATTTTAAATTTCAATTATATTTCTTCTGTCAAAAAAATAAATTTTTTGTATACAAAGTACGAATTTTTGCAGCTCTAATACGAATTTCTAACAACTCTGTTCTAATGGCAATCTTTAATTAGTTAAAAATATGGCAACAATTTGACATTAGTGTATTAGTGTGTCGTCACGAAAATAGAATAGATTCTATTCCGACGACAAATCGCCGGACGACATGACGTCATTTTGCTTCCCATACAAAATATATGAAAAAGCAACTCTCGTTGTCGTGTCGACCCAGTTCTGATTAATCTCTTAAGCGGTAAACTTAAATTTTTTTGTCAAAATTAAACTTTGAATGTCTCTCATTTAATTTTGGAGACTTGTAAATACGTATACTCTTCATCATATAATGGGAAATTTAGGGTAGATTAAAATCAAAATAAGTTTTTTTTTTAACATTTCGTCCATTCCATGACAGAAAGCCTAAAAACTGATGTGTTATAGAGTTTTTACATATGTGCACTAGGAAGCCATGTAAATCTTCAATTTTGGGTATAGGATGTGTTCAGCGCACTTATGTAAAACACTACGAGGTACAGTTTTGTGGAACTATTTAACCCTCTAACTCTTCAATTAAAGGGACTTTTTTGGCTCCGTTGTTAAAGGGGACAAAAAGACCCGTAAGCTGAAGAGTTAGAGTGTTAAAATGTTCCACAGAAATATTCAACATAGTGCTTTACATGAAATAGAAGAGTCACATGGTTTCCTCCTAAAATTTAGGTTTGTGGGCATTTGAGCGGTAATTGAGTATAAGTACAAAATTAACCCTATAACACATTTTAAGTTTTGACTTATTTCTGGCATTGAACTTAAATTTTCAACCTTGATGTCTTCAGAAACTTATAGTAGAATTGTATGACAAATATTTTTGTGGAATATTTTAACCCTCTAAATCCTCAATTAAAGGTACTTTTTGACCCTTTTCAAAAGAGCCACAAACGACCCGTAAGTTGAAGAGTTAGAGGTTTAAAATGTTCCGCAGAAACATTTGCCACAAAATTCTACTATGAGTCTCTGAAGACATCAAAGTTTAAAATTGAGGTTTAAGAGTTAATTTCGTGCCAATCTGAATTCGCTGAATAGAACAAAGTGATATTTTCTCACCTCCCCACGCACTTTCTGGTAGATTGGGTGTAAAAAATAACATCCCCTCGAAAATTGATCCTCTGGGATTAAAACGGGCCAGTCACCCGCGGCTTTTAGCCCTAAAAATGGACTAAAATTACTTTAAAGTTTATTTGCGCATAACTCTTAAAGTAAAGGTTTGACAGAAAAATACAATATAAGCATATCTACAGGCAATAATGTAGCCAGTATTTTTCTCGTACACATTTTTGACGTATCGATGACGCATCATGGTGATTTATGAAGTTAAAATCAAAGTGATTTATATGGTTAAACACAAATTTGGCTTTAACCACCTAAATCATCATGATGGGTCATCTTCATGACAAAAATGTGTACGAGAAAAATGCTAGGCATATTATTGCCTGTAGATATGCTTATTTAGTATTTTTCAATAAAACCTTTACTTTAAGAGTTATAGTCCATTTTTAGGGCTAAAAGCCGCGGCCTGTTTTTATAATAGAGGACCAATTTTTGCGGGGATATTATTTTTTACGCCCAATCTACTGGAAAATGCTTGGGGAGGTGAAAAATAACACTTTTGCAAATTCCATATGTTTCATGGGTGCTCTACTGTATGTGGATCTGTTGGCCTAAAATTAATTCAAAGCTTTTTTGTGCTATAACTCTTAAAGTAAAGGTTATACAGAAAAATACTTTTCTATATACACTTTTGATGTATCAATGACGCGTCATGGTGATTTAAGTGGTTAAAGTCAAAATTTGTGTTTAACCATATGATATGATGCGTCATTGATACGTCATTATTAGCCACATTATTGCCTGTAGATATGCTTACTTAGGATTTCTCTGTAAAACCTTTACTTTAAGAGTTATAGGGTAAATAAGCTTTGAACTAATTTTAGGGCTAAAAGCCGCGGGTGACTGGCCTGTTTTATTATGAGAGCATCAAATTTTAATAGGGATATTTTTTTACGCCCAATCTATTGGAAAGTGCGTGGGGAGGTGAAAAACAACACTTGCACATATGGGTGCTCTTTGAGCGCCAATCTGAAGAAGCACGAAATTAACTCTTAAACAAATTTTAAGTTCTGACTTATGTCTGGCAATGAACCTCAATTTTAAACTTTGATGTCTTCGGAGACTTATAGTAGAATTTCAAGACAAATAATTTTGCGGAACGTTTTAACACTCAGAAATTGGGCAGAAACCCAATTTTTGCACGGATCTTATTTTTTACTCTCAACCTATCCGAAAATTAGCGAGGAGCTGGAAAAATAACACTTTTGCACAATAACACTAATTGACAGACAGGCAGATGGACGGACATAGTTAAATCGAAATAAAAAGTGATTCTGAGTCGATCGGTATACTACAAGGTGGGTCTAGGTCCAATATTTGCTGGTATTACAAACATCAGCACAAACTTATTATACCCTCTCCACGTAGTGGTGTAGGGTATAATTAATAGGCTTCATCCTTGGGCCGAAACAAGTCGAAGTTTCTTCATATTTGCGACCTGTAGCTTGCATACAAGAATATATGGACAGACAGAGAGTGATTTTTGAGTCGATCGGTGTACTTAAAGGTGGGACTATGTCCAATATTTTTTGGTATTACCAACGTCAGCACAAACCTATTATACAATGTCTACGAAGTAGTGTAGGGTATACAAATTTTATTTGCAATGAGTACGTACAAATTGTTAATTCTGTAACTAAAATTGCAATATTGAATTACTTTTGAACCCCGATTTGCACCCCCTTTAGAGTAGGCGTAAAACGTTTCATCTGCCCATAAATTTAGAAAGATAAATTTGAAACGATGTGTTTTGAAATCAAGTATTAAAATATTGCGATTTTAAAAACATTGTTTGAAGTTTATCGTTCTAAATTTATTAAACTGTCGTAGGAACCGAATTCGATTGCATGTTATCAGGTGAGTGCAAGTTATAAAGAAATAACACAAAAGGTCAGTCCGTTTACAAGCACCCAGCAAAATCTTTCATTACCAAATAAGTGGTTATATAATAGAAATTCATAGTTCCGCACAACTTATTTTTTGGCGTCTAAACTCATTATTTTTGTTTGGCGTGGTCGTTTTTATAAGTAGTCACGCTTACCCGCTCGCTTACGAAAAAATGAGAAATAAGTAGTTATGAGATTTTGAATAATAAGTGGTTACACACATGCTTACAAAAAGTTTAATTATAAGTGGTTATCCGATTGCTTACTTGATTCTTAAAAACAAGGAGTTAGGCAAATACTATTAGCCTGAGGAAATACATTCAGAAAAATTCAAGTTTTCTCTAGTGTGTAATTTTAGGACTCGTCATAAAAAATTAAACATAAAACATATTTACATATAATAAAAAAACTTAACTGTGTAAAATGTACTTATTTAAACTAATACGAGTAAGTCATTATTTTATATTTAGAAACATGAATACAATAGGCCGTTATTAGGAAGTCATTATTTTATATTATAAAATAATGCAAAAGGTAATGATATATCATTTTTGGTAATGCAGATAGTAATGAGGTGTCATTACCAATATTTTGCTGGGCAGTCATAAAATTCATAGATAATTCTATGAAAAAAATTTAAATAGTTCACAATATTGAAAACAGCATCACAATTGGTTTTGTTTTATAAAATATTTTTTTTTTATTGAGGTTTTAAATAAAAGAGTTTTTAGTAAATTAAAAAAATCGTACTTATAAACAAAGTTTTATAAAGAGAATTAATAAAATTAAAACTTATATTGTAATATATTAAAATGTATGCAAAGCTTTAAAGCTTAACAGGCTTTTATTTAATCGGTATTTCTATTTTCTTTTGCAGCAAATGATTAGATTTTTAATATTAAAGCTTACATGGCTAGGGGAATTTTGAAAATGTTTTAAAGAGAGCACCTTGTTTTTACGCTATGAACTTTGAAAAAGCTTTGTTGGAAAGCTTTTCCTCTCTTTTTCACTCTCTTAATGTTAAGTATTACCTTAAAATCTCTCTTTAGTGTTAGAATACGTTACAGAAATGTTTCTCTTATATATTTTTTAAAGCATTTGGTTAATAAGAAAAATTACTACGATTAATTAATAATTAATAAAAAAACTACGATTTTTCGTTTACAATCTCTCATTTAATGTTTGCGATGTAAATTCGTGGATAACGCAGACTTGGAGGCACTTGTTGTTGAAGAGTTTCTCAACGAAGATTGATCATCTTTCGTATAATCCTGTCTACGAGAACGTAAATGTAAGGGTTCGGATTTTTTGCTGGTGCGTGTCAAAGTTGATGAGGAGTTGGCGTTTTGTAAAGGCTTACGAGGCAGTGTTGACATCTAGAAAAAGGGAAGTGGTACGATTTTTTTTTTAATTTTAAGGAGACGCAGCATTTTTATATCTTACCGTTTTATTTTGTTCCTGAGAATAATTGATTTCATAACCTTCACTTATCAATTTAGGCTTCCAAGGTGCCAACATTGATACTGATCTTGACACCGTTCTAGTCATGGGCTGTAAGGGTTGATTTTTCGGTTGTGTTTTATTTGAACGCAAATCATCCCTGGATATAGAGCGGCGTCTTAAATGATATGGCTGTGGTATGGCACCTACGGTGGTAGCGTGTAAATAAACTACACTACGTTGACTATGTAAACTAGATTCTCCCTCTGTACCGGAACTTTCAGCAGGAAAACGATCACGTTCTCTATAAAACAAAACAAAGTAAAATATTGTTTCCGCGTCACTTTACAAGCGATTGTACTCCCTAACTCACCTAGAATATGACATTGCTCGTCTCTCAGCACTGCGTGCCGGTTTTGGTGGTCCCATCATATATGGCTGTGTTCTACGGGCCTGATGTTGTGTACTACTACTAGTATCACCACCATTCGGTGTTGATGATGTCGGTCGATCGTTACTACGACGATAGGTATTCTCATCATATCGTTGTGTACGATCTAAACGATCACGTGATAATGTTCTGTTGGCCATTAACCCACCATTAGGTCGTTTTTGTTGATCTTCCGTTTCGGAACCACTTTCCGAAATATCATCCAATTCTCGAGATCTAGAATAATGACGACGTTTGCGAAAGTCTACCTCATCATTAGCTTGATTATCTAAATTATGCATCGAAGTACTTTTGTGACGATTCGAGGGCGTTGTAGAAGTTTTAGTGCCCGAGGCTAAGGTGTGACGATAATCTTGTCTCTGTGGACTATCGCCTCGTATACGATCGAGATTATAAGCACTTTGTGAGTACTTTTGAGAACGATTTAGGCTCGAAGTAAGTAATGGACGTGATCTGTAAAAAAGGTAAAGAAGGTATTTAGAAGTGTATAGCAGAAACTTAGAAAATTTAAATCTTAGAATCAATAACAAATGATTCAAAATCAAAATGAACAATTACTTAGATTATAGAAGAGATCCAATAAAAAAAAATTGCTCAAACTGTTAGGATTTTTGATAAGAGCAATCGTCTATACTGAAGCTTTAAAAAAAAGAAAGATTTAAAAAAAACAATGGTATTAAAATTATTCGAAAGAGAAAATTTCTGAAAATATGTAGGTATTATAAAGGTACTCGACAATCGGATTTTTTTTTTTTAATATTCTGTCGTATAAGTATTAAGTTCTTAAAGCCCAAATTAGTTTGGAAGTATCGTAAAAAGTAACGTATCATTCTCATAATGAATAAAAAGAGTATAAAAAATAAAAATATTGTATTTTTTATCTTTTTCTTGTGAATAGAATTAAATGTCAAATAATAAAATAGAAAATTTCTATTTTCAACAGAACTTTTTTACGATTTTACTTGACAACAGTTTCAATGCATAGAAAAAAGATAAAAATATACTTCTATATTATTTTAATACATTGAATTGATTACAGATACGTTTTTTTACTTTACGATTAGACTAATGAAGCCTTAAGATTCCCAAAATTTAAGTATTTGCCTATAGGAAAAAAGTTCTCTTTAAAAGATAGTTCCTTCAACTAGAAAACAGATTCGTGCTATCAACCGAATGTATAGCCAATTAAATGGTTCGGTTGTATTAACTAAATTTTGCAGTTGTGATAACAGGAATCCAGTTAAGACTGAGTACACTAATAGAAAAAAGTCTGTAAAAAGTTTAGTTAAAAACTACTCAAATATAATTAAAATTTTGTAAATTTAACAGTTTTATTTTTGCTGTTCTTATTTTACTATTATTTAGCATTAAAAACTGCTAAGGAAATTTTTAACAAATTTTTAGTAGATTTTTACGCCATTTTTGCAGGTTTATTTCTATGAGTGTAACACTCAGAGGATGCCCCTAGTAATGCGAGTTCACTGTGTTAGAATTAGGAAAAAAGGTTACAGAAGGGAGGAAAGAGGAAGGAGTGTTTGTGGATATTTCATTTAAATTTCTCTATATTGCAAGTGTTAGGGAAGACTTCTGCGGCTAGATTAACCAAAATACGATTGGCATAACAGAAAAACGAATTTTTCCTTTAATGCGTTATATTTTCCACGGGACAATCGATTAGAAATGTGCTCTGCTAGATAAGCAAGTATTCAGAATATAAATTCTGACCCTAGGGATCAGTTCACTTATCTCGGCAGAACACTTTCCATAGTAATGCCGATAGAACAGTGCCGCACAACCCACATTCCGACGATACACCAATGAGTCAATAAATTTATACTACTGTCATTCACGAGCACCGAATCTCTCCTTTAAACACGGCCCAAAAGCTCCAAAATTTACTTTGAAGCTTCTGCCCATATATAGGAGCTGTTTCCCATCTTCGGTCGGATAGACTTGGTAGAAATAGTAAGGAGATCGGATGGTTGTCGCCTGTTTGTGTAGCAGTTCAGAATAGACGTTTTTTTTATAACGACAAATTCAAATTGCTTCCTCTCTGGAGCTAACTTATTTTTTTCAAGTTTTATTATTAAAGCAACTTTTATCCTTTGGTTTAGCCAAAACGCTTTTGTTTAGGATGAAGACTTTCAATCCAATTAATATAAAATGTTCAACCATTTTCACAGCAGCGTCAACATTCTTGCTGACGAAACATAGTTTTCAATTAAAATGCCAAAAAAAGTCATTGAGATCAGGCCAACCTGATTTTCCGTATATAAAAACTGAATGTTTTTTAGTCAATCTGGTAACGCCGTAAAGTTCGGAGAACGAAAAAGATGCGGCAATCAGTGTTGCCAGGTTTACTATGCACAAAATCGTCGAAAATTTTGGAAAATATCGTCAAAATCGTCACAGCGTTTTGAAAAATCGTCAAAAAAATAGCTTAAAATCGTCAAAATAAAATCTATTTGTGTTACAAAGACTCTAAAAACTTAATTAGCATTTTAAAAATTAACCTTTTTTAATAATTTCGTGCTTGTTCGATTAAACATATATAATATAATGTTTATAAACATCATCGAAATTTGCCATATCCCGAAATAGTTGCATTAAAAAAATATAACAAAAAAAATTTAAGATTTTAAAATAACTAATATGTATTTCACAGGCATTCTTCCCCACGAAAAAAATTGGGATTCCCCAGTCAGAAAAATACAAACGGGAAAGCGATGGCAAAGCACTTTAACAGGTGGTACAAGTACTGGCAAAAAGTGCTTTCCCATTCCCAAAATGATAACATCATTAGACAAAAGGTCCGGCTGTTCAAAAAGCGACGGAAAAGCACTAGTGAAACCAAAATGGAAATATATTTTCAAAAATAAAATTTGAAAAAAAATGCATATGTATTTTTTTTTGTCCTGCCATGATTTGAACCCAGGCCGTCAGATTGCAGACGATTGCTCTCCCCACTGAGCTAACGAGACATATAATATTTGATAGCTAAACACATGATAGCTAAACACAAAAAAAAGTTGGTCTTAAAGGAGCTTTTCCACAAACAAAAAAAATTGATTTTATAGAATATTATGCCAAATGAGTGCTCTCCCAGTCATTTATTTTCAACACCATGGTTACCCAGTGGTATGCCAGTGCTTGATTTTTTGTACCACTGGCGATTTCTGATTGGGTCGTTACATTTTTAGGACAAGTTTAAAAAAAAATTATAATATTTTATTATTTTTCCTATAAGTTTTGTACATTTTAAAATACGTATCTTAAAGAAAAATTTACAGTTTCGCAATAAAAAAGAAATTATGATGTTTTTTATATTTTTTCTAGATATAATTTTAATTAGAATTTCAATATGAAAGGCAGATTCACAATGATGGAGTATTCCGCTCTGCAGAGTGGATTTTGTTGCTTTCTTTTTCGCACTTACATATATTTTGTACACTCCACTCTGCAGAGTGGAGTACTCCATCATTGTGAATGTGGCTGAATACTTATTCTCAAATTCTAAAATATTTTTAAAAATCGTATAGATTTGCTGAATAAAAATTATCTGATTTTGCAGCGGTTTTTTAGTTTGTTCCTACATTAATTTGTTTGCAATTTTACATAATTTCAAAACTATAAACTTGAGATTTAGAACTATAGAATTGCACATTTCTCGATGTATTTCGTATAAAATAAAAATCGTCATTTGGAAGGAAAAAATCGTCAAATCGTGATTTGACTATAAATCGTCAAACCTGGCAACACTGGCGGCAATGGTACAATGATCCGATTTATCGAGAAGTACAAATGTTCTCATTTCATATGGTGTGAAGCACAAATTAATACAGATGTTAAACTAATGACAGGTGCCAAAAAAGTATTCTCGAACCGTATGGTTTTATTTACATGGAAGTTAAGTCAAGAGGGAGATAACAATATAAAATCTCCATACATTTTGTATTGCGCATTTTTTTTATATATCTGTCTCTTTTTAGATTATTGTGCTTTATCTTTTGTGTTTTTCTTAAATTTTTGCGTTTTGTTTTGCTCATTTTCTGTCGGCCATATTGCCCAAACCAGCTGATTCATATCTGGTATAATTTGTGGTGTGAAGTGTGGATAAAGTTGTAATGCCAGACACTATTTTGAAAATTCCCTACGTTCGTTAAAAAAATTCCCTCTTTTTGCATAAAACCAAAAATTTTATGCCTACATTTTTCTCTACACCATAAATATATTCAATTTAGCAAAAACTACCATGCTAGTACATTTTCCATTTTTTTTAAATTCTAAATAGATTTCAAGTTCTTAAATAAGATTTTAATAAAATAAGACTGAATTTGTCGAGTAATGTCTAGCACACATATTTAAACGCACAAACAACAGAAAAAGCACAACAATTAGAAAACCAATATTAAGAAAACTCGCTAGACTTTATGAAAACGCAGCTCTGTGTAAGTCTACGAAATGTAATCTCTTGGCCATTGACAAGTGCTGTCATACACAATTTCTTTAATTAGTACAAATTTTTAAGATGTCTTGTAACATTATTAAACATTTTAGTTTATTAAATGCCCCTTTTGGTATTTGGATAAAAAATTATTCTTTAAAATACAACAATTTTAATAAAAACAAATACTTGACAACTAGAGATGATACTTTTACAATAAAAATTAGTGCCAACTATATTAGAGATGAAAAATTTAGAGTAAACCTTACGAGATTTCTATCCCGTGTAGATGTGCCTTTAAAAAGGTAGTTTTCATAGAAATTTCCATAGGAATTCTTCAGGAAATTTCTATTGTTATACAGTTGCAAAAATAAATGACATTTAATAAGAAGTTTCGAAAACTAACTCTCTATTTGTTAAAAAATACAAATTTTTAAACAATTTCCCATTAACCGATAAAGTAATTGACCAAGTAACAAAAAAATGCCTAAGTTAAAAAATAAATAAAATATGGACATTTTATTTAAAGTTTTTAGTCTTCACACAGACTCATTTTGATAGATTTTTGTACAAACATGTTTATTTTTAAAATATCTCTACAATTGTACGAAAATTAAAAACGTGTCCCTTTTTTTCAATACGCCAAATTTTTGGGAAAAAATCCCTAAAAATATGAAATTTTTTCTACAAATGGCATCACTGGGATATGGTCGAATATATTTTCACGTTTATCTTTAACGCTCGTAATGTGCGTTAGTTTATTAACAATTTGGGACAAATAGCTATGTGCGGTGAATAACTCAACGTAAAGACCCTTGGGAGTTGTATGCCTCGAAAAATGAAGCCAGGTAGAATTGTAGATATTAAAATCACTAGCAACTACAATTACACTATGTATCTGGCAACTATCAAGTATTCCAGAAATTGAATTGGAAAGGGCGTCAAGTGCAGTATGTGCCCTGAAGTGTAGTATATGTGCTCTGATCTGGAATTTGACCCCCAAAGTGAGTTAAATTCAGTTACCAACTAAGTGCTGATACTGGTACATAATATAATCCCGAATATACACGGTGGAAAATAAAGGGGGATAAAACGTAATAGCCAAATATTTAAAAATCTTGTGGATCAGCATGCCCACATACCTGGGTCTCGTATGTTACAGAAATCGACGCGGAATTTTTATTTTCTCGGGTAGTTTAACGCTGTTTGCAAACAATCTGAATTTCACAAATTTGAAACATGTTTTCATAGAAAATTGAGTTGATTTTGTACCCCTCTTTTTAAGCCTCAAACCGTGAGATTGGGCCTCTGAAAAATAAGTGCCTCTTATTTTCTTCTACCCTATCACACATCCAAATTTCTTTAAACTCCGAGAGAACATGAACATAAGGGTGGGTCGATTTAGCAATCGATATTGTGCCATCGATTTTTCGATAGCTTTTGGCATGTGGAAAAAAAAAGTTCCACTACGACATATCAAAAAAATCATTTTCGAGGCGCCCAAATTTCAATTTTTTACAATTTTCTAATAAATGCTAGATTAGCGCCATCTTGCGGTGGCTTTTTGAAACAACTAATGAAGGTATTACTTATGAAAATCGAATAAAAAATTGTGCAACTAGAGGTAAAAGTATATACGAAGAAATGATGATAATGATGATGATGTTGATGAAAACAAGCAGAAAATAATTTTACTTATATAAAGGGTTCTTCAATAAGAGCGCTACAAAAGTTTTTTTTAAATAAAACAAAAACGGTTTTGGATATCAATGAAATTCTTTATTCCTGTGAAAGTACGTTCGATGCCATTATGTATGGAAATCGATCTCTTTTGCATGGCCACCACGGGCACGCTTGCAGAAGTCCAGACGCTGAACCCAATTTTCGACGGTTTTCAAGCATAAGTCGGCCGATACTGCTGCAATTTCACGTTTGATATTCGTACGAAGTTCATCAATCGTCGCTGGCTTGTTGGCATAGACCATAGATTTGACGTAGCCCCACAGGAAATAGTCCAACGGCGTCAAATCGCACGACCGAGGCGGCCAATCGACTGGACCATTTCGTGAGATAACACGTTCTCCAAACTTGGTTTGCAATAAATTGATTGTGACATTCGCTGTGTGGCTTGTGGCGCCGTCCTGTTGGAACCACATGTCCTCCAAGTCCATATCATCCAATTGGGGCCAAAAATATTCGGTTATCATTGAACGGTAGCGATTCCCATTCACAGTAACGTGCCGGTCTTAATCATCACGGAAGAAGTACGGCCCAATGACGCCGCCGGCCCATAAAGCGCACCAAACCGTAATTTTTTCGGGATGCAATGATGACTCATGGAGTACGTGTGGATTGCTGTCTAACCAATAACGCATATTTTGTTTATTGACGAAGCCATTCATTATGACGACCATAAATTGGACGTAGCGCTCTTAACGTTGAGGCCACTGACTCCGAATTTCGGTAGTAAATTTTAATAATTTCGACTCGTTGTTGTCTCGTATATCTTTCCATCATGAAATGTTAAACCTTACTGAAGAAAAATGTCAAAAGAGCGGCAAGAAATATGGCGTCGTTTGCTCTCCCTGTCTTTCTACTTTTGTAGCGTCCCTGTTGAAGAACCCTTTGCTTTTACCTCTAGTTGCCACATTTTTTATCCGATTTTCATAAGTAATACCTTTCTGGAAAGGTTGTAATGTTACAACTTAATTAGTTGTTTCAAAAAGCCACCGCAAGATGGCGCTAATCTAGCATTTATTATAAAATTGTAAAAAATTTAAATTTCGACTCCTCGAAAAAGATTTTTTTGATATGTCGTAGTGGAACTTTTTTTTCGCATGCCAAAAACTATCGAAAAATCGATGGCACAACATCAAAACAATTTTGTCCATACAAATCGGCCCACTCTAATAAACGTACTTTGCAAGCCCAATTTAGGCAAGAACCCTTAAATTTATATTCGAATATATTTATTTAACCTCGTTACTTACTTATTCGTAGTATTGCTTTTCGATATAGTTGGTGGATTTGAATCGATATCGGTGTCACCGAAAAATCTTAAATTTTTTGTTGGTTGCTGTGTTTGAGGTTGTGTAGGTCTTGAATTTTTAATTCTCTTAAGACTTGAGGTTTCGGATGTTGTGCCATTTAACTAAAAGAGAACAAAGGTAATAAAAAAAATCAAAATGTGTTTAATGAAAGTAAAACACTATTATTATTAACCTTCTCTTTAGATTTACTCTTTGAACGACGATCGAGTGATTTGAACCAACTGGTCTTTTCTGGTTTAGCTAATGGTGATTCTTTGCGATTTTTATCCGATGAGGTACGTTTAAGTAATAAAGGACTAGCTTTTGGTGTTGATAAACGACGACGCATGGATATATCAATTGCCTGGAAAGAGAAGAGAGGAAAATAAAATAAATAAATAAATCTATGTTTTTTTCTACATAAGTTTACAAATAACCTACTTTTTTACATACCCAACAGAACTACTAGTACTTCTACCTAATAATCTATTTATAGACTGTTGTCTTGTTTACTAACGCTGCACTATGGCCGAAAATCGCAGAGTCGCGGCAGAAAATATTTCACGACAATTTAGTATGCAGACTTCCACTGCCAAAATATATCATTTGGGAAAAATAGGTAGTCCACGCCCCCTCCTTAGGGGGGGGGGGGGGAAATAAATATTCACATAAATATATTTACTAAAACTCTCCCCATATACTTTGCTACAGCGATTGGTATAAGTCGTATAAATATTTTGGAAGAAATTGTGCTGGTTGTTCTTGGTGATCCCATATGAACGCATTTTTAAAGTAAAATATCGCCATAGAACTATAGGTAGAGCATTTTGTCAGTGAAAAAAATATTTGTTAAAGTAGTTTTAACTAAAATTTGTACAGACTTTTTTCTATTAGTGAAGGGGTTAAAAAAGAAAAATTAGTTATTTTACAACCGCTTCTTTAGAACAGAAATTTTCCTGGGTAGCTTTCCTTTCCATAAAAAATCTTAATAAAAACACTTAATTTCCTTTTACTTAATCTTTGCTATTACACTCATTTATTTAGCCTTGATTTGCCTCTAACAATTCTATTATATCTACATATTTTTCATTAAGAACAATTCCCAATTAGAAAGGATTGTTTTTTGTTTTTCTAAAATGCTCATAAATTTTACTTTTAGATTTTGAAAGTAAGTAATATTCTATGGGGATAGGAAAAACCATACTTGTATAAAATACATATGGACTTAGTTAAACAACACCTACAATAAAATTGCCACAAATTTGCCAAATGTTTAAACTTTTTTTTTTTTTTGAGTTTGGGTCATTGAAAGACAAACAAACCAATCCCCCTTTTTTTAAAGAAACAATAACAATAAATTTTGGTTGAAAAAAAGTATAACAGTTAAATATGTATAAAATTACACAATACATATAGACACAATTTTAAAATGTAACTTTGTATAGTTACTACTTTAATATAAGTTACACTAAAGTATGTATTATAAATTTTGTACCTGTTCTCTATAAGATTGAAAATTCAAACCAAAATAAACTTGTAGCAAAAAAAAAAAAAATATATTAAGTATGAGTTTAATACACAGGTGCCACACCATAAGACATACTTTAAACTTTAAAATAGGTGAACAAGCCTAAATGAAACAATAATAACAAGAAACTGTAATAGACCCTTGCAACGAAAAAAAAAAAAAAAAAAAAATAGATAGGAAAATAGAAAATCGGTTAAAACGAATATATAATACACTAATTTGCTCTCGGGGAAAATTACAAAAAATAAAACTCTTTATAATAAATTTCTTTCTCAGGTAAATACCACCTTTTTGTCGTTTAGTTATATTTCCCAAATTTGAATACTTTTATTTTATTTGCAACCTTTGAAATTGTATAAAAGTTTTAATATTCATAAAAAAACTGTTCCGCTCGATGTAGGGTATACAAATAAAACTAAACAACTTTTAGCACTTTTATCAAGAATTACTTTAAAAAGCTTTAGCTGTCTGTCTTTTAGTCCGTCCTTCACTTTACCTTATTAGGCCAAAACGTGAGTTCATATGTTAACAATACTCAATTGAATATTGTAGTTGTTGAAATATTTAGTTTTTACTAAGTAATCAACATTTTTACAGTGTTTTGTTTAGACTTTTTTGCTGAAATTATTAAAAGAAATTTTGGGTAGATATAAATTTATTTAAAAAAATGTTTGTTAACATTACTTTAGCAAATAAATTTAGTAGTAGTATAGAAATGTAAATGGTGCGTAATTGGAGAATCCCTGTCAAGCCATCATGCCATTCGATTTCAATAAAATTCACCACAAATATTAAATATAGACTTCTTCGATTTCTAAAATATGACCTCACCAAAATTAGGGAAAACGTTAAAATTTCACTAAAGTGTCCTTTCAAAAGCGTAATTCGATCACTTAAAATAAAATAAAAAATAAAATCTAACATAAGTGCAATCTCTATATATAAAAGAATAACGTGACTGACTCAACATCGCCCAGCCCAAACCGCTGAAGCTAGGAAGTTGAAATTTGGTATGCTGGTAGATTTGGTATCGGAGTAGAAGTCCGGATTTTTGGAAATTCCTACCGGAACTGGTAAAAGGTGGAGAGTCTCCCCCTAGCCAAAATCCCTTTGGCTAGAAAGCTGAAATTTAGGATATGTGTGTAGGAAGCTAGGAAATTGAAATTAGGTATGAAGGTTCCTCCTCTGTAGAAGACGGAATTTTTTAAAATTCCTACAGGGAGGGACAAAAAGGGGAGAAGTCTCCCCCTCGACGGCCTGCACAAACTGCTGGAACTGGGAAGCTGAAACTCAGTGTGTGAACTCGTCCTCCAGCTTGAACGCCCTCTTGGTCCGGATTTTCGGAAATTCTTGCCGGGAGGGGCATAAATAGTAAAAGTCTTTCCTTTGACGGCCTGCCAAAACCCCACTGGCTAGAAATCTGAAATGTAAAATATGTGTTCCTTGGAGTATGGGCTCACTTATCGGGAAGGTACTTTTTGGAATTTTGGACAGGGACATTGCAAAAATGGGGGTCATAAAAGGAAAAGTGCCCGTTTAAAGGCCTGCCCAAACCGCTGGAGGTAGGAAGTTGAAATTTGGTATGAAGGTTCCTCCTCCATCGAGATTTTTGGAAATTTCTACAGGTAGGGTCAAAAACCCAAAAAGTCTTCCCCATAACGGCCTAGCCAAACTGCTGGAACTACCCTAGTAAAAAAGATTTTAATAAAATATTGTGTAATTTGATACAATTATATCTAATCAGGTGTGGTTAATATGATATCATATATAATTGTATTAATTGAATCAACATTAATAAATTTAGACAACTTAGATCTAATAACATTGGGTCAATTTCCCTATTAATTTGTATATAAGTATATATAAATTGTTAGACCATATATAACCATATAAAATTTTATATAATTTAATAGGGAAAATGACCCAATGTTATTAGATCTAAGTTGTATAATTTTATTTATATTGATGAAATTACATACAATTTTATATGATATCACATTAACCACACTTAATTAGATATGATTGTATCAAATTATATACTATTATATTATAACCATTTTTAATAGGGTAGGGAGCTAAAATTCTGTATGTACCCAGCAAAACTTTCTATTACCTGGTAATAAGGTTTGTAAGAAGAAATTAAGGTATGTAAGCTCTTACTTTGCTATTCCAACAGATATTATTTTAACAAGGGCATGTCATTGGAGGTATGTATTTTCCAAAAGAGGGCTAGGTAACAACATAAGAACATGTTACTTTAATGTTACATGTTAGGAGTTACGTAACCACTTACATAAACGATACTGAGCACTATACTACTTACATAACAGCTTAAAGTAAGGCCAAAAAACGTGTTACAAACAGGTCTGAAATAACACATTAAAATTATGCGCTTACTTACTGTATAAAAATATATACTTACTTCTTACAAAAAAAATTAAAATAAGATGTTATCGTGTTGGTTTTTTATAAATGCTAAAACGAAGCATATTCATATTTAATTAATATTTACTCAGATTAATATAAAGTTAACAAAAAACATAAAAAATATTTCAGTCAATATGTATAAAACATATAAATTATTTGTATCGAATATTTTAAATAGAAAATAACACTCATGTATCGCATTACAAATAACTCCTTATTTTGAGGTATTTGAATACACCATCGGTAATAAGTGGCTATTTCTATTAAGTGATCACGTATCACATTAAAAGTAACTCCTTATTTTACGGTTTTAAAATATCCCATCTGTAATAAGTCGCTGCTATTATTTATAACTCATGTTGTGTATTACAAGTAACTCTTTTCTTTGAGGTGTTTAATATATCATTGGTAATAAGTTGCTATTACTACCCAGTAGTTACGCAGCACATTATACGTAAGACATTACATTTTAGTTATGAAATAATGCAATGGTAAGGGGTATGTTATTACCAGGTAATGTGTTCTGTAATACCAACATATTACCAAGGTTGTGCTGGGTAGGTTCCTCCTCTAACGTAGACGTCCACTAAGGCGAAATTTTTGGAAATTCCTACCAGGAGGGTTAAAATGGGAAAAATTATCCACTTTGACGGCCAAACTGCTGGAACTAGGAAGCTAAAATACGGTACGTAGATTCCTTCTACATCGTAAACGACAGCTAAGACTGCATTTTTGGAAATTCTTACAGGGAGGGAAAAACGAAATAATTTTTCCCCCTTGATGGCCTCCGCGAACCCCTTTGGCCAAAAACTTGAAATTTGTGTGCCTTGGAGTATGGGCTAACTTATAGACAATTTATTTTTTGGAACTTTGGACAGGAACGTGGTAAAAAGGGGGTTGTGTGCCTTGGAGTATGGGCTAACTTATAGACAATTTATTTTTTGGAACGTGGTAAAAAGGGGGTTAAAAGGGGGTAAATTGCCACCCTTAACGCCTGCCTCTAGAAACTAAAAATTTTAAAAAGGAGTATATTTGGAATGCCAAAATTAAGAAACAAAATGGGGAACAAAATGGAATTGAAACACTACACAAGTAGGATGAAATGGAAATGAACGGAGAACGAGTGGAATTAAAACAGTGGGCAATGGAAATGGAATGGAAGAAGGAACGAAATGGAATGGAATATGGAACAAAATGCAGTAGGAAGCGAGATGGCATTTAATGGCGGGCGACTGGAATTGAAACACTACAGTTAAAAACAGGAATGGAACGGAACAGGTGCAAAAGAATGGAATGGAAAGAGGAACGACTAATATCGAAACACAAGACAGTGGGTGCAAAATGGAATGAAACGGGGAACGATTGGGATTGGAACAATAGATAATGGGAACGAAATGCAATAGAATGAAGAACGAAATGGAATCTGCCCGCTAGTGTAAATATTGCATATTTAAACAATGAAACACGTGTGGTTTCTTTAGTATGTACTTCAATCAACAACTGACTTGTTATTTATTTAAAAATCAACTTAAAGCTAAGTGTACATGATTTTGTTATTCGAAAATAACGGTTTATGTTTAAAATATTAAAAGAATATAAGAGGAGAACAATATACAGTTTAGAGTGACCATATGAAATTATATACTTTACAATAATATTCGTATTCAGCAACCCCCAAAACTTTCCAGAAAAATATTCGACACGAATTCGTTCACTTTTCAAAAACACCATCAGCTATTTTAAATTCACTTTTTTTTTATTTTTTTTTATTTTTTTTTATTTTTATTTATTTATTTTGTAGAATTGCTCCATACACAAGACTAAAAGTCTTATTTTGCAGTATGGAACTGAGGATAGGTAAATTTATGAAAATCATTAATCAATTAATAAGTTAATAACTAATTAAAAATTTTTATATAAAATACAAAAAACAATTAAACAATTACAATTAAACAATAAATATAAATATAAAAAAAAAATCAATTTAAATAATTAAGTCATATCATATCAAATAATTATTTTTTCAAATTGTTATGCCGAAAACAGTTTAAAAATATTTTCTTTGAATTTTCGTGCGTTACTTAAAAGTTGCGTGCTATGGGGTATAGAATTCCAGAGAATTACTGCGAATATGTAGAAATGCCACTCCGAAATTAAACTTTTGTATCCAAATGATCTAATTCGTTTTCCCCTGCTTATATCTGAAATACAAAGTCTGCTGTACAGATGATCAGGTTTATGGGTGTATATTATTTTATGTAAGAAAACTAAAACTCTTATGTTTAGTAGATTATCCAAAGAAAGCCCATATAGCTGAGATGAAAACAATGATACACTAGAACGCCTATTAAGTCCATACACGTATCGGATTATGTTGTTAAAAGCAATGTTCAATTTCCTTTTACTAGTTGTATCACATTTAGCAAATAGCTCACAACCATACAGTAAAACGGGCATCAGATATGTTTTGGCAAGTAGTATTCTTATTCTCATAGGTGTACAATGCTGGGTCCGCCAAAGATTTTAACAATTATTTTAATTTTTGCATTAAAAAATACAAAAATTGTTTTTTCGGACTTTCTATATTTTCATATATTTAGTTAGAATATTCTTCCACCTCAAGTCCAAATTCTAATATGATATTGTCATATTAGATTTTTATTTGTTGTTTCAAAAAGGGTTGATCATTTTCATGATAGACAATACAATTGTTTCGTAGACATCACTCTACTCTTCAGTGGAAGAATATTCTAACTAAATATATGAAAATATAGAAAGTCCGAAAAAACAATTTTTGTATTTTTTAATGCAAAAATTAAAATAATTGTTGAAAATAAGCACACCACGGCTAAAATCTCATTCAAATATTTATTTTGTTTTGAGTTTAAAATTAGTTGTTTTTACAAAATGTATTGACAACAGACATACATATAAATAGTACCCAAAGGGTACTTTTATGTAATTGTTGCTTTCAAAAAAGGAGTTGATTTATAACTGGTTTTACCAAATCAGACAGTTCATATACGAAAGTACAAAATTCTCATCCCGTTGGTTTTTTGTACCTTATGTAATGTCTCGTTTTGAGTAGGAAAGTTATCATTTTCTTAGCGGACAACTGAAGAGTAGAGTGATGTCTACGAAACAATTGTATTGTCTATCATGAAAATGATCAACCCTTTTTGAAACAACAAATAAAAATCTAATATGACAATATCATATTAGAATTTGGACTTGAGGTGGAAGAATGTTCACTTTTTTAATTTACAAAATTTTGATATCAGATTTCGTATTCGGCTATCTAAAAATCTTTCCTAATGAAATATTTGACATGAATCCGGTCACTTAAAAAAAATTAGTTGTAGCCAATTTTTTTAGTATTGACAACCTAGAATCAATTAAGACAGGACTAATTTGACTCTGACAACGGAATTTAAGCTGCATCAAATTCGATAGGCACTACCGAAAAATCCATTTGATTGGCAAAAAATTGGGTTGTCAGAACCGAATCTGTTTTTTGGGTATAACAGAAAAAACCACTGTTTGAAAAATAGCAATATAAAGACTGCAGTCGATAAAATTGTCCATCACATAATTCAAAAAATCTGCTTAACCACCCAGTAGCAAAAAATACTAGTTCAGAACCAGTTATGTACTAGTTTATTTGAACCAGGCAACTAGTACGAGTTCTACCGCCTCTCCATACAAACAACTGTAGAATTTAACATGGAGATGTCATAGGAATGGGGGCAATTGTCGCCAAACTCCCACTTTGGTACTAGTTGTAGAACTAGTTTGAAAATTACAATTTAAGGATGAAAAATAGGGAGCAAAACTGGTGCTAATGTAACACTCGCGGAACCAGTTCTGAAGTGACTCTTTGGAAATAGTACTGTACTAGTTGGTTAAGACCTGAATAATATATATAGAAATCAAAGATTTTTCTTTGATGAAACGTAGATTAGACCGATAGTTCCTTATTACTGAGATCATTAGGTCCATTTACCTAACGGAATTTAAAATATTTTATGTTTACGATTTCTAATCACAATAAAAAATGTTAAGTGTTTATTTGAAAACTCAGACTATAATAGCTGTGTTTGTGCGACAAGCTATCAACGTTGGCGTATGTAATTCCTATACAAATTTGACATTATTTAGTAACGTTAAGAATTAACACTAAACGTTGGCTAATGTTAAATTTATATTTAAACGTTGATAGCTTGCCACACAAACACAACTATTATTAAAAACAAATGTAAACAAAACTAGAATTTCAAAACTCTTATTAAATTCAATCTCTTTCTCTGCATACTTTCAATAAAAATAGTAAATACACATATGGTTCAGAACAGAAAAACAGAAAGCTTTATTGGTACTTATGAGAAATTTATCAAACTATTTCTGGAGTGACTCTTTGGCACCAGTACTGTACCAGTTGATTTGCACCTAAATTAAATCCACAATTAAAAATTGAAATATTTATTTCCAAAATCGGATATTTTTTATTAAAAACAAATGTAAATAAAAAGGAATTTCAAATCTCGTATTTTAATTTATGTAATTTTTTAAACAGGTCCCACATAAATGGGATTTAACTAGTACACAACTGGTTCAAAATGATAATTCTGAGAACTAGTTTCGTAATACTAGTAAAAAAACTAGGACTTTTTACAACTAGTTCGACCATTTGCTACTGGGCAGTCATTCAATTTTAAAAATAAAAACTGTTTTATAACCGTGTTTTTCTTAAGATTATTATTAAACTAATTTGAATTTGTGTTTATTCGACCTTTCAACTTCTAATTAAATAAAATATTCGAAATGTCGAAACAATGTCGAACATTCGACGAATGTCGAAATATTGAGAAATAGTTTAATTTTTATAATAACAACTGCCTTCGAGCTCGAATATTTTATTTATTATTATTAATTTTTCTGGTACCCCTTCCATCAAAGTTTTTATGGTATTATTAGATACCTTTCGAGCTTCTAACTACCACATTTCTCGGAAATCTTTGGCATCTTTGACGACTTTTTTTGTTGCCTTAATTTCCCTCTTGACCAAAGCACATTATTATTTAAGTCATGGATGGTAACTGAAACGGATGCGGTTATCGGTAAGGGTAACGCCATTTTAGATTATTTCGGTAACGGTATTTTAAGGGTAACGCTATTTCATTTATTTCGGTATCGGTATTTTAAGGATAACGGTATTTTATTTATTTCGGTAAAGGTATTTTAAGGGTATTGATATTTCATTTATTTCGGTATCGGTATTTTAAGGATAACGGTATTTCAGTTATTTCGGTAACGGTATTTTAAGGATAACGGTATTTCGGTTATTTCGGTAACGGTATTTTAGGGGTAACAGTAGTCAATTGAAAGGGTTTTGAATCGATAACGGTATTTTAGCGGTATTGCCTGCCAACCCTGATTTAAGTACCACTCCAAGGTAGCTTTGCTGTGACAGCAAGAGGCTAGGTCGGGCCAGAAGAAAGTAGACACTCCATGGTGTCTAAAAAAAGGCTTAGTCGCTTCTCCAAGCACTCTTTGATATAAATTTCCGAGTTTATTCTACCCGTGGTTACAAAAGACTTGCTCCGCTCACCACAAGTGCAGATAGCTTGCCATACTAGGAATTTTCAAGGAAATTCCGATTGCCTTTTTGTCTTAAATTTGTCGTCCACATTCCCCAGTGATTCTGCAATGTAGAATTCCTGGCCTGGAAGCTGTGAGAAGTCGGTTAAAACATATGTCAGTCGTCCATGATGCAGCAATTTAATTTTTCAAAAAAAAAAAATTTCTTTTTGACACTCTGTTTTTGCTTCCGAGTTCTTTACAGCATTCTTATCTGGAATTTTTTTCAAAAGCAAACTGATGATGGGGAACTGGAAAATCCCTGAAACGATCGTCTTTTCATTCCAGAAGGTGTAGAATATTTTGAAAGCAAAAACTCTGTGAAGTATTTGTTAGGAGAATATCCTGATGAAGAAAAAATACAGTTTTTGGAAAACAGTACTTATTATTTCTTGGCCTCGAACAAGAATAAATAAATTTTTTTACAAATTATTTGTTGTTAAATTAACATGTAGAAATGCCATTTTGTAAAACTTACGAAATGACTCTCGTATGTATACAAAAAAATAAACGTTAATTTAACAAGTATGGATTTTTTTCATATCACAACCACTGTGCATTAGTTTAAACAAACACTCTCTTACAATTGACTAATGCTCGTGTATTGGTTTCATTTAACTATATACAATTTTTACTAATATTACCGTTGTAATACGAAAAGTACCGCAATGCCAAAAATTGAAACTCATTCTTTAAAAGGCTGTTGTTTTTTTATAAGTTTTTTTTTTTGAAATTTTTCTTGAATGGAGAGGAACACTACACTATGATTGTTTTTTTTTTAGTTACATTCATGTCTTTAAGGCAGGCGTTTTATACATGATCACATACATTTGGGTTTGTTGTTAATGCCTTTTTTCTACTATTTATTATTGTGGTTGTTGCAAATATGATCACAACCTGTATTGCATGTTGCATGCAGTAGGTACCTACTATTTTATTCAACTCTGATTGTGGTCAAAAACATAACTGAACCAAATGAAGACAAAAAAAAACTGTGTATTGCCAATTGATTTTTTTGGTTTGAAATTACAACGTTGCATACGATTTTGTTGTTGTTGTTGCGATTGCTCGAGACAATTGTTGCTGGTGCAATATTGAGTACAAGTATACGTGTATTGTTTGTTGTGTGTGCTGCTTTTTATGGGCATCATATTACTTGTGACTTGTAGTCGTCGTATTTATTTACTTTTAAGAAAAATAAATACTTAAACTTGTTTGATTTTGGTTTTAACCTAATTGTGGGTAAATAGTTAATAAAAATCATAATATGAATTGTTTTACTGTGTGAATTTATTGATACATTATGTAAATATAACGACGCTTGCATGTAGTATTTCTGAAAGATTCACGATCATTCTTTTTTTTCATAAATGTTTATTGGGTCACGCATGTACCAGATGTACCGGTATGAAAGGAGCGTTTTTTGTGAAAATAAAACACAAATTTTTAATGGAAAAGTAAAAAACATTTTATTCGAAGTATTGGCCATTCCCGTGCATAAAACTTTATATCTTTTTGGATCTAAATACATATGATTGAATCTAATTAGATCCTGTACCAGATCATCAAATATGATCAAATATGATCAGATATGGCATATGTGGTAATACCTTATGGCAAGATCTGATCAGATCTAGTGCCAAATCTGTTCAAATCTAAAGTGATCTGGACAATTGGGCCAGCTATGCCTAGATCTGATCAGATCTAATTCGATCTCAAATTTGTCTCCAATTTTGAGTTCTAATTAGATCTGGTAGGATCTACTAAGATCTGGCCAGATATGCCTGGATCTGATCAGATCTAATTAGATCTCAAATTTGTCCCCAATTTTGAGATCTAATTAGATCTGGTAAGATCTACTGAGATCTGACCAGATCTGATCTTTTTTACACGGGTTTCTGGCTACACATCAGAGAACGGTTTGAGTATATTCGTTTTTACTGTGCATTCATACCATTCATTGCTTTTGCCATGTATTCATGCAACAACAATAACTAATGCCAAAAAAAGAAACCCATTTTTTTTCGTGTAAAATATATAAAATTATACTCAAACGAAAGGAAATTTAAAAAGCAATTAATACAAATGCTTTTCAGTGCCAAGTTCCTTTTAGTTTTTGAGAAAATGACGATTAATGAATATCGATTAGGAAAACTTCATTGCAACAAATTTTCCAAAGAATTATATACTGTTTAATAGGCCTTGAGATGCCCGTTCATTTGAGTATAATATTGAGGGGAAATTGAGAAAAAAATTTTTCGCTCAAAAAAACAAAAGACGGTGTATAGCAGAGAACGGTTTGAGTACAAAATATCAAACAAAAAAAAGTACTTAAAATTAGTTAAAAGGAGCCCTGCATAGAAAGCTTTTTTAAATTAGTCAGTTCTTATTGCTAAATATTAGTAAATGCAACTGTTAGGTATACGAAATTATAGTAATATTTGGGTTAAATTTTGTTTAATTGAATTGCAAATTTACCTTGCTAATATCGGCAAAAAAAAAATGTTTGTAGACAAAAAGCAGTAAAGAAATTGTTATAAATATGTATATTCAAAAGGTAATTTATCTTTAAATTTAATTGAGTTGAATACAAATAACGGTCTCTACTGCTACAATAAACAGAAATATTTGCTAGAAAATATTGGACTGATCTCTGCAGTGTAGATTTTTATTCAGATTAAGAAACAAAAATAACTAAAAATTTTAAATTGTTTATGATGGTTTAGTCGTCTAATAACCAGGATAATTTTTGCTCATTTTAACAGGATAAATTGTTATTTTCGATTAACTAAAATATATGTAGGTAAAATTTTGTAAATTTAACAGTTTTTTTTCAGGAAAAATTTTTAAAGTCTTTTATATTAGTGTATGAATTGAAAAAATTTCTCGAATGGACGAGTGAACTAGAAAAACAAACTAGTTCAATAATAAAATTGATTGAAATAAACTATGAACTAAAATGACAAATTCTAGTAATTTTTATTCCGATTGTTTTTTGGTACAAAATGTTTCACTTTGTATGGAAATTTCCGGGTGTACTCACATTTTTACTCACAATTTCTAAACCGATTTCGACAATTTTCAACACCAAACTGCTGATAACAACAAATTTGAATACAAATAAACAACTTATAGTGCGTCCTTGTGACGTGAACGTGATTAAATAGACACAAGTTTCAAGAAGCCATCAAATTAAAGTCCGAGCTAGATTTGCAAAACCCTTTGAGTATTTTGTTTTTGCAATAGTTTACATTCATTTCGCATTAGAATCATTGAGGCTGACAGCGATGATAAATTTGCAAGATCTTCTAAAACCGCAGAAGCTATTTTTGTTGAATATCCCAGCAAAAAAAGAGATGCCTAAGCAGTAGAAAAAGCACTACAATTGATGATCTAGATGTACTTCTTTTTTAACATAAACACTAATGATTTTAGCATTGAGTTGTCATAGGAGACGAGTAGTCCCACTTCAAAATTTTTGCAGTACTTTTTGAACGAATGCAAAGGAAGCCCTTTTTCATCAATTAAAATAAAAAAAAAAATCTTCGCAAAAAAAATTATATTTTTTTTATTTTACAAAAGTTTTTTATTGCCGCCACCGGGTATCGAACTTGGGACCTCAAGATTGCTAGTCTAGCGCTCTACCGCTGAGCTATTCTTTGATAAGAAAGTTGACTGACATAAAAACACCACCTTGTTACTGCAAGATATTGTTCCTTATTCTCTTCAATAAAAGTACTTATTAAACAAGTGTAAATATTGTTTTCAGTACTATTTTTACAGGTGCATTAAAAACAATTTCTCACCATTTTTTTTATATATATGTACATATTTTTAAAAATTAAAAAAATTGAATTTAAACAAATTAATTATAAATATTAAAAAAAATTAATAGAATAAAAAAATTAAAAAAAAAATTAATAGAATAAAAAAAATTAAAAAAAAATTAATAGAATAAAAAAAATTAAAAAAAAAAAATAAAAAAAATATTGGTCTGCCGAGAATCGAACCCGGGACCCTCTGTTTGGAAATGCCAAATGATACCAAAATCACTTTACGATCAGTTTTAGAACAATTACTCTTTAGAAACAATACTTATGTGGTTTTTTGGATGTTGTCCAGAAGTAATTCTAAACCCGCTGTAAAAATATACTAACGGATACTTTGGAAGCAATGAAAGAAGTGATTTTTTGAAGTTGTTCAGAATAACTTCTAAAAAAGCAGTAAAAACACGGTAACGGATACTTGTGAAGCAGTGAAAGAAGTAGTTTGTAAAGCATTACTTCCATTTTTTTTGCTGGGATACTGCAAGAAGCTTATGGGGATAAATCCGAATTTATATATGTTTTTAATTTACAGTCAATTCCAGAATAAATTTCTTGTTAATTCTAGAGTACGCTTTTTCATGGACAGTCTATTTTAATTTTATTGTAATTTTAAAAAAATTATAAAAAGCCATCATTATAATATTTAACTTAGTGAATTATGGCTCGAGCCCCTAGCCCCCCTCCCCCACCCCTAGCTACGTGTCTGGCTAGGAATATTCCGACCAAACTTCTTGGAAATATAGATCTATGCTAAAGAAATATTTTTTATTATTTTCATATGATTTCATCTCAAGTGAAGACACTCAATTTCAATTTTATTGCAATATCATGATATCGCTGATATGCAAGCAGCTCTTGCAATGGTGCCTGCCATGCAATGTCACTGTTCGTTTTAATTTTAATTTCATAATAAAACGAGTAAAAAGGTTAAAGTCGGGTATGCCGACTATACAATACCCTACACCAGTCTGGGTAAAAGCCAATTAATGTTTGGATCCGAAATTCGAATGGGTTAAAATGGGGCTTGCGTCAAAATTTTCTATGATGTGAGTCAGCGAACCAAATTTCATTAAAATATCTTAATATTTGCGACCTGCAGTTTGTAGCCAAGCCAATTTTGGGGGGACCCTTATATGGGCACAAGGTCTAAACATGGACCGATGTTCACCAAAATCAATAGGATTCGTCCTTGGGCCAACATAGGTCTGTGTACCAAATTTCATCAAAATATCTTAATATTTGCGACCTGCAGCGTATAAACAGTTTAATTTTGGTAGGACCCTTATATGGGCACTAGGTCTAAACATGGACCATTGTTCACCAAAATCAATAGGCTGCGTTATTGGGCCAATATAGGTATGTGTACCAAATATTATTTGCGACCTGCAGCGTATAAACACTTTAATTTTGGTAGGACCCTTATATGGGCACTAGGTCTAAACATGGACCATTGTTCACCAAAATCAATAGGCTGCGTTATTGGGCCAATATAGGTATGTGTACCAAATATTATTTGCGACCTGCAGCGTATAAACAGTTTAATTTTGGTAGGAGCCTTATATGGGCACTAGGTCTAAACATGGACCGATGTTCACCAAAAGCAATAGGCTGCGTTATTGGGCCAATATAGATCTGTGAACCAAATTTCATCAAAATATCTTAATATTTGCGACCTGCAGCGTATAAACAGTATAATTTTGGTAGGACCCTTATATGGGCACTAGGTCTAAACATGGACCGATGTTCACCAAAATCAATAGGCGTCGTCCTTGGGCCGACATAAGTCGGTGTACCAAGTTTCATCAAAATATCTTAATATTTGCGACCTGTAGAGTGCGCACAAGAATGCATGGACAGACAGACAGACGGACGGACGGACATCGTTAAATCGAAATAAAAAAAAATTCTGAGCCGATCGGTATACTATAAGGTGGGTTTAGGACCAATATTTTTTGGTGTTACAAACATCAGCACAAACTTATAATACCCTGACCACATAGTGATGTAGGGTATAATGACCACATAGTGGTGTAGGGTATAAAAACAACAAAAAATTTGGTAAAAAAGAATGGAAAAGTGTTTAGTTATTTATTATTTGTCGATAAAAGATAATGTTTGATAAAATTTTGTGTTTTTCGATGAAAAATCTATGATTTTTGTTATCCATGAAATGGTCAAGTGTTCTCCACCACTTTCGCTGCACTGGTTTTGACATTTCATATCATATAATTTATTGCACTTGAAGACACCGGGTAAGGGGCTGAAAGGGTTAAGAAAACAACTAATGAAAATTACTGTAATTTCGTAAAATTTGTTTAAATCCGTTATTTTTAATATTATAAAAAACAACTACCAAAATCATGTGAAGATCTTAACATCGTTTGGGATTATGTTATGATCATTAGGATCATAGTATGATCATTATTTATTTTAATTATAACGATCTTTTCTCTGCGTGTAATTAGTTTCTGTTAAAAAAACAATTAGCACTTTGTTATCATCTTATATATTTTTCTTTTTTCAAAGTTTCTTTTCAGTCTAATTATTACATTTACCCAACGCTAATCTTTTCAAAATTTGCATGTTAACGTGTGTGTATTTAATTAACCTTTTTCATACAACAACAATAATAGCAACATGTATAAAAATCACAGAAAACTATTAACAATAATTGCTCTCATTACCCTAGATTTTTAACTTAAAAGTTAAACTAATTTACACCTCATTTCGTTAAACAGAAAGGCCACCCACTTAACATTTTTTTGTTTAACAAAAAAAATATATATATAAAATTAGCAAACAAAGAGAAAAAAAAACTATATAAATAGGGTTTAAATAGCAAACAGCTACAACATTAATGTAAACAAAACTTCCTTAAATTGTCTTAAACTCTTAACCTTTCTTGAGTTGCTATTTTTTTGTGGCTTAAGCTGTCTTCAGCTTAAATGAAATTATTTTGTTTGCAAATCATTAATTTGCATACAACATACTACAGAAAAGTTTATATGCGGGAACAAAAAATATGTACTTCAAAACAGGGATTCTTAAATGGTGAAACTTGAGAAAAAAAATTTGCTAAGGCAGCAAAAATGTGTAAAATTTTTTTATACAATCAAATAAGTTAAGATTACAGCTCTTTGGGATTTCGTCGAACTCACACAGAAATGCTAGCTTCATAAGAAAGTGACCTGTCACTTTTACATTTCTGCGAAATGCCACGAGGTCAGTCAAAGGGACAAGAAACTAAATTGAACTCCCAGGAAAATTTTCTATTCTAAAGAATCGGTTGTAGAATAGCTAATTTTCCTTTACAATCCCTTCGACTCTCAATTCTAACACCGATGATTTTTGTTTGAAATTGTCAAAAAAATCAACCGCGTCTGTAGCTCCAAAGTGGAACTAGTTGCCCTAGAATCAGTTCTGGAACTAGTTCTAGAACTGATTCTACGTTATAAGATCCATGAAATTCCATATAAGATCCATGAAATTGGTTCTGGAACCAGTATGCTTTTGGGACAATTGGGACAAAAATCATCGTTGTTAGAATTGACAGTAGAAGGGGTTGTTTTAAAGGAACCGATTCTTTGGAACAGAAAAAGGAAAACCTGGGTATTTAAGTTCAAATTTTATTTAAAGAACTTAAAATAAAAAAACTTAAGTGCAAAGTTTTAAAACTCAATTTTATTTGATTTTCAAAAACCTAAAAGTTTAAGAACTCCCACAACTCTTAATAAACATACAAAAAAATGTTGCAAATCTTTTGGCTAAAAATGTTTGAACAAGTTACCTAAATACAAAAAAAAACAGCTAAAAATAAAATCAACAATATAACACCCACTTTAACAATATAAAAAACAACAAAAATAAACATCTATTTAAAGAGTTTTTAACTTCATATAATCACATTAAATTCAGTGTATCGGATACTTTAAAAGTTTCTTTTTTTTTGCCAAAACTGAATAAAAATAAACAAGTTTATGTTAAAAATTTGGTTTCTTCAATTTTTTTTAACTAAATAACTTTTTTTAAGCTGTACGTATTTGTATTTAATGAAGCACGTTTTGGAACGTTTTTGTTTATAACACGGTTACTTTAAGTGTTTATTTTTGTTTTCATAAAAATGGGTTCAAAACTATATAATTAGTTGTTCAAATATTTGCTAAAATTTCATTTTATTTTTTTGGAATTGTTTAAACTCAACTTTAAGATAAACCAGCAAAAGTTTCCCAGAGCTTAAAATATACACAATAACTTTTTTGTCCCTCTTAAAAAGGGGTCAAAAAAAGTCTCTTTAATTGAAGAGTAAGAGGGCTAAAAAGTTCCGCAAAAATATTTGTCATGAAATTCTACTAAAAGTCTCTGAAGACATCAAAGTTGAAAATTTGACTTCAATTCTAGAAATAAGTCAAAACTTAAAATGTGTTTAAGGGTTAATCTCGTACTTATTCAGAATTGGCGCTCAAATGTCCCACAAACCTGGATTTTAGGGGGAAACCATGTGAATCTTCCATTTTAGGTACTTATTGTGTTCAGCAAACTTATGTAAAACACTACGAGGAACATTTTTGTGGAATATTTTAACCCTCCAACTCTTCAACTTACTGGTCTTTTTTGTCCCTTTTTAAAAATGGGGTAAAAAAATCCCTTTAATTGAAGAGTTAGGGGGTTAAAATGTTCCACAAAAATATTCCCCGTAGTATTCTACATAAGTTCGCTGAACACATCTTATACTTAAAATGTAAGATTCATATGGTTTTCTATGCCGATTCACAATAAACATTTGAAAAAGGGGGGAAATTTTAACCCCCCCTAAAATGACCAGAATCCATTGTCAGAACACTGTAAATTTTTTTCAAAATAAAAACCCCAATAATTGACATTTAAAAACAAATGAAATTTCACTTGAAGACCACTAACATTTCATTAGGTACAACTTACATTTTCTTTTGTTTTTGATTGTTAATTAAATGAACCACAAATTGGGCAAAACAACTAACAAAAACGTGTAAAAAAGTTCAAGTCGGGCATGCCGACTATATAATACCCTACACCAGTCTGGTTAAAAGCCAACTAATGTTTGGATCCGAAATTCGAATGGGTTAAAACGGACTTGGGTCAAAAATTTCTATAAAATGATAAAAGAAGAGGAAATCGAAAATATAGCCCATATGGGCGATATGTCCAAATATGGACTGATCCTATCTAGAATCAATAGGCTTTCTCCTTGGGACCATGTGAGTCAGCGAACCAAATTTCATTGAAATATCTTCATATTTGCGACCTGCAGCGTGTAAACAAGCCAATTTTGGGGGGACCCTTATATGGGCACTAGGTCTAAACTAGGTCTAAACATCAATAGGCTTCGTCCTTGGGCCGATATAGGTCTGTGTACTAAATTTCATTGAAATATCTTCGTATTTACGACCTGCAGCGTGTAAACAAGCCAATTTTGGGAGGACCCTTATATGGGCACTAGGTCTAAACATGGGCTGATTTTAACCAAAATCAATAGGCTCCGTCCTTGGGCCGACATAGGTCTGTGTACCAAATTTCATCAAAATATTTTAATATTTTCGACCATTTAAGTGCACACAAGAATGCATAGACAGACGGACGGACGGACATCGTTAAATCGATATAAAAAGTGATTCTGAGTCGATCGGTATACTGTAAGGTGGTTCTAGGTCCAATATTTTTTGTGTTACAAACTTATTATAACCTCTCCACGTAGTGGTATAGGGTATAATTAGTTTTAATAGCAATTGCAGTGTATACTTTTTTAACTTTACCGACATAATTCTCTTAATGTGTGGTCTTTAGCGACGAGGGTAAATTTTATATTTTTGGTGGGAAAACACACAGCAGAAATTACTGCTTGCTTGGAAGCAGTTTTGTCAGGGAAAGTTGAGCAGTGAAGCGATTGCATTATTGATGATATCATGCCTGATTTTTGTTCGAGATAGCTCGCGTGAAAGCACTTATTTCGAGATCCGAAAAGGCTTGAATTCACCGCTTTTAATTGGTGCTCCTGTTTTTCTTTTAAAATTTCGATAATTCATGCCTCCTCGGAAGTGCATATTATAAAGCTTTTCAACTATTTAAAATCATGCCTTCGCAAAAACACAATATTCCTGCATATTTTTCTGTGAAGCGAAAATGCCTCTTATTTTTAGTAAAACCTCTTATTTTCATTAAAATAACCTTTTTCCGCATTTTAATAAATTTTGATAAAAAGAACCGCAATAATATTTAAGCAATCAAAATGTACTGCTCATTTCATGCCTTTTTGAAAAGCCCACCAAAAAGCGATGTAAACAATTAATCATCTTAGGCCTTTCATTAGTGCTGTTTACGAAGCTATACATTTTTAGAAGCGGTAAAAGTAGCAGTAACGAAGCAGTAATCGTTTTTACTGCTTCCACATTTTTGCTGGGAAGTGTATTAAGAACAAGTTCCTACAATCGGGTTCCTCGATATGATTACTAGGGTGGGTCGATTTAGCAATCGGTATTGTGCCATCGATTTTTCGATAGCTTTTGGCATGAGGAAAAAAATTCCACTACGACATATCAAAAAAATCATTTTCGAGGCGCCCAAATTTAAATTTTTTGACTTTTTCTCAACTTTTATTTTTAAGGTTTTTTTTAGTAGGTAATAAAAAAAAATCGGCTGATTTAATTTTTTTTTTAAATATAGAGCAATTCCATATGAAAGCGATCACCTTTTGGACGACCCCTCTCCGATTCTAAAATAAATAGTCTCAATCGATTGCCCAGCAAAAAATAATGTACCTACATATTTTTTTTTTTTTTTATAGTGACTGGTTTAGTGGTGGTGTACACCACTGTCATGTGACAAAATTGAAGAATTCTTCATAAGGGACCTCATTGAAAGTTGTTTTAAAAAAAAACTACTAAAGCGATCGCAACGAGTGATAGCTCGTTGGAAAGGTATTGAATCAGGCTTTAATTGAAAATTTTCCTAATTTTTCTCAGAAATTTACCTTTTTTCCCATGAAAATTAAAATTTCCCATGAAAATTAAATTTTCCGATTTTCCACAGAAGCTCCTAAATTTTCCGGCTAATTTTTTTTTTTTTTGGATTCCTCATAATTTTTGCTTTAAGAATCAGCAATAAAAAAATGGGCCCCGACTCCTTGTTTGGACAGGAGAGGAGCATTTAAGAGACCAACTTGTTCTCATTGTTTTTATATTTTTTTATAATTGAATTATTTGTAATTATTTAACATTGTTTTATTTTATTATTAAAAATACATTTTAAAAATTATTTTACAGTTAAAAATACATTTATGAAGAAAAAATCTTTCTTATTTTGCTGCTTATACTTAATTACAATATTTATTAAAAATTTCAATTGTCTTGGCATCATTATAAAATTAAAGTAACTTTAAATTTAGCACGTCGGCAGACGAAGAGTACCGCTTTACATTAATTGACATATCAGAAATATTTGGTATGAAGCAATGAAACTTTTGCGTTCCAGTTATAGTTTTGACATTATTATATCTGTTTTGAATTCGTCGCTCCATGGCATCGTGTTCTTTTTGAGTGCATAAAACTGTGTTAATGGCAATTTCCTTGCTTTGAATCCACGAAAACAAATGTTGTACATTTAAGATCTGGTCAGTATATGGCCTTTGCAAACTTGCCTTAGTCGCCATGCGTTTTAGGGTTCCCCCTAACGCATCGCATGTGCCCTTACCGTGGGACGTCGCAAAAAAGTGCCACTCGACCTTGCAGTTTTGTTCTTCTTCAATTATGCAAAGATTGTAAAAATTTTTTTTATTCTTGTACTGAGAAGCCGCGCCGTCTGAGAAAAACGTTACTTTGTCGATTGCATCGAATTTTGATCTTAAGAATTCAAACAGTTTCATTTGAAATAAATAAACGGACACATAATTATGAGCTAAACTCTCCGCGACAACAACAAGGCTTACGGTCTGTAGTTCGTTATCTTCGTTTTTGAAATAAATGCAAAAAGGATGCACCGTGCACTGGTCGTTTGCCCAGTGATAAGCCTGAATTTCATCCTGAACGAGAAAAGTGTAATTCTCGGCAAAGTCGCTTATCACAATGAATTCATTTTGGGCTAATTTCTCCTTACTTTCCTTTAGAAATTTCGATTGCATCTCGGATATGAAATGGTGCGCCTTCAGTTCATTCAACTTGAATCCGAATTCCTCGATGAATTCCGGAATCTGCTTTACCACGGTCTCAAGGGAACATCTGCCGCTGCTAATTATCCACTGTTTGAAATGCACATCCTGAATTAACAGCTGTTCAAACTTTTCCGCCAAATATTGCTCTAGCTCGCCAATCTTCGGACAATTGTCGCATTTGGACAGATGACAATTTTCCGTGGGGTATGCGCACAACGACTTCGACAGGAGGTCCCTATATGTTTCAATTTCACCGTGAAATACTTTCAATTTCTTGCATGGAAAGAACATTAATTTGATGTTTTGATGAAACATGCAAACGCAGACTGAATGCGTTCCGTGCCTGTCTAATGCCAGCACGCATTCTTTTGGTCGTAGAATGGCAAACTTAGAAAATCCCACTTTTTCTGCTGGGTATTTCTCTTTGAACTGATGGTATGCTTCGGATAGATTACATAATAATCTGTCACGTGTACCTGGGCAGGCGCGGCTGTTGTCATCATTGCAGTAAAAATCTTGAATCAATTTCACCGTTGCTTCGCTGAGGGTCCTTGAGCCAAATTTCTTGGTGGGAGTCGCCAATATACCCTTCTGTCGAACTAATTCTTTGCTTCTTCTCGCGATGTAAAAAGATGTTTGAAACTGTTCTGAAATCTTGCGTATAGACCATGATTGAGGCAGCACAGATAAAATGAGATATTTCTCCGGAAAAGTGGTCGCTAAATTGAATTTTCTTTTCAACTGCTCAATCATTTGTTTGCCGTCATCAACGTCATCTGCTTGACTGCATTCGTTATCAGAGCCTTCATCAAATATTGTCGCGATTGCACTCATAACCTTGCCTTTTTTCTCTTTCCTGTATTTTTCACTTCGCAACTTTCTTTTTGTAATAGGCGATTCACCTAAAGTGGTAATAGCCTCATTCAAAGCATTCAAAGACATATTGACCATCGGAATGTCTGCCTCACTATCAGATGAAACATTTTGTTCAATTGTCATTTCATTTTCGGATTGTGGTTGCATTTGTTTCAATGCATTTGCTTGTTGAGACAAATCGATTTTACACTTGGGGCAAATGAATTCTGCTTCTTCACCGTATTGTATATTTAATTCATTCATGTATCGCTTCGAAACACCAGTTAATTTTAATACTTTTATCTTTTTCGAACGATGTCCACTCTTGTTAAACGGATTGCAGCAAAATTTATTCATTTTACTTTAAATTGTCTTTACAGCTTCACTCTTTACTTTACAAAAAAAACACTTTAACACTTTCACGTTTAGTATTCAACTAAAATTTGACTCAGAGTGTGTGAAGTATTTATATTTATTTTTTAGTAAAAAATAGGTAAAAAAAAATAAGCGATATTTGCTTTTCTTTAATAGGAAAATTTGCGTGAACTACTGGTCATAAAATGTTTTTTAAAGAGGGACTTAATTGGTTACTGCCAATAAGCCGACCACAGGTCATAAAATGTTTTGTAAATTTTTTAAATTACCAGGTAATAAATATTTCGCCATATTTATGGAAAATCCGTGTTTTATGACTTGTTTCTGCACGTGTCATTTTAGGCGAAATATTTATTACCTGGTAATTTAAAAAATTTACAAAACATTTTATGACCTGTAGCCTCAGTGGGGTTTGGTGTGCCATTACATGCCACTGCTGCTATTATCCATGGATTTATGGCCGATCTTGTGAAGGCAGGCAGACCATATTCACTACACACTCAACTTGGGGCTCTTAAAAAAATTGATTTTTTCTTCATAAATGTATTTTTAACTGTAAAATAATTTTTAAAATGTATTTTTAATAATAAAATAAAATAATGTTAAATAATTACAAATAATTTAATTATAAAAAATATAAAAACAATGAGAACAAGGTGGTCTCTTAAATGCTCCTCTCCTGTCCAAACAAGGAGTCGGGGCCCATTTTTTTATTGCTGATTCTTAAAGCAAAAATTATGAGGAATCCAAAAAAAAAAATTAGCCGGAAAATTTAGGAGCTTCTGTGGAAAATCGGAAAATTTAATTTTCATGGGAAAAAAGTTAAATTTCTGAGAAAAATTAGGAAAATTTTATTTTTCAATTAAAGCCTGATTCAATACCTTTCCAACGAGCTATCACTCGTTGCGATCGCTTTTAAAACAACTTTCAATGAGGTCCCTTATGAAGAATTCTTCAATTTTGTCACATGACAGTGGTGTACACAACCAGTCACTATAAAAAAAAAAAAATATGTATTTACATTATTTTTTGCTGGGCAATCGATTGAGACTATTTATTTTAAAATCGGAGAGGGGTCGTCCAAAAATTTGCCAATTTTGATCGTTTTCATATGGAATTGCTCTATACCTTTCCAAGGTGTACGCTAAAAATGATGGCGATAGCAGTTTTTCCAAAAAATGTTTTTTTTGAGGTTTTGGACGAGTTTTTGTCGAAAAATCTATATTTTTTACGCGTTAATTTTTAAGGTTTTTTTTAGTAGGTATGTTAAAAAAAATTTCGAGATTTCAAATTTTTTAAATATATCCTATCCAAGGTAAAATTGTACGCTTAAAATAATGGCGATATAATTTTTTCAAAAAAAATGTTTGTTTTGGGTTTTTAGACGAGTTTTTGTCGAAATTTGGGCGCCTCGAAAATGATTTTTTTGATATGTCATAGTGGAACTTTTTTTCTTCATGCCAAATGCTATCGAAAAATCAATGGCACAATATCGACAAATTTTTGTCCTTACAAATCGGCCCACCTTAATTATTACCACCCATACACAATATGAACCATATGAACAAAAATTGTTTTGTATATCTATATTATCACCTATGAGGTGATTGTTAGGTGGCCAAAGGTTCTGCAGAGTGCAACGACTCGCATTTCTACTCATTACTGGTATGAGAACTTGTCCCAATTTAGCCACGGAAGCCATTGTGGGACTGGTTCTTCTTCATATCTTTATTAAGACTTCGGTGACCTTGCTAACTCGAATGCTGGATATTGAACATGGGGATTTCATGACCGAAGTGGGCATACTAGCACATGAGACACTGTGTGGGATTTATTAGGTATGCCATCAGGCAGGATAGGGACTGAGTTACATTTCGGTGAGGAAGTCGAGATTATCATGTTTGTTGGTCGCATCATTAGGGTGTCACGGTCGTATTAGCCTTTGGGCGCTAATATTGCCATAATTTATAATAGCTTGGTGGTGCTTTCAATATTAAGTATTATTTTATTTTGGGGGTTTTGAGTGCTTCGATACTTTGCAGCTTTTGGCTGTGCGGAATAGAATCTGCTGTCTATGAGATAGCGGATAAATTGGAGAGAAGAGCCTCAGTACCCTTCTAGCCAATTTATTCGCACTAACTTATGTAGACTCAGCCAGTGTACCACTAGGACTCTGGTCGTTGAGGGGAGATTCTTACTGCAAAAGGCCAATGGGATCGCACCAATTCGTTAAGCGATACATCTTGTTAAACCCTTCCATTATTTGAGGATACTGCGTATTCCTAGGAGTGACATTAGGCTTTTTGTATATTTCCCAACTGAACACTTCAGGTAAAGACACAATTTGTGGTAGCTTAACCAGATCGTTTCTCGACTGTATTGTTTGTGCTTTGCGGAGAACGAGACCTCAGCACATGTCCTGTGTAATTATGCTACGATCTACGATTTAAAAGTACGCGTTTTTCATAGGAAAATCATGTTAGCAGGGATATTAGGTTTACCCTTCAATCCTTGTTTAAAAGGTCTATAATGTACATTATAGATATTTTCGACTAACCTTTCATCAATATCACAAAGGATCCTTTTCTCGGCTAGGCTAGATCGGTAGGCTAGATCTTGACCTCGATAGTAACGAATGTCAGCACAAATATATTTCCTGGGTATACAATTTCATAGTAGGAGATATTTTTAAGTAAATCTTAATATCAACTTCTAAATATTTACCATACACATAAAAATTTGATCTTTTATCCCAGTAAGAAAGCCCAATATATTATGTTTATGATATGCAATATATTTCGCATTGTATAATCTTGCTAGACATTAACTAATAGTCATTTTACACACATATTTTAAACTTTTCAAATAGCGGTAGATACAGACAATAAAAAAACGGCAATAAGGAAGCTCTTTAGGAGTTTCCCACAACTACAACAACAACAACTAAAAATAACATCAGCAAATAGCTAAAGTCAGCTGCTATTAGCATGACATGTAGAAAAAAAGAAGATGCCTTGGCATCCGAACACATCATCGTCATCATACACGTTTAATCTTTGTGTTGTTTGTACTGCCTTACATGACTCCGACTATACTCTCCAATACATTGTGTGTGTGTGGAGGCGTTAAAAGTTGGAAATAAGAAAAAACTACTATAATGTCTTGCATAATATTTGCAGTTTTTTTTAAGTTAAGTTGGTTTTTTTTCTCCCTCCTGGTTCATGTTTTCATGAATGATCTTGAAAGTTATGCAACACTTGTAAGTTGACATATTGACACCCTTTTTGCAAACGTGCAAACTTTATAGTGAAATGAGAGAGGATGATATTGCACGATTATAGGAATATGTGGTGTTTAAGTTGTATTATTGGTAAGACAGAATATATTGTGTAAAATACAAAATGAAAACTTATGAATGGTGCCTAATAAGGATTGCTAATTCCGAAAATAGCTACCAAGCTAACTAAAAGTTAGTAGAATATGAGATAACTAAAAAGTTGGTTATTTTAGAAGAAGCGTTAATAGAGATGGTACTTATCCAGGTTCATTAAGACAATTTTTAATTTAAAATAGAAAAGTTGTAAATTGGCGCCCAATTTGGATAACCTTTTTAATGTAAGAGAGAAAATAGACGATATTCATCGAATACAAAAAAGTAATTGGCGCCCAACAAGAGGCATAAAGACTATTTTTAATTGGCGCAATGCAAAGATCATATTTATAAAAAAAGGTTTGTGTACTTTCAATTCAAGGAGCTATTCTTCTGGTATTCTCTATAGAAATTCCTGACTATGGATCTAAGGTCCCAAAGAGATGGGTTGTTTTATTAGCAGCCATACTTAGGTATTATCATATTTTACTTACTTTTTTATAAAAAGCTCGTTTTACCTACATACTCTCGAAGAATATGTTTCTAAAAATGGATTTTCATCCATGTAGTTAAAGAATCACGACTCCAGTAATAGATTTTATTCCCAAAGAGTTTGTCTCAAAAAACACACAACTGCGTCGATAGACTATTTTTATAAAAGGTTTATCGATAAATTTTAAACCTTTTCACGACTGAATGGATAGATCATGTTTCTAAAGCACTCACGACGCATCTGCAGACTTTATTTCCCTCGAATTAATCGATAGAATTTCTTCCGAAAGAGTTTGATAGCATTTCTTCCGAAAGAATCCGTTCAAAGGAGTTAACTTTGAAGAAATACGGCTTCATTGATGGAATTTGGCCAATAAATTTTGGTCCTACCCATGACAAAGTCTGTAGCATTTATTCCGAAAGAGTTTTATCCGACTTTGATCCCTCAACGAGCCATGTCACGAATCAATGAATAGTCTTCCCTTCGATAAGTTTAATCCCTTTAAAATCTTTACACGACGGAATCGACATACTTCGTTTCGCAAGATGAAGTCACCCAAAATAACGAACATACTTATTATTCTTGATTGACTTTGTGACAAAACGTCTGGAAGAATTGATTTGGTCTCCTTAAAAACCAATGATTTTGTAAATATATTTCTTTCAAAAGAATTCTGTCGCTACAATACCTGTAAATCATTTGAAAAAAAATCTTTAGAAACCACGATTTACTCGAAAGATTTTGATTCGAATCCTATTGCTTACTTTACATCATACATGGGACTAATTAATTAGGTGGAAATTGATGATTTCATTACCATTGCATTGATATCAATTGTAATGAAATTATTTTCATTACCATTTTTTTAATTAATGGTAATGATTCTAAAATTTAATTTCATTGATTAATTACAATGATTTTAAATTTCATTACCATTGATAATGAATAAATTAAAAAAAAAATAATTGCCATTGACAGAAAAACGTAAAAATGGAGTAAAACTCGCTGAAATCGAAGATCGAATATGCTCGTTCAGGCTCATGATCATTTGAAATTAAATACTACTTTCCATTCCATTATTATTTGTATCCAGGTAAAGTTTAACGGCATAGAATGGATCCTCCTTAGAAAATTTTGTTTTATAACTTCCCCGGCCAAACCCGTTTTTCGTTTTCATTTGTCTGAATTTTTTTGTAAACAAATGGTTTTTAATCAATTGTAATTAGTTTTTTTATACATTAGTGTAATTTCATTACCATTAGTAATGATTTTTCTAATGAAATATATTTCAGTACCATTAAATGGTAATGAAATTTTTTTCATTGTCATTAGTATGAACTAATGGTAATGAAATTTTAATGGTAATGAAAAATTCCCATCTATGCTTTACATACATCTAGAAAATATATTCGGGATGATAACCGAATATGTTTCCAATCGAAAGGTTTGGTTGTAACAACCAACTTTTTCTGTTGGTAGTAAATTTAGGTTAAGACGGCTGAATTTTTATTTTCACAGTCAAATTTTGCCTGTCTCAACGATTTTTCTGAAGTCACAACCGAAAGATTCTGTTACCAAAAAAAAAAAATGCGACTGACAAAAAATTCGGTTTTCAGCATGATTTTTTTCTCTGTGTACCAATGATATAATCGAAATATCGAATTAAAAGACTTGGTAGCGAAACTCACTATTAATTTAATAAAGAATTTTTGGAATACATTGGTCCCCTTCCGAAACGAACAATTTAAACCGACGATTAGAAACAATGCATGAATCGAGACGTATTATTTCGAAATATTTTCGTTTCTTTAGAAACCCACGACCTGAATAAAAACGCTTGAATCGGGAAACATTGTTTTGAAAGACTTTGGGTCTTTTAGAATTTAAATCTTACTGACTTTGATCCAATTAGAAATCCAGGATTAAATTAAAATACGCTGCTCCCATTAGAAACCCACGATTGTTATGAAAAGACTTTAGGTATTATTAGAAATCTACAATTAAAGACTTTGAACGCGTTAGAAATCAACGATCAAATTAAAAGATGTTGATGAAATTAAAAATCCATGATTAATTTGAAAGACTAAGGTAACATTTGAAATTCGCAGTTGAATTAAAAGACTCTGATATAATTAAAAATCCAAAATTTAGCTGCACGACTATTATCTTATTAAAAATGCACGATTAAATTGAAATAATTTAGACTCATAGAAATCCACGATTGAATATACATACTTTGGCCCATTAAAAATAAAATTGGATTGAATAAGAGAACTTTCGTCCTATTAGAAGTCTAAGATTGATCAGAATGACTTTGGTTGCATTTGAAATTTATGACTGAAATGAAAGACTTTATTCCCATTAGAAATTCACGGTTGAAAAACTTTGTTCCCATTAAAAAGTTACGACTTTAATGAGGGACTTTGCTACCAATTCTTTTGCTTCTTAAAAGACCCAACTTTGCTGCAAAAACCTTTGACTCAATTATAGATGCAAGTTTAAAATAAAAACATTTGTTCTAAAAGAATTTTGGTCCCTTTTGAAAACCACCAGTTAATTTAAAGTCTTTGTTCCAAAAGATGAGTTTGTGCTAAGTCTATAATTTGGCGCCAAACGTGAATTAAAAATTTCTGTTTAATCACTTAAATCACTTAGATTTTCACCACTTAAATCACGACGCCCTATGTTCTTCGTGAACTTTTTATTTAAGTGTTATGCGTAATCTCTTTTTTTACTACGTAATTTAAATAAATAAAGGACATATATATATAAATCACAATGACGCGTCACTGATACGTCAAAAGTTTGTATAAGAAAAATGCTAGCCATATTATTGCCTGTAGAAATGCTCATTAAGTATTTTTCTATAAAACCTTTACTTTAAGAGTATAGTGCAAGGAAGCTGTGAACTAATTTTAGCCCATTTTAGGGCTAAAAGCCGCGAGTGACTGGCCTGTTTTAATCCGAGAGGATGAATTTTCGAAGGGATTTTTCCTCCCAATCTACCAGAAAGTGCGTGGGGGCTGAAGAAATTACACTAGTGAGCGCCAATTCTGAATAAGCATGAAATTAAATCCTAAACACATTTTAAGTTTTGACTTATTTCTGGCATTGAGCCTAAATTTTTAACTTTGATGCCTTCAGAGACCTAGATATTAAAATTTCATGACAAATATTTTTGAGGAACATCTTAACCCTCTAACTCTTCAAGTTAATGGTCGTTTATGTCCCTTTTTAAAAGGGGCCAAAAATTCCCTTTAATTGTTTAAAATGTTCAAAAAAAAAAAATTTTTTTTTGCCGTTATATCTTTGGCATTTACAGTCGGATCTTAAAGTATGATACATCGATGTTTTTCTCTCGAGTAGACCAGTGTTTTGCTCTAAGGGTCATTGACCTGAAGTATCCCGTTCTAGTAGTTACCCACCAGATCTCAGTTGCTACCACCCTAATGTACCACCCTAATATCAGAAAATTAAAGCTCGCAAAAAATCATTAAACTTTTTCTAAGGAAGTTTTCGATAAACCCAGTAGAACTTTTTTTTATATATTGGTTGCCGAACTTAGGGGTCGCCTTTTAAAATTTTTTTTCATTCGATTTTTCCTTTATAGCAAGACACTGGTCTCCTCGAGTCAAAAAAAAACCATATATCACACTTTAAAATCCGACTTTAAATGCCGAAGCTATAACGAAAAATTGAAAAAGGCGACTCCTACGTTCGGCAAAAAAATTTTTTTTTTGAAATCGCCTTCCAAAAATACTTCATATTGGAGGGTGTACGGCGAACTTTTTTTTTGAGGTACGGTCTAATGTACGGCGCATAGTTTGGGGACTTCGCCAAAAAAAGTCCCCAAACTATGCGGTATATGGGTCTAAAATGTCTTCAAAGTATTCGAAAGACCTAGGAAGAGTTTGAGGACAGTCCCCAAACTAACCAAATGTTTCCATACTAAACTATAGATCGAAAAAATGCCCCGTAGCATGCGCTATGCAACTATACTTCATATACAAGTACATATATAGAAAATCTGATTTAATAAGTTTATGAACTAATAACTGGCGCCCAATGTTGGGCATAATAATGTTTATATGTACCAGATTAATAGAAACTAATTTGCTAATAACAATTGCGATTGTCACTACGATTCTAGTTTCTATGAGCGTAAAAGGATTAATTAATCCACCTGGGAAAATAGTTTATTTATTTATTTAGGTCTACTGATTTATATCTTATAGATATAAATCAGTATTACATTAAAATAAAATCCCGTTGGCTTAAGTTCAAATCATTAAGTCAAACGTAAGATTAAACGAAACAACTGACAAAAGTTCAAAACAAGTATTAAAAAATTTCCATACAATCCAACGGAAATCTACAATTACAAAGAAGATAAAATAAAGAAAAATAATTCTCATACGAAAATCATACATCTTAAACAAATTAAAACTGACAATTGAAATTAAACATTTGACAAAACAGTAGTTTGTTAATTTAATCACTAAACTAGCTACTTTAACAAATAAATGTCTGTCTATATAAACATATATTATAATTGCATGTGTATTGTGTATAAATACATACAGAAGACATTCTTTATTCATATAAACATTTTAAATACGCATAACGAACGTATATAATTGTATTGTATTTGACTTGAATTAGCTACGCTTGAAAGCTTAGGTAGAACACTTGTTGGTTGTTGGTTACGTTAGATGCAAATACTTGCTGCAAACAACAACAACAACAACAATCACAAAAAAACGTATAAAATTGCAATGCCACCATAAAGTCTGTCTAACTTTATACAACTTTGTGTCTGCTAGCTTTAAAAGACTTAAAGAATTTGATTTGGCTGGCTTCATTTGGCCTTGGATTTCTAATATGCTACGACTACAGCAAAAACAGCAACAACAATGAAAAATAAGAATGAAATAATAAGAATATTACCGCGTTGGCGGATGTTTTTGTTTTTTTTTTGTCTATAAGCTTAAAGAAAAACCTTTTATTCAAAATCCATTAAAATATAATAAAACCGACATTTAGGTACCTATGGATAAAATTATCTTATAGTAATTTTAATTTTAACGGATATTGCTTCATTACATAATATTTTTGTTAACATACTTAAACATTTTTAGGTTAATTGTTGTTAATAGATGATGGGCTGGTTATTTGTGTGAAGCTAAATAAAGAAATATATAGTTAAAAAGTTCAAAGTACATCAAATTTTCTTTTTGAAAGATATTTCGAAACACTTTATCAAATAAGACAACGCAATCTTAAAAATTTGCGATCCCCTTAGAAATCAGAATTGGCGGCCATTAGAAGGCAAAAATAGAATTTTTGACTACTTGTTTGAAAAGGAAACTTGTGACTTAATACAATTTGTAAATGAAAAACGAAGAAAATATGGCGCCCAATTAGCAAAATTTGCTTGAAAAATATAAATTGAATAAAAAGATTTTGAATTATCCTGAAACTTTTCGGATTTTGTTTTTTTTTTTTGAAAATCACCGAACGGACTTTGTATCTTAATTGTCTCACGTGAAAGTAAGGGAGTGTGAGTAGAAAAAATTTGGTCGTGAATGTGTGGAGTTGAATTTTTCAACTTTTTTCGGGTTTTTATCTACGTGAATCGCTCGTGATTGTGAGTAAAATCTAAATTTACTCACGCGAACGTAAATGAGTGTGAATAGCAAAAAGTGTTCATGAGTGATTTTGCGCGATTAGAATTTTTCTCTCGTGAGAGTAAGTGTGAGTCAAAATCCAAACACGTGCCTTCTCTAGTTTTGACTACTCATATGTGGCATAAATACAAAGCACTTTTCTAGTAATAAATAGTACTTTTTAATAAACGGTACTTTTTAATAAACGGTACTTTTTTAATAAATGGTACTTTTAAAAAGAAGGGGCTTTTTTTAATAAAAGGTACTTTTTTTTATCAAAAGCTACTTTTTTTAATTAAATTCGGATTCACAATGCTGGAGTACTCCACTCTGCAGAGTGGATTTTGGTCCCTTCTTTTTCTTATTTACATATTATTTGTATCATGCCATCTCTATTTCAGTACATTTCACTCTGTAGAGTGGAGTACTCCATCATTGTGAATGTGGCTTAAAGGTAAATTTTTTATTACCAAATTATACTTTTTTGATAAAAGGTACTTTTTTTTTAACAAATGGTACTTTTTTGTTAAAAGGTACTTTTTAGCACAAGCTAATTTGTTGTAAAAAGTACTTTACTTGTTGTAAAGGGTACTTTTTAAAAGATAATTTTTCAAGACATACTTTTTTTTCAAAATGTATTTATTTTGAAAATGTACTTTTTTTAAAAGGTGCTTCTTTTAGGTACTTATTTAATAAAATTAACTTTTTAAACAAAAGCTACTCATTTATTTAATAAAACGTACTTTATTTTAACAAAAGGTACTCTTTTAATATTGTAATATGTACTTTCTTAAGAAAAGATGCTATTTTTATAAAATGGAAGGAACTTTTTTAAATCCCTGGATATCTCAAGGAAAATCTTTTGGACTAAATTACTGGTTTTGGTCTTACGACATGGGTCTGAATCCATTGTGTTTTCTTATAGATTATTATCGCTTTATGCACCTACGACGGAATCGGTGGTTTTTACCAATAGATTTAAGTGCCTTTAAGAATCCACGCCTGAAGATTTTGGTCACTTTATAAATCCACCACCGAATCGATAGTTTGTTTTGGGTGCTTTAAAAGCTTATGATAGGATCGATAGTTTGATCTGGAAGATTCTTGTCTCTTTTAAAACCCACGTTGGAATTGATAGCCCGTTCTGATAGATTTTGACTCCTTTACAAACACACAGCGGACTCAATTATTTATTTGTTTCGAAAGATTTTAGTTCTTTTAACATTTTACAACTGATACGCTAGTTTGTTCGACCGAATCGATAGTTTGTTCTTTAGAAAGGTTTTGGTGTCTTCAAAAATCCACGACTGAATCAATAGTCTGACTCTGAAGATTTTGGTACCTTTAGCAATCCACGACTGAATCGATAGATAGTTTGCTTCAAAAGATTTTAGTTCGTTTAACAATATACGATTGAATCGATATTTTGTTCCGAAATATTTTGGTCCCTTTCCTTCAAAAATATGAACTGAATATATAGTCTCATCCGAGAGATTTTAATCCGTTTAAAAACTCATGACTGATTCGATAAATTATTCCAAAAGATTTTAGTTCTTTAAACAAAACATGACTGAATCGATAGTTTTCTTTTAAAAACTCACGATTGAATCGATAATGTGCGAGATGTTGAATTTTTGTTGCGCTCCATCTGACGGTGAGTTGGCTAACTGGAAGCTGTTTAGTTCATACTTATTTTATTTTGGTGGGTTTAAGTGCTATGGGAACACCGACGGTGGACACTGCGATATATATTATGGATTGAAAAATCATACATATTATTTTTCTCAGTTGATGTTGCGGACGCAGTGGAGCGAATCCGCAACGTTACGTGTAACAGTCCAACGCGCTAACCATTACATAGATTTTGTATAGATTTTGAAGGGTTGAAAAACATACAACGAATCGTTAGTTTGTCCCGAAAAATATTGTTCAGTTTAAGAACTCACATCTGAATTTTTAGTTTGTTCCAGTATTAACTTTAAGAACCCACGTCTGATTCGATAGACATGAATTTTGTCTCTAATAAAGCAGTCTACCGACTTATTCGGTAGACGGCTTCAAAAGGTGGTTTGTCCTGCTAAAAATCTACGACAGAATCGATTGTTTGTTACGAAAGATGTTGATTGCTTTACCTATCGAATCAATAGATTATTCTCAAAAGTTTTGAGTTTGTTTCAAAATATTTCGGTCCCAATGAGGCGTCTCCCATGGTACTGATGAATGGCAACACTCGTTTTTAATGCAACAGATGGCGCTGACTGCTGTATTGTTTTTTCTGGCAATCCTGTTTCATTTTATTGGGGAGCAGTGTTGCCTAAAAAGTTCTAGCTTATTCCCATTTTAAATGTTTAAATCCCCAATGCTATACCTAATTCACTTTAATTTAAACAAAAACTCAAAAAAAGGAGCCAAGTTAGCATCACTCTTAAGTTCAGAAAATTATTAAGAAATGAGTGAGCAAATTAAATAAAATTGAAAATTTTACGAAGAAATATTGACGTTTTCACTCGAACTTTAAAGGCCTCAAATCTTTGTTAAAATTGTGAAACTAAAAAAATTTTATTATACGAAAGCTAAAACGTTTCAAAATAAAAGTGGTATATTAAATTTTCAAAAGAAAAAAATCCCCTTACCTAACAACTCTGTAAAACCTCATTTGACATAAAAAATCCTCCCTTGAGAAAATTTCCCAAAATAAAATCCTCCTTTGACAAAATTTGCCACATACTAGCGACATCTACAGTTTGTTTAAAAAATTATCCATGTTGCATCTCTATATTACATGTCTCTGGTCCCAACAAAAACCCACGAAGGAGTTGATAATCTGTTCGCTGTATTCGTTTGTCCCGGAAGATTTTATTTCCTTCTAACAACATACGGAATTGTTCCAAAAGAGTTTAGTTCCTTCAACAACACACAACTGAATCCATAATTTGCAAGGAAACGATTTGATCCCTTGACAAATTTTAGTCTACGATATTTTAAAAATTCACGTCCGAAAAGGAATGTATCTCATGAGAAAACCTCTGATATTGATGACATTCCGATATTTTGGGTAGATAAGAATTCTAAGGTGTCTGAGGTTATCGGAGATCTCAAGGTTTTAAAAGGCTAATAAAAAAGGTGTAAAATATGGCCCCTTTTTCTGTTTTTTCAAGTTGTTTGTTTTCAAGGGCCTATCACCGGTACCTCTTTTTGGTACAATACCTTTTTGTTTTTTTAAGATGTCGGGCTATTTAGGCTCTTATCGAATTTTTGTCGAAGCCCTTTTTTACTTTTTTAAACAACTTTTTAACCCTATGCAAATACCTAGGGATTATGAATATCAAACTTCCTCATTTCACATGATGGAGCCACTTCTTATAGCGAATGTCGAAAGTTTATGATATGCTGCCGAACAAAAAAGTACCAAAAAATGTCCGGTTTTTTCGCCAGTTTTGCCTCCTTAGTCATCGAGATGTCCAAAATAATGAAATGGGTTATGCTTAGAATTCCATTCTGTATCATATATCAGAATTTCATAAATACCTAAAACTATTACATGATATACTTTCCTTGCGAGTCAGTAGTTTGTTACAAAAGGTTTTGGTCGCTTTTAGAAGCCACGACTGAAACAATAGGGAGGGTATGCCGAAAGTTTACGATATATTCAAAAGCTCAAACGATAGTTTGTTGGAAAGAATTGTGGTACCTTTAAGAATCCCTAACTAAATAAATAGCTTCTTCCGAAACATTTAGGTCCCTTTTAAAACCACTGAATGAATCAATAATTTGTTTCGGAAAATTTTAGTTCCTTAATTGAAAATGTACTTTAATTCTGGAAAATTAACTATTAAAAAAAGCTCCTGTTTTAATATAAATTACTCTTTGTATTAGTAAAATCTTAAGAGTTCTTCAGGGCTAAAGTAGTTTTAATTAAATATGTTTAAGTTTTTATAATAAAATATTAATCATACGCTCCGTTACACTCTTGCTAGAGAAAATTAAAAAGTATTTTCATAGAATTATTCAGAAAATTGGCAACCCAGGTGAAAATGTTCATATATGGCAACATATATGGGTTCGGATCCGAAATTTGAGGGTATATGGCCATATATGGAGATATATGAATGTTCATATAAATTTTTTTTTTTTTAATAAAAATATTGCTTTTTTTATTCAAATTAAATGTAAATATTATAATTCTATTCATACGTTACTGATAATTTGTACATTTGAATGACGTTGAGAAATTATGAAATTTTTAATGGACATAAACATTTTACTTAAGTTTAGAAAATATTTTATGACTGAGTTTTGATTATTTAATGATTGTTTATACACTAATAGAAAAAAGTGTGTAAAAATTTTAGTTAAAGCTACTAAAAATTAGTTCAAAATGAAAAACTGCTGAATTATCAGAGTAGATTTGCTAAATATAAATAAGATAGGAACAGCAAAAATAAAACTGTTTGATATATTTACAAAATTTGAGTTATAATTGAGCTAAATTTCAGTGATTAGAAAATAAAATTAAATTGTACTTAGTAGTGGACAAAAAAACATCACATAAAATTTAAAATTTTCAAAGTTCCTTTTTCGTTTTTTGTTTTTAATGGAAATACAAATCTAGCCTTCTGAAATCAACAGTTTAATATTTTTAGCAAATATTTCTGTTGATTTTATAAACTGCTATTTGCATTGAACAAAATTTAGATACAACAGTTTGTTTTATTGTTAGCCATTTTTAGTTTACTAATATTTTGCAAAATTTTCTGCAGATTTTCTAAATTTAGAAGTTTTATTTTTGCTGTTTTTATCTTACTGCAACATTTTCAATTGTATTTCAAAATTTATCATTTTATTTCAGAAGTTATCAATTGTTTTTCTGATTTATCAATTGTATTTCAGAAATAATCAATTGAATTTCAGTTTACTCAATTGTATTGTAGAAGTTATGAATTGTTTTTCAGATTTCCAATTATATTTCAGAAATAATCAATTTATTTCCAGTTTTATAATTGCTTTTCAGAAATTATCAAATGATTTTCATATTTATCAATTGTATATCAGAAACTACCAATTGTATTTCAGAAATTATAAATTGTATTTCAGAAACTGAAAATTGTATTTCATAAATTTAATAATTGTATTTCAGAAATTCGCAATTGCATTTCAGAAATTATCAAATGTATTTTACAAATAATCAATTGTATTTCTAAAACTGGCAACTGTATTTTAGAAATTGCCAATTGTATTTAAGAAATTATCAAATGTAATGTATTTCAATATTTTTTGAATCCGTTCACGTAATTACCCCCATGATAAAAAAAAACTTAAAACATTACCCATATATGGAATAATATATGAATTCATATATGAAGATATATGGAATATATGAACCAATATATGGACCAATAAATGCAGTATATTATCATATATGGATTCATACGTTTGAATGTATTTACCCATATATGCTTCCATACATAACATATATGTTCATATATGATCATACATTAAACCATATATGCTCATACATGAAACCATATATGATAATATATGAACATATATGAACATTTTCACCTGGGAAACCAATTTTTTTTAGAACTTTTTATTATTTATTTTTATGAAACATGCCAAGACATATTGCTCAAAGAATACACCTTTTTTCATGTTGCATTGAAGAGCTTTCTTTAAGCTATATCCAAGTCAAGATATTTATTTCATTAACGCTCACATTTATTATCCAAAAATTTAGTTTGAAAATATTTTGTAATATCTTGCAATTGTTATCTACAAAATTTATGTTATTTGTTTCTTATATGGACCCCACCTTTTTGTTCAATGTGCAAAAAAATCACACATTTTTAACACATCACCGAAAATTCCTCATAAAATAAATAATGCCTGTTTTAAGTCGTAATAACATCGATTTGTGGCATTTTTTTTTAAAGGATTGTGTCGCCACATACTAATAAATGTTTAAAAATTTACAAAATGCTGGCATACCAAAATTTCGATAAATGTTTTTTTCTTTTTTATTGTGCAAGAACAAAAAACACATGCAAAATAATATTTTAGGTGTCAAATATAAAATTTTATTGTTCTTTGCACTAGCGACCCAGACGATAATAAATTTAAAAAAATGAAAAAAAACAAAATACAATAAAAGGAATTCAAAATATGATTTTTTAACAAAAACCTGGCATCAAACAAATTTATAATTTATGGTCATTATAAATAAGCTTTTAAGCTTTAATTTAAAATGACGGAATGATAAATATTAAATGTATTTAATAGTATTTGAAAACGAATTTAACATTTCATTAGCTTTTATAAATCACACAATTTTAGACCGGCTTTTATGCTTCATTAAAGTGGAATTATTTTAAGAGGTTTTTTAAAAAATAAGTGTTAATTTTAGTTAAGAATTTTATTTTAAGCGTTTAGTGACAAATTATATTATTTTCAAAATTTTATAGAACAAAAAAATGGATGTTAAGATTTATTAAAAATTGTATAAATTTGAAAAAGGACTCTTTTGGTATATGGACTTTAATAGAAATTTGATTAAATAATATAATCTGCGTATAAATTACTTTTCTTATCATTAAGAAAATGTATTTTTTGTTTATTAAAAAAAAAAAAATTCCCATGTGAAAATCGAAATATATATGAACATACATGATCATACATTGACTTGTATATGATCATGCATGGGCATACATGACCATATACGTCCATATATAGATCAATGTATGACCATACACCATCTCATATATTTCCATATATCTTCTGATCCGAAATTTGAGGGTATATGACCGTACATGTTCATATATGACCATATATGCTCTCACATGCTTCATGTATGCTAACATATGATCATATATGACCAAATAGCTCCATATCCCCTCAAATTTCGGATCCGAAGATATATGGAAATATATGAGATGATGTATGGTCATACATTGAACTATGTATGATCATGTACACCCATGCATGATCATATACAAGTCAATGTATGATCATGTATGTTCATATATATTTCGATTTTCACATGGGTTGTTAAATTAGTTTTTACAATTTTTTGTCAAATTCTTTTTATCATACAACATTTGTTAAGCTTTGTTATACCCTACACCACTATGTGGTCAGGGTATTATAAGTTTGTGCTGATGTTTGTAACACCAAAAAATATTGGTCCTAGACCCGCCTTATAGTATACCGATCGGCTCAGAATTTTTTTTTTATTTCGATTTAACGATGTCCGTCTGTCTGTCCGTCCGTCCGTCCGTCTGTCTGTCGGTCCATGCATTTTTGTGCGCACTCTACAGGTCGCAAATATTAAGATATTTTGATGAAACTTGGTACACCGACTTATGTCGGCCCAAGAAAGAAGCCTATTGATTTTGGTTAAAATCGGTCCATATAAGGGTCCTACCAAAATTATATTGTTTATACGCTGCAGGTCGTAGATATTAAGATATTTTGATGAAATTTGGTACACAGACCTACGTTGGCCCAATAAATTTTTGGTGAACATCGGTCCATGTTTAGACCTAGTGCCCATATAAGGGTCCTACCAAAATTATATTGTTTATACGCTGCAGGTCGCAAATATTAAGATATTTTGACGAAATTTGGTACACCGACCTATGTCAGCCCAGGGACGAATCCTATTGATTTTAGTTAACACCGGTCCATGTTTAGACCTAGTGCCCATATAAGGGTCCCCCAAAATTATATTGTTTATAAGCTGGTGGTCGCAAATATTAAGATATTTTGATGAAATTTGGTACACAGACCTATGTTGGCCCAAGGACGAAGCCTATTGATTTTGGTGAACATCGGTCCATGTTTAGACCTAGTGCCCATATTAGGGTCCCCCCAAAATTGGCTTGGTTACAAACTGCAGGTCGCAAATATTAAGATATTTTAATGAAATTTGGTGCGCTGACTCACATTATAGAAAATTTTTACACAAGCCTCATTTTAACCCATTCGAATTTCGGATCCAAACATTAGTTAGCTTTTACCCAGACTGGTGTAGGGTATTGAATAGTCGGCATGCCCGACTTTAATCTTTTTACTCGTTTTTTATTATTATTTTGCTAAAATCCAATTCCGTTACAAATTTATTTTACACTTTAAAATTTTTTTTTATAACAACAATTTCTAAATTACATTAACCATAATAATTGTTAAGTTATGGAGACACAATTATAAAAATTTAAATAAAAATTCAGTATAAAAAAAATTAACCGTAAGTAATATAGAAATTATAAGAAAATTATCTTTCACTTGTTGAGCATTATTTTCATAGAAATTGTAACTGAAACCAGAACTAACAAGCATGATTTAAAATAAAAAAAACTTCAATGAAAGTATAAATTTTTTAAAACTTATAAAAAACTTTAATTTGGTTACGCCAACACACTAATTTTTAAGTAGCCCACCTAATAAACTTGAACAACAACAACAACAAGGAATTTCCATAATTAACAGCTTCCCATGACCAGAAAAAGCCATTAGCAACATTTGAACAAGAAAAATTAGAAACATACACAAAAAAGATCTTAACAGAAGAAGAAAAAAGCCAAATTTGTTAACCAAATATAGTTACACATCAAATATTGATGATTACTTATTAATCCCTATACCAAACAAACAAAAAATCGCAGACGGCTAGCTAACTACTTATTAATTAACGACGAAGACGACGTATAAAATAGATCGAACATTGAACTTTGCCACTGCATACAACTAAGAAAGCAATATATTGATAAAAAAAAAAAATTCGCAAACAAGCTTAGAGTAGAAACAGAATAAAATATACTGGCTTTTAATTATAATGGAGCTAAAAGATATTGACGAAAATTTTTAAATCGAAGCTTTAAATGGCATTAGAAAACAGCTTTTGTACTTTAAAACAAAATATTTTTGTGCAAATGTTGTAAACCTAAAACCAGATAATGAAAGTAAATATTTAGTCACGAACATCCAAGCAAAAAAAAAAAAAATAAAAAATTTGGAAGTCAACCTCTTTTATTGATTCAGAAGTATCCGTAAGTGCATTTTTACTGCTTTTTTAGAAGGTATTCTGGACAGCTTCAAATAATTATTTCTTTTATTGCGTCCAACGTATCCGTTAGTATATTTTTATTGCTTTTTTAGAAGTAATTCTTAACAACATCCAAAAAATCTCTTTAGTATTGCTTCTAAAGCATTATTGCTCTAAAAGTGGTACTAAAAAGTGATTTTAATATATTTGATTTCTAAACAGATGTTTGCGGGAACAATATTTTTAATTTTTTTTTTAATGTTTTTGAATTTCTTTTTATTATCTATAATTAATTTCTTTGAATTCAATGATGGAATTCACAGTTTAAGTGCTAATATGCTATCGTTGTAAAATAGCTTGATTTTTGATGTTTAACTAGGGAATGCATACCGGGATTTCCCGGGAAATTAGGCATTTTTGAGTTCCCGCAATCCCGGGAATTTGGACCGGGATTCCCGGGATTTCAAAAAATGCAGTTTAAAATAATAAAGTAAATTATTACAAATTTACTTATGCAAAATTTTCCAACGTTTTGAAAATAGTAAAAATCTTACATTAGGCTTGCTCATTTACTTACAAAATTGTAGTAAAAGTAGTAAGATTTTCGAGTAAACGAACACACTGATTAATTTGTGTACTTGATCGAACTTTTTAAGTTTTTTTTTTAACAAAATATATTTTTTAAGAAAATAGTGTTTGTATAAACAATTTTGAATCGCACTTATTCTGTACAGAATTAAAGACAAATTTGTCCATTGATTTTAAAAAATTTTCAAGTAAGTTAGAATTTGTTTCCACACATTTTAAAAATTTTTCCAAATTTCTAAAATTATTTTCTATATTTATTTATTTATTTATTTATTTTATTTTTTACGGACAAGTGTTTTAGTCTAAAAATTAGTTATAGTTTATTCAATTTTTAAAAATACATATATACGGCGCTGTTCTAACTTCCGCATTCACATAAAAAAATTATAAAGTGAAACATTCCGAATTTTTTTGCTTTTTTGTGATCCACATCCGAATTATTGTTTTCGTTTTATTTCGTGTAGAAAAAGCTTGGTTAAAGTAAAACGAATATATACTTTTTGCAACAATTAATATATAAAAATTTGGTTAAAAATTCTAAAATTTGTTCGAAACAGCAAATTTCCGAAATTTTTAATTCCGAGTGATTTTACAAATCCAATCTAATTAAAAAGTTTCGGAACTCATAACAGGGGTGATAATTAGACTTATATAACTTCTAATATAAAATTAATTCTTTTCTACTATGAAAATTCCAAGAAAAACCACCTGAGCTTTTTCACCATCATTAAAATTTGAGGTCTTTAAAACATTTTTTTAATAAAAATTTTTAAATTACTATAAAATATTTTCTAATTTATGTCCCTTGCGGGATCCCGGGAATTCAAGATAAATTTCCCGTTTTCCCGGGAAATCAAAAAGTGCGGGATTTTGCATTCCCTACGTTTAACCCATAAAAAGCTGTCAAATTTACGATAAATGCTAATTTACTACATAAAATTATTTTTAAAATTTTAAAAATATATAATTTTTAAAAATATATAAAATAAATTTAAAGAAAAATCGCTTTTTATGCACCTGTGAAAATAGTACTGGAAAAAATACTAAATTGAAATGCACCTTTCGCGCTTGTTTTGTAAGTACTTTTATTAAACAGAATAAGCTACAAGGTCAAAGTGTTGTTTTTATGCCAGTCAAATTTCATCTTAAAGAATAGCTCAGCGGTAGAGAGCTACTCTAGCAATCTTAAGGTAGCAAGTTCGATACCCAGTGCAGGCAATAAAAAAAAAGTTTTATTCAACAAATATAATTTTCCTTTGCACTAATTCAAAAAGTACTGAAACAATGTTGAAGTTGGAGTACTCCTATCCTATAATAACTCAGTGTTAAAATCTCAGCAAAAAAAGAGATCCGGAAGCAGTAGAAAAAACACTACAATTGATGATCTAGATGCACTTCTTTTTTAACTTAAACACTAATGATTTTAACATTGAGTTGTTATAGGGGAGGAGTACTCCCACTTCAACATTTTTTCAGTACTTTTTGAACGAGTGCAAAAGAAGCTCTTTTTCACCAATTTAAAATTAAAAAAAAATTATATTTTTTTTATTTTACAAAAGTTTTTTTTATTGGCGCCACCGGGTATCGAACTTGCGACCTCACGATTGCTAGTCTAGCGCTCAACCACTGAGCTATTCTTTGATATAAAAGTTGACTGGCATAAAAACACCACTTTGTCAATGCGAGATATTGTGCTTTATTCTCTTCATTAAAAGTACTTATTAAACAAGTGTAAAAGGTGCTTTCTAATTCAATATTGTTTTCAGCACTATTTTCACAGGTGCATAAAGAGCAATTTCTCATAATTTTTTAATATATTGTATATATATTTTTAAAAATTAAAAAAATAAAAATATTGATTTTTAACAAATTAAATATAAATATAAAAAAAATTAATAATTAAAAAAAAAAATAAACAAAATATTGGTCCTGCCGGGAATAGAACCCGCGACCCTTTGTTTGGAAATGCCAAATGATACCAAAATCACTTTTTACGATCACTTTTAGAGCAATTACTCTTTAGAAGCAATACTTAAGTGATTTTTTGGATGTTGTTCAGAAGTAATTCTAAAATAGCTGTAAAAATATACCAACGGATACTTTGGAAGCAATGAAAGAAATTATTTTTTGAAGTAGTTCAGAATGACTTCTAAAAAAGCAGTAAAAATACACCAACGGATACTTGTGAAGCAGTGAAAGAAATAGTTTGTAAAGCATTACTGCCGATTTTTTTTGCTGGGATCATTACTGTTTCTGTTAAAAATCTATCTAGATCATTAATTGTACTGTTTTTCCTACTACTTTGGCATTCCTTTTTTTTTTCCTGGGATAGAATATTTTCTATTCTGGCGAAATTTAGTCAGTGAGCCCGACGAATATTTGCGTTTCATACAAAATGTATGGGACATTTTTTTCGCTTTCCGTTTTAACTTTTATTGTGTTTCTACTCTTAATACTAAGAACCTACTCTTTAACTACAAACCAATAAACAAGTGTATCCGAAGTTTTAAAGATGGCGCTATTTCTTTTCCTCCCGATTCTTTTAAAATGGCCCATATCTCAAAAACTAAGAAACTAGAGCAAAATTGGTGAAAATCTCGACTACCCCTAACTACATTTCTATACAAAAATGGACCTTGGTTTGGACTTGGACCTTCGAAAATGTTTAATAAAAATTTTCCATTTCATAAAATGGCACATATCTCTAGTAGGCGAGACAGATCAAAACGGACGAAATGTTTGCTCCTTTGGAGTACTCTTACATAATCTTAGATAACATTGTACCATGTCCAGGTAGGGTTGCAAAACCCTATAATTTGAAAAAATTTTAATCTCAGTATAATTATAAATAAAACTATAGTTTTACTAATTTTTTTACTTAGGGGGTAATTTTCTAAAACACTTCGGTGAAGTGTTGCGTTATTTCTATAGAAATTGTTTTTGTTACAAAAACAATTTACATTGAAAGTTCCCTTCACTTCACCCAAGTGTTTTACGAAATTAGGTACTTAAATTTGGATTTTTTAAATTTAGCAAAAAATTTGTTAAAATCAACAAATTTTATTTTCAAATAAAAAACAATAATAAATTTTGTTAAAATAACAAATTTTGCTATGTATCAATTTTTCAACTTTGCAAATGTGTTTATAACTTTTGAAGAAAATGTTTATTAAAATGTTGGGTTTTAATTTTTATTCAAAAAATAAAAATTGTTTTTTCGACCTTTTTATTTCTTTCATAATATTTCTATTGTTGGTTATGTCTTTGCAGAGACTTCGAAAACATATTTTATTGTTTACTCCATTCTCATTTCGTTGATGTAGTAGACTACGTTTAATATGAAATTTTGATGTTTCAATTTGCATTGCACTATTGCCACCACTTTCTAAAGAAAACTGAAGAAGGGGACTTGGAAAATCCCCGAAACGATCGTCTTTTCATTCCTGAAAGTGTTAGAGGTTTTTGAAAGCAAAAACTCTGTGAAGTATTTGTTAGGAGAATATCCTGATGAAGAAAAATAGCAGTTTTTGAAAAAAGTACTTATCATGTTAATTCATAATAAGGAAATTGGCCTCGAACTGAATTAATAAATTTTTAAATGAAGATGTTTATTCTTCTACTTTTTTGATAAAAATACATATTAATTACAATCCCAGCAAAATCTTTCATTACCAAATAAGTGGTTATATAATAGAAATTCATAGCTCCGCACAACTTATTTTTTGGCGTCTAAACTCATTATTTTTGTTTGGCTTGGTCGTTTTTATAAGTAGTCACGCTTACCTGCTCGCTTACGAAAAAATGAGAAATAAGTAGTTACGAGATTTTGAATAATAAGTGGTTACATACATGCTTACAAAAAGTTGAATTATAAGTGGTTATCCGACTGCTTACTTGATTCTTAAAAATAATACTATTAGCTTCAGGAAATACATTCAGAGAATTTAAAGTTTTTCCTAGTGTGTAATTTTAGTACTCGTCATAAAAATTTAACACAAAACATATTTACATGTAATAAATATAAATGTATAAAATTTAACTTTGTACTTATTTAAACTATTGCGAGTAAGTCATTATTTTATATTTAAAAGAAATAACTACAATAGGCCGTTATTAGGAAGTCATTATTTTAAATTACAAAATAATGCAAAAGGTAATGATATATCATTATTGGTAATGCAGACAGCAATGAGGTGTCATTACCAATATTTTGCTGGGATATTAATTGTATTTGGTCTATACGACGCTATACTACAAAGTTTTCTGTAGAGCCAAAGGACATATTATTTTGAGTGCATATCAGTTATATTTAACAAATCATTTTAAAAATACTTTCATTTGCTAACTTTACACACAAAGGTAGTAAAATTACATATCTTTATAGGAAAATTTTTGTTTAATTAAATCACGCATTGTGTATGCAATTTTTTCACTTACTCACTGGGAGTAAATTTATCATATTCATTCCAGTTTTCTACTTTAAGTTGGGTAAATTTAAACAAAAATTAATAAGAGTGTAGATTTATTTACAACTTTCGCTGCAATTTTGCCTGAATTATGGATAAAACGAGGTTTTAAAATCTTATTCGTTATTTATTTTTGGATTTTATTCATAGATAGAAAAAGCTTTTTCTGTTAGTGTAATTTTATTAAAGCAAAGATTTTGTGGTTTCATCTACTACGATTGCTGTGGGCTGAAAAAAAATCACACCCGTGGTTAAAATTCCTGATATAAAAGAATCACGAATAAAGGTAAAATTTTTAATAGGGGCAAATTTATTATTATTGATGTAGAGATTTCAGAAGTTTAAGGATCTTAAAGAACTTTGATTATATTGGATTTTTTTGCCTCGAGGAGACCAGTGTTTTGCTATAAACGAAAAATCCAATGAAAAAAAATTTAAAAAGACGACACCTACGTTCGGCTGCAAGAAAAATAAAAAAAAAAATGTATGCTGTATTTATCTAAAAATTTCCTTAGCAAAAGTTTAATGATTTTTTGCGAGCTTTAATTTTCTGACATTAGGGTAGTATATTTGGGTTGTAGTAACTGAGTTCTGGTGGGTAAATACTAGAACGGGATACTTGAAGTCATTGGTCCCCTCGAGAGAAAAACAACGATGTACCATACTTTAAGATCCGACTGTAAATGCCAAAGATATAACGAAAAATGTAAAAAGGCGACACCTACGTTGAGCAAAAAAACTTTTTTTCTGAAACCTCCTTGCAAAAATAATTTAGATTCGACGGTGAACGGCTAATTTTTTTTGAGGTAGGGTCTAAAGTACATGCCGTTTAACTTTAGGATGTAATTTTACAACCATTGTTCTTAAGGCTTAAAGTTTAAGCGTTAGATTCATAAACACTTCAGTTAGTTAAGTGAAAGGAGGTTTACGAAGCAAGTTTTTCATACAAAATTTGTTTCATAAGCCTACTAAAACTTTATAAAACATTTATAAATTTACGCATAATAATATACATAATCACATCTCTTAAGCCAGTAGTGGCAGAACTTTTCTACAGTAAAATACTTTAATCTTAGGCCCAGAGTTCCTAAATTTATGTGCTGATGATGTATTAACTTTTAATAAACAAAAAAAAAAAAAAAACTAACAAATCAAATCATTTTCAACTTAAAAGCTTCTTGTCTACACCTAAACAGCCTTACCCTTCGTCATCATATTTTATTTAAAAAAAACTAATGCTCATTAATTTTAAAACTGTTTTCTACCTTAACTTATGAACTATTTATTTTTTTTTTCGTCAAGTTTATTTAAGAAAACTCACCTTTGGTTCGCGCATATTATCATTTTGCAAATGTATGGTTTGTGTGCCTACTCCAACACTTTTGCTGTTGTTGTTGTTGCTACCACCACTTCCACCATTAGCAACAGCCTGATGATGCTGATGTTCACGATACCTTGAACGCATTTCTTCTTCTTTAACCATATATTTATCTTTAGACTTGACCGTTTGTTGTGTGCCCGCACTACTGCTGGTGCTGCTACTCATACTTTTTCTTTCGGCATCCTTTTTAGTATTATCAGGGGCCGTACTGCCACCACTAAAAAGTTGTTTAACTTTCTCAAAACCACCCAATTTTTTTGTTCTCTTCAAAGTAGAAATTTTTGTTGTGCCGTCTTCCGCTGCATGGCCTTGACCTGTTTGGGACTGTTGATCACGTCTACGTAATGTTGAGTTACTTGTCGTTGGATATTTATCTAAATGTGGATCAAAGTGGGAACCATCATCTATAGATCTTTCACGATAGACATAGTTGTCTTTACGTTTGAGATTACGTTGATGTTCACAATGACGACGTTCTTTTTTAAGGAAATTTTCACAACTCTTGATATCATCGGCTGTTGTACGTTTGCGCCATCTATTGGAGGGAAGATAAATGAAGTTAAAAGAGTAGGCAAAACAAAACTAATTGAATAAAAGTAGTCGGATTTAAGTAGAGCCTTAACGAAATGATGATCATCCAAACGAGTCGATTCATCGATATCGTTTTCTAATAGCTTTCTATACCATAGATTACATAGAAGTCTTACTCTTCTTCTTCTTTTGTCAACAAATACATTTTTTCACACACATTCAAATATTTTTTGTATTGGTATAGAACGTACAGTTGTGGACACGAATTTAAGTCAATTCAAGTTTTTTCTAATTTTATTGTTGTTGCCTTTATTTTTAAAGATCAAAATAGTGGCTAAATTCGCCACGAAAGGCAAGGAGATGGTTCAGAAAATTGTACAGAATTTTAACGTAATGTTTGTTTTTTCATTTTGTCACTTGTTGTAAGTGGGTGTGGCTTTTAACGAAAAATTAGCGATATCAACATTTTATCAAATTACATAGTAAAATTTAGGCAGTACTGATCGGTCCTGTACAAAATGTATATTTTTGGAAATCCTATAAAATTTACTTAAGTCTTGCATTATTTTTATCTACAAATAGTCGCCAGACTTAAAAGTGCGGCACTTTAAACATGACCAAATTTTTCTTTGTTTTTAGCGATTTTTAATAAAGTTAACAGCACTGAAATGGTGCGGTGGTCTTTTAAGAAGTCACAAGACAGTCGTGTTTTCACCGGTCACGGGACATGTAACGGAATAAGCACTATCAGATCGGTACTTTTTGTACTACTCATGGGACAGGACCTCTCTGAACGGTACTGTTTTCATTAGTTAAGAGACAGGGCACAGAACAGGTTCATTCAGACCGATCCTATTTTCACCGGTCAAAGGACAGGTGCTCGCATTATAACTGACCCCTTATATTGTCGGATTTTATATCGGAATAACTTCATTGATAAAAATAAACGGAATGTCGCACCATGGGTTAGAGGCTACAAAATTCTCCAGTTAAAAAAGAAAATCCAAACAACAAGTTTCTGAGCACTTTATTGTTTATAACACACAGTATCCCCCTAGAGGATTCAGTATCCTTCTGGGACAGTCAGATCTTACATTTTGACACCCAGTAATGATTTCTAGAACTTGTTCCATAAAACCGGGTGCAAAAGAAATTATTCTAAAATAGATGCAGAGAGAAGCGATTTTAAAAGATGTTGCTAGGTAGGATAGAATATCGAAAATTTAAACCGAAGTAATCCAAAAACCAAGTGAAGTCGGTATACGATTTTTTCCCCAATGATGTTTCCAAGTTTTCTAAATTCGGGGAAATTTGTTGTGAATTTCGGTGTGTCTGATTTGGTGCTGTTTGGTATATGGATGAGATCATTGGAGTATGTTTCAATCCAGGAAGAGAAATTTATCCTTTTTTTAAGAAAAAACTTTTATAAAAACAGATTTTTCAACCTGACAACGTATCTGATCTTAAGGATCGACTTACTCAGGTATGCTTTCAAACTGAAAATATTAAAGCTATGGCATGACGTATATACTTATGTATATATTTGCCGGATAAGAGCCGAATCTAGAATACCAACGGACATTATGGACATTTTTTTCAGAAAATCGGTAGTATCGAACAGTTTTTGATCTCAAAAGCGCAGAAATTCGTGTTTGAAAGCCAATTTTGGTGGACAGTGGACATTGTTGGATGCTAAATGGGATTTTTGGTATTATTCTAAATAAGATAGGCTTTACCTTACATTATATTATTTTATTTAATTTTTTACGCAAATGTATTTAACTTTAAAATCCATTTTTCTGAAAATGCAACACTAGTAAGTGCAAAAATGACAATTTAAATTAGATCTAAGTTACAGATATTTAATTTTTTCTTGAAATATATGTTTTCGATTTATTTTAATTTTATTTATAAGGTCTTTTTTATAGGTCTAAATTATTTAGAATATAGGTGCGGCTATAGTTATGATACGCAGTGTCACCACTGCGGTTGTGGTTTGTTGACCCATTTGTGTTTAATCCCTAATGTATGGTATAACTGAGCAGAGTTTTATAATATAGAGATGTGACGTCGATAACTTTTTCAACAAAGAGTAGATGTCGCTAAAATGTAGGAAATTTTGTCAAGGGAGGATTTTATTTTCTCAAATGAGGTTTTAACAGTGTTGTCAGGTAAGGGGATTTGGGTGAAAATTAGGGGTTTTGGTTTGGGGACAGATTTTTGAGGAGAATAATTTAGGTTTTTAACAAAATATGGTGGTATTTTAAAATATTTTTAGGGCTTTTTTTAATTTTCGATAATTACTAATTTCTAACTAAAAAATTGTAGGTAAATTTTAAAAGATTTAGTTTTAGGCCGAAAATAAGTAGAATTTTAACTAAAAACTAGTAATTCGTATTTATTTGCTAAATTCCATAAAAATTTGAAAAAAAAAGATTTTTCACGATAATGAGTTTTGTGTGCAAATTGCGTGGAATTTGTTCTCTCGAAAATTTAATGTACAAAACTATTATTTTGAAAAAGTGACAATTTAGCCTAATTGTGATTGTGTCCTTTTTGTAATAAAAAATTGTTATTTTCACAATTTAAACAAAGATTTGACGCCTTTAAAGTTCGAGTAAAAAAGTATTACTTTGTAAAATATTTAATTTTATTAACTTTGCTGAGTCATTTTTTATTAATTTTCTGAACTTAAGAGCGATGAGAATTTAGCTTCTATTTTTTCTATTAAATTGGGATTTTGTTAAAATTAAATTGAATTGGGTATAAAATTGGGAATTTAAACTTGCAAAATGAGAATGAGCTAAAACGTTTCAGGCAACACTGCTCCCCATTAAACAGAGAAGTGTTGCCATAAAAAACAAAACAGCAGTCACCTCTATCAGTTGCATTAAAAACGGGTATTGCCGTAATTCAGGAACATGCAAGACCCCTGTAACTGAGTCTCAAAAGTCAAAAGGTTTCACTGTCCCAGAAATAGTTTTATAAGCAGGTCTGGAACCGGTTCTAAAGTAACCTCTTGTAGTTTCGAAGAGAAGAACCTATTGCTTTTAGGTCAAACTTCATATAAAATGAACCGGTTGTAGAACATAAATTAGAACCTATGCGAATACAGTACGATATAAGGTATTCTGAAACCAGTTCTTTGGATTTTACTTTTTAGTATTTAAAATGTAAAATTTAAATATCTTTTTCTCAACTTACCTCGTTACTAAATCTCCATTAAATGATTCCTTGCGAAAATCATTTTCAATACCCGAGTCACCCTTGTCAAAACTACGTTGCTGTAATTTATCTCGTTTCAAGCTACTATGCCAACGATCTTCACTACTGTGACGACCACCCGTCAAACCACCACGATCTGAATTCAACTCATAACGTTTCATATTCTCCGGCGAAGAACGATATTGATCGATACTTGTAAATTGTGAATCCAATGACTTAGGTTCATAGTCCGTTACCATATGACGTTCGACCAGGGGAGAATTATCTGGTAAAGGTTTACCCGTAAAAGAATCTAAACGTTCACGATGTCTAGACTCACGTACATGAGGTTTGCCATCATTATCAAATTGTGTTTCACGTTCGTAGATCTCTTTAACACCATGACCATGACCATCATCATAATATTTGGTATGTTTGTAACGGGACGTTTTCTCAGTTTTAGGTAAAGTGGAAGTAGAAATTTGTGTCATTGAAGGAGCTATCATATCGAGATGAGAACGTTCAGGAGAATATTTATTTAGAATTTCTTTAGATTCTGGTTTATGGAATCGCGGCTCATAGGAGTCTCTAACGAATTCCCTTTCTGGACTTAGATAACGTCTGCGATGATGGTATGCATTGTTATCGACATCTTCTTCTAAAACACGTTCATGTGAGTTCTCGCGTGAGGGCAAATAACCATTTCTCTCTAGGGTGTTTGTATCACCAAATCTTCTTGTTAGTATTCTTGACTCTAAACGAGCTCTACGATAACCTAAATCATCGTTGCCGTTAATCTCTCTAGCTGGTGATAGATGATATCTTTCTGTAGTGTGATAACCATTCTCTCTAGGTGGTGTAATACTTCTAATTTTGGGTACTATCGGAGGTTCAGCTGGTGATTTACTGCGTTTGTTTTGCAATTCTTCTTCGTAGTATTTACGAGTCTCTAAACCCAAACCCTCATCTTCATCACTGAGATTGCGAGGCGACAATTGTTGCCAGGGTGAGGGAGAAAAGGAACCTCCTATATGTATGGTAGTGGTACCATTGGCGGCATTGTAATTTGGAGAATATTGATTTCGGCCGGCCGTATGACTAGTTATAAAATCTGTTTGATCTTCTGAGGTTAAACGATTGCGCACTAACTCTCTTTCGGGAGTAAATATATCTCTGGACTGAGATCTATATTCCCGGGCTGGGGAACGATATTCCCTTACTGGCGATATTCTTTGCTGCTGATAATCTCTTCTTGTTAACGTATTCCTTTGAGCTGCCATATCCTCCTGCAATTCCAATTGGGCATAGCTTATACCCTCATTAGGTCTAATATAGGAAAAAGCTGGACCCATCAAGGTCGGGGGAGGTGAAAATCTTTCCATTGATAATCTTTTCACCATACCATTAACAGTTTGCCCCTTGGTTAAGGGCAACTTTTGGGCTGGCAACTGTGAACTGTGCATATTTTCTTGTGACTTTGCTTGTAATGTTAAAATTTTCTCTTTAATGCCTTCGGATATGGGATTGCGTATAAAGTTACCATCTAGCTCAGCCTGAGAACGACTGCGAGCCAATAATTCATTTATGCCACTTTCATGTTTTTCCCGATCTGTAATAGCCTCCGACTTACGACGTTCACGATTGAATTGTTCCTCAAAACAATCCTCCCGAGAATCGTTTTCTATAATCGGACTAAGCTGTGAATGTGGTAAATGTTTATTACTACCCGAACCTGTTGCCGCTGAAGTAGTCGCTGTCTGTGGGCTCTTTGAATCTTTCAATACTTTTTTCAATTTATAAGATGAGGAACCCACATCACTTTTACTTCTAACCAAACGTTTACCACCGCTTTCTTCAAATCTAGGATCACGTTCTACCTGATTAATATTAGTATCACTTTTACGACTAAATATACTAAATATGGAGGGTCTTTTTGAGGGTTTCTTAGCAGCGGCAGCAGCAGCAGCAGCGTCACTATTACTTCTATTCACCGGTTTACCGGTAGTTCCTTTCTTTTTCCTTGAAGGCAAAGAATTAAATTTTTTAGGATTTGTATTTGCAGAATTACCAGAACGTTTTGTTTTTACTCTGAAAGTCGGTATATTATCACCATTTTCTGCTATACTTTTGTGTCTTTTGGCTTGGGCCAACACCAAGGCTGCCTCTTTATGTATACTTTCGGCAGATAGATCGGCCGGTAGTTGGTGATAAGGGGATTGTATTTGCTGGGGTGCTTGTAGATTTGTAGTTTCGTAATTCGTTAAGTCGTTGGAACGCTTTCCTGTAAGAATTAAAGAAACAGAGAAGTAAATTATTAATTGATTATTTTTTAAGAAATTTTATTAAGTGTTTTTTTAAAGAGTGTTTTTTGTTTCAACAATTTTAAAAGCCTATTTTAATAACTGCCATTAAATTGTTTTAAGAGCTTTATTTTCTGTTGTTCTCTTTGTAATAAAGTTAACTTAAAGTATCCCCTTAAGCGCCTACTTTACACATAAAACTTGATGTTGAAAAATAATTCAAACAGTTCAAAAGAAACATCATCATTTGTCTTAAATTATTAAATGTTAAAAAAAAGTAAAAAATATTGAATGAGCATAGAACATACGCGGAATAAAAAAAAAACTTAATTTAAAGTGATGTTAACAACATCTACAAGTGAAAATATTAATCTATAAAAAACAAAAAAAAAAAAATACCAGCCAAAACTAATACTAAAACAAAGACGGGTATTATGGGAAGGAATGGGAAAAAGTGAAAAAGAAAAAATAAATCTAGAAATTTCATTCAAATAAAATTAATTTCTTTTTACATAAATGTGGGGATGATACGACTATATATCAGTATTTAATTCTCATTATGACGCACTGAAGTATGAAACTGGGATCACATACTGACATCCTACTCCTCTGCGTGGAATCCATATGCTGAGATAGTGTTGAGGTGTATAACTAACAAAAATACCGAACTAACAACGGAAATCCATCCAGCAAGAATTTCGCTTGTGCTGAAATTCGGATATGTAATGAGGGGAAATAAAAGTAGTGAATAAGAATTGTATTTTTATACATACAAAAGATTATTACCCTAAATTATCTAATTAAAGATTTGTTTAAAATAAAATTTGTTTTTAAATAAACACTTGATTGAATCAATATTTTGTTCGTGAAGACAACTGCAAATGCAATTAAGAACAAATGAAATTTCACTTGAAAACATGAATACTAACATTCCATCAAATTCAACTTGCATTTTCTTTTGTTTTTGACTGTTAATAAAATGAACCACAAATTAGTCAAAACAACTTACAAAATTTATTACATATACGCTCACAATATATTTTCCATAACCGATTGAGTTTTATTTGAAAAGTAATAGGTAACGTTTGTTTTCAATTGAAGAATCAATTAAAATACATTGAAACATATTGTTTAACTTTTTTTTATGAGTCAATAAAAAACAAACTACAAAAAAATATGTATCGTCTGTAGGTGTTGATATTTTCAGTCAAATGTTCTACTTTTAGTTTTCTATTTTTAGAAAGAATAATTTAAATAATTCCGTTATTTTCTGTTTTAAAACAAAAAATTCAAATATTTTCGGTTCTCTTTTTTTTATAAAATAGTTTGTTTATATACAAAATTACTTCAATTCAAATTACAAGAAATTCTTTACCCATACACACAAACATAGCCAATAAAAATATGAACATGTGTGTTGTGTGTGTAGTGTTTTGAAAATTCAAACAAAAAAAAAAAACAAACTTTCAAATATGAAAAAACAAACCACAAAATCGGTGTTTTTTACGTTTTTTCAGTTAAAAATTGATGATTGTTTTAACAGACTTTTCAATTATTCTTATTTCTTTTATGGATTGTTTAAAGAATGTTTGAAAATAGATAGCAAAATGTTTGAATATAATGAAAAATCGGTAGCACTTTTTTTTATTGTGTTTTCAATTGATTTAATATGTATTTTAGGTTGTTTTTAACGATAAAATATTGTGAGTGTAAATTTTATTTTGTTTATTTAAAAAAAACCCAACGACTGCATAAATTGAATGTTACGAATTTCCAGTATTTGTTGTTTGTTTTTTTAATAATTTACGAATGTAGTTAAAATTTACATTTCTTCTACAATTTAATGTTATTTTCACTTAAAATAACAAAACTGAACTACTACTTGAATAACTAACAAATTCTGGCTGCAGAAGTTCCCTGAGTGTACACTAGTAATTGATAGTATATTTTGCGTGAAATTAATTTTAAAAAATTAATTAAAATATATTTGATATTATCAATTTCGTAATTGAAAATAAATTTTAATTTTTTATGTGTAACAATAAAATGAGAACTAAAAAACGTAGAGTTGCTTGTTCGGCAGTTTCCGATAGATTGGGCATAAAAGATAATATGTGTATAAAAATTGGATCTCTTGGGCACATATAGTCCAGTCAGTTTGGACTTTTGACCCTAAAAATTGCTTAAAAACACTTCATAGCTTTTTGCGCCATAACTCCTAAATTTGTGGTTTTCCGAAAAAACACCATATAAGTGTTTTTATGCAGAATGAGAGGACAAACATTCTCTTCATACTGATCTTCGGCCTAAGCAGATAAAATCAAAATTTGTGTTAAGACAAAGACAGTTAGGATCGGTTATCAGTTTTTTTGTAGATATGATGTTTTTAAAACCCAATTACATTTGCAAAACGGATCTCCTAATCCACGAAAGAAAGACCAAAATCGGACGGAAGTACCTATTTATTATAGGTTGTGCACATGCAAATGTAGTACATTTTCGATTAATTCCCTATATTTCTTGGTTTATCAATGGAGTAAATACCCAGCCAGAAAAATACAAACGGAAAAGCGCGGGCGTTGCACTTAAACAAGTCCTGGGAAAAAGTTTTTTCCTAATCCCTTCTCAATTTCATAAAAAATTTATAAAAACTAAAAAATTTGTATGGTGACCACGTTAAGGGTTGAATATAAAAGGTAGATATGTTCCGAAAAAATGTTAGGGTTGAAAAAATATTGGAGGTCAATTATATATTTCACTCCTCTGGGGGCACCCTTCGTACAGTTAGAGCGGTGGGAGCAAATTTTATAAAAATGTCATTTTTGTATGGGAGTGCCCTTAGGGAGTGGATATAGAGGGTAGGTATGTTCGGAAACAATGTTGGGCGGAAAAATTAATGGGGATCGGTTTTAAATACCACTCCTCTAGGAGGCTTCATGGAGCGGTAGAAGCTGATTTCATAAAAAAAGTTATAAAAAAATAAAAAATTTGTATGGGGACCGCTTTAAGGGTTGAAGATAGATGATAGATATATTCGGAGAAAATATTGTGGTTGAAAAAATATTGGGGGTCAGTCATACATTTGCCTCCTTTAGGTGCACCCTTCGTACAGTTAGAGCGGTGGGAGCAAATTTTATAAAAATGTCATTTTTGTATGGGAGCCCTCTTACGGATTGGAGATAGGGTTAGGTATATTCGGAAAAAATGTTGGAAGGGAAAAATTAATGGGGGTCGGTGTTACATTCCACCCCTCTAAGAGACACCATGGGAGCTGATTTCATTAAAAAAAAATTATAAAAAAATTAAAAAATTTGTATGGGGACCGCCTTAAGGGTTGAAGATAGAAGGTAGATATGTTCCGAGAAAATGTTGGAATTAAAAAAATATTTGGGGTCAGTCATACATTTGTCTTTTCTAGGGGCACCCTTAGGACAGTTAAAGCGGTGAGATTAAATTTTATAAAAATGTCATTTGTATGGGAGCCCTCTTACGGGGTGGAGATAGGGGATAGGTATGTTCGGAAAAAATGCTGAAGAGCATAAATTAATGGGGATCGGCCTTACATTTTATCGCTCTAGGGGCGACTCAGGAGAAGTTGTGGGGCTTTTTGTGCTAAATTTTGGTTGGTCAATTTGTCATGGAATAACCGATATATATTCCAAATGAAATTACTTTATGAAAACAAGATATATTACTATACAAAATAATAAGAACCAGTCTTAATTGTCTCTATCGAAATTTTAACGATGGTCGTTGAAAATGAAGTCTTCGCACAAATTTTGACTTTGTCGCCTTAAAACTTCACTATGCATTACACTTAGCTAGAATTATAATATAAAGGAAGTGTTCGTCATCTTATTCCACATAAAAATGCCTATATAGTATATTTTCAAAAAACGTCAAATTTAGAAGTTATGGCGCAGAAAAGCTTTGAAGTGTTTTTAGGCAATTTTTAGGGTCAAAAGTTCAAACTGACTGACCTGTATGTCCCCTGGAGCTCCAATTTTTGTACACATATTATTTTTTATGCCCAATCTATCGTAAACTGCTGGTGGAGCGAACAAAAAAGCACTTTTGAAATTCTCATACATTTCATGGGTGGTCTATTGTACAGGGACATGTTTGAAATCTGCGATATACCAATTTATTTTCCCATTTGGTAAAAGTAAGCTAGAAAAGTAAATAACATTTGGATTCCATTATAAATATTAAAAATATAGAGGAAAAGTTACACGGATTTACATAAATTCAAAACTAGGTTATTCAATTAATCGATTTTTTACTTTAATAGATTTACCGTGGACATAATCAGAGCTTTGAAGAATTAATTCCTTTTTGAATGAATTCACTACCAATCGAATTCAATTTTCTCTAGCATTGAATGAATTCCTTTTTTTAAGTAATTCACTGAAATCATTCAACTGAATCCGTTCATCAAACAACAAATTCAAAGAATTAATTCAATTGCAATAGTTCTTTTTATTAAATCAAATGAATTAATTCACCGGTGAACGCGTTCAATTTTATAAATCGAACGGAAAAAAAGTGAATTAATTTAAAAAAGCTGTACAAATGTAATAACGGATACTTGGGAAGCAATGAAAGAAGTGATTTTTTGAAGTTGTTCAGAATAACTTCTACAAAGCAGTAAAAATACACTAACGGATACTTGTGAATCATTAAAAGAAGTAGTTTGTACAGCATTACTTGCAATTTTGTTTGCTGGGTATTTCCCATTTTACCCCATAGCCCGGTATTTGCCAGTTAAAATAACCTATTTTGTTTTATAAACGAAGAACATATTTGGTTGCGAATTTAAGAGATAAAATGTTATAAAATTCGTTAATTTCTTGGTGCTTTAAAAAGTTTAAAAAAGTAGTTGAAGGCAAAAAATCGATTAAATCCAAACCGCAGCTTTTAAAAATCCCTTTCCAATAATATTCAGTTTGGATATCTTTGCTTTAAATAAAACGACAAAAATAAAAAAGCCATATTTTTTGGGCACTTTTATCATTTCCTTAAGCCCCTGCATATCCAGTCTAAATCCCTTTTCCTTTAGGTTTCCCATTGAAAATGGGGAGTGAGACAAAATATCGTATTTTCTTATAGTACATAAGATTTTATTGAATCTTTTGGTCCCCCAAGTGAAAATTACAAAAATATTGTGTGTTACGACCCTGTTTTTCCAAAAGATCACAAATAAATGTAACATTCTACATACCACCACACATATTTATATAACCTTTTTGTTTTTATCATGCTACCTAAAGTATCACTCATTATATTTGAAGAATATAAAACAACAATTCCTGCACAGCATCTAAATGTTAATTTTGATTAATGCCAATGATGTAGTTTTAGTACTTTAGACCAACACTTTATGAAGCCAAATCATAAATATTATACCTACACTCATATGTTAAAAAAAAACTTAGTATGTGGCTTAGAAAGAAAAGAAAAAGAAAAAAAAAAACACAAAACTCAATCAAAAAGTTATTAACATTTATGAAATGAGTCAGTTTTTTTTTTTTTTTTTTTTTTTTGTTTATAAACCACAAATAAAATTCTAATTTTAACTCCTTCAATTTGAACACCATTTTAAAAAAGTAACTGAGAATGAAAATAATAAAATTAAGCAATTTGAAATTAAGGTGCCTATACCTACTTGTGACTCGTTGTTACTGTTAGAAGACTATTTATAAGACTGAAAGCCACAATTTTCCAAACAAAATAACTTTGAAATTAAAAAAATTCAAATTTGATTTGTCAATGTTATGATTGTGTCGAAAACAGGGTTTAATTTTATTAAAGTCTTTAAAAAAAACTTTGAATAAATATAATTTATTGTGACTTTGCAACAATAAACATAAGGGGAATTATAGTCACAATTAAGAGTCACAGACTTTTCGTAGGAATAGACAGGTAAATTGAAAATATTTGGAATTGAATTGAATAAAAGAATGTATTTTCTGCTTTACTCAACTATAATTTTTATCTGATTTGTTATAAAAAAGTTTTCTGTTAAATAATGATTTAAAGGTGAATATTTTTTTTAGTTTAATCCTAGAAATGGTGTACATTTTTTTGTAAATATCTATAATTGTTTTATTTTTCCTTTTAATGCTTACTCTCTCTTAAGTGTCTTTATGGGCAGGCTGGCCAGACTTGGGTTTTGTCCCCAAATTTGGGGATTTTTTGTTGGTGTTGGGGACAAACATTTTGCTTTGGGGAGAGTGGATTTTTTTTGGGACTTAAGAAATGTTTCGGGGATTTTTTTGGGGATATTTAAAATCTTTCGTAAATTTTGGAGATTATACTAATTTTGCATAATTTTCAAAAAACATTAGTCAAGTTTTTTTTGACGTAATTTCAAAGAAAATTACAATTTTATACATTTTCCATAACAACTCAAATCTTTCTAATACAAATAAATCCTTTATGCCCGAGATTTGTATAGGATTAATGTCCAATTATCTATAATATTCAAAGAGATAATTCTTTTTTGTATAAAATGTCATTAAAATTGATTCATTTTATGGATTAGTGGATAATTCATCGTGACTTCAAATCAGTGATTTGAAATTGAATAAATAAGATGAGATTTATTCAAATTTAAATTGAATAAATTTTATTCATTTCATGAATTATATATATATATATATAAGTTCCCGTAGTTCCTATACGGAACATAGGGCCACAATTAGTGAATAATTAATTCTTCGTCGCTTTAAATCAATGATTTGAAATTGAATAAAGTGAGGATGAGATTTATTCCAATTTCAATTGAATCAATTATAAACTATAAATTAGGGCAAACATTTTTGGTTAAATTGATTTATTAAAGTTGAATCTATCTATTCGTTTGATTATATGAGAAAAATCAACAAATAGCAAACTGAATCTTTGGATAAGATATTCATTGATCGAAGTAGGAAAAAATTCAATCAATAAAATGAGTTTTGCGGATCTATTTGTTAAAAATTAATTCAGATGTAAGAATCGGGTTAAAGAATTTTTTTAAGGCCCAGATTGAGGAGACAAATTCGAAAATTCAAATTTACGAATTATTTCAAAAGCTTTAAAGTTTCAAAAAAAAATAAATTGCGGGTAAGATTAATTTGAACAAATTAAATAAACTCTATTACCTTTTTCAACAATCTTTGTAGTTGGAGGTTTTTGGGGATATTTTTGGATTCGTTTGGGGATAACGAAAAAAGGTATCTGGCAAGTCTGTATATGGGCAACATTTGTAAAACAAGAGTGTAAAGTGTTTGATTAAATGTGTTTTTTTTTGTTCTTTCTACCATAGACCATCAATGTTTAATAATAGTGGTCTTTACAATGGGGCCATCAAAAACTCATATGCAATTCCATATAATTATTGTGAATGAATGGTTGGAAACAAAAATAAAGCTTTTAAAATTAGCAAATTGTTTAATGATAATGGGAAAATTTTATTTTCATTATTTTTAAACTATTCAATGAGTAGTAGAAGATGATCAATTATAGACATTGAAGAGATGATATAAAAACTTTTGAGAATATTTTTGTTGAAACAAAAATTTTATAACTATTGCCAAAATATAACGGATATAGCTAAAATATACATTCACAATATATTTTCCATAACGGATTTAGGTTTATTTGAAAAGTAATACGTAAAATTTGTATTCAATTGAAGAATCAATTAAAATACATTGAAACATATTATTTAACTTTTATTATCAGTCAATAAAAAAACACACTACAAAAAAATATGTGTCCTCTGTAGGAGTTGATATTTGCAGTCAAATGTTCTATTTTTAGTTTTCTATTTTTAGAAAAAATAATTTAAATAATTTTGTTGTTTTGTGTTTTAAAACAAAAAATTCAGATATTTTTTAGGTTTTCTTTTTTGTTAAAATTGTTTGTTTATATACAAAATTATTTCAATTCAAATTACAAGAAATTCTTTACTCATGTGTAGTGTTTTGAAAATAAAAAAAAAAAAAATTTTAAATATGAAGAAACAAATCACAAACTTGTATTAAAGGAATTAAATATGCTAAAATTCCAAACGTATTTTACAAATTGTGAAAAATAATCTGTTGGAGGCATGTCCCTATCCGGATTTCATGTTTCTTCTCGTTTTTTTACGTTTTGTCAGTTCAAAATTGATGGTTGTTTTAACAGACTTTTCAATTATTTTTATTCCTTTTATGGATTGTTTAAACAATGTTTAAAAATAAATAGCAAAATAGTTCGAATATAATGAAAAATCAGTAGTGCTCTTTCTAATTGTATTTTCAATTAATTTAATATGTATTTTAGATTGTTTTTAACGATAAAATATTGTGAGTGTATATTTCTATTTCAATATCCTGTTATTATTGGCATTTTTTTTTTCTTTTAATAGCGTAACTAATGCTCAAGTTTGTGTCTTTTGATTTATATATTAAAAACATTAAAAAGTTCATAATAACTATTTTTATTTTGCCACAATTTTTCATTAAACTTCAATAAAATTCTTTAGACTATAAAATTAATAATATATATTAATATTTATTAATACTTTTAATATAATAAATTTCAATTTATTATCAGCATAGTATTCAACTCAATAAACATTAATTTATTATAAACATAAAATCTTTTTTTTTTTTTTATTAAATTTATATTGTTCATTATTTAACACTTCTAATAAATAATTCTTTTTTATATATAGTTAACATTTACTAGTTATTAACAAATTATAGGGCGTGCTATAGTTTTTCGAAAAATAAAATATATATATTTAAAAGAAAAAAAAAGATTTTTTTTTTTAATTTTTGTAAAAACCCGTCATATGTATTTAATGTATTAACTTCTTATTGTTAGCAAAGTTGTTTTATTGTTTAAGTCAAAATTTTTAATTTTATATTTTTTGTTGTTTTTTTTTAATATTTTGCCACTTGAGTAGTTGGTTGTTTAGTTGTTCTTTATTTCATCTTATTGTGTTTTAACAAAGAATGTCTGTTTATGTTTTTTTTTTTTTTTTTTTTTTTGGTTAAATTGATTGATGAATGTTTGTTAAATTTATAACATTTTGTTGAGAACATTTTAACATTTGCTTTTATTTTATTTGTCTACACGTTTTTTTTTTACCAAATCACAATAAATTCTAGTTTTGTTAAAAAAAAAACAAGGCGTTACTAAAATTTGTTTAGAAAAATTGTGGATTTAAATGTCTTCACAAAAAACGTGTTGAATTGTTAAATATTTTAGTGATATATTCAAAACGAAATATTATTAATAATTATTTTTTAACAAATTTTATCCGCTAATAATGATTTATTAAAGATATTCAAAAAACATTAAAACAAATTTTTTTTTATTTTTTTTTTTTATTTAGTAGGTTTGAGGTTAGAAAGTAGAATAAACCTTTTTTTTCTAAAAGTTATAAACGGAATAATTTGCAAATTAGACTAGATCTCGTTTCTGCCTATTTCTATGGACAGGCTTCATCGGTGATTTTCCATTAAATTGTATTATTGTTTATAATTTATTGTCAGATTGTCTCTATATGATAATTTATCAACAAGACGTCGGCTGTAGGCATCGAACCTGTGGCATATTCCTACATTACACACGTAACTATACTAAAGTTCGACAGCTTATCCATCTAAGCCAAGTAAGGCCTTGAATGTAGTGTAGCTCATTCATAGTTTTCTATCCTATTCAGCTTTCTGTTATAGTTTTTTTCCTTTCAGAAGTGATGAAACAGACACATACAAACATTCTACTTTTATATTTTTTGTTTATCTTCTAATCTCCTCCGTGTCTTCTTTTTCGCAAATGTTGCCATTATTTTAATCAAGCCATAGAATTATTAGAAAATGGTTGGAATAAGCTGTATTGAAGTTTCAGGAGATTATATTGAAAAATAAAATAATTTTAAAAATCTAGCTCTCGCTTTTCATTGTTAGGCTAAGAACATTTCGAACAGCCCGCGTATTGTATATTAGGGCACCCACATTTCCGGAGAGGTTGAGAGTAAAAAATAAGATCTATGCAAAAATTAGGTTTCTGCGGTGTAAACCGACCAGGCCGTTTACATTTGTGTCCTCAAAATTAAGCTAAAAAAGTTTAATGGATTTATCCATCTAAAGGGTTCTTCAATAAGAGCGCTACAAACGTTTTTTAAAATAAAAAAAAAAACGGTTTTGGATATCAATGAAATTCTTTATTCCTGTGAAAGTACGTTCGATGCCATTATGTATGGAAATCGATCTCTTTTGCATGGCCACCACGGGCACGCTTGCAGAAGTCCAGACGCTGAACCCAATTTTCGACGGTTTTCAAGCATAAATCGGCCGATATTCGTACGAAGTTCATCAATCGTTGCTGGCTTGTTGGCATAGATCATAGATTTGACGTAGCCCCATAGGAAATAGTCAAACGGCGTCAGATTGCATGACCGAGGCGGCCAATCGACTGGACCATTTCGTGAGATAACACGTTCTCCAAACTTGGTTTGCAATAAATTGATTGTGACATTCGCTGTGTGGCTTGTGGCGCCGTCCTGTTGGAACCACATGTCCTCCAAGTCCATATCATCCAATTGGGGCCAAAAATATTCGGTTATCATTGAACGGTAGCGATTCCCATTCACAGTAACGTGCCGGTCTTGATCATCATTTTTTCTCATACACCCTTTTGATGTATCAATGACGCATCGTGGTGATTTAAGTGATTAAAATCAATGTAATTTATATGGTTAAACACAAATTTTGATTTTAACCATTTAAATCAACATGATTTTAACCACTTAAATCACCATGTCGCGTCATTGATACATCAAAAGTGTGTATGAGAAAAATGCTAGCCACTTCATTGCCTGTAGTTATGCTCATATTGTATTTTTCTGTAAAACTTTTACTTTAAGAGTTATAGCGCAAAGAAGCTTTGAATTAATTTGAGTCCATTTTTAAAGCTAAAAGCCACGGGTGACTGGCCTGTTTTAATCCGAGAATACCAATTTTTGCGGGGTTATTATTTTTTACGACCAATCTACTGGAAAATGCGTGTGAAGGTGAAAAAACTATTACTTTTGCAAATTCCATATAGTTCATGGGTGCGCTCTACTGTTCACGTAGTTGTGTAGGGTAAAAATATTTATTCGAAAAGTAAAAGGTCCCGTGCCCTGCAGAAATATTGTCCAGCTACGCCTATGTCAGTAATACCCATTAACTTAAAGCTTGATTTGGATTTGAGAAAAAAATCCTATAAGACTTTTTCCTGTTCCTTATTACATACTACTGCAAATGTAACTTATACCCATAAAAAAGAACAGAAGAAAGTTTAATAACGATTTTGTAAATGCTGCTACTTATCGTGGTCATTAAGTATTCGAGTACACCTTTTAATGTAAACTAAATTCCGTTGTTTTGTATCAAAGATAAGAAATCTGTTCTAATTTTACTAAAGCTGAGTTTGTTTTTGTTGCTATTTATACTTTTTTATGTTGCTTAAAATACATTTGGTTTTATATTTAACTCTACTTTATAGTTTATAGGTAGATAGATAGATTTTTGTCTAATAAAAAAGCCTGTTTTGTAGAGTTTTGTTAAGAAAAACCATTTATAACGGCCTCAAGGTAATCTGCGGATTTGATTTTTTTTAATTTAATTTTTATTAGCATGAGTATTGACTGGGTATTGGTAAGTAAGTTTAAATTTGTTAGTGACTAAAAAATGTGTAATTTTTTTTATCTACTTCTTACAGTTTACAAAAATGTGTGCAAAAAGAGTTTATTATGATTTTTATATTGACTGTGGTTGATCTTTTTAAAGTTTATTTTTTCTGGTAAATAATTTATTACAACACTCAATAAAAAAGAAAAAAAACAAGCAACAACCACAACTTGCTGACAAGTGATATGCGTTCGACTTTCACTTGATATTAATGGTGTGGTTTAAGCATTAAAATCAAATAAATGCCATCAGAAATCTTATCAGATCTATGAAAACTAGCTGAGTTTGGATGTTATATTTATATTTTATTAAAGAAATTTTATGGGTATTTAGAAAAAGAAACACGACCACAATTTTTTTTTTTTGTTTTGTTGGGTTTCAACATTATAGCTTTACTTGATGAGATGCTAAATATTATTAATTTGTGTTAATAACAATTAATAACTATAAAAAAACACACTTTTTGTGATTTATTTGCTGTCTAAGTTTTAAATCAATTAATAAAGTTTGTTTCTTAAGTCTTATGCTTCTACATATGGGTTGTTCAAAAAGATTCATTAACAATCTTTAGAAATTTTAACATATTCTCCAAATCTGCAGCTATTTAAAAGAAAACGGACTAAGCGTTTTTTAACTTAATCAATTTTCCGGTGCTTTTTAATTATTAAACCAGTTTAGAACGAGAGATAGTTGAGCTTTACAATTACATATAATACTTATCATGCAATGCAATCGTTTTTTAACGTCATAAGCGATCCTTAAAGTTAAATAAAATAATAGAATTTTACGTGTTCTGAAAACGAATATTTACTTGCGAAAAAAAAGCAGAGACACTTTGATTTAATTAAATAGGCATTATTATAAGTTAATTTCAGCTGAAACCAACAACAGCTTCCCATACAAATGTGCTATAACAAAAAAAAATAAATATATATAATTAAATAACAAAAAAAAAAAATGGGCGTGTTCGGATATATTTTCTATACAGATGGATACATACATACTAGAGTGGTCCAACAAAATATGAAAGTTGGAATTCACTATCTCCACAATGTTGCCCCTATTCCTTAATAACTAAAAACTCTCTGTGCCAAGTTTCAGCTAAATCCGCTTTTATTAGAGATAGCGGAAAAAGTTGTCTTTTAAGAGTTAGTAATTTATCTCTAGAGTAATTTATACGAAAAGTAGGTTTGACTTTAAATTTAATCATTTCTTAAGCTGTACGCTATAATTTCAGCTTTCGCTACAAAGACATCGTCAGTGTCATTTGCCTTGATGGGTTAATAATTGATAATGGTCTACTTATGCTATTGTTTTCAATATTTTTTTAATTTTTTTTTATTAATAAATAGATAATAGTAAAATTAATAAAAAATAATAACACAAAAATATACATGTGCATTAATTAAAGAATAAGCAGCTAGATTTTTAAAATATTATCTCTATAGAACAATTTGGGAAAATGTATTTAATAGAAAACTTTTGTATTTCTATTTTAAAAAATTTCAGAATCTTTTACCAACATAAACACTTTCTGAGAATTTTTTTCCACAGAAAAGATTCCCAGCGAAATTGTCGAAATTGTACTTGTACTGCAAACAACCTGTTCTACTTTATGTTCTCATCGGTGATCGGTTTGTCCCAAAAGCAACAGGTTATTTTCCTCCAAACTAGAACAGGTTGCTTTGGAACCGGTTCTAGCACAAGTTATAGAACTGGTTCTGCGAAAGCCAAACCTTACATTTTTTTTTTTAAATAATAATAATTTTATTTCATTCATTTTACTAATTCATTCATACGAAGCCATTTAGCTTGCCTGTAGGACTCCCAGGAATCAGTTCTAGAACCTGTTCCATGGAACCGGCGGTAAAAAGATCTGTTCTAGAACAGATTCAGAAGCAACCAGTTCAAAAAAATTTTGCTGGGTTTATATATAAAAAAAATATATATCTATAAATTTTGAAGTAATATTCGACCTTTGAAATTGATGAATTTATTAAATAATTGAGCTCGAGGTCATTTAGTTTTCAATATAAAATATCTTTTATTATTTCATATATGTATATGCCACCGATATTTCGTCATTCATTGAATGACATCCTCAGGGTTTATGAAAACAACAACAAACAATTAAAAACAATTAAAAATATTGCCGCTGCACACCACGCATGTCCACATTACAATGCAAACTCAAAAGATCATTGCATTGTAATGTGGACATGCGTGGTGTGCAGCGGCAATATTTTTAATTGTTTTTAATTGTTTGTTGTTGTTTTCATAAACCCTGAGGATGTCATTCAATGAATGACGAAATATCGGTGGCATATACATATATGAAATAATAAAAGATATTTTATATTGAAAACTAAATGACCTCGAGCTCAATTATTTAATAAATTAAAAAATATATATCTTTTAGGTTTTTTTTTTTTTTTTTGGCTATGGAAAACCGCCATATTCCAAGGAATTTTTACTACAGAAATATAATCGGATTGTAAAGGATTTTTACTACAGAAACTAAATAGGAAAATGACTCTGGGGTCTTTATGTTGGTTAAATTCTTGGAATCTGAGGGTATTTCTATAGGGAAAAGTTATTAGAAGGTTTTTCTAAAGGAAAACGTCCTCAGCATCTAGTGTTTATCTATAAGAAAAAGTCCCGAGAATCTGGGGGTTTTCTTATGCAAAAATTTCTCAGCATTTACGGGTTTTTCTGTAGAAAAAAGTCCTCAGAATCTGAGGGGTTTCCTGCAGGAAAAGGTCCTTAGAATCTGATAGATTTCATATACGAAAAGTTTTTCGGATTCTGAGGATTTTTCTATAGGAAAAAGTCTTCAGAATCTGAGGATTTTTCTATATGAAAAAGTCTTCAGAATCTGAGGATTTTTCTATAGGAAAAAGTCTTTAGAATCTGAAGAGTGTTCTAAGTATGGGAAAAAATCCTCAGAATCCAAGGGTTTTCCATAGGAAAAGTGCTTAGAATTTGAGGATTTTTCTATAGTAAAAAGTCCTTAGAATCTGGTGGTTTTTCTATTGTTAAAATTCCTCTGAATCTGAGGGTTTTTCTATAGTAAAAAGTCCTTCGACTCTGAGGGTTTTTCTATAGGGAAAAGTCCTCAGAATCTGAGGGTTTTTCTATAGTAAAAAGTCCTCAGAATCTGAGGATTTTTCTGTAGAAAAAAGTCCTCAGAATCCGAGGGTTTTTCTATAGGAAAAATTCCTCAGAGTCTGAGAGTTTTTCTATGGGTTTCAAAATTTGTGTCTAACCACTTAAATCACTTTGATTTTAACCACTTAAGTCACCCTGACGCGTCATTGATACGTCAAAAGTGTGTATGAGAGAAGTGCTAGCTACATAATTGCCTGTAGATATGCCTATTTAGTATTTTTCTGTAAAACCTTTACTTTAAGAGTTATAGCGCAAAAAAACTTTGAACAAATTTTAGTCCATTTTTAGGGCTAAAAGCCGCGGATGACTGGCCTATTTTAATTCGAGAGCATCAATTTTGGTGGAGTTATTATTTTTTACGTCTAATCTACCGTAATGTGCGTGGGGAGGTAAAAAATTAACACTTTTGCACATATGGCCAATTCTGAATAAGCACGAAATAAACTCTTAAACACAAGTTAAGTTTTGATCTATTTCTGGCATTGAACTTAAATTTTATACTTTGATGTCTTCCGAGACTTATAGTAGAATTTCATGACAAATATTTTTGCGAAACATTTTAACCCTTTAACTTTTCAACTTACGCATCGTTTATGTCCCTTTTTAAAAAGGGGCCAAAAAGTGACTTTAATTGAAGAGTTAGAGGGTTAAAATGTTAAAAAAAAATATTTGTCATGAAATTCTGGGACTTATACCTGAAGACATCAAAGTTGCAAATTTAATTAATTTAGGAATAAGTCAAAACTTAAAATGTGTTTAAGGGTTAATTTTCTACTTATTCAGAATTGGCGCTTAAAATGTCCCACAAACCTGGATTTTAATTGGAAACCATGTGCATCTTCCATTTTAGGTATAGGATGTCTTTAGCGAACTTATGTAAAACATTACGAGGAACAATTCTGTGGAACATTTTAAACCTCTAACTCTTCAGCTTAGGGGTCTTTTTTGGTCCTTTTTAAAACGGGGCCAAAAAAGTCTCTTTAATTGAGGAGTTAGAGGGTTAAATAGTTCCACAAAAAAGTACCTCGTAGTGTTTTATATAAGTTCGCTCAAGTTCTATACCTAAAATGGAAGATTCACATGGTTTTCTAGTGCACATATGTAATACATCTGTAACTCAGAATCAGTTTTTGGCCTTTATGTCAAGAAATGGACGAAATATTTAAAAAAATCTTATTTTGTTTTTAGTCTACGCTAAATTTCCTATTATATGATGAAGAGTATACTCATTTGTGGATCTCCAAATTGAAATGAGAGATATTTGAAATTTAGTTTTGACAAAAATTTTTATATTTACCGCCTAAAACACCACTAACGGTCATGAGAGGGTTAAAAGTGTGTATAAAGAAAATGGTTGCCTTTTCATGGTGTAAACAACAGCTATGTAACTTAATCACCAGAAGCTTCTAGTTTAAGAGTTATAGATGGATAAATCCATGAACCTTTTTTTGGGTAATTTTGAGGGCATAAATGTAAATGGCCTGTCCAGGGAGCTGGAAAAATATCACTTTTGCACATATGGGTGCTCTAATGTCTATGAATATTTAAATATATGCAGAAAAGCTTCAAGTCTGTTATAGTGGATCATTACTTACAGTCCAACGATCATTTGAGTATAAATAACATTATACTTTTCGCAATATAAATAATAGATAATTCCAAAATTCTGGTATATGCATTTTTATTAAAAATTATGACGAAAAATCGTTACAGAGTTGAAGTCGTGATAGCTAAGATATACGAAAAAGTTTCTAAAATGTATTAATTTTTATTAAAAACGGCACTTTTCCTCTTCATAAAAATTCTTACAGTTAGTGTTTAGCTTTATTGGTTATTAAAATATAAGCTATTAAAGCTAAAACACCTTATGAGTTACTTTTTACGGAGTTTACATTTGGCCTATAAAATTGATCACAAATTTTATGTATTAACCAAAAATTGGTAAGATTGTTATAAATTTTGTAAAACAGGTGACAATGCACTGATATATATCGAAATATGTAACTCAAATGTAATCCATGCACTAGAAATTAGGTGGTTACACGGTTTTTATCACATTTTTTGATATCACCCATATAGTGTACTTTTTTTCAATGTAAAAACTTTTTAAATCCATTCTCTTATATAATATTCTGTTGCAATTTCGCAAACGTAACACATTTTTAATCTTTAACTGCAGACCAAGAAAATATTTTAAATTCACATTAAATCATTTCTATCTTCGTATTTCAATTTAACTTAAAAAAATCTAAAAATTCAACCATCGAAAGTAACAAGTCACGTTTATTCTTTTTGGTTTTTGTTTTTTGTACTACAAAGAAATAATAATCATAAAATAACGAAATGATAACTATCACTGCAAAAAATAAACTCTAAATAAAAATTCAAGGTCAAAAATAAGAACAAGAAAAACCATGTTGAAAACCACAGTTCAAAACTACAGAATTTTTAAACAAAAGTACAAGTTTTAGAATTTAGTAGCCGACAAAAAAAAAAAAAAAATAACATAAAACAAGTGGCTATAAAAATTATGTTACAACTTGATGATAAACTGTCTAAGATAAAAGCCAAAACAAAACAAAACTTAAAGAACAATATTAACGATGATATTAAAATGATTATAACCAACATCACGTGCGTTTTTAAGAATAAACTAAAAGAAAATAAAATAATAATTTGCAGGTAAAGTCATATTTTCTTAAATCTATAGTTCAACTAACTTCCTTTTAAATAAAATTAAACATAAATTAGTTTTTTGGTTGTAGGCTTTTTTTTATACATATATATATTTTTTTAATGGCGTCATTTTTTTAAGTTAAATCAATTTTTCATTTTTCGTTTTTTGAAAGGTGTTAATTGTTGTTATTTTTATGTTTACAATTTATACATATTTAATTTTTTAATTTATTCTACTTTCTGGTTTAAATATTGTTTTATAAAAAGTGTGATATTCTTTGAAAAATTGAAAATAAAATAAAACACAAAAAGCCTGGAGGTCATTGTATTATCTTGTTTGTTAAGACGAAACAGTAGCCAGTTTTCAGTTTTGGAGTACTGTATGAAAAAAACATTTTTAAACATGAATTTTATTTATTTTTATAATTAAACTGTATAAATATTTATAAACAAAAAGAAGAAAAAACAAACATAAATTTTATAGGTTTTTAATTTTCAACATTTAAAAGCTTTTAACTTTAATAAATAAACAAATAATAATAAAACAAGTATGTGTCTTAAGTCTTTTGTATCTTAGAGTAGAATTATTTGAGTAATGCATTAAAATGATTCAAATGATGGGAACTTGTCCACAACATCTAAATTTCTTTCAATAATATTCAATATTTTAAGGCTTTTCAATAGAAAAAGTTCTAAGTATTGGGTGTATAACTTAAAAATGTGGGATTTAAAACAGATGGCGTATCTTTTACTTGTGGTTTGTGTCTTTAATAACTTATATAGAATTTTGAAGAGTAAACATCTGCAATTTATCCTCACTTAGTCATTGAACGAAATCGTGTAAACAACAAAGTTTTTTTGCCTCGAAAATGCCAACAAAGAATCATTTGCTGGAAGCTTTGCTTTACTTCTTCAATTTGAAGAAAAGTGCAGCTAAAGTACATCGATTGCTCACCAAAGCTTATCCTTATTTTGACACGGAAGACAAAGATCGCCCAGGTCAGCCAAAAAAAAAGTGTGAAGATGATGACTTGGAGGCATTACTCAATGCAGATTGTTATCAACCTCAAGAAAAACTTGCAAAATTATTAAGAGTTACTCAAGCGGCAATTTCAAGAAGTTTGCAAGCAGCAGCATTCATCCAAAAGCAAGGAAATTGGGTACCACACCAGTTGATTTTGCATATCCGAAATGCTGCATAAACGCCATAAAAAGAATTAATTTTTATATCCACGCATTACTGACGATTAAAAATGGATTCATTATGACAACTCGAAGGGTAAGAAATCGGATGTGAAGCCCGGCCAATCAGCCAAATCAACGCCAAAGCCGAATAGCCATGGCGTCAAGGTAATGCTCTGTATTTGGTGGGACCAGAAAGGTCCCATTTATTAAGAGCTACTGTAATCATTAATTCGTTTGAAGCCAGCATTGGCCGAAAACGCCCATAATGGTCGCATTTTCTGGGAGTTTTTCGACATGAAGCCGTAATATTCCATCATGACAATGGTCGGCCACATGTTGCAAGACCGGTTAAAAGCTATTTAGAAAATAGTGTTTGGGAAGTTTTGTCTCACCTGATCGATGCAGAATACTCTTACTGGAATACGCTTCACTTCAGAACAGGGTATCCGAAATTGGCTTGATTCGTTCTTGGCCCCAGAAAATGAGCAAATCTTTTGGCACGGAATCCATATGCTTCCAAAAAGTTGGGAACAGACCATGGCTAATGCTGAACAATATTTTGAAAAAATTTATATTGTACCTAGAGTTTGCTAAAAACCGAAAAAATTGAAAACCGCGGTTTCGGTTTTTCAAAATTATAAAAACCGCGGTTTCGGTTATTTTTCGGTTTTCTTGTGATATTAATAGAATTGTTTTAAAATAATTTAATATGTATAAAAATTAAATATTTTAATACATTCAAGATATTTATTAAAATTCGATTGAATTTCTCACTCGAATAAAGGCAATAAAGCCAATAAAAAATACGGAAACCGTTATAAATTAAAATTTTTATTCTTTTTTCGGCAAATAAAGCTTTTTAAAACAATATAATGTTAGAATTTCATACAATAAATTTCGCGGACTACGAAATAAAATGTTTTGAAAAATAAGCGATGAAAATCTGAACTGAATTCGTGAAACTCAATATCTCTTAAACTACATGACTTTTTGGTGCAATTTTTTTCTCAAATTATAATCCTCAGCTTATATTATATGTAATAATAAAAACAAAAAATCTTCAAAGTTATATTTAATGGTAAAATTTTTCATTACAATTAAATACAGAATTATGTAAAATAGGAGCTGAGCCCTTTTCGAAATTAAGGAATCAATAATATGTAAATTATTTAATTATTTTAATTGTTTTATGTATTTATTAAAAACCGACTTATTTTTGTCGGTTTTCGGTTTCGGTTTTGAGGCTTGAAAAACCGCGGTTTCGGTTTCGATTAAAACCGAACAGCAAACTCTAATTGTACCAACATTTCACAATAAATGCCCAAAGTTTGCAAAAACTCCAGTATTTTTAACCCAGCAGAGCAGTTTTGTCAGGCAAAAATGAGCAGTGAAGCGATTGCATTATTGATGATATCATGCCTGATTTTTGTTCGAGATAGCTCATATGAAAGCACTCGTTTCGAGATCCGAAAAGGCATGAATTCACCGCTTTTAATTAGTGCTCCTGTTTTTCTTTTAAAATGTCGATAATTCATGCCTTCTCGGAAGTGCATATTATAAAGCTTTTCAACTATTTAAAATCATGCCTTCTCAAAAGCACAATATTCCTGCATATTTTTCCGTGAACAGAAAATGCCTTTTATTTTCAGTAAAACCTCTTATTTTCATGAAAATAACTTTTTTCCGCATTTTAATAAATTTTGATAAAAAGAACCGCAAAAATATTTAAGCAATCAAAATGTATTGCTCATTTCATGCCTTTTTAAAAAGCACAGCGAAAAGCGATGTAAACAATTAATCAACTTAGGCCTTTCATTAGTGCTGTTTACGAAGCTATACATTTTTAGAAGCGATAAAAGTAGCAGTAGGGAAGCAGTAAACGTTTTTACTGCTTCCACATTTTTACTGGAAAGTTATAGACTTAATATTTGGTGGTTTTTATAGAAAAGTCCTTAGGAAATTTTTTCAGAGTTTGGTGCTTATGCTGAGGGAACAAAAAATGCTCTAAGTCTAAGGGTATTTTATAGAAAATACCTCTTAAAATCTGTAGGTATTTCTATAGAAAAATTCCTTAAAATCTGAGAGGGTTTCTATAGAAAAAAACGTCACCAAATTTGAAGGCTGGTTTTATAGAAAAAGGAGTTAGAAGATAAGGTTTTTCTACTAGAAAAAATTATCGTAATATAAAAATCCTCTGAATCTGAGGATTTCGTAGGCTTTTTTCTATAAGAGAAAGTTTTTTTCCCTCTCAAAAATTGTCAGATTCTGAGCAGTTTATACCTTAAGAGTTCGTCAGGTACTGAGGACTTTTGCCTATAGAAGAATGCGTAGATATTGAAAATTTTTTCATCTCAATCAGATTATGATGACATTTTTCTGTAGAAAATATCTAGTGTATCTGTATTCTGGCCTGCGGGCCTTATCGAATTCTTTCAAGTTTTTTATTATTTGTAATTTACTTGTAAAAATTATATCATCTTTCTTTAAATTGGAAAATAACTTAAACAAAAAGAGATATTAATATATATGTTCTAGAATCGAACGAAAAACATTAATTTTTTATTAGTTAAGAGTTTTGTTACCGTCGCATAGGACAATCGTAATTAATATTAGAATTAATTACTAAAGAATTTTTTTCTAGAGCTGATTTATAGCAAGAATAATAAAAATAAAACTAAATCAATAAAAATCTTTTGTCTTCCTATAAATTAGCTCTAGAAAAACATTCATTTTTTATTTTTGTTAAAAAAATATTGTTTCTTGTCAAAATGGTGGGAAATGATTTTTACTGATGTTTCTATTAGAAAATTAGAAAAAGCTCACTAATTTGGTGTGAAATATAATTTTTTTAATTAAAAAAAAAAAAAATTCATTTATACAAAACTTCAATGCGTTTTGTGCCGAAACTTTTTTCACGATCGCGAAAATGTAAAATCGTAGTTCTTAATATTTTGTCATTGTCATGCCCTACTTGATTTTGTCTTGGGAGAAATGACATTTGCAAAAATTGCAAAAGGCTAAATCCCTAATGTACACTAGGAAACCTTGTGAATCTTCCATTGTAGGTGTAGGAAGTGTTCAGCAAACTTATATAAAACACTACGAGGTACATTGTTGTAGAACTATTTAACCCCCTAACTCTTCAATTAAAGGGACTTTTAGGGCCCCGTTTTAAAAAGGGGAAAAAAGACCCGTAAAATGAGAGTTAGAGGGTTAAAATGTTCTAGAGAAATATTCCTCGTGGTGTTTTATATAATTTTGCTGAACACATCCTATACCTAAAATGGGAAATTTGGGCGCTAATTTTGAAAAAGTACTAAATTAACCCTTAAACATATTTTAAGTTTTGACCTATTTCTGGCGTTGTACTTAAATCTGCAACTTTAATGTTTTCAGACACTAATAGCAGAATTTTATGAAAAATTTTTTTGTGGAACACTTTAACCCTCTAACTCTTCAATTAAAGCTACTTTTTGGCCCTATTTTAAAAAGGGACATAAACGACCCATAAGTTGAAGAGTTAGATAGTTAAAATGTTTCGCAAAAATATTTGCCATGAAATTCTATTATAAGTCTCTGAAGACATCAAAGCTTAAAGTTTAGGTTCAATGCTTGAAATAAGTCAAAACTTAAGTTGTGTTTAAGAGTTAATTTAGTGATTATACAGAATTGGCGTTCAATAGAAGAAAAGTATAGAAAAGTATAATTTTAGCACCTTTCCATGCACTTTCCGATAGATTGGGCATAAAAATAATATCCACGCGAAAACTGATCCTCTTGGATATAAACAGACCAGTGACCCGTGGCTTTTAGTCTTAAAATGGACTAAAATTAGTTCAAAGCTTCTTTACGCTATAACACTTAAAGTAAAGGTTTTACAGAAAAATACTAAATGGGCATATCTCCAGGCAATAATAAGGCTAGGATTTTTCTCATACACACTTTCGACGTATAAATGACGCGTCATGGTCATTTAAGTGGTTAAAGTCAAAGTGATTTAAGTAATTAAAACTGACTGGCCTATTTTAATCCGAGAAGACCAATTTTTGTGGGAATATTATTTTTTACGCCCAATCTAGCGGAAAATATGTGGGGAGGTGAAAAAATAAAACTTTTGCATATTCCATATACTTCAGAGAACTGCAAAATCAGCTTTTTTCTTTATTTAATCATACACTAAAATTCTTATTCACATTTAATCAATCAGCAATACTCAATGTTGAATAAAATCACTATCAAGCTGCTGAACGCGTAGTTCGGATCAGTTTGAGTCGTCTGTCGAACATGTTTTATTCACATTTAAATACTCAAAAAAAACTCACATGATTAAATTAAATTATTAGTAGTACATAGTTGTTTTATAAAATAAAAAAAAAATAAATAAAATCTTATTGTTTTATAATGGGAATGTACACAAGACCGTACCGCAAGAAAAAAGTTCGCCGTACACCCTCCACTATGAAGTATTTTTGCAAGGTGTAGGGGTCGCCTTTTTTTAACTTTTCGCTATAGCTTCGGCATTTAAAGTCAGATATCAATTTTTTTGCCCCGAGGAGATCAGTGTTTTGCTATAAAATTAAAATCCAATGAAAAAAAATTTAAAAAGACGACCCCTACGTTCGGCAACCACAAAAAAAAAATTCTACTGCATTTATCGAAAAACTTGCTTAGCAAAAGTTTAATGATTTTTTCCGAGCTTTAATTTTCTAACATTAGGGTGGTAGCAAGTGAGATCTGGTGGGTAAATACTAGAACGGGATACTTGAAGTCAATGGCCCTTGGAGCAAAACATTGGTCCTCGAGAGAAAAACATAGATGTATCACACTTTAAGATCCGACTAAAAATGCCAAAGATATAACGAAAAATGTAAAATGGCGACCCCTACGTTCGGCAAAAAAAATTAAAAAAAAAATTTTTGAAACCTCCTTGCAAAAATCCTTCATATTGGAGGGTATACGGCGCACTTTTTTTTAAGTACGGTCTAATGTCCACGCTTTACAAGTCTTCACCAATAACTGTCTACGAAGACGACTTAAAATGTTCTTGCCTAATTTCAACAATTTCCAACACCAGGCTTTAGGAAATAACTCGACAAATCCCAATACAAGGTCATATATGTAAACGAAAATGGAAATGGATAGATCATACACTCCGTAAAGAGGAAAATTATATTGCCAGTCAGGCAATCCGAATAGAACATTCTTATTACGGCCCTATGCTTCTTATAGGAACAACAGGAGCAAATATATACATTAGGGTGGGTCGATTTTGCAATCGATATTAAGCCATCGATTTTTCGATAGCTTTTGGCATGAGGAAAGAAGTTCCACTACGAAATATCACAAAAATCATTTTCGAGTCGTCCAAATTTAAATTTTTTTACAATTTTCTAATAAATGCTAGATAAGCGCCATCTTCCGTTGGCTTTTTGAAACAACTAATGAAGTTGTAAACAATATAACATTACAACCTTTCCAGAAAGGTATTACTTATGAAAATCGGATAAAAAATGTGGCAACTAGAGGTAAAAGTATATAAGTAAAATTATTTTCTGCTTGTTTTCATCAACATCATCATCATCATCATTTCATCATCATTATCATCATTTTATCATCAAGGAGAAAATAATTTTATTTATATACTTTGACCTCTAGTTGCCACATTTTTTATCCGATTTTCATAGGTAATACCTTTCTGGAAAGGTTGTAATGTTATATTGTTTACAACTTCATTTGTTGTTCCAAAAAGCCACCGCAAGATGGCGCTAATCTAGCATTTATTAGAAAATTGTAAAAAATTGAAATTTGGACGTCTCGAAAATGATTTTTTTGATATGTCGTAGTGAAACTTTTTTTTCATCATGTCAAAAGCTATCGAAAAATCGATGGCACAATATCAAAAATTTTTTTTTCCATACAAATCGGCCCACCCTAATATACATATATAACGGGCACATTACTTTAAATTCTATAAAAATAAAATAGTAGTGCCCAGCCAGCAATTTCGGAGCGCTCATAAATAGATTCTTAAATGGCTCATAGCAATGATTATTATTTTATTGAAAACAATCCCAGCCAGCAATTTCGGAGCGCTCATAATTAAGATTTTTAAATGGCTCAAAGAAATGATTATTGTTTTTTCGAAAACACTCTTCTTTTGGTAGAAAATATGAACCCTCAGAAAACAATCAAAAAGTTGTCTCTACAATCTAAAAAGCTGTCTCAAAACGAGGGTTCATTTTTCGGACTCAAAGAAGATTCCAAAATTATTTAAATTTATGAGGAAAATTTCGATTTTATATGTTCTTTATTCTGAGTCATTTCTGAGTACCCAAGGGGCTCTTTTGGACGGACCACTTTCATAGAAAAAAGTGGAAAAATGTTTATGTTTTTGGAGCTCATTCTGAGTCATTAATGATCATCTTTGTTTGCTGGGATTGTTTTTTCAGTATAAAATATGAACCCTCAGAAAACAAACCCAGCAAACAAAGCTGATCATTAATGACTCACAAATGAGCTCCAAAAACATAACATTTTTCCACTTTTCCTATGAAAGTGGTCCGTCCAAAAGAGTCCCGTGTGTACTCAGAAATGACTCAGAAAAAAGAACGTATAAAATCGAAATTTTCCTAATAAATTTAAATAATTTTGTAATCTTTTTTGAGTCCGAAAAATTTAACCCTCATTTTGAGACAGCCTTTTTGATTGTAGAGACAACTTTTTGGGTTGTTTTCTGAGGGTTCATATTTTTTACCAAAAAAAGAGTGTTTTCAAAAAAACAATAATCATTTCTGTGAGCCATTTAAGAATCTTATTTATGAGCGCTCCGAAATTGCTGGCTGGGAATCCAAAAAGTTGTCTCTACATTCTATAAAGCTGTCTCAAAACAAGGGTTCATTTTTCGGACTCAAAGAAGATTCCAAAATTATTTAAATTTATGAGGAAAATTTCGATTTATACGTTCTTTTTTCTGAGTCATTTCAGGGGGTTCTTTTGGACGGACCACTTTCATAGGAAAAAGTGGAAAAATGTTTATGTTTTTGGAGCTCATTTCTGAGTCATTAATGATCTTTGTTTGCTGGGTAACTAAATTAAAAAACAAATCTAAGTGTAAACTAAAAAAGCCTTTTTTCTATTTTCTCGAGTTACTCGATTAATCCAAATTGGCAATTTTAAATTACTCCAACAATATTTTAAAGACATTCAACGATTAATCGAGTAACGGTTAAGCGATTGAATAACCTAGTTTCTATGTATTATGTCTCGCTTAATCCTTGGCCGGAGTTTGGTACGAGTTAGCAATTATACTTTTTCTATTGTCTATCGAAATAAATATATGTAAGAAATATTTGATTATTTTGAAATTTCTCTCAACACTAAAAACCAATAAAGGCAATCATTGGTTTCACCTGAAATTTAAATAAATCTAAAATTTGTTTTTAAAGACAAAATATAATTTTCTGCTTTTATATTGATACCAAAGTATCTTAATTACTTTTTTGTCTAAAAAACTTTAATTTGTTATTTTAAATGGACAATTTTCTTGAGCTTTAGGTTTTGTTTTTTATGTATAAAAAGTTTTTTATTTCAATATTTCGCTTCTTCAATGTGTAGCATCTTCAGGAAAAAAAAATTTAAAAAAAAATTTTTTTTTCCTGAAGATGCTACACATTGAAATAAAAAACTTTAATTTGTTATTTTAAATGGACAATTTTCTTGAGCTTAAGGTTTTGTTTTTTATGTATAAAAAGTTTTTTTATTTCAATATTTCGCTACTCCAATGTGTAGCATCTTCAGGAAAAAAAAATTTAAAAAAAAAATTTTTTTTTTCCTGAAGATGCTACACATTGGAGTAGCGAAATATTGAAATAAAAAGTTTTTTTATTTCAATATTTCGCTACTCCAATGTGTAGCATCTTCAGGAAAAAAAAATAAAAAAAAAAAATTTTTTTTTCCTGAGATGCTACACATTGGAGTAGCGAAATATTGAAATAAAAAAACTTTTTATACATAAAAAACAAAACCTTAAGCTCAAGAAAATTGTCCATTTAAAATAACAAATTAAAGTTTTTTATTTCAATATTTCGCTTCTTCAATCTGTAGCATCTTCAGGAAAAAAAAAATTAAAAAAAATTTTTTTTTTTTTTCCTGTAGATGCTACACATTGGAGTAGCGAAATATTGAAATAAAAAACTTTTTATACATAAAAAACAAAACCTTAAGCTCAAGAAAATTGTGCAGTTAAAATAGAAAAAGAAGTTAAATAAACTACAAGAATTTGATTTGTTATATTATAAAACTTAAAAAAAAATTGCGGGGGATTTATAACAGACATTAAACTATAAACAACATTAAAAATTAATATGATATATTTGCCATGTCTTTGAATTAAAGGTTATAAAAATTAATACAACAATTTAACTATAAGATGAGCTCATGTAGAGTTTAAATACATAAAAATCATACAACAAAAACTAAACTAAATCATAATATTAACATTAAGACCCCAAAACAAAATAAGACAAAACGACTGGGTTTGTTAAAAAAAAAAAAAAATATTGCAAAATGACTTAATGTTAACTAAGCACGCGTATTTGCACAATTTCCTGTGGATTAAAAAAAAAAACTAACAAAAACTTAAAAAGAAACGAAAATCAAATGTAACATCACAAACAAAATATATATCTTTAAAAGCGGTTCATTTTGTCAGGTGCTATGATTTAAAACATTTCGGAATTCAACATTTATTCCGTATAAAATTCCCAGCAGAAATGAGACATTAACATTATTATTGGGAGTAAAAAAAACAGCAGGTTACAGATAAAAAAAATTTTTTCAAATATTTGCACAAATTTTAACAATAAAATGTAACAATATTTTGTTTTATATTCAAAATCAAAAAAGTTACACACATATAAATATAAATAATTATTTATAATTTATGTGCATAATTTTGATATATATTTGAAGTTCTCGTTAGGGGGTAAGCAAAATCTTATACGAAATTTATGTTTAACAAATTTTAGTATTTGCTTTAAAGAAATTTCCAGCTTAACAGTTTTCTTTTTGGCACAGTGGGATTAAATTAAAACTTTTTACTTTCTTTTTGTCGAAACTATTCTTTACACATTATTGTTTTAATATTCAAATAATTTAAATTAGTTTTGTGTGTGTGTGTGTTTTTTTTTAAACAAACACCCGTTTCGTGTGTTTTAATTAGTTGTGTTAACTGAATAGCTAATTTTCGCTTTTATGTTTATATTTTTCTATCGGAATATATTCATAAATATGCTAATTAAAACGTCATTAGATGCAGTCACTTATTTCTAGTTATATCTCTCTTTCTTATGGCTGGCATTGTCTGGCAATTAACTTATCAATCATGTTGTTTAACCATTTAAAAGGCGGCAAAACGATCAACAAACAAGTGGGAGGCGTTTTCTGGGATACAATAAAAAAATAATTTGAATTATGTGTAATTTAAAAAAAAAAAACTTGTGAAATGACAAATGATAAATCATTTTACAAAAATACTAGCTTCAATACCGGTAGCTCACTTAAAATATTTTTTATATAAAGACCGCTATAAATGTATTTAAAAACGATTTAAATTTCACTTAAAAAGAGGACCACTAAAATTTTATTAAATTGAACTTATATTTTCTTTTGTTTTTGCCTGTTAATAAAATGAACCACAAATTAATCAAAACAACTAACAAAAATTGCTATATACATTAATTTTTGGTTTATTTTTTTTAGAAACCAAAATGACTAAATAAAACGAGTAAAAAGGTTAAAGTCGGGCATGCCGACTATACAATACCCTACACCACTTCTGGTGTATTGTTTGGATCCGAAATTCGAATGGGTTAAAATGGGGCTCGTGTCAAAATTTTCTATAATGTCAGTCAGCGCACCAAATTTCATTAAAATATCTTAAAATTTGCGACCTGCAGTTTGTAACCAAGCCAATTTTGGGGGGACCCTTATATGGGCACTAGTTCTAAACATGGACCGATGTTCACCAAAATCAATAGGCTTCGTCCTTGGGCCAACATAGGTCTATGTACCAAATTTCATCAAAATAGCTTAATATTTGCGACCTGCAGCGTATAAACAATATAATTTGGGGGGACCCTTATATGGGCACTAGTTCTAAACATGGACCGATGTTCACCAAAATCAATAGGCTTCGTCCTTGGGCCAACATAGGTCTATGTATCAAATTTCATCAAAATATCTTAATATTTGCGACCTGCAGCGTATAAACAGTATAATTTTGGTAGGACCCTTATATGGGCACTAGGTCTAAACATGGACCGATGTTCACCAAAATCAATAGGCTGCATTATTGGGCCAATATAGGTCTGTGTACCAAATTTCATCAAAATATCTTAATATTTACGACCTGCAGCATATAAACAGTATAATTTTGGTAGGACCCTTATATGGGCACTAGGTCTAAACATGGACCGATGTTCAAAAAAATCAAACTTGTTCGTCCTTGGGCCAACATAGGTCTGCGTACCAAATTTCATCAAAATATCTTAATAGGTGCGACCTGTAGAGTGCGCACAAGATTGCATGGACAGACAGACAGACGGACGGACGGACGGACGGACAGACGGACATCGTTAAATCGAAATAAAAAAAAATTCTGAACCGATCGGTATACTATAAGGTGGGTCTACGACCAATATTTTTTGGTGTTACAAACATCAGCACAAACTTATAATACCCTGACCACATAGTGGTGTAGGGTATAATGAATATTACAAATTCTCAGTATTTTATATTGTTTGCTTTTTTTTGTAATAACCCTACAGAAAATTTTAACAAACTGTCACCGAACTGGCCCGTTTACATGAAATAGACTGGTCACTTTTACATGGCGTTGTCATAGGAGGGGGAAATTGACCTCTTGTAACATGTCACAAGACAAATCCTAGGACAGGTTACTGAACTCTCATAAAAAACAAAGTTCAGGGACCTGTCTTGGGTTTTTGGCTTGTGACATATCACAAGGGGTCAATTTCCCCTTCTATGACAACGCCATGTAAAAGTGACCAGTCTATTACGAATGTAGTTAAAATTTACATTTCTTCCAAAAATGAATGTCATTTTAACTTAAAATAAAAAAAACTGAATTACTACATAAACAACTAACAAATTCTGTCTGCATAAGATCCCTTAGTATTTTAAAATGTCGGAATATATTAAGTAGAAAATTGTTTTCTTTTTCAAAGATTTTTTTCTTTTTCAAAGATTTTTTCTTTTTCAAAGATTTTTTTCTTTTTTTTTTTAGCAAATTTTGTAGCGTATGTTTTCTCAGAAACGAGATAGAAATCAGGGATCGATAACACTATACAACAATTTCTAACTTCTTCCGAAATTACGGGGTTGTGACAATGGATCCTGTAGAGGAGACAAAAAATAAAAATGTAAGTATATCGGCTAGAAAGGGCCGATTTGTATGGACAAACATTTTTTAATATTGTGCCATCCATTTTTCGATAGCTTTTGGCATGAGGAAAAAAAGTTCCACTACGACATATCAAAAAAATTATTTTCGAGGCGTCCAAATTTAAATTTTTTACAATTTTCTAATAAATGCTAGATTAGTGCCATCTTGCGGTGGCTTTTTGAAACAACTAATGAAGTTATAAACAATATAACATTACAAACTTTCCAGAAAGGTATTACTTATGAAAATCGGATAAAAAATGTGGCAACTGGAGGTAAAAGTATATAAGTAGAATTATTTTCTGCTTGTTTTCATCAACATCATCATCATCATTTCATCATCATTATCATCATTTTATCATCAAGCAGAAAATAATTTTATTTATATACTTTTACCTCTAGTTGCCACATTTTTTATCCAATTTTCATAAGTAATACGTTTCTGGAAAGGTTGCAATGTTATATTGTTTACAACTTCATTAGTTGTTTCAAAACGCTACCGCAAGATGGTGCTAACCTAGCATTTATTAGAAAATTTAAATTTGGGCGCCTCGAAAATAATTTTCTGATATGTCGTAGTGGAACTTTTTTTCCTCATGCCAAAATCTATTGAAAAATCGATTGCTAAACCGACCCATACGTTTTGAAAGATCATATCGGAATTTTATTTAGCGCTTTAGCCAACGCATCGGAATGCCAAAGTTTATTGAATTTCGTGCAGCTAATCCAATAATTTCACCAAATTATTTTTATTACCTTTAGACCACAGCATCAAGCCGTTGTAGCTATTTCGGCAGATATGTTTTGTCACACATGGCTCGTCTGGAAAAACTTCCAGTTCAATTCAAAATTTCAATTCAAATCCTCCAATTTACTATTGAAAAATGAAACCTCTTTAAGGGTATGCTTGCCGCAGACACAGCAAAAGTAGTCAAGTTTTTCCAAACAGTCAGGCAGTTTTATTCTTACAAATTCATTAGTGGGACAATTAAAAAACGAAAAAGATTAAATTCGCTTATGACTAAAATATAATGACAAAAAGGAATGAAGAAGAAAATAAGCAACAAAACTGAAGTCATAGTGACATAGGTACAAAAGTATTCAGTAGTTGAGTGTCAAACCTTCTCGTCAGAGATGGTATGACCTTTACATATGTGAACAATAACTAAATTAAGCCTTAATGGGCAATAGACCGTACCTCAAAAAAAAAGTTCGCCGTACACCCTCCAATATGAAGTATTTTTGGAAGGTGATTTCAAAAAAAAATGTTTTTTTCCGAACGTAGGGGTCGCCTTTTTTAATTTTTCGTTATAGCTTTGGCATTTAAAGTCGGATTTTAAAGTGTTATATATCGACTTTTTTGCCTCGAGGAGACCAGTGTTTTGCTATATAGTAAAAATCCAATTAAAAAAAATTAGAAAAGGTGACCCCTACGTTCGGCAACCAATATATAAAAAAAATTTATTTTGGGTTTATCGAAAAACTTCCTTAGCAAAAGTTTAATGATATTTTGCGAGCTTTAATTTTCTGACATTAGGGTGGTACATTAGGGTGGTAGCAACTGAGATCTGGTGGGTAACTACTAAAAGGGGATACTTGAGGTCAAAATGCCCTTAGAGCAACACACTGGTCTCCTCGAGAGAAAAACATCGATGTATGACACTTTAGGATCCGAATGTAAATGCCAAAGATATAACGAAAAATGTAAAATGGCGACCCCTACGTTCGCCAACCTCCTTGCAAAAATACTTCATATTGAAGGGTGTACGGCGCACTTTTTTTTGCCTGTAAGGTGGTACGCTCTAATGGGCAATCTCGCACTTGACTGGTTTTTGCTGTTTGTGTTAAGTTTTGAGCTTTGGTGTTTTGACATACATATGTAGTAAAGTTTTATGGCTAATATTTTTGTAGAGTATTTCATCCCCGCCCTCCCCCCTTTTTAGGGTGCGTTCCCCATTCTATTCCATTTCGTTTACATTGTCTTGTGTTTCAATTCCATTCCGTTTCCAAATTTGATGTCCTAATTCCAATCGTTCTATATTCCGTAGCATTCCATTTCGTCCGTTATCCAGTGTTTGAGTGTCAGTTGTTCCCCGTTCCATTCCATTTCTTTCGACTCGTCTAGTATTTCAGTTCCACCCGTTCCATTCGATTAAGTTTTCCGTTCCGTTCCATTCCATTTCGTTTCCATTATCCTGTGTTTTAGTGTCAATCGTCACCTGTTCCATTTCTTTTCTTTTCACTCGTCTAGGATTGAATTGCACTTGTTCCCCATTCCATTGCATTCCATTTCCAAATTTCATGACCTAATTCCACTAAATCCACGTTCCGTTCCATTTCATTCCCATTATCCTGTGTCAGTGTCACTTGGTCACCGCTCCATTCCATTTCTTTCTACTCGCTTTGTGTTTCAATTCCACGTTCCCTTCAATTTAGTTCCCCGTTCCGTTCCATTCAATTTCGTGTCCATTATCCAGTGTTTCGCTGCCAATCGTCGTCTGTTCCAGTTATTTTCTTTCCACTCGTCTAGCGTTTCATTTCCACTAGTTCACCGTTCCATGCCATTTATTTTCCCGTATCTTTCCATTCGATTTCGTTACCACTGTTTGATGTTCCACTATCAGTCATTCCCCGTTCCATTCAATTTCTTTTTAATTATTTTGTGTTTCAATTCTACCCGTTACCATTTCCATTCTCAATTAGTTTTCCAATTTAAGTGTTCCATTTTTACTAGATTCCCGCTCCGTTCCATTTCGTTTCCCATTTTATTTTATTCCCATTGTCCAGTGCATCAATGTCAATACTTTCTCGTTCCAATAAATTTTTTTCCACGTGTGTTGTATTTCAATTCCACTTGTTCTCCGTTTCATTCCACTTCGTTTGCCAAACTTTAGTTTTCCAATTCAAGTCGTTAGCCATTCCATTTTATTTCGTTTCCCGTTTCACTTCGTTTTCATTGTCTAATTTTTCAATTCCACTTGCCCTCCATTTCACTTGTTTAGTGTTGCAGTTGCACCCTTTTCCCAATTAAAATGTTTCAATTAGACTCGTTTTTTAAATTTCAGGTTTCTGGCGAAAGAGTCTTGGGCAGGCCGCCAATGGGTAGACATTCCCATTTTTGCCCTTCCATAGAGAAGTTTCCGCAAATTCCATCGCAGCATTTGGAGGAGAAACCTACATACTAAATTACAACTTCCAAGTTCCAGAAGGGAGCTTTTCCCCTCCTACCTTAAGCGGTTTGGGCAGGCCGTTCATTGGGTAAATTTGTAATTTTTTCTACCACTAGTTTTAACACATTCCTGTCCAATATTCGCAAGTTAGCCCATATTACAAGGAACACATGTTTTAACTTTCATGTCTCTAGCCAGTGGCATTTGGACGGATCATCAAAGGGAAGACAGAATTTTTTAAAATTCCTACAGAGACGGTCAAAAAGAGGAAAATTTCCGCTTTGACGGCCTGCTCAAACTTCTAGAACTAGACACCCCTTAACAATGGATTTTTGGAAATTGCTACCGGAATTCCTTCCATTTTCCCCCTTCCGGTAGGAATTTCCAAAAATCCCATCTAAGTGGATGTCTACGTAAAATGAGGAACTTACCTAACAAATTTCAGCTTCCTAGTTCTAGTAGTTTGGGCAGGCCGTCAAGGGGGAAACTTTTTTTCTTTTTTCCCCTCCTTGTAGGAATTTCAATTTTCAAAATTCCATCTTAAGGCAAATATACACGTTCAATATTATTGATCAATGTTTTTAAAATCAACCAATCACATCAAAGTATTTAAAAATAAAATATTCTGATTGGTTGATTTTTGAAAAATTTATCAATAATATTGAACTTGTATGCCCTACTTTAGTAGATGTCTACGACAGAGGAGAAACCTTCATATACATTTTCAAGTTCCTAGCACCAGCGGATTGTACTGGGAACTAACTCGGGCTCTTTTTACAATCCGCATTTTTACCACTTTCCTCTCCAAAATTCCAAAAAACGATCTTATCTGCAAGTTAGCCTATACTAAAAGGAACACATACGAGGGGTACTATTTATATTTCGGGAATAGCAAATAATAACAAACATTTTCAAATAAAAATGGCTTTATTGTTTTTCAAAATATTCCCCTTTATGATCAATATACTTTTGCATTCGTTCAAACCATTTGTCATAGCGGTTTTTCCATTCCTATTGAGACACCTCCAAAACATGGTTTTTGAACGCTTTAACTGCTTCTTCGGCGCTCGTAAATCGTTCACCACGCAGTTTACCATTGATATTCGGGAACAAGAAGAAGTCATTGGGTGCCAAGTCAGGATTGTACGGAGGATGAGTTATCAATTAGATGTTTTGACTGCCTAAAAATTCACCTGTTTGACGAGATGTGTGAAAGTACGCATTGTCATGATGGAGAATCATTCGTCTTTGGGGGTTAGTTTTACGAATTTTTCCGAAGACTTCCGGCAAACAAATGGTCGTGTACCACTCAGAATTGACCGTCCGACGTTGCTCAAGCGGAACAGTGGCCCCATGGCCAATTCGGCCGAAGAAATAGGCCACCATTTGCTTCGCTGTGCTTCTTCCACGAACAACTTTTGTTGGATTTCGCTCATCTTAGAATACCCACACGGTCGATTGCCATTTTGTTTCCGGCTCATGCGTATATATCCATGATTCGTCACCTGTCACGATTTTATACACGTCTTTTGAAGCACCACGGTCGAACTTTTTAATCATTCCCTTACACAAATCGACGCGAGTCTTTTTTTGAGCGATTGATAAATTATGGGGTATCCAACTTGAGCAAATTTTTTTTATAACTAAGTGCTCACGCAAAATCGAATGTATTGAAGTGGAACTAATGTGCAAGGATGCCTCTATCTCACGATATGTCACATGACGATCTTGCATTAACAGTTCACGCGCTGCATCGATTTTTTGTGGCACAACAACCGATTTTGGACGACCTTCACGGAATTCGTCGGTGTCCGAACTACGACCACGATTGAATTGACTATACCAGCGATATACTGTCGTTTTTGATGTCGTTTGTGTTTCACACACTTTTTTTTACAAAAGTTTGTGTCTTAAGTCCTTTTTTTAACCAATCACTTAAAATTCCTTTTTGTTAATTACAGCGTTTTATAATTGTTTAAATTTTGTTCGTTATTCTTGTCTAACAGCTCTACTAATATAAATTTTTAGTGTCATTTTAGTCAAAACCACAACAATTTTAATTCTTTTAATTGATTTATTGTTATCACATTAGCTACAACCCAGCAAATGGTTAAAAACAGAAAAGGCATTTAAAAACCTTTTAAAACTAAAATGCATTAATGACATTGACACTGATCTTTAACGTTTTGTTAAACGATTTTTTTTTTTTTCATTATTTTTGCTTACCATGAATGTCACCTTTTAGCAGAGGCAACAAAAAACAAAAACACCTAAACAAACATTTACTTATAGGTAAGAAAAAAAAAATGAAGAATTTTCTTTAGAGTAGTCAAAGTAGGAGAAAAAATTAAACTTGACCATTATGTTAAATAGCCAAACATGTTTATACTTACATAAATAGTTAATAGCCTTGAAAATTGTTCTTAACTCAAGGACTTTTCTATAATTTAACCATTCATTACAAACAACTATCACAGAACTACAACAAACAACAACTTTGACTTCATAACTTATCTAGTTCATAAAGGGTTTTTAATGAAAGAATACATAAATGAAAATAAGAAAAATCGCACAAAAAATTAACTAAACAAATCCTAAAGCTACTTAAGCCTCCTACTAAGTATTTGTCGGAGAAGATTGAACTGAGAAGACTTATATATTTTTACCTAGTTTAGTTTTTTTTTTTTTTTTTGCTATAAAAGCTATGCCGCTTATTTTGTTTTCTTATTTTTATTTTTAATATAAAATGTCTTTAGTTTTGTAAAGGGAAGGAATCCCATGATTCAAGGTGTAGATACTAAAGAAACATAAAGAAATTAGGAGACAAACTTTAGGCTGGCAGCTCAAATATATTAACAAATTAAACTGCTTTATGCATAAAAATTTGAAAACCTTATAACACGTTTATAAAATGAATTTTGTATGAAAAGTGTGTTTTATAAGGCATTTATAAATTTAAAAAGCGATTATTAGACCGTACCTCAAAAAAAAGTTCGCCGTACACCCTCCAATCTGAATTATTTTTGCAAGGAGGTTTCAAAAAAAAAAAATTTTTTCCCAACGTATGGGTCGACATTTTTAATTTTTCTTTATATCTTAGGCATTTACAGTCGGATTTAAAAGTATGATACATCGATGTTTTTCTCTCGACGGGACAAATGTTTCTCTCTAAGGACCAATGACCTCAAGTATCCTGTTCTAGTAGTTACCCACCAGATCTCAGTTGCTGCCACCCTAATATACACCCTAATGTCAGAAAATTAAAGCTCGAAAAAAATCATTAAACTTTTGCTGAAGAAGTTTTTCGATAAACCCAGTAGAAATTTTTCTTATATATTGATTTCCGAACGTAGGGGTCGCCTTTTTAAATTTCTTTTCACTAGATTTTTCCTTTATAGCGAAACACTGGTCTTCTCGAGGTAAAAAAATCGATATATCACATTTTAAAATCCTACTTTAAATGCCGAAACTATAACGTGATTAAATGTGAATAAGAATTTTAGTGTATGATTAAATCAAGAAAAAAATTGATTTTGCAGTTCTCTGGTAGGTAGAGCTGTCGCACAGTGCTTTCTCCCATAGAGCCAAAAATCAAAAAAAAAAAAATTTGTGTCTCCGTTTTGGACGAAAATATTTTTTTTGTATATATACTAAAATGACTTAATATTGTAAATATTATCCTTACTGGTATAACTCATTCTGTCTACACTAGAGGTCGCCAAAGTCGCTAAATTTTTAACATAGAATGTAATGAAAAAGGATGAATTTTTTGGATCTTAAAAAAAAAATTGGTAAAAATTCATTTTTAGAGGTATCTTCAAAAACATTTTTTTTTAATTTTTGAATATATTCGAGTCAATAAAAAATAATAAAATTGTAAAAAATCTACAATTAAGATATCAAATTAATCTTTGAATTTTTACAATATTTTTGCTGGGAGCCTAAAAATATCAAAAGTTAAATGGAAAACTTAAAAAAAAATTATGTCAATTGATTTTAAAATTTGAAAATTTTTTGTTATGCTCTTATAATTTCATACAAGAAAAAATAAAGAAAAGAACCAATTTCTTAATTTAACTATAAAAACAAATTTTTTTTCGAAGTGTCAAAAAATGTATTTTTGTAATTTAATCTTTTATGGGTTACGAAACAGTTTCCAACTTTCTTAGATTTTAATAAAATGCCATAATTTTTTAAATCCAAAAATTAAGGTAATATAAGTTGTTTAAGAAAACTATAAAATTTGGCAAAAACACATCATCTATTTCATTAATAAATCCTTAAGGGGTTACATGACATTCGCGACAGAGAAAACAGACCTTTTTTTCAAAATTTATAACTCAGTCAAAACAAACATTTTTCCAAATTTTTTTTTTATTATTTTAGAGAATTGAAAAAATTACAAGAAACTATATTTAAAAAAATTTATTTTTCACTCCAACATGGTTTTATAGAGCTCCAAACTGGCGGCAGAGAAAAAAAACGGGGCCTCGTGGTTGCAACGCTGGGAGTCGCAAAAATTGTCCGATCTGGAAAAAAATTACTTTTTTAAATCTTAACAAAATTGGTAATCGTATAAATAACCAATCGAATAATAATAATTTTTTTTCAATTTTTGGTGATGTTCCAAATTTGAAAGTGTGTTTTTTCGAAAAAAAATATTGACTTTAAAAATTCATAAAAAATCGAAAAAAATTTATTATTATTCGATTGGTTATTCATACGATAACCAATTTCGTTAAGATTTAAAAAAGTCATTTGTTTTCCAGATCGGACAATTTTTGCGACTCCCAGCTCTGCAACCACGAGGCCCCGTTTTTTTTTCTCTGCCGTCAGTTTGGAGCTCAATAAAACCATGTTGGAGTGAAAAATATATTTTTTTGAATTTTTTTTCTTGTAATTTGTTCAATTCTCTACAATAATAATTTTTGGAAAAATGTTTGTTTTTGACTGAGTTATGAATTTTTAAAAAAAGGTCTGTTTTCTCTGCCGCGAATGTCATGTAACCCCTTAAGTATGCCTTATTTTTGGTTAAAATCCTAAAAATTACCAAAGTTTAATAATATATTAAAAAAAATTATGTTAATTGATTTTCATATTATTATTTTTTTTTGTTAGGAATAGACCTTTACTTATTATATTTAAAAGAAATACCTACCATTTTTTTTATAGAAATCAAAAATAATGTTTTTTTTTAAAGACCCTTTTTTATATCTCATTCACGTAATAAAAGCTACATATATTTCATTTTTTAATTAAATTACCAGCTGATAAAAAAAAAACAAAATCTATTTTTGAACTTTGGGAGCAAATTCACTAAACATTTTTGTGGAACATTCTAAGCCTCTAACTCTTCAATTAAAAGGAATTTGTTGGCCCCTTTTTAAAAGGGACAAAAACGACCCGTAAGTTGCTGAGTTAGAGGGTTAAAATGTTCCTCGTAGTGTCTTACATATGTAAGTTCGCTAAACACATCCTATAGCTAAAACGGAAGATTCCCATGGTTTCTCCCTAAAATCCAGGTTTGTGGGACATTTGAGCACCAATTCTGAATAAGTACGAAATTAACCCTTAAACACATTTTAAGTTTTTACTTATTACTAGCACTGGAGTTAAATTTTCAATACTAATGTCTTAAAAGACTTATAGTAGAATTTCATGACAAATATTTTTGCGGAACATGTTAACCCTCTAACTCTTCAACTTATGGGTCGTTTTTGTCCGTTTTTAAAAGGGGGCCAAAAAAGTCCCTTTAATTGAAGAGTTAGAATGTTAATATGTTCCACAAAAATATTCTTCGTAGTGTTTTACATAAGTTCGCTGAACATACCCTATACCTAAAATGGAATATTCACATGGTTTCCTATTTTAATCCTATTTAATTTTTTTTTTTGTTTTAGAAAAATCATTTTAAGGGTTTAAAACGCATTTTTTATGAATCGATTTTACCCAAATTTGCCATAAATATGGCTTGACCTTATATCAATTCACGTGCTAAATTTCATGGCAATCGGATAATTTTTGCAGGTTTTATAAAGATTTTAAGATAAAGGATATATGGCAGGACTAAGAGTCCTTGCTTCGATTTTGATAAAAATTGACACACACGTTTTCAGTTTTATGGATACTTTTTGTAATTTTACGTCCATTTATGTAGCTAATATAATATTTTTAAATTTCAGGACCTATGGGAGGTGGGCGTGTCCTTGGCCCGATATTTCCAAAAATTAAAATTTTTCTTAACTAGGGGGTTCTATGTCAGTGTAAGAAATTTTAAAACTCTGTCTCCACTCCTTCTATTTTTGTCCAATCGTTATATGGGATCAAAGCACTGTGTGTGTGTCGCCTGCCAATCCGACGGCCGGGGTTCAAATCAAGGCAGGACCAAAAACACTACATATGAATTTTTTTAAATTTTGTTTTGAAAAATATATTTCTAGACCACCTACTTATTGATTTTTGCCAGTATTTTGCCATTGTTGAAGAATTTCTCTCTCTACACCATTTCCAACTGTAATTGAGAAAAGAACAATTGAAATTGAGATTTTCAATTTGAAATTGAGAAAAGTTCATTTGATTTTGAGATTTTCTATTTAATATTGAGATAATAACAATTGATTTTGAGATTTTCCATATGAAATTGAGAAAAATGCAAATGGAATTAAGATTTTCCATTTAAAATTGAGACAGGAACAAATGAAATTGAGATTTTCTAATTCAAATTGAGAAAAGAAGATATGTAATTGAGATTTTATATTTGATATTGGGAAAATAACAAATGAAATTTAGATTCTCCAATTGAAATTGAGAAAAGAACAAATGATATTGAGATTTTATATTTCAAATTAAGAAAAACACAAATGAAATTGGGAAAATTATAAATTAAATTAAGAAAAGTATAAATGTAATTTAGAAAATATCAAATGATTTTGGGAAAAATTTGTATTAAAGAACAAATTTTATTAAACACAAAAAATAAACAATAAAAACAACAATCAACGTACGGGCATATTTTTTATTTGTACGGCGGGTTAATGGAATGTGCAGGAATGCTGTATGGCTCTGCTGCAGTCGCCAGCAGTTACCAATGTTTTAGCTTCATCAATACGAGCTCAATCTGAGTAGAGTTGCAGAATAGTTTTAAAATACAGTTTCTAACCTGTTGCAATAAGAAGCATTATCAACGACTACCAGGAACTCTGAAAGGTTGTTCCACATCTCCTCCTATCTCACGAAAAAGTTTCTCATCCATTCCCTGGCAACAGGGAATCCAATTTTTCATCCAATTTAATAACGCCTTTACCAATTGAGTCACGTGATGGTGGGTGGGTGGTGGCTAGCGCGAGTTCAAAATCTTGAATAGCCACGTTTACGGCGATAAAACAAACTGAAATTTGTTTCGTCCAGCCCCACTATTTCGTTACCGGCTCTGACGTACTCGTTCAGACAAGTAACGTATTCTGAATATTTGGCCTTCTTAGCAGCTTTTAAGGAATATATATCGGTGTAAGATATTTCCAATTTCTTGCCATTTTTGTCGCCGTGCAAGCTTAATTTTATTCACAAGAATTTTATTAAGTTTCTTAATTGCAGTTGAAAATTTCTCAATTTCATTTGTACTTTTCTTAATTTATTTGTTTTTTCTTTTCTCAATTTCAAATAAACAAATCTAATTTCCATTTGTTTTTTTCTCATTTTCAATTGTAAAATCTCAAATTCATTTGTTTTTTTCTTAATTTCAATTGTAAAATCTCAATTTCATATGTTCTTTTCTCAATATCAAATTAAAAATCTCAATTCCATGTATGCTTTTCTCAATTTCAATTGTGAAATCTCAATATCATTTATTCGTTTCTCAATTTTAATTGGAAAATCTCAATTTCATTTGGTTTTTTCCCAATATGAAATAGAAAATCTCAATTTCAATTGTTCCTTTCTCATTAGCAAATGGAAAATCCCAATTTCAATTGCTCTTTTCTCAATACTACATGGAAAGCTCTCAATTTCAATTAGAAATGGTGTAGTACTTTTTCGGCGCTTTTTGAACAGCCAGTCCTTTTCTCTAATGATGTTATCCGAGAGGACCAATTATTGCGGGGATATTATTTTTTACTACCAATCTACCGCAAAATATGTGGAGACGTGAAAAAATAACACTTTTCCACATTTCATATACTTCAGAGGTGCTCTACTGACCATCAATAGTCCGTAGAGAAATCTGGAGTTTACAGTGAAAATAAAATATTTTTAAAATAAATGCAGCTTTGAAGAACATATTGAAAGTGTATGTTAAATATTATTCTTATTGTATTATTATTTTTAAGCGGTATTAGGGGTCATACAAAAGTATCTCAATTGCTTTTTGGCAAACCTAGTAGTACTTCTATACGATCCCCAATATCATTTAAAAGTCTAGTTCGAAATTTCGTAGCAAATTATATAAATCAGTTTTTGAATTTTTTTTTAGAAGAAAATTTAGGTCAAATTAATCTTCCGTAATTATTTTGATTACAATTTTACAGTACTCGGGAGAAAATATTGCGGAAGAAATTATCGGGTCTTGCCGCAGTGTCAAAGCAGGTTTTTCAGTTTCTGGAAATTCGAAAAATTTTCTAAATAAACAAAAGCAGCCTCCAAACAAAATTTAATAAGAAATTTTTGAAACTATTGATCAGTTTTGGAGAAATTCAAGAACAATTTTTGTTAGAACTGCCACTGTTAACTGACAATTTTACTATCTGGTTTGGGCTATTGGGCTTAAGAGAAGGGAACTGATGAAACTTATAAGGGATTATTAAGTATTTATAATTTTTTGTGTGATCTTAAACAATTTCATTATAACAAATCCGCTGACGAATGGGCACAAAACAGTAATGTGGTTTTTATAAGTGAATTTATATAATTGAACAGTACATCGAGCAGTGGAAAGATATTTGGTTCTTCGTAAAATAGTTATGACGGTGACTACATCTTAAAATGTTGGGCAAATGTTGTCTGCATCCAACAAAATCTCTCTTAAAGATACAGTAAAATTCATAAAAGCAGATATTTAAGTAAATGCCCAGAAACTGTATCCGAAGCTATTAATTCCTTTGTTTTCTCAACCAAATATAAATTCTTATAAAATTTGCTTCATTAATCTGGCAACCTTAATTAATATTGATTATTAATTAAAAGCTCATTACCACTTACGAGACTAAATTCTTGCAAATAAAAGATTTCGTCCAGGTTCTTACTAACAGTTTGTCAGCCCTTTATAACCCCTAGTATACCTTCCCCATTAGACTTTAAGTTGTTTTATTTTTTATTTACTTTAAGTACACCCGTTGTGATTAGGATTATCGGTGTTTAGTGCAACAGCAATGACTTTATCATTATGTTGAAAATATGCCTACTTCTGTGTTGTCTTCTAGTTGTTGGCATTTTGCCGCTTTATTTTTGTTCAGTATTCAAGTTTTATTTTTTTTTCTCTCTCTCCATTTTAAGGGCTTTAAGTCAAGGTTATTTTAAGTTGGGGGGCTTTAACTTCTTTAGTACTAAGGATTTAGTTCCTAAGTAACAACTAGTACAGTAGTTAGTTAAGTAATGACCACACTATATACTAACCGCTGTGTGAAAGATAAGTGGAGACATATTTACATACAAATATTTGATATTATGGTTAATATTACTGAACAACAATAACAAATTACTTATTTTACTAACTAAGAACATGCTGTTTATAATAAAGAAGAATATAAAGCTATAAAATGAAATTATTTATGTATTGCAAGAAAAGGCTAGTCATTTTTTAATGACATTTTGAGGTTATGGTTTCAATTAAAAAAAGGTTTGAATTTAATAAGTAACTTGGAAAGATTTTAAAAGTGGTGATTTCTGTTTACAAAATATGATTTTTGGCCAACATTATAAGATTTTTCAATAAAATTAAACATATTTTTAACTGTTTATAAGGGGGGACATTACATTCGCGGCAGAGAAAACAGACCTTTTTTTAAAAATTCATAACTCAGTCAAAAACAAACATTTTTCCAAATTATTTATTATTGTAGAGAATTCAACAAATTACAAGAAAAAAAATTCAAAAAAATATATTTTTCACTCCAACATGGTTTTATAGAGCTCCAAACTGGCGGCAGAGAAAAAAACGGGGCCTCGTGGTTGCAGCGCTGGGAGTCGCAAAAATTGTCCGATCTGGAAAAAAATGACTTTTTTAAATCTTAACAAAATTGGTTATCGTATGACACAAGCTAGGTAGCGCGAAAATTAAAAATGCGCTCTCACTAATCCGGCTGTAACTTTTGAACCCGTAGGAATTTTTCCATGAAATTTTTTTTCTTAGAATCTTAAGAATATTTACTAAAATACAAAATTATAAAAAAAGTCGATTACAAAAAACGGCCAATGTCATGTTCCCCCTTAAAATATTTTATGAAACATTTTTTTTTACTACACATTTGATAACAATGTTCCAAAAACATTTCATACATCCTGTAATATGGAAATTTTGAGCTTCAAATTTATTTTCTTTATTATTGCCATTTATTAATATTTTTAAAATTATGACAAATGTTTCCTAAAACACTTTTTCTCTATTTTAATCAACGAAAAAAAAAGTTTGTTGCTTAAGTCTTTTGTTATGTGCACATTGTAACTGACATTCTAGCAATGTATACAATTAATTAATTTAAAATTATTGCTAGATTTTTGTTTTTTTTTATATTAATTATTATATTTATTTATTGAATCCCTTTGACTTTTTTCTCTGTTTGTTTTCTTATTGTACTTAAATTTAACTAAACCTTAAAGGTGTCTAGTTATATCAAATAAATTATCCATTAAATTGTTGTTAAACAACATTTATTTCCACTTCATATTTTCAAATTATAATCAGCCAATAACAATAAGAACAACAACCTTAATCACAATCAAAAATGACAACAACATTATTCATAAACATTATTTAATGATCATAATAAGAAAGACAACCAGACAGAAGGATGGACGGACGGACGGACGGACATACGGATAGAGATTTCGACTCAGACAGACAGTAGTTGGTAGTAGTTAGATCTCCCTTTAACACCAAATGTCACCTAAACTTTGACAGTATGTATATTATGTTTTTACTTCTTGGTGTTGACAGCAACTCTTTGGTTGGCTGACTGACTGGCTGACTGAGTAAATAAATGAATAAAGGAACATATGAACCAACCTTCCCAGAGATGTGATAACATTGTCAACTCAACAACCTGTGTAAACAAATAAACACATGACTTCTTAGGTCTTAAGACAGACTAAATGTCTAGTTTGTAGACTTTGTCTTTTACTTTGTCTGAAAAGTGTATGAATTTGTTTCGTGTTTATACTTAAAGGGTCTTTAATGTTGTTGCGGTGTTTCTTTTTTTTTTTACATTATATTTTTCTTCTTTATACGATTATAAATTGTTTATAGTCTATGAAATACTCGTAAGCTTAAGACATTAAGGCAGACAGACAAAAACAACAACACCAAAAATTACAGGCAAGAATAACAAACTTCAACACAAGTCAAGAGTGTCATTTGTGTGTTGTGTGTGCTAGTTTGTAGTTAAAGGGTAGTAACAGGCTTAGTTTTAAGCAAAAGAGCATACAAAATTATGTTTAATGTTGGGAGATTTTACTACAAGAGGTATTCGTAACGATTATAAGGTCTGTTTATTGTTGAATATGATAAAAGGCTTAAGAAATTACAATTTGTTAAATAAAAGTAAAAGTTTATACATATGGAAACTCTTTTTTTTTCTTTTTTGAAATGGAGGTAGTTTTTTTTTTATTAAAAACGTGATTTTTTTTAATAAAAAGTACTTAAAAGAAAAATGTTTTAAAAAGAGCAACTTTTTCAAAATGCACTGTTTTAATAAAATGAACTTTTTACTAGATACTTTTGAAATAAAAAGTACCTTTTTGATAAAACAACTTTTTTATTAACGGTACTTTTTCAACAACAGGTACTTTTTTAATGAAGGTACTTTTTTAATAAAAGTTATTTTTTTTAATAAAAGGTACTTTTTTAATAAAAGGTACTTTTTTAATAAAGGGTACTTTTTTAATAAAAGGTACTTTTTTAGTAAAAGGTACTTTTTTAATAAACGGTACTTTTTTAATAAAAGGTACTTTTTTAATAAAGGGTACTTTTTTAATAAAAGGTACTTTTTTAATAAAAGGTACTTTTTTAATAAAAGGTACTTTTTTAATAAAATGTATTTTTTCAAAAACAGGTACTTTTTTAATAAAAGGTACTTTTCTAATAAAAGGAACTTTTTTAATAAAAAGGTACTTTTTTAAAAAAAGGTACTTTTTTAAAAAAAGGTACTTTTTTAAAAAAAGGTACTTTTTTAAAAAAAGGTACTTTTTTAAAAAAAGGTACTTTTTTAATAAAAGATACTTTTTTAATAAAGGGTACTTTTTTAATAAAAGGTACTTTTATCATAAAAGGTACTTTTATCATAAAAGGTACTTTTATCATAAAAGGTACTTTTATCATAAAAGGTACTTTTATCATAAAAGGTACTTTTATCATAAAAGGTACTTTTATCATAAAAGGTACTTTTTTAATAAAAGGTACTTTTTTAATAAAAGGTACTTTTTTAATAAAAGGTACTTTTTTAATAAAAGATACTTTTGTAATAAAAGGTACTTTTTTAATAAAAGGTACTTTTTTAATAAAAGGTACTTTTTTAATAAAAGGTACTTTTTTAATAAAAGGTACTTTTTTAATAAAAGGTACTTTTTAATAAAAGGTACTTTTTTAATAAAAGGTACTTTTTTAATAAAAGGTACTTTTTTAATAAAAGGTACTTTTTTAATAAAAGGTACTTTTTAAATAAAAGGTACTTTTTTAATAAAAGGTACTTTTTTAATAAAAGGTACTTTTTTAATAAAGGGTACTGTTTTTAACAAAAGGTACTTTTTTAATAAGAGGTACTTTTTTAATAAGAGGTACTTTTTTGATAAAAGGTACTTTTTTAATAAAAGGTACTTTTTTAATAAAAGGTACTTTTTTAATAAAATGTACTTTTTTAATAAAAGGTACTTTTTTAATAAAAGATACTTTTTTAATAAAAGGTACTTTTTTAATAAAAGGTACTTTTTTAATAAAAGGTACTTTTTATAAAAGGTACTTTTTTAATAAAGGGTACTCTTTTTAACAAAAGGTACTTTTTCAAAAACAGGTACTTTTTTAATAAAAGGTACTTTTCTAATAAAAGGAACTTTTTTAATAAAAAGGTACTTTTTTAATTAAAGGTACTTTTGTAATAAAAGGTACTTTTTTAATAAAAGGTACTTATTCAATTTTGGCAGATATGTTTTGGCACCCAAGGCTCATCTGGAAAAACTTAAAATTTCAAATAAAGATTATACATATCCTCCACTTTACTATTGAAAATTGAAATCTTCTATTCCTTAAGGGTATGCTTGCCCCAAACATATCAAAAGCAGTCAAGTTTTATCAGTCAGGCATTTTTATTTTTACAAATTGCCTTGTGGGACAATTAAAAAACGAAAAAGATTAAATTCAAAATGAATGTTCTTCTTCACTCTTTTTGTCATTATATATTTGCCACTCAAAATTGGCACAAGGGAATTTTTTCTCTTTCTCTTTTTAATTGTCCCACAAGGGAATTTTGTAAGAATAAAAATGCCTGACTGTTTGGAAAACTTGACTGCTTTTGCTAGGTCTGCGGTAAGCATACCCTTAAGGAATAAGCAATAAAATTGAAGTCATAGTGAGATAGATACAAAAGTATTCGGTAGTTGAGTGTCAAACCTTCTGGTCAGAGATGGGTTGACCTACATATGTGAAAAATAACTAAATTAACCCTTAATGGGCAATCTTGAATTTGACTGGTTTTTGCTATTTGTGCTAAGTTTTTGGCTTTAGTGTGTTCCGACATATGTAGTTAAATTTCATGGCCAACATTTTTGTAGAACATTTTATCCCCGCCCTCCCCCTTTTTTGGGATGTTGTTTACGATTTGTTACAATAGAGCCAAAAATTACCGTTATGTTGGGGAGTTAGAGGGTTAATGTGTTCCACAAAAATATTTGCCTTAATATTTTCTACAAAGTTACTGAACACACGCTACACCTTAGATGTAAAGAACACATAGTTTCATATACCGATATGCTGCACGAACAGGCCGAAGGGGGAAAACTTTAACCCCCCAGGTTCGAATACCAGCGTGTCCAAGTTTATATATTTAATAAAAAATATTTCTTCGTCGAAAAGCCAAAAGTACGTTTTATCAAAAAAATCAAAATCGTTTTTTTGATTGATTCTGATTCATTAGGTTAAACTACACTCAAAAAAATAAGTTAGTAGAAAAATCAGTAAATAGTCTTGTATATCAAGTGTAGGTAGTAGTTTCCAGCAATTTTTTTTTTTTGCTGAAATTCCGTTTTTAGCAAAAGTTTTAAGTAGTTATATTTTTTTAGCACTAAACTAATTTTGAACTAATGTTTTACTAATTTATTTTGCTATAAAAATTGTGTTGATAATTTATAGCGTGGACGACAACCAGATAGACAAGATGTAGATGTCGCAGCTTGTCTGGATGTAGTGCAGACAACGGAAATGATAATTTAAAAAAAAAACAACTCTACACAATTTCTATACTTAAATTTTCAGCAAATAAATTAACTAAAGTAAAATTTTTCTACAAAATTTTTTGAGTTTTTTTTTTTGTTCTACTAATATTCAGCAAAAAGTTTAGTGCTTTTAGCAAAGATTTTTTTCATTTGCAATCGACTAAGTGTTAGCAAATCTTTTTCATCAAACCGAAGTTATTAACATCCTTAAGTTGTGAAAAAATGGTTAGTTACCGGTTTAATCAATTAAATGTTTACAAATCAACAAACTTATTTCATATGATTAACTTAAAATTCACAAGAGTAATAAAAATATTGGTATTAAAATTTTTTTAAACATTTCAACACCATATTTATAAATATCCATATGACGCCATCATCGTTTGAAAAAGTAACATATAAAGCAAAACAAAATTACAGATAAATCTCCCAACAACGAACAACTCTTGTTAAAGGATAATTTAAGAAAAACGGCAAAATGAAGTTAGTAAATTTTAGCTTCCATTAATGCTATAAATTTGACTATGTCAACAGAAATTTTTATGGACAATGTAAAAAAAAAATAATAAAAAATCTAAAAGCTATTATTTATTTAAATAGAAAAACTTAAATCTATATTATAAACTATACAGAATCCCATAAAAGATAATCTGTTGATAGTAGTTGGTAGTTTGAAAAAGTGTTGTTGTAAAAATAATTGCCAATTCTATTTGGAATTTGTGATAATTGATATTAAACCGAACAAAATAACACGTATTGCAACAACCTTTAGATCACTAAAAACCTACGATCAAATTTAAAAAACTTCAGAACTAGTTCTGAGTTTTTAGTAATAGATAATTTGAAAATTTCAATTTTGGGAGGACCTTATATGGGCACTAGATCCAAACATGGATCGATTGTAACCTAAATCAATAGGCTTCGTCATTGAACCGATATAAATCGGTGTACCAAACTTCAGCAAAATATTTGCGCTATGTAGCGTTGGCACAAGAATGCATGGACAGACAGATGGACGGACAGACAGACATCGTTATACGAAAACAAAATGTGTTTCTGAGTCGATCGGTATACTAAAGGCTCTAGGACAAATATTTTTTGGTGTTACAATCAACAGCACAAACTTATCATACCCTGTCCACGTACTGGTGTAGGGTATAAGAAAAGGTTTCAAAAGTTGAAGAATTTTTTGTTTTTGGGAAAAGATTGTGTAGCAAAACGTCAGGTTCTGTAGGTGCTTTGAAGAGCTTTTCAGAAGTTAAGGGATTTTCTTTAGAAAAGTTTTTGCAAAATTTTTTCTATAGAAAAAGTCCTTAGAATCTCAGCGTTAATTTTATTTTGTTTTCTTTACAAAAATCTGCTAACAATCTGAGGCTTTTCTAAGGAAAATTCCTAAAAAGTCCATTTAAAAAGTCCTCCGAATCTCGGGTTTCTTTAATGGAAAAACTGCACAAAATATGAAGGGGTTCTTTAGGAAAATGAGTCCTCAGCATCCTTAGGGTTTTCTAGAGGAAAAAAGGGTCGTATCAGGCGCTTTTTTTTTATAGAAAAGAGTGCGCTTAAATCCGTGATTATTTTATCCAAAACTAATGCATCAAAGTGGGAACTCGCCATATAAAAATCATGAGAAAGTACCCAGAATCTGAGGGTTTTTTTAGAGAAAAATTTAGGAATATAAGGGGATGTCATATATCTTTCATCGACAGTCAACTGCTATAAGGGCTGTATATATCAGATCCAATGTAGTCATCCGCTGCCATAGAGAGCTAATGGTTTTCACTGAGATCAACATAATACATGACTGTGCTGGGTACATGGGCATAAGGATATTCGAGGAAACTAGGAAACTTCGAAAGCGGAAGACAACCTCCTACAATAATCAGCGGTTTTATACATTTTCCCTACTTTCCCATGTTTTCCATGTGGTAAAACTCGATACGAAAAGTACCTGTATGGATAGAAGGGCAAATTTCTTCATGGGAAGAAAAACTGGCTAATGAACAGTAAAATAGATGACCCTCGTTCTATTCAAGTGTGTGGTGGGAGTGCACATAAGAATAATAACATGCCACTTCTTAAGAAATTGCTGGTAAATAAACTAATATGACAAGAAAGTGTTTCCTCTTGTTTCTTTAGTCAACAAAGGAACAATAAAGAAAACGGACGTACACAGTAACATTTCGCAGTTAAAAACTTTAATAAATAAATAAAATAATGAGGTTTGTTTCATAATTGTTTTCTTTCCCGTGTACATGCGCCTTAAGTTCAATTGGTCTTGGCTTTTTGGGCAACCACTAAAATTTGAGTTCAGAAATCAGTGATATTCATTTATTTTGATTATTTAATTTTTTATCGCAAGGCACCCAATATGCTTCGGTCTTATATCACACATCGAAATTTTAACATCAATGTCATTTTTATTACATGTAAAGATGAGAAACTTAGAATTTGGATCGAATATTAAAATAGTATGCTGGCAGTAACAGCCACGCCATCCGAGCGGCAATGTCAATGTGATAGTCATGCAGAAAGAAATGATGTAGATGTGAATTGTCCTACATTAACGGAAATTTAAAACGTCGTAAAGACTCTCAAGAACTATAAGGCACCTGGAATAGATCATATCTCCCCAAAACTTCTCAAAGCCTACCCTGCCATCAGTGCTTAGCTTTTAAAGCCGATTAGCGACTACTTTTGGGATCTTAAGTTTATGCCAACCGAGCTTAATGTAACTTTCTAAAAAGGTGAACCTTTCGATTTGTAAAAATTGGAGAGGAAAAACACTATTGAGTATGACAAGTAAAACTATATCACGCATCATTTATAACAGACTCACACCTACGCCGATTAACTTAAGATGTGAACAAGCAGGCTTTGTACCTGGCCGCTCGTGCGTTAATCAACTTAATAGCCTCCGAATCATTTTAGAACAATCTGTTGAGTGGCGCTTTCATCTATATTTCATCTTTATAGATTTTGAACGAACTTTTGATATCCTCACTTAATAATATCAAACGTCGAGCTATGAAGAAGAACAAACCAAGTACCTATTAAACTGCAATTGCCAAATGAAATTGGAATTAGTTAGGTCTTATATTAAGAAGACCAACGGAAGATATTACAAGAATAGCAATTGAATTGAACCGACAAGGCAGCAGAGACAAGGTAGACCAGCTGACACTTGGAGACGGATGCTCGAAATGCTCATATCAAAATTTGTTGTGTACTTTATATGAAGAAATATACTGCTACGACATTTCATTGACATAATTTATTCTTTTATTTATTTTTATTTATATTTATTTTGAATTTTAAAGAATTTTTCCCAAAGCACCGCGAACGAGTGTGCTAAAACAGAGGTAGTAATATAACAAACTTCCTTATTTGGCAAATAAATTATTTTTATGTAGTTTCTATAGCAAATAAAAGTTTCCGATATACTCCCGAGTAAAAATTTATACAGAATTAACGATTTTCTGGCTTTTAATTCATACCCCGAGGTGGCCAAAAATATGATACAGGTTGTTCTTATATTTTCTTCTTCTATTTTATATCAAAACTTCATACAAATCGAAGAATTTAGCTTCCCATGTGAAAATCGAAATATATATGAACACACATGATCATACATTGACTTGTATATGATCAAGCATGGACATACATTGTCATATACGTACATGCATAGTTCAATGTATGACCATACATGATCTCATATATTTCCATATATCTTTGGATCCGAAATTTGAGGGTATATGACCGTACATGTTCATATATGACCATATATGCTCACATATGATTCATGTATGCTCATATATGATCATATATGGCCATATACCTCCATATACCCTCAAATTTCGGATCCAAAGGTATATGGAAATATATGAGATCATGTATGAGCATACATGGAACTATGCATGTACGTATATGACTATGTATGCCCATGCATGATCACATACGAGCCAATGTATGATCATATATGTTCATATATATTTCGATTTTCACATGGGTTGGAATACCTTCCTTGTTCGATTTTTTTCTCCGATTGTATAATTGTAATCAAATTGTATCTGACCGCTTTAAGGTGGTTTCACTGTATCTATATTTGCGTTGTGACAATTTTTTTTCGAGCTGATAGTTATTAGCTAAAAAAAACCGCATTTGACTACGAAATCATATAAAACAAAAGACTTAAGCTGCAAACTTGTTTTAAAGATTAAACCTAAAAAAACTACAATATTGCAGTTTTTTTTAAAAGCTAACAATTATATATCGATAGACATGATAAATTGAAATGATATATATATATATAAATATACAAAATATTGAAATGTTTACAAAATAGTAAAGTATCAAAACAAAATTATTTTAATAATGCCGGAAGGAAGAATTTCAAGATTACTTTTAAATTGTTGAATATTTAAATTAAAATAATTGTGAAGTAAAATAAAACAGCAGATGAAAATAAAAAAAAAATATAAACGATCTAAAACAAATTATTGTTATTAAAAATTAACTGTAATTATTTTGAAAAAAATACCTGTTATAAATCACTTGTGTAATACATAGTTAGAAGTAGAAGTTGTTATTTTTTTATGTTAATTGATTTTTATCCATGTTTTCTTTGCCATAAATTGCGCAGTTTGTTTTTGTAGTAAAGTATTTTTTTTAATTTTTTTCTTTTAATGTGTTTAAGATAATTATTTAAATCTCTGTGTTTCAAAGGTGTTAAATATTTTAATGATCTAAGCTAAAGAAAACCATTATAACTCACTAAATTTGATTGCAAAAATTGGTTTGCAAAAATTTTTTAAATTAAATATTTTCGTTATGCCTTAGAAAGTAGCTATATATAGAAAATAAATTTTAGAAGAAGATCTAGAAACCAACTTTATTCTATTTCTTTAACGGCAAGAAATCTCTTATAAAGAAGACTCCAAAATTTACTTTTATGAAACAATTACTAACAAAAATCATAACTAAAACACCAAATGAAGATGATATTTAATTGTTATAAAAATAATGTTTTAAGACACATAGCTATTTTCTTAGTAGCAGCGACGATATAATATATTGGTTAATTTTGATAATGATCTTTAATTTTAATGTTTTTTTTTTCTTTCAATTTATTTGACTTAATTTTTTTAGTTTAAGGTTCAAGGTCGTTTATTTGTACATATTTTTTTTAAACGATTTGTTCACAAAATTTTCTCACTATTATCATACAATTATATAAATTTTGTTATATATTTTTTTTTTTTTACAAAAAAACTCCCACTATAAATTATATTACTTGTTTTTTAATGGCCAAATTTGTTTTTAAAAATACACGCACTTAAGTTTTATTCAATTGTTTTTATACTAGAATTTATATCCGTAATTTATTAACTTTTTTAAAAAAGTTCTCATAGCGTTTTTTAATATTTTTACATTTTTCATATTATCTTTTCCAACTACTTTTTTATTATCATCCCGTGTAGTCAACTCTAAGAATGTGACTAAATAACTAAAACATCAAAATATTTTTGCACCGGTGTTTACCAACAAGTTAAAACAAAATATTAACAAAATTCACTGTTTTTTTTTTTGCTCTTAACAAAATTCTCGAAATCTCTCAAAAGAGTGTAACATTTAAGTTAAAAGCTTTAGCTATGCTTTGTTATTAATATTTTTTTTTCTCTGACAAATCCAACGTTCATCTATTTAGTCAGTTAGTAAATAAACTATGTTTTCTTAATCGTCATCATCTGGTTATTTTACATATACTCGCCTTGTATTAATTTTAATTTATGAAGTAGTTCTCATTTATTAGTGTTAAATATACTACTTATTTATGACAAATCGTAAAAAATTAATTTTATTTAAAAAAAGAACTAAATGAATTTATGTTACTTTAAATATCAATTGATTTCTAAAGAATATATTAATAATGTATGGGAATTCTTAAATCAGGAGAAAGTTTACAGAGTCTGTTAATTATATAGAACTTTGTATAGAACATCCCGAGTAAAAAAAATTATATATAATCATATGTGGCATATATTACAATATATAATTAGACATGTCGTTATGTATATCCATATATAATTATATATGACGTCTTTTTCCAAAATTTTTCCTTATATTATGCCATATATAATATCATATAATTAGATATCGGCCTTTATAATATTAGATATGGTATATATACCATATCTAATATTATACTATATATTACATAGCATGGCTATATAGTTGTATATAGAGCTATATCTTAATATATATGGTGGCATTTTAGCAACCCGACTAAAAAAGATTTTATATAATCATATATCACCATATATAAACCCATATATACGTCCATATCTAATCTGATCCGAATATTGGAATATATAATTATATCAAGCGAGATGCGCATGTTATCTAAACTGATACAATTTGATCCGAAAAATGGGTCTATCTAACTGCATCAAATTATATATAAATACATATAATTTGATGTAGATTTTCAAAGAAAATTTTAGTACATATTGTTGAGATCACTTATTTCATTCGTATTAAATACTAATGCTTAATGTTTTGAAAAAATTTTCCAAATAAACTTGGAAATAACTGACAAAATAAAACATTAAAAAAATTTGTCGGAACAACTTTTTATAGGTTAGAATTTTGGTCTTTCTTATAAAATGTGTCTTTCTTATAAAATAAAAAAAATTAACTTCCACAATTAATTTTTTTTTCACGGAAAAATAAATGAATTTAAACCATATTTATTTCAACATATGTTTGTCTAATTTTTATTTTTAAATTTAAAAGTAAAAATAATTATTTCGACCTTTAATTCCACAATGAAAAAACAAAATTTTTTCTTTTTTATTTCTCTACAATTATTTTTATTTTAATAAAGAGTATTTTGCTAACTATTTGAATGCAATTATAAACTTCACAATTTCCTTGAGCTTAAGGTTTGTTTTTTAAATATAAAAAGTTTTTTATTTTTGATATTTCGCTATCTAGTTTTTTTTTAATTTTTATAATGCAATTAAACTTTATAAAATTTTGTATAATTAGATATCATGTCAGATATAATTACATATAAAATTAATACAATTTTCTATTAACTTTGCTATATACATATTTTGATATAAGTTTGCCCAGGTAGAAAATTACAAAGGGGCCAGCACTGACAAAGCACCGAAATGGGTGGTATTAGTGCTTGTTAACGGTGATTTCCCAACGCCCAAATGAAAACACACTCCCATGGTGGTGCCAATGCTTTACAAAGAACTGAGAAAGCACTCAGAAACATAAAAATCAAATGCTTTCCCAACCCCCAATTAAAAATTTAAAGTGCTTTCCTGGCACCCAAGTGATAACACTGATCTATTTAATTCTTTGCCAAGTACTGAGATGGCACCAAGAAACGTAAAAATCAAGTGTTTTCTCTGCCACCAAATTATGAGCCCTCATCACTGAAGAATTTCAAATTACTCTAAAAACAGGTGATTCTTGGAGTTATTGTATTGTGGAGTCAAAAATTATTTAAATATTCACTCGCTTCTTTTTCATGATTATATATAATGTCATATCAAACATATTTATAAAAGCAAAGTGTTAATATAAATGTATATGGTTATATAAAGCCACGCATATAAACATTTATTATTATAACAAATCATATAAGATTATATGAAAACTTTTTTAGTCGGGAATATATAATTGTATATGGTATCATTTAAACAATATATAACTATATATGGTGCCAGTTAAACTAGATATTATCATATATGGTGGCATTTAAAAAATATATGGTCATATATGGTACCTCATGAACAAAATTTTTAATACAGTTGCAGATATGATAATATATGCCACTATATATAGTGCCATATTTATTTATATATGGTGTTATTTAAGCAATATATTAGCATATGTGGTGCCATATTTAAACCATATATTATTATATATGCTGCCATTTAAACAATGTATGGTCATATATGGTACCTCATTTACCAATAAAATTGTATCAGGTCAAAAATCAGATACAATTTCATCTGATTAACACATAATTTAATCAGGTCAGATATAAACTGATGCAATTAGATAAAAAGTGATAAACAACTGATACAATTTTATCGGGCCGTTTTCCGGATCAAATGGTACATGGATCACTGTAGGTTATATATTACCATATAAAGCTCCATATTATTTTTTTTAATAGGGAAAATATACCATATATGGTGCCATTAAACAATATATTGTCCTATATGGTAACTCATCAGCAACTACCATATTAACGGTATTTCAGAAGCTATTAAGTGTATTTCAGAAATTTTAAATGTATTTCAGAAATTTATCAAATGTATTTCAGAAATTTATTAATTGTATTTCAGAAATAATCAAATCTATTTCAGAACTTGTTGATTGTTTATCATAGTTAATAGAGAATAATTTTCTAAATTACATTTTATAATTTCTGAAATACAATTGATAATTTCTGAAACACAGTTTGATAATTTCTGAAACACAGTTGTGAATTTCGGAAATACAATTAATCATTTCTGAAATACAATTGATAAAACTGAAATTCAATTGACTAGTTCTGAAATACAATTCATAAATCTGAAAAATAATTTATAAGTTCTGAAATACAATTGATAAAACTGAAATTCAATCGATTATTTCTGAAATACAATTGATAAATCTTAAAAAAAATTGATACAATTGGAAATGGTGTAGAGCGTTAAAAAGATGTAAATAAAATTATTTTTTTAAAAAAATTCAATTTAATAAAAAAAAAATATAATTTTATAAAAACATTTATAGAAAATAAAATTATAATTTTATAAAAAGAAATTCATTTTATAAAAAAAATGCATAGCCGTGAACGATATCGAACTCGAGACCTTCTGAGTTTAAACCTTATTTTAACAAAATATTAAGGGTTTTCACAAGGGGTGTGCTATTTGTTGTATCGTTCTAACAAAAAAAATAGAGTCGTTAAAGATTAAACTGAAAAATTCAACATTTGAGAATAGCACGATTCAAAATTTTAACGTATGTTTAGTGTCCTATGTTTGAGTGTGCTAACAGATAAAAAACTGAATAGAAAATCGTTGATAAACACAAATAAAAATTTTAACAACTCTGTTTTTTGTTAGGACGATACAACGATACAACAGATAGCACACCCCATATGAACAACCTAATTGTAATTTTTATAAAATCAGTGCTCTGTCAGTGTATTATTTTTTGAACTGTTGTCAATATCTGTCTGGGATTTTATTTAATCCCAAATAAATGGAGATCTTACGTAGTACCCAAATATAATTCGGGATCTAATTTTATCTATCATTTTTCTGGATAGTTTTAGATGTCAATCCCCAAATATATTACTGTTTCTAATTGGATCTGCCATTTTAATACCGAAATAAATTGCTGGATCTAATTTGATCTGCAATTTATGGGATAAATTAATATCCTACCAAATCCCCAAATATATCACTGGATTTAATTCCATCTGCAATTTATCGGAAAAGTTAAGATCTTACGCAATCCCGAAATATATTACTGGATCTAATTTGATCTGTCATTTTTTGGATAAATTTAGATCTTACTTAATCCCCAAATATATTGCTGGATCTAATTCGATCTGCCATTTTTCGGATCAAATTAGATCTAAGTTTATCCACAAATATATTGCTGGATCTAATTCCATCTGCCATTTTTCGGATCAATTTAGATCTAAGTTTATCCTCAAATATATTACTGGATCTAATTCGATCTGCCACTTTTTCGGATCAAATTAGATCTAATTTTATCCACAAATATATTGCTGGATCTAATTTATCCCCAAAGATATCATTGGACCTCCCAATTTTGAGATATAACTTGATCTTAGTTTATCCCCATATATACAATGGGATCTAATAAGATATGATTGGATACACCCAATTTTGAGATCTAATTGTATCAGCCAGATATTACGGCAGATCTTAGACAATATAAAATTGGATATGATTAGATATTGCGCTAGATCAATTTTTTTACTCGGGATCTAAAGATGTGAAAGTCTTCTTTAGCAAAATATTTAATCAAATGCCAGCAAAAAACATTGAAAGTCATGCTTTACAAACCACTTCTTTTATTGCTTCCAGCTTCAGCTTTTTAGAACTATTTCTAAACAATATCCAAAAAATTATGTAATTACTACTTCTAAAAGCGGTCCTTAGAAGTGATTTGGATACACTGTATTTCTAAACATATGATCAAGAGTTCAAATTCTGGTGGGGCCAATATTTTTTAAATTAAATATTTTTCTTTTATTTCATCGTAGATTTTAATTGATTTGAAGCATGTTGCAATGAGTGTTAATTTTGTTCGGTTTTAAGATTAAATATGACAAATTCCAAATAGAATTCTCAATTTATTTTACAACAAATAGAGAAAAAAACTTATGAACAAAACTTGATGATTGACAATTAATGCATTTTCAAGTTCAACCAAGCACTTTCATCAGATTGTCTTTATGGGGTTCTCTCTAGGTTATATTGTAGATTTTAGTTTTTGTATATATGTTATGGAGAAGTAAACTCAAACATTTTTGACTATTTATTTCATATTACAATTTTAACAAAGCTATTATTTTTCCCTATGTTATAGTTGTTGCTTTGACTGAAGGTCCTTCAATAGCAAATCAATATATGTTGTGTTTTTTAACATTCCAGCTTTTAATTATATTTATAGTGATTAGAATGAAAGCAAAGAACTTTAACAACGTTTATTTGTTTTCTGTATTGCACCCTAACTCATCATGCCGTATAAATGACTGACATGTTGGCTAGAGGGAACCCCATAAAGACAATCTGATGAAAGTGCTTGTTGCACTTGAAAATGCATTAATTGTCAACCATTGGTTGAAGGAAAGTTCTTTTTAACACCTAAATATGAGATTGGGCGCCAAAAAGAACGTATATATATTTTTTTCTCTTCTCTATCGCAAACCCGAATTTCATTAATATCGATCATTAATTTTTTAGCCTTAAAATTTAATGCATAAAACTTGATATTAAAATCACTTTTCGCCTTTTTTATATGGATTTTTACGGTTTTTAAGGTTTTAGCCAATTGAATCGCTGAAAGCAAAATCGGCCTTAATAAATGCTATGGCTTATTAAAGAAGCAATTAAAAGGAAAATATTTCAACAAAACAAAATGTATTCATCTATAGCGGTCTATACGTTAAAATCGCGACTTCTCAAAAATTTCATATGGCAGCATAGCTTTCCAAGTTGTCCCCAAAGTACAACTTTTAGTATAATATGGGGTTTTTTACACTGGGTATAATATTAAAAATATTTTTCGGCCATAGTCCCAATTGAAGCGGTCATAATACCTATTGGTATTAATACCATTTATATTATTGGTAATATGACAGAAAACTTTTCCGACATAATCCCAAAACCGAAAACTGTGATATTGTCGCTTGGGACAATGTCCGCGACCCGCTAGGAAATATGTATATAGACATGATGACTGAATAATTGAATTTAACCATAAAGATGTTTTACTATATATGTAATTCTCGTATCATGTTTGTGATAACGTAGGTGTTAATTCTTTTAAACATTATAAGTTCTTATATTTATTTTCTTATTCATTCATAGTATTTAGCAAACAACTGAAACACTCATTAGCTATCCCTCTGTTCGTTTGTCCAATCGAATGAGTCTTAAAAAGATAAAAAACTTACAAGGAAGATACTCCAAGCTATGATTTGTATGTAAATTTAGATACATATGTGATAGAGAAAATAAATCTAAGAAAAACATCTTGAAAGTGATATTAAGTGTAAATTTAGTTTCAGTAATTTTAGACTTATTCGAGAATTAAATCAAGAGTATTTACATAAATTTGTTTTTATTATACATACTTGTAATTGGTGTAAGTAATTTTAGTAGTAGTAGTTTTTACAGTTTTACAATAATTTTTATGTCTGTTGTTTAACTGCATTTGTAGTTGTTTGTACAGTTTTACAATAATTTTCATGACTGTTGTTTTAACTACATTTGTAGTTATTTTTACTATATTTTTCAGTTGATTTTTAACAGTTAAAATTAACAATGCGTATTATTTTTGTTCACTTTAAAACGAAATATGACAAATTCCATATATAATTCACAGTTTATTTTACAACAAATAGAGAAAAAAAACTTATGAAAAAAAACTTTCCTAGAACCAATGGTTGACAATTATTGCATTTTCAAGTGCTGTAACCTAGAGAGAACCACATAAAGGCAATCTGATGAGAGTGCTTGGTAGCAATTGAAAATGCATTAATTGTCAACCATTGGTTCCAGGAAAGTTTTTTTTTTATAAATTTTTTCTCTCTTTTTTTTATAAAATAAATTGTGAATTCTATTTGGAATTTATCATATTTGATCTTAAAATGAACAAAAATAACACTCATTGTAACAATCTTTAGATCAACTAAAATCTACAGTTAATATTAACTTTATATTGCATTTGATTTAAATGCAAATGTAGTGTACACCTTTTTAAGGTGTATTAGAACTGTCATTTGAAGTTGATTTTACCTAAATAATTCCTTGAATGCATGTCCGCTAAAATAAAATATTGTAAAATATATATCAATTCGGAAGTCATTAATGTCTACTTCCACATATAATTACATTTTTTTTTTTTAGAAAACAACTTAAAAAAACGGTCAAAAATGCCAAAAAAAGGTAGTAGGAATATACTTCTAAAAAACGATTTTAAATACTTAAATTCCCTATCTATTTTGACTACCTAAATTCCCTAGCTGATTCCAAAGACAAGACAAGTCGATCTAAAATTTTTTTTTTATCTTTAACATATCCAAGCTTTATAAGTAAAATTTTAAGTGTTCGGCTTGGAATACCATCCTTGTAAGTACTTAAATGTTTTATAAACTGAAAAAAAAAAATAAAATAACGTCATTGAGCTATTAAAAGATTGTTAAACTCATTGTTTTTGTTTTCATGTATTAACTATTTCAAATGTCACTTATAATTTGAAATTACATTAACACAAAATAAACAATATAAATTCGAAAATACATAAAAAAACGACGCACGTTATAAACATTTTAATTGTAAAAAAGAACCGCCAATTTCCCTTTAGCTCTCTGGCCATTAAAAAATAATGTTTGTATTTATATACTTTTATTTATTGTAATTTGGTGTTAAATTTATTTTTTTTATCTTTTTTTGTTTATATTTTTTTAGCCACAAAATTAAACAAATAAGAGACACTTAAATACTTAACAATTTATTTGGACTTATTGACTCCTTTGGTGGTGTTTGATAATGTCGTCAACTAAGAGTTGGGCAAATACTTATTATACCATTAAAACTGAGTTTCAAATGATATACAATTTTATTATTAGCATATAAATCAATTTAAATTTTTGTATTTTATAGTTAAAAATTGAGTCACTTCGTTGTTTTTAAACGGATTTATAGTTTTCCTTGATGACTAAAAACTCGCTGTGCCAAATTTCAGATAAATCCGCTTTTATTAAGAGGTAGCAGAAAAATGAATCTTTTATACTCAAAAAAGTTTGACAGTTGTTTGTGTAGTTATAAGTAGCTGTTGTTTTTGACTATAATTATAGTTATTTTTCTATGGAAAAATGCAAAACAGTTATTATGACAGTTATTTAGGAAAACAACTAACGAAAACTACTGTAATTTCGTAACAGTTGTTTAAAGCAGTTATTTTTAATATCATAACAAACAACTACCAAAACAGTATTTTTGCAGTAACCAGCTGCTTTTGTTAGTTATTTAAAAAATACAAAATTTCGTTTGATTTCGTTGAATTTTTAAAATTCTTGTTTATTTGATATTTGTTATTATTTATATATACTTAATTTGTAAATAAAAATCTGAAAGTTATATCTTCAATGCATAAAACTATAGTAACTCGAGAACTAACTTTAAATTGGCTGAAATAATTACACATATTTTTGTAATCGAAAGAAAATAAATTGTTTTTTTTTTATTAAAATATGCTTTTATAATACCAAAAGAATTAACTGTAAAAACAGTAGTTTTCACCAATTTTGTCAGTTGTTTTAAAATTTTTGTAGTAAAAATTTGTTAGTTAATTTTACGACATACATTGTTAGTTATTTTTAATGCATTTGTTGGTTATTTTTACACAGTTAAGCCTTTTTAAATGCATAAACATTTGTTTTAACTGCCATTTTCAGTAGATTCTATTGACGAACTACACTTTTTTTCAAAATAGGCCATTTGCGTCCAACTTTCGGAACAGGTTAATGTTTTCCAAAAAAAAAAAAAAGGTTTCTTCCATTTGGAACCCTTACCAATAAAACTGGGGGTGTAATGAACGAAAATCGAGAAATCATTAATTTAAGGGACATATTAACCTACACTTTTAAAAAGCCAACAATTAATAAGTGTGTCATAAATCATAATTTATATTTTATCTTCTAAAATAGAATTTTGTTTAAATTAAAATGAATTAGGGAAAAAATCGGGGAATTTATATTTTTTGTGTTAATTTTTGTAAATTTTAATTTGCGAAATGGGCATATGCGCTCAATAAAATAGAGGAAATAATAAAAAAATAATAAATACAAATATGAGACAGATACAACTATGTATATTATTTAACTCATTATTTATAATACGTAATATCATTTTTCACAAATAGGTAGCGCTTTTCTTCGGTAATTTGAAAACAATCAGCAAAAAATTTAACTAAGAATTAGTAGATTTTACAGAATCTTTTTGCCGTTTTCATTTGGCTAACAACAAATTCTGCTGATTTTAGCAGTTTTTCCTGCAAGGTAATTTTAAGCTTTTTCTTCTACTTTTGCAGACTTAGTAAAAGAAATTTGCAAATCGATAAATATGTATAAGAAAATTTCTAGATCAAAATTTAATATTTTTTATATGGAATTTTGAAATTTCGTGAACTCCACGACTTCGATTTTAATTTGGATTTCATATTCGTCTTGTGATCATCATAATTATATTTAATTTTTTTCATTATACCCTACACCACTACGTGGAGAGGGTATTATAAGTTTGTGCTGATGTTTGTAACACCAAAAAATATTGGTCCTAGACCCACCTTATAGTATACCGATCGGCTCAGAATTTTATTATTTTTTATTATTTCGATTTAACGATGTCCGTCTGTACGTCCGTCCGTCCGTCTGTCTGTCTGTCCATGCATTCTTGTGAACACTCTACAGGTCGCAAATATTAAGATATTTTGATGAAATTTGGTACACCAAGGACGACGCCTATTCATTTTGGTTAAAATCGGTCAATGTTGGGGGTACCCTAGTATAAGGGTACCCCCAAAATTGTCTTTTTTACACGCTACAGGTCGCAAATACGAAGATATTTCAATGAAATTTGGTACACAGAGCTATGTCGGCCCAAGGACGACGTCTATTGATTTTGGTTAAAATCGGTCTATGTTTAGACCTAGTGCCCATATAAGGGTCCCCCCAAAATTGGCTTGGTTACACGCTGCATGTCGCTAATACGAAGATATTTCAATGAAATTTGGTTCGTTGACTCACATGGTCCGAAGGAAAACCCCTATTGATTCTATATAGGATCGGTACATATTTGGACCTATCGCCCATACATACATAATAATCCATGCATAAAAATACGAAAAAATGTCAAAATAACAAAAAAAAATGTAAAATATACGAAAAATGGTTTATTTTACGAAAGTTTTTGTTGTTTTGACATTTATTTCGTATTTTTATGCATGGATTATTATGTGTGTATGGGCTATATTTCCGATTTTCTCTTCTTTTATGATCTTATAGAAAATTTTGACACAAGTCTGTTTTAACCAATTCAAATTTCGGATCCAAACATTAGTTGGCTTTAAATCAGACTGGTGTAGGGTATTATATAGTCGGCATGCCCGACTCGTTTTTAATTAATTTAATACTTTGAAATTTCAAATGCGATCTGCGACCTCTAAGCAAAACTTTTTAGTAAATTCTTTTTTTGGTACACCATATTTATTTTCATAATGGAATATGATTGTTGCTGTGGAGCTCGTGAATTCCAACTTTAATTTTTTTACGACTTTAATGGACATACATGATTATTAGAGCACCCATATGTGCGAAAGTGTTATTTTTCCAGCTCCCCGCTCATTTTCGGATAGGATGAGAATAAAAAATAAGATATGTGCAAAAATTAGGTTACCGGCCGGGACATTTATGTCCTCAAAAATTACCCTAGAAAAGGTTCATAGATTTATCCATTTATAACTCTTGAACTAGAAGTTGCATAGCTGTTGTTTACACAATGAAAAGGCAAACATTTTCTTTATACAAACTATTAACCCTCTCATGACCGTTAGTGGCGTTTTAAGCGGTAAACATGAAAATTTGTGTCAAAACTGAACTTTGAATGTCTCTCTTTTAATTTTGGAGATCTGTAAATACGTACACTATTCAACATATAATAGGAAATTTAGCGTAGATTAAAAGTAAAATAAGCTTTTTTTTAAATATTTCATCCATTCCATGACAAAAAGGCCAAAAACTGATTCTGAGTTATAGATTAACTACACATGTGCACTAGGAAACCATGTGAATCTTCCATTTTTGATATTTTTAAGATGTGTTCAGCGATGTACATTTTTGTAGCTATTTAACCCTCTAACTCTTCAATAGAATGGACTTTTTTGGATATAGACCCCAACATCACTTAAGGGTTAATTTTCTAAAATCAAATTAATAATATCAAGAAGTTGCATCTATACCCGCTCAGAAATGTTTGTTAGATTAATAACCCATGTAAAAATCGAAATATATATGAACATACATGATCATACATTGGCTTGTATATGATCATGCATGGGCATACGTGATCATATACGTCAATGCATATTTTAATGTATGACCATACATGATTTCATATATTTCCATATATCCTCGGATCCGAAACTTGAGGGTATATGGCCATGTATGGTCATACGTGGGCATATACGAATCATGTACGAGCATATATGGTCATATATGAACATGTGCGGTCATAAACCCTCAAATTTCCGATCCGAACATACATGGAAATATATGAGAACGTATATGATTATGTATGCCCATGCATGATCCTATATAAGTCAATGTATGATCATGTGTGTTCGTATATATTTCGATTTTCACATGGAATATTTAAAAAAAATCGAATCTCCTAAAATTTGACCTTAAACAAGGGCTATTTATTGGATCTCCATTTTGCCCTAATTTAAAGGATTGAACTAGTTGAAGTAGTTAATCTTATGCTGTAATATTCTGGTCAAACAATGAAATGTTTTGGTTTTTTTTATTTTTTAGTTAAAAAACAATCCTTTAATAAAAATACATATATTTGTAAATTCCGATTACAAAAAAGTTTAATTAAATAAAATCATATGAATTTGGATTATGTAAACATGCAAAATACTTTCTATTAACCATTTTCTTATTTTTCATATAATTTCGGAACTTTTATAATAGAGTTGTGTAGTTCTTAAATGAACTAGTTCAATTAATCGATTTACTCTTTTGAACGATATTAACTAGATCATCAGTATTTGGTCTTTAAACAGTTCACGATACTCAGTTCAGTCACAGTTGAAAATAAAAAAGTACGATTTGAACGAACTAGTTCACTGACACCATTTGACAATAATAGCCCAGTCAGCAAAAAACTTGTTGATTTACAAAAAAACAAGTTTATTGAAAACTGGGAAATTTGTCATAACAACAAAATATTTAAATTAATCAATTAAAACTCTTCTTGAAATGGAAAATGAATTTTAGAAATTATTGTTGTCATTTAAAATTTGGTAATATTTTTATCTGTGCTTGGTTTAACTAAATTATAACAATTTAGAAATATCTCTATTACAAAATAATATTACAACTTTAAAACTGCTTTTAAAAGAAAGTTTCTAAATAGTATTTCATTTGTCAAATTAAATTGCTAAGATTATTTTTATCACATTTGTCAACTTCCTTTTCATGACAAATCAATATCTATCAAAATTCAGAAAGAACGAAAAAAAAATATCCCCACAAATCTACAAAGATTACTACGGCTGCATGAAATGAATGAACAACTTCATTACAACTAAAATATCGAGTTAATGTTTTTACTTCACACTACAGTTAAAATATGTCTCTATTACTAAATGCTAATGTCAATTTGATACCTACGACAAACATCTGTATTTCGTAAACTAAATAAGAGAAACGAAATCCAGTTTTTATATTTCCATTTGGGGGGGAAAAATTAAAAAAAACAGCACAGCAATCATAGAAACCTGTTAGAGGTTTGTGCCACCAAAATGTACTCTCATTCAGATTGAGTTTAAGTTAAAAAAGGAAAAAAAAAAAAAACAAACAACGAAATAAAAATTTGCAAATGCATATAAATTTACAGATGAGTGCAATTTTTATATACATGTCATGGTTTTGCAAGTGTTGAATTAAAAATCCACATACTTCAGACAGACAGACAAACAGACATATATGGAATAGTTTCTTCTGAAGTTAAACAAATTCGTTATAAAAGCAATATAAACACCTACTGGTATTTTGAATTACTTATTTTTACCTTAACTTTTTTTTATTTATTTTTTTTATTATTATGTTAAAAACAAATAAATGCATTTAAAACCTGAATATAATAAACAAATATATAAAAAAAATCTATTTATCGTCTCATCTTAAACTAAAAAAAATCTTTTATAGAATAGCGCCAAAGCTAAACTTCTTTATTAGAAAATATGCACAACAAAACTCCATAGAAGGCGCTTTTATTTTCGAGTTCTTCAGAAGAAGAAGAAAAAAAAATACGCCAAAATAAGTAACAAATTTCTAAACCAAACTCTATTGATATCTTTTTTTATATATGTAGATTTAAATAATGTAACCTACACCCAGATGAAGTTGCTACATTTTAAAACTATGGGCCGGTATTAACACTTGTTTTTAAGGATAAAATTATTAAAATTTTAGAGTTTAAACAATCTGTGGATCTATAAAACTATTTCTTTTTACTATAGACCAACATTCCGGGGATGTTGCGTACTAATGCAATGCATTTTTATTGATATCAGTATTATATTTAGGTTATGGTAAGGAGGAAATAGAGAGTAGTTTTCGTGAACATTTGACTTGAATTCCTCTAAATTGTCAGTATTAGGAAAGACATCTTCGGGACCAATAAATGAATTTTCTCTGTAATGCATTGTGCGAATAACGGGACAATCGACTACACACGAATGCGATCTAGCGTGTGTTACGAACAAATACATGGAACCTAGGTATAAGAATACTTATCTCAGCAGAACACTTTCCATAGTCCCATGAGCGTGCCAACATCCTCCTTTGTACATGGTCCAAAATCTTCAAAATAGACTTTAAAGCGCCTGCCCATATATGGGAGTTACCCAGCAAAAACAAGGTTTCAACTACTTAGCTGCCTATTTACTCGCTTAAGCGGGGGTAAATACTGGAAAATTTAACGCATAGAATATTTTTTTGAGACTAAAATATATTTTACAAAAAAACATGTAGAAATTTTATTTCTTCGAATTTTTGATTTGATTGATATTTTCGCAAAAGTATGCTCTATCCAAATAAAATATAAAACAAAATTCTTCCTATAGTCGATACCCCCCTTAACTAAAAAAATAATAAATTAAAAAAAAAAAAATTGCACAGCAACAACAACCTCTCCAGCCAACACTTTGTATCCAACAATTGAATATAAATAAAGCGCTTCATAATGTGATAATTACTTGTGAAAAAGTAGAAAAAACAATAGGATTACGAAAGGAAACATTCTAATTGAAAAATAAATTGTTCAAGTATTAGTTAATTCTGGAAAATTGAAGTCTTACCTGCTAAAACGAACAGAAACATTTGCTAGAAAAATAGTAATAGTACATTTTTATTTGCAATAAAAAAGACTCAAAAGAAAACTTTGAAAATTTTACATTTTTTGTGATTTTTAGTCTATTAAAACGACACTGTACAACAATTTCGAACTTTCTCCAAAATTCTGATAATGGATTCTGGTAGAGGATACCAAAAAACAAAATACACGTGTGTGGGCGTTTTGAAAGATCACATCGGAGGTGGGTTAAAGTTTCGCCCCTTTTTCAAATGTTTATATTAATTCGGAATAGAAAACCATGTGCATTTTCGGTACAGGATGTTTCAGCGAAATTATGTAAAACACTACGAGGAACATTTTTGTGGAATATTTTAACCCTCTAACTCTTCAATTAAAGGGACTTTTTTGGCCCCATTTTAAAAAGCGACAAAAATGACCCGTAAAAGGGTCCAAAAAAGTTCCTTTAATTGAAGAGTTAGAGGGTTAAAATGTTCCACAAAAATATCCCTCGTAACGTTCTACATAAGTTTGCTGAACACTTTCCATACTTAAAATGGAAGATTCACATGGTTTCCCCCTAAAATCCCGCTTTACTGGACATTTGAGCGCCAATTATGAATAAGTACGAGATTAACCTTTAAAAATATTTTAAGTTTATTTCTGGCACTGAAGTTAAATTTTCAACTTTGATGTTTTCAAAGGCTTATAGTAGAATTTCATGACAAATATTTTTGAGGAACCTTGTAACCCTCTTGCTCTTCAATGAAAGGGACGTTTTTGACCCTTTCTAGAATGGGGTTGAGAAAATAGAGGGCTAAAATGTTCCACAAAAATATTTTTGTCATGAAATTCTACTGTAAGTCTTTGACTACAGAAAATTTTACTGGGATATAATATGTTCAAAGAAAAATTTTGTAGATATAAATTTATTTTATTCTATTTTTAGTTTACTAATATTTAACAAAATTTTCTGCAGATCTTACTCTATAATTTGTCATTTTTATTTAACTAAAAGTTAACACAAATATAAGTAGAATTTTGTAAATTTAACAGTTGTAATATTTCTGTTCTTATCTTACTTGTATTTACCAAAGAAAATCTGCTAATTTCAGCAGTTTTTTCTGTAAGGTAATTTTTAACTAATTTTTAGTACCTTTTTTTTGCTAGTTTTACAGGTTTATTTCTACGAATAAACCCTGTTTGAACTTTTTTTGAAAGGAGAGTAGAAGAAGAAGTTTCTAGTAAATTCACCCCATAGTACGTTTGAATACTTCACAAATCGATTAACTCCATTTTCTGAATTTAATAAAATTTTAATTTCTAAACACTTAATTGACACTGTATAATATTCAAAACAAAGTTCTTTGCTTTCGCTCCATAATGACTATAAGGCCCGATTACTGAATGTCCAGTTAGCTGCTAACTGGGACTTTAACTAACACATTTGTTGTTGTTTCCTGTATAAGATGTGAATTTAACTGTCGGCTAAATTTTAACTGGCCTTTAAGTAATCGGGCCTATATATAATTAAAAGCTTGAGTGTTAAATACAACATACAAACATTTGCTTTACTACTAAAGGAACTTTGGTTAAAGCAACAACTATAACATAGCGAAAAATATAAGCTTTGTAAGAAACATGTGATTTTCGTTGTAATACATAAATAACTAGTAAAAATACTTGAATTTATATCTCATTTCATTATTTGCTTGGGAGTTTAATTAATTAAAACTTAAATATACATCATAACCTAGAGATAATCGAATAAATAAAATCAGATGATAGTGCTTGGTAGTACTTGAAAATGCATTAATTGTCAACCATTGGTTCTAGGAAAGTTTTTTTTTCATAATATTTTTCTCTATTTGTTGTAAAAGAAATTGTGAATTCTATTAGGAATTTGTCATATTTGATCTTAAAACTGAACAAAAATAGCACTCGTTTAGCAGGGATTATAAAAAAAAAACAATATATACTATTTTCTAATTTTTTTCTTTATGGAGTTAATCGATTTTGGCAAGTGAAGCATTCATTTATTTGCCTTAAAGTCAAAACACATGCTGTTGTCTGAGGATGCCTGAACGTGTAGAATCGTATGTAATTGTTGCCTCAATTAAAATGTGTTATGCAAATATTCTTGCCAAACAAACAGACATTACGACTATGCAACTAGTTCGCAAAAACACATACTCTAGACAACTACTACCAAATTATTAGTCCAATGTTGAACGAACAAGGAAGCCACCCAGTGGTGTTACCAGCAGGTATTAACGATGGCATATCCGGTTGTAGAGGACAAAAATTAACAGAAAAGTATTAATTTTGGGCACTTATTCTCATCTTTTGAGCTTAAAGATTGGTTTAAAAAATGGCTCAATTTTTGTATTCAATTTATTTGTATACAAATTTAAAGCCCTCGAAAAAATAAAAATTGGCATCCATATTACCTATGTATTGCATCGAGGGAGGCCACTTATTTAATATATTAAAAATGTCGGTTAAGAAGTTGCTCGTGAAAGTCAACTCTAAGCTAAATGATTACGGATATCGAAAAAAGCCCGGAGTCTGGGCCCCAGACACCCTCTCGATTAAATTAAAAAAGCATTATTATATCACCAGCTTATTGCACAGTACAATACCAAAAAAACCACGGTCTTCTTACAATGGATTGTGGTAAAGGAGACAAAAAAAATATAAATGTGTCGTCCTTTTGAAAGATCACATTGGAATTTTATTTTAGGGGTGGGGGGTTAAAATTTCCCCCCCTCTTTTTCAAATGTTTATTGTGAATTGGCATAGGAGACCATGTGAATCTTACATTTTAGGTATTTCAGCGAACTTATGTAAAACACTACGAGGAACATTTTAACCCTTTTACTCTTCAATTAAAGGGACTTTTTTGACCCCTTTTTAAAAAGAGACCAAAAATACCCGTAAGTTGATGAGTTAGAGGGTTAAAATGTTCCACAAAAATGTTCCTCGTAGTGTTATACATAAGATCGCCGAACACATCCTATACCTGAAATAAAAGATTCACGTGGTTTCCCCCTAAATTCCAGGTTTGTTAGACATTTGAGCTCCAATTCTGAAAAAGTACGAGATTAAACCATGTGAATCTTCCATTTTAGGTATGGGATGTGTTTAGCGAACTTATGTAGAGCACTACGAGGAACATTTTTGTGGAACATTTTAACCCTCTAACTCTTTAATTAAAGGGACTTTTGTGACCCCTTTTTAAAAAGGACCAAAAAAGACCCATAAATTGAAGAGTTAGAGGGTTAAAATTTCCACACAAATGTTCCTCGCAGTGTTTTACATACGTTCGCTGAACACATTCTATACCTGAAATAAAAGATTCACATGGTTTCCCCCTAAATTCCAGGTTTGTTAGACATTTGAGCTCCAATTCTGAAAAAGTACGAGATTAAACCATGTGAATCTTCCATTTTAGGTATGGGATGTGTTTAGCGAACTTTTGTAGAGCACTACGAGGATTATTTTTGTGGAACATTTTAACCCTCTAACTCTTTAATTAAAGGGACTTTTTTGGCCCCATTTTAAAAAGGGACAAAAAAGCCCCGTAAGTTAAAGAGTTAGAGGGTAAAAATGTTCCACAAAAATGTTCCTCGCAGTGTTTTACATACGTTCGCTGAACACATCCTATACCTAAAATGAAATATTCTAAGGGTTTCCCCCTAAAATGCAGGTTTGTTGGATATTTGAGTGCCAATTCTGAATAAGTACGAGATTAACCCTAAAACACATTTTAAGTTTTGACTTATTTCTGGCAGTGAAGTTACATTTTAAACTTTGATGTCTTCAGAGAATTATAGTAAAATTTCATGACAAATATTTTTGCGGAATATTTTAACCCTCTTGCCCTTCAATTAAAGGGCAAGAAGGTTAAAATTTTTGACCCTTTCTAGAGAGGGTCAAAAAAGCCCCGTAAGTTGAAGAGTTAGAGGGATAAATTGTTCCGCAAAAATATTTGTCATTAAATTGTGCTATAAGTCTCTGAAGACATCAAAGCTAAAAATTTAACTTAAATGCCAGAAATAAGTCAAAACTTAAATGTGTTTGAGGGATAATCTCGTACTTATTCAGAATTGGCGCTCAAATGTGTAACAAACCTGGATTTTAGGGAGAAACCATGTGAATATTCCATTTTAGATATAGGATATGTTTAGCGAACTTATGTAAAACACTACGAGGAACATTTTTGTGGAACATTTTAACCCTCTAACTCTTCAACTTATGGGGCTATTTTGTCTCTTTTTAAAATGGGGCCAAAAAAGTTCCTTTAATTGGAGAGTTAGAGGGTTATGTACATTAATTTGTTGCCTTCGAGTTTCGTTAAAATCAGCAGCTTATACCCCCAAGTAGTTTCCTTGTAAGCTTAGTGGCATGTGGCAAGTGTTTGTTTATTTTAGTTTTAATTTTTTTTACAAATCTACATTTACTTCCTTCTCAAGTGCAGCTGTATACAATTTCTATTAGGAATTATATGTACCTACTTTTCTGTTTAATTTTTAAAGTTTTAAGAAAAATATTCTTCTAATCTTTAGTCATAGCTCTTGTTGTTTGATTTTAATTGTTAACACAGCTTGCGAAAAGGTAAAAAAAAAACCACTAATATTTTGTTAAAAGATGCAAAATGTTTAACATAGCGGTCTTCACTTGACAGAGTTACATAATTTTCTATTATGAATAGAGTTTTTTGTAGTTTTCCAGTCTTTTTTTTTTACTTTTTAAGAAACTTAACAGGAAAAATCTGCTACATACAGTTGTGATGTTGACCAAATGCAAACAAAAGACTTAAGCAACAAACGTGAAATTTTACTAACTGTAAATGTATTATGTTTATTCATAATTATATGCAAAAAGAACATGTAAATGTGTCTGGTATTATATCTAATACAATTAGTAGACTTAACCAAGCTACACCAATACCTTATTTAACGGCAATAACTTAAATAATAGATACTGTGATCTATTTGAATATTTTTAAATAATAATAAAAAAAGAGAACAATATTCTAACTAAATATATGAATTTTTAATAATTTTTAATTTTTTTTTTAGTTTTCTATGAAATCAATGACACAGTTAGCATTTTATTGTATTTCAATATTAGTCCAAATTTTCATTGATTTAAAAATTCCACTCAACAAGGACTTAGTGTATGTACTACTGTGAAGTAGACACAACTGTGAAATAAAAGATAGGCAGAAGATTTAAAAATGTTCTTTAATCTTTTTTAATTTTTACAACATGCTAATAAATACTTGATGTTGTTCCAAAAACCAGTTATTTAATGAAGATTTGCATTGATTAAAATTTGGCTAATTATTTTAATCATAAAAACTTATTTATGCTAATAAACATAAATAAAAATTAAAATTTTAATAATTTTCTTAAACCGTAATATCATTAAATCTCAATAAGAGCTAGAAAATTTTAAAACAAAAAATTCTTTAAAAATCACGTTTTATTTTCCCAAATATATAATAAATTTTCGATTATGTCATTAAATTACAAAAACTTTTAACGACAATGAATACACCTTCCTTCATAAAATACATATAAATTGTATTTTAATAAGCATCTTTAACTCTTTGAACATCAAAAAAAAACAGCTAGAGCAACAGCAGCAGTAGTAGCAAATGGCAAGAACGACAGACTTTAACGTCAACACCAATTACAGTTTTTAAAGCAACTTAAAATACACAAGCAAAATACAGAAAAAAACTTTAAAAATACTAATTAACCAAAGTCACAGTTTTAACTATGAAAAAAATACTATGGAGTATTAAATAAATAAAACCCACGACTAAACTGAAAAATTAATAAACTCAACTTAACAAACGTTGAAGTAGAAAAAAATACTAATAATTTTGCAGTTCAACTTGAAGATTTACAATTTATATGCCACAGTTTTGCTTCGATGCAAGGTTGAAATTGAAATTAAAAACAATTGTAAATTTAAATTATTATAAAAGACAATGACAATGGCAAGAAAATTGCATGCTGCACTTAAGTTTATAAGGAAAATTTAACACTTATTTAAGGCAGGAAATACAATACATAGAAAAACGGTAAAAGATGGAAGTTATCTTTATTAGGCATAGATTAAGATAATTTTTTTTCTTACCAACATTAAAATTGAAAACTCATTGCCAAAGTTATTTGAGAGTCTGCATGAATTTGTAATTAAATTATAGCTTGTACTATTTATTTGTGTTTTGAACTTCCTAAGTTAGTTTTATAATAAGGCACTATGGGGTGAGATCAATTTAACCCTTTTTAGATTTTGCAAACTTTTAGAAAAAAGTCTGCCAAAAATTTATTTAAAAATGTGAATCCTCAATTTTAGCTAGAAGATGTGTTCAGCGACCTTATGTAAAATACTACGAGGAATATTTTTGTGGAACATTTTAATCCTCTAACTCTTGAATTAAAGGGACTTTTTTGGCCCCTTTTTGAAAAGGGACAAAAAATGCCCATAAATTGAAGAGTTAGTAGGTTAAAATGTTCCACAAAAATGTTCCTTGTTGTGTTCTACATAAGTTCGCTGAACACATCCTATACCTAAAATGGAAAACTCACATTGTTTTCCCTTAAAATCCAGATTTGTTGCACATTTGGGCGCCAAAACTGAATAAGTACGAGATTAACCCTTAAACACATTTTAAGTTTAGACTTATTTCTGGCATTGAAGTTAAATTTTCAACTTTGATGTTTTCAGAGAATTATTGTAGAATGCATGGCAAATATTTTTGCGGAACATTTTATCCCTCTAACTCTTTAACTTACAGGGCTTTTTTGTCCCTTTCTAAAAATGGGTCAAAAGAGTGCCTTTAATTGCAGAGTAAGAGGGTTAAAATGCTCCGCAAAAATAATTGTCATAAAATTCTACTATAAGTCTCTGAAGACATCAAAGTTTAAAATTTAACTTCAATGCCAGATATATGTAAGTCGGAACTTAAAATGTGTTTAAGAGTTAATCTCGTACGTATTCAGAATTGGCGCCCAAATGTACCACAAACCTGGATTTTATGAGGAAACCATATGAATCTTCCATTTTAGGTATAGAATGTGTTCAGCGAACTTATGTAGAACACTATGGGAAATATTTTTTAGGAACATTTTAACCCTCTAACTCTTCAATTAAATGGGCTTTTTTGACTCCCTTTTAAAAAGGCAAAAAAGGACCATAACTTGAAGAGTTAAAGGATTAAAATGTTTCACAAAACTGTTCCCCGTAGTGTTTTACCTTTGTTGAACACATTCTATACATAAACTGGGAGATTCACATGGCTTCCCCCTAAAATAAGTCAAAACTTAAAATGTTTTTAAGGGTTAATTTCATACGTATTCAGAATTGGCGCCCAAATGTCCAACAAACCTGAGTTTTAGGGGGAAACCATGTGAATCTTCCATTTTAGGTATAGGATGAGTTCAACGGACTTATGTAAAACACTACGAAGAATATTTTTGTGGAATTTTTTAACCCTCTAACTCTTCAGATTACGGGTATTTTCGACCTTTTTAAAAAGGGGCCAAAAAAGTCCTTTTATCGAATGGTGAATACAGATTTCCCAGAAATGCAGCCGTTTTTGCTCTGCAGAAAATGGGTCTCAAAATCAACGTTTTTGGCCGACTTGCCCCAGTGGAAGGAGTTGAAATAAAAAAAATAAAAAAAAACGCCAATCTTCTTTTTGATGCAAAAACTTAAAAAAAAAATTATGATATCCTAAAATCAAAGAAATTTTTTATATTTCTAACGAACTCTAATATTTATGTTAATTTAATTTAAAAAAAATTATTTTTTATTTTGGGAAGCACAATCATTAAATTACTACCGCTAAAATTTAAATATTTTTTGAATTGGTATGTCAAAAAAATTTTGTTAAAATATTAATTTTAGTAGAAAAATCATATAAGAACTAACAATTTTAATTAAAAATCAGTTTGTAGAGTATAGCTGTGTTTGTGCGGAAAACTAACAACGTTGGCTTATGCCATTCCCATATAATTTTGACATCAGCCAACGTTTACTGTTAACCTCTAAACGTTACTAATGTCAAATTTGTATGGGAATGACATAAGCCAACGTTAATAGTTTGCCGCACAAAGACAGCTAATATGATTCGATTTTTTTTTTACTTGCATTGAATGAGACATTATCGAAAATAAAAAAGAGCAATTAATTTTTGATCAACCATGTTGTTAAAACTATTCTCTTTTTCTATTTGGTTTATTTTTATGTTTTTATGCATCAAATTTCTTTATAATAGAAAAAAATCTGTAAAAAACTTTAGTTAAAACAACTAAACATTTGTTAAAAATGAGACGAGCTGCAGAGAAAAACTGCTAAATTAACAGATTATTGTTGCTATATATTAGTAAGATAGGAACAGCAAAAATAAAACTATTAAATATAGAAAATATAGAATCAGCAAAAAATTTTGTTAAATAATTAGTAGCCTAAAAATTCACGAAAAAATTAAAAATTTTGTAAGTTTTTTTTTTCAATGTTTTTAATACAAATAAAAATCAAGCCTTTTGAAAACAACAGTTTACAAGTTTTTTTGCAAATATTTCTGTTAATTTAACCGAGTATACTGCTATTTGCATTCAACTAAATTTAGCTTAAAAGTAACGAAAATTTTGTGGATATAACAGTTTGTTTTTTCTATTTTTGGTCTACTAATATTTGGCAAAAGTTCACTTTATGGGGCACCCCTCAAAAAAACAAAAAAAAAAATATGACCCCCTCTGGAATTAAAAAAGAAATTTTTCTTCTATATGGTGTTAAGGGGGCCGGGGCCCCCGGGACCCGCTAGGTCCGAAAAACCGGAACACACCCAAAATGGCACGTGTGACGACTCAAATTAAATGAAATTTTCTCATGATCCCGAGACCCGGAAAATAGAATTCGGGCTAGGTGCATTTTTGTCATTTAAAAAATAAAATATTTTTTATTAAAGTAAATCTGCAAAAATTTTAAATTTATTTCAAAAATTGTGATAAATAATTTGCTGTTTGCTTATACCTATCCGTATTTCATTCTGCCCTAAGAAAATAATTACGGGACAACCTTTTAGAATTTCTATAAATATTTCTTAAATTCAACTCAATGAGAATTTCATGTTCTAAGTAGAAGGGTTAATAAACATCTTCAATCCCAAAGAAAAAATAGAAACAACATAAAATTTTCACAGTTTGCTTTGTCATCTTCCGAATTACAAACCTGTTATTGTGACTTATCTAGTAAAGTAGTGGTATCTATTTACGTATGTATAATAAATTTTTAATTATTTTTTTACGACTTCTTAAATGTTGATATTAAATGAAAGCATTAATATTTATTGTAATTAATAATTATTAATTATAATTAAAGCTCAATGTAATAAAGCTTGTTGAGTGAGCACTCTGAATTAATAAAATAAAGGAATGGAGATACGGAAACGTAGAGGGAAAATCAATTCTCAACAAAATTCCTCACTACAGTTACGTTTTTATTTATTCAATACATGGGTGATATCAAAAAATGTGATAAAAATCGTGTAACCACCGAATTTCTAATGCATGGATTACATTTGAGTTACATATTTCGATATATATCAGCGCATTGTCACCTGTTTTACAAAATTTATAATAATCTGACCAATTTTTGGTTAATACATAAAATTTGTGACCAATTTTATAGGCTAAATGTAAACTCCGTAACAAGTAACTCATAAGGTTTTTTAGCTTTAATAGCTTATATTTTAATAACCAATAAAGCTAAACACTAACTGCAAGAATTTTTATGAAGAGGAAAAGTGCTGTTTTTAATAAAAATTAATACATTTTACAAACTTTTTCGTATGTCTTAGCTATCACGACTTCAACTCTGTAACGATTTTTCGTTATAATTTTTGATAAAAATGCATACACCAGAATTTTGGAATTATCTATTATTTATATTGCGAAAAGTATAATGTTATTTATACTCAAATGATCGTTGGACTGTAAGTAATCATCCAGTATAACAGACTTGAAGCTTTCCTGCAGCATGTAACATTCTCGAGATGAAAAAGGATGTCTTTAATAAGATTTTAAAAAATGTTGTAAACTCCGTTCCTAATTTTTACACCAAACTATTTAACGAGTAAGAAAACCAATATCATATTTGGATTCACCTTGTAGGCATCATGCGATTTTGTTTCGGAAAAAAAAATTCTGACAAAGCGTTTCTGAAAGAAAACGAAAAAAGTAACCATATGTAAACTCCGTAACCACAATTGTTTGCATCAGGTTTCATTCAAATAAATGTAGATAAATGTTTAAAATATTTTAAAATAACCATAAACAGAGGTGATTCAACTAATATTTATGCGTCAAAAGACGATTCAACTAATAATTTTGCGTCAAATCAAAAAAAGTTATCAGTTTTTTACCCTAAGCTGCTGGAGCGAAAAACGATTGATTTTGCATTTCATTGGTTTTGAATCGATATTTCGAGTCATTACTGACATTAGTTTGCCAAATTAAATGTGTTTCACACAATTTAAGAATTTTTTTGATCGTGAAATGTTATGTTTTTAATATATTATTTTGTAACTGCGCAAGCGCTGTTTGGATTTTAAAAAATTTTATATTTTTGAAAAGCATTTAAAAGGACCAAAAATACAAAATTAAAAAAACAAATTGTTTTTTCGCGGAATGAATTGTATTTTTATTCGCGAAACCGCCAATTTGATAAACACAAATTATATATCATTGGAAAGCAAATTGAAAAACCAAATACGAAAAACTAATAAATTGAAGAAAATTCGTACGCAATTTTTTTTGTTATATCTTTTGCTTGCAGAAATGTAAACTCCGTTACAACAAAAAAAATTAAAATTTTGCGCAAAAAGTAATTGCGACAACTTGTAGAAGAGATTTTTTGCAATTAGGTTTATAATGAGTAAACTTACTGATTCCATTAGCGGTATGCCGACCGTGGTGTAACTTGTTAAGAGGTGATGCTACGAGTCATAGCCTGTGCAGAGGGCTGCCGGTTCAATCCCCGGTTATGGCAATACACAAAAAGTTTTTCATATAGAGACAAATTAACAATTAAAAATTACTTTGATCAGTTGACACATAAACTAACCACTGACGAGTCTTTGGGTGAGACGAAACTGCGGCAGTCTGGTGATTCCCCTGTGTCTGTTAAATTTTTCAATAAAAATGTTTTCTTCTTCTTCTTCTTCCTAGAAATCAACTCTAAAAAAAAACCGAAATATTAACACTTTTTGCTTCTCACAAATTTGGCCAAAAATTTATCACATTTTTTGATTTCACCCACATACGAAAGAGATACAAATTAATGTACGGGGTCTTATATTCTTCTTTCGGGTGTGGTTCTCCCCAATTTGAATAAAATTTTAATAAGTGAAAGCGGGAAAGAAAAATTAAAAATATTGACAAAATCTGATCTCAATTATTACATTTTTTTTTATTTTTATGAAGTTCAGAAGAGAGAATTTATTTTTGTTTCTTTATTTAAATAAAATTATTAAAAACACAAGTGTGTTTGCATATTATTTTACAGAATTTTTTTTTTCAATTAATCGATCAATTTTAAAATTTTTTTCGATTAATCGGTTAAGAAAAAAACCCAAATAATTATTTGCACGATTAATCGATTAAAATAAAAAGCCGATTAATTCAATACCCTAATATTAAACCAGCAAAAACAGACATTACCGAGTAGATAAGCGAGAAAGTAGCACACAAATGGTTTCATTACTTACCAAAATAAGTGGTTACTCAGAAGTTAGGAAATAAGTGGTTACCCTACATTGTGAAATAGTTGGTCATATTGGAAATATAACTTTTTACTTCGGAAAATTTTCAATTCACTTGGAAAAATGTTCGAAACAATTTAATAAATAAAATATTAATATAAAAACCACTAAATCAGTACTTTTTTAATCAGTTACCAGTAAGTGATTACTTTGCAAGAACATATAAGTAATTTTAAAAACTTATTACCATTAAGTCATTATTTTGTATTTTAGAGTAATGCAAAAAATAATGACCTATCATTGCTTGGTAATCCGTATGGTAATGACCTGTCATTATCATGTTTTTTCTGGGAATTACAATACCCTACGGGGAGAGGGAGCGGTCCCAGATGACACGCAGGATAGGTCCCAAGGGAGCGGAGACCGGTCGCTGATCGGTCTTTTTGTTTGAAAGAGACATATCACTTTAACATGGCGTTGTCATTGGAAATGACCAATTGCCACAGTTTAGACACATTGTGGCAGTAAGGTGGTGTGTGTAAAAATAGCTTTTCAAATAAACTAATAAAAAATTAAGAATTAAAAATAATCTACTTGTCGTCGAAGTAGGGCTCGATAACACAACCTTCTGCTTGTAAGGCAAACGCTCTACCGTTTGAGCTAACGTTGCTTATGCGTGATGGCTGGCTGATGGTTAAGTTATGTTTTTCGTTTCTGTTCAAATAAAAAAAGAGAATGAAAAACAAACACACACACAGCAAATAAAAAAAACATGGCAAAGAAAAAAATAGAAAAGAAAACAGCATTAACACACACACAAATATGGTGGAAGTGCCTTGAATATGCCCCCGATTGACCGGTCATGGGATAGGTCCCTTAATGGCAGTTGACTTGTTTTTTTCGTTGGCCAAAATTAAATTAAAAAATCAATTAAAAATTAGAAAATTACCTCAAAACCTCTGATAATATAAATTAAAATTTAAAAAATTCCCCTTAAGTTAAAAAAAAAGTTAAATGAAATACCAATTGTTAAAACTAAAACAGCTTTAACATTAAAAAAACGTTGAAAATACAAAACTTAAAATTTCTTAGCAAAACATTATAGAAATTTAAAATAAGAGCTAAAATAAGCAAATCGTGAAAAAATAAAGTTAAAAATAAATAAAAGAGTAAAATAAATAAAAAATATTTTTAAAAATATGCCGCGAATTTTGTTTTTATTTCGGTATCGGTCAAGTTTTTTTAAAAGCAACAGTGAAAATAACGGATCAGAAAATACTTCGAAAATTAATTAATTTTCTTTTGTTCATATTTGTACTAATTTAGTAATATGCCTTCGGTTGACCGGTCACGGGATAGGTCCTTGGAGGGCAATTGACTCCTCATTCCCCGTAGGGTATTAATTGCATTTGGTCTATATGACGCGTTTGAAAAAACAATACTTTACTAAAAAATCTGTTATTTGAACAGTTTTTCTGCAACATAATTTTTAACTAAATTTTAGTTGTTTTTCTGCTACTTTGACAGATTTATTTCTATGAATGTAAGCTCTCGATTTAACCCTCATCGGCCCCTGTATGCGCACGCATACAATCTTTAACCTTGAATAAAATAAAAACGGTTCAGCGGAATGACCTTGTATTTTACAAAGTAGAATTATTTTGCCTGAACAACCAAAAAAAGCCGTTTTTGAATTTATACCCTTACTGTATTTGCCTGTGCAGTTATAGTTACGAATCGGCCCCTGTGTATGTGCGCGCAATGTTTGCCATTATTACTGTTCTCTATTTTATAAATTTTTTATAAAACTTTCGTTGTAAACTTTCAAACCAAGAGTCCTTGCTTCGATTTTGATAAAAATTGACACAAACGTTTACAGTTTTATGTGCTTCTCAATGGATACTTTTCGTAATTTTATGCCCATTTATGAAGCTAATATAACATTTTTAAATTTCAGGACTTATGGCAGGTGGGCGTATCCTGGGGCCGATATTTTCAAAAATTAAAATTTTTCTAAACTAAGTCAGTGTACCAAATTTCAAAACTCAATCTCCACTCCTTCTATTTTTGTCCAATCGTTATATGGGATCAAAGCACTGTGCGCCGTCCCCTAACAATTTCCTTGTGCAAGGATGAAAGCAGAATAGATACCAGCTTTCAACCAGTAAATTTGTTAAAAAAACTTTTTGATTTTAAAAATTTCATGTCTTCAATGCAATTAACATTAATCCGGATTAAAATAAATTTTGAAATAATGAACATATATTATTTTTTTTTTTTAATTTATTTTTTTTTTATTTCTTTTTCTTCTATTCTCGTCCATAGTGTTTCTTAGTTGTTCAGCCATGTAAAGGTGCTGCTGTTGAGTACTATGGTGATTTATTTAATGATACCTAGTTTGTTGTTGTTACTTACACATGCAACATCATTTTGTATATGAACAACAATTCAAACAACATTGTAAATATGTATATATCGCAACTTTGTTTTAACAAAACGATGCTCCTCTTTTTTTTGTTCAACCCTTTATTTTATTTCTTTTTGTACCGAACGTGTGTATTTAATAGTGTTAAAAGTAATTTAATGATGATTTGTTTTATAACTACAATGTTGTTGTTGCTGTTGCTGTTACTGTCGATGTTTTATTACTTTAAGGTTTTGGTAATCATTAACATACAATTGGTTGGATCAGTCGTTCAGTCGGTTAGTTGGTTTGTTGGTTGCTTGTTAGCTACATTCGATGTTGCTTAGGGTTTAAATCTTGTAATCACAAAACATCATCATTAAACATGATTTGTGATGATTTACAATATTGTAATTACTTAATCAAAATCACTTAATTGTTGTTAAGAGTTCAACAATAATTACAATAATAAAAAAATGTACATCTTTAATTTGGGGGGGAAAAATTGTTTAAGCATAATGATTTATTTAGAAGAGATAACATTTATCAATTGTTTTTGTATGTAAATTATACAATTAACATAAAACATACGTGATTACCATTTTTAATTCAGAAACAAAACCGGTTTAAATTATTTATAGAATATTCAACGATTACATACCTGTAAAGAAAGAAAGAAAAGAAATGTATTAGAAATATACACATTTGTAATTGATTTTCTTTGTAAGAAAAACAAAATACTTGAAAAAGGAACTTCAATAATAACTTTAAACAAAGAGTACCCAGCAAAAAAAATTGCAAGTAATGCTTTACAAAGTAAGTCTTTCAATACTTCACTAGTATCCGTTAGTTTATTTTTACTGCTTTAGAAGTTATTCTGAACAACTTCAAAAAATCACTTTTTTCATTGCTTTCAAAGTCTCCCTTAGTATATTTGTACAGATGTTTTAGAATTACTTCGGAACAACATCCAAAAAATCACTTAAGTATTGCTTCTAAAGAGTAGTTGCTCTGAAAGTGGACGTAAAAAGTGATTTTGGTATCATTTGGCATTTCGAAACAGAGGGTCCCGGGTTCAATTCCCGGCGGGACCAATATTTTTTTTATTTTTTTTAATTTTATTATTTTTTTTTTAATTTTTTTTTATTCTAATAATTTTGTTTTTAATATTTAAAATTAATTTGTTTAAATTCAACATTTTTTTAATTTAAAAATTTTTTAAAATATGTATATGTAGAAAAAAATGGTGAAAATTGCTTTTTATGCACCTGTGAAAATAGTGCTGAAAACAATGGAGTGAATTGGAGTGCACCTTTTATACTTGTTTAATAAACACTTTTATTGAAGAGAATAAGGAACAATATCTCGCAGTAAAAAAGTGGTGTTTTTATGCCAGTCAACTTTCATATCAAAGAATAGCTCAGCGGTAGAGCACTAGACTGGCAATCGTGAGGTCGCAAGTTCGATACTGGCGGCAATAAAAAAGTTTTGTAAAATAAAAAAAATATAATTTTTTTTTGTGAAGAATTTTTTTTTTTTAACTTTTAATTGCTGAAAAAGAGCTTCCTTTCCCTTATTTATTTTACAAATATAAAATGACTGGGCGAAAGATATAGTTATTTTTTTGAAGTATCCAATCTACGATGTCATTTAATAAATAAATCAACCTTTGTTCCACTTGAGCTTTATGAATTTTATAGAAGATGATTAAAAAACAACAGAAAAAACTTAAAAAATTTTACCGAAACACTTAAAGTTGAACAAGATGTTGATTAATTTTTCAAATAAGAATTGTAGATATGATTGATGAATTTGTTAGTTTTATTTAAGTTCCTTTCGAGATCCTTGAAATGCCCTTAAACTTTTCACAATATAACATTACAATTAATAAAGAAAGAAAAACCTTTTAAATCATTCCACCTCAATATTATTGTATTTCGGACTCGTTATTTATCCTCCGATCTTATCTAAACAATTTTTATACTTTTTATACGGGTACTATTTATATTACGGAAACTGGCAACACTAATGTCAATAGCTAAAATCTGGCAACATCAAAATTAAGTTTGACATATTTTAGCATAAACGTACTCACAAGGTTTTGATGTACAAGTGCTATTTGTTTTGTTTACAGTGAGTTAAGAAAATCAATTTGGCCAAAAAATGGAAATTTCGAGAAAAGGTTTTCGTTGGATTATTTTTCACAACTTTCGACGTGGATTATCTCAACAAGAATGTGTCGATGAACTCAGTTATTTAAAAACACCACACCGCATCAAAAACCACAGTATATCGATGGTATAGTGAATTCAATCGTGGTCGTAGTTCGGTCGCCAACGAATTCGGTTGTTGTGCCACAAAACATCGATGCAGTGCGTGAACCGATAATGCAAGATCATCTGGTGACATATCGAGAGGTAGAGATATCCCTGCACATTAGTTCTGCTTCAATACATTCGATTTTGCATGAACACTTAGTTGTAAAAAAATTTGCTCTCGTTGGATATCCCATAATTTATCAATCGCTCAAAAAAAGGCTCGCGTCGATTGGTGTAAGGAATTGATTAAAAAGTTCGACCGTGGTGCTTCAAAAGACGTGTATCAAATCGTGACAGATGACGAATTATGGATATATGCATGAGCCGGAAACAAAACAGCAATCGACCGTATGGGTATTCCAAGACGAGCGAAATCCAAAAAAAGTTGTTCGCGGAAGAAGCACAGCGAAGCAAATGTTCGCCTGTTTCTTCGGTCGAATGGGTCATGTGTCCACTGTTCCGCTTGAGCAACTTAAGACGGTCAATTCTGAGTGGTACACGACCATTTATTTGCCGGAAGTCTTCGGAGAAATTCGTAAAACCAACCGCCAAAGACGAATCATGCTCCATCATGACAATGCGAGCTCTAACACTTGTCGTCATACCGGTGAATTTTTGAGCAGTCAAAACCCAAAACCCGGAACCCAGATGAGTGTCAATTGCAAATGTCTCGCCATCTCGACCAGAGATATCCAGCATTCATGGACAATCTTCGATGTGGTAAACACATCTACTAGGGATATGGCCGATACCTCAGCCTGAAAAATGCTGCACTGATCCGGCCACCTAAAGGCGAGTCGATAATCATAGCGACTCACATATGCGCCACCCCCTACTCTTCCATCCCTCATAGAGCCATCCGTATAATTCTCGAGTGCCCTCATAGGTAGGTCGAGCCCCTCTGACCATTCCAATCGAACAAGGGTTGTTGGGTGCGATAATCAACACGCACCGTTGCGTCCCCCTGGAGTCCTAGTATCCTAGCATGACCAAACGACCTGTATGTCTATGCCCCAATAGCCGCCAGCCTTGCAGCCATTTGCCTCGCGAAAAGGTCTATTAGTAACCAGTGCAGTAAAGCCAATTGAGCCTTTGTCGAAGTGGTACGAATAGCGCCCGTAACCAGAAAAGCCATTGTTCGCAAAATTTTTTAGAACTTCATCCGCTGAGTGCCCTTATCTTTCGCAGTCCACCAAATAGACACTCCATTCATCAGTATGGGTCAGATGACTACACCAAAAGCCAATTGACATTTTGAGGGTTGATACCCCAGTTCCCAACAATGGCCTTTTTGCAGCAATAAATGGCAGCAGCTGCCTTAGACACTCCAGCCTGAGTGCTCAGATTCCATAGCAAACTTCTATCAATAATAATTCCCAAATATCTGGCCCTATCGGAAAGTGTAAGCTCAACGCCATTCAATCTCGGCAGTTTGAGCCCCCTGATCTTATTCCCAGTGAAAAGAATAAGATCCGTTTTTCTCGAATTTATCTCCAGTCCACTACTTCCACTCCACTAAGAGAGAAGTTTCAGTGAGAACTCCATGAGCTCCGAAAGAATATCCGGATATTTACCCGATACCGTAATTGCCACATCATCCGCACAAACAACCGCCCTACGATTATCGGTCAGATTCCAGAGTAGCGGCGACAGTACACCACCCTGTGGGGTGCCTCTCACCACCACTCTAGATACCGGCGATGCGCCGAGCGTGGATGCAATCATCATATGCACCAGCAAGCTCATCATGAACTCGGTGATGGTATCATCCACCCCCAAGTCCCGTAATGCACGGTCGACCGCATCGGGTCTGACATTATTAAGAATGCCCTCTATATCCAGAAAAGCCACCATAGTGTACTCCTTATACGCGAGAGATCTCTCAATTCATCTCACTAGGGAGGTAAGGGCCGTCTCTGCTGACCTGCCCCTATTATTGTCATGCTGGGAGGCAGACACCAGACCTGGTATAATAGATGTCCTAAGGTGTATATCGATTATCCTCTTCCAGGGAATCAAGACAACCCTGCTCACGGTCCATCCTCTCGGAATGTACGACCACTTCAAGCAGGCCGTGTATATAGCGGCAAGCCATGGTATAGCCCATTATTAGCCCAGCTTTCCTCTGCAGGTCCGCTGGTATGCTAACGTCAGGACCCGGTGATTTATACGGGTAAAAACTATCAACAGCCCAGCGAAGTGTACTTTCCTCTACAGGAAGATTTACTGCTATGGGTTTGTCTGCATTCGGAAAGTCTTCTGTGTCGGTCACAGGAAGACAAAACGGAAAATGTGCATCCATGTGAGCATCGAGTGACTCTCGGTCCAACTGCCGCATTGCCTTTGGATAAAGCTTGGCGCAGCGGAGGTTCTAGACAGGATCTTACGAAGGCGACTGGTCTTAGAATAGCTCTCCACGCCGCAACAGAAACGTCTCCAAGATTTTCGCTTCGCTTTCCTAATCAGGTTCTTAAATCTGTTGACCGAGGCCGTATAGGCAGGCCAGTCATTCGATTCTTTAGCCTCACTGAACAGTATTCTATACTCAGCCCGTGTATTGACAATATCAGAGTTCCTCGTTCAGCGCCTCAGTTAGCCTGCACACGGCGTCCTCTATATCAATAGCACTCTCTATGAGCGGTGTATCATGTGGGAGGATCCTGTGGACGGTACCGCAGTGTATATCCCAGTTTGTCCTCCTTCTATTAATGTACGGATTCCTTTCCCGATTTCTAACATCAATAGAGAAGTCGACATACTGATGATCCGAATAGAACAATCCCCCGAAACATTCCAATCCCTAATCATCTGAAATCTGCTCTCACTACTGAGCCTAATATCAAGAACTTGCCTCCTATTCGCAACAATAGAATAGGAGGCAAGTTCGGTTCACTTATAAAAAAACAAAAAAAAAACTAATATGCAAGTGCTTGTGCAAATTTAAATGTTACTGACACTTTAGAAAACATTGTTTTCTATTGGTGTTTATACATGAATGGATGTCACTACATTGCTAGATGTGTCAAAACAACAGACTAGTATATTGAAAGATGACAAAGCAAATTGTGGTAAATTCTTTGTTGTTGTTTTTTCTTTAATATTTTGAATGTTTAATAACGCTCCTAGACAAGAACAAGAAATTGAGTTTGTAATTTAACTTAACAAATATTTCCAGAAATTCTAAAAACACCATCCCCTGATGATTTCCTTAGGCAAGAATGAAATCCGGATAGGGACATGCCTCCAACAGATTATTTTTCACAATTTGTAAAATACGTTTGGGATTTTAGCATATTTAATTCCTTTAATGGAAATCTTTAGATTCTAAGCACTTTTTTTGGAACAAAAAATGTTAGATTATGGTCACATTTTCTTCTATAATCCTCAGATTCTCAAAAATCTTTCATTAGAAACATCCCAAGGAAGAAGTCTTATTCCAATTTGAAAAAGAATTTTTGTATAAAAAATGCCGATTATATTGGATGTATAACTTAAAAATGCGAAATTTTTGACAAATTTTTGGCCGTTTATTGTGGAACATCGGTAGAGTATAAATTTATTTGAAGTATTGCCCATCGTTAGCTATAAGCTTTTCCCATCTTTCAGGCAACATATGGATTCCGCGCCGAAAGAACTGCTCAGTTTTTGAGGCCAAGAGCGAATCAAGGGAATTTTGGATACCCTGTTTTGAAGTGAGGCGTATTCCAGTGAGAGCGTTCTGCATTGATCGAAACAAATGGCAGTCGGACGTGGCATGGTCTGGACTAGAAGGCGGGTGGGCCAAAACTTCCAAACCACTATTTTCTAAATAGTTTTTAACCGGTCTTGCAAAATGTGGCCGAGCATTGTTATGGGGGAATATTAAGACTTCATGCATGGTTGCATATTCCACCCGTTTTTTGGCAAATACTCGCTCCAAAGGAATTCGGTGTACGTCCCCTGTGATCGTCTGACTCAATTTCAGCTGCTCATAATAGATGGGACAATTCTGGTCCCACCAAATACGGAGCATTACCTTGGCGCTATGGATATTCGGCTTTGGCATTAATTTGACTTGTTGGCCGGGATTCACATACGATTTCTTGCACTTCAGGTTATCGTAATGAATCGATTTTTCATCGCCAGTAATGATTCGATGGAAAAATTACCCCTTTTTATGGTATTCGAGCAGCATTTCCGACAAACAAAATTGTCTTTCCATATCTCTCGGCTTCAACTCGTATGGTACCCAATTTCTGCGCTTCTTAAGTGACTTTGCAAAGTGATCTGATGATTTTGTAAGTTCTTCTTAGAGTTTGACAACAATCTTCATCGAGTAATGCCTCCAATTCATTATACTCTAACTTTTTGGATGACCTGGGCGGTCTTTGTCTTCCTTGTTAAAATCACCACTTCTGAACCGCAGAAATTATCTCCCGCACCTTGAAATCGGTGGAACATATTCAAGATAAGCTTCGGTGAGCAATCAATGTGCTAAATTAGATAAACCAAAAATTTAAAGTAGAATATTTGTATGTGTCTGTTTGATCACTTCTGAAAGTAAAAAACAATAACAGAAAGCCGAATAGGAAAGAAAACTATGAATTAGCTACACTACATTTAAGGCCTTACTTGGTTGAGATGGCTAATCTGTCAAACTCTAGTATAGTTACGTTTGTAATGTAGGAGTGTATGGATTCGATGCCTACAGCCGATGGGTTGTTAAAAAATTAATTATAGAGACAATCTGACAATAAAATATAAACAATAATATAATTTAATGGAAAATCACTGATGAAGCCTGTCCATTAGAGCGTACCACCTTACAGGCAAAAAAAAAAATTGCAAGGAGGTTTCAAAAAATTTTTTTTTATTTTTTTTTTGCCGAACGCCATTTTACATTTTTCGTTATATCTTTGGCATTTACAGTCGGATCTTAAAGTATGATACATCGATGTTTTTCTCTCGAGAAGACCACTGTTTTGCTCAAAGGGCATTTTGAGCTCAAGTATCCCGTTCTAGTAGTTACACCAGATCTCAGATGCGACCACCCTAATGTACCAACCTAATGTACCACCCTAATGTCAGAAAATTAAAGCTCGCAAAAAATCATTAAACTTTTGCTAAGGAAGTTTTCCGCTAAACCCAGTGGAAATTTTTTTCATATATTGGTTGCCGAACGTAGGGGTCGCCTTTTTAAATTTTTTTAAATTGGATTTTTACTATATAGCAAAATACTGGTCTCCTCAAAGCAAAAAAATCGATATATCACACTTTAAAATCCGATTTTAAATGCCAAAGCTATAACAAAAAATTTAAAAAGGCGACACCTACGTTCGGCAAAAAAAAAAAATTAATTTTTTTTTGAAATCGCCTTCCAAAAATACTTCATATTAGAGGGTGTACGGCGAACTTTTTTTTGAGGTACGGTCTACTGTTCATGGATAAAGGCAGAAAATAGAGCTAGTCTGATTTGCAAATTAATGTGTTTATAACTTTTAGAAAAACGCTTTATTCTTCTTCTTAACCTCAAACCTGGTAAAAAAAACTTTGTTGTTTAGTAGGATTTGTTCAATGAAAATAGCATACAAGTTAATAACGGCATCTGTTGTCAATCCCGCATTTTTAAGTTAAACACCAATAGTAATATTTGTTGTTTCTAACCCAGATTCTTAAATTAAATTATTGTGGTATTGCACTAGCACAAGTGCATTAACTTGTAATTCTATCAAGCTACTATTTTTACCATATTTTGATCAATTATTTATTCCATTCTCCTTATAATTTAACTCAATATTCTGAATCTTGTTACTATATGTTTTTAATAGCATTATTTTTTTTTATAATTTCAAGATTTTTTAACTAAAGAATTTCATAATTTTTATAACACTGATGCAACCATTCACTTATCAATAAGCAATTCAACTAGTTGAAGTAGTCTTTGATTTATTCTAATATTTTATTTCTTTAACCTACACAATTTCCAAATACTCGTAGTAACTTTAAAATCACCATACATCAATTCTAGCTATACGACTTTGACCATAATAGTTACTAACGACATTAGTCAATAGCAGCAACAACAAAAAGTGACAGCTGTATTGTAAAAATCAGCAAAAAAAAAAAAAAAAAAAAAAAGAACATTGAAAACCTACACATAGTTAAACTTGACAAAACGTCAAAATGAACCACAGAAACAGTTCATTAAAAATAAAACAAAAATAACATCATCAATGAATGAATTGAACTGACTTTAACTAGCTGTGATTTATCAATGAAAAATATTCAAACAAAATAGACTTGTTCCAAAAAAAAAAAAAAAAAAAAAAAAAAACAGTTGTGTATAACACTAAACAAATAAACACAAAGTAATGTATCATCATTTCAAAGGCAAGAGACATTGTGATTGAATGTCTGTAATATACTGTGTGTGTGTGTGTGTGTAACATATTGAGCTGTTTTGGTTTTTGGCTTCTACTAATTTGTAATTATGTTTAAATTAAGTCAAAACCATATTAAATAAAAGCGGTTACCTAGAATTCATAAGTGGAGTTTGAAATAAAGAATTTTGTTTTTTTTTTTTTTTTAATTTTTATTTGCTTTTTCACAAATATGGCAACCAGGTGTCATTAGCTGAAGAATACATTCATATAAATGAAGCCTTAGTAGAGATTTCTTTTTTGTTCAAGCAACCTTGGTAATGCCACAAAAAGTTTGTTAGCTTAGAACAACTTTTTATTAAGTTTTAGAAGAAAAAAAATTATTTCATTATGATATAATTATTTTTATTTAAACAAAATAGCCAAGATCTTGAGATGGTGTTTTTTAAGTAGGTTGTTGAAATTGTTAAAAAGAAGAAGAAAACAAATGAAACTAAAGCATTTTTAATGAGTTTCAGCATTTATATTGTTATATTTTTCTAAAAAAAAAATACGTAACTGAAATTCAAAGTAATTCTCAATGAGATTTAAATTAAATGTATTCTTTTATTTATAAGAACAAAACATTAGTTTTATTTTAAAATGAAAATGAATGCTTAATTCTTTTGTTTTTTCAAATAATATATATATAAGGATTTATAGTGCTGCAATTGGTTTTATAAATATTGAATTCAGTGTTATGTGAGTCTCTATTTGTTCTAATTGTATCATTACTCGTACTATAAATTAGGAAAGAATGAACCAGAAAACAAATTATGGCAATTATTCCTGGCTACTAAGGAGTTAATCTGTACTATCAAAACAAAAATATATCTACAACATAATAATATCTAATTTCTTTTCGTTTATTTAACCTTCTTTTAAATTTTTAATGCTACAATTTCCTCGAGCTTAGTTTTTTATTTTCGATATTTCGATACTCCATCAGGAAATAAGAATTAAATTAATAAATTAACAAATTATAAACAATTTGAAAGTTATAAAAAAAAAAAATTTTTTTTTATTAATTTAAATGTAATTTCCTGAAGATGCTACACAATGGAGTAGCGAAACATCGAAAATAAAAAACTTTTTATTTATAAAAATAAACCTTAAGCTCAAGGAAATTGTGGAGTTAAAAATATCTAATTTCTAGTAAGTAATTGAAATATATAAATTACATAACTAATACAATCTAAGATATTTACAGCTTTAGTCAAGTCAGAATGGTATAGTACAGATGAGAACCTTCCTAGCAATCTACATGTGGAAAATGGTAATCAGCATAAGATATGCTTTCGTTTACTGATTTGGGAAGGCCACGGGAAAATGGGTCGGCGATGCTCAGAACACTAAAGAAGACTACCTGCTCTCTTTTTGTTATGCTGTCATAGACACTTTTATACAAATTTCGCGGTTTTTCAATGAACTGAACTTCCTTTTTTTATCCTTTTTATACGAAATAATTGTTCAGGTTTGTATTTTTGCTTATGCAATTGTTTTGACCATTTGATTTATTACTCGTATTAGTCTAAATCATCTAATTAAAATTTTTTTTCAAATTAAAATATGTTTCTCTTTAAACTTGGCGCATCCTATATGTGCAATTGTGCTTATTGAAAACTGCACGTATATGAATGGAAAAATCGCTGAAATTGTAAAAATGGCATCAATTTAACAAAAAAAAATAAAAAATTTCTAAATCTGCCAAATCAAAAGTCAAAAAAATTTACAAAAACAATGACGATATTGAAAAAAAAATTATCCAAATTGATAAAAAAAAAAATCTCCAAAATTAAATGAATGTTCGATTTCAGATCGTATATATTAATATCTCTTTCTGTTTAAATTATTTTTCAAATTAATTTTAAAAATTTAAACAAAACGGTCAAATAAAAAAATCGAGAAAAATAAAAAAAAAAGTTGATAAAACACTAAAATTTTAAAAATTTCCATTTTTTTTTTTTTTGTGTAAAGAGAAGCAACATTCTGGAAATTCTTCCTATTAATTAACGTGTTCTTTTCTTTGTAAAGGGCATAGGGAAGAGATGAAAGGTGGTGAAAGATGAAGGGCTGGTGTCGCTGGGGATCAAACCCGCAACCTTGTGAGTAGCAGTTCAAAGTGCTAACCATTACACAACAGCGCAAAGAAAAAATAGCCAAAAATTTTAAAAAGTATTCAAAATTTTAAAACTCGCCAAAATTTAAAAAAAAAGTTTCAAAATTGAATAAAAAGCGCTATAATTGAAAAAAATCGCCAAAATTAGAAAAACCGAAAAATTAAAAAAAATATCGCCAAAATTGTAAAAAAAAACATCAAAATTGGAAAAAAAAATCGCTAAAAATTAAAAAAAAAATCGTTAAAATTAAAAAAGTTGTCAAAACAGACAAAAAAATTGCCAAAAAAAATTTTTCATAATTAAAAAGAACTTTAAAATTTAAAAAATCGCCAAAATTAAAAAAAATCGCCTAAATTTAAAAAACCTTTAAAACTAATTAAAAACACCAATATTGGCAGGAAAAATCGCCAAAATTGGCAAGAAAAAAACAGTAAAATTTTAAAAAGAATTTAAAAATTTTAAAACCCGCCAAAATTAAAAAAAAAAGTTTCAAAATTGAATAAAAAGCGCTATAATTGAAAAAAAAATTGCCAAAATTAAAAAAACGGAAATTGTAAAAAAAAACACTAAAATTGGAAAAAAAATCGCTAAAAATGTTAAAAATCGTTAAAATTAATAAAGTTGTCGACACAGATAAAAAAAAATTGCCAAAAAAATTTTTAATAATTAAAAAGAACTTTAAAATTTAAAAAATCGCCAAAATTAAAAAAATCGCCTAAATTTAAAAAACCAATATTGGCAGGAAAAATCGCCAAAATTGGCAAAGAAAACAGTAAAATTTTAAAAAGTATTTAAAATTTAAAAATTTTAAAACTCGCCAAAATTTAAAAAAAAAGTTTCAAAATTGAATAAAAAGCGCTATAATTGAAAAAAAAATTGCCAAAATTAAAAAAACGGAAACTGTAAAAAAAAAATCAAAATTGGAGAAAAAAAATCGCTAAAAATTTAAAAAAATCTCTAACATTAAAAAAGTTGTCGAAACAGACAAAGAAAATTGGCAAAAAAAATTTTTCTTAATTAAAAAGAACTTTAAAATTTAAAAAATCGCCAAAATTAAAAAAATCGCCTAAATTTAAAAAACCTTTAAAACTAATTAAAAACACCAACATTGGCAGGAAAAATCGCCAAAATTGGCAAAAAAAAAAACAATATCGCCGAAATTAAAAAAAAAACCACCAAAGTTGAAAAACATAGGCAAAATTGAAAAAATCGCCAAATTGGAAAAAATCTTAAAAATTGAACAAAAAATCGGCAAAATTTAAAAAAAAAATGTCAAAAATTTAAAATAAAAAAATATTGCCAATAGTGGAAAAACCGCAAAAATTTAAAAAAGTTGCCGATATTGGCAAAAAACTCTAAAATTAAAAAAAAAAAAAAATCGTTGAAATATAAATAAAAAAATCACCAAAATTAAAAAAAAATCGACACAAATATAGAAAAAATCGCCAACTTTGAAAATATCAAAAATTCAAAAAAATCGCCACTATAGAAAACATTTTAAAATATTGCCAAAATGGTCCGAATTTAAAAAAAAAATCCTTTAAATTGAGTGTTATTCTTGTTCGTTTTTAAGATAAAATTTTTTAACAAATTGCGAAAAACTAATCTGCTAAGGCATGTCCCTATCCGGATTTCATTCTTGCCTAAGGAAATCGTCACATTGGCGATATTTTGTTTCTAATTTTGGGGATTTTTTCAATTTTAAGGATTTTTTTTTCATTTTGGCGGTTTTTTTTTTTTAACAATTTTAAGGATTTTATTGTGGATTTTAGTTGATCTAAATTAAATCTTTAATTATTTCTAAATATCATTACTGGAGCTAAGTACGAATATCCAAATCTAGTTCCAAATTTCTTATTAAATGAAATTTCAAATTTGAAACAAAATTATTGTTCAGTTTAGTGTCCAATTTTTTATAACTAACTTAGCTGCTAAATATTGAATGAATATCTTGTGAGAAATGCCACAAACATCAGCTTCTTTTAAATTTTAAATATCACATTTTGTTCTAAATTTTCTTAATTATATGTATACTTAGTATAATCTAAAAACTGTTTCTCGGCCATTAAAATCCCCAAATTTAACGGTTTAATTCAAATGATATTTAAACATCTCTAAACAAAATATTTTACTATGAAATTGTTGCAAAACCCGTTAAACTAATGGCTGTTTTACAAAAGAACAAAACAAAACTATTTTCAGATTATATTTTTTTAAATGAAATTTTTAACAAAAAACTAGTTTTTTTTAAGTACATAATATTTTACACTTTATATTATCGCTCAATTTTAATGATTTCGTTTTTTTTTTTCTTTTCTTAATTAAGTTAAATTTTCCAAATATAAATTTGTAGTCTAATTTTTTGTTAATTAGTTAAACAAGTCTAAATTAACTTTTATGTTCATAAGAAAAATAAAAAAGCGTTTTTGTCATCAAAGTGACATAGACGTTTACCTTGAATTGCAGTTTTTAAAACAGATATAATGAATTGAAGCTACATATAAGATCATATAAAAAAATAAATTAAAAACAAAACACCTTAATAAAACCATATGGGCTTTTTTGTGCGCTATTTTAATTGGTTTATTGTACATGAACTATATAAAAAACGATTCAATTCCAACAGCAACTTACTTCAGATGGTTTTGCATCGCCTCTAGTATACAAAATAAAATAATTTTCACAAATGTCTTTATAAACCTTTATGCAACTATGTGTCCAAATTTTCAAGAGTTTCGTTTAAGTTTTAAAAAATTAGACTTTAAAAAATACCCTCGTGGAAAAAGTTTGCACAAATACCTAAAAAAATATGGGATGAGAAATTACCAAAGGGTTAGAGGGTTAAAATGTTCCACAGAAATGATCCTCGTAGTGTTTTACATAATTCTATACCTAAAATGGAAGATTAACATGGTTTCCTCCTAAACTACAGGTTTGTGGGATATTTGAGCGCCAATTCTGAATAACTGCGAAATTAACCCTTAAACAAATTTTAAATTTTGACTCTAGCATTGAACTTAAATTTTCAACTTGAGTAAATTTAAGACTTATAGTAGAATTTCATGACAAATATTTTTGTGGAACATTTTAACCCTCTAACTCTGCAATTAAAGTCACTTTTTGGACCTTTTTTTAAATAGGGACATAAACGACCCGTGAGTTGAAGAGTTAGAGGGTTAAAGTGTTCCGCAAAAATATTTGCCATGAAATTCTACTATAAGTCTTTGAAGACATGAAAGTGTAAAATTTTGATTCAATGCCAGAAATAAGTCAAAATTTAAATGTGTTTAAGAATTAATTTTGTGCTTACTCAGAATTGGAGCTGAACAGAACACCCATAGGTGCAAAAGTATTATTTTATCACCTCCCCACACACTTTCCGGTTGATTGGGCGTAAAAAAATAATACCCGCACGAAAATTGATCTTCTCGGATTAAAACAGGCCAGTCACCCGTGGCTTTTAGCCCTAAAAATTAAGCAAAATTAGCTTCTTTGGGCTATAACTCATAAAACAAAGACTTTACAGAAAAATACTAAATGGGCATATATATAGGCAATAAAGTGGCTAGCATTTTCCTCATACACACTTTTGATGTATCAATGAAGTGTCACGGTGATTTAAGTGGTTAAAGTCAGAGTGATTTAAGTGGGTAGATACAAATTTTGATTTAAACAACTTAAATCACCATGACGCGCCATTGTTAAAGGGGCTAGCATTTTTCTCATACACACTTTTAATGTATCAATGGCGCGTCATGGTGATTAAAGTTGTTCAAGTCAAAATTTGTGTTTACCCACTTAAATCACTTTGATTTTAACCACTTAAATCACCGCGACGCTTCATTGTATGAGGAAAATGCTAGCTGCTTTATTACCTGTATATATGCCCATTTAGTATTTTTCTGTAATATCTTTACTTTAAGAGTTATAGCGCAAAGAAGCTTTAAACTAATTTTGCTCCATTTTTAGGGCTAAAAGCCACGGGTGACTGGCCTGTTTTAATCCGAGAGGATCAATTTTCGTGCGGTTATTTTTTTTACGACTAATCTACCGCAAAGTGTGTGGGCAGATGATAAAATAACACTTTTGCACAAGCAAAATATTCAAAAATATGCATTTTTTAACAAAAAATGCCAAAATATGCAACAACAAATCGATGCCATTTTGTTGCAAATTCTTTGATTCGGAAAAGTATTTGCTTTAAATTATTTCCGGATTAATGACTACAAACATGTGTTTGCATGAAAGCCGCTGCCCTGGTAATAAGAGAATAGCAAAATTGATTACTAAAAAAAATGTACTAAAAATCAGTATAAAAATAGTAAAAATGGCCCGTAAACTGTTACAACTGTTTACAAATTTTTTTAGTAACTTTTTTATCTGAGTGTACAGATTTCACTCAAGACAAATTTCTAGATTTTTATAAATTTTTCCCTAATAAAATTTTTAAACATTTTAGTTAACTGACTGAAAAATTTTTTTATTCGCCAACGGAAGAAATAAAAAAAATTTCTGCTGGGTTTATCGAAAAACTTCCTTAGCAAAAGTTTAATGATTTTTTGCAAGCTTTAATTTTCTGACATTAGGGTGGTAGCAACGCAGATCTGGTGGGTAAATACTAGAACGGGATACTTGAGGTCAATGGCCCTTAGAGCAAAACATTGGTGCCCTCGAAAACATCGATGTATTACACTTTACGATCCGACTGTAAATGCCAAAGATATAACGGCAAAAAAAATTAAAAATTTTTTATTGAAACTGCCTAGCAAAAATACTTCATATTAGAGGGTGTTCGGCGCACTTTTTTTTTTGGCTGTAAGGTGGTACGGTCTAGTGTACATGGCTCCAAAACTTGCAGAAATTTTGTCCGTTTTGCTCTATCTCGCTTAGTTTTCGAGATACGGGCCATTTTTAAAAAATCGCCATTATACAAAATGGCCTCCATCTTGAAAACTAAGCGAGATAGAGCATTAAGAGATGGGCGTTACGTAAAAACTTAAAATCAGGGAATTAAAAGAAAAATGTAATTCCTTAGGGAATTAAACGAAAATTTTAATTCCTTCAGGGAATTAAGTGCACAGTTGAATGAATAACCAAAAGTTGAATTAACTAGAATTGAATGAATTCCTTGGTAAATGAATGCATTACATTTTATGAAGGAATTAGAAAAATATGAATGAGAGACAATCTGATAATAATACAATTTAATGAAATATCACTGATGAAGCCTGTCCATAAAAAAAGGCAGAAACTAGATCTAGTCTGATTTGCAAATTAATAATGCGTCTATAACTTGTTTATATATAAAAATGTTTATTCTTCTTCGTAATCTTAAACCTACTTAATTAGAATTAATAAAAGTGCATATTAATTACAATATTAATCACATTTGGTCATGATGAATTCATTCAATTGCTTAAGTTTTGGTCAGGGAATTCATTCCCAAAATATAAATTATATTCAAAAAAAGGGAATTAGGGAATTAATTCTTCAAAGCTCTGATAGTTACAATAGTTGGTTCAAAGGCAGTGTTGCCATAACGGCGATTTTCTCGTCAGATCTAGCGATTTTATTTTGCCCCTAGCGGGAAAATTGTCCTGTAGCCATTAGCCAAAAATCTAGCGATTTTTTATCAGCCGTAACACAATTTTTAAAAATCGGTTTTATATTGAAAAGTATTATAAAATTCGCATATTGGTACTCTTTTATTATAAAAAAAGAACTTCTTAAACGATTTTATTAGAAAAACTTTCTAAAAATGCACATTTCAATAAAGTTTGGGTATGTAGTTTTTCACCGCACAACGCCCTCTATTGAGTATTTTAAATACTAATATTAATTCAATGAAAATCAGGATTCATTTTTTGAAGCTTAATCGTAAAATGTTTCATTATTTCAAAGTTTATAACACTTCTTATGAATATATTAAAGAAATTTTTGTGTAAAAACTCCTTTAAGTACCATTTTTCAACAATCTAACGATAAAATGTAATCCAGCGATTTTCTAGCGATTTTTTGGGTTGATCTAGCCATTTATTTTGAATATTTGTTGGCAACACTGTTCAAAGGGCAGCTCATAATCTCGCAAGCCTCTAATAGAATGAAAAGTGACTTCCTTTTGAAAGAGTACACGTATTACTTTTATGGCTTATAAAAAACCATCAGTACCTGCTCCACATATAACGTGCCTTCACCCACAATCGAGGAATCGTCATTGGCTTTTTTTAAGACTGCGTGTAATCCTTGCATCTTTAAATGTAGTTTGTATCTTTTTGTTGTGCGATATAGTAAATAAAAAAATTAAATAAAACGTACACTAAAAAAAATTTATTTCCTCGAATTTTTTACTGAATTTTTCAGAACATACATTAGGGCGGGTCAAATTGTATGGATAAAAATTTTTTGATATTGCGTACTCGATTTTTCGAAAGCTTTTAACATGGGGAAAAAAAAGTTCCTCTACGAAATATCAAAAAAATCATTTTCGAGGCTCCCAAATTTAAATTTTTTGCAATTTTCTAATAAATGCTAGATTAGCGCCATCTTGAGGTGGCTTTTTGAAACAACTAATAAAGTTGTAAACAATATAACATTACAACCTTTCCAGAAAGGTATTACTTATGAAAATCGGATAAAAAATGTGGCAACTAGAGGTAAAAGTATATAAGTAAAATTATTTTCTCCTTGTTGTCATCAACATCATTATCATCATTTCTCATCATTATCATCATTTCATCATCAAGCAGAAAATAATTTTACTTATATACTTTTACCTCTAGTTGCCACATTTTTTATCCGATTTTCATAAGTAATACCTTTCTGGAAAGGTTGTAATGTTATATTGTTTACAACTTTATTAGTTGTTTCAAAAAGCCACCTCAAGATGGCGCTAATCTAGCATTTATTAGAAAATTGCAAAAAATTTAAATTTGGGAGCCTCGAAAATGATTTTTTTGATATGTCGTAGAGGAACTTTTTTTTCCCCATGTTAAAAGCTTTCGAAAAATCGAGTACGCAATATCGATTGCTAAATCGACCCACCCTAACATACATATACATATGTGAGAGTATGGTCTATCCAAATAAAATATGAAAAAAAATCGAAAAAAAAAAATTATTATATAGTCGATACCCTCCTTAAAGTGAAATTTATTTTATTTTTAATGATATTTTTACTAAAGAAAATAAGATCGGAATATCCACAACGAACGTGATAAAGCGGGATTCAAAGGAAAGATAGCGCCTAGTAATAAGTTCAGAATATAAATCTATAAAAAAAAATCCAACAACTAGTAGTTTTACCTTTAATTCTAACTTATTCCAGTTATCTTCTATTCAATTTTATATTTATTTGTTACACTTTTGAATAGTGCACACCTTATCTCTTATTTTACATGTACAAGTTTCATTAAGATCTGCCATAATTAGGGTTTCTTATAATCGGTCTAAACCATTCAAAATGTTCCAACTTTTTTGATTTGTTATTGTTATTGTTGTAGTAGTTGTTTGTTTCTATAATCTAAAACGCATCAGTTGCATGCTTAATATTGTTATGAGTTTTTATGTAGCTCTTTTTTCATGTGATTTTTTTCTTCTTCTTTAGATCTGTTTATAATTCAGATTTTTTTTTTCTCAATTTTTTTTTTTTTTTTTCTGTTTAGCTCGTTTTCACTATTGTTTATGTCTGCTTAAAGCCTGCAGTTTTAGAGGTTTTTATTGTTTATTGTACAACATATCTGCTAAACAAATGTGCGGTTGTAGTTTTTAAGCCGCTTTTAATTGTGGTGAAAAGATTTATTTCATTGTTGCATTGAATTTATAGCTTATACCTTGGTTAAAGTTAATTTTCAAGCCTACTGTTGTCGCCGTCATCATTTACGGCAGTGAGCAGTGCCATGGACAACATGGGCATACGTTTTATGAAATAAAGAAATTAAAAATTGCAAAAAAAAAAAACAAAAAACGACAAAAGAATATGCAGTAAAATGACAAACGTTTAGTAATAAAAATTATTTAAATTGTTTTTTATGCCAAGACTAGAGTCATATAATGTTAAGCTGTTGTTTTTTTCTTTTAAGTTTTTTTTTTAGATAAAAAAAGTTTACAAAATTACCTTATAATTTTATGAGTTTTGTTTTAAAAAGAATTTAAAATGATTAAAAAATATACCTATAAAATAAAACATATTTTTGTTATACCCCTAGACTCGGTATGAGAGATATAGTTTAGGATTTCATTTTACTTAAATTAGTTGCATTTAAATTGAAACTCAATCTTCTTATGGACAAATCTTTAGATTCTATACATGAATTTCCATAGTAGAAAATTTACACAATTGTTAATCGTCTGAATTTTGTTTTTTAAGATAAAGTCTATGGAAAAAAAACAAAAAAAAAATTCGCAGTACACCGTCCATTCTAAATTATTTTTGCAAGAAGGTTTGAAAAAAAATTTTTTTTTTTGCTGAACGTAGGGGTCGCTATTTTACATTTTTCGTTATATCTTTGGCATTTACAGTCGGATCTTAAAGTATGATACATCGATGTTTTTCTCTAGAGGAGACCAATGTTTTGCTTTAGGGGCCATTGATCTCAAGTATTCCGTTCTAGTAGTTACCCACCAGATCTCAGTTGCTACCACCCTAATGTACCACCCTTATGTCAGAAAATTAAAGCTCGCAAAAAATCATTAAACTTTTGCTAAGGAAGTTTTTCGATAAACCCAGTAGAAATTTTTTTTTATTTTTTTGGTTGCCGAATGTAGGGGTCGCCTTTTTAAATTTTTTTTCATTGGATTTTAGCTTTATAGCAAAACACTGGTCTCCTCGTGGCAAAAAAATCGATATATCACACTTTAAAATCCGACTTCAAATGCCGAAGCTATAACGAAAAATTAAAAAAAGGCGACCCCTATGTTCGGCAAAAAAAAACAAAAAAAATAAATTTTTGGAATTGCCTTGCAAAAATACTTTATTTTTGCAGGTGTACCGCGCACTTTTTTTTTCCTGTAAGGTGGTACGGTCTAATGTGGCTATTTGATCACTTCTAAAAATAAAAAACAAAACAGAAAGTTGAATAGGAGAAAAATCTATGAATTAGTTACATTGCATTCAAGGCCTTACTCAGGTGAGATGGCTAAGCTGTCACACTTTAGTATAGTTACGTTTGTAATGTAGTAATAGGCACAGGTACGATTCCTACGGCCGACGCCTTGTTGAAAAGTTATCATATAGAGACAATCTGACATAAAATATAAACAATAATACAATTTAATGGAAAATCACTGATGAAGCCTGTCCATAGAAAAAGGCAGAAACTAGATCTAGTGTGATTTGCAAATTAATATGTTTATAAATTTTAGAGAAAAAGGTTTATTCTTCTTCTTAACCTCAAACCTACTAAATAAAAGAACATTCTGAGAACATTTTCTATATAAAAATTTAAGGATTATGCAGATTTTTCTATTGCAACACTGAAGAGGAAGTTCAAAGTCAGATTTTAAAAGCATCTTTTAATAAAAAAACTGCATTTTATTAAAAAAGTACCTTTTATTAAAAAAGTACCTTTTATGAAAAAAGTACCTTTTATTAAAAAAGTACTTTTTATTAAAAATGTACCTTTTATTAAAAAAGCACCCTTTATTAAAAAAGTACCTTTTATTAAAAAAGTATGTTTTCTTCAAAAAGTACCTTTTATTAAAAAAGTACTTTTTATTAAAAAAGTACATTTTATTAAAAAAGTACCTTTTATTAAAAAAGTACCTTTTATGAAAAAACTGCATTTTATTAAAAAAGTGCCTTTTATTAAAAAAGTGCCTTTTATTAAAAAAGTACCTTCTATTAAAAAAGTACCTTTTATTAAAAAAGTACCTTTTATTAAAAAAGTACCTTTTATTAAAAAAGTACCTTTTATTAAAAAAGTACCTTTTATTAAAAAAGTACTTTTTATTAAAAATGTACCTTTTATTAAAAAAGCACCCTTTATTAAAAAAGTACCTTTTATTAAAAAAGTATGTTTTCTTCAAAAAGTACCTTTTATTAAAAAAGTACTTTTTATTAAAAAAGTACATTTTATTAAAAAAGTACCTTTTATTAAAAAAGTACCCGTTATTAAAAAAGTACCTTTTATGAAAAAAGTACCTTTTATTAAAAAAGTACCTTTTATTAAAAAAGTACCTTGTATTAAAAAAGTACCTTTTATTAAAAAAGTACCTTTTATTAAAAAAGTACCTTTTATTAAAAAAGTACCTTTTATTAAAAAAGTACCTTTTATTAAAAAAAGTACCTTTTATTAAAAAAGTAGCTTTTATTAAAAAAGTACCCGTTATTAAAAAAGTACCTTTTATGAAAAAAGTACCTTTTATTAAAAAAGTACCTTTTATTAAAAAAGTACCTTTTATTAAAAAAGTACCTTTTATTAAAAAAGTACCTTTTATTAAAAAAGTACCTTTTATTAAAAAAGTACCTTTTATTAAAAAAAGTACCTTTTATTAAAAAAGTACCTTTTATGAAAAAAGTACCTTTTATTAAAAAAGTACCTTTTATTAAAAAAGTACCTTGTATTAAAAAAGTACCTTTTATTAAAAAAGTACCTTTTATTAAAAAAGTACCTTTTATTAAAAAAGTACCTTTTATTAAAAAAGTACCTTTTATTAAAAAAAGTACCTTTTATTAAAAAAGTAGCATTTATTAAAAAAGTACCCGTTATTAAAAAAGTACCTTTTATGAAAAAAGTACCTTTTATTAAAAAAGTACCTTTTATTAAAAAAGTACCTTTTATTAAAAAAGTACCTTTTATTCAAAAAGTACCTTTTATTAAAAAGTGACTTTTTGAGCAATCAAAAAAAAACGAATTAATATTTCATCCGTCGTGTAACCCTGTCTTGGCGCCCAATGAATTTTTTTGTTTTTCTTGGGCAACGATTTTCGCCAGTAGAAGAAGCAATAGATGCATTTAAAAACCATGTTTTGGCTTTATCTCAAGCGGAATGGAAAAAAAATGCTATGAAAAGTGGTTCGAACGCATAAAAAAGTGTATATGGATCATAAAGGAGAATATTTTTAAAAACAAAAAAAATATTTTCAATAACAAATTTCTGTTTCTTCATTGTTAAGGCCTCATTAGGCTAATCGTAAAGTAAAAAAACGTATCTGTAATCAATTCAATGTGCTAAAATAATATAGAAATATATGTTTATCTTTTTTCTATGCATTGAAACTGTTGTCAAGTAAAATCGTAAAAAAGTTCTGTTGAAAATAGAAATTTTCTATTTTATTACTTGACATTTAATTCTATGCACAAGAAAAAGATAAAAAATACAATATTTTTATTTTTTATACTCTTTTTATTCATTATGAGAATGATACGTTACTTTTTTTACGATACTTCCAAACTAATTTGGGCTTTAGGCTTAAAATATCATGCTATCGCGTTTCATCTCCTAAATTTTTTTTCTTCTTTTTTTCAAAAAAAAAATTTTTTTTTAACCTATTAAGAAATTGTTAAAAGCACTAACCAATTCGTTTGACATGTACATCTCGATTAAATGACACTCTTGGTCCACCATTAGCATTCGTTTGTGATGATGACACTTGTTGATGATGTTGATGTTGTTGTGCAGGTGTTATTAAAGGCGCTTGCTGTTGAGTTTTAGCTGAGGAAACGTGTGATGTAGATGGTGTTGCTGCTGCTGCTGCTGCTGTTGCTGCTGTTGTTGTTGATGTTGCTGATGTGTCATTCATTGAAGCTTTTGTTAATCTTTGGTTTTGTACAGCCATTGTTTTGCAAAATTTTAAAATTTTGTCAAACTTTTATGTAAACAAACTTAAAACAAATTATTTTATTACCAAAAATGGTAGAATGGCTGTTTTGAAATACAATTTTATTTTGTTTTTTTTTTGTTTTGCTAAACAAAATTTAGTAAATTATCAAATGTCATTTTGTTGGGATTTATTTTTATAATTTATTTAATAAATTTTGGAATTTCTTTTTAAAGATGCTTATCACTCTCACTCATTTCATTTAAATGGTAATTTGGCTTGACCTTTTGTGTAGTAAGTAAGCTGAAAATTTTAGAAAATAAAAATTTTCGCTTTAGAAATTGTTTGGTATGTTTTTTTAATTAAAACAAATAAAGTTTTTTTTTTTTTAGACAAAATGAAGGATTAAGTGAGAGTGTTGGCTTTTTGGTTAATTATTTTAATTGTTTAATAAATTATTATTGAAAAAGAAGAAAAAGTGATTAAGGCAAATGGTTGTTGTGTTAAATATAGCAATTATAATTTAGTTTCTTTTTTTACTTTCTTTGAGATGCTGTGTGCAACAAAATAACCATTTTTCTTAATTCAAGCCAGTTTTAGAGACGTTTTTTTTTTAAAGTTAGCAAGTGTTTATTTGTATTATTTGAGAATATTCTCAAAAATTTATTTGATTAATCTAACGAAAAATCGGGAAATTATATTAGATGATGAATGAAACTAAATTAATTTTAAAGTTAATACAAAAATTATAATTAGCTTGAAAAATATTTACAAACATCTTTTTATTAATGATGAAATGAGTTACAGGTTATGGGTGATTTAAGAAAAAAAATATATATATTAAAACTTGTTTAAGGAATTAATTATTACTTTTTTTTATTATCACTTATATTATTAAAAATGTCAGTTGTGAAATAGGTAACAGTTTAAAAAAATTTGTTAAACAAAGTTATTGTATCTAAATTCAGTTACTTAATTAGTTAGTTTGTGTCTTAAGTCTTTTGTTTGCATTTATTTACTTTTTATTAGTTTTTTTTTTTTTTTTTGTTATAAAACTGTCATTTTCATCTCAAAATTCAGTTAGGATTAATAAAAAAAAAGCTTCCTGTTTCGGTTTTTATATTGTTGAAATGATTTATAGTTTTGTTGATTGTTTATATAAAAAAGTAAACTCTTTAAGTGATGTTTAATATTTTTATATTTAAAAAATTAAGACATTAAAGTGCTTATGTATAATATTTTTGAAAATCTTTTAAACACGTTTACAAAATGAATTTTATATGAAAAATTCGGTTTATTAGTCACTTTTAAATATTGAAAGTGATTATGCACATGACCCTAAGATATTATAATAAAAAATGTTTATAAAGTGATTTTTTTTAACTCATTTTTGTATATAACAAGGAAACTTGTTTTGATTTTAATAACAACTGCAAAAAATAAACTATATAAATATGACAGTATAAAAATTAAAAACTTTAATGATGTATTTAACAAGAGTTGATATATCAATTAAGTTAATTGATCAAATTAATCTTAAAAAGTATATAAAAAAAACTGTATAATCCAAGTAAAATAAGTTTAAGTATCAACATATTTATAATAAAAATTTAAACTTTTTGATTTTGTGGCTTTTTCACAACAACTAGCAATATCAGAAGCTTTAATATTTGTCGAATTAAATTAAAATATTTTTATTTAACCCTTTATTGTCCGAAATTTTCTTCAAATCACATACCAGACAAAAATGGAGCAAATCCAGAAAAATTAACCACCTAAATCCCTTTAATGTCTCAAAAACCATTTCAAATTAATGTCTGGAAAAAATAAAATTGTTCTTATTGAAAGTGTTAATAATTCTCTACTCCTAAACTCATTTTAACATCTCTTTCGATTGATTTGTAAAATTTTATTTCTTTCTATAAAACTACAATGTTGCAAATTACTACAAGGTCAGTTAAAATTTAGCACATAGAATACACAATAGAGTATAATTTTTAAATAAATAAACAAACGAATATAAAAAAAAAACTGAATTTTATTTATTATTTGCTAATGAAAGTAAATTAAATAGATTTCTGATACAAACAAACAAGAGACTGATAAAAATGACCGACCAGACATTAAAAAAATGATGAAATCATAACAAAACAAATACGTGATTTGTTTAAATATGAATAAAAAAAATTTTTAAACTAAAGAAAAAATATTTATTAAAAAAAATATAACAAATGGAGCAGTATTATTTAAAAAAAATTATATATATATAATAACACAACTTAATGCAATAAAATATTAAAGCGAAAAAATATAACAAATTTATACATTTTAACAACAATAAAATGTGGGTGGGGTTAGGTAGTGAATTAAACCAAATAAGTAAAAAAAAATAAAGAAATAAAAAATTGTAAACTAAAAAGAGAACTACAAACATGAGCAAATAGTGAATAAACTCGTATTTTTAAATACATATAAATTACAAAATAATTTAAAGGCAATTGTTATGCTAAATGTGTAATAATTGTAACAAGTTTGTAGCTGAAGTCTTTTGTTTTGGAAATAGCAATAAATTTATTTAGCAACAAATGTATACTCATTTTTCAATTTTATTTTTACATTTTGAAATAGTAAAGGTTGTAAGAAAACAAAACTATGCTTAATTAAGAAACATGATATTTAAATAAAAAAATAAAAAAAAAACAAATACAAAGTGCACTAATTTGCTTGTTTTTTTTTTGATGATTTTCGTTTTTTTTTTTTTTTTGTTACAAAACACGACATAAAACGTGTCTGCGTTATTAAGAATTTAACTACACAATTCTAAAATTAAAAATCACGCTTGACCATTAACATTCTCATATATATACATACTATAAAAGAAACTGCTTAAAAACCAAACAAGAACTTTATTAGCTCCCCAAAAAAAAAAAAAAAAAAATAAAAAAAAAATAAAGTGTTCAATATTCTTAACCGCACCCAAAGAATGTCAACCTTTTTTTTAAACTTTATTTTGTTGTTTAATTTATAAATAAATAGTGAGACAGGTTTATGGACAGTCCATCAAAAATCAAACAAAAAACCCCTGGAGATTATTATTTCTGGCGAGCACTAACGTTTGTAAGGAGTTTAAACAAAAAAAAAAAAAACAAATAATATCGAAAAAAATCAAACATCTATAAACATGTTCCAATTTTAAAAGTTTAGATATTAATCTAAAGAATTTCTTAAAATTCATAATACAATAACCAGATTATAGTTTTAAAAATTGAACAAAATCGAATTTTGTGTGAGAAAAAAATTTTGTTTATAAATTTCTTAATACCAAACATTCCATAAATATTGTCAAGTGTTAAACCAAGAAAAAAAAAATTTTTTTTTTAAAACGTTCCTTCAAATTTCTAATGTAATTTGTTATTTCTATCTGCCTTGACTTGGCAATAGTTATTCGGTTTTTTTCATGTCGCTCACATAAATTTAGAGTATTTAATTATTTTCCAAGAACTCATACATACATTTGCTTATGGCGTATTTTTTTAAAATATTTGCCAAAAAAAAATAAAAAAAAAATGTAAAGAGATGCCGCCATTACTTACAACATAAGGGTGTTTACTTATTATCGCATGGTAACAATTGTAGGTGTCTCAGCAAATAATTAACAAAACTTCAAAATAATTCAAAGAAATATTCAAATCACGACAGTAGTCATGTTTGTTTTTCAGAACAAAAAAAAAAACAACAAAATTCAAAAACACAGAAGTTTGTTTTTTCCAAAGTCATGTTTAAAATTGAAGTAAAAATTAAGACAAAAAAACGAGCGGCTTAAGCTTTTGAATTAGTATCGATAGTAGAATTTAAAAATTTAAATAAAAAGCAAACATAAATTAACTTGTACATAGAGAGAATTTACAAAATTCTAATTAAATTATTAAATATTTTTCTCATACCATTTGTGTAAATAAAAAAAAAGTGATACCATTTTCACAAGTAAATTACAAAGAATAGAAAATTTGGAAGAATTCCTTAAGGCCAGCAAGAAGAATACGTATTTTCGGCTTTCGCTACAAAGCCATCATCAGCGTCATTTGCCTTGATGGGTTAAACATACGTATGTTATTAAAAATACATATTCTGTCCTGCTGGCCTTATCGAATTCTTTCAAATTTTTTATTCCTTGTAATTACTTGTGAAAATAATAAGAAAAATAATTTAGACAGAAAGTGATATTAACTTATGATCTAGAATCGCACTGGAAAACATTAATTTACCAAATAAAAGATCAACTATACATACCCCTCATTCAAAAAAAAAACTTTTTATAAAGGCACCAACAATAGGACTTTTTTTAATCACTGGATTTATATAATTTTATAAAAAAAATCCACATTTTATTTTTTAATTTTCAAAAAAAAATTTGTTATATTTTTGTAACATTGAATTTTTTGTTTTTAAACAATTTTTATATGAAAAATAACAAACATTTCAAACAAAAAAATTGTTCGAAATAAAATTTTAATTAAAAAAAAATGTGTTTGTTTTTCCAAATTACATTTGTTGGTGCCTGTTTTTTTACGGTGTAGTTGTTTCTATTTTGGCAAACAAAATTAAAACCGCAAATTACGAATTGAATATTCTAAAATATTTGGAAAACTTTTAGCTTAAGGAATTAAATTAAAAACGACAAAGCAACAGCCCTGTGGAAAAACAGGATTCGGTTGTAATAAGGGAACCCGTCCAGTAGAGCGTACCACCTTACGGGCAGAAAAAAAGTGGCCTTACACCCTCCAATATGAAGTATTTTTGGAAGGAAGTTTCAAAAAAAAAATTTCTTCCCGAACATATGGGTCGCCATTTTACATTTTTCGTTATATCTTTGGCATTGACATACGGATCTTAAAGTATGATACATTGATGTTTTTCGCACGAGTGGACCAATGTTTTGCTCTAAGAACCATTGACCTCAAGTATCCCGTTCTAGTAGTTACTCACCAGATCTCAGTTGCTACGACCCTAATGTACCACCCTAATGTTAGAAAATTAAAGCTCGCAAAAAATCATTAAACTTTTGTTTAAAAAGTTTTGCAATAAACCCAGTAGAAATTTTTTATATATTGGTTGCCGAACGTAGGGGTCGCCTTTTTAATTTTTTTTTCATTGGATTTTTCCTTTATAGCAATAAGTCTCCTCGAGGAAAAAATATCGATATATCACACTTTAAAATCCGACTTTAAATGCCGAATCTATAACAAAAAATTGTAAAAGGCGCCCCTACGGTCGGAAAAAAAAAATTTTTTTTGAAATCGACTTCCAAAAATACATCATATTGGAGGGTGTACAGCGAACTTTTTTTTTGAGCTACGGTCTAATGATCATACTATTAACTAGAATACAGGTTGGTTGAAAAGTTCCTGCGTTCACCAAGAGATGGCACTGCTACCTCCAAGCTTTTTTTTCTCAAGTTGGTATAACTGTCCTGAGAACACATGCAAAGTTGCAAGTCATTCTGTCAATTCATTCTTTTTTTACAAGCCATTTGAAGTTGACGTGTCATTGATTTTTTTTTAATATGGAAAAAATTGAATATCGTGCAGTCATTAGATTCTTTGTTTTGAAGGGTTTAAAAGCAAAGGAAATTTATGAACAATTGTTAGAAGTGTATAAGGAGTCCTCACCATCAAAACGCACCGTTGAATTTTGGGCTGGTGAATTTAAACGTGGTCGTACTAGCCTTGAAGACGATCCACGCCAATGACGACCAAAAACTGCAACCACAGCAGAAATCATTGAGCAAGTACATAATATGGTTAGTGAAGATTCAAGTTTGACTAAGCGTAAAATTTCTAATGCCATAGGCATCTCAGACGAACGAGTACTCCATATTTTACATGAAGAATTACGTATGAAAAAACTGTTTGGAAAGTTAGTGCCGCACACATTAACAATTCAACAAAAACTGGATCGAAAACAAATTTCTCAGCGTAATTTGGAGCGTTTTAAGCAGAATAAAACCGACTTCTTGCGTCGTTTTATAACTATGGATGAGACTTGGATCTACCACCATGATCCTAAATTGAAACAAGAACGTTTACACTGGACTGAAGGTGGTTGTTCAGCTTCAAAGCAGGTGAAGTCACAACGATCAGCAAAGAGGGTTATGGCATCAGTTTTTTTGGGATGCAAAAGGAATTTTTGATTATCTTCAGAAAGGTAAAACAATCAACTCTGAATATTATTGCAGCCTTTTGGATCAGCTGGATGAAAAAATTAGTGAGAAAAGACCTGGTTTAAAGAAGAAAAAAATCATTTTTCATCAAGACAATGCACCTGTTAACAAAAGTGTTTTGACGATGGCTAAATTCAAAGAATTAAAGTACGAATTGCTTGAACATCCACCGTATTCACCAGATTTGGCTCCCAGTGACTACTATCTCTTCAGAAATCTCAAACAATTCCTTCGTGGAAAGCATTTTTCGTCGAATGAAGAGGCCATAGCAGACGTAGACGGTTATTTTGCAGAGCTTCCGGAAAATCATTATAAGGATGGGATAAAATTATTGGAAGATAATTGGAACAAGTGTATTGAGCTTCTAGGAGATTATATTGAATAAAAAAATATATTTCGTAACAAAAACATTATTCTTTCATTAAGAACGCAGAAACTTTTCAACCAACCTGTATGTAATATTGAAAATATAAACAGACCTTTAACAACATAATTCCTTAATTCGATTTTTAAATCTGATTCGATTTTGTATGAATCGATTCGCAAAACTCATTTTATTGATTGAATTATTGTCTACTTTATTCAATCAATATTTCAATCAATATCTTATTCATTTGAGTTTTAGTAGGTTTGAGGTTAAGAAGAAGAATAAACCTTCGTTCTCTAAAAGTTATAAACACATTAATTTGCAAATCAGACTAGATCTAGTTTCTGCCTTTTTCCATGGACAGGCTTCATCAGTGATTTTCCATTAAATTGTATTATTGTTTATATTTTGTTGTCAGCTTGTCTCTATATGATAAATTTTTCAACAACCCGTCGGCTATAGGAATCGAACCTGTGCATATTCCTAGATTACAAACGTAACTATACTAAAGTTCGACAGCTTAGCCATCTAACCCACTTAAGGCCTTGCATGTAGTGTAGCTAATTCATAGTTTTCTTTCCTATTCAGCTTTCTGTTATTGTTTTTTACTTGCAGAATTGATCAAACAGACACATACAAACATTCTTGTTTAGATTTTTTGTTTATCTTCTAATCTCCTCCGTGTCCTCTTTTTTTTCGCAAATGTTCAAGAGCAGGCAATTCGTATATACTGGAGACGGACTGCCAACAGGGCATTTTTATTTTTCTAGTAAGTAAAGTGTTGTTTTTTCAAACCCATCATATAGATCAACTGCAATTAATATTGTAATTAATATGTAGTTTTATTAATTCTAAATTAGTAGGTTTGAGGTTAAGAAGAAGAATAAACATTTTTTCAAAAGTTATAAACACATTAATTTGCAAATCAGAATAGATCGAGTTTGATGATTCTTTTTATAGAATCAAGCGAATTGATTCAATTTAACAAATCAATTTAACCATAAATGGTTACTTTGATTTATAGTTCACGAATCAAATCATTAAACAAATAATTCAATCGTATCAAAATTTAATCAATTGAAATTTGGATAAACCACATTCTTACTTTATTCAATATCAAATCAATGATTTCAAGTGATAACAAATTATACATTGATTTATAAAATGAATCAATTTTAATGCGAGTTTATTCAAAAAAGAATTATCTTTTTCAAGCTCTGGTTGTAGGTCTGGCTAACAATAAGTAAATTAAATTACCATTTTCAAAAAAATGTTACAGGTTCGCTGACTAAAAAAAATTATAAGTAACAAGGAAGGTATCCCATTGGGTTCTCTCCAATCTTAATGAGATTCCGCTATGATATAGGGGAGAAAAAAATAATGTACACGTAGTTTTTTTCAGCGGCCCAATCCCATGTTTAGGAATTAAAAAGTGAAATCAATTACACAGTACAACAGAAAAAAAACTACAGTGTTCTGACAGTGAATTCTGGTAGAGGAGACCAAAAAAAAAAAAATACACGTGTATCGGCTTTTTGAAAAATCATATCGGAATCTTATTTTAGGGAGGGTTAAAATTTCTCCGCTTTTCCAAATGTTTATTGTAAATCGGCATAGGAAATCATGTGAATCTTCCAATTTAGGTATAGGATGTGTTCAGCAAACTTATGTAAAACACACCGAGGAACATTTTTGCGGAACATTTTAACCCTCTAAGTCTTCAATTAAAAGGACTTTTTTGGTCCCTTTTTAAAAAGAGACAAAAAAGACCCGTAAGTTGAAGAGGTAGAGGGTTAAAATGTTCCACAAGAATGTTGCTCATAGTGTTTTACATAAGTTCGTTGAACACATCCTATACCTGGAATGGAAGATTTACATGGTTTTCCCCTATAATCCAGGTTTGTTGGATATTTGAGGGCCAATTCTGAATAAATACGAGATTAACCCTTAAACACATTTTAAGTTTTGACTTATTTCCAGCATTGAAGTTAAATTTTCAACTTTAATGACCTCTTTAGAGCAGAGGTCGGCAACACCTATGCCCATGGGCGCTCTCTCACACCTACCTAAGCTCACACATAGAACAAAAAAATAATCAGCCGCATACAAGATTTCAATGAAGTAGGTTGTCACATCGCTTGTTTGCCAGATTTTTTACACTCTGCATAATGTTTATTGATACATTTTTTTGGTAATTTATTTTTAAGTTTTTTTGTTTTTATTTTTGTTTTGTGTTGTTGTTTTTTGATATTTGTTTTCGTAGTTGTTGTTTGCTTTTAAATTTTTATTTTATATTCCCATTATAAACATAAAAAATTTTCGAATTATTATACAAACGTTCTTTGTCAGTGCATTGAGAGTGAGAGGCTGCAACTCACTCATACAAGCACAAAATAAGGTTGTATATGTTTGCCGATCCCTGCTTTTTAGAGACTTATAGTAGAATTTTATGACAAATATTAGATTTGGAGCACTTTTACTATCAAAAAAGCCACAGATTCTGAGTACTTTTTCCTGTAGAAAAAGGCTTAGATTCTGGCCATGTTTTCCTCAAAAACATCATGTTTTCCTCAAAAACACCTTATTATGAGACCTTGTTCCTAATGAAAAATCTATTTCCCTAGGAAAACCCTTAGATTCTGTGCTCTTTTTCTTACAGGAAAATCATCAGATTGATAGGATTTTTTATAAAAGAACTTCGTGTTTTGAGGACTGGAAATTTCTCAGATTTGGCGAACTTTTTGCCATAGAAAAACAATTTTTAGAAAGTCTTCCTCAGAATTCAGAGGTTTCCTGTTAGAAAAAGTTCTCGAAAGCTGCAGTTTTTTACAAACAGATTCCTAAGAATCCGAAAAAAATGCTCAGAATCGGAGCGTTTTGCTTTATAAAAAAGCCTGTGGTATGTTTAAACCTCTTGTCAAAATTAATTCAAATTTCAAAATCAAATTTTTATTATATAAATTTTATACAAATACTTTAAGATCTCAGAACTAGTGCTGGTAAAAATATTTGTAGTGGGTATCGAGTATAGCGTATTTGTCTTTTTTTTTTTTTGGTACTCGATTCTTAAAACTACTACTCGATATTTCCAGAGTTGCAATTTTCGACGAAAAAAGATGGAAAAATGTGACTCCGCTAAAAAATTTAACACAAAAATGTGACTTCGCTAAAATATTTACCACAAAAATTTGACGTGGCTGAAATATTGTATTTATCACAAAAATACAACTCTGCTAAAAGCACAAAATCATAAGTCAAATATTTAAAAGTATATGTTAAACAACTATGAAAAGCATATTGAATATTTGGTAAACAAGTTTAGAAATATGTTCATAGATGTTTAAATGTTTATAAATTTAAATAAATATTTTAAAAATTTCAAATTCAAAAACCGTTAAAAGTATCGAGTAGTGTCGAGTATCCAAATTAAAAATATCGAGTAGTATCGAGTATTCAAAAGTAATCGAATTTACCAGCACTACTCAGAACGAATAATTTTGGCATAAACGATTATGCGGGAATGACACATTGTTGTTTTATTTAAAAAAATATATATATTTTTGGGTGGTTTAACTTTAAGCACAGCTGTGGTAAATATAGGCACTTTCTGTGGATTTTTACGCATTTTATGCGTACATTTACACGCAAAACATACTTTTTTAAGCACAAATTTAGTAAATCAACACAATAATTTCATTTAATTTTTACGCACTTTCAATGCAAAATTACACATTTTTTGTGCACCATCTTAAACATAAAGTGCGTATTTTTTTCAATTACACTCATAGAATAAATTTACCCAATTTATTGTAGGAGTACAGTTTCCTACTATAAGTTGGGTAAATTTCAACAGAATTTAATTAGGGTGTAGATTATGGTTGACCTACCATATATGGAGGGAAAAATGGCGACCTGCGAAACGTCCCCCCCCCTAGAAATGTGCCTTTGCATATAAAAATACACCATGCATAAAATTAAGGTGATCGGATAACGGGAACACGTGCCGCATCGGCCCTGAAGTTTGAAATACGATTTACAAGGCGAAAAAATAACTTTTTTGGCTTTCTTTCAAAATACTGGCCCTTTAGTAACTGTATTTTTGGAAAATATAAAAAGAATCATAATCCAGACTGAATTACCTTTCCGGTAATGTATAAAAATCCAAAATCGGTTGGAAAACAATTTAGTAATTGCAATTTCCTCAGACCATTGTAGGGTTAAAATGAGATAAATTATGAAAATCGTAAAAAATAAAATATTTCTTTCAAAAATTTACAATGTTATACTCTAGTTTCATTTCTAAGATCCACAAATATTCAGATATAAATTTTTGTCTCTCTTGGCTTATGATAACCTAGTCCCAGGTATGACCAAAGATGAGATTTGTTTTTTTATAAATAGACATAACTCTAGTTTTGAGTTTTTTAAAATTTTGTTCAACAAAATATATAAAAAAGTGGTCAACGCATAGGGGTTTATTAAATACACCTAAGAGAATAATTCTACTGAAAATTACACATATCCCTCTTTTAACTTAATAGTGAAGGCGTTTTAAATTTGAAAATTTTAGAGAAAAGTGTGATTTTGGCCAATAATTTAAATAATAGTATTAATTTTTGTGTTTTTAGCTAGCTGCAACAAAATCACTTTCAATTTCTTTTAAGTCAGATACAAGAGATTGTTTTCCGAAAATTTTTTAAAACTCCGACAACATTAACCCTTTCTTTACCAAGGTCAAAGGTGAAATTTTTGAAATTTTTCGATTTTTCCTGGAAGTATATCAAAACAATGTATTGTTTCTTGCGGAATTTGGTGAAAGTTTTCCAAATAACTCTGTTAACACCAAATTTTATATATAGAAATAAAAAATTAACCCTTATAGGCACATGGGGTCAAAATGACCACAAATTATTGAAATGTAAAAAAGTGTCATTTGACATGAAAATCAATATAAAAACCTTTAATTAAGCATTTTCTAGAAAAAAAAATTAAAATTAACCTGTTTGAGAGCATGGTGTCAAAATGACCCATTTTTATGTTAAATAACGCTGGTTGGCTGAAAAATGTATTTAGAAACCATAAAAAAATCGAAATTAACTCCTTTCTTCACATTTTTCAAACAAGACGGGACGGCCTTAAATCGCAAATTGAAAAATAAGGTCCACCCTCGTGCAGATGTTGTGCAGATATACCAAAATTACTGTTCCAGCTGAGGCCACCGCAGATAAGATTGTCATACAATTTAGTAAAAATTTATAACAAATTAAATTATTTTTATAACATTTTATTTTATTATTTAAAATTTTTTGAATTTTTTCCAATGACAATGTCTATGCATTTCCATTACTACGAGGGCAGTTCGGAATGTTCTTAGCCTAACAATGAAAAACAAGAGCTAGATTTTTAAAATTATTTTATTTTTCAATATAATCTCCTGAAACTTCAATACACTTAGTCCAACGTTTTTCTAGCACTTCTATCCCTTGATTAAAATAATTTTCCTGAAGCTCCTCAAAATAATCGTTTACAGCTGCCATTGCATCTTCATTCGAGGTAAAACTTTTGCCAACAAGGAATTTTTTATAGATTTGGGAACAGGTAGAAGTCAGAGGGAGCTAAATCAGAGAAATGATGAGAAATGAGAAATTTTCATTCGAATGCGTTTTTGGTCAACTGTTAACAACACATCTTGCAGAAAGCTTTTTCATCTGTAATTCATGATGCAAAATAAAATGTACTCGATCGTTTGAGATGCCTATGGCATTCCCTAAAAATCACTGAAGCGCCTTTTTTGAACACCTGTTACTATACGAATGAGTTGACAGATCGAAATGAAATTTAACATGTGTTCATATGACAGATGGAAGTTTCCATGATACAAAGTTTTTTACTATTTATACCGCCATCTCATACAATTTATCAACAAAGTAAAAAAAATTTACCCACAACATGTTTAATTATAAACAAATAATGCCTATAATTACATTATGTGTGTATTATTGTATATGAAAGTGTGTACAAAATAATTTTGCGCATTTTATGTTTATATTTACTCACTATAGTAAACAAGAATTTACTCAATTATAGTAGTAAATTTACAAGCATTTTTTATAGTGTGGGTAAAATCAAAATTTCTTGCCATTATTTGATTTCTTTTCTCTCATTTTATAGACAAATTTAGACACAAGTCCATTTCAACCTATTCCAAATATTAGTTGGCTTTTAACCAGACTAGTGTAGGGTATCATGCATGGCCGACTTTAACTTTTTTACTTGTTTTATTTGGTTTTCTTATAATTTTTTTTTTTCAATTTTATAGTATAATAAAAAAAAAATCTTATAGTTCATATAATTTTCAATATCAAAATGACAAAAAAAAATTTTAAAACAAAATTGCTTTTAAATTGAATAATTTAAAATTAAACTTTAAATTGAAATTATTTTTAAATTTTTTTCAATTTCGAAGAGTATATTGAAACATTTAATGATTTCTTAGGAAAAAATTCTTATAAAATGTATTTATTTACCTGAAATTTTTTTTTTAATTTTTTTTTAGTTTTTGTATTTTCCAATAAATTGAAAACCTTCAACTTTGCTTTTTATACAGAGAGAAGAAGATGTAGACAAAAATTGTTCGACATCATCATTTTGTTGTTCAATAAAAACAATCGTACACACAAACTGAACATTTTACACAAATTCCCACCTAGAGCTTATGTTTTGTGGCAACAATTAGTCTTTTTCTGTGTAAACAGCAACTTAAAAAAAAAAGAATCGATTTTCTGCTGCTCTAACAATGCCGCCTACTGCAACAAATACTTTTTAAATTTAGTTTCATTTAAGTTCTTTTAGTTATTTGGTATTTTGTGGTATTCTTTATATGAAGGGGCTTTTTTTGTATGTATGTAACGTTGTAACTTGTAATAGTGTTACATTGTAATATTGACCACTTTTGCCATCACCAAACCAAATAAATGGACAGACGTGCAAAATGAATGGACGGACAAAACTCTAATAGCCAACATTGCAACATTTTTGCGAATTGGCTTTAAGAGGAAAAGTGGCGGACTTATAGATGTGTGATGCCTAAGCATAGATATCGAAATGCAATTAAGCACATTTTTTTTTAAACCGCCACCAACAACAACAACAACAGCGACAACAACAAGAAGAAGAACAATATCATCATCAGTTTTTATAAAAGTAAAATTGTAACAATAACAACAACAACAACAAAAAGTACGAAACTTACCCAATAAACCATATATTTGAATTTTAAATTATCAAATTTCAACTCAAAACAGAACTTTTTTAGGTTCTTAAAATGTTAGGCAGGGTTGTTAGTGCACTCAAAAAAGTAGGTCGGTAGAATCTACTGTAAATGACAGTTAAAACAAGGAAATATGCAGTAAAGACATCTGTAAAATAACTAAAAATATAGTTATTTTTAACTGTTGAAAACTAACTAATAAATATATAAAAAAAATAACTAACAATGTCGTAAAATTAACGGACAAACTTTTACTACAAACATTTTAAAACAACTGACACAATAGGTAAAAACTACTGTTTTTACAGTTAATTTTTTAAATATTATAAAAGTAAATTTTTATAAAAAACACACAAATTTTTTCTCTTTATTATAAAAACATTTGTAATTGCTTCATCATACTTGAAATTTGAAATAAAAATTCAAAACCGTTCTCCAGTTACTACATATTTTTGTCTTGTAGATACAACACAATTTTATGATTTTTATTTGCAAACTAAGAATATATCAATAACAACAAATATAAACTAAACAAGAATTAACAAAAAATCAACGAAATTTCGTATATTTTAAATAACTAACAAAATAACTGCTAACTTGTAAAAATACTGCTTTCGTAGTTGTTTTTATGTAATTAAAAAACTGCTTTAAACAAATCTTATGAAATTTCATAACTTTTCGTTAGTTTTTTTCTGAAATAACTGTTATTTGGTATTCTTCCATAGAAAAACAACTGTAACTACAGTTACATGTATAAAGTAACTTTTTTGATTGTATATTTGTAATTTCATAAAAATCTAACGATGCATCGTTTTTTTCGCGATGTGTTAAAATGTCATGAGTGATTAAGGTGAATAGGAATCAAAACTTAATTTGTTTTGTCAAATTTATTTTTATCAGTATAAACAACAATTTTGTTTTGGTTTTTGTATTGTATGATTTTGAGGAATGATGAAATTATATAATTCGCTCAAAAATAGTACTCTGGCGGAAAATGGGTTTTCGAAAATGTTCGCCAAATCAACTTAACAAATTTTAAATTAATTTCTTGTTAGAAATATTATAAATAAATAAAATATAAATATTTTAATTATTTTCATATTCAAGAATTTTTAAATTTTTTAGGGCTGGTTACTGAATGTTAAGTTTGCTACTAACTGCAACTTTGTTGTTGTTTCTCATATAAAATTTCAAATTTTAACTGCACATTCAGTAATCCGGCCTTATACCTCATTCATACTGAACCCAAAACTACACTCCAAAAAGTTTGACAGTTACTACATGACAGTTGTTTGTGTAGTAATCAGTAGTTGTTGTTTTTAAGAGAAATTACAGTTGTTTTTCTATAGAAAAATGCAAAACAACTTTTATCACGGTTATTTAGGAAAACAACTAATGAAAAGTACTGTAATTTCGTTACAGTTGTTTAAAGCAGTTATTTTTAATATCATAATAAACAACTACCAAAACAGTAATTTTACAGTAAACAGTTATTTTTGGTAGTTATTTAAAAAATAAAAATTTCGTTGAATTTTTTTATATTTTAAAAATTCTTGTTTAGTTTATATTTGTTATTATTGATATACTTCCAGTTTACAAAAAAAAATCAGAAACTTGTATTGTATCTCCAATGCAAAAAATCTTTATAACTGGAGAACGATTTAGAATTTTTACTTCGAATTTTAAATAGGCTGAAGTAATAACATATATTTTTGTAATCGAAGGAAAAAAAAATATTTTTTTTTTATTAAAATTTACTTTTATAATACCAAAAGAATTAACTGTGAAAAAACAGTAGCTTTTACCGATTTTGTCAGTTGTTTTGAAATTTTTTTAGTAAAAATTTATCAGTTAATTTTTATTAGCAGTTATTTGTAAGGCATTTGTTAGTTATTTTTCAACAGTTTGAAATGACAAAAGTTTTAGTTATTTTAAAGGTAAATACCTTTCAGAGCTTTAAAGAATTAATTCCTTTTTGGAATGAATTCCCAAAAATTTAATTCAATTCTTTAATTCAAGGAACGAATTTATTAATAAAACATAAGCAGGAATTAATTCCTGTGAATGAATTCAAAGAATTCAAATTTATAGAATGAATTCTCTGACCAAAGCACTAAGCATTCGAATTAAAGAATTCATTCACTAAAGAATTCATTCAACACGAGTTAATTCAATTTTAAGTCTAAGAATTCATTCAATTCTAGCTAATTCAACTTTTGGTCGAGGAATTCATTCAATTCTATTTAATTCAACTTTTGGTCAAGGAATTCATTCATTTCTAGTTAGTTCAACTTTTGGTCAAGGAATTCATTAATTTCTAGTTAATTCAAGTTCTGGTCAAGGAATTCATTCATTTCTAGTTAGTTCAACTTCTGGTCAAGGAATTTATTCAATTCTAGTTAATTCAACTTTTAGTCAAGGAATTAAATTTATTTCGTTTAATTCCTTAAGGAATTAAATTTTTTTCGTTTAATTCCCTAGGAATTAAATTTTTTTTGTTTAATTCCCTAGGAATTGAAAACTTAAATTCAGGGAATTAAACGCAAAAAATTTAATTCCTAGGGAATTAAACGAAAAAAACTTAATTTCTTAGGGAATTAAACGAAATAAATTTAATTCCTTGACCAAAAGTTGAATTAACTAGAATTGAGTGACTTCCTTGTTGAATGAATTCATTAAATTTTATGAAGGCATTAGAAAAAAATTAATGAATTCCTTTAAGATAAATCGAATGAAAAAAAAAGGAATTTATTCAATTCCTTAAGTTTGGTCAGGGAATTCATTCCCAAAATATAAATTCAGTTCAAAAAAAGGGAATTACGGCATTAATTCTTCGAAGCTCTGATACCTTTGTCGCCTTTTTAACGGCATACCTTTGTTTTAACTGTCATTTTCAGTGTATTCTACTGACAAACTTTCGTGAGTGTAGTAGTTTTCAAATTTATTTTGTTTTCGATTGTCAAATCCCATACAAATTTCAAATCGAAAACTTAAAAAAAACGAAAACTTCTAGTTTTGGGTTCAGTAAAGGCACATCTACACGGGATAGAAATCTTGTAGAGTTTACGCCTAATTTGTCATCTCTAATATAGTTGGCACTAGTTTTTATCGTAAAAGTATCATCTCTAGTTGCCAAGTATTTGTTTTTAATAAAATTGCTGTATTTTAAAGAATAATTTTTTTTCCAAATACCAAAAGGTGCATTTAATAAACTGAAATGTTCAATAATGTTACAAGACATCTTAAATATTGTTACTAATTAAAGAAATTATGTCTCTAGCATACTGCGAACGTTCCAAGATCCATATCGTGTCCTTTTTTTCATTCCAATAGTCGTCAACGGGGGGTTCGAATTAATATTGATATTATCATTTACATTTGCATAGTTTTCAGTAATCATTTCAATTTCGGGGAGAATAAGTGATTGGCCTATAGCTCTCCTAGGCTGGTGCTGGGGCTGCCAGCTAAGCCACCAGCCTGGCTTGGTGAAAGTCAGTAGCAAACTTAGCAAAAATGCCTACTTCCCGAGACGTCACTTTATTTTCCCTAAGTGACCATTCGGACATGCTACAGACCGTCGCTCGAATTCTCTTCCATCTCAACAGAGGTGGTCCCGTCCAGGCGGCCCTATGTTCCACTGGGAATTAAAGGATTAAATATAAAGAAATTATATATGACAGCAATTGTCAATGCCCTAGAGATTACATTTCGTAGACCTGTACAGAGTTGCATTTTCAAAAAGTCTAGCGAGTTTTCTATCCCGTGTAGGTGTGCCTTAAGAAAGAGGCTTTAGTGTTTTTAATAATTTTGTATACTAATTTTATTTTTTCTCTTTGAATTTTCCGCTAAAGGTTTATTGGGTTATTTTCAAGTACCATAAATGCCTAAACCTAAATACCTGAACAATTTTTTTGAATGACTTTGCCAGAACTTATAAACATACCTGTGTATGAACTTCAACACACACACACATTTACACTCAAAAGTTATTTTCCAGAAGAAAAAAACAACATTCAGACAAACATTTGAAAACGAAAGCTTTGTAGGTATGCAGACGGCGCTAAAGATACTCTCACAAACCAAATGAAAAAAAAAAAAAAAAATAAGAACAACAGCTTCTTTTTTTTGTTCTTCTCTTCAGTTGCATTGAGTTTTATACGAATGAAAATATATAAGAAGGGTTTGTCGTTTATGTAACTTCAACAATGATGGTAACAATGGGCGAGCACAATTTAGTGCTTTTCCTAGCAGATTTGGTGGTTTTAAATGAGTGATGGAATGCGATTTATGGGAAGAAATAAAAATCTAGAAAAGCTGTGAAAGTTGCGATAAGTTGTTAAAGTAAAGAAAATTGCAACGAAATTCAAAATATACACTCACAATATATTTTCGAAAACCGATTGAGGTTTATTTGAAAAGTAATAGGTAAAGTTTGTTTTCAATTGAAGAATCAATTAAAATACATTGAAACATATTGTTTAACTTTTTTTTGCTTGTCAATAAAAAACAAACTACTAAAAAATATGTATCGTCTGTAGGAGTTGATATTTTCAGTCAAATATTCTATTTTTAGATTTCTATTTTTAGAAAAAATAATTTAAATAATTTCGTTGTTTTCGGTTTTAAAACAAAAAATTCAAATATTTTCGGTTTTCTTTTTTGTTAAAATGGTTTGTTTATATACAAAATTATTTCAATTCAAATTACAAGAAATTCTTTACTCATACACACAAACATAACCAATAAAAATATGAAGGTGTGTGTTGTGTAATAGTGTTTTGAAAATCCAAACAAAAAAAAAACTTTCAAATATGAAAAAACAAACCACAAAATCTTTTTTTTTACTTTTTGTCAGTAAAAAATTGATGATTGTTTTAACAGACTTTTCAATTATTTTTATTTCTTTTATGGATTGTTTAAACAATGTTTGAAAATAAATAGCAAAATGGGTTGAATATAATGAAAAATCAGTAGTACTTTTTTAATTTTGTTTTCAATTAATTTAATATGTATTTTAGGTTGTTTTTAACGATAAAATATTCTGAGTGTATGTTAATTTAGATAGGTTGGATTTAGAAGTTGGCACGTTATCACCAGGTTTAGATGCTAAATGATTCATCGGGGAAGTTGGGGCGATGATAGCAGAGTACATGAGTGTTTTTTCAATCGAGTTTATTATAATCTTGTAACTTAAATTGTCATCACTCTAAAAAAAATGCTTGTAAGTTCACTACTATAAAATGTCTAAATTTTTGTTAAATGTAACGCATAATGAGTAAATATACACACAAAATGTGTAAAATTATATTGTACACACTTTAATATACAATAATAAAAATATAATGTAATTATAGGCATTATTTCTTTATAATTTATAAATTATGTCGTGTGAGTTCATTTTTTTATTTTGTTGATAAATTTAAATTTTACGCACAAATTGTGTAAATTTACTAACTTATAATAGTAAAGAAAATACATACATATTGACATTTGGAAAAATTCAATTAATGGAAAGTTATAAAATGGAATATTATAAAAATAAATTGTTTTGAATGAGGGGTATCTACAGTTGATCTTTCATTTTGGTAAATGAATCGTTTTAGATCGATTTCAGATCATAAATTAATATCATTATTTTTCAAATTAAAGGAAGATGATACAATTTTCACAAGTAAATTACAAAGAATAAAAAATTTTCTGGCTTGCTGGCCTTATCGAATTCTTTCAAAATTTTTTATTCTTTGTAATTTACTTGTGAAAATTGTATCATCTTTCTTTAATTTGAAAAATAATTTAAACAGAAAGTAATATTAATTTATGATCTGAAATCGAACTAAAAACATTCATTTAATAAATTGTTTTTTAATAAATTTTTATAAAAATGTTTACTAATATTATTGGCGGTGGCTTTAGTCGGATTAGTCATTGTAAAATGTCTGTACAACATCTACGCTTGAGAGGTAGCGATAAATTTTGCCTGTCTTTAAAATATTTCGATTGACATTATTTTTCCTTTCCAGGCTTGCAAAATTTTACTTTAACAAATCAGAAAGATTAATCGCTAGTGCACTCTTACCAAGAAAAAAGTAAAATTGCTTTAAATATTAGAACTTTCAATTGCAAAAAGTAGTCGGAAAGGGAAGAATTATCTATCATCTATAGAAAATATCATCAGAAAACGTTCCAATTCTGAGCAATTTTTTAGAATTTTGAGTACTCTTCCTATGGAGGACTCTTCCGAGAGCTTTTTCTTCCAGAAAAACCTAGAATTATGAGGACTTCTTTTCATAGAATTTCCCTCACTTTTAAAGAATTTTTTCCTATGGCTAAAAGTTTGCTGAATCTGAGACATTTCCATGGAAGAAAGTCCTCAAAATCTGCGGTTTTTTTTTTATACGAAAAATCTTATGACTCTTATGATTTTTCTGTAGAAAAAAGAACACAGGCTTTTTCAAAGAAAATAGTATTTTCTTTAGGAAAAAGTTCTCATAATATGATGTTCTTTAAAAAAAAGTATTCAGAATCTAGGGCTTTTTCTGTACGAAAAAGTAATTAGAAAGTATGGGTTTTTTATTGAGTAAAAGTACTCAGAATCTAATGTGTTTCGAGAGATAAATCTCCTCAGAATTATGTTAACAAAATATTTCAATTTAAATAAATTTATGCACAGAAATGGTAAAATTACACAATTTTTTCCAATCGTTTTACACATTTTCGATGTAAATTTACATATTTTGTATATAATTAACTTACGTATTATGTGTGTAATTTTTTTCATTTACCCACTGGGAGTAAATTTACCATTTTGAGAGTACGAGTTCAGTTTCCTACTATAAGTTGAGTAAATTTAAACAAAAATTAATTAAATGGAACACACTAAAAAATGTATGTAAATTTACTGTTATAAAATTGATAAGGTTTTCTTTTACTTTTATGAAAATTCGTTAAATTTAAACAAAAAATGCGTACATTTTTTTTACACTCTTATTTTTATGAAAAAATAAAAGTTTTTATTTGAATTTGAAATAGAAATCACACAAGGCCTTTAAACAAAAATTTAAAAAAATTAATTACAAAATAATTCGAATGTATTTACTTTTTTGATTGAAAGTTATAACTTTCTGTTTAAATTTATTTAACTTATGGTAGAAAACTGAATTCCAACTTTAAATATGGTATAATGACTCCAAGTGTGTAAAGTAAAAGCATTACACACATGATGCGTAAGTTAACTATACACAAATTTTGTAAATTTACACTGAAATTGTGTAATAAAATTTTAGAAATCATGCTTAATTTTACCATTTTTGTGTGAAAATTTTGCCTTAGAAACATAAAAGAATAAACTCATTTTAAAACTATATTATTAATAAGAAATGCTATAATTATTATACAGGCCTCAGATTCTGAGATTTCCCCATGGAATATTCTCAAATTCTGAGTACTTAGTACTTTTTTTTCCTATAGAAAAAGCCTTAGATTCTAGGCACCATTTCCTGAGAAAAAATCAGATTATGTGGACTTTTTTTTTTATAGAAACCCCCTCTTTTCTACGAGAAATACCCTAATTGCTGTGTCCTTTTTTCCATGGAAAAACATCAGATTCAGAAAATTTTTCTTATAGAGACAACTTCAGATTTTGAGAACTTTTTACTGCAGAAATGTCTCAGATTCAGCAAAATTTTTCTATGGAAAAAAGTCGTTAGAAGCTCATGGATTTTCTATGGGGATAATTTCTTGGAATCTAAGGCAAAAGTTCGAGAAATCTGTAGATTTTTTATAGGAAGTCCTCAGAATCTAAGGGATTTCTATTGGAAAAAGTGCTAAGAACTGTATGGTTTTCACAGGAAAAATGTTCAGAATTCTCAGAATTGGAGAATTTTTCTATTGAAAAATTCCTCAAAATCGGAGGGGAGAAAGACCCCTCATCTTCATATTAAAAGTCCCAGGAATATGAGGGGTTTCTATTGGCAAATGCCTTCAGATTCGCATGGCTTTAACAGGGAAAACGTTTTCTAAATCTGAGCGCTTTGCTTAAGAAGAAGTTGCTGGGTTTTAGGGGATTTTTTTTAGGAAAAAGTACTTAAAAACTAATAGTTTTTCTATATGAAAAAGTCATCAAAACATCAATAAAAAAAAGTTATCAGAATCGAACAGTTTTATGTAGGAATACGTACAGAAACTAGAGGTTTTTTCTTTAGGAAAAACTTTTCAGAATCTAAGAATTTTTCGAAAGGAGGAAGTTCCCAGGATCATCAGTGTTTTTTACAGAAAAAAATCATAACAATATTAAGTTTTTTCTTTAGTAAAAGTTCTAAGAATCAAATAGTTTTTCTATAGCAAAAACCCTTTACAATTCGAAGGATTTTCTGACAATTTTTTATAAAGTCTCTAACAGTTTCGAACCACTTTTTCCTATTGGAAAAGCATAAGATTTTTAACACTTTTTCATATGGAAAAAACCACAGATTCTGAGCACATGCTCTTTAAGAAAAAGTTTCAGATTCTACACCATTTAATAGAAGAAGTTTTTGAGAATCAATGGCATTTTTCGATAGGAAATATCAACAGATATTTGCACTCAAAAAAGTTTATGGGTAGAATTTACTGAAAATGACGTTTTTAACTGTTAGAAAATAACTAACAAATACGTTAAAAATAACTAACAATGTTGAAAAATTAGCTGACAAATTTTTACTATAAAAATTTGAAAACGGCCAAAAACTACTGTTTTTACAGTTAATTCTTTTGATATTTAAAATTATATTTTAATAAAAAAACAAGCTTTTTTCTTTCGATTACAAAAACATGTGTAATTACTTTAGGCTATGTAAAATTTGAAGTAAAAATTCTAAACGGTTCTCCAGTTATTATGCATTGAAGATACAATACAAGTTTCTGATTTTTATTTGAAAACTAGGAATATACAATAATAACAAATATAAACTAAACTGGTAATTTTTAAACTTCAACGAAATTTTTATTTTTTAAATAACTAATAAAAACAACTGTTTAGTGCAAAAATACTGTCTTGGTAGTTGTTTATTTTGATATTAAAAATAACTGCTTTAAACAACTGCTGCGAAACTACAGCACTTTTCGTTAGTTGTTTTTTTAAATAACAGTCATAATAGTTGTTTTGCATTTTTTTATAGAAAAACAACTGTAATTACAGTTAGAAATAACAACTACTGATTACTGCAGCAAGAACTGTCATGTTATAACTGTCATGTAGGAATTTTTAAAATTCAATGAAATTCAAATAAATTTTTTATTTTTTATATAACTAGCAAAACTACTGCTTTGGTAGTTGTTTATTTTGATATTAAAAATAACTGCTTTAAACAACTGTTAGGAAATTGCAGTAGTTTCCAGTAGTTGTTTTCTTAAATAACAGTCATAATAGTTATTTTGCATTTTTTTCATAGAAAAACAACTGTAATTACAGTTAAAAATAACAACTACTGATTACTACAGCAAGAACTGTCATGTTATAACTGTCATGTAGGAATTTTTAAAATTCAATGAAATTCAAAGAAATTTTTTATTTTTTATATAACTAGCAAAACTACTGCTTTGGTAGTTGTTTATTTTGATATTAAAAATAACTGCTTTAAACAACTGTTACGAAATTACATTACTTTGCATTAGTTGTTTTCTTAAATAACAGTCATAATAGTTATTTTGCATTTTTTCATAGAAAAACAACTGTAATTACAGTTAAAAATAACTACTACTGATTACTACAGCAAGAACTGTCATGTTATAACTGTTATGTAGGAATTTTTAAAATTCAATGAATTTCAAAGAAATTTTCTATTTTTTATATAACTAGCAAAAAAAACAACAACAAAACTACTGCTTTGGTAGTTGTTTATTTTCATATTAAAAATAACTGCTTTAAACAACTGTTACGAAATTACATTACTTTGCGTTAGTTGTTTTCTTAAAGAACTGTCATAGCAGTTGTTTTGCATTATTCTATATAAAAACAACTGTAATTACAGTTAAAAACAACTATTGATTACTACTCCAAGAACTATCATGTAAGTAGTAACTTTTTTGAGTGTATATTTTAGCGTTTTTATTTTTATTTTGACATTTTTTCAGCTTAAGGAGTTGTCAACACTTGATAAGAAACAAATGGCATTTAAAACAAATTGTAATTTTTCTTTACGTTTATATAGTTTTTTTTCAATCGTTTTTTTTTCAATCGTTTCGCTTTTTTTTTTGTTCTTACACAATTTAATGGTTGTCATGGTGGTCACTCTGTTTTTTACGTTGCTGGTATTGTTGTTGCTTTTGTTTTGTGTCGATTTTAACAAATTGAGCTTCATTGTATTACACGTTCAATACACCTTCTTATTCTAGGTTGTTTTTGTTGTTGCTGGTTGTTATTTGATGTTGTTTTCATTTTCATTTGATCACAAAAAAAAAGAGATAGAAAAAAAGAAGGCCTTATGGCGGCTTTTTCGATGTGCACCCACCTTTATTTTTTGTTTGTTTATTTTATTTATTTGTCTATGACCTTAAAGGTCATCATTAAGTAGCCACACGCCTTTTTGTCTATATGTGGGTAAATGTTTGTTGGTGTGTGTGTGTGTGTGTGTGTGTGTGTGTGTGTGTGTGTGTGTGTGTGTGTAAAAGATCAGTGAATTAAGAACACACACAGTTTCTTTAGCTTAGAGAATTGTTTTTTTTTTTGTGATTTTTTTTTTTTTTTTGAGGGTGGTAATAAACTATTATTGAGGCTATAAAATGATAAATTATATTAGCACTTCAACTATGTGTGTGGTCAATACTATAAGCCTGAAATTGTTAATATGGAAATTTTTACCAATTTTTTGACTTGCATAGTTTTACTTATTTTCCACTTATTTGTTTTATTACAATTTTGGCCATATAAACGTTTTGACTTTGCTCTTAGATTTTTTAGTTTTTAAATAGGTTAAAAATATGTTGTTGTTTTCTTAATTTGCATTAACTTATTATTATCTTACATCTTGGATTTTTTTCTTTTAAAATTTTGCTTATTTTTTGGTATTTTTTTGGCATATATATGGTTAAGTCTAAAAGTATGTTCAATATCATGCATGCAAAATCAGGGGCTGGCAAATGTTATTATTTTATTATTGTTTAAAGTTAAATATCGTTATTACCGAGATTTTTTTAACTGGCACCAATCTTTAATACAAATAAATGTATTGAATTTTAGATAATTTGCATGTATTGCAATGTATATACATTTCCACCAATAATGCAGTCACAATTACATTATGTCCGTATGTGTATTTGTATGTTTATGTATGATAGAAAAAAACTTAAGGTTGACCTAGAAATTCTCTGATTTTTTTTAATAAGCCGTAACATAAAAATGGTTAATATTATGAAAGCCACCCAGGACAAATTTTTACAATCGATAGACAACCGCAACAGTTCTGCAAATGGTTCAACTATAGCCGTTTCCAAAAAACTAGTTCTGTAACCTGTTGCATTTATCTTATATGTAAGGTATAACTGATGGAGTTTTAGTACAAGAACTAGTTTCAGAACTGATTCTAGGGTAACCGATTCCACTTTGTAGCTATAGCAGCGGTTGGTTTTGGGACAATTTCAAACAAAAATCGTCGGTGTTAAAATTAACAGTAGAGGAGGGGTTACAAAGGAAAAGTAATTATTCTGCAACCTATTCTATGTCAAAAGCCATTTGGTCGTTCAATACTATTGCTAAATCTATGAACACTAGGGAGACCGCAAAAAATCTATGTCGGAATTTTGTTCGTCTGGACCCCACAAAACGATTCCGCTTTCCAGATATTGAGATAGCCGAAATTTGAGCTCGATTGGAGTATGTTAACCCGTGTCGCTGAGGGCTCAAAGTTTGAAATACCATTTACAAGGTGAAAAAATCACTTTTTTGGCTTTTTTTGAAAATACAGGCTCTTAAATAACTGTATTTTTGGAAAATGTAAATAGAATCATAATCTAAACTGAATTCTCTTTCTGGTAATGTATAAAAATCCAAAATCGGTTGGAAAATATTTCGGTAATTGCAATAGGGTTAAAATGAGATAAATTATGAAAATCTAAAAAAATAAAATATTTCTTTCAAAATTTTACAAGGTTGTACTCTAGTTTCATTTTTAAGATCCACAAATATTCAGATAAAATTTTTTGTCTCTCTTGGGTTATGATAACCTAGACCCAGGTATGGCCAAAGATGGGATTTGTTTTTTTATAAATTTGCAAAGCTCTATTTTTGAGTTTTTTAAAATTTTGTTCAACAAAATATAAAAAAAAGTGGTCAACGCATAGGGGTTTATTAAATACACCTTAGAGAATAATTCTGCTGCAAATTACACAAATCCCCCTTTTAACTTAACTGTGACGGAGTTTTAAATTTTAAAATTTTAGAGAAAAGTGTGATTTTGGCCAATAATTAAGATGATAGTATTAATTTTTGTGTTTTTAGCTAGCTGGAACAAAATTACTTCCAATTTCATTTAATTCTGCTACGAGAGGTTGTTTTGCGAAAATTTTTTAAAACTCCGACAACGTTAACCCTATCTTTATCAAGGTTAAAAGTGAAATTTTTGAAATTTTTCGATTTTTCCTGGAAGTACACCAAAACAATGTGTTGTTTCTTGCGGAATTTGGTGAAAGTTGTCCAAATAACTTCGTTAACACCAAATTTTATACATAGTAATAAAAAATTAGAAATTAACCCTTATAGGCACATGGGGTCAAAATGACCTCAAATTTTTAAAATGTAAAAAAGTGCCATTTGGCATGAAAATCGATATAAAAACCATTAATTAAGCATTTCCTGAAAAAAATAAATCCAAATTAACCTATTTGAGAGCAAGGTGTTAAAATCACCCATTTTTAAACAACGCTGGTTGGCTGAAAAATCTATGTAGATTCTACATAGATGAAAAATCTATGATATGATTTTTTTCAGGAAATGCTTAATTAATGGTTTTTATATCGATTTTCATGCCAAATGGCACTTTTTTATATTTTAAAAATTTGGGGTCATTTTGACCCCATGTGCCTATTGAACCCCTAGGTTCGGCAACATAAAAAATAAAAACATATTGGAATTATTGAAAAACGTCCTTAGCAAAAGTTTAATGATTTTTTGCGAGCTTTAATTTTCTGACATTAGGGTTGTACATTCGGGTTGTAGAAACTGAGATCAGAGGGGCAATTCTGTAACTTTTTAACGACAAAATTACGTAGTTAAATTGACAAGTTTTCATAGTAAACTGACAACTTAACAACCGAATTTTGTCGTTAAAAGGTTAGAGAATCCCACTACTGGTAGGTAAACACTAGAACGGGCTACTTGAGGTCAATGGCCCTTAGAGCAAAACATTGGTCCCCTCGAGATAAAAATATCGATGTATCATACTTTAAGATCCGACTGTAAATGCCAAAGGTATAATGAAAAGTATAATGCCCCTACGTTCGGCAAAAAAAATAAAATTTTTTTTGAAACCACCTTGCAAAAATAATTTAGATCGGACCGTGTGACTTCTTTTTGGCAGTTAGATGGCAGTCAGGCCTTTATATATATATATTTATTCCCGTCGTTCCTATAAGGAGCATAGGGCCTCCAGTCAGTTAACTATCATCTACATCTGCGAACGGAGTGATCATCTTGACGCGATGCGGATGCTTAACTGCGAGGACTCATTGTGGCCGTACTGGAGGGAGTTATCTATCGCGTTAGTATGTTACTCCCAGAACCCATGCCAGAGCGGCTCATGAGGAGCACGAACTAAGAATTATTCTATGTTAAGCGACGGCTGTCAGATCTGTCTCACTAGTCTTTTTCCCTTATCAAGGACAGCTGGTTTGACTGGTCCGCTTGGTCCTTGTACCACAGTACTAAAATATAATTAGTCGTCCGATTTAAATCACTCAGCGTCTGTTTTCCCATATTGGGAAAACTTGAGGGTCTGCCTCCGATTCCCAGTGGCGCGGCAGTAACCAAAACCTTGAAAGTAGTTTAAAATGTCAGGAGGAGTGGTTTATAAGGAAACATGAAATATCGGCAGAGATTAAAGTCTCTGAGTATTCGGTTAAGGGCCTAATCTCCAGGGACCAAATTTCTACAGTTTCAGGCCGTGATGAATTGCATGCTACTGATACCTCGGCTTACCAGGTGCTAGCACCAGGAGGGGTAATTTTAATGCGCCCAGTCCCAAAAATAGTGGCCCTGCCTCTAGACCACTAGAGGCAGGTCAAAAGTGGCTTGGCATCATGGTGCTTCGAAACCCAGTATCTCTAAGGCTAGGAAGGCTATGATTGGTAGTGAATCAGTCGAACTCCCTGCTTCGGGTGCTACTAAAGAGGTAAGGTAATCCATCCTGTTATATAGCTTCCCATGTGCCTAGAGTGCCTAGTGAATAGAAGCAGATTACTCCGGGTTCATCAAGTGAACCTCCCCCAGCCCAACCGGGCAAGAACGTGAACCCCCGGCATTAAAACTCCTCAAAAAGGGCCCTTTTGAATTCGCCTTCAGAACAATCGATTGTTTTGGCATTAAGCCGATTGACGAGCTTTCGGAGCAGGAGAAATTCTTGCTCCAATGGGCTAGAGCTCTCATTGACTCGCTCAAGCGCAATTTGGTGTTGTTAAGAGTGTTGCACCGCATTACCTTACTCTTCTTAGACCTTCTAACTTATCTATAAATAAACAGAGTTTAGTGTTTAACCATAGTTATGAATGTCAAATTTATACGGAAATATCTGTGGTTAACGTTTAACCTTGATTATGTTGGAAATAAGTTACTCGCCCTTAGTGTTTACATTTAAACCGGCTTTTGAAGCTCCGCTCTCGAGGGCTTTGAGTTTAGCAGACATGTGGCGATAACTCTGTAACAAGAGGCAGATATCATCAGCATATTACAGACTCTCTAGTTGTTGATGCAGTCCCCATCTTATACCTCTATTTGCCTTAGTTGCATTACTTACGATAATGTCAAAAAGGAGGAGATAATAAACTTCCTTGTCGAATACGAGTTATCACATTAAAGCTGTTGCTCAGTGTAGTGTCGTAGACAACTCTGTATTTAATATCTTTATACAAGGATTGGACTAGTGTAATCATTTTCTGTGGCTCAAGGTGTCGAACTCCTATTCGAAACCTATGAATAGTATGTATGTAGAGGGAAGATTGCAATTCGGCTGATTGCTCGATAATTATATGCAGGCTGTTAATATGATCGACGCAAGATTTGTTTGGCCGGAAGCCAGCCTGTTCTAGTCTTAGATTGATTACAGCATCAGATACGCGTTTGTTTATAATGTGAGCAATTGTCTCTTCATTTTGTCAGTTTCTGCAATCGGTAAGGTCACCTTTTTTAGGGATATTGACTATGATACCTTCCTTAAGATCTGGGTCCAGTTCACAAGTTCGCCAAAAGTTCACTATGTGAGGTAGCAATACCCAGCAAAAATAGACATTACCGAGTAATTAAGCGAGTAAGTAGCACACAAAGGGTTTCACTACTTACCAGGCTATTTACTCGCAACATTACTTTTGTTCGCGATGTCCAAAAATTCATGGGTGGTCATTACCCTCTCGCATACAAAAAAGTGCGAATAACAAGTTACCCATAGTGAAAGAATAAGTAGTTACTCACAAAGATAGAATAAGTGGTTACTCAGAAGTTAGGAAATATGTGGTTACCCTACATTGTAAAATAGTTGGTCATATTGGCAAAATAAAACTTTTTACCTTGGAAAATTTCCTATTTAGTTCAAAACAAATTTATAAATAAAATATTTTTATAAAAAAAGACTTAATCAGTACTTATTTAATCAATTACCAGTAAGTGATTACTTTGCACGAATATATAAATACTTCTGTAACTTATTATCGGTAAGTCATTATTTTGTATTTTAAAGTAATGAAAAAGGTAATGCCTTATCATTACTTGGTAATCCGTATGGTAATAACCTGTCGTTACCATGTTTTTGCTGGGTAGTTACACTGTTGTTTGGGAATCAGCCTTAAGCATCTCTGGGGCAATATTATCAACTCTAGGGGCTTTACTAGTCTTAAAGGCATTGATAGCATTTGTTATTTCTGTGATGTCTGGACATTCTATGGAGATGACTTGTCTCACTATGTGGACAGTACAAGAGCAGACACTTACGAGATTTGGTGTGGAGTTGGATAGCATTGTAGAATAATGCTGTCTCCATATTTCCAATTGCTCAATTCTGGAAGTGCAAAATACTCTAGCGCTGTTCTTCAGTTGTTTTGTGATTGCGTTCAGCCCCTTTCTAAAAAGGGGCAAAAAAAGTCCCTTAATTAAAAAGTAGGAGTGTTAAAATGTTCCGCAAAAATATTTGTAATGAAATTCTACTATAAGCCTATGAAGACATCGAAGTTGAAAATTTAACTTTAATGCCAGAAATAAGTCAAAACTAAAAATGTGTTTAAGGGTTAATCTCGTACTTTTTCAGAATCGGCGCTCAAATGTCCAACAACCCTGGATTTTAGGGGGAAACCATATAAATTTTCTATTTTAGGTATAGGATGTGTTCAGCGAACTTATGTAAAACACTACGAGGAACATTTTTGTGGAACATTTTAACACTCTAACTCTTCAACTTACGGGCCTTTTTGGGCCTTTTTAAAAAGGGATCAAAAAAGTCCCTTTAAATAAAGAGTTAGAGGGTTAAAATAGTCCTCGTAGTGTTTTTCTAACTATTTTCACTTAACTACACTAATAGAAAAAAGTCCGTAAAAAATTTAGTAAAAACTACTAAAAATTAGTTAAAAATGATGCTGCAGAAAAAAACTGCTAAATTAGCAGATTATTTTTGCTATATATTAGTAATATAGGAACAGCAAAACTAAAACTGTTAAATATACAGAATTTTAGTTATATATGAGCTAAATTTTTGTAAATGGAGATTAGCAAATTAACCTGCTAAAATCAGCAAAAAATTTTGCTAAATAATTAGTAGCCTAAAAAATCACCAAAAAATTTAAAATTTTCGAAGTTTTTTTTCGATTTTTTTTTAAATGCAAATAAAAATCGAGCCTTTTGAAAACAGCAGTTTACAATTTTTTAGCAAATATTTCTGCTAATTTTAGCAGAATAGACTGCTATTTGCATTCAACTAAATTTAGCTTAAAAATAGCAAAAATTTTGTAGATTTAACAGTTTATTTTTGCTATTTTTAGTCTACAAATATTTAGCAAAATTTTCTGCAGATTTTACAGTACAATTTGCTATTTTCAATTAACTAAAAGTTAGCCTAAATATAACTAAAATTCTGTAAATTTAGCAGTTTTAATTTTGCTGTTCTCATTTTACTAGTATTTAGTAAAAAAATCTGCTAATTTTAGCAGTTTTTTCTGCAGCATCATTTTTAACTAATTTTTAGTAACTTTTTCTGCTATTTTTACGGATTTATTTCTATGAGTGTAGTAATTACAGACACGTTTTTCTAATATTAGCTAAATGGTCTGCTGGCCTAATATAAGTTTATTTTTCTCTAAACTTACAGTTTTTTTCTGTAACTTTTGCAGACTTTATTACTTTAGCGTAGACCGATTCCAACCAATATCAATGGACTTTGTTCCATGTTAATCAGTGTTATACACAAAACTAATAGTACTCGTCTTTGGGCCGACATAAATCAGTGCAATAAATTTTATTACAATTTCTTAATATTTTGACATGATACATGCCAGCCAGACGGACATCGCTAAATCGATTCAGAAACATATTTTTTGTCAATCGATATGCTTTAGGGTGAGTCTTCAACCATTTTTGTTTTTTTTTTGTGGTTACAAACATTAGCACAAACTCAATATATTCTGTTACACAGACTAGTGTAGGGTCTAAAAATATCTTTGATAATTTAGCCACACTCCTATAAGATCAATATCTTGTCAATTTAAATAATGTCCAATAAAAAAATAATATTCTTTTTTTTTAATATTTGTTGTTAAAATCCCATAAAAAATTCATTCACATTTTCAATAATCACTCTGTGTTGTATATTATTCCTTTTATTCATTTATTTCACTGATAAGTACCGTGACCAATCAGATGTGAAAATTATCGCTGTTATGGTTTGCTAGCCTTAAAGGGACCACTAGAATGGGCTGACCATTAAAAAAAACTCATCTTTGGAAATAAAATAATAAAAAATAAAATAAGATCAAAAGTTCGATCAGTTTTCAAAACAAAAATATAAAAGTCGAATAACAAATAACAACAACAATAATAATAATAAGAAGAAGAAGAACAACAAAAAACAAGCGCTACAAATTTTATGTTTATTACACCTTAATAACGTATGTTTACAAACAAACCACGTACATAAAGATATGCTTGAATAGGTGGATAAAGTAATGGTGGATAAAGTATATACTATAACAACAATATATGCAACACTATTTCCAGTTTGGTTAACAATTTTATTAATTAATAAGAACTGATGAAAAGGAACTGCAAAATCCTCCTAAGGTGTAGAATATTTTGAAAGCAAAAACTCTGTAAAGTATTTGTTAAGAGAATATCTTGAAGGAGGAAAGTGGTAGGGTTTTTGAAAAAAGTACTTATTATGTTATTTCATAATAAGGAAATAATAGGCCTCGAACAAGAATAATTAAAAAAAAATATAAATTTTATTAAATTTGAAATGACAACCAGTAGCTTTGTGGGACCACGTCGAATTTTTGTTTTTAAAAATATTAAAATTTTTTTTAGAATGGTCTAAGGATGTTAGTTTTTAACCAAAATTACTTAGGTGGTGGTTCTAGATGACGTTTTGCTCCACACGAACGAAAATACAATAACAAAATACATGCAATACAAAAACAAAATACATGTATCACTCATTTGTGTGACAACGAACGTCTTCTAGAAACCCCATGTTAGTTTTGAATGTCAACAACTGAAAGATTGACAGCAAAAAATTCTCTATTTATAAAACTATTTAAATTTTTAATGGCGACTTTCCTTGTTAGGCTTCAATGCTGAACTCAAATAGCTGATTTCGATTTTGGCGCCCAACGTCAAGACTTGAAAATCCTATTTGCTGATCTTGAATATGTTTAATTAAATTATGTAAAATTTTCATTTTTACTTAACCTTATAAATGGTGTTGATATTTTTTTTTTCAAGTAGAATCAAAATTAATTTCATACATAAATATTTTTTTTACCTAGTTTTCAAAAAATCTCTCACAACTTAACATATTCCTTTGTATTTAAGTTTGCATGCGTTTTGGTTATACTGTTTTGACTAAAAATCCTAGACACATGACTGTAATCAAGGTACAAAACAATCATACGCATGGCATCGCGCGTGAATAAATGGCGGTCTGCAAAAAAAAAAACACCAGAAAAACCTAAAACGGGCATATTCTATCCATCTATATGTAGTTGAAGTTTGAAATGTACGTGTTTGAGTGACTGACTAACTTAGTGCCTTGGTGGCGTCGGTGGCGGCAAGCTTCCCATCATAATATTACAATACACATACTACCATGTCATATAAATATTGTAAATATACAAACAAAGAAAAAAATCTAGGGATGTATGAAAGAATATTATTTTTGATAAAATACAAAAAACTGCCCTACTTACTGCATAGCTTTACTTGTTGGGCGCCAAGATCTAAACAAAGCTTCTAAACAAAGTCTCTAGAACAGTTTAACCCAAAGGCACCAGTAAAGATCCCAGTCAGAAAAATACAAACGGGAAAGCGATGGCAAAGCACGTTAACAGGTGGTTTAAGTACTGGTAAAAAGTGCTTTCCCATTCCCAAAATGATAACATCATTAGACAAAAGGACTGGCTGTTCAAAAAGCGCCGGAAAAGCTGTGGAGAAACCAAATTTTTTAAGGTTGGCAAAACCCTGGAAAAACCAATAAATAGGTGGTCTGGAAATATATTTCCATAATAAAATTTAAAAAAGTTCATGTGTACTTTTTTTGGTCCTACCGTGATTTGAACCCAGGCCGTCAGATTGGCAGATGATTGATCTACCCGCTGAGCTAACGAGAATAATACTTGATGGCTAAACACATAAATGACAGATAACAGCTGGACAATTACCGGTTGTGCTATAATGCTAGCACTGGCATACCGTTTTTGGAACTAATATGCCAGCGTTGGGAGAGCAAAAAAAAAAATTTGGTCTTAAAGGAGCTTTCGCACAAACAAAAAAATTGATTTTATAGAACAAAAAAATTTTTAAATTAAAAAAAATCAAAAAAAAAATTTTCCTTGCAACCTTGGTTACCCAGTCATGCTTAATTTTTTTGTACCACTGGCGATTTCTGATTGCGATATTTTATATCACAGTTAAAAAGTTGTATTAATAGAATTAATAAAGCATTTATTAAAAGCTTACAAAACAATGTTTTATATAACAATTGTAAGCTAAATTAAGCAACTTAAATTGTTAACTGAAGAATTATATACCCGGCTGTAATTCTCGATCGTTAAATGGTTAATATAGTTATTAGATTAATTTACAAATAAGGGTTTAATATTTTTCTAATAAGTTAATGAGAAAAATGATAAAAAAAATTTTTTTTTTTTTTGCTAACCTGAATTTAAAACTTGGCAGGATCAAATATTTAATCTGAAAAAGACAAAAAGAAAATTATATATGAATTATAAATTTAACAATGTTTAAAATAAATGCTTTCGCACTGAGTTTTGTTGTGCACTAAGAGAATTAGGTCAGTAAAATTAACTGCAATTGCAGTTAGAAAAGTATATACTGCAATTGCACTTGAAATTAGCTGAAATTGAAGTTATTTTAACTAAAATTACAGTTAAAAATAACAGCAATTTCTGTCAATTTCAAATGCAATTGCAATATAACTAGTTTAACTGCAAATATAGTTAATTTTAACGACATAATTCTCTGAGTTTTACCTAATTTAGAACGAAAAATAAATAAAAAGCTTTTCGAATTTTAATTTCAGTAAATAAAAAGTTTAGGCTCGATTCAAGGTTGTTTTAATATAAATATTATGTATTTATTATTCATTCAATATTTCGCTTTCCATTGAAAAGCATCCTCAGATTAAAAATAAAAATAAAATTAGAATCGATAAATGTTGTATGTAGTTTATTTGACCTTTTTCTTATTAAGTTCAAAATAATAAAATATTTAGGTTCTAGGTCAAGGTTGTTTTGATATAAATATTATTTATTTATGTTTTATTCAATATTTCGCTTTCCATTGAAAATCATCCTCAGGAATAGTAATTTAATATTTAACACAAAACACAAATGCTTAAAGCTACCGTTGTATTTCCACCATTATCTGTTATTGCACTTTGATGGCGGAGATGCAACAGTAGCTTTAAGTATTTGTGTTTTGTGTTAAATATTAAATTACTCTTCTTGAGGATGCTTATCAATGGAAAACGAAATATTGAATGACTAATAAATAAATAATATTTTTATTAAAATAACTTTGATCTCGAGCCTTAATATTTTTTTTTTTATTAATAATAAAAAGGTCGAATAAATTACATATAACACTTTTCGATTCTAATTTTAATTTTATTTTAATTTTCAATCTGAGGATGATTTTTAATGAATAGCGAAATATTGAATAAATAATATTTTTATTAAAACAACCTTCACCTCGAGCCTAAACATTTTATTTTTTAAAATTAATAATAAAATAATCCAATAAACGATAAACAACACTTTTCAAATTTTTATTTAAATTTTTCTTTTATTTTTAATCTCGATATCTTGAGCTTTAGGAAAAGATAGAAAGGTCGACAACAAGTACTTTGTTTGTGATTTTGTTTAATATTTCTAATATTACTCTTGAAAATGATAGGATAAATATCAAGATTAAAAATCTAAACAAAATTTAACTAAAAATCAATTATTGTATAGAAAAATTCCATAAATATTTTTATTCGGAACTTAAAAACATCTTTTCCTAGGTCCAGTTTAAATAGTCAAAACTAGGAACGAATTTTTTCTAAAATTTTAGTTAATTCAGAAATTTTTAAAAATAAATTTCCAATTCAAAAAAATATTCAAAACAAAAATCGTTCTTAATTCTGACTATAAAACTGGCCCCTATAGCATCCAGGTAGGGTGCAGTTAAAGACGCACTAAACCATAATAAAATATCTTCTCCTACTATATATTTGTCTACTTTCGGGTTTAGTTGTTATTGAAGCTCGCACGCGTTACCTTCAAATTATAGGTTACAGTGTGGATTTTTTATTGGCAGCTTACAGCGGTATTTTTTGAGTTTTTATTAAAAAAAAAAAAAAGAATCACATTGTACTTTTTGGTTACTTTACATTATATAAAAGTTGACGATATATAGTTTTTTGTGCTTTTGTTTTTATGCCGAGTACATTTACAACAAGTGTTTTAAGTCTCATCATAATCATCATTATTATCTTAGTTTTTTTTTTATATATATAGAAGAAGATGATCATGATTGTGATGGTTTGGTTCCCATTTTTGGTCATCGTCAGCATATTGATTGGTTTTACTTTCCGGTCGTTAAAATAATAAAAATATATATGTGTATAAAAAGGGAGTTTTACAAACAATAGACTTCAATTAGGGTATTCAATCGATTAATCGTTAATCGATTAAACAAACAATTTTGGTCAAAAACTGTTCGAGTAATTTAAAATGTTCAAATATCGGATCACGAATACTTTAAGTAATCTTTTAAACATTTTGGTAATTTTTTCAATTTATCGATTAATCGTATATTCGAATTATTCGTTATTCGAAACTTGAATAATTCGAAATTTGAACATTTTAAATTATTCGAGCAGTTTTTGAATAACGAATAATTCTAATAAAAAAAATATTTTTTAAACATTTTTGTATTTTTTTTATAAATTTCAATTAAATTATTCGAATTATTCGTTATTCGAAATTTGAACATTTTAAATTATTCGAACAGTTTTTTGATAACAAATAATTCGTGTATCAAAAAAAAAACAAATATTTTTTAATTTTTTATAAATTTTAATTAATCGATTAATCGCATTAAATTATTCGAATTATTCGTTATTCGAAATTTGGACATTTTAATTATTCGAACAGTTTTTGAGCAAAATTGTTCGAATAATCGAAGAAGAATTTTGCTTAAAAGCCCTAACAAATAATTCGTGTATCAAAAAAAAACAAATACTTTTTATTTTTTTATAAATTTTAATTAATCGATTAATCGCACTAAATTATTCGAATTATTCGTTATTCGAAATTTGGAAATTTTAAATTATTCGAGCAGCTTTTAAGCAAAATTCTTCTTCGATTATTCGAACAATTTTGCTCAAAAACTGTTCGAATAATTAAAATGTCCAAATTTCGAGTAACGAATAATTCGAATAATTTAATTGAATTTATAAAAAATTACAAAAATGTTTAAAAAATATTTTTTTTTGTTATTCGAATTATTCGTTATTAAAAAAACTGCTCGAATAAATTAAAATGTCGAAATTTCGAATAACGAATAATTCGAATATATGATTAATCGAAGGGAGGGGGGGGGGGGGGGGGGGGGAATTACCACAATGTTTAAAAATAACACTCAGTGTAACAATCTTCAGACCAACTAAAAAAATCTACGATAAAATAGTTCACAGACGAGGTACAGTCCAAATTGTTAAGTAATATTCCTTAATTTCGACATGTTAGTCATTAATACGGCACGATGCGTTGGTGTAAATTGCAAAAATAACAAGTAATCGTTGTAAAAAGTACTTTGCATTCATTCTAATGACTATATTTGCTTTACTACTAAAGGAACTTCGATTAATGCAACAACTATGACATAGAGAAAAACTACAGCTTTGTAAGAAACAATGTGATTTTCGTTGTAATACAAAAAATAACTAAAATGTTTGAGTTTATTTCAGATAACGTTTTTCACTTTCGAGTTCATTTAAATACATAAACTTAAATCTACATTATAAGTTGGAGAGCACCCCATAAAGAAAATCTGATGAAAGTGCTTGGTTGCACTTGAAAATGCATTAATTGTCAACCATTGGTTCTAGTAAAATTTTTTTTCATAATTTTTTCTCTATTTGTTGGATAATAAATTGTGAATTCTATTTGTAATTTGTTAAAACCGCACAAAAATAACACTCATTGCACATATTTTTTTTATCGAATGATTCGTTATTCGAAATTTAGAAATTTTAAATTTGCTTAAATACCAAAACTTATTTAAGAAATTTTTAATTTCATTCTTAGCCAAGCAAGTCATCACATTACGACTTTTTAAAATTTATAGAAATATGTGTTAGCTTAAACTACAAACTCAATGAGAATTTAATGTTTTCGTTTAGCAGCGTTATTAAATATTTTAAATATCAAAGAAAACACACAAAATATGTCACAATTTGCTTTGTCATCTTCCAAAATACAACTTCGTTTTATAATTTTAAATAAATTTATATCCAAAATTAAAATTTATTGAGAACTAAATAACTTTTCATACATACGAGCTTTTCAGAAGCCAAATAAGCCGACTTCTGCGAAACAATTTTTACAAAATTAATTAAAACGTTATTTTTTTTAATTGCCTGGGCAATACTTACTAAAATCTAATAAAGAGAGGTAGGGAATTTCTCTCCACATATAATTTTTTTATGTATTTAATGCATAAGAAAGAAACTAAATTTAAATACGAGCTATTCTGTTCTTATCTAACTCACTGAATGTATTAAAGAGCGCTACGTTTAGTCTAACTAATCCAAGATTAACTTTTATTGTTTTTTAGTTAAGTGTTTCTAACCGTCACATAGGACAATCGTGATTAATATTAAACTTAATTACTAAAGAAGTTTTTTTCTAAAGCTGATTTACAGAAAGAAGAAGAAGAGGAAGAAGAAAAGATTTTTATTAAAAAATTTTAACAGACACAAGAGAATGACCAGACTTCTGCAGTTTTGTCTTACCCAAACACACGTCTGTGGGTAGTTTATGTGTCAATTGATCACAGTAATTTTAATTGTTAATTTATTTTTATATTTTTACGTTTTTACCTTTTAAAAGCTTTGGTTTATATCCTTTAAATAAACCGGGTTCTTTTCTATTGCCATCAAAATAACCAATCCCAACGCTGACACCAATTGTTTCGTTTTACCTTATAAAAACGTTCATTTAACTCCGTTAGATAAACCGGTTTGGTGCTCTTTATTAAATAAAATAACTTTTACACTTTGTTCGATTGAGCTTCTACTCTTCTTTATTTACACTCTCTTCAGTTTAGTTTAGCTTTACACTTATTTATTAAACGCTGTATTACTTTATTATTCAATAATATGACACACAAACTGTAGTGATTTTAACACAACGACCCAGTGGTACAAAAATTCAAGCACTGGCATACTACGGGGTAACCACTGTGTTGAAAATAAATGACTGGGTGAACACTCATTTGGGACGCTTTGCCAGCGTTTGCAAAAAGCGTATTTCCAGTATTTGTTTTACAAAAATTTCGGTGGTTTATAAAAAAACAAGTGGCAAGGAATGGTCTAAGAGTGATATTCCAAGGTTTGCCACCAGTGGTTATTTAGTGCTACCTAGCCAATGCTACCAGTAGTACAAAAACCAATTCACTGGTAAAAAAATGATTTTATAAAAATGCTGACGCTTCGTTAAAAAAAGTATTGTAGTCAGGAGGTTCCGAGTTCAAATTCGGTTGCAAGCAAAGAATTTTTTTGATTTTTTTTAATTTAAAAATTTTTTTGTTCTATAAAATAAATTTTTTTGTTTGTGGAAAAGCTCCATTAAGACCAACTTTTTTTTTGCCCTCCCAACACTGGCATACTAGTTACAAAAAATTGTTTGCCAGTACTAGCTTTTTAGCACAGCCAATAGTTGACCAGCGATTATCATTCATTTATGTGTTTGGCTATCAAATATTATATGTCTCGTTAGCTCAGTGGGTAGAGCAATCATCTGCCAATCTGACGGCCTGGGTTCAAATCACGGCAGGACCAAAAAAATACATATGAACTTTTTTTAGATTTTATTTTGGAAAATATATATCCAGGCAACCTATTTATTAGTTTTGCCAGCATTTTGCCAACGTTAAAAAATTTTGTTTCTCGAGTGCTTTTCCGGCGCTTTTTGAACAGCCGCTCCTTTTGTCTAATGATGTTATCATTTTGGGAATGGGAGCTTTGCCATCGCTTTCCCGTTTTTATTTTTCTGACTGGGGATTTATTAAAGCCCGATTAAATTACACAATCCCAACTAATCAACTGACTAACTAAATGACATATGACAGCCTTATATAGTTTTGCTTCCGTTGTGGTAGAGAATTCCAGAAACACCTAGGTTACTAACATTGTACTTAAATCTAGGGCTGCCAGATTGACTATTTTAGTAAATCCCGTCTCTAGGGGTATTTTTCTTCTAAAATTCCAGGAATTTCTATATTAAGCCAATCCAATTTCATAGCAATATGGAAAATTTACTACTTTTGTTACTTTTTTAAGGGCCAGAGTTAAATTTAACCATAGATATGTTCATTTAAATTTGACATTCGTAACTATGGTCAGCCATTAACCTTTGGCTATTTCGCTATAAGCTGACGTGTCTAAATAAAATTATTAAAAATTTAACAATATTTGTATATCATTTTACATCAAATTTTGTTTGATTAATCGATTAATTTTTAAATTTTATTCGAGTAACCGGTTAAGAAAGAAATTCGAATAATTATTTGCACGATTAATCGATTAAAATCAAGTCAAGAATACTCTAACTTCAACGCATTGAATGAGTTGAATGAATTGAATGAATTGAATGAATTGAATGAATTGAATGAATTGAATGAATTGAATGAATTGAATGAATTGAATGAATTGAATGAATTGAATGAATTGAATGAATTGAATGAATTGAATGAATTGAATGAATTGAATGAATTGAATGAATTGAATGAATTGAATGAATTGAATGAATTGAATGAATTGAATGAACTGAATGAATTGAATGAATTGAATGAATTGAATGAATTTAATGAATTTAATGAATTGAATGAATTGAATGAATTTAATGAATTGAATGAATTGAATGAATGAATGGATGAATGAATGAATGATTGATTGATTGATTGATTGATTGATTGATTGAATGAATTGAATTGAATTGAATGAATAAATGAATGAATGAATTAATGAATGAATGAATGAATGAATGAATGAATGAATGAATGAATGAATGAATGAATGAATGAATTGAATGAATGAATTGAATGAGTTGAATGAATTCAATGAATTAAATAGAATTGAATGAAGTGAAGAGAAGAGAATTATCTGCATGACACTAATGATTTCCTGCATTAAGTCAATGAAGTTTCGTTGAAACTCTTGCATTAAAAATTTTCATTAAACGAAAGCAGGTTTTAATAAAATTATATGAATATTTTATTTTGGCGTAGATTTTTAGCTGATCTGAAGATTGTTACAATGAGTATTATTTTTGTTCAGTTTAAGAACAAATATGACAAATTCAAAATAGAATTCAACAAACTGAGAAAAAAAATTATGAAAGAAACTTTCCTAGAACCTATGGTTGACAATTAATGCATTTTCAAGTGCTACCAAGCACTTTCATCGGATTGTCTTTATGGGGTTCTTTGGTTTTATTTTATTTATTTATTTAAAATTTCAAACATTCAATGAAAAGATTTAATTAAAAACTAAAGTTTTGCAGAAAATGAAGAAATTTTCTATTCCCTTTGTGAAGAAAATTCAATTAGTTTACTGAAAAAAATCATTAAATTGTCCAAGAAATTTCTCTCTGTGAAATGGCATATCACTATAAATTGAGTTGAAGATTTGAAGAACTTTTACATTTTTCCACAATTTATTCTTTCATTTTTTTCCATATCAATTCTGGTTTTTATAATATTCTTTATATATGTATTCATAATTTATTTTCTTTGTTTTCTTTGTTAAAAAGCCATGTAATAATATTCCGTAACCAAACCAAAAGAAAAAAGGTTCAAGTTCATGTTTAGGGTTTATAAACAATTTGGCTGCTGTTTATTTTTAGACCACTTTATAGTTCTTTTTGTTTTGTTATTTATTTACTTTTTATGTTTTACAAGAAGTTAAAAGGTTTATTGTAAGCAATTTAACACTTAGGAGTGAGTAAATTGTTTATTTTAACATTAAAATTATATGTAATTTTCTTTAATATTATATTGAAAGTGAATTTTGAGTTATTTTTTCATACAAAGATGATTGCTGAAAGGGTAATAATCATCATGGCCCAAACTGAATAAAATCAGACAAGGTAGACAAATATAAGGTTTTTGTCTTAAGTCTTTTGTTTTTTAGAACTATTTTAAAACGAATTATAATTTTTTTTTTAATACAATTTTTAATGTTATTGATATATTTTGTATAGTTGATTATTGGTTGGCTTGAAATTTTATTTTTTTTTTTCTTAATGATTTGTGGTATTATAAAGTAATCAACAATGTTTTTAAGTGGTTTTCTATATAGTTTATTATAACATAATTTTTTTTCTTTGGTCCTAGAAATGTACTACTAACTCACATTATAAATATTAAATTATGGTTTAAAAATAGAATTTGCGGCTTAAAGAGTTTATAAATAAAAATTTTAAAAAGCTTTTCATACAAAATTAGATTTTTGTTTGTTTTATAAATTTTAAAAGTGATTATGCATATGACCCTAAATGTTTTATTTTAAAAAGTAAGAAATAATTAAAGAAAAGTATTTATTTAATACTTTTAAAAATTGTAATTTATTTATAACTAAAATATTTCAGTTTACTGACAAACTAGAAATTTTTAACGGTGGGAATAAACAGAAATTTCCGTCGTTGTTTACAAATAAATAATTATTTATAATTTTGAATGTAATTGCAATAAACAGATTTATAGTAACATTTGCTTCAATACAAAGACTAAAGTAAAAAATCATTAAAAATTATTTTCATTTAATCTATTCCCATTATTTATACATATGAGTATGTCTTTAAATATACCGTCCCTATATTCAATACAGTTTATCTCCCTTTATTGATTATAAAACTGATAACATATTTTTTTTTTTGTTTTACAAAGAGATAAAAGTCTTAAAACTATAGTTAAAGGAAATTTACAATGTTTAATATTTATGCAATTATTTTAACAGATGTGGGCATCAATATAGCAAATATTGAATAAGAAAAGCAATGATTTTTTTCTTACTTTCATTCAATTCAATTTATTCATGCAATTTATACAATTAATTTAAGTCGTACAATTCATGCGATTTATTCAATTTATTAAATTCATTAAATTCATTATATTCATTTAATTGAGTGAATTGAATGAATTGAATGAATTGAATAAATTGAATGAATTGAATGAATTGCATGAATTGAATGAATTGCATGAATTGAATGAATTGAATGAATTGAATGAATTGAATGAATTGAATGAATTGAATGAATTGAATGAATTGAATGAATTGAATGAATTGAATGAATTGAATGAATTGAATGAATTGAATGAATTGAATGAATTGAATGTATTGAATGCATTGAATGATATGAATGAATTAAATGAATTGAATAAATTTAATGAATTGAATGAGGTGAATGAATTGAATGAATTGAATGAATTGAATGAATTAAATGAATTGAATGAATTGAATGATTGAATGAATTGAATTAATTGAATGAATTGAATGAATTTAATAAATTGAATGAGTTGAATGAATTGAGTGAATGAATTAGTGAATTGAGTGAATTAAATGAATTGAATGAATTAAGTGAATTGAGTGAATTGAATGAATTGAATTAACTGAATTAATTGAGTGAATTAAATGAATTGAATGAATTGAGTGAATTGAGTGAATTGAATAAATTGAATGAATTGAATGAATTGAATGAATTAAATGAATTCAATGAATTAAATGAATTGAATGAATTGAATAAATTGAGTGAATTGAATGAATTGATTGAATTGAATAAATTGAATGAATTAAGTGAATTGAATGAATTGAGTCAATTGAATGAATTGAGCGAATTGAATGAATTGAATGAATTGAGTGAATTGAATGAATTGAATGAATTGAGTGAATTGAATGAATTGAATAAATTGAGTGAATTGAATGAATTGAATGAATTGAATAAATTGAATGAATTGAGTGAATTGAGTGAATTGAATGAATTGAATGAATTGAATGAATTGAATGAATTGAATGATTTGAATGAATTGAATGAATTGAATTAATTGAATTAATTGAACGAACGAATTGAATGCATTGAATGAATTAAATGAATTTAATGATATGAATGAATTAAATGAATTGAATGAATTGAATGAATTGAATGAATTGAATGAATTGAATGAATTGAATGAATTGAATGAATTGAATAAATTGAATGAATTGAATGAGGTGAATGAATCGAAAGTCTATGATGTGAATGAATTGGGTGATTTGAATAAATTCATTGTATTTATTCATTCATTAAATTTTTTAATTCGTTCAATTCCTTCGCCTCATTCAATTTATTCAGTTTACTCAATTCATTCAATTCTTTCAATTCATTTAATTCATTGAACTTCTTCAATTAATTGAATTTATTTAATTCACTCAAGTCATTCAATTCATTGAATTAATTATATTCATTCAATTCATTCAATTAACTCAAATCACTCAATTCATTGAATTCACTCATTCAATTCATTAAATTTTTATATATAAAAGAATAATGTGACTGACTGACTGACTCAACATCTCCCAGCCCAAACCGCTGAAGCTAGGAAGTTGAAATTTGGTATGTAGGTTCCTCTTTCGGCGTAGACGTCCGCTAAAACGGCATTTTTGGAAATTCCTTCCGGAACGGGCAAAAAGTGGGAAAGTCTCCCCCTTGACGGCCGGCCAAAACCCCTTTGGCTAGAAAGCTGAAATTTTAAATGTGTTCCTTGGAGTAGGGCCTAACTTTTCTAGCGAGTACTTTCAAGAATTTTGGACAGGGACGTTGTAAAAATGGGGGTTAAAAAGGGTAAAAGAGCCCCCCTTGACGGTCTGCCCAAACCGCTGGAGGTAGGAAGTTGAAATTTGGTATAAACGTTCCTCCACTACCGTAGACATCCACCAAGACGGGATTTTTTGGAAATTTTTACAGGGAGGTGCAAAAAGGGGAAAAAGCCTCCCCCTTGGCGGCCTGCTCAAACTGCTGGAGCTATGAAGTTGAAATTTGGTATGTAGGTTCCTTGACCGGTGTAGACGTCCGTTGAGACGGAATTTTTGGAAATTCTTATCGGGAGGGGCTAAAAGGGGACAAAAAAAGGACCTTTTTCCAAAAAAGTACCCTTTTCCAAAAAAAGTACCTTTTTCCAAAATAAGTACCCTTTTCCAAAAAAAAGTACCTTTTTCCAAAAAAAAGTACCTTTTTCCAAAAAAAAGTACCTTTTTCCAAAAAAAAGTACCTTTTTCCAAAAAAAAGTACCTTTTTCCAAAAAAAAGTACCTTTTTCCAAAAAAAGTGCCTTTTCCAAAAAAGTACCTTTTTCAAAAAAGTAAATTTTTCCAAAAAAAGTACCTTTTTCCAAAAAAAGTACCTTTTTCCAAAAAAAAGTACCTTTTTCCAAAACATTTACCTTTTTCCAAAAAAAAGTACCTTTTTCAAAACAAAGTACCTTTTTCCAAAAAAAATTCATTTTTCCAAAAAAAAAATACCTTTTTCTATAATAAATTTACCTTAACAATTATTTTACCTTAGCAACAAATATTTTGTATTATTTTATATAAAAGAAATTTAATTCTAACCTTTAAGGCACGCTAACAACGTAGTTTTTTATATTTTAAAAAAATTTAAACTTCACTTTTCCACATTGTTAAACCCAACTGTAAGTATGAATCGTTTTTAAATATTTTTTTTCATTTTATCAAAAAAAAAATTATATATTGCAGTAGGTGTTGCCATATATGTATGTTGTTGTAACAAAAAAATACTAAAAAAAACAACAACAACAACAAGAACCTGTTATTGTATTACATTACACAAAAAAAAAACTGAAATGATATTCTCATTGTAATTCTACCTTTCAAGTTACAGCAACAACAAAAAAACATGGTAAATAGGGCTTAAGGCCGAATATTGACTTAATTTGTTAAAGCCGCCATAAAAATCAAAGATCTATAACAAGACATACCGCAAAATGTGATTGTTAAACATATCGTATGTGTGTACGAATATGGATGGTGTTTTAGTAAAAATGAAATAAAAATTAAAGCTGAAACTGAAGCAACAATAAGCAATAACATGTGAAAACATATGTTGCAACATTAGCTTAAGGTTGCATCCCCGATGATACTTAAATGTATGAACAATTTTTAAAATATGTAAGTGTTATACACGGATAGCCATGCAACATTACAACTACACAACATATTTATACATTATTATAAACACATGTTACCTAAGTACCTAAGTATATTTTCAGCTTTGGCCAAAAACGATAAAATGCAGTGAAGTGTTAACAAAACAAAAGTTTATTGCATAAAATATGAGGAGAGAAAAAATGTTAGAAACTGCAATATTAGAAAATTGGGCAAAAATAGTAATTGCCAGAAATTAATTAAGGCATTATTATAAATAATTTAATGCATACTACTTGGTGAAAATAAATTTGCTTTAAATGGAATGGTTTTATTACAAAACAAATATTTTTCTAGTTATATTCAAATATATGTATAACGTTATGTGTTACACTACATTCCTTATAAGTTTTTCTAATTAATATTATGTTACAACAAATAATAGCTGTTTTTATTTTTAACAATGATGTTTGCAAAACTGCAGTTTAGAAACACTTTTATTTCTGCGATAAACAAAACTTTAAACACTATAGATAATTGAGAAATTTTAAAATATTATGGCAATGCTAAAATTATTTAGAAAATTTTCTTTAAATTAAAATAATTTAAATTTTATTTGCTAAACTCCAGCAGCACTTTGTCTTTATATGAAACTGTACTATCCTTTCGTTTAATTTTTTCCCCTTCTCATACCTTAGCTGTATTAAAAACTACTTGTTGATTTTAAAAATTTAATTTTTAAATTTATTTTCAATTTTAAAATCAAGATTTTTCTTTGTCTACTAAATACTTACACTCCTATTGCCGTATATCATAAATCTAATGTAGGTTAAAAATACATCAAAAATATACAAAAAATCGTATATCACGTTTTGTTGCATTAATTAAAATTCCATTTATAAAATAAAATAAAAACTTGAGACATTTATAATTGAAACTAACGCCCAAACAAGGATCTGATATAATTTTACACTTGCCTCGGAAAAAAACAACAGAAAACAAAACCCAATGTAAAAAAATAGAATTTCAAATATAAGTAAAAAGGCAAGGTCGTTTTTAGCAAACGCTTTATAATGAAAAAAAAAATGGGAAGGTATTCCAAGAATCACATACAGAAGATTTACTTTTATGTACAATAAAATCATAATTTTATAACACAGTTACAATTACTAAAATAGTTTCAAGGTAGATCTTCTGGGTAAAGCTTTAAACCAAATTCTGATTTTTGTTTTATATTAAAATATCGATAAAAAATTTTACAAAATTATTTCGAATTAAAAAAGTCAATATTTTATTTAGAGGTCTGACATGCTCTTTAAGTGCGGCAATACCAGTTTCAAATGCAACAGATGGCGCTGACTGCCGTTTTATTTTTTCTGGCAATACTGCTTTGTTTAGTGGGGAGCAGCTCATTCCCATTTTCAAAGCTTAAATCCCCAATGTTATACCCTTTAAACAAAAACCCAATTTAAAAGGAAAAAAAGTAAGAATTTTACAATAAAAAAATATTTTTTAATATAAAAATTTTTTTCGCTGAATCTGAGTCATTTCCATAGAATAAAGTCCTCAAAATCTGAAGGAAATAAGGCTTTTCCTAAGGAAATAGTTTTTCTATAGGTAAACGTTTTACTAATATGATGTTCTTTCGGAAAAAGTGCTCAGAACTTAAGGTTTTTGCTATATGAAAAAGGACTCCGAATCTCAGGCTTTTTCACTGATAAAAATTATCTAGAATCTATTGTTTTGTGTGAAAATCTCCTCAGAATAAAAAGCTCCTATTATGCTTAAATATTATTATAACATTTATTCTTAACACAATATTTTTAAATTAATTTTATTCTTTTATTTTTAGTAAATTTACGCACAAAAAATTGTAAAATTACACACTTTTTTTAATTTTACACATTTTTAGTGTAAATTTACATATGTTGTGTGTAATTAACCTACGCATCATGCGTGTAATTTTTTTTCATTTACGCACTGGGAATAAATTTACCATACTTATAGTGGGAATCTAGTTATCCTACTATAAGTTGGGTAAATTTAAACAAAAGTTAATTAGGGTGTAGATTATGATGCCCCTCATTATGTGGGGGAAAAAACAAACTCTCGATCTCCCCCCTAGAAATATGCGAATAGCAAAAAATGTAAAATATACAAAGTTTTGGGCCAATGAAAAGAGATTTAGAGGTGGCTCAAAGCGACTGAAATCTTGAAATACTATTTACAAGGGAAAAAAATTACTTTTTTGGATTTTTTGGAAAAGACTGGCTCCTAAACAATAGTATTTCTGAAAATGTTAATAGAATCGTAATCTAGACTAAATTACCTTTTTAGAAATGCATAAAAATCCGAAATCGATTGGAAAATATTTAAGTAATTGCAAATTCCCCAGACCATTGTAGGGTTAAAATGAGATAAATTATGAAAATTGAAAAAATTAAACATTTTTTTTTTGAAAACCTTACAATGTTATACTCTAGTTGCATTTATAAGATCCACAAATATTCAGATATAAATTTTTGTCTCTCTTGGATTATGCTTACCTAGTCCCAGGTATGGCCAAAGATGGGAATTTTTCCCTAAATATCCAAAACTTTAATTTTGAGTTTTTTTTTTAATTTTGTTTAACAAAAAGTCTTTTCAAAAACGCCTAAGAGAATAATTCATCTTACAAACTTTCCTAAAACAGCAAAAAACAAAAATGGGACATATATCAACCATTGGTCGCCAAGGGGTTAAGCTTTAAACAACGAGATGATAAAGAAAATAGTATTTTTTAGCCTTAAACCCCGTATTTTGAGATATTTTGACGGAATTTGACGCTTAATGGCAAATTCGTACTACACTCGAATAAATTTTTGTTTAAATTTACCCAATTTATAGTAAGAAACTGGACCTCTACTATAACTAAGTATGCTAAATTTATTCCCAATGTGTAAATGAAAAAAATTACATACATGATGTGTAAGTTGAATACACACAAAATTTATAAATTTGCATTCGAAATGCGTAAAAAAAAATTCATAAAAGATGTGTAATTTTACCATTTTTGTGAGTAAGTTTGGCAAATAAAATACGTAGTGCCGCCCAAAAATAAAAGAATTAATTTATTAAGATAAATTAGGGGTATGTATAGTTGATCTTTTATTTTGGTAAGTGAATGTTTTTAGTTCGTTAGTTAGTTTAGTTTAGTTTTTAGTAGTTTAGTGAAAATTATTTTTCAAATTAAAAAAATGATACAATTTTTACAAGTAAATAGCAGAGAATAAAAATTTTTGAAAGAATTCAATAAAACCAGCAAGACAAAATACGTATTTTCGGCTTTCGCTACAAAGCCATCATCAGTGTCTTTTGCCTTGATGGGTTAATCATTGATAATCGTCTACTTATGCTAAAGTTGAAAACAAATATAATATGTTAACAACTCAACGAAATCTAACAATGCAATTTTTATCCCTTTGTTAATACTGTTTTTGCTTTGAACTTAAATTCTTCAAGTATCGCAACTGGTTCTATTCAACTCTTTGTAAACACATGATGGCTTTGTAGCGAAAGCCGAAAATACGTATTCTGTTTCACTGGCCTTATCGTATTCTTTCAAAATTTATTATTCTTTGTAATTACTTGTAAAAATTGTATCATCTTTCTTCAATTTAAAAAATAATTTAAACAGAAAGAAATATTAATTTATGATCTAAAAACGAATTAAATTATTTTTCACATATTTTATTAACAATAAATCTTATAAAAATATTTAAGTATCACTTTTTCCTAAAGAACATCATGTTCTAAGAACTTTCTTCTATAGAAATAACCATTTCCTTAGGAAAAGTCTTAGATTCTGGGTTTTTTTCCAATAGAAAAAAACATCAGATTCATAAAATCTTTCCTATAGAAAAAACCTTAGATTTTAAGGAATTTCCTCTATGGAAATGTCCCAGATTCAGCAAAATTTTTGTTATAGGAAAAAATTGTTAGAATATCAGAGATATTCTGAGGAAAAAATTCAACAAAATTCTGATGTTTTTCTAGAAGAAAATTTTTTAGAAATCTAAAGTTTTTTAGAGGAAAATTCCTCAGAATACGGAAATTGGAGCGTTTTGCTTTGAAAAAGAGTCCTCAAAATCTAAGAATTTTTCTATGGGAAACAGTACTGAGCATCTGAGGTCTTCTTAGAGGAAAAAGTCGTCACAATCTGAGGATTTCTCTTAAGAAAAAGTCCTCAGTTCTCTGCCCACTTTTTTCTATTAAAAAAGGCACATATTTTCAGCAATTTTTCCTAGAGGCAAAACTATTTTTTTATTCGAAAATACCAATATATATTTTTATTTTTTTTTTACTTTTATATCAAATTAATTTGAAATTGGTGGTAAAACTTCGTCATTAGACAAAATTAAATTTTACAATCCCGGAGTGAAAAATCCATTACTATATAAGTTAGTAAATTTGTATAATTGGTGAGCAAAATTTAAATTTATCAAAAAAAAAATAAGAAACAAAACATAATTTAATTATAAACACATAATATTTATAATTAAATTATATATTTATTATTGTGTATGAAAGTGTGTACAAAATAATTTTACGCATTTTATGTGTATATTTACTCTTTATGCATTATATAATTTTAGAGAAAAGTGCGATTTTGGGCTATAATTTAGATAATAGTAATCATTTTTATCACATGTCGCCATTTTGTTCGTCTGTATAACGAAGTTTGGCCGTAATATACACTCTTATTAATATTTGTTTAAATTTACTCGACTTATAGTAGGAAACTGCTCTCCTACTATAAATATAGTAGTTTACTCTCAGTGCTTAAATAAAAAAAAAATTACACACAGGTACACAAAAAATATATATACAAAATTTTAAAAAAGATGTGTAATTTTAACATTTTTGTGCATACAAAATTTTAAAAAAGATGTGTAATTTTAACATTTTGGTGCGTAAGTTTACCAAATAAAATGTGTAATAACGCCCAAAAATAAAAGAATAAAATAATTTTTTTTTTAAATTTATTTTTATCGAGATATACACTCTAAAAAATGTTTGTAAATTTACTACGATAAAATGGGTAAAATTTTGTTTAATTTTACGAAAATTCGGTAAATATAAACAAAAAATGCCTAAAATTTTTTGTACACACTTCCATATACAATAATACACACAAAGTATTTTTAGACATTAGGTGCTTACAAATAAACAGATTATGCGTAAAATTATTATTCTTTTGTTGAATAATAGATTTACGCACAAAGTTGGTAAATATACTAACATATAATAGTCAACTCAAAAAAAGTCAGTAAAGTCAGCAAAAAATGTTGCTGTGTCAGCAAATTTTTAGTCAGGAGCGTGCTTGGAAAAAAGTTGGTAATTTCAGCAAAAGGTGTTGCTGAAAATCAGCGAGCTGATTTTTACCAAAAAAAAAAAAATAGTAATCTCAGCAGAAGTTTTGCTAACACTTAGTCGATTGCAAATGAAAAAAATCCTGGCTAAAATTACTAAACTTTTTGCTGAATATTAGTAGACTGAAAAAAACTCAAAACATTTGTAGAGAAATTTTACTTTAGTTAATTTGTTTGCTGAAAATTTAAATAAAGAAATTGTGTAGAGTTGTTTTTTTTTAATGATTATTTCCATTGCCTGTACTACATCCAGACAAGCTGCGACATCTACATCTTGTCTATCAGGTTGTCGTCCACGCTATAAATGCGGTCGTTAGCACAATTTTTGTAGCAAAATAAATTAGTACAACATTAGTTCAAAATTAGTTTAGTGCTAAAAAAAATATAACTAAAACTTTTGCTGAAAACGGAATTTCAGCAAGAAAATTGCTGAAAACTAGTACACTTGATTACAAGACGTTTTATTAATTTTTCTACTAACTTATTTTTTTGAGTGTAGTATTTATTTTTTTTTTAATTTTTTCATAAAATATCGTCATTTGATTATTTTTTTACATTTAATTCTCAAATACAATATTTTTATGTAATTTCTTTACTGAGAGAATTATCTTTTATAATTTTAATTTTTTTTTTTTATTAATTTTTTATTATTAATTTTGGACTATGAAATTTTTTTATATTTCTTATTAATTTTTTCGAAACATTAATAAGGAATTTCATTAATTTTACTAAGCTTATTATAAAATTTTTTTAATTTTTTCATAAAATATCGTCATTTGATTATTTTTTTTACATTTAATTCTCAAATACAATATTTTTATGTAATTTCTTTACTGAGAGAATTATCTTTTATAATTTTAATTTTTTTTTTTTATTAATTTTTTATTATTAATTTTGGACTATGAAATTTTTTTATATTTCTTATTAATTTTTTCGAAACATTAATAAGGAATTTCATTAATTTTACTAAGCTTATTATAAAATTCTATGAAACTTTTTAATTTAATGTATGCTTTCATTAGTTATATTTTGTACATCCGTAAAATATGCTACAATTTTATTACGCTTTTTGCATATGCTAAATAATTTTTATTTATCCACTCCAGCTTAGCAAAGACAACAACCAACTATAATAAATAATAACACTATGCGACAGTCAAAATCGGGATGGGATGAAACCAACGGGAAATGTTATATCGGTCAAAAACAAGTTATACATGTCCCGGCGTTTCGCTGGGTCACCCCTAGGAATCGAGATATATTTTTTTTTGACATAACTCGAGAACCACTAGTCCGATTTTGCTCAAACAATTTTAAAAAAATTAAAAATTACAATTCCTTTAATCTGTTCATATAACATTTTTCTATATACTCAACAGTTTTGCCGATAAAAATAAATGTTTGTTACCGCTACCATAAAAATCAATAACCTTTTGTTTATTACTTTTTTTTAATATTTTAGGCAAAAAATATTTTTTTCTTCATACATTTATTTTTACCGGCAAAACTGTTGAGTATATAGAAAAACGTTATATGAACAGATTGAAGGAATTGTAATTTTTAATTTTTTTAAAATTGTTTGAGCAAAATCGGACTAGTGGTTCTCGAGTTATGTCAAAAAAAAGACCACCAAAGGTCAAATCGATATATCTCGATTCCTAGGGGTGACCCAGCGAAACGCCGGGACACGTATAATTTCTTTTTTACCGATATAACTTTCCGCGGTAGTTTGAACCCTTCCCGATCACTGACCCCTACCATTTGTCTCACAGTGTAATAAATGAAATTGCTTCATAGATTTTATGAAGCTCTTCGTTGGCTGAATTATTTATTCATTGGAGGAGTATGAAGAGTTTCATTATGAAAGAAGAGTTTCATTAATTTTACGAACTTTTTGTAAACATCGTCTTTAAAGATTCTCATAGATTCTAAAAAAAATTTCAATGGACGAGTTCCAGTGACAATTTTCATTGAAACTACTTATGAAGAAATTCGTTGCTGAAGTGATGATAATTCTCTCAGTGTTGTAGTGAATTTACAAGCATTTTTAGGAGTCTCCAAAAATTCTGGATTGGATTTAAAATTTTAGTAAATTAATGCAATTTCAAATTTAAAACCAGTATTTTTGTTGTTGTATCTGCCACAATTTTAGCCGATTTTTATCAAATCAGTTTTGCAAGATTTTTGTTGAGATTATATAATATTAGTTAAAAATCAGTATTTTCTGTGTATTTTTCATAAAAATTAGCTTAACATATCTAAATTTTTTATTAAATTATTTTTGTAAATCTTTGAATTACCCCAAGTCAACCTTCCCTAAACACTATTTAAAAAGTCTGGCGACAATTTTTTTTCCGTTGTTGTTACCACTTTAAAAACAATTTGTCTAACATGCACATTATGTGTGTTAAATGTATTTTTAAACATAAAAACCATAAAATACTATAAAGAACTCACATACATTCCCCTACAACAAAACCTCTATAAATGTACGATATGTACAACACAAAAGTGTCTTTATTAGAGTAACAATGCAACAGCAATAAAAAAGGTTACATTTGCTCTATTATTAAGTGTTAATGCATGAGTTGAAGTACGAGTGCCACGACGTTAATGTTAGGATTTCATGGCTTTTTTTTGTTGTTTTCTTTTTAATAATGTTTAAAAAGTAAAGAGAAAAACGTTTTAGTGGCGTTAAGTTTGATGCGGAAACATGATGCAGCATTTCATTTCATAATGCTTTAAGTTAAATATGAATAATGTGTTGATACTACTTATATGTGGTGTTATAAAATAAGATTTTCTTTTTCCATTGTAGATAATTTTTTTTATTGCTATTAAATGTTGTCATTTTTACGCCTTGGTAAACATCAACACTTTTTTATGCCATATAAAATATAAATTGTATTAAATAAAGAAAATAAAGCAAATTTTTATTGTGTTAGAAGGTTAAGCAGGCTTAAAAATTAATATATTCATTAAAGTGCTTATGCATAATAATTCAAAAGTCTTATAACACATTTATAAAATGAATTTTGGATGAAATATTTGTTTTATAAGTCACTTATAAATTTTAAAAGTGACTATGCATATGACCCTAACACTATAATTTTTTTTCTTTTTAAATGCTTAGACAATGAATAGCGTTTTTTTTTGCAAATATTACGAGTAACCTACATCAAATTAACTAGACTGGAATATAAAAAAAAAAACACAATCCTTGTCAACTATGGGTCAGAGGCAAATAAAATAAGTATATCGTTTTTATTTGATATTAAGAAAAATTTTAATTAAATTTAAGATTAATACATAAAATAATAGCTGTGTTTTCGACTGTTGTTCAGTAACTCGTAAAAAAATCCAAATAAACAAAAAACATTCAAATAACCAAATTACTTTTCGCAAGCATAACTATTAACTTTCAATGTGAATAATTATCGTCGTTACATTTGCATTCCTAAAATAACTTCCACACATGAATTCCTTAAATTTTTTGCTCACATACATACATTCCGTTAAAATGCAAATATTACAAATATTGGTTTTTAAATTTTTCTTTAACTTTAATTGTTAAAAAAAAATGTTTTTTTTAACCTAAAACGTTGATAAGTAACAGTGAAAGTACAGCTAATGTTATTTTAAAGAAAAACTTTTAACTTCAAAACGATTTAAAATGAGTGTTATTTTTGTTCGGTTTAAGATCAAATATTATAAATTCCAAATAGAATTTACAATTTATTTTACAACAAATAGAGAAAAAAAACTTATGAAAAAAACTTCCCTAGAACCAATGGTTGACAATTAATGCATTTTCAAGTGTTACCAATTCACTGTCATCAGATTGTCTTTATGAGGTGCTCTCTAGCCTATAATGTCGATTTTTTTTGTACAAACATATATGTTAACTTTCAAAGAAAAGCATTTTGAGAAGTAAATTCAAACATTTTTACTTATCCATTTCAACGATTTTTTTAATTCTGTTTGGTTTGAGGTTAAGAAGAAGAATAAAGTTTTTTCTCTAAAAATTATAAACACATTAATTTTCAAATCAGACCAGATCAAGTTTCAGCCTTTTTCTATGGACAGGCTTCATCAGTGAATTTCCATTAAATTGTATTATTGTTTGTATTTTATTGTCAGATTTTCTTTATATGATAATTTTTTCAAAAACCCGTCGGCTGTAGGAATCGAACCTGTGCATTAGACCGTACCTCAAAAAAAAAAAAAAATTCGTCGTACATCGTCCAATCTAAATTATTTTTGCAAGGCAATTCCAAAAAAAAATGTTCATTGCCGAACGTAGGGGTCACCTTTATTAATTTTTCAATTTTTCGTTATAGTTTCGGCATTTAAAGTCGCAATTTAAAGTGTCACATATCGTTTTTTTTTGCCTCGAGGAGACCAGTGTTTTGCTATAAAGTAAAAATACAATGAAACAAAATTTTAAAAAGCGACCCCTACGTTCGGCAACCAAAAAAAAAAATAAAAAAATTTATACTAGGAAAAACTTCCTCAGCAAAAGTTTAATGATTTTTTGCAAGCTTTAATTTTCTGACATTAGGGTGGTAGCAACTGAGATCTGGTGGGTAAATGCTAGAACGGGATACTTAATCAATGGTTCTTAGGAAAAAACATTGGTCCCCTCGAGAGAAAAACATCGATGTATCATACTTTGATCGCCGACTGTAAGTGCCAAAGATATATCGAAAAATGTAAAATGGCGACCCCTTACGTTCGGCAAAAAAACATTTTTTTTGAAACCTCCTTGCAAAAATAATTTAGATTGGACGGCGTACGGCAAACTGTTTTTTTTTTTGAGTTACGGTGTAGTATACACAGTTTAAGTTCTAACGTACACTCAAAAAAAAGTCAGTAAAGTCAGAAAAAATTGTTTCTGTGTCAGCAAAATTTTAGTTAGGAGCGTGCTTGCAAAAAAGTTGGTAATTTCAGCAAAAGGTTTGCTGAAAATCAGCAAGCTGATTTTTACCAAAAAAATAGTAATCTTCAGCAAAAGTTTTGCTTACACTTAGTCGACTGCAAATAAAACGAGTAAAAAGGTTAAAGTCGGGCATGCCGACTATACAATACCCTACACCAGTCTGGTGTATTGTTTGGATCCGAAATTCGAATGGGTTAAAATGGGGCTTGTGTCAAAATTTTCTATAATGTGAGTCAGCGCACCAAATTTCATTAAAATATCTTAATATTTGCGACCTGCAGCGTATAAACAGTATAATTTTGGTAGGACTCTTATATGGGCACTAGGTCTAAACATGGACCGATGTTCACCAAAATCAATAGGCTGCGTTATTGGGCCAATGTAGGTCTGTGTACCAAATTTCATCAAAATATCTTAATATTTACGACCTGCAGCGTATAAACAGTATAATTTTGGTATGACCCTTATATGGGCACTAGGTCTAAACATGGACCGATGTTCACCAAAATCAATAGGCTGCGTTATTGGGCCAATATAGGTCTGTGTACCAAATTTCATCAAAATATCTTAATATTTGCGAACTGCAGCGTATAAAGAGTATAATTTTGGTAGGACCCTTATATGGGCACTAGGTCTAAACATGGACCGATGTTCACCAAAATCAATAGGCTGCGTTATTGGGCCAATATAGGTCTGTGTACCAAATTTCATCAAAATATCTTAATATTTGCGACCTGCAGCGTATAAAAAGTATAATTTTGGTAGGACCCTTATATGGGCACTAGGTCTAAACATGGACCGATGTTCACCAAAATCAATAGGCTACGTTATTGGACCAATGTAGGTCTGTGTACCAAATTTCATCAAAATATCTTAATATTTACGACCTGCAGCATATAAAAAGTATAATTTTGGTAGGACCCTTATATGGGCACTAGGTCTAAACATGGACCGATGTTCACCAAAATCAACAGGCTGCGTTATTGGGCCAATATAGGTCTGTGTACCAAATTTCATTAAAATATCTTAATATTTGCGAACTGCAGCGTATAAAGAGTATAATTTTGGTAGGACCCTTATATGGGCACTAGGTCTAAAAATGGACCGATGTTCACCAAAATCAAACTTGTTCGTCCTTGGGCCAACATAGGTCTGCCTACCAAATTTCATGTTAATATTTGCGACCTGTAGAGTGCGCACAAGATTGCATGGACAGACAGACGGACGGACGGAAAGACGGACATCGTTAAATCGAAATAAAAAAAAATTCTGAACCGATCGGTATACTATAAGGTGGGTCTACGACCAATATTTTTTGGTGTTACAAACATCAGCACAAACTTATAATACCCTGACCACATAGTGGTGTAGGGTATAAAAATCCTTGCTAAAATCCCTAAACTTTTTGCTGAATATTAGTAGACTGAAAAAAACTTGTAGCGAAATTTTATTTTAGTTAATTTATTCGCTGAAAATTTAAATATAGAAATTGTGAAGAATTGTTTTTCTTTTTTATCATTTCCGTTGTCTGTACTACATCCAGACAAGCTGTGACATCTACATCTTGTCTATCTGGTTGTCGTCCACGCTGTAAATGCGGTTATCAGCACAATTTTTGTAGCAAAATAAATTAGTAAGACATTAGTTTAAAATTAGTTTAGTGCTAAAAAAAAATATAACTAAAACTTTTGCTGAAAACGGAAATTCAGCAAAAAAAATTGCTGAAAACTAATACACTTGATATACAAGACGTTTTACTAATTTTTCTACTAATTTATTTTTTGAGTGTACTATCGTTGTAAAATAGCATGATTTTTGAACTTTAGCCCATAGAAAATTATCAAATTTACGACAGATGCTTATTTAGTACTTAATATAGTACGAACTGTGAATTCTGTCACTTATTTATTTAACACTTTATTACTTTACATACAACAATATAGCACACACAACTCTACAAACTCTATTGCGCAACTCACTGTACAATACAGCTTAAATGCTAAAGCCCGACTTATAGCTTAACGACCTTGCATGTAGAACATATTAGAAAATTCCAGTGCTTCTAAAATTATAACACTTATCAGTGCTGCCAACACATTTTGTTTAAAAATCGTCATTTATGGTGAAATAATTCATCAAAATCGTCATTTTATAAATGATAAATCGGCAAAAAATCTTCAATCAAAAAACTCCTTATATTTCAATTAAAAAGGGAAGAGTTTTCTTAAAAAGGCCTATTACGTACTTTATTTGTAACAATTTCACATTTTTACTTATGTAAAAACGTGTCCCAATAATTAGTTCTTTATTACTGGCTTCCAGACCTTTAAAGACATAACTCCTTAATTCGATTTATAAATCTGAATAAAATTTTGAAAGAATCGATTCGCGAAACTCATTTCAATTGATTGTATTATTGCTTACTTTGTTCAATCAATATATAAATCAAAGAATCAATTTGATTTTTGTTGAATCTTTTTACAGAATCAAACGAGTTGATTCATTGCAACTAAAAATGATTCAGACGTTTAAAAAAATAATTCAATAATCAGTAATAAAAATTTAATGTGTTTATAACTTTTGAGGAAGGTTTATTCTTCTTTTTAACCTCAAATCTACTAAATTAGAATTAATAAAAATACATATTAATGACAATATTAATTGTATTTGGTCTTTACGAAGCGTTTGAAAAAACAACACTTTACTATAAAAAAATAAAAATGTCCTGTTGGCTGTCCGTCTACAATATACACAAATTGCCTGCACTTGTACGTACAAACCATACGTCAATGTGGCAATATTTGTGAAAATGTGACACGGAGGAGATAAGAAGATAAACAGGGAAAATCTGAAGTGGCATGTTTGTATATGTCTGTTTGATCACTTCTGATATTATTCATATAGGGACAATCTGACAATAAAAATATGAACAATAATACAATTTAATGGAAGATCACTGATGTAGGCTCTCCATAAAAAAAAGGCAGAAACTGGATCTAGTCTAATTTGCAAATTTAATGTGTTTATAACTTTTGAAGAAAAGGTTTATTCTTCTTCTTAACCTCAAACCTACTAAATTAAAAAAAACTATTTTTGATTCGCGAATTATATGTATGTTGATTTTTTTGATTCGCGCGAATTACAATTTTTTTTTTATTCCGTATAAAAAATTGTTTTTTAATGATTCCCAAATTAATTTTAGTCAATAATGTGTCTGTTAGAAATAAAGTTTCATTAATTTCATTGATTTAATCATAACTTTAAATGCAAAATTAATTTTTTTTCCTAATAAATCAAAGCTTTGCATTGAAATAGAGTCCTACAAACGAATTAAAAAATTGACAGTAATTCGCGAATAAAAAAATATAAAAATAATTCGTAAGAAATATCTTTAAATTTTTTTATTGTTTTCGAATTTATAAATCAGCTTTTCTTAATGAAAATAATTATTTTTGAATCAATTCTTCAAAGCTCTGATTTGATTTGAAATCTCTTGAAACAAATTATTCAATCGAATCAATATGCAATCAATAAAAATTAGACCAAATCATTATATTAATTTATTCAATATCATTGATTTAAAATTATTATAAATTGTTCACTGATTTATTAAACGAATACATTTTTATACGAATTGATTCAAAATTAAAAACCTTGTTAAAGCTCTGCTGGCTGCTCTCAGTAGGGTAAAGTGGAAATCTGATCATGCTTCAAAATGTACTAAGAATATTTGCTTGGCTTATTTTGAAGGTCGCGGACTCTCTATTGTAACAGAATACAATTATTGTAACTTAAATTTTTGAGGGATTTTTCGAAATTGTTGGAAGTTCCACATTACATTATGCTCTCCTATTAATTATTCGGAAATGAAACATTAATTTATATGACGGTTTTTTTAACATTTACGTTTTATTCAGTCTAAACTATGTAAATATCTAAACTATGTAAAAAAAAATATTGATTTAGTAAAATTCAAAATTATCAACGAGTCTCATGGAACCCTGGAATTCTCCTCAAAAAAATAATTTGAAATCTTATTAATGCTTCTTGTTTTGTTTTTTTAATAAAATTACATTTTTTAAAATAAACTAAAAAAATAAATTCTTTTTTAAAAAATCGTCATATTTCATACATGAAGTTTTGCAAAATCGTCAATCTTCATTTCATCAAATTTCGCTTTAAAAATCGTCAAAATGAAAACAAATCGTCAAAGTTGACAGCAATGACACTTATGTTGTTCATAAAATGGCGCCAAACTACTTAATATTATACTGATTATTAGGGCAAGGAATTTCATGCAAATGCATGTTTTTCGTCGAAAGTCCAAAACTTATATGGACTAAATATTTATCCGAATCATCAAATTTAGAACAAAATGGCATCGATTTGTAGTTGCATATTTTTGCATATTTTGTCATAAATGCAAGTTTTTGCATATTTTGACTTTAAATGCATATTTGGAGCCTTATTAATGCATATTTTGTGCCTTTTAATGCCTATTTGTGCATATTTTTATTTTTAGGAGCATTTTTTATTTTGTAAAAAAATATAAAAAATTAAAAATTTTATATTTTGAATCAATCAAAATAAACATTCTTAAAAACCTGATTGACCTATGGAAAATCTTCGAGTTCTGTGTCTGTTTGCAAAATAACTAACTTAGTTATATTTTTAAGCTTTAAATTACATTATTTTTGCAAAAATAATAGTTTTTAGTGCATATTTCTTATGTTTTTAATGCATATTTTTCTTTTTTAGCCGCATATTTTAGCGCGTATTTTCCATTTTTAAGTGCATGAAATTCCTTGCCCTACTGATTATACTTAAGTAAAGTGCTGCCAGTTTGAATGGTCTAGTAAATCCCGTCTCTTGGAACATCTGTCTTTCAAAATTCCAGAATTTTCTAGACTAATCCAGTTTTGTAACAAAGTGTTTTAAGTTTGAAGGCGACACGATGTTTAGTATTTTTTTTTTTTTTTTGGAGTGAATTTGTAAAGGCGAAGAAGAAAGTGTTGTTATATCAAGAAAATGCACTAGTTCACAACATCCACTATTTCGATGGCCAAAATCAATGAACTAAAGTTCGAATTACTTCAATACGCACCTTCTTTAGCCCCTCGGATTATTATTATTATTTTTTTCTTTTTTGTTAATGGCTTGATGGTAAAATATTTGCCTACAATGAAAATCTGAAATTTGCGGTTGATGGAAATTTTGAGGAACTAGAAAGTTCTTACACCAAACAGGGTGTAGAAGCTATTCAAAACCGCTGGGAAAAGTGTATTTAGCTAAAAGAAGACTATGTTAAGAAATAAAGAAAATTTTACCAAAATTTGTTGTGATTTCTTTGTTAGGTCGGATAGTTCGGGGAACGACCTCTTATCTTCTACTTACATACAAATTTATTTAAAAAAATCTAAATAATTGAAAGGGTGTTTTATTTAATTTAAATCGGGATTTTGAAAAAATTCCGTAGAATGCACTGAATGTAAAATTCGATCATGATTCGGTTGTACCAAAATTTTTATATTGTATTTGCATAGTAGGTATAACCGTGAATGTCGATAGTTGCAATAGAATAATGCGATATTTCGTGAGACTACCAACTACGGTTGGCAATAAATTCGGTTGTCACAACGAATCTGTTCTGTATGTGTAATGTTTTTCTATAGTGTATAATGTATTAAAAATGATCTAGTAATTTGTAGGTAATTAACTTATTGTTGATTCTTATTTTGCGTTTTAAACTACTACTACATTTTTATAAAGCTTAATAGAAAACTAAAATTAAAAAAACCCAATTATTTGTATTATATGTATCATAACGATGATAAATAATGACTCATATTGTTTTTTTTTTTTTTTTCTTATATTATTTTCGTAATTTTACAATTTTTTTCAGCAGTCTTTAACAAATTGAAAAAAAAAAGTTGAAATAAAAAAATCTTATGCTAAAAAAACTATTCTAATTTATTATATTTTTTTTTCTGTTGTTATTATTGTTAATGTAATTGTTATGGTAGTTTAAAGTATTTTTTTGTTTACAATTGTAAATTCATTTTTAATTATTACAGGAAATGTATTATATCTTACACGCACATTCGTTATACGCTTCATACTTTTTATATAATAAACAAAAACAAAAGACTTAGGCAACAAACTTTGTTTGTTTTTTGCTAATACGTAGAAAATAATAATATTGGTAGTGTAAAATAGGATCTTTCATTTTTTTTGCTATTTTCAAAAGCAAAACATATTTATTTTCACATTACAATTTAATAGTTTTTTTTTTTGTTGCAAAAAAATATAATTTATATAAAATAAATTACAATAAATATGATTCATTTGTAAGGTTTGATTTCATATGAATTTAGAGCAACATGAATAAGGCAAGCAATCACTTAAAAAAACTAAACTAAGATTACTTTTATGTTTATGTTATGCTTACATTTTAAAGCAAATTATGTTGTTTTTTTCTTTATAAAAATTCCAAAATTATTATTAAAATAACTTTTTAAAATCACCTTATTAAATTATCATTAGTCGGACAAAATTTTCAATAATGATGTTATCTTCATTTGATTTGTTGTAATTTAATTTAACTTTTAGCAACAGTAATGAACTGTTGCTAAAAGTTCTCTTGTTAAAACTAAAGACATAAGACACATACTTGAAATTTTATTACGAAATTCTGTGACTTCAAATCATGTTATTTTAAGAACATGTTAAACTATACAATTCAAATTATTATTATTACTATTTCATTTAAATTATTTTTTTTTTGGTATTTTCGAATATGACTACTTAAGAAGATGAGTTAAAAAAAGACTTGAAAATTTATTTGTTATTTAAGACAACCGAAACAGTAAATGTTGATTCACGTAATCTGTTAAAATGGCAATTGACCGCATAACATTCAAAATGACAATACTTAAACATTAGGGTGGAGTGAAAATTACAAAAAAAAAATATTCTCAACAATAAAGTAAAATATAAGTTAAATTTAAAGAAAATTTCAAATCATGATTAAAGATTGAATTAAATTGAATTAAAAATTTTAAATTCCTGAAATTTTTTTTCTTTTTCACTACACCCTATTGCCTGTACTTATAAAAAAAAACAAATTACTAATGCATCATCATAAATTTTAATAAAAACTGCTACTTGAATATTGTATAGACTTCTTCATAATACCATAACTTAACAAAATATTTGAGTCTCATTTGAAGACTTTGAGCAACAACATTTTAACACTTCAACACATTCGAAAAATATGAAATGAAAAAATTGCAAAATTTTTAAACATAAAAAGATACACACCAAATTTACATAAGTATTTTTTTTTTTTTTTTTTTTTTTGAAAGCGTTAAGTGCATATTAAAAGATCAATAAAATAATATTTTGACAAAAAAAAATATTGAAAAAATAAATATTATAACAATACAAAAAATAACATAAACAACTATAAATGGTAAATTTCAATGTTTGCTTACATTTTCAATTTTATTTTATAAAAACATTTTGTTTCTCCCTCAAGTGTTAATGACCGTTGTGTATCAATAAATAAAATATTAACGGGCTATTGTCATTTATATGTAAGTTTTTTTCCTTTAGTAGTTTTCAAAAGTTTGTAAAGCAATTTATAAAGCCGTGTGTTAAGTATGTGGCATTACGTGTGTACAAAGAGTTTTAGTATTAAAATTATATGTAATAAGAAAGTCGTTTGCCTTTTTATGTAAACCATAAAAAAAAAAAGTTGCTGGTTGTTATGCAATTTTATTGATCAATTCAATATAACATAATGTATAATAGTTTAGATTGTTAGCAAAAATTTTTAAGTTTGATTTTGGTATATTTATAAATGTTTTATGTTTACATTTTAGGCGATACGGAAACTTGCAATTTAATTTAATGGCATTACAAATGCGTATTTTTTAAGTTTTTTTTATAGCTAGAGGATGAATTTTAGCTTTTGATTTTTCCTGTTAACCTAATTAACAAATTATTTACTCATTCACTAATATTGTTAGCAGTTTGTTTTATACAAAAGCTTTTTCAATAATAAAGCAAAATAAAGAGTTTGTGTTTTAAGTCTTTTGATTTTAAACAAAACGAAAGCGGTGAACTACAAAATTAGCACAAATGAGGTATAACAAGGGTATATATTAGACCTTACCACAAAAAAAGTTCGGCGTACACCGTCGAATCTAAATTATTTTTGCAAGGAAGTTTAAAAAAAAAATTTTTCCCGAACGTAGGGGTCGTCTTTTTAAATTTTTCGATATATCTTTGTCATTTACGGTCAGATCTAAAAGTATAAAGTATTTCTCGAGGGGACCTTAATTTCAGAAAATTAAAGCTCGCAAAAAATCTTTTTGCTAAGATTTTTTCGATAATTCCAGCATAAGAATTTTTATTTTTTTTTTTTTTTTTTTTGCCGAACGTAGGGGTCACCTTTTTAATTTTGTTTATTGAATTTTTCCTTTATAGCAAAACACTTGTCTCCTCGTGGCAAAAAAAAAATGATATCACACTAGAGACTTTTTTCTCCGCGTGCCAGAAGCGGAAAAATTTTTTTTTGTAAAAATATCTCGCGTGCCACCTTAATTTTGGTTGTCTTTTAAAAGTATTTTTTTTTTTTAAATTTAAAATTTGGAAAATTTCTCTTAAAAATATCATCGCAGATGTACATATTTATCAGCGCTACGGATAACCCCCATGAAATAACCCCCAAAGAGAAAAATTAAATAACATCCAAGAAATGACGTAAAAATATTTGACGGTTTTTTAATTTTTGGGGGTTTACTTAATCTTTAAATATTGAGATTATTTCATTATGAAAAAATCACCAATGAAATAAAATTAAAACAGTTTACACATTATTGTCTTTTCATTTTTTGGGGGATTATTCCATTTTTGGTGGTTATTTCATTTTGTTAAAAAAAAAACTTAAATTATTGGGCGCCAAACAGTATTTAAGTACGTAAGAAACTAGTTGCAAAATGTGCTTCGGGCAAAAATTCGGTGTTCCCATAGCAGTTAACTTCACCAAAGTAAAATAATATAACAGGGCTATGAACTAAAAAGCTTCAACAGTTCGCCAACTCACCATCACATGGCGCGCAACAACTGTTCTAAAATTCAACATCTCGCGCAATTACAGTGTTGCTATATTTGAAGCCCTTCATCTTTCACCACCTTTCACTTCTTCGCTATCCCCTTTCCAAAGGAAGCAACACGTTAATTAATAGGAAGAATTTCCTTTAAAAAAAAAAAAAAAAAAAAAAAAAATCCAAATTCCAACAAAGGGGGTTATTTCAGTATGAAACTTATTTTCAGCCTTTATTTCATTGAGGGTTATTTCGTAGCATCTATTTTTTAGATCCAATTTTATTACAAGTTGTTTTCCATTTTTGTGCAATTTTCTGGTACTTTTTATTTCTCCGATTATGAGGCTTTTTCTCATCGAAACATTTAAGTCTTTCAATCTAGAATTTTAGAAATTTTTCCAGAATTTTCTGATAATCGAATTTGCGAGTTCTGTATTAACCATATTTCTTTAAACAAAAAGTCGTGGCAATACAGAGTGAAAAATTTCACCATTATGTAGTTAAATCACACATTTTTGTAGCGAAATTTAACATTTAACTGAATTTTTTGCTGGTCTTCTAAGAGTTTAAATTTTTTGAAAATATCCAACAAAACGTCGCGTGCCACCTAAAATCCACTCGCGTGCCACTACTGACACGCGTGTCATAGTTTTGCCAGCCCTGGTCTAGAGCTTCAATTTCTCTTGTTAACTGTTCCTTTCCATTTTATTACACTTATCAACCGTTTTAATTTCACCAGTTCCCCGTTCCATTCCATTTCGTTTACCAATTTTAGTGTTCGAATTCCACTCTTTCCCCCTTATCATTCCATTACCATTTCGTTACCATTTTCTTGTGTTTCAATATTAATCGTTCCGTTCCATTTTTTTCCACTCACTCCGCCACATTTCCTTTTATAATTACGGTTTGCAATTGCACTCGTTCGCCATTCCATTCCATTTAGTTTCTTGTTCCACTCGTTTTCCATGCCATTGCATTTCGTTTCCCAAGTTTAGTGTTTCAATCACATTCGTAATTTAAATTCCACTCGTTCCCCATTTCATTTCATTTTGGTAACGGTTTCAATTTTAATCGTTCCTGGTTCCACCCCATTTTTTTCCTCTCACTCCGTCCTATTCCGTTTTCCAACTTTAGTGTTTCAATTCCACTCGTTCCCCATTCCACTTCGTTCCACTTGTCTAGTGTTACAATTCCACTCGTTTTCAGTTTCGTTCACCAATTTATCGGTCTATTTTTAGGCCTAGTGACCATATAAAGGTCCCCCAAAATTGGCTTGTTCTTACGCTACAGGTTCCAAATACGAAGATATTTTAATGAAATTTAGTATACTGATTTATATATATGAGCCCATGGATAAATCCTATTGATTTTGTTTAGGATCGGGACACGTTTAGACCTATTGCCCGTATTAAAGTCCCCTAAAAATTAGTCATGTTCGCACGCTACAGGTCGCAAATATTAAGATAATGTAATGAAAGTTAGTTACACGGACTTATATCGACCCAAGGCTGAAGCCCATTGATTATGGCTAAAATCGGTTCATGGTTAGATATATTGCCCATATAAAGGTCCCCCACAAAAATGATTTGTTCGCACTCTACAGGTCGAAAATACGAGGATACTTTAATGGAATTTAATAGGTACACTGATTCACATCAGTTCAGGGACAAAGCCTATTAATTTTGCTTAGAAACGGTGCATGTTTAGACCTAGTGCACGTAGAGAGATGCCCCAAAATTGGACATGTTCAAACATTACGTCGCAAATATTAGGATATTATGACGAAATTTTGTACATCGACTTACATCGGCCCAAGGATGAAGACTTTGGATTATAGTTCAAATCCGTTCGTAGTAAGATCCAGTGCCCATATAAAGTTCCCACAAGATTGACTTTTTGCACGCTATAGTTCCCAAATACGAAGCTACCTTAACGAAATTTATCTCAGTGATTCACATGGGCTCAAGAACAAAGCTTATTGATTCTAGATAGGATCGGTCCATATTGTGATCAATCGCCCATCTGGTTTATACTTCCGATTTCCCCTTAAATACCTAATACCTACCCGAGTAAAAAAAATTGATCTTGCGCAATATCTAATTATATCCAATTTGATATTGTTTAAGATCTGCTGTAATATCTAGCTGATCCAATTAGATCTCAAAATTGGGTGTATCCAATCATATCGTATTAGATCCCATTGTATATATGGGGATAAACTAAGATCAAGTTATATCTCAAAATTGGGAGGTCCAGTGATGTCTTTGGGGATAAACCTAGATCTATTTTGATCCGAAAATTGGCGGATCCAGCTATATATTTGCGGATATTTTTAGATCTAATTTGATCCGAAAAATGGCGGATCCAATTAGATCCAGCTATATATTTGCGGATAAACTTAGATCTAATTTGATCTCAATTTTGGCAGATCAAATTAGATCCCGCAATATATTTGTGGATAAACGTATATCTAATTTGATCCGAAAAAGTGGCAGATCGAATTAGATCTAGCTATATATTTGGGGATAAACTTAGATCTAATTTGATCCGAAAAATGGCACATCGAATTAGATCCAGCAATATATTTGTGGATAAACTTAGATATAAATTGATCTGAAAAATGGCAGATCAAATTAGATCCAGCAATATATTTGTGGATTAACTTAGATCTAATTTGATCCAAAAAATGGCACATCGAATTAGATTCAGCAATATATTTGTGGATAAACTTGGATGTAAATTTATCCGAAAAATGCCAGATCGAATTAGATCCAGCAATATATATGTGGATAAACTTAGATCTAAATTTATCCGAAAAATTCCTAATCGAATTAGATCCAGCAATATATATGGGGATAAACTTGGATCTAAATTTAACCGAAAAATGGCAGATCAAATTAGATCGAGCAATATATTTGGGGATAAACTTGGATCTAAATTTATCAGAAAAATGGCAGATCGAATTAGATCCAGCAATTTATTTCGGTATTAAAATGGCAGATCGAATTAGAAACAGCAATATATTTGGGGATTGACATCTAAAAGTATCCATAAAAATGACATATAAAATTAGATGCCGCATTATATTTGGGTACTACGTAAGATCTCCATTTATTTGGGATTAAATAAGATCCCAGACATATATTGCCAACTGTTCAAAAAATAATAGACTGGCAGAGCACTGATTTTATAAAAATTACAATATTTTGTTAAAATAAGGTTTAAACTCAGAAGGTAACGAGTTCAATATGCATTTCTTTTACAAAATTAATTTCTTTTTATAAAATTAAAATTTTTTTTTCTATAAATTTTTTTATAAAATTATATATTTATTTTTTTATTAAATTGAAATCTTTGAATAAAATAATTTTATTTACATCTTTTTGACGCTCTACACAATTTCCAATTGTATTAATTGTTTTAAGATTTATCAATTGTGTTTCAGAAATAATCAATTGAATTTCAGTTTTATCAATTGTGTTTCAGAAATTATTAATTGTATTTCCGAAATTCACAACTGTATTTCAGAAATTATCAAACTGTATTTCAGAAATTATCAATCGTATTTCCGAAATTATGAAATGTATTTGAGAAATTTTTCTCTATTAGCTATGGAATTCTGAAATAGATTTCATTATTTCTGTACACAACTAAATAAATAAATAATTAAATTTGCGTAATATTGTAGTTTCTGAAGTGCAAATAATATTTTGTGATATACAATTAAAATTTTCTAAAATACATTTAATAATTTCTGCTTATAAGTTAGCTCGAAATGCTATTATCATTCATTTCATTTGTAGGTATCACACATCTATAACAAGTTTCGTTAGATTAGAGTGTAGAGGTCTTTGCTGACAATCTGGTGGACTGGGTTAAATTTCGTGTTTTTAAAAGCAAATATTAAAAAAAGTTTTCTCAATTTTTTCAAAAATGTTTTTTGAAATCTATTTTTTTGCCAAGATAGTTAATGCAACGTTCTGCCAACGCATAACCGACCATCGCCAACGGTTTGCCAGCATTGTGCCGAATTATATTTTTCTGTCTGGGATGTTAAACTTAAACCTATTGTATATTAACATTAATTAACACTATATTTTTATTTTTAGGAAATACATTTTTATTTTATTATAAGTTAACATTAAATTAAATTTTAGATAATGGCACCAATTTGTAGTTGTAATTATTATATATTAAATTGTATATTCATAAACATTCTATACCCAAGTAAAAAAAAATGATATGGAGCCATATGAAGTTATATTTAATTATATATAATCTTTTATGTAATTAGATATTTATGTAATTAATATTGTATCGAATTGTATACAATTGTATACAATTTGGTACAATTTGATACAATTTTATGCAATTCGATACAATTGTATCCGAATTTTGTCCTCATCCAATTACATCAAATTATATCTTTTTGTATAAAATTATATAAAATGTTATAAAAGTCGACATAGTTTGATACAATTATATCTAAATATTAACCTTATACTTTTTATCATATTATATAGGACCATATCTAACAATATACATACAAAAATAATTTTTTTAAATAAAAAAAAATTTTCAATTACTTGTAATTGTAATTGTTCTTTTTTGAATTGCAAATACAAATAATCGGCCTAATTACGAGTGTCGAATTTGTAGTCGAAATTTTCGACTCCATATAAAATGATTTTGTATATAATATAAATTATAAAGAAATGAAACTCTGATGCTGGATTTTTTTAAATCTGAGTGCTATATATGGTAAATCCAATTGAAAAATTGTTCAAAAGTTGCGTTTTTAGTGAATTTTCAGCAAATTCGACTTAGTTTCGACTACGACTACGACACTCGTAATAAGGCCGAATATGTAATTATGGTTGAGTTTTTTTTAATTACAATTACATGTAATTGTGTAATTGCATGTGTAATTAATTACAAAATGTAATGATTAACCCCAGGCCTGCTGGAGATCTTATAATTTCGATAAATCTTCCATTACTTTTATCCAGATTTATCATGACAGTGCAATAAACATGAAAAAAGATTTCTTTTAATTTAGTAATTTTAAAATAAAGTTAACAACACTGAAATTTTAAAGTTAATAGGATTATGATATACAACCAAGATATAAGAAATCAGTCAAGTGTACGTTATAGTATAGAGAATTTCGTATTAAAGCTTCAGTGTTGTTAATATTATGGGTGCGGTGCGTAGGCCATTTTTGACTCATGCTCAAAAAAAAAACCAAAAAAAAAACAAATTACTCACGCACGAGCATTTCGTTTTTTACTCAGCACACATGATTATATTAACTTACTTATTAAACTTACAATCAGAAAATTCTCACGCAAAACAGTAAAAATTACTAAAAACATATGATGCCAAAAATAAACTCACACACGAATCAATCACGGGTTATTCTTACTCACGCTCACGCACGAATCACTTAAGTATAGTAATTATTACTCACGATCACGTGTGAATAACGTGACTCACGAACATTTCGTGTCACGCGCCAATCCCTATTAATTACTAAATCTAAAACTAGTTCAAAATCATTGATAACATGGAACCAAATATAATACAATACGGTTTTATATGGACCTTATATATTTTTATATAAAATCACTTTGAAAAAATTGCCTATGTGGGATGATATATAATTATAGATGATTTTATAAAGAACGTTATAAGTTATATATGGGTTCATATTCGTGAATATATAACACTATGCGACAGTCAAAATCGGGATGGGATGAAACCAACGGGAAATGTTATATCGGTCAAAAACAAGTTATACGTGTCCCGGCGTTTCGCTGGGTCACCCCTAGGAATCGAGATATATCTTTTTTTTGACATAACTCGAGAACCACTAGTCCGATTTTGCTCAAACAATTTTAAAAAAATTAAAAATTACAATTCCTTTAATCTGTTCATATAACGTTTTTCTATATACTCAACAGTTTTGCCGGTAAAAATAAATGTTTGTTACCGCTACCATAAAAATCAATAACCTTTTGTTTATTACTTTTTTTTAATATTTTAGGCAAAAAATATTTTTTTCTTCATACATTTATTTTTACCGGCAAAACTGTTGAGTATATAGAAAAACGTTATATGAACAGATTAAAGGAATTGTAATTTTTAATTTTTTTAAAATTGTTTGAGCAAAATCGGACTAGTGGTTCTCGAGTTATGTCAAAAAAAGACCAGCAAAGGTCAAATCGATATATCTCGATTGCTAGGGGTGACCCAGCGAAACGCCGGGACACGTATAACTTCTTTTTTACCGATATAACTTTCCCCGGTAGTTTGAACCCTTCCCGATCACTGACCCCTACCATTTGTCTCACAGTGTAATCATAACTAACACAAATTATAAAAGATTTCTTATATGGATCCACATAGTTTTATATTATTATGTATAGTGTCATACTAAATTATATATAAACGTACATGTAATTATGTCTTTTATATGTTACTTTATGTACTTATATATAGCACATACATATATATGTAGGCCAATATATAATAATATAAAATCACATATGTCTCCACATTAAAACTTTTGAGGAAAAAATATCTAACATATGACTATATAAAAGTATATCAGCTTGAATTTAAAAGCATATGTGGCCATATGTAACTATAAGTTACTATATGCAATTACATAAAATAATATATGATTATATCAAAACTTTTTTACTCGGGTACAGTTAGACGAGGTTTATGGAACTATTTAACTTTATAAAGTGTTTATAAATTATAACTTAAATGTACATATATATATGTTAAATGTACGTGAACAAATTGTTGATATGGACCCACAACTGATATTGGAATTATTGTACCATTACCATACATCAATATATATTAAATGATATACATATATTACAATATATGACACTGTATTATAAATATTGTTAATGAAGTAACATATCTGATAATATTTTTTATAGCGCCATACATAGTTTTACATTATTCAAATTAAACCATATATGGAATTGTATTCAAAATGTTGATGTGGTACCAAATTTGACCATATATTGTTTAAATTGTGCCATATATGACAATATATTGTTTAAATGATACCATATATGTCTATATATTATTATTGTTTAAATGACACCATATATCAATATATATGGGACTATATATGGTAGCATATATTATCATATCTGCATCTGTATTAAAAATGTCGTTCATCAGGTACCATATATGAGCATATATTGTTGAAATGGCACCATATATGACAATATATGGTTTAAATGGCACCATATATGGTAATATATTGCTTAAATAACACCATATATAAATATATAAGGCACTATATATGGTAGCATATATTATCATATGTGGAACTGTATTAAAAATATTGTTCATGAGGTACCATATATGGGCATATATTGTTGAAATTGCACCATATATGATAATATATGGTTTGAATGGCACCATATATGATAATATATAGCTTAAATAACACCATATATAAATATATATCGCACTATATATAGTACCATATATTATCATATCTGGAACTGAATTAAAGATTTGGTTTATGAGGTACCATATATGACCATATATTGTTTAAATGGCACCATATATGATAATATCTAGTTTAACTGTCACCATATATAATTATATATTGTTTAAATGATACCATATATAATTATATATTGCTAAAATGCCACCATATATATTAAGATATAGTTCTATATATAACTATATATGCAATAAGATCAACCATGTCATGTAATATATAATTATATATGCCATATCTAATATTATGAAGGCCAATATCTAATTAGATGAAATTATATATGGCATAATATAAGGAAAAATTTTGTGAAAAAACGTCATATATAATTATATATGGATATACATAACGACATGTATAATTATATATTGTAATATATGCCATATATGATTATATATAATTTTTTTTACTCGGGTAGGTAAAATCAAATTTTCTTATCGTTTTCCTAATTTTTAAGCAGTTTACAGACAAATTTTGACAAAAGTCCATTTTAAGCCGTTCGAATTTTGGATCAAAACATTAGTTGTCTTTCAACCAGACTGTTATAGGATATCATATAGTCGGCATGCCCGACTACAATATTTTATTTCTAGCCTAAGGGGTTTGGGCAGGCCGTCAAGGGGGAGACTTTTCCCTTTTTTGCCCTTCCCGGTAGGAATATCCAAAAATCCGGAGGATTGGACTAAGTATCAAATTTCAACTTCCTAGTTCCAGCGCTTTGGGTAGGCCGTCACTGGGGATACTTTCCTCCATTGTGCCCCTCCTCGTAGGAATTTCCAGAAATCCCATCTTAGCAGGAGTCTTAATACCAAATTTCAACTTCCTCTCTCCAGCACTTTGGATAGGCCATAGGTAATCACGTTTTAGGTTAAAATTTTAAAACGTACCTTATCGAGAAGGTAGCCTATACTCCCGGTATACATATTGTTACAAAATTGGATTAGCATAGTACGAAAGATTCTAGAATTTTGGAAGAAAAATATCCCGAGAAACAGGATTTACTAAAATCGTCAATATGGCAGCACTACATTTAAGTATAATGTTGATTACAAGCGCAGTGTTGCCATAACGGTGATTTTCTCGTCAGATCTAGCGATTTTATTTCGCCCCTAGCGGTAAAAATTGTCTTGTAGCTATTAGCCAAAAATCTGGCGATTTTTTATCAGCCGTAATATAATTTATAAAAATCAGTTTTATGTTGAAAAATATTGTAAAATTCGCATATTGATATTCTTTTATTATAAAAAAACAACTTCTTAAAAGATTTTAGTAAAAAAAACTTTCTAAAAAATACACATTTCGATAAAATGTGGGTATGTATTTTTCACCGTAGAATGCACTCTTTTGAATATTTGCAATACTAATATTAATTCAATGAAAATCGGGATTCATTATTTGCAGCTTAATCGTAATTTTTTTTATTATATACAAGTTTATAACACTTCTTATTAATATATTAAAAAAATTCTTGAGTAAAAACTCCTTTAAGTACCATTTTTCGACAATCTAGCGATAAATTGCTAAATTCTTGCACTGTTTATAAATCTAGTGGTTTTCTAGAGATTTTTGGGTCTGATCTAGCCATTTATTTTGAAAATTTGTTGGCAACACTGTACAAGCGATTGCGTAATTCAGTCGGGCTTTAGTAAATCATTGTATTAAAAGCATTAGAGTTTGTGTGTGTGTGTTATTCGGTTTTGTTGCATTTAAAGTAAGAGGTTAATCACAACTGTGTCGATTGTCGACCGACGACAGCAAAAGTCATCGCGAATAATTTAAATTCAGCGACAATCGATTGTCGACATTTTTTGACATTTATAAAAAAATTAAAGCAAAACAAGGATATGGTTGTATTTTTTTCGCCACAATTCTTCACCAATTCAATTGGTTTTCCATTAATTATTGTTGTTTTACATATTTTTGCGTTTTTGCGGTAAATTAATTTTGCGTTTTTGCGGTAAATTATGCATTTTTATTTTCAATTATATTTCTTCTGTCAAAAAAATAATTTTTTTGTAAAAAAAGTACGAATTTTTGCAACCCTAATACGAATTTCTGCAACTCTGTACCCTTAATTAGTTAAAAATATGGCAACTATGTGACAAATATTTTGAGTGTGTATTAGTGTGTCGTCACGAAAATAGAATAGATTCTATTACGATGACAAATCGCCGAACGACATGGCGACATTTTGCTTCCCATACAAAATATATGAAAAAGCACATGTCGTTGTCGTTGTCGACCCAGTTCTGATTAATCTCTAATAGAGTAAAAAAATGTTAAATAAATAACTGTAAAAGCTCAATAAATCAAACTAAAGAGAGTGTGAGAGTTATTTTATTTACTAAGAGCATCGCCCAGTTTATCTAAAGGAAATAAACGAACGTTTCTATAAGGTAAAAACGTGACAATTGGTGTCAGAAGTGGGATTGTTTATTTTGTTTGCAATAGAAAAGAACCCGTTTTATTTACAGGAAATAAACCAACATTTTTAAAAGGTAAAAACGAAACAATTGTTTAAATTTTAGGTTTCTAGCCAAAGTGGTATGGGCAGGCCGTCAAGGGGGAGCTTTTCCCTTGTTGAACTTCCCAGAAGGAATTTAAAAAATACTGTCACATCGGAAGTCTATGCAGAAGGAGAAATCCACACACCAAAATTCAACTTCCTATTTCCAGCGGTTCGGACACGACGTCGATGGGAGACTTTCCCCTTTATGCCCCTCCCCGTAGGTGAAATGTGCATAGCAAATTTCATTTTCCTAGATCCAGCGATTTGGGCAGGCCGTTTCCCCTTTTGAACTCCCAATTGTGGGGGAAAAACTATTATTTCGGGGGGAAAATAATCTGGGACAATCGTTAGCTCAATTCCTCCTGGCTCCTTTTTAATAGATTTTAATTTTCTGGTAGAAAATTGTTGAATAAATCATAAAGTAGCACTGGAGACGTAGCAGCTAGACTAACTCCTGGACGTCGGACCCGGCTAGAAAGCCAAAATTTTGATGTGTAAAATTTAAATACAAAAAAAATGTAAAAGTCCGCAAATTTCACAATTACCGTTTTGGATGTCTCTCGATATTGAAGATATCTTCCGATCCATTTTTATATTGAAATAATCGTAACCAACTGTTTTTGATCAAAAAGCGGGACTGAGAAAACGAAAACGCGGGATTTTAAAAGCAAAAAGTGTAAAGTTTAAATTTTGTTTGTGAAGATAAGAATTTTCGGCAAATTTATGTATGCATTATTTCTTCGTTCAAGGCACGATTACTGAATGTTCAGTTAACTGCTAACTGGAACTTTAGCTTACACATTTGTTGTTATTTCTCATATAAAATTTAAATTAAACTGTCGGTTAAATTTTAACTGAAATTAACAAAAATGTATTTTAACAACAAATAAATTAAAATTTAGAAGAATCATTATTGAAAAATCAATAGAGTTTAGATTTTGATCAGTTTTCTGTAGAAAAACTGAGATTCTAATAACTTTTTCGAAGCGCAAAACTTCAGATTGTGATGACATTTTCCTCTAAAAAAAAACCTTCATATTCTAAGGACTTTTTCCAGATTCTGAACACATACCTATAGAAAACTACCAGAGAACTTTTATCCACCAGATTTGGACGACCTTCCTACACAAAAATTGGTTCAATTTTGAATAATAAAAAATTCCTTAGATTGCGGCAATTTTTTAAAGAAAAGCTTAAGATTCTGATGACTTTTATCTGTAAAAACCTTCCGATCCTCAGGACGTTTTTCCGTAAAAAAAACCCTCCAAGTTCCTGGGACTTTTTTTCCTTTGAAAACCGATCTGACTCTGAGAATTTTTTCCTGTAGGAAACATTAAGATTCTGAGAACTTTTTTCTAATGAAAAATCCATCATTTCTGGGCATATAAGAAAATCGTCAGATTCTGAAAAAAATCCCTTGAATTTTGAAGATTTCTTTCCATAAAATATATCTCAGTTTCTATGGACCTTTTTCTAAAGTAAAAGTTTCATTGTGTAGAGGGTTGCCGGTTCGATTCCTTAAAACCTGAAAATCTAATAACTTTCCATAGGGAAATCTCCCCATAATCAAAAGCTTGTATTAGGTTTAAATATTATTATTATTATTTTTGTGTTAACAAAATATTTTAAAAACAATTTTATTCCTTTATATGTGAGCTTCATTACGTATTTTACTTGGTAAATTTATGCACAAAAATGGTAAAATTACACTTATTTTTTGAAAAATTTTCTACACATTTTTAATGTACCTACAATAAATTTAAAAATTTTTTATGTGTGTAATTTTTTCCATTTACGTACTCGGAGTAAATTTACCATATTTATAGTAGGAGTTCAGTTTTCTACACTCATGGAAATAAATCTGTAAAAATAGCAGAAACTAAAATTAGCAAATTTTTTAGATAAATACTAGCAAAATAAAAACAGCAAAAATATAAATTTAAATTAAGTAGGTTTGAGGTTAAGAAGAAGAATAAACATTTTTTTTCAAAGTTATAAACACATTATTAATTTGCAAATCAGACTAGATCTAGTTTCTGGCTTTTTTTTATGGACAGGCTTCATTTTAAAGTTACAGAATATTAGTTATATTTAAGTTAACTTTTAATTAATTGAAAATGAAAAATTGTATTCTAAAATCTGCAGAAAATTTTGCTAAATATTAGTAGACCAAACTGCAATTAGGATAGACTACTAAAATTAGCAGAAATATTTACTAAAAAAAAAATTATTTGCGTTAAAAAAATCAAAAAAAAATTCAAAAATTTTAAATTTTTTGTGATTTTTAAGGCTGCTAATTATTTAGCAAAATTGTTTGCTGATTTTAGCAGCCCATGTGAAAATCAAAATATATATGAACACACATGATCATACATTGACTTATATATGATCATGCATGGGCATAAATTGTCATATACTTAATTGCATAGTTCAACGTATGACCATACATGATCTCATATATTTCCATATATCTTTGGATAAGAAATTTGAGGGTATATGACCGTACATGTTCATATATGACCATATATGCTCACATATGATTCATGTATGCCCATGTATGATTATATATGGCCATATACCTCCATATACCCTCAAATTTCGGATCCAAAGGTATATAGAAATATATGAGATCATGTATGATCATACATTGAACTATGCATGTACGTATATGACTATGTATGCCCATGCATGATCACATACGAGCCAATGTATGATCATGTATGCTCATATATATTTCGATTTTCATATGGGAGGTTTAGTTGTTATTTTCCATTAACAAAAATTTGACTTAAATATAACAAAAATTCTGTATATTTAACAGCTTTATTTTTGCTGTTCCAATCTTACTAAAATATATAGCAAATATAATCTGCTAATTTCAGCAGTTTTTTCTGCAACTAGTTTTTAGTAGTTTTAGCTAAATTTTTTACAGACTTTTTCTATTACAGTACCGCAAGTTGGGTAAATTTAAACAAATATTAATTAGAGTGTTTCTGCAGGCAAAAATTTTAAAGTTGCTATTTCTATTTGATTACTTACACTATTTGTTTGCTGGGTTTGTAATAAAAAATTCTCTATCACCGCAGCTCTATATTCAATAAGGTAATTTTGTTATTATTAATTTCTTTTCTTTACATAAATCATTTCTCTTTGTAATAATATTTGTTTCTACTTTTTCTTTTTCTATTCATCTTCCATTATCTATATGTTGGCATCTCTTTGTGTTCGTGTTGTTATTAAGTAAAAAATTGCAATAATGATTGATTAACGATTTTGCAGAAGAAAAAAAAATAAACCAACTCATTTATTTATTTCAAATCTAAATTCCTCTTATATATATTGGCAACTAATTGATTTATTTTTGGGTTAAATGTCACTGATATCATTGACATAAAAAACGGGGGAAAAAAAGAGCGCAGAATTTGAAGGGGATTGAAATAAAAATGCCAAGAGTTTAATTAAGCTTAATTTATAAATAACAGCATTTAAAATTTCTTTTGGCGGTTCGTGTTAATGATCTGCACAACAAGGGAAATAATAGATAGAATAGTTAGGAAAAAAGTGAAATTTTACTAAACGAATTAAGCTAGAAATGAGTTAGAAATGATATTTTCATAAAACAAAAGATTATCAATTGATACATAAACTAACCACTGACGAGTCTTTGGGTGAAACCAAAATGCGGCAGTCTGATACCCTCGTGTGTGCTAAATTTTTCAGTAAAAATATTTTCTTCTTTTTCTTCCTGTAAATGAATTTTATAAAAGCATTTTGTTTTCTTATTTTTACCCTCTAACTTTTCAATTAAATGGACTTTTTTTTTTACCCTTTTTAAAAAGGGACTTTTTTGGCTCTTTTTACAAAGGTACAAAAAACTCCCTTTAAATGAAGAGTTACAGGGTTAAAATGTTCCGCAAAAATATTTGTCATGAAATTCTACTATACGCTTCTTAAGACATGAAAGTTGAATATTAAACTGCAATGCCAGAAATAAGTCAAAACTTAAAATGTGTTTTAGGGTTAATTTCGTATTTATTCAAATTTGGCGCCCAAATGTCACACAAACCTGGATTTTGGGGGATTGGAAACGTTAGAGGGTTAAAATGTTTCACAAAAGTGTTCCTAGTAGTGTTTTACATTAGTTCACTGAACACATTCTATATGTAAAATGGAAGATTCACATGATTTCCTATGCCGATTCATAATAAGCATTTTCAAAAGGATGTGAAACTTTAACCCCGTTAAAATTTAGGGCCAGAGGTAAAGTTTGAAAACGCCGATACATGTAAGAAATAGTCAAAATAGAAAAAAAAATATGATAATCTAATTAAAAATTCAAAAAAGAGCTTTAGTATAAAAATTATTTTGGTTTTTTAAAACTTTATTAAATATTTTTCTCTTATCTTAAGATTTTTAAAACAATAATCCTGATACCTGCAAAAAAGTGTTTGTTTCTTAAGCCTTTTGTTTCATATTGGCTAAATGTATAATAAAATGTATAATAAAATGTATATAAACTGTATATAAACTGTATAAAAAATTGACTTTTATAAAAAAAAAAAAATATCGTAAAATTTTTTATATTAACAAAAAAAGATTGTAATTTATTTGATGCACAAACTAAGAAAATCATGACTTTTGTTTACATACTGAAAAATCAAACTCCTACACCTTATGCATAAATTTAAACACTTAAGGTGTTGACAATGTCATTTCTCGTTTGCCATCACAAAAAAATATCAACTACAATAAAAATGAGCCACCAACATTAAGAACTTTGCTGGTATTTTTTTTTTTTTTTTAATTTTATTGTAATAAAATTAAAACCAAACAACATTGAATTCGATTTTTTGTTTTGTTTTTAAAATTACAATAATAAATGACCACCAGGCTCATTTAAAAATGGTTATAAAATAAATAATGTTGGTGTTCTACAACCAGCACGTTGCGTTGGCATTTAAAACTCAATTTTAAAATATTGATTATGTGTATGTGTTAATGTAGTCGATGTGATTTGCATTTCATTTATAATTAGCACTTATTGAAAATTGCATAATATATTTTTTGTTTTGGGCGCAATTATTTATTTAACTGCAATTCAATTATAAACAATTATAGTAAAATTTGCATGCTTAGATTGTGCCTAAAGCAATAAATCACTGAAGATGATAAGGTAGGAACAAAGAGCATATTAAACCATGTGAATCTTTCATTTTAGGTATAGGATGTGTTCAGTGAACCTATGTAAAATTCTACGATGAATATTTTTGTAGAACATTTTAAACCCCTAACTTCAATTAAAGGGACTTTTTTGTCTCTTTCTAAAAAGGGGTCAGAAAAGTCTCTTTAATTAAAGAGTAAGAGGGTTAAAATGTTCCGCATTTGCCATGAAATTCTACTATAAGTCTGTGAAGATATCAAAGTTGAAAATTTAACTTCAGTGTCAGAAATAAGTCAAAACTTAAAATGTGTTAAAGGGTTAATTTCGCATTTATTCATAATTGGCGCCCAAATCTCAAACAAACCTGGATTTTAGGGGGAAACCATGTGAATCTTCCACTTTAGGTATAGGATGTGTTCAGCGAACTTATGTAGAATGCTACGAGGAACATTTTTGTAAAACATTTTAACCCTCTAGCTCTTCAACTAGCGGGTCTTTTTGTCCCTTTTTGGAAAAGAACCAAAAAAGTCCATTTAATTGAAGAGTTAGAGGGTTAAAATGTTCCACAAAAATGTTCCTCATAGTGTTTCACATAACTGAAAACATCCTATACCTAAAAGGGACAAAAAAGCCCCATAAGTTGAAGAGTTAGAGGGTTAAAATGTTCCACATGATTACATGATGTGAATCTTCCATTTTAGTTTGTTCGACAAACTTATGTAGAAAACTACGAGGAACATTTTTGTGGAACATTTTAACCCTCTAACTCTTCAATTAAAGGGACTTTCTTGGCCCCTTATTAAAAAGGGTTTATCCCAGATCCATTAGTTGAAGAGTTAGAGGGTTAAAATGTTCCATAAAAATATTTCTCGTAGTGTTTTACGTAAGTTTGCTGAATACATCTTATACCTCAAATGGAAGTTTCACATGGTTCCCCCTAAAATCCAGATTTGTTGGACATTAGAGCGCCAATTCTGAATAAGTACGAGATTAACCCTTTAACACATTTTAAGTTTTGACTTATTTCTGGCATTGAAGTTAAATTTTCAACTTTGATGTCTTCAGAGACTTATAGTAGAATTTTATCACAAATATTTTTTTAAAACATTTTAACCATCCAGCTCTTCAATTAAAGGGATTTTTTTTGGCCCTCTCCAAAAAGATGTCAAAAAAGTCCCTTTAATTAAAGAGTAAGAGGGTTAAAATTTTCCGCAATAATATATGCCATGAAGTTCTACTATAAATCTCTGAAGATATCAAATTTGAAAATTTAATTTCAATGCCAGAAATAAGTAAAAACTTAAAACATGTTTAAGGTTAATTTCGTATTTATTCATAATTGGCGCCCAAATGTCCCACAAACCTGGATGTTAGGGGGAAGCCATGTGAATCTTCAACTTAAGGTATAGGATGTGTTCAGCGAACTTGTGTAGAATGCTACGAGGAACATTTTTGTGGAACATTTTAACCCTCTAATTCTTCAACTAATGGGCCTTTTTTGTCACTTTTTAAAAAGGGCACAAAAAAGCCCCATAAGTTAAAGAGCTAGAGGATTAAAATGTTCCACAAAAATTTTCCTTGTAGTGTTTTACATAAGTTCGCTGTACACATCCTATACCTAAAATGGAAGATTCACATGGTTTCCTATGACAATTCACAACAAACATTTTAAAAAGGTGGAAAATTTTAGCCCCCCCCCCCCCCCTAAAATGTTCCGCAAAAATATTTGTCATGAAATGGTACTATAAGTTTCTGAAGATATCAAAGTTGAAAATTTAACTTCCATGCCAGAAATAAGTAAAAACCTAAAAAGTGTTTAAGGGTTAATTTCGTATTTATTCAGAATTGGCGCCAAATGTCCCAGAAACCTGAATTTTAGGGGAAACCATGTGAATCTTCCACTTCACGTATAGGATGTGTTCAGCGAACTTATGTAGAATACTATGAGGAACATTTTTGTAAACATTTTAACCCTCTAGCTCTTCAACTAACGGGTCTTTTTTGGGCCTTTTTAAAAAAGAACGAAAAAAGTCCATTTAATTGAAAAGTTAGAGGGTTATAATGTTCCACAAAAATGTTCCTATAGGATGTATTCAGTAAACTTATGTAAAACACTACGAGGAACATTTTTGTGGAACATTTTAACCCTGTAACTCTTCAATTAAAGGGCCTTTCTTGGCCCCTTATTAAAAAGGGATAAAAAAAGACCCATTAGTTGAAAAGTTAGAGGGTTAAAATGTTCCATAAAAATATATCTCGTAGTGTTTTACGTAAGTTTGCTGAACACATCTTTTACCTCAAATGGAAGATTCACATGGATTCCCCCTAAAATCCAGATTTGTTGGACATTTGAGCGCCAATTCCGATTAAGTACAAGATTAACCCTTAAACGCAATTTAAGTTTTGACTTATTTCTGGCATTGAAGTTAAATTTTCAACTTTGATGTCTTCAGAGACTTCTAGTAGAATTTCATCACAAATATTTTTGTGGAACATTTTAACCCTCTAACTCCTCATCTAACGGGTCATTTTTGTCCCTGTTTAAAAAAGAGCCAAAAAAGTCCCTTTAATTGAAGAGTTAGAGGGTTAAAATGTTCCACAAAAATATTCCTCATAGTATTCTAAATAAGTTCACTAAACACATCCTATAGCTCAAATGGAAGATTCACAAGGTTTCTTATGCCGAATCACAATAAACATTTGAAAAAGGGGGGAACATTTTAACACCCCCTAAAATAAAATTCTAATGTGATCTTTCAAAACGTCGACACGCGTATGTTTTTTTTTTTGTGGTCTCCTCTACCAGAATCTATTGTCCCGTCATTTTGCAAAAATTTCCAAATTGTTGTTTAGTGTAATTTATCTGCTGTTATTATTATCAACAAAAATTGCTTGAATGTCGTAACACTTTCAAACTAATAAGTTTATATCCATTACAACACATAATTCTATAAAATGTTATGATTATTTTCACAAATTTTTTATGTTATAAAATTTTGTTAATAATTTTAATAACGAAACACATAAAGAAGGTTATAAAAGGTTTACAATAACTAGTAACAAATTCATATTTTCATATCTTGTTTTTTTTTTTTTTTGTTTAGCCAGTAAAAAAGTTAACCAAACAATACCCGATTAAACAATGTTTTAAAACTATTTACTTTTAATTGCCAAATCATGTAATATTGCAAAATACAATAAAAACAAAATGTTTAACAAAAGAAAAACCAAAAAAAAAAAAAAAAAACAAGAAAATTTAATGTTAAACAACTGCAAGTAGGAAAATGAATAGAAAAAAATATTTACAAAACCCTTTTTTAGACAACTGATGAGCCGGTATAACCAAAATGATGATGTTGTAGTTTTTAAAAATATTTTGGGTTTTGTTGTTGTTGTTGTTAAATTCAGTATTGTTGAATTTAAACAATCATGCAGACGCCAGTTTAGTATTGCAAACTATAGAAGAAACAAAATTAAATGGAAAAACTCCTAAAACATTGCAAACAGTTAACATTTTGAATTGTTTTTTTTTTTGTAATTTAGTTTTTATCATAACTCTACACCATTTAAAACATGTATTTAAGAAAATTTTATTTGTGTAAGGAAAGTTATTTGAAAAAAAAATTATTTAATTTTCAGAGAAATTTTTATATTTACAACTTTAACAATTTATTTCTGCTTTGAAAAACTAAAAGTTCCCAAATAATTAAAATTTGTAAATGGTGTAAAATTAAGCGATTTTTTCCTTTTTTATTTATATATATTTGTTATTTGTAGATTTACCAAAAAAAAACTATATAAGGGTCATAGTTGAATAGTTTTAAGGAAGCACATTTTTTGAAGACTCTTTTTTTTTGTTATTATTTTCCTAATATTTAACAAAGAAGAGTTTCAAATTGCATGTTGTAATCCATGTTTTTTTATACAATCAACAGTAGAAACTACAAACAACAAAAACTAAGATGAAAAGGTTGTCATGTTTGATGTTTTTTTTTTCTTAGGTTTTTATGTTTATTATATTTTAGCCTTTATGTAGGTTTTAATACCTTTAAATGTATTTATAATAATCATTTGTTTAAAATCGTAACGATTTTTCTCTTGGTTGCAGTTTATGTTGAATTTGCTAATAAATATGTTTCTTATTTCGAAAATGTGGGAAATTGGAGTATTTATTTAAACAAAAAAACAAAAAAATACTGCAGCAAAAAAGAAAGAGTTGTTATATTGCATGTTGATTTAAGATAATTTTTAAAATTTTTAAATTAAAGTTTTATTTATGATTTTGGTTTATATTTCTTAAATGGTGTTTATGGAAAAAGTGAAAAATGCATGGGAATTAAAATTTGGGCTCTTAAAGACTTGATTGTTTGTATTAAAACACTAAAGACTTAAGAAACAAACTTGTTCAAATGAAATAATATTTTTATGAGTTCATATGCGGATTTAAAACAATAAGTTCTGTTGATAGAATTTTATTTAAATTTTTTTAAAATATTGCGAATTAATGGACTTCATTTACTTCATTTACTTCACATACTTTTAATATTATTGATCAATGTTTTTAAAATCAATTAATCAGATTAAAGTATTTAAAAACAAAATGTTCTGATTGGTTAGATTTTGAAATATTGAAAGTATATTCCTGCCTTTAATCGTTTTGTTAAGGCTGTAGAAATCGAACACATGCTCCTACATTACAAACGTAACTATACTAAAGTGCGACAGCTTAACCGTCTCACCCAAGTAACACCTTGAATGCAATGTAACTAATTCGTTGTTTTCTTTCCTATTCAGCTTTCTCTCATTTTTTTTACTCAGAAGTGATCAAACACAGACACATACAAAAATTCTATTTTTAGATTTTTGTTTATCTTTCAATCTCCTCCGTGTCTCCTTTTTCGCAAATATTGCCAAACTTACGTATGGTTTTTAGGTTCAACAGCTGGCAGCTGGGGTATATATTGGAGACGGGTTGCCACAGGGCATTTCATAATATATTTTAGTACAGTGTTGTTTAAACGTCGTATAAATCAATAATATTGAACGTGTATGGTTGCCTTTATATATGGGTATTTGTAAATGGATTGCCCATTATTACCCTATAAAGATCTTAGGGCCTATCCTGTGACTGGTCCTTTCACAGGACTGATATAATTTACCATCGCTGTCGGTTAAGTAGTATCAATTATTATTAAAGTAGTGTTCCTTAGACTGGTATAAGAAGGTCATACCACTAAACTGGTATATAATAGAAAAACTCCAAAATAAGATTTCACTCTTGGGAAACAGTTCAATATTTTGAAAACCTATTTTTAAACGATTTTTAGCGAATTTTGTTTTATTTCTAGTGGCATAAAAAAAGTACTAGTATATACGCATAATATTTTATCGTTAAAAACAACTTAAAATACATATTAAATTAATTGAAAACACAATTCATTTTTTAATTTTGATTTTTCATTATTTTCAAACCATTATGCTATTTATTTTCAAGCATTGCTTAAATAATCCCTAAAAGAAATAAAAATAATTGAAGAGTCTGTTAAAGCAATCATCAATTTTTAACTGACAAAACTTAAAAAAAAACGATTTTGTGGTTTGTTTTATCATATATGAAAGTTTTTTTTTTTGTTTGAATTTTCAAAATACTACACACACCTTCATATTTTTATTGGCTATGTTTGTGTGTATGTGTAAAGAATTTCTTGTAATTTGAATTGAAATAATTTTGTATATAAACAAACTATTTTAACAAAAAAGACAACCGAAAATATTTGAATATTTTGTTTTTAAACAGAAAACAAAATATTATTTAAATTGTTTATTCTAAAAACAGAAAACTAAAAATAGAATATTTGACTGAAAATATCAACTCCTACAGACGATACGTATTTTTTGTAGTTTGTTTTTTATTGACTTATACAAAAAGTTAAACATTATGTTTCCATGTATTTTAATTGATTCTTCAATTGAAATCAAATGTTATCTATTACTTTTCAAATAAACCTCTATCAGTTATGGAAAATATATTGTGAGTGTTTAAAATGTGTCTGGTTCTATTTCAGTTTCTTTTAGGTTAATTAGGTGATATGTTACAAAATTCATAAAACGATAATGATTCTGTGTCAGCTTTTTTTTCTCTCAGAAGCAACACTTGGGAAATTCTTCTTATTGATTAACATTGTTACGTTTTTAATTTTTAAAAACGTTGGTTTATTTCCTCTAAATAAACCGGGTTCTTTTCTACTGCGATCAAAGTAACCAATACCAACGCTGACATTAATTATTACGTTTTTTAGATAAACCGGTCTGGTGCTCTTTTATAATTAAAATAACACACACACTCTTAAGTTTGAAATAACTTAAACACTTTTTTTATTAACTCTATATTAATTACACTGTATTACTTTTAATACATAAATTAATATAACACTCACACAAACTCTAGTGATTTTAATACAACAATTTATTAAAGCCCGACTGAATTACACAATCGGTAATCATAAACTGACACTCACTAAATGGCATATGTCAGCCTTATATAGTTTTACTTCCGTTCTGGTAGAGAATTCCGGAAACACCTATAGAAATAACATTGTACTTAAATATAGTGCTGCCAGATTGACCATTTTAGTAAATCCCATTTTTTTTGAGATATTTTCTTACAGAAAATCCCAGAGTTTTCTGTACTAGGCTAGTCTAATTTCATAACAATATATTGCTTTCTTTGGAAAGGGGATAGAAGAGAGATAAAAGGCGGTGAAAGATAAAGGGCTTCAAAATTGGCAACACCGTAATTGCGCGTTGTTGAGATATATGAGAATAATAAAAGTATACATATTGTTACGAAATTGGATTAGTCTAGTGGAGAAAATTCTGGAATTTTAGAAGAAAGATATCGAGAAACGCAATTTCCTAAGCCTGTCAATCTGGTAGCACTACATTTAAGTATGATGTTAAGTGGTTTGAGTGTCACTGGAATTTTCTAGTATGTTCTACAACCATGGCCGTTACTATATAAGACTGCACTTAATGAAGGAAAAGCAAATCGCACATTGTCATTTGTGTGATTCAGTTGTGCTTTAAAATTTGCATAGTCAGTTGTGTACTAGAGCTCCTTAATTGCGCATTAGCATTGTATAGTGAGGTGCACACTAGCGTTGTGTGTGTTGTATTGTTGTACGTAAAGTAATAAAATGTTAAATAAATAAGTATATAAGCACAAAATCAAACAATAGAGTGTGTGTTATTTTAATTGCAAAGAGCACCAACTAGGTTTATATAAAGGAGATAAACGTACGTTATATTGTTTTATGTATGTAAAGTAATAAGATATTAAATAAATAAGTATAAAAGCTCAAAATCAAACAAAATAGTGTGTATTATTTTAATTGCAAAGATCACCAACCCGGTTTATCTAAAGTAGATAAGCGTAGGTTTTTTTAAGGTAAAACTTAACTATTGATGTCAGAACCCGCTTTAATAAAAGGAAATAAACCAACGTTTTTTAAAAGGTAAAAACGCAACAATATTATTTTTAATTGATGTTGTTGTCGCTCTGGCCAGTCCAAAGCTCTAACAATTACACTACCACGCCCTCATTAAATTTGGCTCAGGGACAAATCCTATAAAAACTGGGTAAAATCGGTGCGTGTTTTAACCTATTCACCATAGAAATGTCCAATCTGAATATTTATCATACATGAGCCCAAACCCCTTTGGGTAGAAACTTAAAAATATAAAATATGTTTTCCCCGAAGTATGGGCTAACTCACCGGCAAGATACTTTTTGGATGTTTGGCCAAGAAAGTTGTAAAACTAGGGGGTTTACAAAGAGAGAATTGCTCCGTCTTTATGGCCTGCTCAAACAGCTAGAGCCAGAAAGTTAAAAATTGGTGTGAACATCCGCTTATGGCAGAAAAGTTAGCCCAAACTTGTGGAACACAAGTTTCTATCCGACGAAAATTTTGGACAGATAAAAACGTATCTCCAAAGGTGAAAAGTTTCCCCCTTAAAGCGCAGTAAATTGTTTCGATTTCACGTGAAAAAACTTTTATAATCCATATAAAAAAATGATTTTTCACGATAATGAGTTTCACCTGAAAATTGTGTAGACTTTGTTTTCACGCAAATTTAATATACAAGACGATTATTTTTGTCGTAAAGAAATGACAATTTGTGTTTATTGTGAAGCTGTCTTTCTAATAACATAAAAAATTATTCATTTTCAAAATTGAAATTAACTTTTGAGGCCTTTTAAGATCGAGTGAAATTCTTCCACGTGAAAAACAACTTACGGTGCTTAACGGGGAAAAGTTCCCCCCAAAACTCTTTGTCTAGAAGCCTGAAATTTAAAGAACGAGAGTAATTGGAACACTAAATTTGGGAGACGGAATGAAACGGACTGGCATAAGAGTGGAATAGAATGAAATAAAATTGATTGGGAGACGAAACGGGACGAAGCTGGAAACGATTGGATTGGAATTGGAAAACGAAATGTCACGAAGAACGAGTGGAATTGCAACACTCGACAAGAGGAATGAAATTGTTTGGAAAGGGGAACGAGTGGAATTGATACACTTGTAAAGTGTAACAAAATGGAGTTGAATGAAGAACAAGTGAAATTTATAAACACTAGATAATGAAAAAGGAATGGAATGAAACAGAAAACGAAATTAAATGAAAGGGAGAAGAAAATGGAATAAATTGGGAAACTATTGGAATTAAACAGCTAAGTTAGAAAGTAGAATCGAACGGGCAATGCAGAACGATTGGAATTGAAGCACTAGATGAGTTGAAGTAATTGCGACATAACGAGAAACGATTGATATTGAAACACTGGATAGTGGGAACGAAGTGGAATGGAACAGGGAAACGAAATGGCTTAGTAGAATTGAAAAACTAAACAATAGGAATGAAATGCAATGGATCGGGAACAAAATAGAATGTGGAACAAGATGAATTGGAACACTAAAATTGAGAAATGAAATGGAATAAAACGAAGATCGAGCGGAATTAAAAATATGTACAAGGAACACTAAAATTGGGAAACGAAAGGGAATGAAACGAGGAACGAGTGATATTAAAACATCAGACGAGTGGAACGAAATGGAATGGATTCCACTCGACGAAGCGCGATAGAACTGGGAACGAATGTAATTGGAATATTAAAATGGGGAAACGAAATGGCACGGACAAGTGAAACAGAATGGAATGGAAAGAGGAACGAGTGGAATTGAAACACTTGTCAGGCTTGTGCAAACGTAACTGCCAATTAGAGAAAACATACGATTTTCCTTTATTGGTAATACATAAATAGATGTCACTACATTGCTAGATCTCTCAAAACAACAGATTGGTATTTTGGAAGATGACAAAGCAAATTCGGTGTTCCCATATCACTTAACCCCACCGAAGTAAAATAATATAACAGGGCTATGAACTAAAACAGCTTCAATAAAAGTTCGCCAACTCTTCAACAGATGGCGCGCAACAGCTGTTCTAAGATTCTCAACATCTCGCGCAATTACAGTGTTGCCATATTTGAAGCCCTTCATTCTTCCTATTAATTAACGTGTTGCTTCCTTTGCAAAGGGGATAGAGAAGAAGTGAAAGGTGGTGAAAGATGAAGAAATTCAAATATGGTAACATGTTGGGCGCCATAATATGAAGAGTTGGCGTACTTTGTTGAGGCTTTTTAGTTCATAGCCCTGTTATATTATTTTACTTCGGTGAGGTTAATTGCTATGGAGGAGGACGCTGCGATAGGGATAGAAAAAACTAATACATATTAGTATTTTTCATAAATTGATGTTGCCTTGGTTGGGCATGGAATCCACAACCTTATGTGTAACAGTACAACGCGCTAACCATTACACTACAGCATCCACAAGAGTAAAATAAGCAAATCAGTAAGGATGATTTTCCTCAAAATCTTTGATATTCGTGATCATATATTTTGGGAACTAGAAAAGCCAACTACTCTAAATTTTCAACTAAATCAGAGAAGATTGTTCTAAAATTTTTCTTTTTAAACTGCTTTTATCCCACTAACTTTTTTATATCTTGCTAAGACCAATACTGAGTTGATAGCAACCCCGGGTTTCTTAGAGCATTGGTTTTCTAGATTTATTTTCAGCTTCTGCGGCCAGTTGTTTATTTTGTGTTTTAAGGGTGTTAAATACTGTAACAACAGCATTTTAAAGAGCATACGGTTGTCAACAATATTTTTAACATTTTATTTTTTTATTTAAAAATCATGTTATTGTAGTATTTTTAAAAAATATCAGTTTTATATTTCCCCAGCCAAAATCGCCAGAGTTGCCACTACATTACTGGCCTTTTTTAAAAAAGGCAAAATCGGCTAAGGGCTGCCACTGTGCAGCCTTCATTAATTATCGGAAAATAAAAATGTAAAGTGATTCTTAATCCCAGATAAATTCTCTAGTCCTTATCGTGGCCCGATTTTTATTTTTAAAATTTTTATTTAACAAAGTTGCCACACAAACTTAAAAATTCTAAAAAAGGCGAGAAAAAACACATTTGCTTGGGGATATAAAATTTATTTGGCCAAAATTCAAAAAAAGGGCCACGATAAGGACTAGAGTTTTTTGTTGCCTACGAAAAAAACCCGGATCGAAATCGGTTAATCCGCCTGGGTTGTACAGTGGCAGCCGATTTTGAACTCAGGGTTGTGGGAAAACCCGTTTAAAGTTTCAAATTAATTTTACGCTAAGAAAACTGCAAAATTTCAAAAAACCGTGTATGAACAAAATTTATATCTCGCAGTTTTCTACATATGCACCTTGAGAAAAATCGGGCAAAGAGTATTTTATATATTAACCCAAATATTCTTAAAAACGATGGTAGAGAATTTATTAATCATTTCATTTCGGTCAAAATCTTTTGTTTAGTACATTTTTTTATTTCTTATGTATTTGTTTTTTACTTTTTATATACATTGATTACTTTTATGGCTTATAAAAAGAGATCGTCATTGGCTTTTCTTTAAAGACTGCAATTTTTGCATCTTTTGATGTAATTTTTTTCCTTTTTGTTCTGCTGTATTATGCGAAATAAGATTTATAATAAAGACAATAATAAAAAACGCTCCCAAAAAATTTTGTGTACAAATTTAATGCATAATTTGTGACTAAAATATATTTTACAAAAAACGTGTGGATTTTATTTCTTCGAATTTTTAATTGATATTTTCTGAGCATATACTGAAGAGTATGCTCTATCCAAATAAAATATAAAAAAAATTCGAAAATAAAATTTGTCCTAGAATCGATACCCCCTTAAGTAACTTAGAGCATTCGAGTATTATTTCTTCCAGTGTAAACATAGCTTGTAGACTGTTTAAATTGCATTAAGGTAAATTAATAATAGGCAAATTAATTTTTTTAAAAACCTTTTTAATCCTAAAAACAACCAAGAAAGCCTTCACCTATAAGCGCCTTTAGTTCATGGCTAACAATAAGATATTTAAAGAAATCTTAAACATACGCCCTTAAAATATTTTCAATTTTTAAAATCAACAAATTATGTTGTACAAATTTGATGAAACTGATCACAAATTTTAATGATGACAATTAAAAAAAAAACAGAAAAACCTCCCCTTGCAAAAGATTTTTTGATAAAAAATTTGTGATAGAGAACCTTTTGTTCGAAAGATCAAAATAAAAACAAATGATTACAAAAATAAAGTTTTCAATAAAGTTATTAAATTGATAAATTGCTAGAATATCCAATAGACTTCACATCTAACTATATATTGGCAGCTAATCGTAATTATGGTTCTCTTTGTGTGTATTATTTTTTTAACTGGTTGTTGGGTAAACTAATTAAAAATTTCTTAGAATTTTTTTTTAAAGAATTCTTCTTATAAAATATATTTTTCATTGTTAAAGGAGTTGTTTGGTTATTGTTAAGTATTGTTTAGATTTGCCTAAAGGCTGTTGTTTTTTTTTTTATATGAAACAAAATAAGATTAAATAAAAATCCCAAAATGCTTTTAGAGATTTTGTTTTTCTTTATTTTATTATTATTGATAATAACAATATATAAAATTGATGGCAAAACCTTGGTTTCTTTAAGATGTATTGTATTTGTATTGTAGCTTTAAGAACTTGTTTCATTTCTCTTAAAATTAATTGACGTTTTTGGCTTAAAAAACCTTTAATTTTATATTTATTTAAAAAAAATACTTAATAATATTTTATCATAAATTTGCAATCTTTTTGTTAAAACAATAACAAACTAACCAAAGAGCACAACATAAATATCAAGACAATACCCCAAAAGTAAACACTTTTTAACTATTATTTAATTTGTTTGTTTGTTTTTAAGTTGTTCTTTTTTTCATTCTAAGTTCATTTAAGTTTGAAATGTCATTTTCAGTTTATTTTTTTTTTCTAAAGAAAACTTAATTTTTTTCAACTTTTGCGTAGGCTTTATTTGTAATAGATTTTTTTGCTTTGTTTCATTGTATACAAAAACTGTGTAAAAGATGATGTCATTGTGGTTTTTGTTTCAATTGTTTTTTGTATGACAGAAAAAAATGGCAAACAATCAGAGTTTAACTTGAACTTGGAATGTCGCTTAACATTGAATAACTATTATAAAATTAGGTTTTGTAAACATTTGTCTAAGATTTAAGACAAATTTCTACTAAATCTACAAGTTCAAAGTCTATAGAGGTTTTTTTTCGGCCAAGTATGTGTCTTAAGTCTTTTGTAGGTACTGTATTAAAAATAATTTCAAATAGTTTATGATGAGACTGGTTCAAGGTCCTGTCACTTTGACATGAAGATGTCCTGCAGTCAAAAAAGTTTGACAGTTACTACATGACAGTTGTTTGTGTAGTAATTAGTAGTTGTTGTTTTTAACTGTAATTACAGTTGTTTTTCTATGGAAACATAAAAAACATAAATAAATGTTAAGACAGTTATTTAAATAAGCAACTAACGAAAAGTATTGTAATTTCTTACCCGTTGTTTAAAGCAGGTTATTTTTAATATCACATTAAACAACTACCGAAACAGTATTTTTACAATAAACAGTTATTTTTGGTAGTTATTTAAAAAATAAAAAAATTTCATTGATTTTTAAAAATTGTTGCCTAGTTTTTATAATGTTGGATTTTAATTTTTATTTAAAAATAAAAATTGTTTTTTGTTTGACCTTCTATTGTTGGCTATGCTTTGCAGAAGACTTTGAAAATATATTTTATTGTTTGCTTCATTCGCATTTTGTTGATGTAGCAGACTACATTTAATATGATATTTTGATGCTTCAATTTGCATTGCAGTAATAAGATGCTCTTATCATATTATTTTATTTACTAGAACTTTCTTAACAAGCGCCATATTATTTTTATAGGAAAAAATAGGTCAAGTACAGCACAAATATGTTTTTGTGGTGAAATTGAATAACTAACAACTTTAGCTAAACAACGGATTTAAAAGAAAACAACAGGAAAAATTAGTTCAACTGAATTAGAACGCGTTTAACAGACTTTTGTACTAACTTTTTTTATGAGTGTAATTATAATGTAGTTTAGAAGTTGCAGATTTATTACCAGTACAAGAAAACTACAAAATTTAAACTTAAACTAAAAATGTAATTTTTACCTTAAACAAAAAAGTAACTAGTACAAAGCGGTAAAAATTACTTAAAAACTATATAAAAAAATTACTAACAATTTCCACTAATATTTCGTGGTCATAAAACGATTCCAAGAAATTTAAGGACCCAAATATATTGTTACGAAATTTGATTGGTCTAGTTCTGGTATTTTAGAAGAAAACTATCCCGAGAAACGGGATTTACTAAACCTATCAATCTGGTAACACTACATTTAAGTATACCACAGTATGCTTTAATGTGCTATAAAGTGTTATAATGTAAGTGGTTGGTGTCCCGGCTACGAATAAAGTGGTTGGTGTCTTGGCTATGAATACTCTGGCTGCCTGTAGAACCTTCTAATGTGTTTAGGGAATGCAAAATCCCGCACTTTTTGATTTCCCGGGATCCCGCAAGGGACAGAAATTAGAAAATATTTTATAGTAATTTCAAAATTTTTATTAATAAAGGGCGGTCCAACCAAAACGCACGATGTTAATTGTACACTCACAATATTTTTTCCTTAAAATCAACCGAATATGTACATTAAAACAATTGCAAATACTACACCACTATGTGGTCAGGGTATTATAAGTTTGTGCTGATGTTTGTAACACCAAAAAATATTGGTCGTAGACCCACCTTATAGTATACCGATCGGTTCAAAATTTTTTTTTTACTTCGATTTAACGATGTCCGTCTGTCCGTCCGTCCGTCTGTCTGTCTGTCCATGCAATCTTGTGCGCACTCTACAGGTCGCAACTATTAAGATATTTTGATGAAATTTGAATCGCAGACCTATGTTGGCCCAAGGACGAACAAGTTTGATTTTGGTGAACATCGGTCCATGTTTAGACCTAGTGCCCATATAAGGGTCCTACCAAAATTATACTCTTTATACGCTGCAGGTCGTAAATATTAAGATATTTTGACGAAATTTTGTACACAGACCTATGTTAGCCCAATAACGCAGCCTATTGATTTTGGTGAACATCGGTCCATGTTTAGACCTAGTGCCCATATAAAGGTCCTACCAAAATTATACTCTTTATACGCTGCAGGTCGTAAATATTAAGATATTTTGATGAAATTTGGTACACAGACCTATATTGGCCCAATAACGCAGCCTATTGATTTTGGTGAACATCGGTCCATGTTTAGACCTAGTGCCCATATAAGGGTCCTACCAAAATTATACTGTTTATACGCTGCAGGTCGTAAATATTAAGATATTTTGATGAAATTTGGTACACGGACCTATATTGGCCCAATAACGCAGCCTGTTGATTTTGGTGAACATCGGTCCATGTTTAGACCTAGTGCCCATTTAAGGGTCCTACCAAAATTATAATGTTTATACGCTGCAGGTCGCAAATATTAAGATATTTTGATGAAATTTGGTACACAGACTTATGTTGTCCCAAGGACGAAGCCTATTGATTTTGGTGAACATCGGTCCATGTTTAGAACTAGTGCCCATATAAGGGTCCCCCCAAAATTATATTGTTTATACGCTGCAGGTCGCAAATATTAAGATATTTTGATGAAATTTGGTACATAGACCTATGTTGGCCCAAGGACGAAGCCTATTGATTTTGGTGAACATCGGTCCATGTTTAGAACTAGTGCCCATATAAGGGTCCCCCCAAAATTGGCTTGGTTACAAACTGCAGGTCGCAAATATTAAGATATTTTAATGAAATTTGGTGCGCTGACTCACATTATAGAAAATTTTGACATAAGCCCCATTTTAACCCATTCGAATTTCGGATCCAAACAATACACCAGACTGGTGTAGGGTATTGTATAGTCGGCATGCCCGACTTTAACCTTTTTACTCGTTAATTGTTAATTTATTAACTGGCAAAGTCGGTAAAAATAATAGATTTCTCGTTTATTTTAAAATTAATCGTATTATAACAACTGATTGCTTTTAACAGAAAATTTTAATTGAATATTTTAACTTCTACCGAAAGTCCGTATTTTGTGTATTTTGTTTATTGAATGAATGATAGAAAAAGGTAAAAAATATATTTATTTACAATTTAACTACTTATTCAATTGAAACAACTTTACTGATTTACTTTTTAAACAACTGTTAAACTTTTACGGTAAAGTTATTGTGAGTGTAAATAATACAAAAAGTTTTAAGAGAATTATTTTAATATTTTTTGTTATGATAGAAAAATATATGACAATTATATGTGAAAAAATATAGGCCAAATGCTCGCCACGGCTTCGGTGGCATACCTGTATCCGATGGTCCATATTTTCAATGACTGAGACATAATTGAGGTTCAATGTCATTAATTTGCCGAATTATATCACTCTTTAGCGCTTGAATTGTTCTTGGCTTAATGACGTACACTTTTTCTTTTAAATATCCCCAAAAAAGAAGTCCAACGGTGTCAAATCACATGATCGTGGCGGCCAATTAACATCGCCACGACGTGAGATAACACGGCCATTGAATTTCTCGCGCAAAAGAGCCCTTGTTTCGTTGGCTATGTGGCAAGTGGCACCATCCTGTTGAAAGCACATATCGTCCAGTTCCATATCCTCAATTTCTGGCCACAAGAAGTCCGTTATCATCTCGCGATAGCGAACACCATTCACGGTAACTGCTTGGCCGCCAGCTCATAAACCGCACCAAACAGTCACTCTTTGTGGATGCATCGGCTTTTTAACAATCACTCGTGGATTCTCATTTACCCAAATGCGGCAATTCTGCTTAACGAATCCACTGAGGTGAAAATGTGCCTCACGAAGTGAACGAATAACATTTTGATTTGAACGTCAAAAGTTGAACGTAAAAAGTTCGATCAAGTACACAAATTAATCAGTGTGTTCGTTTACTCGAAAATCTTACTATTTTTACTCGTACTACAATTTTGTGAGTAAATGAGCAAGCCTAATGTAAGATTTTTACTTAAAACGTTGGACAACTGCATAACTAAATTTGAAATAATTAACTTTATTATTTTAAACTGCATTTTTTGAAATCCCGGGATTCCCGGTCCAAATTCCCGGGATTGCGGGAAATGAAAAATGCCTAATCCCGGGATGCATTCCCTAAATGTGTTATACAATCACAGCTATCTGGGTGTCTCTGGAACTTTCGGGCTCGTTCTACAATCACAGACATACTATTAAAGGGCTGCAGCTTAGTTTTGAATATGAAGTAGTGCTAGCATTTGTGGAGTTAAGTTGTGCTAAGTTAATTGTATACGTAGTCGCGCAGTAGCGTTTTTACAGTTCAGTTGAGCTCTAAAAAATTATAGTAAAATTGTTTGTAAAGTAATAAAGTGTTAAATAAATAAGTCTATAATAAACAACAAGAGAGTGTGTGTGTGTGTGTTATTTTTAATTGCAAAGAGCACCAAACCGGTTTATCTAAAAGAGATAAACGTACGTTTGTGAAGGTAAAACGTAACAATTGGTGATAGCAGTGGAATTGATTATTTTGATTGCAATGGTAAAGAACCCGATGTATTTAAAGGAAATAAACCAACGTTTTTAAAAGGTAAAAATGTAACAATATTGTTTTAGTCTCATCTAATATGTGTTTGGAAATATCAAAATTACTACTCAAAATAACTGTCATTAAAAGACTATATCTTTAATTAGTTATTTACTTTATGATAAAACAAAGTTAGTCAAGTTAATTACGAATTACCTTTATTTTTAATGTTAATCATTTCAAATTGTTAATTGTATATTATAAAAGAATTATTTCGGTTTTTTGTTAGAATTACAAAGCATTACAAACCTCTAATGATTGAACTTTAAATACTTAATATTCGATTACATACCTAGAAGGAAACAAAAAAAAAAGAAAACATATTAGTTGGAAGCAAAAATTTATCAAAGATTACAATTCAATTAAATTCTAAATTATTCTACTAAATAGCTTAAAGCTATAAATTATGCACATATTTTAATAAAATTCTAAGGAATTAATTAATTACATTATAGTTTTAACTATCCTTATTAAATTAATAGTAGTTGTGGAAATCTTGTTGTTGAATTTAATTTGTACAAAACTATTATAAAATTGTAAAAATCAAAATAATGTATTTGCTTGAAAAAATTTCTTAAAAAAATAAATGATAGAAAAAATAAGCAATAAAATTAACAACAACAGCAAACAAAAATTACTGACATTTAGAAACACTTAAATAAATACATTTTTGATTTTTTTTTTTTTTAAGACAGTGGACGAAATTATTATAGTGGATGAAAATATATTGTCAAAAAAGAATTAAGCTGTATTATTCATAACTAAGCAAATGAAGATAATTTTTAAAATTTTTTCTAACTTTTAAAATTCAAAAATATTTCTATGCCCCACGGAATTTCTTTCACTGTATACGAGTATTTTTGCAATATGTTACATTATGATTATGGTTTTTAGGTATTGAATTTAAGTATAAGTTTGATTATTTTGTATTTAATAGTCACGTTTGACGAGGTGAATTGTTTTAACTGAATTTTTTTTTTATTCTTTTTTTTTATAATGACAGATAAAACAAAAAACATTAATGACTGCGGGGGCATTTGAATTGGAAATAACATAAGCGAAAATATACTTTAAAAAAATATTTAACAATATGTGAAGGTGGACAAAACTTGTTTAAATAGATTTTATTTTGTTAATCTTAAATTACATATTTACCCCTAAATTCATAAACGCTTTGTAAAATTATAGGAGGTTTATTGAACAAATTTTGTATGAAAATGACGTTTAGTAAACCTGTTATAACTTCACAAAGCATTTATGAATTGAGGGGTTAAAATATAAATAATAAATAAATAAAAATAAATATTAATTAAAACAAAATAAAACTTAAAAAAATTAAGTTAAGTAGAACTACATATTGTAAAATTTAGTTATTATTCAATACAAAGAGGGCTATAATACACTATTTCAGAATTGTTCTCCAATTTTTAGCACACTGTACAATAATTTCGAACTTTTTCCCAAATAACGGGGTTCTGACAATGGATTCTGATAGAGGAGATTAAAGAAAAATATACGTTTGAAAGATCACATTGGAATTTTATTTTAGGGGTGGGTTAAAATTTCCCCCTTTTTTCAAATGTATATTGTGAATCGGCATAGGAAACCATGTGAATATTCCATTTTAGGTATAGGATATGTTCAGTAAACTTATATAAAACACTACGCTGAACATTTTTGTGGAACATTTTAATCCTCTAGCTCTTCAATTGAAAGGACTTTTTTAGCCCCTTTTTAAAAAGGGTTAAAAAAGACCCGTAAGTTGTAGAGTTAGAGGGTTAAAATGTTCCACAAAAATTTTCATCGTAGTATTTTACATAAGTCCGCTGAAGACATACTAAACCTAAAATGAAAGATTCACATGGTTTCCCCCTAAAATCCAGGTTTGTTGGACATTTGACCGTCAATTCTGAATAAGTAAGAGATTAACCCTTAAACACATTTTATGTTTTGACTTATTTCTGGCCTTGATGTTAAATTTTTAACTTTGATGTCTCCAGCGACTTATAGTAGAATTTCATGATAAAATTTTTTTTATCGGAACATTTTAACCCTCGATTGAAAAATTCGAGTTTTCTTAATTTTTCGAAAAACAGTTCAATTTCAAATCGTTGTAACTGTTACACGGATCTTCGGATTAAGACATTTGGACGGGCTTTTCAAAAAAAATAATTTCGACAATTTTCCACGGTGGAAAATCATGGTGAAAAATCTAATTTTCCATTAAAATTCAATTTTTCGAGGTAACATTCTTAGGAAAACTCTCTCTTTTCCTTTAAAATATGAAAGTCCAATCTTTAACCTTTCGATGTAATAAAGAAAAAAAGCAGTCAGATTGTGGAACTTCACCACAAAAATCGGGGTTGAAAAGAACTCCTCCTTTATAGAATTTAATATTTATTTATCATTTGATATAAACAATCACATTTAATATACAGAAAATGGAGTTCACTCAGGGAATTATGTAGGTAAAGTCAACTTCAAATGACAGTTAAAATAACTGAAGTTGCAGTTAAAAAAGTGTAGACTACATTTACATTTAAATCAACAGTATTAAGAAGTTATTCTTAACTGTTGAAAATCAACTGACAAATGTAGTAAAAACAACTACAAATGTAAACAAAACAACACACATGCAAATTATTCTAAAACTGTACCAACAACTGCAAATGTAGTTAAAATAACACAAACAAAAATTTCAAATTTATTTTTATCGCGACAAACAATAATTGCATGAAATGATTTAAATGTGCTAAAATCCCAAAACTTATTTGGCAAGTTGTAAAAAATAATCTCTTGCAGGCATGTCCCTATCCGAATTTCATTCTTTCCTAAGGAAATCGTCAGGGGACGACGTTTTAGAATTTCTAGAAATATTTATTAGATTAAATCAAAAACTCAATGAGAATTTCTTGTTCTCGTCTAGGAGCGTCATTTAACATTTAAAATATCAAAGAAAAAACAAAAACGACAAATAAATTTTACCACAATTTGCTTTGTCATCTTCCAAAAAATTATTTTACAGATTATTAATTTAATAAAAACAAATTTATGTAAATATTCTTAACTTATGTTTATTTTCGAATAAACTTAAAATTCAGAAATCAAAATTTACACTTCGGCCCTGTGCAAGGTGGCTAAATAAATTCTAAACTAAAAACAAATTGATAAAAGAATTTAAAATTTCTTTGAAAATTTGTTGAAAAGTTTTTCAAATTTCATAGAAACTTGAAAACCTGAATTTAGTTTATATTTTATTTAGCCAGTTTGCACCCAGCCTTAATATAATTTTATTGTTCACTATTAAGATATTGTTCTAGATGTCTGTCTGTGAGGGATGAAATATTGTTTGGCTTCTTTTTTTCTCCAGGTAGAAAGGGATGAAAATATAAAAGAATTGAATGAAAATAAATACAATATTTTCTAATATTCCCGTAAATAAATTTATATTTTATATTATAAATCTACCTTTGTATTTTAATTATTTAATAAAATATAAATATAACCTTTTTCCGTATTGCTCATCTTCACTCTTTAGCGTTGTTTTATGACTAAAGACACAAGAGAAAATATATTCTTCTCATATTCTTTCACTAGAAATTTTCAAACAAGCGTGTACACTAGAGCGCACCACCTTACAGGCAAAAAAAAAGTGCGTCGTACACCCTCCAAATACTTCGTTGCAAGGAGCTATCAAAAAAAAATGTTTAAGGCCGAACGAAGGGGTCGCCATTTTACATTTTTATACCCTACACCACTATGTGGTCAGGGTATTATAAGTTTGTGCTGATGTTTGTAACACCAAAAAATATTGGTCGTAGACCCACCTTATAGTATACCGATCGGTTCAGAATTTTTTTTTTATTTCGATTTAACGATGTCCGTCTGTCCGTCCGTCCGTCTGTCTGTCTGTCCATGCAATCTTGTGCGCACTCTACAGGTCGCAAATATTAAGATATTTTGATGAAATTTGGTACGCAGACCTATGTTGGCCCAAGGACGAACAAGTTTGATTTTCGTGAACATCGATCGATGTTTAGACCTAGTGCCCATATAAGGGTCCTACCAAAATTATATTGTTTATACGCTGCAGGTCGTAAATATTAAGATATTTTGACGAAATTTGGTACATAGACCTATGTTAGCCCAATAACGCAGCCTATTGATTTTGGTGAACATCGGTCCATGTTTAGACCTAGTGCCCATATAAGGGTCCCACCAAAATTATACTGTTTATACGCTGCAGGTCGTAAATATTAAGATATTTTGATGAAATTTGGTACACAGACCTATATTGGCCCAATAACGCAGCCTATTGATTTTGGTGAACATCGGTCCATGTTTAGACCTAGTGCCCATATAAGGGTCCTACCAAAATTATATTGTTTATACGCTGCAGGTCGTAAATATTAAGATATTTTGACGAAATTTGGTACACAGACTTATGTTAGCCCAATAACGTAGCCTATTGATTTTGGTGAACATCGGTCCATGTTTAGACCTAGTGCCCATATAAGGGTCCTACCAAAATTATACTGTTTATACGCTGAAGGTCGCAAATATTAAGATATTTTGATGAAATTTGGTACATAGACCTATGTTGGTCCAAGGACGAAGCCTATTGATTTTGGTGAACATCGGTCCATGTTTAGAACTAGTGCCCATATAAGGGCCCCCCCAAAATTGGCTTGGTTACAAACTGCAGGTCGCAAATATTAAGATATTTTAATGAAATTTGGTGCGCTAACTCGCATTATAGAAAATTTTGACACGAGCCCCATTTTAACCCATTCGAATTTCGGATCCAAACAATACACCAGACTGGTGTAGGGTATTGTATAGTCGGCATGCCCGACTTTAACCTTTTTACTCGTTCGATATAGCTTTGGCAATTACAGTCGGATCTTAAAGTATGATACATCAATGTTTTTCTCTCGAGGAGACCAGTATTTTACTCTAAGGGCCATTGACCTCAAGTATCCCGTTCTAGTAGTTACCCACCACATCTCAGTTGCTACAACCCTAATGTACAACCCTAATATCAGAAAATTAAATCTTGCAAAAAATCATTAAACTTTTGCTAAGGAAGTTTTTCGATAAACCCAGTAGAATTTTTTGCCGAACGAAGGGGTCGCCTTTTTTACTTTTTTTTAATTGGATTTTTCCTTTATAGCAAAATACTGGCAAAAAATTGAAAAAGGCGACCCCTGCGTTCGGCAAAAAAAAATTTTTTTTTGAAATTGCCTTCCAAAAATTCTTTCTATTGGAGGGTGTACGGCGAACTTTTTTTTTTTTAAGTACGGTCTAGTGTACACACTTGTTTGCTTCGTACACACACGCTTGAAAATTTAAGTATTTGTAACAAAATTCAAAACAACTGCATAAAATAATAGTTACAACAATATAGTGGTTTTTAAAGTTTGTTTCAAAAAATAACTGCCAAAATTATTCAAAAATTTTGCTCAAAGTAAATTAACTGCAATTGTAGTTAAAATAACTACAACCGCATTACTACACAAATAACTGTCATGTAGTAACTGAAAAACTTTTCTGAGTGTTTATTAAATTTAACCAGTTTTGACTCGATTGACCTTGAAAAAGTTTCACAATATAAGAAGTTATGCTGCAGATAATAAATGCGTAGAATTTTAACGTTCCGTTAATTGTTCATATGGAATTATATATTTTTTCGAATTTTTTTGTTCATACTTTCGTGATCAAGTTGGGTGCCAAAGTCGGTATGAATGACCGTGATCGTTGATTGGATGATATGGAAAAGGTTTTTTGCAGTTAGGATATGATTACCATACGCAAGGGCCAATATTGCTCGCACCGCCAGTCTCTAGATCGTCCCACACAGCACACACCAGCGCTTTCCATGAAGTGTTGCAAAAAAATGCCACTCCGCTTCAAACTCAAATGAATCACTGAGACAACATACACGTTTCAATACATGGTTGAACCTCTATTTCTAGGCCTCCAGTACATCTGTTAACCGGCATACTATATGCTTGATTTGTATCTCTATTAACCCTGATTTAGCTCTATTATCCATGCTTTCAGAAGTTAAAGATTTTCCAATAGGTGCTTTTGAGGAAATGGTTCCAACAAATCCCAAATAATAAGAAAATATCTTCCAATTAAAAAGAAAATGGAACTGATTAACGACTATCACAAAAATATACCCTTTAAATTTTTGTCTGAAAAATATGGCATGGCCAAACTAACTTTAAGCCATACAGTAAAAATAATAAATTTTATGACTCTTTTAATCGTTGTTTTGGATTTTCCCTTCTGAGCCTGGTCGCCAACAAACCGGATAATCGAGGTTCGACTGTACTACAAAACTGGAGAGGAGCTGCAAAAAGCTAGTTTTGTCGTTGTGGCCGAGAGTTTGAAACATCAAATTGTATCCGCATATTTATTCCAAGCCAAATTAATAAATAGATTTCCTGTGGTGTAATGGTTAGCGGGTTGGACTGTTATACATGAGGTTGCGAGTTCGATCCCTAGCGACTGCAACATCAATTTGGTGTTCTTCTTCGGTATTCCCATAGCACTTAATCCCACCGAAGTAAAATAATGTACCAGAGATATGAACTAAAAAGCTTCAGCAAAGTTCGCCAACTCTTCATCAGATGTCACCCAACAACTGTTATAGGATTCGACATCTCGCACAATTACAGTGTTGCCATATTTGAAGACCTTCATCTTTCAACACATTTCACTTCTTCTCTATCCCCTTTCCAAAGAAAATAACACGTTAATTAATAGGAAGAATTTCCTAAGTGTTGCTTCTCTTTATACAAAAAAAAAAGTGAGCCTAAAAATTGATTCTGATATAGTTTATTTCTAAACAAATGATCGTGGGTTCGATTCCTGGTGGGCCCAATATTAGTTTAATAAAATTTATTTTTGTGCTAATAAATAATTTGTTTGTTTCAATATTTAAAAAAGAAAAATTATTTTTGTTTTTATTTTTATTGTAATATTTATAATTAATTTGTTTAAAGTCAGTATTTTTTTAATTGTTTAATTTTTAAAAATATGTAAAGTAAAAATGATGAAAAATTGTGAAAATACTACTGAAAAAATACCGAATTGCAGTGTACTTTTTGCACCTGTTTAATAGGATAGATATCTAGACCAACAATATTGAGGTCGCAAGTTCAATACCCGGTGGCGACAGTAAAAAAAAATTTTGTAAAGGAAAAAAATACATCTTTTTTTTGCTATAAATTATTTTTAAACTTTCAATTGATGAAAAAGTGTTTCCTTTGCACTCGTTCAAAATGTACTGAAAAAATGTTGAAGTGGAAGTACTCCTCTGCTGTGACAACTCAATATTAAAATCATTAGTGTTTCTGTTAAAAAAAAAAGAAGTACCTACATCTAGATCATTAATTGTAGTGATTTTTTTTACTAGTTTAGCATCTCTTTTTGTGCTGGAAAAAAAATTTTAAAAATGTTCTAATTTATTTAAGTCAAATATGGGTGTACTTAAGTTTAAAGAAAACTTGAGCAAAATTGTGGGGCAACTTAATAAAAGGTAAGTCAATTATGGTTACTGATTTAGCTTATAAAATAAAACGTTCACTTCACAATACGTTTAAAGGACATGGTCTTAACTTGAAAAGGAAAAGACGGATTTGTATGAAATTTAGCTAAAGGATTGTGGTTAACGATTTATATTGTTTATATTTAGCGTTTTTTTAATCACCTGGATTTAGAATTTTTCATACAAAAAAGGGATTTATTAAATCCAAAAAAGCTGGATTTAATAACCCCACAATAAAAGCACAAATATATGAAACAGCCTATTAATTTAATGTCAGAAAAAAATACGAATGAAAATTAAAAGAGAAACAAAAAAATTTTTAAACTAACAAATAAAAGGTTCTTATTAATTTTTTTTTTATGAAATATGTTTAGAAAAAAAAACTACATCTCACCAAATACATATTTTCCATCTTGGACATGGAGAAATAGCTGAAATAGAAATGGCAATTTTTCAGGTTTGTTTTTATATATAAAAAAAATTTTATTTTCGATATTTCGCTAGTCCATTGTGTAGCATCTTCAGGAAATAACAATTAAATTAATAAATTAACAAATTATAAACAATTTATTAATTAAATTAACAAATTATAAACAATTTATTATAAACAATTTATTAATTAAATTAACAAATTATAAACAATTTATTAATTTAATTAATAAATTGTTTATAATTTGTTAATTTATCAACTTAATTGTTATTTCCTGAAGATGCTACACAATGGAGTAGCGAAATATCGAAAATAAATTTTTTTTTTATATATAAAAAACAAACCTTACGCTCAAGAAAATTGAGAAGTGATAAAACTGAAAAGGCAGACTGTCTATCGCTGTTTTATATAAAATATAATTAAAACTTAAAAGTTAAAGTAAAATCCTTCATCATCGAATTCGGTATTAAAAATTAGGGTGAAAGAAGTGTCGGACAGAAAATTCTGTTGAGCACTTTTAGAACTACTTTTTGGATTTATTAAATCCAAGTGATTAGAAAAAGCGGCTATTATTTACTTTTTAAAAAAAGAGATATCGTTCACTCAGAAAAGTTCTGCAGTTACTACATGACAGTTATTTGTTTTAGTAATGCGGTTGTAGTTATTTTAACTACAATTGTAGTTAATTTACTTAGAGCAAAATTTTTCAATGTTTTTGACAGTTATTTTTTCAAACTAACTACAAAAACTACCACATTGTAGTAACATTTATTTTATGCAGTTATTTTGAATTTTTTTTACAAATACTTATATTTTCAAGTGTGTGTGCACACACACGAAGCAATCAGGAGCATGTGTATGAAGCGCTTGTTTAGAAATTTCTAGTGAAAGAATATGAGTAGAACATGTTTCTCTTGTCTTAGTCATAAAACAACGCCAAAGAGTGAGGACGCGTAATACGGAAAAGTTTATATATTTTTTATTAAGTTATTAAAATAATAAGGTAAGTTTTATAATATAAAATATAAATTTATTTACGGGATTGTTAAAAGTTATTGTATTTATATTCTTTCAGTTCTTTCATATTCTCATCTCTTTCTACCTGGAGAAAAAAAGGAAGCCAAACAACGCCATATTTCATACCTCACAGACGGACATCTGCAACAATATCTTACTAGTAGTGAAAAATAAAAGTGACATTAGTGTAAATTTTGATTTCTCAATTTTAAATTTATTATAGAATAAAATTAAGTTAGGAGTGTTTACATAAATTTGTTTTTTATTAAATTAATAATTTTTAAAATAATTTTTATTTATGTTTTTTAACTACATTTGCAGTTGTTTGTACAGTTTTACAATAATTTGCATGTATGTTGTTTCAATTGCATTTGTAGTTGTTTTTACTACATTTGTCAGTTGATTTTTAACAGTTAAAAATAACTTCATATTGCAGTTAATTTAACTGCAAATGTAGTCTACACCTTTTTAAGTGCAAATGCAGTTATTTTAACTGTCATTTGCAGTTGATTTTACCTACATAATTCCCTGAGTGTTAGATCTTCGGAAGTAAAAGCACAAAAATTCCAGTTTTTGGAATTATAATTATATTTTTTTTTTTGTTAATTTATGCCCAGTTTTTTAAGCATTAGTTGTATTAATTCACTGAAAATCTTTAACGAACTCTCATACTCAAATCGTAACTTTAATCCAAACTAGATTTATAGAATATACGAGTAAACTAAATAAAATGCTGAGATCTGCTCCATTCTTTAAGTGTATGACGCCCTGCAGTTGTTTAAAATATTTTTTTTAAAAATAATTGATTTAAATTCCCTTAAAAAAATTGTTTGATAAAAATCTTTTTGTGCTCTTTTCGGTTTCCTTTTATATGTAGAACCCATTTATAAAAGCACACACAGTATTTATTTTATAATGAGCTTCCTTTCCTTAATATCGTTTTGGGTTTTTGTTTAAATTTCAAAGTCCAAAAACCTTTTATTACCTTAATATAATCAATGCCTTAAAACTTCTAACAAAAAAAAAAGGATTCTCAAAATTTTACGCACTTTTCTTTAAACTAAAAGACATTGTTAAGTGTGTGTGATAATATGGGACACATACATTAAAAATGTCTTTTGTTAATGTATGTGTTGACGTCATTTGATATTTAACATTAGTAAATAAAAGTTCAAGGTGAAACTAATGAAGGTGTTTTGTTTTTGCTTAACAGATTTTTTTTTATAACATTTTTGGTGATTTTTTAAGATTTAGCTTAAACAAAAATTAACAAAATAAAAGGATTTTTTTTATAATACACTTTTGAATTTTTTTTTTTTCCTTTCAAAAAAGTGCATTTTGTTGAATATAAAATTGATGATGATATTGTTTGTGGTTTATTGTTTAACATTTAAAAGTTGATTTACCTTGTCATTACCTTTATTTGGTAATGATGACTTATACTTTTTTATGCAATTTTATTATACCTGTATGACTTACATTTTATATACGGTTTTGGTTAATAAAATATTTTTTTTTTATTTCCTGACAATTAAATTATAAGCCAAAAAAGGACTAATAAAATAAATTATGCATTTTATATACAAATTTAAATAACTTTTGTAAAGACGAGTTTAACAAAATTAAAAAAAAAAAATATTCACAAAAATGAAAAGACTTAAGACACAAACTAGCTAAGGGAAGGTTGTTTTTCTTTAACCTTTTACAAGCCATAAAAGGTCTTAAAAGTCTATAATTTTGTATAAATTTGTGATGACAAGTACAACAATTTAAAGAACAAGGTTAATTGAGGATGGTCATAAAATGACTTTTCGTAATTGACGTTTTTTTGACAAAAACTTCTTCATCATACAGAAGAAATTTTAAATCATTATCTGCAATTTTAAAATAATTTTCAGTTACGAGGTGTCAACTTATTTGTTAATTATAAGTTGACCTCTTTATTTTACTTCAAAAATATTAATCACAATCATATCCCACTTAATTTAAGAACTATAAAAAAATTAATGCTAATTAATATAAATTTTAAATTAAAAAATATTTTACATGAAAATAATTATCCTTAAGCCCCAACCACATTGTGTAAGTGGCAGTGCTGTCAAATTTTGTTTTTGAATATTTTTAAGAATTGCTTATTGAATTTTGTTAGAAACAGCTCTTGTTTATTTAAGTAAAAAATTTGATTTCTCGACAGCTGGAAATAAAGAAAACAAAATATCGCACTGCAGCAAAACTCTGTCGACACTGCGTTTATCTGGTTTAGGAAATTTAAAAAAAATAATATGTGTTTGTTTAAATAATTTTTCACTATATTAAGTCTTCATAGACTACTTATTAGCCCCCGGCTTTGTCTACATCTCTTCTAGTAGCTTAAAGTCAAATTTAATTAAAATTAATGTAGATCTTTTCATTGTTTCTTAGAAAAACATTCTCTTTTTCAGTTTTTTTTTTTATTTATTTTAACATTTTACGTTGATTAAAAACCACACTTGTTTTAATTTTTTGGCTTCCAATAAACAAAAAATCATACCGCATTAATTTTGCATAAAAAACCTAATACGAAAGTTGTTGAACAACTTACTTATTTGGAATATGGTGTTCTTTGATCTAACATTAAGCAAATTTAAACCTTATTAATATGTTATAAACACAAATGTTAAATTTTATATATCTTTCAACGACATATTTAAAAAAAAAAAATGAACTGTTAGTAAAGAAAATTAAATGAATATGTTAATCTAAATTAAAAATCAGCTTGAATTTTTAGATAAAATTAATAAAACAAATTTACAAATAAATGGAATAGCCCAAAAGTGGACACCAAATAAAAATATAAAAACAGTTAAAAGAAAATAAATGGAAAAGTATACACAGATAAAAATATCACCAAATTTTAAGTGAAAAAAATAATTTTTAACAACTTCCCTGTCCCCATACAGCCTATTTTGTGAAGGTCCCATGTCCACTAGTTTTTTTGTATTGACTACTGAAAGTTGTATAGAGAAATGAGTCACATGTTACTCATGAACTATATGACTAATTGGACAGAAAAGTTGTTAAAATTCAATTTCCATTTCAACAACATTTTTAATTGAATCAATTAAATATTTTGTTGATATGTTGAAAATTTCCAAGTATTCTTCAATTAAACTTTTTTGTTAAAACCCAACAAACGTGTTTGTTCATTACACTATGCGACAGTCAAAATCGGGATGGGATGAAACCAACGGGAAATGTTATATCGGTCAAAAACAAGTTATACGTGTCCCCCGGCGTTTCGCTGGGTCAACCCTAGGAATCGAGATATATCTTTTTTTTTGACATACCTCGAGAACCACTAGTCCGATTTTGCTCAAACAATTTAAAAAAAATTAAATTACAATTCCTTTAATCTGTTCATATAACGTTTTTCTATATACTCAACAGTTTTGCCGGTAAAAATAAATGTTTGTTACCGCTACCATAAAAATCAATAACCTTTTGTTTATTACTGTTTTTTAATAGTTTAGGCAAAAAATATTTTTTTCTTCATACATTTATTTTTACCGGCAAAACTGTTGAGTATATAGAAAAACGTTATATGAACAGATTAAAGGAATTATAATTTTTAATTTTTTTAAAATTGTTTGAGCAAAATCGGACTAGTGGTTCTCGAGTTATGTCAAAAAAAGAGACCACCAAAGGTCAAATCGATATATCTCGATTCCTAGGGGTGACCCAGCGAAACGCCGGGACACGTATAACTTCTTTTTTACCGATATAACTTTCCCCAGTAGTTTGAACCCTTCCCGATCACTGACCCCTACCATTTGTCTCACAGTGTTATCATCATTTCGAGTTAGTGAACTAGTTCGTTGAAATCGTTCTTTTTGATTTTGAGCTGTGACTGAATTGTGTATAGTGAACTATTGCAAGACCGAATAATGATGATCTAGTTCATATCATTCAAAAGAGTGAGTCGTTTAATTGAACTGTATTGTACACACGCGTGAAAATTAAAATTTTGAATAAAAAGTGTTCTGCATGTATAGATAGAAATATAACTTAAATTCATATTATTTTATTTTATTTTTTTTGTTATTCTAGGTGTGTTTTTTAATTAAAAAATTAATTGAGAACAACAAGTTCGATTGCTAAATTTGACTTTGAATTTCAACAAATGTATTTGTTGGCTATTTAATTGAAGCTAATTCAATAAACTAGTAACAAACATGTTGTTTGTATTTACAAAATCAATTGAAAGGATTAATATCAATCAAAATCTTAATTGTATATACAACAAGTTTAATTGTATTTACAAAAAGTTTAATTTCATTTTCAAACTATTTTTATCTGTGTACCCTACAAAACATGATACAAAAGGAAAGAGGAATAAATTGAACATTTTTTATTGTAATTTTAGATGAAAAATTTCAATTATAAATTACATGTAATTGTAATTACAATTACAAAATTTCAATAATATGACAGTTAAAATAACTTCATTTGCAGTTAAAAAGGTATCTACTACATTTTCATTTAAATCAACTGCAATATTAAGTTATTTTGAACTGTTAAAAATGAACTCAAAAATGTTGTAAATACAACTACAAATTCAATTAAAATAACATACATGCAAATTATTGTAAAACTGTACAAACAACTACAATTGCAGTTAAAATAACATAAAAAAATTATTGTTACGGAATTGACTTGGCCTAGAATTCCTAGAATTCTGGAATTTTCTGGAAGCAAATAGCTCAAGAGACATGATGTACAAAATATGTCAATCTGGCACCGTAATACCACATTTAATTATACACCTAAGTATATGCTAAGGTTAAATGCCATAAATAATGTTAAGTAGTTGCTTGATTATAAGAGTTTGTGAGTCTGTATAGTGTTTAAGAGTAATACCAAGTTAAGTAAGATAAGTGTTATAACCCAAGAAACATTTTTACGGACTCTCCGGCATGTACGGATTTATGAATCCGGCTTTTACGGCACGTTAACTGTCCGTAATGTACGTATCCGTCAATGCTTGTACGTATACGGAACTTTAACGGACCGTATAAATGGATTTTCGAACACAATACGTTTTAACTCCGTTTTGGTGTATCCGATTCCGTACCTTTAAATATACATTTCATCGGTTGCAGTTTGTTTACAAAATAAAAAATTATATTTTTGAAAAGTCGGTGGAAATATTATTATAACTGGAATATATGTAGAATTTGCAATAGAGGCAATTCTTTCTATCACACCATTAATCAAACAACATCAAGCAGCAAGGTAAGATTTATGAAACTTAATGTTTTGTGTATAACATGTGAGAATTTGCATCGTGTACACAGTCAATTAAACCATAACTAATTTATTGTCTCTTTTTCATATAGATGTTGGATTTTACTCTGGGTCCCTAAGCGCTGGATAGATAGGTAAACCGAGCCGGATGTGCTAAATATTGTAATTGTATTAATTAGAAATTTATTAATAGTAATTGTAAATATTAATTATTAATGAATTTATAAAAAAGGAAAAAAGTATTGTGTACTGAAAATAATAAACATATGGTCTATTTTTGTGGAAAAAATCGGTAGGTTACGGACAAGGAAATACTCAGTTTTTCGCACGACATAACAGTCCGAAAACGGTCCGGCATTGACGGACTTTCAGCGGACTAGTCCGTTTTTAACACGACAAAACGGTCCGTAAACGGTCCGTCATTGACGGATTTTCAACGGATTCGAATCAGTTTCGATGTTCCTTATGTTCCGTTTTCTGGTCCGTATACGGATCCAGAAAACGGTACGTATACGGAGTTGGATTCCGTTTATGATGGACCGAAAACGGTACGTAAACGGAACGAATTGTTTGTTGGGAATTATAGCATGCTACAATTTCCCAGCGTGTTGTAAAAGCATGGTTGTTATTATATAAGGCGCGCATTAGTAGAAAGGAAGTTGATTATTAACATTTGTTCTGTTAAGACTGCGCTAAGAGTATGTAAAGTTAGTGTCGTGTTAAGGTTAGTAGCGCTCAGGTAATCGCCACAATACACAGAAAAAACAGTAGGCACCAACAATGGGAATTTGTAAAAGCAATCACATTTTCTTTTAAATTGAAATTTTATTCCCAACAATTTTTTTGTTTGAAATATTTGTAACTCGTTTCAAAGTTGTTATCTTTCATATAAAAATTGTTTAAAAATAAAAATTCAAAGTTAAAAAATAAAAAAAAAAAATTTTTTTGGATTTACAAATTTCTTTGTTGGTGCCTTTTTAAAAAGTTCTTTTTTTGTATTTACAAATTTGGTATGAGAAAAGTGTTTAAAAATTTAATTAGAATTTTGTAAATTCTTTCTGTGTAAAGAGAGTTTGTGTATAAATAATAGTGTGTAAATAAATACGAGTGTTTAAGCTATTTCAAACTTAAGTGTATTTGTGTTTGGTTATTCCAATTGGTTGTTATTATTGCTGAGAGAGCACCAGGCCGGTTTATCTAAGGAAGATAAACGAACGTTTTTACAATATAAGGTAAAACGTAATAATTGGTGTCAGCGTTGGGACTGGTTTAGTGTTTCCAAACCGGTTAACCGAAAAACCGGTTTTTTCTTCATATTTCGGTTTTTTTTGCAAACCGGTTAACCGAAAATCTTAAATCTCGGTTTTTTATTTTGTTAGTTTTAGCTTAAAATTCCTTCAGAAATTAAGAAACATAAGTGGCGAATTGCTCAAAAATTTTGATTCACACAAATTTAAACCCAAAAACTTGCGGATATCAAAAATGAATTTTAAAAATTTTGTGTTTAATACCCAAAATATTTATTTATTCAGAAGAAGAAAATTTTTAGATTTCTTGTTCTTTTCCTACAAGAAAGGTCTGATGTGTGATTTACTCCATTTAAATGAAATTTTGATACGGAAACAAGAGAACATAAGCTTGCGAATGTTTTTAACGTTCCATTCTCACGTTATATGGTTAAAATTACAACTTTTTTCGTTTATGGGTTTTTTATGTTTTTTTCCAAGAAATATATGAATATTGGGTATTAAGTGAAAGGTACAGTGAAGAACTACAAATATAAAAGTTTTCAAATCAAAAAATTCTGAATAGCATTCAAACTTATTTTGTCCTCCCAATCATATATACAAATTCCACCGAAATCTAATGAAACTCCTAAACCTTGTTAGATGTTTATCCAATAGTGAATCTCTAAAAATATAAAATATTGACCCTGTTGAAAAGTTATATATTCCGATATTTCTCAATAAGAATACTAAGGTTTCGATAAAGTTGTTCTCTTGAAAAACTCTGATAATATATTTCTCACTGTTACCGTTTTTAAACTATATTTTTCACTTTTTTTAATTTTTATTTTTTGGTGTTTTTTATTTTTGGTCGGTTAACCGGTTTAACCGGTTTTTTCACAAACGGTTAACCGAACCCCGGTTTTTAGAAAAGACGCATTTTCCGACAAACCGGTTTTTAAAAAAGTCGGTTTTTTTGAAACAGTAGTTATTTTATTTAAAGGAAATAAACCAACGTTTTTAAAAGGTAAAAACGTAACATTATTTTAAAAATGTAAAAACTAATGTTTTTGTCAGTTAAACTTGCTGTCTAAATTACTAACATCAATTATTAATTTATTAAAAACAATTAACTTAACTTTATTGCTGAATAAATTTAAAATTGATTTACGCTGTTTACACTGTTTGTTTGCCTTCCTTTTTCTTTTTCTCCACGTAGAAAGAGTTGAAAATATTAAAGAACTGAAAGGGAAAAAATACAATATTTTTTAATATTCCCGTAAATAAATATATATTTTATATTATAAAACTTACCTTATTATTTTAATTATTTAATAAAATGTATAAACTTTTTTTGTTTTTTTTACTTTTTAGCGTTGTTTATGACTAAAGACACAAGAGAAAACATATTTCATTGTCTTTCACTATAAATTTTTGAACAAGCGCCATATTATTTTTGTGTGCTTCGTACACACACACACTTGAAATTTGAAGTATTTGTAAACAAAATTCAAAATACCCAGCAAAAACAAACATTACCGAGTAATTAAGCGAGTAAGTAGCACACAAAGGGTTTCATTGATTACCAGGCTATTTACTCGCAACATTACTTTTGTTCGCGATGTCCAAAAATTCATGGATGGTCATTACCCTCTCGCTTACAAAAATAGTGCGAATAATGAGTTACCCGTAGTGAAAGAATAAGTAGTTACTTACAAAGATAGAATAAGTGGTTACTCAGAAGTTAGGAAATAAGTGGTTACCATACATTGTGAAATAGTTGGTCATATTGGTATAAAAAAAACACTTTTTCCGTTGGAAAATTTCCTATTTAGTTCAAAACAAATTTGTAAATAAAATATTAATATAAAAAAGACTAAATCAGTATTTATTTAATCAAAATCAATAATTTAAGAAAAAATTTTTTGAATTTTATAGTTAAATAATAGTTTAATACATTTATTTGCCCTGGTGTCTGAAATATTGATTTTGTTGTCATTTATTTATTTTTTGCTTGGTCAAATGAAAATTTTGTTTTTATTCTTATTATTATTGTTTTTAATGTTAGTATTATTGTTTTATTATTATTATTATTATTATTATTATTATTATTATGTTATTAAATATTTTTATCTAAACATATCCCTTCATACATTTTTTTAACTAAACGTTGTAAAAATCCATTACTATAATCATAAGATTGTAAATCTTGTTGTTTTGGAAACCAATAAAAATTAAAAAAAAAAAAAAAAAAAAAAAATTACCAGTAAGTGATTACTTTTCAAGAATATATAAGTACTTCTATAAATTATTATCAGTACGTCATTAGGTCAAAAGGTAATGACCTATCATTACTTGGTAATCCGTATGGTATTGACCTGTCATTACCATGTTTTTGCTGGGTAACTGCATGAAATAAATGTTACTACAATGTAGTAGCTTTTATAGTTTGTTTAAAAAAAAACCTGTCACAAACATTGAAAACTTTAGCTCTAAGTAAAATAACTGCAATTGCAGTAAAAATAACCACAACCGCATTACTATACAAATAACTGTCATGTAGTAAACTGCAGAAATGTTCTGAGTGTGGCTGAGATAAGCAGGATAGGCGTAGTCAAGCTTAAGAAGAATTTAACTTTCAATTATTTTAAATTTTTTTTTTTTTAATTTTCAATAATAATTACATGTAATTCTATAATTGCATTTGCATTACCAGAACCCTTCCCCGGTTCTGGTAATAAGGTTTTTTTTTAATCTTTGTCAGGATGACGGTAAAACTGTGTTCAATAGAAGAAAAGTGCCCCCATAATGGCCTGCCTAAACCGACGGAGTCAGGTAGTTGAAAGTACTTTTTGAAATTTTGGCCTGAAACATAATCGCAATGGCGGTTCAAGTGGGGAAAAATGCCCCCTTAACGGCCTGACTAAACAGCTGGAGTTACGAAGCTGGAATTTGGTAAGAAGTTCCTCCTTTGTCATAGACATCCGCTAAGATAGAATTTTTGAAGAATTTCTAAGGGGAGGGGCACAAAGCATAAAAATCTCCCCATAGACGGCCTGCCTGAATCGCTGAAAGTAGGAAGTTGAAGACGTCAGCTTAGACGGGATTTCAGAAAATTCCTACCGACCGAGCAAAAAGGGAAAAAGTCTCTCGTTGACGGCCTGCCCAAACCTCTTTAGCTAGAAACCTGAAATTTAAAGAATCGAAATGAAATGGAAAACGAGTGAAATTGAAACACTATGCAAGTGGAATGAAATGGAATTGAACGAGGAACGATTGGAATTGAAACACTAGGAAATAGAAATGGAATGGAATGGAACAGGGAAATAAATGACATGGAATGGAAAACGAGTGGAATTCAAACACTACAGTTAAGAAACGGAATGGGAGGGTGCAAGTTTAAAGAAAGAGAATGGAAAGAGTTCGACGAAAAAGTTTATATATGTTCATATATTACCTGATATAATTTGAAATAGTTATATATATATATTTGGCTATATGTAACTGTATATATGTATCTCATACTCATTTTTACGAAAATTTCTAATGTAGCGGTGTATATAATCTTATTGCATTATATTTGATGTATAACCTAAAAGTGCGGGATTCACAACAGATGGTATATCTTTTACACATGGTTTGTGTCTTTAATAAAGCGTATAATTACTTCATCGTACTTGAAATTTGGAGTCAAAATTGCAAACGGTTCTCCAGTTAGTGCCGTTTTATGCATTGGAGATGCAATAAAATTTTCTTGGTGTTATTTCTAAACTAAAAATATATCAATAGTAACAAATATAAACTAAACAAGAATTGTAAAAAATCAAAAAAAAAAAATTTAAATTAGTATATTTTTCTGCTAAATTTAGCACTCGGTTTTGAAAAATTAGTAAAATGTTTTGCTGAAATCAGCAGCGAAAATTAGTAAAAAAAAATCCGTAATTTGTAATAAGAGAATAAAAAAATGATTACTAAAAATAAAAATTGTACTAATAATCAGTATAAAAATAGTATAGTGCGATTGGAAACTGTTTACAAATTTTTTTACCTGAGTGTATAAACAACCAAAGTTTTTCTTTTCTTGGAAAATGTCGAATTTTGCCAGCTCAGCCAATAAAGTTTGAAATTGATGAATTGGAGGCATTACTCGATGAAGATTGTTGCCAAACTCAACAAACGACCAGACATGAAGCCGAATATTCCATCATTATAACGCCCGGCTACATGTTGCAAGGCCGCTCTCACTGAAATATGTTTTAGTGCTTGATTCATTCTTGGCCTCAACAAATGAGCAGTTCTTTTGTCGCGGAATCCATATGTTGCCAGAAAGATGGGAACAGGTCGTAGCTAACAATACCCAATACTTTGAATAAATTTATGTTGTACCAAAATTTGCAATAAAAAATTTCAGTTTTAGGTATAGGATGTGTTCAGCGAACTTATATAGAACACTACATGGAACATTTTTGTGGAACATTTTAACCCTCTAACTCTTCAACTTACGGGTCTTTTTTGTCCCTTTTTAAAAAGGGGACATAAAAGTACCCTTAATTGAAGAGTTAGACGGTTAAAATATTCTACAAAAATGTTCCTTGTAGTGTTTTACATAAGTTCGCTGAACACATTCTATACATAAAATGCAAGACTCAAATGGTTTTCTATGCCGATTCACAATAAACATTTGAAAAAGGGGGGAAATTTTAACCCACCCTAAAATAAAATTCCGATGTGATCTTTCAAAACGCCGACACACGTATATTTTTTTGTCTGACGCACTAAACTTTCTCACTTGAATTGTCAAGTCTGCTTCTACAGAAACTGAAATTAAATAAACTTTAAGAAATGCTCACAACGTAGAGAGGGCTTTGCCCGCTAGTCTTCAAGCATTTGTGATAGACACGTATTGTTAGATTTTCAATGGCCTACATTTTATAAACATTTTTTAAATTTCGATTTTTATCCCTTAATAATTCACTGTTATACTGCGACAGTTTCTGTTATTTTACCAATTTTTTCAGCACTTAGAAAATTTTTATTTTAATCGAAACTTTACAATTACTTCATACTAGGTAGGGTACACTTACTTTATTTTAATATAATATTCATAGTTTCCCCCCTTTAAAAATCAACATAATATTTGACTTAAATTTATAGTTTTGTTATTTGCATTAAAACGGTTTTTTGTAAACAAATTTATTTTTAATGTTTTTGAAGTGTTTTTTGTTTTTTCTTGCAAAAACAGAAATAAAGCGGTGAAGGTTAAAGGCATCTTTATGTGATATTAAAAAAAAAAAAATAATAGTTTTTAAGCTATTAACCGAATTTATTTCGAAAACCTTATACAAATCATAGATTTATTAGTATAGATTAATAAAATAAAAATTATTGTTATTAAATAAATATTACAATTTTAACGTGCTTTGAAAGTTGAAATCTTGAGCTGCATTCACAATGATGGCGGGCTCCACAGTGCAGAAAGGATTTTGTTCTTTTTCGCACTTACACATTTGTTGTGTGATGCATTATGTACTTTAGTACACCTTCTGTATTTTAGAGTGGAATATTCCAGCTTTGTGAATTCAGCTTTATGCCGAAACAAAAACTGTCATGAGATTTAAATCAACACATGTGTTAAAAAAAAAAACTTAGTCCAGTTTTGATTTTTTATTGTTATTAAATGACCCGCAGAGTGGTAGTTGATTTTGGTTTTTTCAATAATATAATTTGTATCTATAAACTAGAAGTTTATTGCCGCCTGCCACGCGTTGACATTGAATATGTTTAAGTATAAAGAATAAACAACACAAATTAAAGTGTTTTGTTGAGGAAGTTTGCTGCTTATGTCTTTTGATTTTTTGCGCTATATGTTTTAAAATAAACACATTGATTTCATATTTTTATAATGCAATTGACTTTGAAACTAATTGTAACAATTGTGTGGTTATAATAATAAACTAAATATAAAGTGAGGATTTTTTTTTATTATTGATTGTTATAATTAAGCAAAAAAAAAATTATTGAAAAATTCATTTACTTAAACCTAAATAAAATTATATTACTTGCATAACGGAAGTTATATAAATTGAAAATTTTATTTAAAAACGTGTGCAAAAATATTAAACTTGAATTTTAGGGTTGTATGGAAATAAGTCTGTGAAATATTTACAAATAAAAATGCTCAACAAGTTTTTATTTCGATATTTCGAAATTCTTTAAAAGTCGTCTTCGGGGAAATATTTCGAAGAATGTCGAAATATCGGCTAATAAATTGATTTTTAAAATAAAGCTAGACCATTAGCTCGAGATCTAGTTTTAGTTCTATTTTCATATTAAATGTAAACATTTTTGAAAATTTATAAAAATTTTGAAAAGTGTTTTTATAAAAATCATTTGATCAAAGTTTTTTTTTTTTTGTTTTAATTTAAAAAAAAAATTACTATGAATATGGAGTTAAGCATTAAATTATGTTTAATTTGACTACTGTTGTCTCTGTTTTGATTTTTTTTTTTAATCTTCTTTAATTTAACACTTGAACAGCTTGTAATTGGTTAAGTTGATAAACCATGAAACTTAAATGGCTTAAGGTTATATTTGGGTTGGCATTAAATCAAAAGACATACTAACTGAACATTATTTTGTTATTTGCTTGAAATTTAATACGCTGGGAACTTTAAATATGATAAATTGCATAAGCAAAAATTTAGTCTTTGGTTAAAAAATTAAACATACCAAAATAAATGGTATACTATTTTCAAAGATTTAAAAAAAAAATCAAATAAACACATATGAAGTTCTTTATGTCATTCAGAAAGTATCTAAGATTGCAAAATAGTAATTTAGTTAAAAAATAGATTGATGATTTTTTAATATGTGAATTAGACTTGTTATTTATAACCAGTATAGCGATTTTCATGCAAACATATGTCTATAATTGCAGTTATTTTTAACTACAATTTTAGTGAAAATAACTGCAATATCAGTTAATTTTAAATGCATTTTAAAGTGTACACTTTTTAACTACATTTGCAGTTAATTTTAACGACATAATTCTCTTAGTGCACAAGCTAGTTTGACCAAATACTTTATCCAACTCAAAGAATTTGCAGATATCAGTTTTAAATCAAAGCGCTGAAATAATAAATACACTAAGCAAATTATGTAGTTAAAAATAACTGCAAATGACTGTTAAAATAACTGCATTTTCAGTTTTTTCAGGGGGTGTGCAAAAAGGGGAACCTAGAAGCTGAAATTCTGTATATATGTAGATTCCCCTCTGACGTAGAAATTCTGATACACGTGATTTTTTAAAATTCCTACCGGCACGGGCAAAAAGAGGAAAAGTCTCCCTCTTGACGGTCTGCCCAAACTCCTTTGGCTAGAAATCTGAAATTTTAAAATATGTTCCTTGGAGTATGAGCTAACTTTTCGGGAAGCTACTTTTTGAAATTTTGAACAGAAACGTGGGGTTTAAAAGGGGAAAATTGTCCCCCTAAACGGCCTGCCTAAACAGCTGGAGCTGGGAAGTTGAAATTTTTAAATTCCACCATAGACATCCGCCAAGACGAGATTTTTAGAAGTTCCTTCAGAGACAAGCAAAAAGGGGAATGGGTTCCCCTTTAACATTTTGCTCAAACTGCTGGAGCTGGAAAGTTGAAATTTTGATTATAGGTTTCTCCTCCGATGTAGACATCCACTAATACCAAATTTTTTGGAAATTCTAAAGGGGAGGGGCGAAAAGGGGATATGTGATTTTTCCACAAATTTAAAAAAAAATTAACATTTGAGGATGAAAAATCTTCATTTTGCAAATTTTTATCAAAAATCGTCAAAATGATGATAAATCATCACATCTGGCAGCTCTGGTCGTCATAGAAAGAGTTTAAATGGTATAACCAAACTAAAATGATTTTAAACGATTTCTTATATGGAACCTTTTTAAAATTTTTTCTGAATACGGATAAAAAATTCGGGTCCCATTTTGACTTCTTTCCAACCGGTTTTTTTTTTTGCAGCGTTTTCAAGGCCAAAAAGTTTTAAAAAATACTAAAATTTTATTACTCTCTCGTTGTTTTTTTTCACTCTTTCACATAAAATTCTTAAATGAATCATACCAACTCCGAAAGTGGAAAACTGCCCGACTAACTGATAAACAATCAAAAAAGTTTGTCGGTAGAATCTACTGAAAATTACTGTTAAAATAAAGGTGCACCCAGCAAAAAATGCACATGATTTTAGAAGTACTGCAGTACTAGAAGCACGGTCTACAGCGCTTCTCTCATCTCTCCCTTAAAAAATGCACTTAAAAAGTCAGAATTTTGATGATTGCTTCTAAGTGGGACATTGCGAACAAAAATCATGTCATATACCCGCAATACAAGAATCTGCTTCCAAAATTGCAGTAAAAAGTAGCACTTCGTATATTTTTCCAGTAAACTGTTGTTTTTTCAAACGCGTCATATAGACCAAATGCAATTAATATTGTAATTAATATGCATTTTTATTAATTTTAATTAAGTAAGTTTGAGGTTAAGAAGAAGAATAAACATTTTTTCAAAGTTATAGACACATTATTAATTTGCAAATCAGACTAGATCTAGTTTCTGCCATTTATTTATGGACAGGCTTCATCAGTGATTTTCTATTAAATTGTATTATTGTTTATATTTTATTGTCAGATTGTCTCTATATGATAATTTACTCTCAGAAGTGCTCAAATAGACATACAAACATTTTACTTTAGATTTTTTGTTTATCTTCTTTAGTTCGTGATATCCCAATTGGAAACTATACCTAAATTAAAACAAAAATACAACATCAAAAACTCTGCCTTCCTTTAGTGCATTATTGGAAGGGAGAAAAGAGAGGAGCGCAAAAAAATGCAGTTATTGTTCTGCATTGCTTTTAAAATCGTGTCTTGTTGGGTATGTAGTTAAAAAGGCGGCAAATAAATTTTGTTATTTTTAACTGTTCAAAAATAACTAACAAAAGCAATAAAAATAACTAACAATGTCGTACAATAAAATTAACTGACAACTTTTAAATACAAATATTTTAAAACAACTGACAAAATGGGTAAAAACTACTATCTTTTTTACATTTAATTTTTTCGGTATCATAGAAGTATATTTTTATCAAAAAAAAACTATTTTTTTCTTTCGATTAAAAAAATACGTGTAATTACTTCAGTCTATTTAAAATTTGAAATAAAAATTCCAAACGGTTTTCCAGTTATTATGCTTTTATCCATAAAATAAAAATTTCAGGTTTTTATTTTCGAACTAGGAATATATCAATATAAATATAAACTAAACAAGAATTTTTAGAATTCAATGAAATACAATGAATTTTTTTATTCTTTAAATAACTAACAAAAATAACCGTTTACTGTAAAAATACTGTTTGGGTAGTTTTTTTTTATTTTTTATTTTGATATTAAAAATAATTGCTTTAAACAACTGTTACGAAATTACAGTACTTTCCTTCCTTAAATAACTTCCAGAACAGTTGTATTTTTCTATGGAAAAACATTTATAATTACAGTTAAAAATAACAACTACTGATTACTACACAAACAACTGTCATGTAGTAACTGTCAAACTTTTATGAGTGCACCAACTTTGGGGCACCTGATTCGGCTAGAAAGCCAAAAGTTTGACTTGTAAATTCTCAAGACGGCAAAAAACCGAAATAAACTGAAAAACTTACTACCGCCATTTTGGATTTTATTGAAAACTATCGAACCGATATTTACTAAATGTTACACTCAGATAAAAAAGTTAGTAAAAAAATTTGTAAACAGTTTCCACTTGCACTATACTAATTTTATTCTGATTTTTAGTACAATTTTTATTTTTAGTAATCATTTTTGCTATTCTTTTATTACAAATTACATTTTAGTTTTCAAAACCGAGTGCTAAATTTGGCAGAAAAATATATTAATTTAAAAAATTTTATTTACAAGAATTCATTGATTTTTTACAATTTCTGTTTAGTTTATATTTGTTGCTATTGATATATTCTTAGTTTGGAAATAAAACTCAGAAAATTTTATTGTATCTCTAATGCATAAAAAGGAGCACCGTTTGCAATTTTGACTCCAAATTTCAAGTACGATGAATTATTATACGCTTTTTTCTTTCGATTGTAAGAAAGAAAAAAAGTTTTCTTTATTATTTTTTTTTAGATTTTATAGTTTGTTTATTTTTTAGTACACTTTTTTTTGCTAATTTCAGCAGATTGATTTTAAATTGCAGTTAACAACAAAGTTTACTGAAATTTAGTAGCGGCAACTAATTATTTATACTAATTTCATTGTACTAAAATTGTTGATATGAGTTTTTTAACTGATTTTAGCAAATCGAATTTGAATTGCAGTTTTGCTAAAATTTAGTAGCGACTACTAATTTTTTCTACTAATTTTGTTGTACTACAGATCAGTTGACATGTGTTGCTAAAATTAGCAAAAAAAATACCGTTGGGCTCAAAACAGTTAAATTTGCCGTAATAACAGCAAAATTTTCAGTATCCATTACAGACTTTTTTGGGTGAGTGTATATTTTAGTTAAATTTTAGTTAATAGAAATTAAAATTAAATTAACAAATTAACCTGCTAAAATCAGGAAAAAATTTGGCTAAATAATTTGTAGATAAAAAAAATTTAAAAAAAAATTAAAAAATTTTAAAGTTCTTATTTCGATTTTTTTTAATGTAAATAAAAATCCAGCCTTCTGAAATCAATAGTTTACTATTTTTTAGCAAATATTTCTGTTGATTTTAGCAAAATATTCTGCTATTTTCATTCAACCAAATTTAGCTTAAAAAGAACAGTTTGTTTTATTCTATTTTTAGTCTACAAATATTTAGCAAAATTTTCTGCAAATTTTACAGTATAATTTGTTATTTTCCACTAACTAAAAGTTGACTCAAATATAACTAAAATTCTGCAAATTTAACAGTTTTACTTTTGCTGTTCTTATCTTACTAATATTTAGCAAAAATAATCTGCTAATTTCAGCAGTTTTTTCTGCATGACCATTTTTAACTAATTTTTAGTAGCTTTTTCTGCTATTTTATAGGTTTATTTCTATGACTTAATATGTTTATTATTTCTATTTACCACTTTCTTTATCAAAGAATCTTTAAACAAAACATTTTCATTAATTAAACCTTAATTCATTTCAAACATTCTAACAAAAAAAACTTAACCCAAATTTACATTCTTTTTCTTTTATAAACTTTCACTTAATTGCTACAAATTTTTCATTTAATTATAGAAATCAATACTGAATATTTCCGTTTGACACCATAACATACAAAAAGAATTAAGTTTCCCAAAACTTGGTAAAATTTTAATAATCTCAAAAAAATAGCAAAACAAAAACTATATCATACGTTTACACAAAAAAGCCCTTCACAAACATAAAGAATTAAACACTTTTTTTCAAAAATAACAAACAATAAACGATGGGGATTTTACATAAATTTTAGAATCATTAAGTCATAACCAAAAACAAAAAAAAACAGTCAAAAAACTAAATTTCCTCCTTAAATTTAATATAATTATAAACATGCAAAGGCTTAAAAATTATAGCCAATCAGTCAGTAATCAAATACCAAAGAAATGTTTTCATTAGACCCCCTTTAACAGACTCTCCAAAATTAATCAAGATTCCACAAAGAGGTTTAGTTATGATTTTACAATCGTTAGTTAAAACTTAAATAATACAAATTTTAATTTACAAATTAACATGTCATGTGATATTATGGCAATCTATTATAAAAATAAAATAAAAATATTTGTTTTTTATATAGAAAGTATTTAAATTTATTCATCTAATCTTAATGTTTAATAATTTATTATTAAAATTATCAAAATCATGACGTTGATGGTAAAAATATCTCCTCAGCTTTACATTTTAATTCGACAACAAAATAATATTTTATTTATGTTTTTATCTGCTCAATTAAATGTATTAAGAAAACAAAAGCCGTAGATAAACAAATTGATGATATCAATGTTAAAAAAAAATACTAATTTTATTAATATTATCTTATAAATGTTATTTTTATTATTTTTTTTTTTAATGTTTTACTCTGCCTGAAATTTTAAATTTATTATATTTAATAAATTAATTTTTAACACCTCTCTTGAATGTATAAAAATAATGTAGTTAAAATGACAATGGATTATTAAGTTAAATTTGAATTCATAAAATTTATTTGAGTTCAGCTGATTTTTCAAAACCGGTTTCGTCCTTGTGACGTGAACGTGATTAAAATAGACACATGTTGCAAAAGGCCATCAAATTAACCCTCTATCCGGCAAGCCCGCCTCTAGGCGGGGTATATTAAATTGACCACAAATACGCCAACTGAGTAATTTATAATAAGAAATTAAACTTTTTCAATAGAAAACAAAATTTATAAAATTTTTTGTGAAGAATTTTTTAGTATACAGTGCACGGTTTTAAAGCGAGAAACTGTCAAAAATAAAATTTCGTAAAATTTGGAAAAATAAATATTTGAAAACAAATTTAAATTTTCAAAAATCTTAAAAACATATTTAAATTGACTAAACCAATTGATAATAACCACAAAGAAAGATTGAAGCTTAAGCTTAATAAGGATACCTTTAAAGGACTTCGCCTTAACTTGAAATCGAATGGACGGAATTTTCTGAAATTTGGTAAAAAGAATATAAGTATTTGGTATAAGTAGCAAAGCTTATCAGTTTGAACAATATATATTGAAATTGTGGAGCGTTTTCGCTCAATTTCGCATGTTTCGAAAAACGAAAATAGCTACATCCTCTTAAGTTACAGCACAAAAAATGTAATTTTTTTACTGTAATTACATCTTGATAAAAGGAATAATTTATGCTTAAACCTAGTAATTTCTATGCGCTTGTTTTCGAGATTCACTCTTAAACTATTTTGGCCCATATCGCCTAAAGTAGCCAAGGAAAAAAAATGTTGTAGAAGAACTTATTGTTTATTTTTCGAGGGGAATACTTGGTATAAATTTCATCGCGAAAATGCGTAGGCCGGTTGGAGGGTTAAAAGCCGAGCTAGATTTGCAAAACCCTTTAGGGGTTTTGTTTTAACAACAGCGTACTTTTATTTCGCATTAGAAACATTGAGGCTGATCGCGATGACCATTTTGCAAGATCTTCTAAACCCGCAGAATTTATTTTTGTTAAATATTCTGCAAGAAGCTTATTAGACAAATCCGAATTTATATATGTATTTAATTTACAGCCACTTTCAGAATAAATTTCCCCCCACTGGGAAATTTACATAAATAACATCTTTCATAATTTTCGGAAAAATATCACTTCAAATGGATAAAAAAAAATATTTTTTCCTCTTGATAAAAATTATTATTTTGTGTCACTTGATCCATATAGGGTTAATGTTTTCACTTTTCGGCAAAAAAAAAAGCCCACTTGGAAATTTTCAGAATAACGTCTTTCCAAGTAAAAAGCAATAAATGCATAATAAACAAAATCTTTTAATTAGAATCTAATACGATTACAAAACTAAAATTGCTATTCACATACGAACACTTTTGACCCCACCTTTTTAACCCTTAAAAATAAGATTGGGGCTATAGAGAATTGCACTAGTTCGTAAGTTTTGTACCCTCTATCGCATATCCCAATTTAATAAAAATCTGATAAATGTTATTCTGAAATTTTCCAAGTGGGCTTTTTTTGCGAAAAGTGAAAACATTAACCCTATGTGGATCAAGCTACATAAAATAATAATTTTTATCAAATGAAAAAGATTTTTTTGATCCATTTGAAGTGATATTTTTCCGAAAATTATGAAAGATGTTATTCTGTAAATTTCCTAGTGGGGCGTTTTTGGCCAAAAGTATAAAAATTAACCCCATCTGGATCACGTTACATAAAATAATTATTTTTATCCAGTTGATATATTTTCTTATCAATTTAATGGCTTTACAATCTCGTAGTCATAATCAGAGTAGGAAAATAAACTGTACACAACATGTAGGGTAGGGTACGGCTAAGGAACACATACCGTATCTATTGTTTTAGCGGTTGTGTGTTTGGACACAAACCGAATGCGGTACACTACGATTGCCTGATGAACGCAAACGCTACGATTATGTACCGTACTTTCAACACATATTCACACCCAATAGCGTACCGAATTCGGGTTGTGTGTATAAACACAAACACCAATTGGGGAGAATAGCGTGTTTTCTATGCAACCAATATGCTTGTGTACTGTGTTCGCGATGTGCGGTACGCAACCCTAAAAGTACGGTTCGTTAGAGTTTATTTTCCTACTCTGGTCATAATTAATATTAAGTATCATGGGTCTATTCTGATCCCAGGCCACTAAGGATTAAAGATTTTTTAAACAAATGTAAACAATTATAGTCTAACCAAATTTAAGTGATGTTTTTCCAAAAACTGTGTAAAATTTGATGAAAACATTCAAATTTTGTTTAATTTTTCACAAAATGAGCAATTTTTATAAAATGTGCTGAAAAGCAGTCGCTCCAAACACAAACTCGAATTATCATTTTTCCAATTTTTTTTTTTTTTTCTTTAATATGAACTATTATGTGGTACAAATAGCAATCGACATCTCCAAATTAGGCATTTTAAAAAAATCTTTAAAATTAATTTTAAAAAAAAACACGTTTTTGCATTTTTATCAAATTCGTGGGTCATTTTGGATTCCAGGCTAAAGTGGGTTAATGATATCCGATGAAGTCAAAATTCCATGTCTGAATCATTTTGACTATATTAAATGAATAAATGGAATAAAAAATAATTTTTTTTGAAATTTCGAATTTTGGGAACTTTTAATACTAATACACTTTTTTCCAAAATGGGCCATTTTCGTCCAACTTTCGGCACGGGTTAACGTTTTCCAAAAAAAAATCGATTTCTTCCATTTGGGACCATTTCCAATAAACTGGGGGGTGTAATGACAAATCTGTTTTTAAGGGACACTCTAATGAACACTTCAGAAACTTGGCCATTTGCTATTTAATTTCAATAAAAAATAAATATTTTTTTTTTACATTTTACAGGCTCGAGCCTCCTAGCCCCCTCCCCTAGCTACGTGCCTGGCTCCCGAGTAATAAATATCATTTTTAAAAATCGATAAATTTAAAGTGCATTTTTTGGTTTGAATCATTTATTTTTGGATTATTAGTGCATATTTTTGGGTTTTTAGTGCATATTTCCATTTAAGTGCATATTTAACTGCATCTTTTGCATTTTTTACTACATATTTTAAGCGCATATTTTCGATTTTCAAGTGCATGAAAGTCGCTGCCCTGGTCATTACATAAATTTGGGTTTTTTTTTGACATTCTATGGTTTTTTGTTTACTTTTTTTACGAATAATTGTCATTTCGTTGTTGTAATTGAGAGAACATGCTTTTTAATGTGTCTACCAGGTATTGTTTTGCCATGCATGGATCGAAATAACCAAGAGGTAAAATGTGCGTTGGTTCATTCACTGATGATGCCAGGTGATAATGCGCGGCAAATAACTCAACTTAGTGGCCCTTAGGTAGGGTTGCCATTTCCATTTTGAGAAAAAGAGGACGTCAACCTCAAAAAAGAGGACTTTTGTCTTAAAAAAGGACATTTTTTTTTTAATAACTTAATTTTACAAAAATCAACAACGCGATAAAATATAAATACATATAAAAATTTATTTTATAAATAAAACAATTTTTATTCCCACTAAAAAAAATTCACAAAAAACAGAAAATCATTCTGAACTTTAACCCTTAAATGCATTGTGTAGCCAATTGGTAACATACCAGTTTTTTAATAATAAAACCCAATTGATGCACAAAACTGCACTTTTGGGCATTGGGGCCGCTTCTGTACAAAGCTTCCTTATAGTTTAGCTCAGATTTTTTAAACAGTTATAAGAAAAATCTTGGTTTTGCTTCATATGTTTGTGAAAAATTTAAAACACGCGTGTAATATTAAAAAAGGTTTGTTTAAATATTTAAAGTTGTATTCTTACCGATTTGGCATAAAAACATCTTTTTGAATAAAAATCTCCTTTTTTTTTAAATAAAATTTTTTTGGTGTTTTTCTTGAAATGTACACATCTATTCATTTACACTGAAATTCATCTCAAAATTATATTTGACTCTAATAATATCAGAAATAGTTTCTGGATTAAATTTATTTCTTTTTGGCGTCTGCGTTGGCATTATGTGCTGGTAACAAAAAATAAAACCTAAAAAGTTTCTTCATTTCATAGCAAACATCATTTTTAATAAAAAAAAAAAAATCGTACCAAAACTTGTTATCGGTCATGTTAATTGAATTAATATTTTTTACATCATTTTTCAGGATAAGGAATTCATTAAATAAATTTCCATCATTAAAATCAATGTTAATTTTTTTTAATTCAACTGTTGGCTCACTGCTGATAAGCTTCAAATTTGGGAATTAAAGTAAGTGAAGCAACATTGGCGAAACAGCGATGCCAACAATTCAAAAAAAACGTTTTGGATAAAAGCGCAAAAAGTAGTACAACCCCGGACACTTACTGAAAAAGAAGGAGGACTACCCCGGACGCCCTAAAAAAGAGGACGATGTCCGGGGAAAAGGGGACGGATGGCAACCCTACCCTCAGGTATTGTATGGCTCGAATGATGAAGCCAGATAGAATTGTGGATATAAAAATCATCTGCAACAACAATTTCACTATCCGGCAACTCTACAGAATTCCATAAATTGAATCGCAAAGGGCTTCAAAGCCATTCAAATTATCCACCGTTCCCATATTTGGGCCGCTACACAACAACCCGATGCAGGAAAATGCAGGGAAAGTTTATGAATTGTTCATTAAAGAATTATTGAATGGAAAACTGAACTAAAACAACGAACTAGTTCGTTAAACCGCTCTGAACTATAAAGCGAAAGCACTAAAATAAACAAGAAATTTTGTTTCTAAAAAAACAAATAAACTTTCTCAAATTTTATATAAAAATTAAACTTTATATTTTGTTAATTGTCACAAGACATAAAACTTCAAAATAACCTTAATAGTATTCCTAATATTTTCGGCAGATTCTGTTTAGACTGTATTAAAACAATTTATACATAATTGAAATAAACTTACCTTTTTTATTGATGTAATAAAGTTTATACAGTTGTTAGGCAGGAGTTTATTAATTTGAGTTTATTAATAAAACTTGTATTATTTATTAACATTTAAAAATGTATTTCAAAACTTTTATTTAAACTTTTTGTTATTGTATTGAATGCAACACTTTTTATTAGAAATTAAAATGCACTATTTGTCGAGAGTATTAATGTGACACATTTCATGAGAGATATTTCAAGTTGTTTTTATTATTTTTTATAAATTATTTAAACGTGATGATGAATGGATATTTTCCAAAACAAAAGAATTTAATGTTAAAATTGTATGTTTATTTATAGTTTTTTTAGGTTAAAAAAAAATTATTTGTTATTGTTACAAGTATAGAGTTGATAAATTATTTTAAAAATACACGTTTTTAAATGGTTTATTAAATAAATTTTAAATATTTTTAAATTATTAGGGTTATTGTTAATTTTAAAAAAATTTATTTTGTTATAATATATAAATACAAAAGTTTACTCTAATAATACGTTTTTTCACTTTTCAAAATTTTGATAATTTTTTTTAGAAATGTTTTACTATATTTTTGTAATTTTTTTTAAAGTTTTTAATATTTTTTTAGTTATTATTTTTAAAATTTTTATATTTTTTTAAAATTTTTTAAATGATTTGTGCTTTTTAATTTTGTTCTTAATTTTTTTTAGTTATTGCCGCTTATAAAATTTGTAATATTACACAAGTTTTTCTGTAAAATTAGTTTTTTCCAAATTTGCATTTATTTTGTATTATACTTCTTATTGAAATTTGGAGATTTTATTTTTTTGAGAAATCTGTTGTTAAAATAGTTGTTTTTACTTATCAAACTGGTTATCTTTATGCAAGTTTTTATTGCAAAATTTACAAAATTCGTTTTTGTTGATTTAATAATTTTTATTTTTTGTATTTTATATGTTTTTATTGAAAATATAAATGTATGGTTGGTCAAAAACTTGTTATTTTAAAAAGAAAATAGTTCAATTTCGTTTCGTTTGTTGTTTCTACTACCGAAATTAGTTATATTATGCAAGTTTTTAATGCAAAATTTTTTGTTTTTTATTTTATTCGTTTTTTTAGTTCTCGTAAAAAAAAATGTTTAACTTCTTTGAAAACATAAAATATATGAAAATTCGTTTTAACAAAGTTTATTTCAATAATCTTAGTTAATCAAGCGCGTACACACAAGCTAATCCGAACACATCTAAATGGAGACTGTTTAAGGCTGCTTACAGTGAAAACTCACCATGCTCCAAAACAAACAGAAAAACGAATATTCAAGTGGGAGCTACAAAAACAACAACGAAAAAGAATAGAGCATGAAACGACATGATAATTTTGTTATTTTGTTTTTTTTTTGTAAATTTTGCATTAAACAAGTCAGCATTCAGTATTCACCTCTGTTTAAGCCGGTCATTAAATCAAATCAAGTTGTTGTAGTAGCAGCGACAGCAACAGCAGCGACAGTAGAAAATTTTGAGAATGAATTTTTTGTTTGATGCTGATTTCGTTGTTGTTCATTATTTCGTTGTTTTTAAATGGGGGTTACAAAAACAACAACAGCAACACCAACATCAGAATCAACAGCAGCAATGATCTTTGAAAAATATATAAGCAAACAGGCGAAACCTGATCGCCCAAACATTCTTGAGATTTTTTGAAAAACTGCTTTGTATTTATGAGTAAACTGAATTTTTTTTTATTAGTTTATTTAAATTATTTTCTTTTACAAACATTTCTAAGTATTCATTTTATACAACAAATATAAAATTTCTAAATTCTTTTTTTTTTTATTAAAATACTTGTTTTGTTTGTTTTTCTAAAATTGTATTTAAATTATATTTTTAAAAACCTCCCACCGTTTTCAACTAAAGTTTTGTGGGGCAAAAGCTCTAAGTTTTTTATGTTTGGATTATATTAACAGGTGTTCATAAAGCTTTTCACCTCAGTTTAACTGAACACCTACAACAAGTGTTCGTTTAGTTGTTTGAAACTTTGAGTCAGGGATGGGAAATTATATTTTCTTTTCAATATCAAAAAAAATTTCGAGAGTACTTTTTCGACCGAATTTAAAATGCCTCAAAAGTTTATTTAAATTCTAAAACCTAAACGCAGTGTCGACCGCAGTGCGACGTTTTGTCGATAAAGTAGTTTTGGCTGAAGTACACTTTATCGGGCACCCCTCAAAACAAAAAAAAATTATGACTCCCTCTGGAATTAAAAAATAAAATTTTTTCAATATGGTGTTAAGGGGGCCGGGGCCCCCGGGACCTGCTAGGTCCAAAAAACCGAAACACACAAAATGGTAAGTGCGACGGCTCAAATTAAAGTAAATTTTCTCCCAATTTAAAAATGCATTTTGTTTCATGATCCATAGTGTGGCTCCCACTAGATCCATTTAAGACCGCCCGGGGATTCTAAAATAGCCACTTAATGGGCAAAAGTACACTTTATGGGGCACCCATCAAAAAAAAAAAAAAAAACATATGACCCCCTCTGGAATTAAAAAAGAAAAAGGGGGCCGGAAACACGCCCAAAATGGCTCAAATTAAAGGAAATTTTCTCACGATTCCAAATATGCATTTTGTTTTACGATCCGGAAAATAGAATTCGGGCTAGGTGCATTTTTGTCACTTTATGTGTTAAAAAATACTATGTACGTAAACTTTTTGGTGATAAAAGAGTGTTTTGGATGTTTTAGGAAAAAATGGAAATTTTATGAATTTTAGGGGGGTCTTTTGTATATTACGGGACACAGCGTCGCAGGCGGAAAATTTTTTGAAAAAATCGCGGGATTTTTGCAAAAAATATTTAATTTTTTGGTACATAGCGTACATAAGTTGGTAAAGTTTGGTAAAAGATGGTGTTTTTTTTTTGGAAAAAATTTAAATTAATAGAATGTTTGGGGGTTTATTGTGTATTGTGGGACACAGCGCCGCAATTTTCTGTTTCAAATACCAGCTTTTAGCGACATCTATACCAGGTGTTTTTGGCCACTATCTAACATCACTGTCGTGTACTAAGTTTATGAGAGCTAACGGTTTATTTGAGGATAAAATATCAATTATTAAAATGAATTGAGTAAAATCAATGGGTATGTAAATTTCTCACAATATGTTAACTGCTTGTGACTGACTGCAAATAGTAAAGGGGCTAGTTTTTAGACGAGATTACTAATCTTGTCGTTTTTGCTTTTTTATTCTATTACGATATAGTGTCAAAAAATTCCTTATTTGGTAATAGAATAAGGAACAAAAATGAGGAGTTTTAGTTATCTATATATATCATTCATGTGAATGGCCATTAAAATTATAAAAAAAAGAATTTTTGTAATAGAATAAAGAGCTTAAATACGTATTTTTAGGTAAACACGTGTTTTAGAACTTGGTGTGGAAAAAAATTTAAAATTAATAGTATTTTACGCCATTTTTATACCCTACACCACTATGTGGTCAGGGTATTATAAGTTTGTGCTGATGTTTGTAACACCAAAAAAATATTGGTCGTAGACCCACCTTATAGTATACCGATCGGTTCAGAATTTTTTTTTATTTCGATTTAACGATGTCCGTCTGTCCGTCCGTCCGTCTGTCTGTCTGTCCATGCAATCTTGTGCGCACTCTACAGGTCGCAACTATTAAGATATTTTGATGAAATTTGGTACGCAGACCTATGTTGGCCCAAGGACGAACAAGTTTAATTTTTTTGAACATCGGTCCATGTTTAGACCTAGTGCCCATATAAGGGTCCTACCAAAATTATATTGTTTATAAGCTGCAGGTCGTAAATATTAAGATATTTTGACGAAATTTGGTACACAGACCTAAGTTAGCCCAATAACGCAGCCTATTGATTTTGGTGACCATCGGTCCATGTTTAGACCTAGTGCCCATATAAGGGTCCTACCAAAATTATACTGTTTATACGCTGCAGGTCGTAAATATTAAGATATTTTGACGAAATTTGGTACACAGACCTATATTGGCCCAATAACGCAGCCTATTGATTTTGGTGAACATCGGTCCATGTTTAGACCTAGTGCCCATATAAGGGTCCTACCAAAATTATACTGTTTATACGCTGCAGGTCGTAAATATTAAGATATTTTGATGAAATTTGGTACACAGACCTACATTGGCCCAATAACGCAGCCTATTGATTTTGGTGAACATCGGTCCATGTTTAGACCTAGTGCCCATATAAGCGTCCTACCAAAATTATAATGTTTATACGCTGCAGGTCGCAAATATTAAGATATTTTGATGAAATTTGATACACAGACCTATATTGGCCCAATAACGCAGCCTATTGATTTTGGTGAACATCGGTCTATGTTTAGACCTAGTGCCCATATAAGGGTCCTACCAAAATTATACTGTTTATACGCTGCAGGTCGCAAATATTATGATATTTTGATGAAATTTGGTACATAGACCTATGTTGGCCCAAGGACGAAGCCTATTGATTTTGGTGAACATCGGTCCATGTTTAGAACTAGTGCCCATATAAGGGTCCCCCCAAAATTATATTGTTTATACGCTGCAGGTATTAATATTAAGATATTTTGATGAAATTTGGTACATACACCTATGTTGGCCCAAGGACGAAGCCTATTGATTTTGGCGAACATCGGTCCATGTTTAGAACTAGTGCCCATATAAGGGTCCCCCAAAATTGGCTTGGTTACAAACTGCAGGTCGCAAATATTAAGATATTTTAATGAAATTTGGTGCGCTGACTCACATTATAGAAAATTTTGACATAAGCCCCATTTTAACCCATTCGAATTTCGGATCCAAACAATACACCAGACTGGTGTAGGGTATTGTATAGTCGGCATGCCCGACTTTAACCTTTTTACTCGTTTTTATTGCATTCGACGACACAGGATAACGAATTAAAAGAAAACATTTATCACTTACCCAAAGCAATTGTAGGAACATCATTTGGCAATAGTCTTTTAGAACCAATGTATCGGTTTTCGAAATGCCTTTCACAAACTTTGTTGTAAGATTTAATACGTTGAACAGCCAAATGCAAATTTTCTGCCCACTTCTTTCGAACTGTCAAATTTTTTGGGAAGCTAAAAAGGCGGATTTTATCTCCAATGTCTTTTCTTCCTATGCAATTTTTAACAACACAATTCTTGTATCATTTTCTTTTCAATTTCGTTTCCATTTTCTAAATCTATCAAAATCACAATTTTTAATTCTTATTTCAAATTATATATTCAAATTTATCAAAATTTTTATTCAAATTTACAATTTGCACATATTTTCAACACTTGTCACATTTGTATTTCTTAATTTATTTTTTTATAATGAATTTTGTTACGAAAATTAATATTTATTCATTATATTTTTATTGTTCCGCGACACCTAAATAAAATATTAAATTAATTTTGTGCATATTCTATTTGCTTTATTTTTGGTTATTTTGTTGACCACAAATTTACTTATATATTAATTTGAAAATTTATTTTTATCATAAAATAATTTTTTTGTGTTTTTTTTAAGGTTTTAAGTCGAGCATAGATGTTCTTATAATTGATTTAAATTTTGTTTTCATATATACATATATGTGACAGCGCATAGAGAAAGGGACCTAAGGGTAAAAAAATAATTTTTTTTTTTTTTGGTACACCAAAGATACACGTATTTAAATCTTAAAAATGGCTATCCTGAACAAAACCCTTTTTTTACCCTTAGGTCCCTTTCTATTTTGCGCGTCACATATATGTACACTTTCAATATTATTAGAAAATAACACTTCACATTTATAGTGATTATTTAGCATTAATTTATATGCTTCTTTAATTTAATTTATTTTTTAACAAAAGAAACATTTAAAAAACTAATATTCAATATTGGCCACGTAGTGCACAACACCCACTTCATTGCTAATAAATATTACAAGTTTTTAATGCATTAATCAATATATGCAGATTTTTAGCCGGGTGCTTAAATTTTTGTTGTTATACCCTACACCACTATGTGGTCAGGGTATTATAAGTTTGTGCTGATGTTTGTAACACCAAAAAATATTGGTCGTAGACCCACCTTATAGTATACCGATCGGTTCAGAATTTTTTTTTATTTCGATTTAACGATGTCCGTCTGTCCGTCCGTCCGTCCGTCTGTCTGTCTGTCCATGCAATCTTGTGCGCACTCTACAGGTCGCAGCTATTAAGATATTTTGATGAAATTTGGTACGCAGACCTATGTTGGCCCAAGGACGAACAAGTTTGATTTTTTTGAACATCGGTCCATGTTTAGACCTAGTGCCCATATAAGTCCTACCAAAATTATATTGTTTATACGCTGCAGGTCGTAAATATTAAGATATTTTGACGAAATTTGGTACACAGACCTATGTTAGCCCAATAACGCAGCCTATTGATTTTGGTGAACATCGGTCCATGTTTAGACCTAGTGCCCATATAAGGGTCCTACCAAAATTATACTGTTTATACGCTGCAGGTCGTAAATATTAAGATATTTTGATGAAATTTGGTACACAGCCCTACATTGGCCCAATAACGCAGCCTATTGATTTTGGTGAACAGCGGTCCATGTTTAGACCTAGTGCCCATATAAGGGTCCTACCAAAATTATACTGTTTATACGCTGCAGGTCGTAAATATTAAGATATTTTGATGAAATTTGGTACACAGACCTATATTGGCCCAATAACGCAGCCTATTGATTTTGGTGAACATCGGTCCATGTTAAGACCTAGTGCCCATATAAGGGTCCTACCAAAATTATACTGTTTATACGCTGCAGGTCGTAAATATTAAGATATTTTGATGAAATTTGGTACACAGACCTATATTGGCCCAATAACGCAGACTATTGATTTTGGTGAACATCGGTCCATGTTTAGACCTAGTGCCCATATAAGGGTCCTACCAAAATTATACTGTTTATACGCTGCAGGTCGTAAATATTAAGATATTTTGATGAAATTTGGTACACAGACCTACATTGGCCCAATAACGCAGCCTATTGATTTTGGTGAACATCGGTCTATGTTTAGACCTAGTGCCCATATAAGGGTCCTACCAAAATTATACTGTTTATACGCTGCAGGTATTAATATTAAGATATTTTGATGAAATTTGGTACATAGACCTATGTTGGCCCAAGGACGAAGCCTATTGATTTTGGCGAACATCGGTCCATGTTTAGACCTAGTGCCCATATAAGGGTCCTACCAAAATTATATTGTTTATACGCTGCAGGTCGTAAATATTAAGATATTTTGACGAAATTTGGTACACAGACCTATGTTATCCCAATAACGCAGCCTATTGATTTTGGTGAACATCGGTCCATGTTTAGACCTAGTGCCCATATAAGGGTCCTACCAAAATTATACTGTTTATACGCTGCAGGTCGTAAATATTAAGATATTTTGATGAAATTTGGTACACAGCCCTACATTGGCCCAATAACGCAGCCTATTGATTTTGGTGAACATCGGTCCATGTTTAGACCTAGTGCCCATATAAGGGTCCTACCAAAATTATACTGTTTATACGCTGCAGGTCGTAAATATTAAGATATTTTGATGAAATTTGGTACACAGACCTATATTGGCCCAATAACGCAGCCTATTGATTTTGGTGAACATCGGTCCATGTTTAGACCTAGTGCCCATATAAGGGTCCTACCAAAATTATACTGTTTATACGCTGCAGGTCGTAAATATTAAGATATTTTGATGAAATTTGGTACACAGACCTATATTGGCCCAATAACGCAGACTATTGATTTTGGTGAACATCGGTCCATGTTTAGACCTAGTGCCCATATAAGGGTCCTACCAAAATTATACTGTTTATACGCTGCAGGTCGTAAATATTAAGATATTTTGATGAAATTTGGTACACAGACCTATATTGGCCCAATAACGCAGCCTATTGATTTTGGTGAACATCGGTCCATGTTTAGACCTAGTGCCCATATAAGGGTCCTACCAAAATTATACTGTTTATACGCTGCAGGTCGTAAATATTAAGATATTTTGATGAAATTTGGTACATAGACCTATGTTGGCCCAAGGACGAAGCCTATTGATTTTGGCGAACATCGGTCCATGTTTAGAACTAGTGCCCATATAAGGGTCCCCCCAAAATTGGCTTGGTTACAAACTGCAGGTCGCAAATATTAAGATATTTTAATGAAATTTGGTGCGCTGACTCACATTATAGAAAATTTTGACACAAGCCCCATTTTAACCCATTCGAATTTCGGATCCAAACAATACACCAGAGTGGTGTAGGGTATTGTATAGTCGGCATGCCCGACTTTAACCTTTTTACTCGTTTTTGATTATTTTATTGAAATGAAAAACTGTCTTCACTTGAGATGAAATAATTTTGACAATATTTTGAAGACAATACAGTACGAGAATTATGTTGTTAAAATTAATTCAATTACAGTTAAAAAAGTATACAAAGCAATTATATTTAAAATTAACTGATATTGCAGTTATTTTAACTACAATTGCAGTTAAAACAATTGCAATTATAACATAGTTCAAATACAATTGTAGTGTGCACGCCAAAGTAATTGTATACTCTTTTTCCTAAAAATTGTAAATCACTTAAGTAAATTAATTAAAATTAAAAAGAAGAATAAGAAAATGTTTTTTTTTTGAATTTTTTTGCAAAGTTAGAAAATCAGTTATTACTTAATCACATATGGGATGCAAAAAAATAACCCAAGCCAAATCATTTAAACAAATTTTGAAATGATATATAACCAAGATGGCGGCCAAATTTATTTAAAAGGGTCCAATTCCTTTGAAAATGTTCAGTCACTGGTTCTTGGGTTTGGTAAATAAAAATCTAAAATTATATTTTCAAAATCCAAAAAAAAAGCGCATTCAAAATAAAGTTTTTAAATTTTAATTAAAAATATTCAACATTTTGAAAATATAACTTCAGAATTTTAATATCCAACCTGAAAAGTTCGTGTCTGACAACTTTCAAGTGAATTCCGTATTAATACAAAAAAAAAAATGTTATTTGGAAAAAATTAGAAAAATTTATATTATATGAATTAATAATAATAATTACATTAATCCTTTTTTTCCAATTTATTCCCTTTAATATTTTTTTATATATAATAGCTCTGTACTTACTATTTGTTGGTGTACAATATTTTGTACTATTATTTAATATTCGCGTACTTACCTCCTCCTTGATGATAATTGAAAAAGAAAGAATAATAATTTCCATGTCCCTTTTATAGCAATTAGGATGCAAAAAATTACCCAAGCCAAATCATTTAAACAAACTTATGTATGATTAAAAACCGTTATTGATCCCAAAGCAATGTATTCGTTCCACATTTTTTTTTTATCCATAGGCAGACCTTTAAAAACATAATTCATAATTAATTTGATTTTTAAATCTGATTCAATTTTGTACAAATCGTTTCGCAAAACTCATTTTATGGATTGAATTATTGCCTACTTTATTCAATCAATATCTTCTTATTCAATGAATCAATATAACTTTTGTTCTTTTCATAGAATCAAGCGAACTGATTCAATTTAACAAAATTTACAATAACAATAAATGGTTGCCTTGTTTACAGTTCCCGAATCAAATAATTCAATCGAATCAATTGAAATTTGGATAAATTACATTCTCACTTTATTCTATATTAAATCATTGATTTAAAGTGATAACGAATTATTCACCTATTCATAAAATTAATCAATTTTAATGCGATTAAAATTAAGTGACATTGCAGTTATTTTAACTATACAATAGTAATTAAAAACAACTCTTTTTTCTCAATCTCTTTCTGGTGGTGCTACAATTACTCGTGCTGATGATCGTGCTTTAAATGAAGAAGTTGGTGTTGTTGGTGAGGAGAACATTAACACACAGGAAAATCGAAAGTCTCTTGCTATTGTTACTAATATAATGTGCGTTCCCGTACGTACGATACCCGCGGGAACCCAAAACAGCCCAAACAACAACAATTTACATGCAATTTTGAGTACGTGACCGCCTTTGGGCTAGTTTGTGCAACGACATATAATGTCGTTGCCTAACGCTAGTATTAATGATACAGCAGGTTTAAATATTTGTCCATCTACTTCTTCTACTGCTTCTCTTTATAATAAATGTGTTAATGGTAGTGAGAGCAATAACATACAAATGAACAGAAAATCTCTTTCTTTTGTTACGAATGTATCAGTGTTGCCACCAGTAAAGCAAAAAATTACACAGCTGTAGATCAAAAATTATCCAAAACCGTATGAAATTACACAAAAAATATATTTTTCATATTATTTCAAAATAAACTCTCCTGGGCACAGTGGAGAAGAATACAAATATTTTCGTCATTTCTTACCGACTGACATGAAATTTCACACTGTAAGTTTTGGATGGCCGAAACTGCAAGAGCTATGCCATTCGAATCCAAAGTTTTGCAATTTTTATATTTACAAACCGATTTTTAAAGACGTAACATTTCTATCATCTACAAAGTGCAAAATTTATTTGCATTTTAAAACTAAAATTTTGCATTTTTGCTATAACCTGTTCCGTGTTTTGCCTTCTTCAAAAGCATATCCAGGCCAATTATCAGAAAATATTATAACAAATTATTCTATTAACTAAAGGTAATTTCAATGCAATATCTTTTTCAGGATTAAAATATCGTGCTTTTAAATTTGAATATTACAAAAATGGTATTTTATCCATATTAAAAGTTTCTTTCAAAACAAAGTATTTATGTTTTTCAGAAAGGCTACTTCATTCAGATGCACTGCATGCAAAAATATTACTTACTTGCTAATTTTTCTCTCCCATATTCCTCAGAATTTAACGGTTTATATTTAAATTAAACCAATTTTTTTCTGAGTTCAAAGCTGAAATTAAAAAAAAGCGTCCGTAATGTGATGGCATAAGCCCTGTCCAACCCTAGCTTTAAATGTCGGCAAGACAGGAACAATTTTAAAAATATTTATATTCGTATTTGTAAAATTTTGAAATTTCTTTGCAGTATGTGTACACTCAACCAAAAAAGTCTGTAATGGCTACTGAAAATTTTGCTGTTATTACGGGAAATTTAACTCTTTTGAGGCCAGCGGTATTTTTTGCTAATTTTAGCAACACATGTCTGCTGATCTGTAGTACAATAAAATTAGTAGAAAAAATTAGTAGCCGCTACTAAATTAGCAAAAAATTGTACTAAAAAATAAAAAACTGTAAAATTTAAAAAAAAAAAATTTCTTTCGATTGTAACAAGCGTATATTACTTCATCGTACTTGAAACTTAGAGTCAAAATTGCAAACGTTTTCCAGTTATTGCCGTTTTATGCATTGGAGATGCAATAAAATTTTCTGGGTGTTATTTCTAAACTAAGAATATATCAATAGCAACAAATATAAACCAAACAAGAATCGCAAAAAATCAAAAAAAAAAATATTTTTAAATTAGTATATTTTTCTGCTAAATTTAGCACTCGATTTTGAAAAATTAGTAAAATGTTTTGCTGAAATCAGCAGCGAAAATTAGTATAAAAATCCGTAATTTGTAATAAGAGAATAGCAAAAATGATTATTAAAAATAAAAATTGTACTAATAATCAGTATAAAAATTGTATAGGGCGATTGGAAACTGTTTATAAATTTTTTTACAAACTTTTTTATCTGAGTGTATCAACAAATTTTCTTTTAAAAAATAAAAATATAAAATTTTTTTCAAACTGTTGCTGCACTTTGGAAAACATTGTTTTCTATTGTTGTTTATACATGAATGGATGTCACTACATTGCTAGATCTGTCAAAACAACAGAGTAGTACATTGGAAGATGAAAAAGCAAATTGTGGAAAATCTTTTGTTGTTTTTTTTTGTTTTTTCTTTGATATTTTAAATGTTTAATAACGCTCCTAGACGAGAACAAGAAATTCTCATTGAGTTTGTAATTTAACTTAACAAATATTTCCAGAAATTCTAAAAACGTCGTCCCTGACGATTTTCTTAGGCAAGAATGAAATCCGAATAGGGACATGCCTACAACGGATTATTTTTCACAGTTTGTTAAATACGTTTGGGATTTTAGCATATTTAATTCCTTTAATGCTTTCATAAGATTCTGTTGAAATTTGAAACATGTTGAATTTACAGAATTCTAAAATATTCTGATTCTGCTCCACCTCGCTGCGTTAGCAAAATTTTTGTCTGGTCAAAGTCCAGTATCATGATAACTACAGCAAACAAATTTTCAGACATTAGAAAGTCACAATCATAACAAACTCAAACTTTCCCACTCTTTCGCTGAATTTTTAAATGTTCTTGCAAACCAAGAGAATTTTTAAAAGAAGCTTGACAATTATTTTCGCAAAAAATAAACAAAAGGCGGTGCTCTGAACAAAGCAAAAAATATATAACACCATTTCGGATTTCTTCTAAATTGGGTTTAGTGTTGAAAAAATCTACAAAAGTAATTCACCAGAAAATGGAGATTTGTGGTAAATGTTTCACTGCCAAACTCATTTCGTCTAAATATCGACTAATTTTTATTAATTTATTAAAAAGCTCCGGGACTTTTAAAAATTTACGGAAATTTCTATAAAAAGTGAAATTACACAAAAACTACACAAAAATGTCACTATTCAAAAATTATCCAACGAATGTGTAAACAGTCCCGTTTTTGAATAATTATTCAAAAAGTGGCAACACTGGAATGTATTACCCTCGCCTATTGTTAGTGTTAATGGTAAAGCTGATTTTAATGTTTTTCCATCCACCTCTTCTGCAGCTTCTCTTAATAATAATGATTTGCACAGTGGAGCTAGTCGTACTAATAGTGAAAATTATAAGAAAAATAAAAAAGGTAATATGATTGTTGGTCAGAGTTTTAACAGTGAATTGGATGTTATTGTACAAAGAAAATGGGTGCATTTATCATCTTTTAAAACTTCTGTAACAGAAGACCAAATTAAAACTTATGTTGCTAAGCGAATTAACGTTAATTTTGAGAATATAGCTTGTTTCAGACTAATTAAAAAAGATGTTAATTTGGATGATGTTAGAAAAGTTAATTTTAAATTAGGTATTTCTTCAGAATTTTATAACGAACTTTTTAATCCTACTATTTGGCCTTCTAACATAAGAGTGCGTCTTTTCAAAAATTGGCTGAAGTACAATTTATGGAGCACCCCTCAAAAAAAAAAAAAATTATGACTCCCTCTGGATTAAAAAATTTTTTTTTTCTATATGGCGTTAAGGGGGCCGGGGCCCCGGGAGCCGCTAGGTCCAAAAAACCGAAACACACCCAAAATGGTAAGTGCGGGAAATTTTCTCCCGATTTCAAAAATGCATTTGGTTTCATGATCCATTAAGTGTGGCTCCCACTAGATCCCCGGGAGTCTAAAACGGCATTCACACCTAAATCTTAAACACGTGTTTAGCTAAAACGAGTGTAAAAGAATAAAGAACCGTTGTAATAGAATAAAGAGCTAAAATCGTATTTTAGCTAAACACGTGTTTAAGAATTAGATATGAACGCAGCCTAAAATAGCCACTTAATGTACTAATTATAAAGTATGGGTACTCAAATAAACGGACATTTTCTTAAAAATACAAGCATGACCACAACGTACCAAAAAATGAAAATTTTTTCACCTGCGACGCTGTGTCCCATAATATACAAAAGACCCCCCAAAATTCATAAAATTTCCACTTTTTTCTAAAAAAAAATCCCACACTTTTATCACCAAAAAGTTTACGTACATAGTATTTTTTAACACCTAAAGTGACAAAAATGCACCTAGCCCGAATTCTATTTTCCGGATCGTAAAACAAAATGCATATTTGGAATCGTGAGAAAATTTCCTTTAATTTGATTCCGTTTTTCGGGCCTTGTACTCTGCTTAAGAATGCTAAAAAAGTATTTTTTTTAACTTTCCATAATTAAGAACAAAAAAAATACTTCAAAATAACATAAACCCTCGATTTATGCGGTTGTCTTATTTTTTGATTCCGATATATGTAAATATTTTGTTTTAGAATTAGGCACGGAAAATCTGGGCACCAATTTCTTTATTTTGAAAATGATTATCAGCCAAACGATTCGATTGGTCGATATCGTTTCAAGCGGCCTATATACAATCAAGCATACTGTTCAGCTTGTTTGACATACAAAAAATGGTTTTTGGAATACACGGTCAAGCATGCTGTAAAATCTGCCTAAAAAACACAACATCAACATAGGAAGGATAATGAGGAAATTATATTGTATTTTTATTTTTTTTTTCTTTCAATTTTATTTTTGAATTTCTCTTTTTTTATTTTTTAGTTTATTTATTAATGTTATCCCTTTCTGGTCACAAAAAAAATAGCTAAAAATATTGGGTGTATAACTTAAAAATGTGGGATTCATAACAGATGACGTGTCTTTTACACATGGTTTGTGTCTTTAATAAGTTACATGGCATTTTGGAGGGTAAACATCAGTCATTTATTCTCACTTAGTCATTGAAAGAAATAGTGTAAACAATTTTTTTTCCTTGGAAAATTTTGAATTTTGGGCCAACAAAGCATCATTTTCGGGATGCTTTGCTTTACTTCTTTAATCTGAAAAAAGTGCAGCTGAAGCACATCGATTGCTCACTGAAGTTTATTCTGAATATGTTCCATTGATTTCAAAGTGCGAAGATGGTTTGTGCGGTTCAGAACTTACAAAATAATTGGGAGTCACTCAAGCATTTCAAAACGTTTGCAAAGAGCAGGATTCATCCTAAAGCAAGGAAATTGGGTACCAGACGAGTTGAAGCCGTGATAGGTTGAAGACGTTTTTCCGTGCCGGAAATTCTGCTTGAATGCCATTAAAAAAGTAATTTTTGCATCGAATCATTATTGGCGATAAAAAATGTACAATTAATCATATCTGAAGCCCGGCAACCAGCCAAATCAACGCCAAAGCCGAATATCCATTTCGCCAAGGTAATGCTCCGTATTTGGCGGGACCAGAAGTGTCCCATCTATGAAATCGGGCCAGACGATCGTAGAGGAACGTGTACCGCACATAATTGATTCGTTTGAAGCGAGAAAATAACGAAAAACGCCTTGAAAATGCGACCAGTTATGAAGCCGTAATATTACATTATGACAACGCTCGGCCACTTGTTGCACGACCGGTTAAAAACTATATACCCCCATTAACAATAAACAAATAACCTAAAGTTAACACAAACTGAAAGTTAAAAAATTCAAATTTGTATGAAATTTGTCATCTGTAACTCTAAGTTAGCTCAAACTATAGGTTAATTTGTTTATTGTTAATGGCCCTTAGAAAATAGTGGTTGAGAAGTTTTGCCGCACCCGCCTTATAGTCCAGACCTTGCCCCATCCGACCACCATTTGTTTCAATCGATGCAAAATGCTCTCACTGGAATACGCTTCACTTCAGAACAGGGAATCCGAAATTGGCCTGATTCGTTCTTGGCCCCAACAAATTAGCAATTCTTTGGATGCGGAATCCATATGTAGCCAGAAAGATTGGAAAAGGTCATAGCTAACAATGGCCAATACTTTGAATAGGTTTATATTGTACCATTTCTTCACCAAAAAATCTCAAAATTTGCTAAAAAAAAAAACCCCGCACTTTTAAGTTAAACACCCAATAACAAAATACAAAAATAGTTTTAATTCTTGGTTCCATTAATTTTCCTAAATCGTACAGAAAAAAAATAAAGCTAACACATACATTAATTTTTTAGCGAAGAAAAAAGGAAAATAACAAAGTCTTGTCTATAAAATTGATGCGAAGAAAATTCCACAATTTCAAAACAATTCCAAGCGAGCAAAAAAAAAGTTTATTTTATGTGCTTTTTGGCAGAAGTGTAAACAAAATACAGCACTGTATCTGCAAACGAGTTGAAATACAGGGTCACCGCTCCAAACACAATCTTCGAAGACCGCAACACCTCGGTTATCACAGTAATGAAAAGTTGTTATCATCAGGATTTAGAAAAATAAATAAATTACCAAAAGTTGCAATAATTGAGAACTTTGGAAACAACTGAAGGTTGTTACCAAAAAAGTCACAATATTTAAACAAATCTGTATATGTACTATGGAAAGGTTAATATCCATAATAACAAACATTAACGAATTGGTTAGAACATCATCAAAACGCCGCGAAATGCACCATGGAACAAATTGAATATGTATTTATATAAATAATATATAAATTAAAGCTCTTACCAAACAAGTAAACGATTGGCGAAATTTTAAACTGAATGTAGCTAAAAGTCTTCTTCCTAATTCGGCTTCTTTTAAAGCAATTAAGTACATTTTTGGAACTCAAGTGATTGTATTTTCCCCTGCATTTGTGGAGGTTTTAATACTGTTCTAATTAATTCATTAGTATTTATTATTATGAAGATTTAAATTTCCATAATGTATGTAGGAAATCGGGCCTAAGCATCTTTTCTTTAGGATCTATGTATGTAATACAAAGTTTTTAAAATGTATTTATTGTCCTTATTCGGAGAGACATTACTTTTTTGAGGTTTTCTTTGATTTTAATTGAAATTACTTTCGTACCATATTTTCCATCCCTGCTTTGAGTTTACCAAGTAATCAATACACCACACACATGCATGACTGTGTGTTGGGTAGTATAGAGTGGTGAATTATAACCAATACGAAATTTATTAGTATTTTAAATTTTTCGACATAGGCGGTCGAAAAATAACTTAAATTAATCAACCGGTTATTCGGGTCGGTTTAGAATTTTAAAACTAATATTTTTTGTTTGAATTTGTTAAAAAAGCCCGGTTCTATTCTTCCAAACAGACACTCCTAGAACGACTTCTGGAAGTAGGGCTCTAGTTAGTTAAATAGAAAAGGTAGAATTCCTGGCCCGGGATTCCCAGAAAGATGTGAAGTGAAACGAACTGTCACATTGCTGATTAAAAATTTATAATTGAAATGTCAAAATTTACCATTTATGCGTCAAAAAATTTTGCTGGTAGAATCTTTAAAAAATGACTGTTAAAACAAAGGTATATGCCAGGTATGGGCACATAAATTGCTTGAAGGGCCAAATTTGAATTACTCTAGAAAAACAAATTTTTTGTACAGCTTTCTGCTATTTTGAGTATTTTTGTTTCCTAAGCCCGGATCTAAAGTCAAAAAGGGTTCATTAAATAGCCATCGAGTTGTGGGTCTTTCTTTTTTTTATTCCCTCACTCAGGGAAATACTTTATGAGTCAATATTGCGGAGAAGTACATCAAAATCTTTTATATTTTTATGATTTTTTTATATTTTTGATCCAAATATATTTAAAAATATAGGCACAGACTCAATAAATGTTTTCAAAATATTTTGTTCTCCTTAATACGAATCTGAAGTCAAAAAACTTTTAGTCTTCAAAAATATAGTTTTCGTTATTTAAAAAAATTTGGTTTGAGATTTTCTCCAATTTTTCAAATATTGTTAAATTTACTTAATGGATTTTGATCCCTTGTTTTATGTATTGAAATGTGTAACATGAATTACGTTACGAAAGGAATTTTGATACAAAACGTGAAAAAATATAAATTTTTATAGAAAATTTTAATGTAAATGAAATTCAGGTCTACAACATTTTCTTATCGAAAATTTATAACAAATATCAAACCTCACAGGTTCTAATCGCATTAAATTAATTCTTAAATTTTAAAAATTCAATCACAAGCCAGAAAATTTGGATACTTTTATGGGGGTTCTTATTCAGTATGTCAAAAATTATTCAAACAAAGCACATATTTTTTAAATTTTAAACTTATTTGTAAAAAATTGTGCATTTTTTGCACGAAAATCTCAGTAAAATGAATTATAAAATTCACAAAAATTTGAGGAAAATTTTTAAACCCAAAAATGATTCAAAACCGACTTAGAAATGTAAATAAACTTGAATATTTTGTAAAGAATGCAAAAATATCTCAAAATAAGTTTAATATTTTTGCCTAAAAATTTTTTTTAAATATTTCTTTGAGTAATTTTTGAGTCGAAAAAGAAGGCACTTTTAATAATATATTTTGAGCACTTTTCTGATTCATTTTTGGACTCTTTTGCTGGCTGGAAACTCTTGAAAAAATAAATTATGAAAACTTTATTCATAATTCGAATATTATATTAAAAAATTGGGATAAGTTGGAATTGTTTGCTTTAAAAGCGGGATAAAAATTCAAGACGGCACAAGCCTTTAAAAAGCAATATAATCCCATCAAAAGCGGGATGGTTGGTCAGGTTAAGTACACTAATAGAAAAAAGCCTGTAAAAAGTTTGGCTGAAGCTGCTAAAAATTAGTTAAAAATTGCCTTGCATAAAAAACTGCTGAAATAAGCAGATTTTCTTTGCTAAATATTAGTAAATTAAGAATAGCAAAAATAAAGCTGTTAAATATATAGAATTTTAGTTGTGTTTGAGTTAAATCTTAGTTAATTGAAATAAAAATTTTCTCTGCTAGAATCAGCAACAAATTTTGCTGAATATTAGTAGAATCATACTTAGGAATTTTTCATTGACATTGAAATTTAATTGGCGTTACTTGATCTCAACGCCAAAAAATTGCATTACCAATTGAAAAACTTTCATTGGCATTAATTAAAAATAGCAGAAAAAGCTACTAATTGTTATCTATTTTCACGTGCTTATTTCTATGAGTGTATGAATAAAAATGTATTGTGTTTAATTGTTTTACCAAATTTAAGTGCTTCAATTGACCGTCAAAAGTAGATTTTAGAGATCCTTGCGAGGTCCGTTGAAATGTTTTTGAATTCAAACTTATAAAAAAGAAGACAATTTTTTCCAGGCTTAAGGCTTCATTAGTCTAATTGTAAAGTAAAAAAACGTATCTGTAATCAATTCAATGTGTTAAAATAATATAGAAATATATTTTTATCTTTTTTCTATGCATTGAAACTGTTGTCAAGTAAAATCGTAAAAAAGTTCTGTTGAAAATAGAAATTTTCTATTTTATTACTTGACATTTAATTCTATTCACAAGAAAAAGATTAAAAATACAATATTTTTATTTTTTATACTCTTTGTATCCATTCTGAGAATGATACGTTACTTTTTTTACGATACTTCCAAACTAATTTGGGCTTTAAGGTTTAAATAAAGAAAGGAATTTTTCACTTCACTTCGCTGTCGGAGGCAAAAATACTTTAAAAAGTTTTAGAGGAAGCCTGTGCCTGTGATCATCGATATTTGATGATCGGTGTAATTTTTTGCGGCTCTATTGGATGTTTATTTTGTTATCCCTGTTTTCTATATTATGTGTATTTTTAAATTCTGATTATAATTTTTTTTAATTTAATTTAAATTTTTTTTTATTTTGTTTGAAATTTAAAAATTTTTTTTCGATTGTTTTAAAACTAATGAAGGGCCGCACAAAATTGGTTGACGGGCCGCTTTGCCCATGTATGCTATATACTAACAATACTAAAATGCAATGAAATTTGGTCTATATCGTACTCAATAGTACAATATAGGTCGGAAATATTAGTAAGGGTGGAAAGGGAAATACAAAATACAAGGAAAGGCAAATAGAACTTTACTTGGATTAGTGTGATAAAGAGAGTGAGAGAATGAGATAGAGAATAAGAAAGATAATATAAATGGTACATAAATATTAATATGATGGGTTATATTGTACATATTAATATGTAATTCTATACACTAAAATTCTTCTACTCTTCAACGATATTGATTTAGTTTACTTGAAATATCCGGTGTCCAAAGATCGTTTTTAGTTTCGTGAATAAATTATGCAAATATTCATAAAATTATTAAATAAATTTAAAATAAATCTTTAGTAAAGTGTTTAGTGATAATCATTTAATAAAATTGTGTTGTCAATTCATTAAAGTTTAAACAAATAAAAGTGTTACAAAAGAAAGCAAAAAAGTGCAATGTTAATTCAGTCTCAAATTTAGTTAGTGGAGCCCCAAATTTTTGTTCTTTTTTATTTCTGGTGGTTTAGTGTGTTTGTTGTTTGTGCTTTTGCATTAGTCTCAGTAGAGTTATTAGAGTGGAGTGCAATTATTAAATATAAATAAAAGGTCTTTGTAGTTTTGTATTAAATTAAAAATATTAATTAAATTAAAGAATAAATAAAGAAAATTTCATAAAAATATAAAAATAATTATCAGTGGCCACTATTTCAATATAAAAAAAGAAGTTTTGTGATTAAAGTAAAATGTGGGTATTACATTAATTAACAGCAAGACGTCAGAAAGTGTTAAGGAGAGGTAAGATAAGACATTTGAAATTTTTTTTTTTTTGTTAAGCAGTGTTAAAGTTTATTAAAAAATCTTATATTTTTAACATAACTGATTGAAACTCATGGGCAGTTAAAATATAATTGTAGTATACATATATTAACTGCTAATTTCAAATATACAAAAAGAGAGCACAATAACAATAATGTGATTGCCTTTTTTGTTTTCTGAATGAATCAGTGTTGCCACCAGTAAAAGAAAAAATTACTTTAGCTGTAGGTCAAAAATTATCCAAAACCGTATGAAATTACACAAAAAATTTTTCAAAATAAACTCTGCTGAGCACAGTGGGGAAGAATAAAATATTTTGGAAAAAATTTCGCCATTTCTTACCAAAGTTTTGCATTTTTTCTATTTATAAACCGATTTTTAAAGACTTAGCATTTTTTCATCTGCAATGTGCAAAAGTTAATTGCATTTTAAAACTAAAATTTTGCAATAACCTGTCTGATTTTTGCCTTCTGCAAAAGCAAATCCAGGCCAATTTCCCTGAAAATATAACAAATTATTCTATTAACTAAAGGGAATTTCAATGCAATATCTTTTTCAGGCTTAAAATGGCGTGCTTTTAAATTTTAATATTAATAAAATGGTATTTTATCCATATTAAAAGCTTCTTTCAGAAAAAATTATTTATGTTTTTTCAGAAAGGGTACTTCATTCAGATGCGTTGCATGCAAAAATATAACCTACTTGCTAATTATTCTTCTCCCTCAAATTTTAACCATAAATAAAAATATAACAATTTCACAAAAAATTAGCGAAATTTTTTTTCAAAAATTTTATACGATTCTGTTGAAATCTGGAACATGTTGGATTTACCGAATTCTAAAATATTTTGATTGTGCTCCACCTTGCTGCGTTCACAAAATTTTCGTCTGGTCAAAGCCCAGTGTCATGTTAACTACATCCAAAAAATTTTCACAGATTAGAAAGCAACAATCATAACAAACCTAAATTTTCCCACTCTTTCGCTGAATTTTTATATGGTTTTGCAAACCAAAAGAATTTTTAAAAGAAGCTTGACAATTATTTTCGCAAAAAATAAACAAAAGACGGAGCTTTAAACAAAACAAAAAAATACATAGCACCATTTTTGATTTCTTCTAAACTGGGTTTAGCGTTGAAAAGATTTATAAAATCATTCACCAGAAACTGGAGATTTGTGGTAAATGGTTCACAGACAATCTCGTTTCGTCTATATCGACTAATTTTTATTAACTTTCAAAAATTTACGGAACTTTTAAAAATTTGGGGAAATTTCTGTAAAAAGTGAAATTACACAAAAACTACACAAAAATGTCATTATTCAAAAATTATCCAACGAATGTGTAAACAGTCCCGTTTTTGAATAATTATTCAAAAAGTGGCAACACTGGAATGAATACTAAAATATTGCTCACACTTTGCCAGTGTTGCCAAGTATTCTTTTTTCAAATCCCCGGACATTGTTCAAAAAGCCCCCCTAGAACTATTCAACCAACAAAAACTCCCCCTAAAATTATTTATTTCAGAAAACCTCCAATTTTGTTTGAAGATTGTTTTAAAATTTTTTTTAATAAAAAAATTTGGTCTACCCAGTTAGCAATAAAGCCAAAAAATGAATAAAAAATATTATTAAAAGTTAAAATTTTTGTATGAAAGTGGTTCATCCAAATGAACCTTCTTTTTTATTAAAAAAAATTACTCAAAAAAAGGATTTAAAAAAATTCGTAAGGCTCAAAAATTAATCTTTTTTTTTAGCTTTTTTGAATTGTTCATAAAATATTCAAATTTGTTTACATTTCTGAGTCATTTCTGAACCATCTTTTGGATTTAATAATTTATCTCAATTTTTTGTGCCTTTTATTATTCATTTTAGAAGGCTCATATTTTCGTCCAAAATATGAGTAATTTTTGACAAAAAATTTGAGAATTAAAAAAAATGTGTTTTATTTGACTAAGTTTTGACTCATAGGATAATAACAAGACAACAAAAAAGTTTAAAATTTAAAATTCTTTATTGATAAAACTCTACAAGTATATTTTTGAAAAAAATACTTCATAACTTTTAAATAAAACTCTTTATATTTTTTAAAATTCAATAAAGAGTTAAGGCACATCTACACGGGATAGAAAACTCGCGAGAATTTATGAAAATGCAGCTCTGTATAATGCATTTAACACATAGACGACTGCGGCTACACGACTACAAATGCTGCTGACTGCAATTGTAGTCGTGTAGTCAGCTACTTAATTTTTTTGAAAACGACAGCAACATAGTAAAGCAGATCCTAAAAATTTGACGTTTTGATAAATATTAATCTTGTTTAGTTTGTGCTTCTAAAATAATGGCTGAGGAATATTTTATTAATTTTGCAAGATCCATTTTATTACAAAACATCACAATAAAATTATTTCGAAATATAAATTAATGAAACCTTCAAACAATTTGTAAAATATAAACAGCTGTTTCTTCAGTGTTCCCATAACGGTGATTTTCTAGTCAGAACTAGCGATTTTATTTCGCCTCTAGCGGGAAAATTGTCCTGTTTTACATATTTTGTTATATTGTCAACACTATTTTTGTTTTGTAGCCAACAAAAATAGAAATTATCCTAAGTTGACTACAGCGGCAAAAGTAGTCGTGTAGCCGTGTTGGTGTCAAAATAATCGTTTTCATATAAATGTGTGTATTTTATTTTTGACAGGCTGTAGTCGTATAGTTGCAGTCGTCTATGTGTTTAATGCATAAGTCTACGAAATGCAATCTCTAAACCATTGACAACTGCTGTCATACACAATTTTTTTTAATTAGTAACAATTTTGAATGAATCAGTGTTGCCACCAATGTTGCAATTTTGAAAATGTTGCAATTTTGAAAATGTTTTGTAACATTATTGAACATTTCAGTTGATTAAATGCACTTTTTGCTATTTGAAGAAAAAATTATTCTTTGAAATACAAAAATTTTAATAAAAACAAATTCTTGACAACTAGAGATGGTACTTTTACGATAAAAATTAGTGCCAACAATATTAGAGGTGACAAATTTGACGCAAACTCTACGAGATTTCTATCCCGTGTATATGTGCCTTTATAAAGATAAAATTCTCTATTGAATAGTATTTTGAATTTTATTTTATTTCCCATAAAAAAAAAATATACATAAATGGTAAAATTTTAAATTTGTGATAAAGATTAGCATGTAGTTAACAAAATTTTATATTAAGAGTAGTTCCGAACATTTTGTTCCCTTCATACAATAATATCAAGAAATGCTTTTACGCATTTAGGCATTATTTTGGAATTTTTAAGTGGGAGTTTTTAAAATTTATAATCAAGAGACCATAACACCTTATACCAAAGTTTGGTAATTAGTTTGCAAAAAAATTCGCAAAAAAAATCTTAAAAAAAGAAAAATGTTTGCATCAATACATTCGTTTGCAGAATGTAAATCGCTGATTAAGTTTTCAAATTAATCTCTTGTACCATAAAGCCTTTTTTCCCGTTCCGCTATTATTTTGCAATTTTTTAAGCCAAAGTTTGAAAGTTCGTTTACAATACCAAATTCGCGAAAAAATATTTCGCAAAAAGGAAAATGTTTGCATCAGTATTTTCGTTTGCAATATGTAAGCTGAATAAGCTTGTTAATAAATATTTTGCACCATAAAGAGTATTTTCGCGTTCCGCCATTACTTTGCAATTTCTTGAGTGCGCTTTTTTTAAATTCATATTCTAGGAACTATAATAACCATTTCTTATACAAAAGTTTGGTGGTTAGTTTGCAAAAAAAATCTCAAAACAAAATTTTTGCAAAAAAGAAAATTTTTGTATCAATATATTCGCTTGCAGATTGTAAATCGCTGACTGAGCTTTTTAATAAATATTTTGAACCATAAAGACTTTTTTCGCTTTCCGCTATTATTTTGCAATTTTTTAAGTGCCGTTATTTCAAATTCATAATCTAGGAACTATAATACCCATTTCTTATAAAAAAGTTTAGTGGTTAGTTTGCAAAAATAATTTAAAAAAAAAAATATTTTGCAAAAAGTAAAATTTTTGCATTAATATATTCGTTCGCGGAATGTTAATCGCTGATTAATTCATTTTTTGTACCATATACAATTTTCCACAATAGAGCGTTTTGAATAGAAGGTATTAATTTATCGATTAAATTTGCCAACACCGTAAAAACTAAAGAACGCCAAATAGCGGATTCAGTTATAAAGTTTGTATATTTAATTTTTTATTGTACTTTATTTCTTATTTAGTTAATCCATCAAAAATTATTCAAAGAGTTATTTTTGACAAACTGCGAATTTTGCATATAAGACGCCATATAAAAATATTAATTTATTAATAAAATTTGCAAACACCGAAAAAATTAGAAAAAAATATGAAATTGCTGGTTTGATTTCAAGTTTTGTGTATTTACGGTGGGTCTCATACTGTAGGTTTAACTTTAACTTAACTATAAACAAAAGAAAATGTCAAAAAATTTTACACAAAACAACAACAAATTTTTGGGTTAACTATTAACTAAAGTTTAAACATGCAGTATGAGACCCACCGTTAATATTTTTTATTATAGGTATTTGATTTTTTAATTTTTCATTTTGAATTATTCAAATAACTATTCAAAGAATTATTCAAACACTTGTTAAAAATAAAATTCTCTAAATTTTGAGATTTTTATTTTCCAAATTTAAAATTCATGCATTTTTGGGAACTTTATTTTAAACAAAAATAAAGTTTCAAATATTTATATATTTTTAAATAAAATTCAAAATTTTTCCTTGCCTGAATAAAATTTGTCAAATGGGTTTCAAATCGATTTGACTAATTTTTAAGAAATTTTAAGTTGAAACACTGTTTTGAACAAATAGTTTAGTTATCTTTAATACACTACTAAAAATCCTCAGTATGTACCTACTTTAACTAAATAATTTTAAATGTTGTTTTTTTGACAAAGTTAGTTAAGTTGTTAAAATACAACATTTTCATGTTTCTGCTGTTACCCGGTAGATGGCACCATCAATTTATCCGAAGTTTTATAGATGGCGCTATTTCTTTCCCTTGCGATTTTTTTCAATGACCCATATCTCAAAAACTAAGAGAGATAACCTGGGTTGGCAAGCAATATCGCTAAAATACCGTTATCAATTCAAAACCCTTTCAATTGACTACCGTTACCCCTAAAATACCGTTACCGAAATAACCGAAATACCGTTATCCTTAAAATACCTTTACCGAAATAATTGAAATACCGCTATCCTTAAAATACCGATACCGAAATAAATGAATTATCGATAACCTTAAAATACCGTTACCTAAATAAATGAAATATCATTACCCCTAAAATACCGTTACCGTTATTTTTAATTTTCACTTTTTGTTTAGATTTAACGATGTCCGTCTGTACGTCCGTGCGTCTGTACTTCCGTCCGTCTGTATGTCTATGCAGGTCGCAATTTTTAAGATATGTTTACAAAATTTGGTACACTGACTTATTTCGGTGCAGGGATGCAGGTGCAGCCTATTAATTTTGGTTGAAATCGGTCCAGGGTTAGACTTAATGCCCATATAAGGGTTCCCACAAAATTACATTGTCCGCACGCTGCAGGTCGCAAATACGAAGATGTTTTAATGAAATTTGGTACACAGATTCACATGCGCTCATGAAGAAAGCCCATTGATTTTATATGTAAATGGTCCATGCTGAGACACATTGCCCGTATAAAAGTCCCCCCAAAATGGGCACATTCCCAAGCTAGAGGTCGCAAATATTAAGATATTTAGATGAAATTTGATACACTGAATTACATCGGCCCAGTAATGAACTCTATTGATTACATAGGCTGACAAGGTTTTCTAACCAAGAATCAGTCTCTACTTTCCCGAAGGTTTTAGACGTGCTGAATACGAATCTGATCTCAGAATAGCCCTATCAAGTAAGGTTTTCGAGATATTAGAACCTAAAAGTGCGAAAAACACGTTTTTTTGGTGCATTTGAAGTCCCGTAACTTCCTGAAGATCGTTATGGTATCGAAATGTGCTCATGCTCCCTTACAAAATCCATTTCGAATTTTTAAAAATCTTCATTCGTAGCACAGTAAAGTGCCAAAAATAGCATAACAATAATTCTCAGCATTGGTCGATGGTCCCCAAAAGTTTTGTTAGAAAATCTACAGCGGTTCAAGTTTGGTCATAAAAGGGTTAATCAAATTAGATCCCTGTTAACCCTTTGAGGACCATACATTTTCTGCCGAAGCGATTTTAAAATTTGTGGGATTTTCATGATCTGTGACCTAATAATAGTTATGCCAAGAAAAATTGGCTCCGTAGAACCCCTCATTTCAGTTGCCAAAAATATTTGCCATTTGATGACCCTGCCGCACTATGCTTCATCCCATGGACAAAAATTAAAAAAAAAATTTTGTCTCAAATTGTGATTAAAGAATGATTTTTTAAACATAAGAAAGTAACTCAAACAAATGTGAAAAAAATAGTGTGATTGCTTTTGCCGCCAAAAGAGGGCGCTAAACTCAGAGAATTTTATGCAAAAATGACTTAAAACAAAAATGGGTTTTAATTGTTTCACGAAAATAATTCTCAAAAATACATTTTTTTAAAAACTTGTTCAAAGATTTTTTTTTAATTACTTCAATATATTTGTAGTTAAATTAAAATATGGATTTTAGTATATGTTTACAAAACAATTACTTTTTATTGCTCCGAAAAACACTTTTTTTTTTGTTGAAAATCCAAAAATTAATTAAGTTTGATGGAGTATAAAAAAAATGATATAAAATTAGATATTTTTTTTGCTTTTTTTTTGTAAGTTTATACTTTTATATAATAGATCACTAAAAATTTAATTACTATTTTTTACCACAAATTAAAAAAAAATGGATTTTTTGAAATGCCTAAATTCATGATTTTTACACAAATTTCATGTATTTAAGAGTGTTTAGTATTCAAACCATGTGAACCTTCCGTTTTAGGTATAGCTTGTGTTGAGCGTAATTTTGTAAAACACTACGAGAAACATTTTTGTGGAACATTCTAACCCTCTAACTCTTCAATGAAAGGGAATTTTTTGGGCCCTTTTTAAAAAGGGATAAAAAACACCCGTCAGTTGAAGAGTTAAAGGGTTAAAATGCTAAAATGTTCCACAAAAATGTTCCTCATGGTGTTTTACATAAGTTCGCTGAACATATAATATACCTAAAATGGAAGATTCCCATGGTTTCGTCCCAAAATCCTGGTTTGTGGGACATTTGAGCGCCAATTCTGAATAAGCACGAAATTAACCCTTAAACACATTATAAGTTTTTACTTATTGCTGGCCTTTAAGTTAAATTTTCAATGCTGATGTCTTCAGAGACTTACAGTAGAATTTCATGACAAATATTTTTGCGGAACATTTTAACCCTCTAACTCTTCAACTTACGGGTCGTTTTTGTCCCTTTTTAAAAAGGGGCCAAAAAAGTACCTTTAATTGAAGAGATAGAAGGTTAAAATGTTCCACAAAAATATTCTTCGTAGTGTTTTACATAAGATCGCTGAAAATACCGTATGCCTAAAATGGAGGATTCACATGGTTTTCTATTAAATTTTTTTTTTTTAGAAAAATCATTTTAAGCGTTTAAAACCCATTTTTTGTTAAAGGCATTTTTTTTATTAATGAATCGATTTTACCCAAATTTGGCACAAATATGGCTTGACATATCAATTCACGTGCTAAATCGGATAATTTTTGCAGGTTTTATAAAGATTTTAAAATAAAGGATATATGGCAGGACTAAGAGTCCTTGGTTCGATTTTGATAAAAATTGACACAAACGTTTCCAGTTTTATGTGCATCTCAATGGATACTTTTTGTAATTTTACGTCCATATATGTAGCTAATATATTATTTTTAAATTTCAGGACCTATGGAAGGATATGAATATTTCCAAAAATTAAAAATTTTCCTAACTAAGGGGTTCTATGTCAGTATACCAATTTCAAAACTATGTCTCCACTCCCTCTATTTTTGTCCAATCGTTATATGGGGACGAAGCACTGTGTGCCGTTCCGGACGAAGCGATTTTTATTATTATTTTATTTTCGAGATCTGCAACTAAATAATAGATATTTTACAAAAAATTGGCATCATAGACCCCTTGCTTGCCCTTCATTTCGCTTGTCGAAATTTGTGCTTTTTACCCCTTAAATGAAGAATTCTAGTTAACCAACTGCGAGGGCTCGCAAGGCGAAAGCGGGACCAGGTGGGGATTTACATCCTTCTGCATTTTTATTCCCCCAACCCTCCTCTACGAATAACCTTTTGACATATTTACTCTATCTTTTGTCAGCGCAATTATAAGTGCGAAACCCCTTGGGCAATAATGCACTAATTTGAAGTTCGTATTAAACGGAATTAACTGTAATTTTAAAAATATGTCAGATATACGCCTTTTCATCTTATTTTTATAACTCTATAATAAACGTCACACAAAATGACGTCAATATTAAAACCAAAAATAAACCTAAAAAATAAATTTTACTTATTTTAAATTTATTTCCATTACAAGGATAATCTCTCTATTAAATGTTGGCCAGACATTAATTCATTTGTTGATAAGTAAAGTACGATAGTTAAGTTGGTTTTTCATTTTTTGTTTCGTTTTTCGAATAAACATTTTTATTTATTTATATTTTCATTCGACTATGACTCATTCACGCAATAAAAGTCATTTGGTTTTGATTTCAACATTCATTTTAACTAAATCAAGTAACTAGTTTTTCTTTTTTTTTTCTCGCGATTTTTTTTTTAGCCTTATGTAAATGTTAACATAAGTATAAAAAAAAATAAAAATAAAATGCACAAAATTTAAAATCTTTCTAAAGCTTTGAAAATTTTGTAAATTTTTACAGTTTGTACGGGTGTTTTGTTGGCATACTAAACTAGTTCCTTTTTTAGGTGATATCTATGGACATTGTCTATGGATTGAAATGGTATTTACAAGCAACCAAAAACACACACAAAAAATAAACATTTTTAAATAGTTGTTAACTTTGGGCTCAAAAAACCCGTAAAGACTTTTGATTTGATAGTTTAAATTAAATTAAATGGAATAAGGATTATTGTATTATATATCATTAGAAAAGTTAGAAACAAAATCGTATATTCCCTACAGGAAATATAGGATAAGACTACACGCAGATAAAAGATATTGTTGAATATGTTTCCAAACTACCATATATATGTTTGAAGTGTGCTTACAATTATTTTATTTTTATCGTTAAACAAAGATAAATTTTAATTTTGTCATTACTATATTTGTCGGATGCAAAAATAATAATGATAAACACATATTTATTTGCAGGCAAACATATGAATTATGTTGACCGTTAGATGTTTCAATCGATTCAAACAATGTAATATGCAATCGCGGGTTTTTTTATGTAGATAATGTCAGCTTGGAAAAGTGAAGGTATTTCTTTATCAAATTAGTGGGCAGGCCAAGATAAGTAGTTGGATTTTCTACATAAAACGTTTGGCGAAAACTATTATACAAATTTTAATTTAGACTGAGCAAAAACTACCTAGTTTTTGTACAAAACTAGTTTTTGTTTGTTTTTTATGTATGCGTTTTGACAAGTAAAAAATAGCAACGGCTAAAAACTAGGCAGCTCAGTCTGAAATTAGTATTAAACTAATTGTTAACTAAAGTTTACTAAACATATCTTTAAGTGATGTCTACAGGCAAAAAATAAAAAGGGGGAAATCACATAAAATAAGGGTATAAGTTACTTAGTTTTAGTATGTATTATAGCTCTACCCAAGTTTTGGGTATAACTTATATAATATGCTTGGTATAAAATAAGAAAACAAAAACTAACAATAACTATACAAAAAAAACTTGGTAAATATTTGTTATTCTGTTTTTGGAATTGTTAGCATTAATTTATTAAACTTAAGCCATATTTTATTTATTAATCTACGTTAAATTATTTAGCTCTTTCCTTCTCCCTTATTAAAACAATTTGATTAATTTATTTAATTATTTATTTTATAATTATTACTGGTATTAATAGTTGGATACAAATTAAAGCATTATAGACTTCATTTTTGTTTAAAATATTAAATTTGGAAAACTATTTAATTACAATATAAAAACTAATTTTTTAATTTGTTACCATTCCAAACAAAGCATTGTCAGCCTGTCCTATTGTAATACTAATTCCTTTTTCAGTCTCAATCTTTGGGCCATATAAATAACATCCTTCAAATCTAAAACATGTTGATCACCCCTAGCAACCATGAAAAATGACAATCAGCCAACCATTTCCAGATGGCATCAACTTGTTGAAAACTTAAACTGCAATGCAAATAAAAATGAAAGTTATTAACTATTTTATTTTGATTATATAATAGTTTTACTAACCGAAAAGTTTTAGGTGAACCCATTGATGAAAATGTGGACGATAAATTTGTAAACGCATCGATAGTTGTGTCTTATGTGAATATAAAGCCATATCCGTTTGAGATTGTCCTTTAGTCTTACCCACCGACAATTCCATATGACATTTAGTATAAAATTTTATATTATTTATATTATTTTATATTTTTTTTCTAACTTTTTTCACTTTTGGCATCTACTTTTCGCCATATTGTTTTATCTTCTTTATTTTTTTTTAAACAATTTTCAATTTTGACAATTTTAATGCTATTTTTAGGAATTATACACATTTTACAAACATCTGGCAACAAATAAATGTATTGTAAAACTACCTAAGATTATTTTGGGTCGCGTACATGAAATTTTTTATCATTTTCCCATAATGTAACTAAATCTTGACAGTTTTTTATGTAGATAAGAAAAAAAAGTGATTTAAAATAATGTGCAAAAGAATTTATAATGTACCAATAAAAAGTTATATTTTTAGGTGATTTATATAAAAATTTAAGGGTTTGATTTAAGCTAAGCTAATGAAAACTGTTTTTTTTTTCTATAGGAAATCGTTTTTACGAAGCATGTTTGTATAATATAACATACGCTAATTTTTTGCGTGTAGTTAACAAATACTCAAGTATCGTATGCGTTGTGTAAAGTATATTCTTGCATTGTGTCAACTAAAGGCCTGCATAAATATATTCGTTTTTTTGTCTTCACGTATGACATGCTTCAAATGGATTGTAAAAACTATAACAACTACCCTGTTCAACTTAACAACAGGCAAAAACAAAAGTAAACATTAGTATTGTATATGAAAACAAAAAAAAAATAATGTTAGTTTTCTATACGATCGTTCGCTATCATAACCAGTTCTTTACTCGTTTAGTGAACTAGTGTATGACCTTTTGCACCGAGTTTTAGGTGAAACATGGTATATTTTGTTATAATATGTAAATTCTTATTATCTTAGTGTTTTAATTCCTATTATCCAATAAATGGAAAAAATGGGTGGGTCACTCTGTGGATGTTTCATAAAAATTGATTGCTGGGAATCGCTCTCGGACCTACCTCATGTGAATAATAGGAGCGTGTACATTAAAGTGGGCCGATTTGTATGGACAAAAATTTTTTGATATTGTGCCATCGATTTTTCGATAGCTTTTTGTGTGAGAAAAAAATTTGGCAACTAGAGGTAAAAGTATATAAGTAAAATTATTTACTGCTTGATGATAAAATGATGATGAAATGATGGTGATGATGATGTTGATGAAAACAAGCAGAAAATAATTTTACTTATATACTTTTACCTCTAGTTGCCACATTTTTTATCCGATTTTCATAAGTAATACCTTTCTGGAAAGGTTGTAGTGTTATATTGTTTACAACTTTATTAGTTGTTTCAAAAAGCCACCGCAAGATGGTGCTAATCTAGTATTTATTAGAAAATTGTAAAAATTGAAATTTGAACGCCTCGAAAATGATTTTTTAGATATGTCGTAGTGGAACTTTTTTTTCCTCATGCCAAAAGCTATCAATTGCTAAATCGATCGGCCCTAATATTTATACATTAGACTGTCCCTTAAAATAGCGATTTGTCGATTTTCGTTCATTACACCCCCCCAGTTTTATTGGAAATGGTCCCAAATGGAAGAAATCGATTTTTTTTTTTTTTTGGAAAACGTTAACCCATGCCGAAAGTTGGACGAAAATGGCCCCTTTTTGGAAAAAAAGTGTATTACTTTTAAAAATTCCCAAAATTCGAAATTTCAAAAAAAAAAATATTTTTTATTCCATTTATTCATTTAATATAGTCAAAATGATTCATATATGGAATTTTGACTTCATCGGATATCATTAACCCACTTTAGCATGGAATCCAAAATGACCCAGGAATTTGATAAAAATGCAAAAACGTGTTTTTTTTTAAATTAATTTTAGAGATTTTTTAAAATGCCTAATTTGGAGATGTCGATTGCTATTTGTACCACATAAAGGGTTATTCAATAAGAGCGCTACAAAAGTTTTTTTTAAATAAAACAAAAACGGTTTTGGATATCAATGAAATTCTTTATTCCTGTGAAAGTACGTTCGATGCCATTATGTATGGAAATCGATCTCTTTTGCATGGCCACCACGGCGTACGCTGGCAGAAGTCCAGACGCTGAACCCAATTTTCGACGGTTTTCAAGCATAAATCGGCCGATATTCGTACGAAGTTCATCAATCGTCGCTGGCTTGTTGGCATAGACCATAGATTTGACGTAGCCCCACAGGAAATAGTCCAACGGCGTCAAATCGCACGACCGAGGCGTCCAATCGACTGGACCATTTCGTGAGATAACACGTTCTCCAAACTTGGTTTTTAATAAATTGATTGTGACATTCGCTGTGTGGCTTGTGGCGCCGTCCTGTTGGAACCACATGTCCTCCAAGTCCATATCATCCAATTGGGGCCAAAAATATTCCGTTACCATTGAACGGTAGCGATTCCCATTCACAGTAACGTGCCGGTCTTGATCATCACGGAAGAAGTACGGCCCAATGACGCCGCCGGCCCATAAACCGCACCAAACCGTAATTTTTTCGGGATGCAATGATGACTCATGGAGTACATGTGGATTGCTGTCTGACCAATAACGCATATTTTGTTTATTGACGAAGCCATTCATTATGACGACCATAAATTGGACGTAGCGCTCTTTACGTTGAGGCCACTGACTCCGAATTTCGGTAGTAAATTTTAATAATTTCGAGTCGTTGTTGGCTCGTATATCTTTCCATCATGTAATGGCAAACCTTACTGAAGAGAAATGTCAAAAGAGCGGCAAGAAATATGGCGTCGTTTTCTGCCCCTGTCTTTCTACTTTTGTAGCGTCCCTGTTGAAGAACCCTTTAATAGTTGATATTAAAGAAAAAAAATAAATTGGAAAAATGATAATTCGAGTTTGTGTTTCTGTAAATTTCCTAGTGGGGCGTTTTTGGCCAAAAGTATAAAAATTATCCCCATATGGATCACGTTACTCAAAATAATTATTTTTATCCAGTTGAGATTTTTTTTATAAATTTAATGGCTTTACAATCGCGTAGTCATAATTAATATTAAGTTCCATAGGCCTTTTCTGACCCCAGGCCACTAATGGTTCAATTTTTTTTAAAGAAATGAAAAGATAATTATAATCTAACCAAATTTGAGTGCTGTTTTTCCGAAAACCGTGTAAAATTTGATGAAAAAATTGAAATTATTTAAATTTTTGACAAAATGAGCAATTTTTGCAAAATGTCCTGAAAAGCAGTCGCTCCAAACACAAACTCGAATTATCATTTTTCCAATTTATCTTTTTTTCTTTAATATCAACTATTATGTGGTACATCGATTTTGGTTAAAATCGGTCCATGTTTAGACCTAGTGCGCATATAAGGGTCCCCCCAAAATTGGCTTGTTTAAACGCTGCAGGTCGCAAATACGGTACACAGACCTCTGTCGGCCCAAGGACAAAGCCTATTAATTCTAGATAGGATCGGTCCATACTTGAACCTATCGCCCATATGGGTTATATTTCAGATTTTCTCTTCTTTTATCATTTTATAGAAAATTTTGACACAAGGTCCTTTTTAACTCATTCGAATTTCGGATCCAAACATTAGTTAGCTTTTAATCAGACTGGTGTAGGTTATCATATAGTCGGCATGCCTGACTTTAACTTTTTTACTCGTTTTTTAATAATAATGTCTTCTTTTTTCAAAAACCAAAAAAAAAAAAAAAAAAAGGTTACAGTTTAAATATAATAATCATATTTTATAAATATTTCAATCATAAATATCATGAATTAATATTTATTTTGAATAACAGTCTTTATTTAAAAAAAAAATCTTTATAAATAAAAATTTGTATGTTAAGAACTTAGACTTTGTACATTTTATGTGTATGGAATATTAATAATCAATCTACAAAAAAAATATTAAAAATCAACTCGTCATATCATTTTCTGGTTTTGGCGTCACCTATCGTCATGATCAGTATCATAATGATAATGGCAGTTTGAACGTCACATGCGTAAATATTTTAAGTAACAAACAGAGTGTTGAATAATTTTCAATATTGTATCTTTTTTGTAGTCTTTCAAATTAAAATTACACCAGACCATTCATACTTCATTGTAACACATATTGTTTCATTATTATGGTTGCCAAAATTCTGTTGTCGGCTTTAAACTGATTTTGGGTTTTTTTATTCTCATTACATGTATTTCAAGTAGCTAAATAAGGCCACGTTATATGAAATTTTCTTTCGAAATCTTACTTTATGATAAACCTAAAATTTGATTGAATACAAAAGATATTTTTGTTAAATTATTAAATTGTTGCATTTTTTATAAGGGCACGACGAACGCCACAGTGTCGTAGCGCGGCCAAAAATAGTAAAATGCAATTAATGAAATCTTAAAATTTTTAGCGACAATTGCAAACGGTCAATGAGTATCAGAAGGAATTTTAAAAGTAATTTAAAAAAGGCAGCAAAAAGTTGGAGTTACAGTGAGTCAAAAATATATGTTTTTTATATATCCCAGAGGATGATTTACGATGCAGATCGAAATATCGGCGGAAATTAAAAAAAAAAAAAAAAAATACAAAATACTACATAATAACAAAATATAATAATACAACTATTACAACACCATAGATCAACAATATTTGATCTAAAGCCCAATTTACACTACAATCAATTTGTATTCAAAATTTATATGAATTTGTATAAGTGTAAATAAAGTATAACAACAAAATAGTTTTTAAAAAAATTGTAAACGCTTAAAATTGTACTTTGTTAAACATTTAAATTATTTGTATGCACTCAAAAAACGTTTTTACTTACTACATGATAGTTATTTTTGTAGTAATCAGTATATATTATTTTAACTGTAATTACCGTTGCTTATTTATCTTTGCAAAATACAAAACAACTATTCTCAGAATTATTTAAAAAAAACTAACAAAAGTACCTTTAAAATAACAAAAAATAAAATTATTTTTAACTGTTGCGAAATAACTAGCAAATGCATCAAAAATAACTAACAATGTCGTGAAATTAACTGACAAATTTTTCGGAACAGCTGTTTAAAACAGCTATTTTTTAAATGATAATAAACAACTACACTTTTATAATATCAAAAAATTAACTGTAAAAAACATTTGTTTCCCCATTTTGTCAGTTATTTTAAAATTTTTTAGGAATAATATTTGATTTACTGGTAATTTCTCAACAGTTCGAAATAACTAACTGGAAGATGACAAAGCAAATTGTGGTAAATTTTTTGTTGTTATTTTTGTTTTGTCTTTGATATTTTAAATGTTTAATTATGCCCTTAGACGAGAACAAGAAATTCTCATTGGGTTTGTAATTTAACTTAACAAATATTATAAAAATAACTACTAATATCGTAAAATTAACTGATAAATTTTTACTACAAAAATTTCAAAACAACTGACAAAATCGGTAAAAACTACTGTTTTTTTCAGTCAATTCTTTTTATTTATAAAAGTATATTTTAATAAAAAAAAATATTTTTTTTCTTTCGATTACAAAAATATGTGGTATTACTTCAGCATATTTAAAATGTTAAGTAAAAATTTCAAGCCGTTCTCCAGTTATTATGCATTGGAGATACAATACTAGTTTCTGATTTTTATTTGCAAACTAGAAATATATCAATAATAACAAATATAAACTAAACAATTTTTAAAATTCAAAAATATTTAACGAGATTTTATATTTTTTAAATAACTAACAAAAACTACTGTTTACAGTTAAAATACTGTTTTGGTAGTTGTTTATTATGATATTAAAAATAATTGATTTAAACAACTGTTACGAAATTACGGTACTTTTCGAAATTACGGTACAACTACTGATTAATACACAAACACAAACTTTTTTGAGTATATAAACTTCGTATGAAATATTTTTTTAAGTGGAAGTTTTTTACTTCCAGACTATATAACCTTGATGCGATATTGCTAAAATTTTATGTCTTTGAATGTTAAAGTAATATATAAAAGTTCACCAAATTTTAACAACATTATGCAACTATTTCTATTTTTGACTGCTAGTTATTTCAATTCACTACACTGTGTAAAGTTTACATTTTTTTATAATGCACATGAGCAAAGTGGTTCAAACATCTGATATCATATCAAAGATAACAAAGTATTTGCAACAAAGTATTTACGTACTTAATTATCGTATACATTTTTTCTTAATTTTAAGATTTTAATCATTGCAGTTAGCAATTTAGCTAATTGTTGTTTTTTGTATTTAGAGGAAATAATGAAAAAAAATATATATTAAAACTTTTTAAAATTTACTGAATATGAATTCAATAATTTTTGCTACTATTTGCAAAATTATTTAAATAAAAATAACTATTCTTAAAACACGCACTCAAAAACGTTTGTCGGTAGGAGCTACTGTACATTTTAGTCATAACGAAGGTATATGCAGTTAAAAAGGTGGCAAAGGTATTTATCTTTAAAATAACTAAAAATGCAGTTAATTTTAACTGTTGTAAAATAACTAAAAAGTGCATTAAAAATAGGTAAAAATGTCTTAAAATTCACCGACAAATTTTTACTACAAAAATTATAAAACTGTGTTATGACGGTTTACTTTTTTAATAAAAAAAACTATTATTTTTCTTTGATTACAAAAAAATGTGTAATTACTTCATTAAACTTGAAATTTGAAGATACAAAAGAATTTTCTGGATTTTGTTGGCAATTTAAGAATATATCAATAATAACAAATATAAACTAAACAAGAATTTAAAAAAATCAACGAAATTTTTTATTTTTTAAATAACTAACAAAAATAACTATTTACAGTAAAAATATTTTAAACAACTGTTACGAAATTAGAGTATTTTTTTAATTAGTATATTTTTATAGAAAAATAACAGTAATTACAGTTGAAAACAACAACTACTGAGTACTACACAAGTCTGACATGTAGTAACTGTCAAACTTTTTTGGTTGCGGTATTTTTGGTTAGTTACTTTTTCACTAACAGTCAAGAATGGTTAATTTATATTTTCTTATAGTAAAATAACTATAATTAAAGCTTAAATAACTACCGCTTTTGACTACATAAATAACTGGCTAGTAATTGGAAATAAATAAAATAAATAAATAATTACAAAATTTTCTGATGTCAGTCCCGAATGCCATTAGTTGTTTGTTTTTATTTTAATCTTCTACATACAATTCTTGCTCCTCCTAATTAACACTTATTAATATATCCTTTCCATGCAAAAAAAAATCAAACAAATGTGTCTTAAAAGTTTGTAGGAAATAATGCGCAAAAACCCAAAAATCAATTTCACCTTCTGTTTTTTGGGAAATTAGAATCGCTAATAGTTTTCACATAAATTATGCTAAAACTTTGTTAAATGTTGTACGGAAAGTTTTTTCTTTGCTTACCTAAGTTTTTGCATAGTTAAATTTCTAAATAAATTTGTTTCCTAAATTCTAACGCAGTACAAAGACAATATCAATGAAAAGATTAGATATGCTTAAACTAAAATTTATATTCTATTTACCTTTAAATTAACCAAAAATATATTAGTTATTTTTAACTGTTTAAAAATAGCTAAAAATGGCATAAACTAACAATGCAGTCAAAATAACTGGCAAATTTTCACTATAAAATTTTAAAACAACGAAATTTACAAAAAAAAAAAAAACTATTGGGTTTTACATAATTTTTTTGATATAATTTAAAAAAAACTTGAAGTCAAAATTCCAAACGTTTCTCCAGTTATTACATTTTTATGCAATGGAAATTCAATAAATTCTATGCTTGAACAAATATAAACTAAATGACAATTTTCAAAAACTCGTCGAAATTTTTTATTTTTCAAATAACTTCAAACCTACTAAACTAAAATTGATAACATGCATATTAATTACAATATTAATTGCAGATGTATATATGACGTTAAAACAACACTGTACTAAAAAACATTATGAACTTTGCCCTGTGGCAACCCGTCTCCAATATCTACGCAAGCTGCCTGATCTTCAACGTAAAAATCATATGTCAGTTAGCCAACATTTAGGAAAAAGAGACACGGAGGATATTGGAAGATAAACAAAAATCTAAAATTAGAATGTTTGTATGTGTCTGTTAATCATTTCTGAGTAAATACAATAAAAGAAAGATGAATACGATAGAAAACTATGAATTAGTTACATTGCATTCAAGGCCTTACTTGGGTGAGATGGCTAAGCGGTCGCACCTTAGTATAGTTACGTTTGTAATGTAGGAATACGCACAGGTTCGATCCCACAGCCGAGAGACAATCGGACAATAAAATATAAACAATAATACAATTTAATGGAAAATCACTGATGAAGTCTGTCCATAGGCAAGGAAACTAGATCTAGTCTGATTTGCAAATTAATGTGCTTACAATTTTTAGAGCAAAATGTTTATTCTTCTTCTTAACCTCAAACCTACTAAAACAAAAATACTGTTTTGGCAGTTGATTTTTTTGTTTTTTTTTTAATAACTATAATAACTGTTGTTTTGTATTTTCCACCGAAAAACAACTGTAATTAAAGTTAAAAACAACTACCAATTACTACACAAACAACTGCCATTTAGTAATTGTCAAACTTTTGTGGATGTATTTTCTTCTTTTTTCAGTCAAAGACAATCCAGAAAATAGTTTTTGTTTTATTTGCATATTTTTTGTTCATTTTACAAAAAATTTCGTATTAATTTTACCAATTTTGTTACAGTCGTCTCTACAGTTTGTACCTGAGTATTTCAAAAAATATTGTTTACAGTTTTTTGGCTGCTCTTTTCTTAATGTTTTAATTTTATTGCCTTTTGGCCAGAATTATTTAACTGCCCATTTCTGTTATTTCATTTAAAAAATTATAAGATTTTCACAGTATGATTCTTAATGTAAAAGTTAAACATATCTGTTCACACATAAAATTAAAGTGTTTAAGTTAAACGTTTCAAACAGCTGTGCCTTAAGCTGCCTCCATATTCACCACTTTGAAAAAACAGTAAAGATAGGCATTTAAACGTTAAATGTTTATAAAATATATTTATTTGAACTAACTATACAGTGGGTGTAAGCCAAACTATATAGGTAAATTTACAACTAAAGAAATTTGTAAGTTATTTGTATCATTTTTTTTGTGTTCTGTAGCGCATTTTGTCGCCTTTTTACTCGTATAATCAAAAAAGATATTCATTAAGTAGAAGTATAAAAAATCACCAATAAGGTAAAAAATTTTAAAAAATTAAGCGCAAACCAAACGGCCCTATGTTCCACTGGGAATTAAAGGATTAAATATATATATAAACTGGGACACTAAGTTAAAATTAAAAAAAATCATATTTTGTTTGTATTTTCTGTCAAAAAAATTTGTCAAAAATAATACTGCCAATCAGAAGTTTGAAAAATTTTGAAAATTAAGTTAAACCGTGAATTTAAATATTTAAAATGGGTCCACAACGGGGACAAACTTCAATAGACATTCGTGAGCTTATAATAAGACACCATAAAAGTGGAAAAACCATAAGAAAGATTGGAAAACTGGTAAACAGAAGCCACTCCACTGTTCATAATATTGTTAAACGCTACAAAACCTTTCAAGGTGTTGTAAATAGGCCAAAAAAAGCAACAAATAAAATATTTTCTGAAGCTGATGAACGCTATTTGGTAAGAAAAATCAAAAATAACCCCTTTCTATGTGCTCCAAAGTTGGCGGAAATTGCTGAGACAGATTTAGGAAAAAGAGCCTCTGTTTCCACCATCAGAAATATATTACGAAAAGAAAATTTGGGAGGAAGAAGATCCAGAAAGAAACCTTTCATTAGTAAGGCTAATAAGAAAAAACGTTTGCAGTTCGCTAAAGACCACAGGCATCGAGAATTTTCGTTCTGGGAAAAGGTTTTATTCACAGACGAGAGCAAGTATAATCTTTTCGGGTCGGATAGAAGACCCTACGTTTGGAGAAAGCCCAATGAAGAGCTATTGTTGAAAAATCTAAAACCAACAATTAAACATGGAGGAGGTTCAGTGATGGTGTGGGGCTCTTTTTCCGCAGCAGGACCTGGGGTTCTCCATTTTATTGATGAAGTTATGGATCAGAAAGTTTATCTAAATATTTTAAAAGAAAATTTGGGTAGATCGGTTGAAAAACTTAGTCTTGGGACCGATTGGTATTTTTACCAAGACAACGACCCCAAGCACAAAGCTTACAACGTACGATCCTGGCTTTTGTACATTACCCACATGTCATGGAAACTCCTCCTCAGAGCCCCGTCATTAATCCAATCGAGAATTTATGGGAATATTTAGGACGACAACTCAAAAATCACACCATTTCCAATAAAGGAGATCTTAAAAAGGCTTTGCTCGAAGAATGGCAAAATATCAGTCCTGAATATTGTAAAAAATTGGTACAATCAATGCAGACTCGTCTAAGGATGGTGATTTTAAACAAAGGAATGCAAACAAAGTATTGAAATTTGTTGGAGTGTGTGATCTTTCATCTTAAAATATGTCGTCCCAGTTTGGGTTGCTTATGTTTTTAATTGTTTTATTTTTTATTATCAAATTTTCAATAGTTCTGCTTAATAGATTTAATTTTTCTTTATATCAATAAAAAGGTATTAAAATTGCCTAATGAAAACAAAAAATATAAGTTGTATTTTTTTTTATTTTATTAGCTTTTTTAAGTTAATAAAACAATTATGCTTTGTCCCAGTTTGGCTTACACCCACTGTATGTGCTTTATTCAAAATTGAACATCTATAATATTTTCTTCATTGCTTTTTCAGAATGGTGGATATCGAAGTGTAAACAATTTTTGTAAGAATAATTAATTTTTGGCATTATCCAATGTTGCTATTGCTATGAAATGTACTATTACATTGGCCGCCCCAGTCGGCCACAAAATTTTTTAAATTTTTAGTTAAAGCACCGTAAGTTGTTTTTCAAGTGGAAAAATTTCACTCGAACTTTAAAGGCTTGAAACTACAATTTAAATTATAAAAATTAACAATTTTTCAATTTTATAAGAAAGACACAATCACAATATACACAAAATGAATCTTTTTCACAAGAAAAATAATAATCTTGTACATTAAATTCGCGTGAAAACAAAGTCTAAACAATTTTCACGTGAAACTCATTGTCGTGAAAAATGATTTTTTTTTATATGGAGTATAACAGTTTTTTCACGTGAAACTCAAACAACTTACGGTGCTTAACGGTTAACTTCAGGTCTATTTTCACATTTTTCTTTCAGCGGATTCAAAATATACTAATTAGTTTTTGGTTCATCTGACATTTTATTTAGAAAAAATCACGTTTTAATTGTGGTTTACTTAAATTATTTTTTTGCAATTTCTTTTTAACTTTTTTTTATGTTTTCTTAAGTTTTAAATTTGTCATTCACACAAATTGATAACATTAAACTTAAACGTACAGCGTTTAACAAGGTGTTTAGATTTCAAAAATGATAATTTGGTGTTTAAGGGCAGAAAAATTTACCTACTGTAAAACATCTCACTTAAACTCCATTTACGGGCCATTAACAATAAACAAATTAACCTAAAGTTTGAGCTAACTTAGAGTTACAGATGTCAAATTCCATACAAATTTGAATTGTTTTTAACTTGGAGTTTGTGTTAACTTTAGGTTATTTGTTTATTGTTAATGGGGGTAAGGCCTAAACAAGTAGAATCGAGTTAAACACGTAAGTGTGAATACCGTATTACGTATGCGAATATTTAAATGTATTTTTGTTTCTCTTCTACTTTTAATATTTTTGCTAATTAATCAAAAGAATAATAAACAATTTGAAGTTTTGACATGTATTATATTTATTATGAATGTTAATGTTGCTGTAAATACTCATCAATATATGTATATTTTTGAGATTTTTAAATTTTTTTATAAAGTAGGCGTTACGGTTGTTTCATTACTTCAAGATTCTAGCACATTTTTCGTTTGTTCGAAGATTTTTAAAATTTTATAAAGTTATCTCCTAAATATGGTAACACTTAATGTATCAAACTTATTTAATGATCACTTCATACATGGGACGAATTAAATAATTGGACTAATTTATTGATGGTTTCATCAGCATTGAATTAATATCATCTGTAATGAAAGTTCTTTAGCTGATGTAGAAAGACATGGCATGTTGTATAACAACCAAAAAAGTTATTTGGGAAAAACTCCATTTTTCATACTTTATGTCTGCAATTTATGAAATATGAAATTATTTTTAAATGAAAGGAATGTTCTGTCAAAAAGAAAAAGTTTGATGTCCATATTGCATATATTAAGTAGCCAGGGGTTCCCAAATCTTTAAAAATATAGACCCTCGGAAAATTCGTCTCAAATGAATATGGAAAAAAGCCGAAACACCCCCTCACTTAAATTTTATAAGGATTAATATATGTGAATCTGGCCCTTAACCCTATATGTGGGGCCATTTTTGAATCCATTTTTAACCCTTAAATATGCGATTGGGCAGCTAAAAAAAAATACGTGTCCTTTAAATTTTTCTCCTCTACAACATATCCGAAGCTCATCAAGATTTGCCGGTCCTCGTTGGGAGTCTTTCCTTGTTAGTGTATTACTGGGTATTTTTATAAAAAGAATCAGACGAATTCGTTAACAAATTTGTGTGAAAAACACCAATTTAAAAACGTTTTTCTTTAAAAATATTTGCACAAATTTGTCAGGACATTTATGTAGAACAAATGCAGCTAAAAAATTTTAAAGAAAAACCTTTTCAAGTTTGTGGTTTTTACACAAATGTTTTAACAAATTCGTCTGATTCTTTTTATAAAAACAGGCAGTTAATTTCTATTTATATTATCACATATGTAAAAAATATATTCCTCGGCACCGCTCTCGGACCTACCTCATCTGAATAATAGGATAATTATCATTGCCGAGCCTGCAAATAATTTGTCTGTTTTTCGTTATCTCGTTTAGTTTTCCAGATACAGGCCATTTTGTAAAATGGCCAGTATCTCGATAACTAAGCAGATAGAGCAAACAAAAATTTTGCTACACTTAAGTTTTAACAAACTCCAATAATAAATATAATGCAGGTCTGGGAGAGATCCCGAGGGATTCATTTTTATAAAATAGGCAATGTAATGCAAACTAACGATACCCTTTTTTGTAAAGAAATGCATTTTATGCTGAATTATAATTACTACACTCACAATATTTTTTCCTTAAAATCAACCGAATATGTACATTAAAACAATTGAAAATAAGTTAAAAAAAGGACTACCCACTTTTCGTTCAAAACAATTGTTTTTTGTCGTTTATTTTTAATTGTTAGTTTATTAACTGGCAAAGTCGGTAAAAATAATAGATTTATCGTTTATTTTAAAATTAATCGTAGTATAACAACTGATTGTTTTTAACAGAAAATTTTGGTTGAATATTTTAACTTCTACCGAAAGTCCGTATTTTGTGTATTTTGTTTATTGAATGACTGCCAGAAAAAGTTAAAAAATATATTTCTTTGCAATTTAACTACTTATTCAATTAAAACAACTTTACTGATTTACTTTTTCAACAACTGTTGAACTTTTACGGTAAAGTTATTGTGAGTGTAGTTTTAAGGCATTAGTGCGATTTCATTAGCATTAGTAAGACAAGTTCTAAAGCCAGAAAATTTTAGTAGCATTAAAATTTTTTCGCATTACCATTAGTCAACTAATTCTAATAAAATTTCAATGCAAATGAAAAAATACCAAGTATGTATCACTTCACCTTGACCTGCGCGTTTGAGTGCATAAAGTTTTTAAATCGATTAATGTTGGTTGGTTGTCTTGTTTTATTAAAAGTGGTGCAATATTTAAATTAGACATTTTTTCTAATTAAATTGTTTTCATTGCCTAATTAAAAAAAAAATAATATGACTTTTCGTAACAAAAAGTCTTAAGCTTTTTTTCGCGTTTTTAATCACGATTTTCTCAAATTTGAGAGGTGATAGACGAATTCGGAATAGAGATTTGGAATCATCAAGTAAAATATTAAAAGTATGAATCAAGCTTCTATCAGCAGCGACATTTCATTTTGTAGAGGCAGATTTTGACTCCTTAAACCCATTAAAATATAAATTTTTCCTATTTTCTTACGTGAGGCCAATTTCCGTAAGCTATCGCAGAAACCTAAATAGCAAAAATTTGTGCACGATTTTAAGTACTGATGCAATTTTTGTAAGTTTTGGTAAAGTAGGGATATGCACAAAATTTTTTGTTTCAAATTCTTTGATTTGAAATGTTATTTGATCAAAATCGTTTTTTGTTCCACTGACTACAAACATGCATTTCCATGAAATGCGCTGCCCTATTCATTACTATGGCTAAGTACTAAACTTAGGTTATTTTGAGATAACTTAGCAAGTGTAAGTGCCATGTTTAAAAATTATAATATCAATAAAATTATTCATTGAATCTGTTACAAAATTAATGAACTATAATTTAGTTTTATTAAAATGGATTTACAATTATGGAGTAGGTACTCCACACAGCAGAGTGAATTTTATACACTGATAGAAAAAAGTCCGTAAAAATTTAGTTAAAACTACTAAAAATTAGTTAAAAATGATGCTGCAGAAAAAAACTGCTAAATTAGCAGATTATTTTTGCTATAAATTAGTAATATAGGAACAGCAAAAATAAAACTGTTAAATATACAGACTTTTAGTTATATTTGAGCTAAATTTTTATAAAGGGAGAATAACAAATTAACCTGCTAAAATGAGCAAAAATATTTGCTAAATAATTAGTAGCCTAAAAAATCACCAAAAATTTTAAAATTTTCGAAGTTTTTTTTTCGATTTTTTTTTAAATGTAAATAAAAATCGAGCCTTTTTAAAACAGCTTTTTTATAGCAAATATTTCTGCTGATTTTAGCAGAATAGACTGCTATTTGCATTCTTCTAAATTTAGCTTAAAAATAGCAAAAATTTTGTAGATTTAACAGTTTGCTATTTTTAGTCTACAAATACTTAGCAAAATTTTCTGCAGATTTTACAGTACAATTTGCTATTTTCAATTAACTAAAAGTTAACCTAAATATAACTAAAATTCTGTAAATTTAGCAGTTTTAATTTTACTGTTCTCATTTTACTAGTATTTAATTAAAAAAATCTGCTAATTTTAGCAGTTTTTTCTGCAGCATCATTTTTAACTAATTTTTAGTAACTTTTTCTGCTATTTTTACAGATATATTTCTATGAGTGTACCTTTCTTTTCCGCACTTATTACAATTTTTTTGTATCAAGAATTAAAATAGAAATGGCATCATATAAAATATTGTATTTTTAAGTGCGAAAAAGAAAGGAACAAAATCTACTCTGCAGAGTGTAGTACTCCATCATTTTAAATCCAGCTTAATATTAAAAAAAAAAATATTTATGTATCTAATCAAAAATTTGTTCACCAAAAAATCATATTCGAATATAAAAAAACACTTTGCTTACTTTTCAAAATTTGCAGATAATTTCTTAACAAGATTTATTATCTTAATGTACCATCTCGTTAAAAAAAAACATAATTGTCTTTTGATTTTTATGATTTTGAAATTAAAAATCATAAAAATGGAAATAATGCCCAAATTGTTGTTATAACTTTGTCGTTGTGAGTTTATTGAACAAATAAAAACACACCTTAGAACGATTTCTTTGGTTGGTTTCTTTAAAAAGTTTAACAAAAGTTATATTCTGACAATATAATATCACACTTTTTATTTATAGATAACATAACACCAAATTTAAAATATAAAAAATTACATCATCAAAATTTCTCCATAACTCCAGAACTCCAAAAAAAAAAAAAAAAAAAATTAAGAAAAAAACAAGTAAGAAAATTTTATACGGTTGGAATCGACAATGTTATTTCTTACGTCAGTTTAGATGAAATATATAGGAAAAACCGTTATGAGTGTAAAAACAGAATAACCAGGCGGTTTTCATCGCCTCTTTCGAACATTAACAGTTTGTATCGAAAAATGTTAAGGCTGAGTTACCCAACCGTAAACGTATCTGTAACGAATCAGCTGAAATGTATACGAATGGTTACTAACACGTAAATGTGAACGTACTTGCCGGATCATTCTGTTGAAATCAGAATTTTCTATCCGGTATCGAAATAGCTGAATGATTTTAGTCGGAAAAAATATGAAATGAATAAAGAAAATTGATTCAAACAACAAATAAGGAATAGAAATTAACAAATAAATGGAAAAATTTAGAATAAAATATAAAACCACATGAAAGAGATGCTAAATAGTAATGTCGTTTACGGTAATCTATAAGTGTACTTTTTAGCTACGGCACGGTACAGTTACATCACATTTACGTTTACGGTCCCATAATCCGCCCTTTAGCCTTTGCAGACGTGTGTAATTCTCATGGCTGAATTTTTCGATACAAATTAAGAAGAGGGTGATTTAACAGAGGTAGGGAGAGTTGGTTAGTCTTTTAATTATATAGTCGTTGGAATAAGAACGTGCCGCAATTTTAAAATCTATTTATTTCTTAAGCAGGCTTGCCAGATACTTTTTTTCGTTGTCCCCAAATAATTCGAAAAATATCCCCAAAAGATCCCCAACTAGAAAAAATGTTGTAAAAAGAGCTTATTTAATTTGCTTAAAATGAACATTATCTGCATAAAAACTCCAATTAAATATAAAAAATAGCACCAATAATAACTTGGATTGCTTTTGTATAAATGTCTAGAAAAATTCTCAGAATTTAGGGACTTTTACGAAGAAAATGTTTAATTTTTATTAAATTATTTTAAAAAACCAATCGAACCCTACTTAAATTTGTTGACGTTTCTGTAATCATTTTATGTTTATCTCAAACGAAGCTCTTTGGCAAAAGGCAAACTGTTCTCCAAACGAATTAGATATTCGTAAAAGGAAATGGACATGGTTCGGTCATATCCTCAGACGACCACAAACTGAAATCGCTAGAGCGGCGCTTGAGTGGAACCCCCAGGACAACGAAGACAAGGAAGGCCACCTAATACATGGATACGCTGTACCAAAAAAGAATATGAAACAGCTCGTAAAACCTGGAACCAAATTAAATCACTTGCCGGAGACAGAAATAAATGGAGAGAATTCGTTGACGCCCTATGTTCTTCGTGAACTTTTTATTTAAGTATTATGTGTAATTTCTTTTTTTACTACGTAATTTAAATAAATAAAGGACATATATATATATATAATCGAACCCTAAACATATTTTATTTTAAAATTTTCAAGAATTTAAGGCATTTTTTAAAGAATTTTTAGATTTGAATTTTTCAAGTTTACCCATAATCGATATGATGTTTTTTGTATAAACAATATTTTAGATTTTGGGGCATTAATCATATAAAAGTCTCAGACAAAAGGAATTATTTGTGTTAAAAAGCTTTAAATTAATATAGAAAATCCATGAAAGAGTGAATTTGGTACTTTTTTTTTTAATTATGCGAACAAACTTGACTGATGTTTTCTGAAAACTATACAAAGTTAATATAATGTTCAAAATTTTAAATATCCCCAAAAAATCCCCAAATGACAATTATTGTCCCCAAGACCAACAAAAAATCCCCAAATGTGGGGACAAAACCTCAAGTCTGGCCAGCCTGTTCTCAAGACGTTTTTTCTCATTCTCTCATTTTTTGTTTATCATTGGGCAGGTTTACCAGAAAACCACGCTACCGCTACAATTGATATGTTGTAGCGTTTTATGATTACCTTAATCAGTTGAACCATGTTACTTCTTTTTTCTTTTTAATAAAAATATTTGTAGATTTCTTTAATTGTTCGAAATTGATTATTTTGTTTTCAAAGAAAACAAAACTTGTTTGTTCGAATTTTATTCACAAATTAGTGAGAGCAGATATTATTCAGCCTCTAGTTCGACGTTTTTATTTTTTATTTATTTAAATAAAATCCGTGCGAACGGAATTATTCCTCCAGAGGAATTTTTGTGTATTTTGTTTTTGTTACAATAACAAAATACACACATTCCTCAGCCAGAATTATTCAGCTCGCTTTGTAAACACAGCGGGTTAAACTGTTCTTGGTCTAAAGTTCTTCTGATTTATTTGGTATACCGAAAAAAGTAGGCACTGACCCTGGAATTGGTAAAAACAGACACATTTTCATTAATTAAAATTTTATTTCCAAAAATTTTTATTATTTCAAATGCTTGTAAATTGTTATTTTTCATACAAAAATTGTTTAAAAAAAATTCAAAGTCACAAAAAATAACAAAATTTTTTTTGGATTTACAAATCCCATTGTTGATGCTTTTTTTTTTTGTATTTGTATTTACAAAAACGGTACGAGAAAGATGTTTAATAATTTAATTAGAATTTTGTAAATTATTTCTGTGTATGCCAGTTACAAACTTTATCATAACCTCATAATAGCTTGACAACCATGGTGTAGGGTATTAACATTAGAGACAGTTTTTAACAATCAGACAACAGTTTTATTACATAAAAAACAATAAAGGAAATAATACAAAAATGCTAAGACAAAAATAATGATTCATAGCAAATAAAATGGTAAAAAGCAATAAAAATGACAGAATATGCATAGAAAGAAGTCAAAAACCTTTGTCAAAAAAGAAAGTCAAGTTTGAGGATGATTTATTTTAATACAACACCAACAGAAAAATGTCTGTAGAAATTTTAGTTTTGATCAAAAAACTGCTGAAATTAGCTGTTTATTTTTGCTAAATATTACTAAGAAAAGAACGGCAAAATACACTTAAAATATATTTTGTATATAAAGACCGCTGCAAAAGTATTTAAAAACAAATTAAAATATCTATTCCTACTTGTGACTCATTGTGACCATCATAAGACTATTTTTAAGACTGAGAGTCCTAACTTTTCATACCAAACAACAATAAAATTCAAAAAGTTCCAATTTTAATTTGCAACACTCAAAAAAGTTTGACAGTTACTACATGCCAGTAGTTGGTGTAGTAATCAGTAGTTGTTATTTTTAACAATAAGTACAATTGTTTTTCTATAGAAAAAAGCAAAACAACTTTTATGACGGTTATTTAAGAAAACAACTAACGAAAAGTACTGTAATTTCGTAACAGTTGGTTAAATCAGTTATTTTTAATATTATAATAAACAACTAACAAAACAGTATTTTTACAGTAAACAGTAATCTTTGTTAGTTATTTAAAAAATAAAAAAATTCGTTGAATTTTAAAAATTCTGGTTTAGTTTATATTTGTTATTATTGATATTCTAGTTTGCAAATAAAAATCAGAAACTTGTATTGTATCTAGGCTTGCCAGATACTTTTTTTCGTTGTCCCCAAACAAATCTAAAAATATCCCCAAAAAATCCCTAACTAGAAAAAATGTTGAAAAAGGTAGTAGAGCTTATTTAATTTACCTAACATGAACATTATCCGCATAAAAACTACAATTAAATATAAAAAATAGCACTAACAATAACTGTTTTCAAAAATTCTTGGATTGCTTTTGTATAAATGTCCAGAAAAATTCTCAGAATTTAGGGACTTTTACGAGGAAAACGTTAAATTTTTATTAAATTATATAAACAAACCAATCGAACCCTAAACATATTTTATTTTGAAATTGTTAAGAATTTAAAGCATTTTTTAAAGAATTTTTAGATTTGAATTTTTCAAGTCTGCCTGTTTATTACAATAGACTTTTATCCATAATCGATAAGATGTTTTTTTGTTTTTCTGGGACATTAATCATATAAAACTCTAAGGCAAAAAGGATTTATTTATGTTAAAAAGTTTTAAATTAATATAGAAAATCCATAAAAGGGTGAATTTGTTACTTTTTTGAAATTATGCGAATAAAATTAACTGATATTTTCTGAAAACTATAAAAAGTTAATATAATCTTCAAAATTTATGAAGGATTTTAAATATCCCCTTTAAATCTCAAAAAAATCCCCTGCCCCCAAATGAAAATTTTTGTCCCCAAGAACAACAAAAAATCCCCAAATTTGGGGACAAAACCCCAAGTCTGGCCAGCCTGATTGTATCTCCAATGCATAAAAGCATAATAACTGGATAACGGTTTGGAATTTTTACTTCAAATTTAAAATAGGCTGAAGTAATAACATATATTTTTGTAATCGAAAGAAAAAAAAATATTTTTTTAGTGTCAGTTGTTTTGAAATGTTTGTAGTAAAAGTTTATCAGTTAATTTTACGACATTGGTAGTTATTTTTAATGCATTTGTTAGTTATTTTTCAACAGTTAAAAATAACAAAAGTTTTAGTTATTTTAAATTTAAATACATTTGTCGCCTTTTTAACTGCATATACCTTTGTTTTAACTGTCATTTTCAGTAGATTCTACCGATAAACTTTTGTGAGTGTAGCTCTTGAATTATTCTTGGCTTAATTACGAACACTTTTTCTTTTAAATATCCCCAAAGAAAGAAATCCAACGGTGTCAAATCACATGATTGTGGCGGCCAATTAACATCGCACGACGTGAGATAACACGGCCATTGAAAAAGAGCCATTGTTTCGTTGACTGTGTGGCAAGTGGCACCATCCTATTGGAAGCACATATCGTCCAGGTCCATATCCTTAATTTCTGGCCACAAGAAGTCCGTTATCATCTCGCAATAGCGAACACCGACGGCGAGTCGAGATTGACGGCTCTTCTGCCACACTATCACGAACAACAGCAATGTTTTCGGCAGAACGAACTGGGCGAGCATGCACAGTTGTTTTCACATTTCCTACAGACCCGTTTCGCTGAAATTTGCGCACAATTCTCCCGATTGTGAACTCATTTGGTCGATTACCCAGCAAAATTTTTATGAACTGGTTGCCTTTGAATCTGTTCTAGAAAAGGTGTTTTTACCACTGGTTCCGTGGAACAGGTTCTAGAACTGATTGCTGGAAGTCAAAATGGAACTCCTCACTGTTGCAGAACCGGTTCTATAACTGGTTCTAGAACCGGTTCCAAAGCAACCAGTTCTAGTTTGGAGGAACATAACCTGTTGCTTTTGAGACAAACTCAAACACAAATCACCGATGATGGAACAAAAATTAGAACAGGTTCTTCGCATCCGACAATTTTGCTGGGTATGCTGACCAGTGAAGTGCAGGAAATGTATTTTGATTTGAACGCCCATTTTCGTAAAAGGCTTTAACAATCTTAACGCGCTGGTGTGACTCACAATTAGCATCGTGCATTATGGTTGGACCACCCTGTATTAATATTCAGCAAAATCTTTTGCAGATTTTGACAGAGTCATTTGCCATTTTCAATTAATTAAAAAACAACTCAAATATAACTAAAATTTAACAAATTTATTTTTGATATTCTTACTAGAATTTAGCAAAAAAGCATTTGCCAATTTCAGCAGTTTTTTCTGCAAGTTCATTTTTTTAAACTAATCTCTTGTAACTTTTTCTACTATTTTTACATGTTTATTTCTATGAGTGAGTGTTAGGTTAAATAAAATTTTTTTCATTGTAATACATATTTATTGTTGAGATGTTTAACAGACATTTTTAAAAAGCTCCATTTGCAATAATACTACACTGAGAGAATTATCATCACTTCAGTAATGAATTTCTTTATAGTTTCAATGAAAAATGTCACTGGAACTCCATTGAAGCTTTTTGTAGAATCTATGAAACAGGTTTCATTAAAGTCAATATTTATGAAAAGTTCATAAAATTAATGAATAAATCGTTCAGCCAATGAAGAGCTTCATAAAATCTATGAAGCAATTTCATTTATTATTATTTATTATTATAGTTGGTTGTTGTCGTTGCTAAGCTGAAGTGGATAAATAAAAAGTATTTAGCAAATGTAAAAAGCGTAATAAAATTGTAGCATATTTTACGGATGTACACTCATAAAAAAAAGCCCGTACAAATAGTTAAAAATTCTGCTAAAATAACAGGAAATAGTACCTGAATTTGCGCCAGCAGAAATTTCAATGATGTTGAGAATCATGGTCTGCTAAATTTAGGTGACCTAAATTTTAGGTAAAAAAGTTAGTTCAAATACAATAATTTATAAGAAATGTTGTTTAATGGAAATGAAAATTACTCAGCTGAAATCAGCACATGTTTTCTGCTAAATTTTAGTTGGTTATAAACAGGTAAAAAATGCAGTTAACATTTAAAAATTTAGAAGAATTTTCGTTTAATAGAAATGAAAGTGGGTCAGTTGAAATCTGCAAAATATGCTGCTAAAATTACAATCACTTTTTGTTAATAATTGAATAAAAACAAATTAATGTAAATATTGTTAATTTTATTTTCGAATAAATTACACATTCCAAAAACACTATTTGCACTTTTATTTTCTTGCCAATATGTTAAACTTCCGCTGGAGTTGTATTATTTGGTTAATTTTTTTCGTCTACACTCATACAAATAAGTTCGTAAAAATAGCAGAAAAAGTTACTAAAAATTAGTTAAAAATGATGCTGCAGAAAAAACTGCTAATATTAGCAGAATCAGTCTGCTAAATATTAATAAAATGAAAACAGCAAAAAAAAACTGTTAAATTTACAGAATTTTAGTAATATTTGAGCTAAATTGTTGTTAATTGCAAATAACAATTTAACCTGCTAAAATTAGCAAAAAAAATTGCTAAATAATAGTAGAATGAATATAGCAAAAAAAACTGTTAAATCTACAAAATTTTTGCTAAAATTTTCTGAAATCAACAAAACTTTTGCAGATTACTAGTGGACTGGAAAAAGGTAAAAAAGGAGCAAATAAAATGAAAATTAATAAATAAAAAATAAATGTGTCAATTAATTGAAATTTTTTCAATTAGCATTGTTCAATGCCTAAATGCCCATTTATAATTGATAAAAGAAGTATTTGTTTTCATGTTTTAATAAAAGAATAAATTAAGAAAAAAAATTAAAAATTCGCGTATTTCTTATATTTTTTTATATTACAATGCTTTTCTTCAATTATGTGTACATTTCATTACCATTGTTTTCATCAATGCAAATTGAAAAAAATTTCATTGACATTGAATGGTGATGAAATTTGTTGGCACTGACATTGAGATAAAGTAATGCCAATTATATTTCAATGCCAATGAAAATTCCCAAGAATGATTTTTTGTAAAAGTGGTAATATTTATAGACAATAATATGTTAACCATAACAAAATGTATTTCAGAGACCCTTCTTTTGATTTTCATTGTTTGCTGATCGGATATGTACTTCCGGATTTATTTGAGTTTCCATTTTCACCTCTAAAGCTCCACCCACAGGAAAAAAGGTGTGGCCGATTAAAAATATCGTATTCTTTAAATAAGCTTAAAAAGTACAATATTGGGGGAAAAAATTAGGGTCATCCCTGTAAACTACACTTGCTCCCCAGAGATACTTTTAATCACAATTTTCATATTAAAATGGTTCGTCCAAAAAAAACCTTGATCTTTGAAAATTAATGTATTACGATAAATAGAAAGTTTTCTCATAAATTTTAATAATTTAGATATTTTATGAGTAGGACAAATTTTCAACCATTTCAATTTAGCTTTATTTAAAATTTTGCATTATTTTTGTCTAGTTAAAAATATGCAGTAATTTTTATGAGTCATTTAACATTCTGTTTATAAGCGCTCCAAAATTGGTGGTTTAGTTTACAAAAAAATTGTAAAATTAGCAAATCTTCTGTTAAAAATAAGTAACTTAAATTCAGCAAAATACTGTAAAGTTAGCAAATTTATTGTTAAAAATTAGTAACTAAATTCAGCAAAAAAAAATAGCAAAAAAATTTGTAAGTTAGTAATGTGGAGGTAGCAAAAAAATTAACTAAAAATTAAATTTTAACTAAAAATTAATTAAAAATTTGTTAAGTTGAAGTACTAACAGTTTTACTAACTTTTCTACAAACTTTTTTCTATAAGTGTACCTGCGGGTCGAATTTAGATGAAAATGTTAAAGGGCTGAAATAAAAGAAAAAAATAACATATTTAATAGTATTCCCTTAAATAAATATAGTTTATATTATAAAACAAACCTCTATTATTTTATTTTTTAAATACAATTTTAACTGCGAAATGTTAATGTCCAGTATATCTCCGTTTTCGTTTGCGTTCCTTTGCTGACTAACAGAAACAAGAGAAAACATGCTCGTATCATATTATTTTTATTTGTATTGGGAAGCGTCATCAGTGATGACTCATCACACACATTAAAATAAAATAAATTTTTATTGGTAAGCGTCATCAGTGATGACTCATCACACAAATTAAAATACACTTACTAGAAATTTTCTAATTTGTATTGGTCGGCAAACTCACAAATACACACTTCACCATCAAGCACCATCAAGCACCATCAATCACTATACACTAGCGCCCCTATCGTTTTCTTTTGAAAACAGAAATATTAAAAAAGTTGCCAATAAATTTATCTATATTAGCTGATAACATTGTCAAAATCATTTATAAAAAATTGCTAAATATCAGGAGGAAAAATTAGTTCAAGTACAGCAGAAATATGTTTTTGTGGTAACATTGGATAACTAACAACTTTAGCTAAACAACGGATTTAAACGAAAACAACAGGAAAAATTATTTCAACTGAATTAGAACGCGTTTAACAGACTTTTGTACTAACTTTTTTTATGAGTGTACAAAATATATCTAATGAAAGAATTCATTGAATTAAAAAGTTTCATAAAATTTTATAATATGCTTAATTCAATTAATGAAATTTCTTATTAATGTTTCGAAAAAAAAAATTAATATGATTTATAAATAAATTTCAAAGTCCAAAATTAATAATAAAAAATTAATTTAAAAAAATAAAAATTAGTAAAGATAATTCTCTCAGTATGAACATTAATGCACATCACTAAAACTCGGTCTTATTGTTACATAAAACTATTGTATTTGAGAACTAAGAGTGGGTGCGAACTGGCTAAATTAATTCTAAACTAAATTCAGGTTTACAAAATTTTTTAAAACAATTTTCAATGCAATTTTAAACCCTTTTGTCAATTTGTATTTAGTTTAGAACAAATTTAGCCACCTCGCGCATGGCCTTAATGTTTAATATAAAATCCTAATTGTATGAAAATTTTTAAAAATTAATGAAATGACAATATTTTATAAAAAAAATTTAAAAAAAATAAAAACTATTGACCAATTTCATACATATAAAGGACATTTTCATTAAAATTATGAAAATCTAATTAATGAAATTCAATGAATTTTTTTTTAACCAAATTATGAAGTTTTATGAAAGAAAAGTTATGAAAAATTTCATAATATTAATTAAATATTATATACATAATGAAATTCTTCATTGATTCTACGAAAAAAAATTCTATGAAATTATATCATTAATATCATGAAGTAGAATGTTTGTATATGTCTGTTTGATCACTTCTGAAATTATTCATATAGAGACAATCTGACAATAAAAATATAAACAATAATACAATTTAATGGAAGATCACTGATGAAGCCTCTCCATAAAAAGGCAGAAACTAGATCTAGTCTGATTTGCAAATTTAATGTGTTTATAACTTTTGAGGAAGGTTTATTCTTCTTCTTAACCTCAAACCTACTAAATCATGAAGGATAATTCTTTCATTTTTAAGATTTACTAAAACTTAGTACAAAACTTAAAACTTGGGATATCAAACTTTATACTGCTTTTTCTACTAACTTTTGTATTATAGTGCAGCTGTTTCTGCTATTTATACAGAATTATTTTTATGAGTGTACACATTTTGTTTGCAGTTGTTTGACGTTTTTATGAATGAAATTTATTTAGCCAAAAACAATGCTTTTTAAGCTTATAAAACTACCCTTTAAAAGCTTTAAGAAACCCTAAAAATCATAAAAAGCTTTGGTGAGATTGCAAAATTTTAAAACATGTCATTAGTTGTTTATAGATACTATTAGAGTAAAAATGTTAAAAGATTCCAACACAAGGATATTTTAAGTTAAAAAAAAAACACAAAAAAGTGTATAAAGTTTTAGGAAAATTAAAAAAAAAATAGAAATTAAATAATAAAAATATAAAAAATAAAATCTAGTTATTAAAATTATAAAACAAAATAAAAGCATATTATAAAATTGTTAATAAATATGTTGAAAGTGTTGGTTTTTAATTTTTATTTAAAAAATAAAAAATTATAGTGTTATATAAATTTTAAAGAAAATTGTGAATATATTTAAAATCAAGTTACTTAAATTTATAATAAAACGCATTTATGTATAAAGAAAACGTTAAATTGTTATTAAATTGTATTGAACTTATAATGAACACCATTTAATTCATAAATTCTAAAAGATATTCTTAAAAAGGTTACAAGTTTTTTGCAAATATAGAAAAAAAAAAACATAAAAAAGTGTTACAGTTAATTATGTCAAAAGTGACAGTTAAATATATTAATATACATACAACCAAATACGCGTTAAAAACCGTCACAATGTGTGGGGTTTCGACTTAAGAAAAGTAGAAATATAAAAAACTAAAACAAACCATAAATAGAAAGCTTTTTATTTATGCAAATTAAAAACACATCAAACTTAGCAACAAATTTTTTTGTAGGCAAAAATAGAAAGACAAAAAAATATCAACAATTGTTCTACAAAAAAAACAAAAAAATACAAAAAAAATTCTACTAACAAAAAAAAAGAAAAATCAGCTGATTTATTTATTCTCTATACCACAAAAAATCATTCTGTGTGAAACTTCTTCTCCATCTCTCCCAGTTTTTCTGTGGAGATTGTCAAAAAACTTGTGGTAAAAGTTTCAACCTTAAAAAATACGTTATTATTACTTTCACTAACACATGCACACAAAAACAGTTCAAGGTTATTAAGTATACGTACCCGTGGACACACATTCGCCTATTGCAATTTGTTGCTGCTGTTACACACTTGTTATGCTCATTCAAAAAAGTTGAAGAGCAACGACAACAACAACAACATCATCATCATCAAGGGAAACAACAAATAAACAAACCAACAAAGGGAAACGGAAATTTGTGCCAATTTTAGTATCATTATTTTGTCAAGTATAACTGTGTGTGTGTTTAAATTAACAAGTGTGTTTGTTGTTAGTAAACATTTCTTTGTTGTTGTTATTCTCTGCATTTGATTTAAGTGGTTTCTTTTTCGTCTATTATTCTTACTCTTCTCCTCGTACAAAAGTGTCATGTTTATAATTGTTTAACCAACGAAAAACATTCATTTAATTGGAGTGTCTAGTTTTTGTAATTGTTTCTTTTAAACGATAATATGGCTTTGATAACTTGCTGTTTTGAACCAAGGGAATTTCCAGAATTTTTAGATTCATTTATACAAAAATGTACGGATCCTTCATGTAAGTAAAGTAATGTATTTGTTATTAAACATACACAGAAAATTGTTCTTGCGGTTAGGGTTTTCAAATTCTTGACCTTTTTAATTTCTGCCCCTTAGTATACTATAGTACGTGTTAAAAATCGACTGACAACTGTAGTAAAAATAACTACAAATGTAGTTAAAACAACAGTCATGGAAATTATCGTAAAACTGTAAAACAGATGCAAACAACCACAAATGTAGTTAAAACCATAGACATAAAAATTATTGTAAAATTGTAAAAACTACTGTTTTTGTTAGTTAAACTTACTAGCACCAATTATTATTATTAATAAAAACAAACTTTTGTAAATAATCTTCATTTTATTTTATTCTTAAATCAACTTCACAATTAAGAAAAAAATTTTTTTTTTATTTTTCACTTTTATTACTCACTTTAAATACATTGTTGTACACTCAAAAAGCTAGCGTAGGTAATATTATACAATACAATCATGCGTGGTAAAAACGATTTGCTACACTCAAAAAAGTTTGACAGTTGTTTGTGTAGTAATCCGTAGTTATTGTTTTTAACAGCAATTACAGTTGTTTTCTATAGAAAAGGTAAAACAACTTTTATGACAGTTGTTTAAGAAAACAACTAACGAAAAGTACTGCAATTTCGTAACAGTTGTTTAAAGCAGCTATTTTAAATATCATAATAAACAGTATTTTTGTTAGTTATTTGAAAAATAAAAAATTTCGTTACATTTTTTGAATTTTAAAAATTCGTGTTTCGTGTATATGTATTTGTTATTATTGATATATCTGCAATGCATAAAAGTATAATAACTGGAGAACGGTTTGGAATTTTTACTTCGAATTTTAAATAGGCTGAAGTAATAACACATATTTTTGTAATCTTAAGAAAAAATATTATTTTTATTTATTAAAATATACTTTTATAAACAAAAAGAATTTACTGTAAAATACAGTAGTTTTTACCGATTTTGTCAGTTGTCTTCAAATTTTTGTAGTAAAATTTTATCAGTTAATTTTACGACATTGGCAGTTATTTTTATTGCATCTGTTAGTTATTTTTCAACAGCTAAAAATAACAAAAGTTTTAGTTATTTTAAATGTAAATACCTTTGTCGCCTTTAAAACTGCATATACCTTTGTTTTAACTGTCATTTTCAGTAGTTTCTACCGGCGAACTTTTGTGAGTGTACTTTTATAATACCAAAAGAATTAACTGTAAAAAAACAGTAGATTTTACCCATTTTGTCGGTTGTCTTAAAATTTTTGTAGCAAAAATTTGTCAGCTAATTCTACGACATTGTAAGTTATTTTTAATCCATTTGTTAGTTATTTTTCGACAGTTAAAAATAACAAAATTTCTAGTTATTTCAAAGGTAAATAGCTTCGTCGCCTTTTTAACTGTCATTTTCAGTAGATTCTATCGACAAACTTTTTTGGGTGTATAATATTTTTTTTTTTTCGTTTGCCTTTCATTTTTATTAAAAATAATTATAAACAGTCTACATAATAATAAAAAAATTCACATATGATTGCGGTAAAAAAAATTCTTAATAAATCGATGTTTTTATTGATTTGCATGATCGCGTGCTTGAACGTTAAGGGAGCTGGTATGGCTGGTATCAAGCAATTAATATGCATCAAGCACAATGCTTCGAATTCTGGTACTTTTAATCCTTTTTTGTATCAAAAGTATATTTTGGACCTGTTATCAGTGTTGCCACAAAGTCCCTATTTTTCAAGAACCCTCTAAATCTTTCTATTTTAAAGTCTGTTATGAATCATAATTTCAGAGCACTCTAAAATTTGTTAGCTGAGTAATCTATTTTGTCTTTAAAAATGCGTTATTATATTAAATAATCAATTTGGGTATTCAACTGGGTATTTTAGGGGACTTCAATCTACAAAGTAGGAGATGAGCTCAAATTTGTCTGGCAGCACTACCCGGCTGCTCTTAACTTGGTAACACTTTTTATGAAAACGCTTTGCTGTAGTGTTGCCAGGTTTGACGATTTAACATCATGTCGACGATTTTTGCTCTTCAGAGTGACGATTATTTACCTAGTGTCTTGACATGCAATAAAATGATAGCAAGCAATTATCAAAATGATTTAATCTCAAGTGAAGACACTCTATTCCAGTTTTATTGCAATATCATGATATCGCTGATATACAAGCGACTCTTGCAATGATGCCTGCCATTAAATGTGACTTTTGGTTTTCATTTTAATTTTGTTATAAAAAAATAACAGAAAATTTGGTAAAAAAAAAGAATGGAAAAGAGTTAATTGTTTATTATTTGTAGATAAAAATTAATAGTTGATAAAATTTTGTGTTTTTCAAAAAAAAGTCTATGATATTTCTTGGCCATGAGATGATGCAGTGTTCTCCACCCCTTTGCAATTAATATTTGGACGTTTCTCTGCAATGGTTTTGACATTTCATATCATATAATCTATTGAATTTGAAGACACCGGGTTAATGTAAAATATGAATATTAGAGCGACCAACTTATATGGACAAAAAAAAAAGTAAAAAAAATTTTTCATTTAGCTGAGGACAACATAATATGGGTATCATATGAAAGAGCGGTATATACAATATATTCAAGCATATCCAGACATGTCCTACTATAAAAAAATCAAATTTTTTACTCTTTTGTACGGAGATGTTTGTGATTGAAATGTCAAACTTACATATCATAATCTATAGTCGATTTAATTGAACACGTGTTTCAGATTTTTTTGAAATTCGCGATTGTTCGCGTTTTATCAGAAATTCAATGTGATGAAAACAATATATTCTAAATAGGGCAATATGGATAACAAAACTTTTCTTTTGATAAGTAACCCAAGAAACATTTTAACGGACTCTCCGGCACGTACGGATTCATGAATCCGGCTTTTACGGCACGGTAACTGTCCGTAAGGTACGTATCCGTCAATGCTTGTACGTATACGGAACATTAACGGACCGTATAAACTGATTTTCGAACACAATACGTTTTAACTCCGTATTGGTGTATCCGTTTCCGTACTTTTAAATACGGATTTCATCGGTTTGTTTACAAAATAAAAAATTTTTGTAAAGTCGGTGAAAATATTATTATAATGGGAATATACGGAGAATATGCAATAGAGGGAATTCTTTCTATCACACCATTAATCAAACAACATCAAGTAACAAGGTAAGATTTAAGAAACTTAATGTTTTACAATGTTTTGTGTATAACATGTGAGAATTTGCATCGTGTACACAGTCAATTAAACCATAACTAATTTATTGTCTCTTTTCCATATAGATGTTGGATTTTACTCCGGGTCCCTAAGCGCTGGATAGATAGGTAAGCCGAGCTAGATGTTCTAAATATTGTAATTATAAATAATAATTATTAATGAATTTATAAAAAAGAAAAAAAGTACTTTGTATTGAAAATAAAACATATGGTCTATTTTTTTGAAAAAAATCGGTAGGATATGGACAAGGAAATACTCCGTTATTACACGACATATCGGTCCGGAAACGGTCCGGCATTGACGGACTTTCAGCGGACTAGTCCGTTTTTTACATGACATAACGGTCCGTAAACGGTCCTTCATTGACGGACTTTAAACGGACTTGACCGTTTTTAACACGACATACCGGTCCGTAAACGGTCCGTCATTGACGGATTTTAACGGATTCGAATCAGTTTCGATGTTCCTTATGTTCCGTTTTCTGGTCCGTATACGGATCCAGAAAACGGTACGTATACGGAGTTGGATTCCGTTTATGACGGACCGAAAACGGTGCGTAAACGGAACGAATTGTTTGTTGGGAAATCATCGCTGAGTGGATACAGTATAGAATTTTGCAAATTTAATACATTTTTCACGCTGCTCTGGACCAAATTTTCATAAAATTTTTGAGTTGAGCAATATTATGGAATGGATCAAAACACTTAATTTTTATTGAACAACTTGATGCATTGTATAATCTATTGGCAACACTATGCAATTTTAATCTTGCTCTATTTATTTTTTATTGTGGTGCTTAAAATCAGAGACAATTAATTATAGAGATAGGAAATCAAAACTTACACTACTCACCGGTAGGGGGCGCTGAAATTTAGTATCACCTGAGCAACTATTTAGTATCACTTTAGTATCAGCTGAGCCTATATATAAAAACTCAAAAATTGCTGAAAACTGCGCAAAATAAGAAAAAATCAAGCGGAAAAAATTTGTTCAAATAATTCAATTTGAAAATTCCTTTTTTTATTTGCTTTTTTGTTTGTTATTATTTCAATTTAAATAAAAAAAGAAAATTGTAAATTTTTTGAACAAAGTGCCATCTAGTGATAACGATGTCGTTATAACTTTTGTTTTTGGTGATGCCATACCCCTGCTTAAAATAGTTACATAGGGGTTACACGATCAATTTTTTCCTTTCAAGTTTTAATACACTCACATTTTTTTATTAACACACTCACATTTTAAAAATTGAACAGCAACTTGATATCAATTTTTGTTTTCAAGTTTTGAGAAAACTTGACGGTCAAGTTTTAAACAGCTGATCATATATCTTGTAAATTTGTTTTTCTTTTTACAAATATTGTGCCGCAATAAAACACGATTGATAAAATACGGAATGTGAATATTTCGGTAATCGACGAAATGATTTAAAAATAAATAAAAACCAATTTCTGCTGACATTAAAATGTCTGTGGAATATGTGAAGAAAAAAATAAAGTCTTTTTGAAACAGCCCACAGAGGCGAGCATTTTTAGTTCTTTCCTTGACGACGGCATCTTGAAAGCAAAATTGACTATCAAGTTGCATGCAGCCTACGTCACAACTTCAAGTTCAACTGAATTTGACAAGCAGTATGTGTTATCAACTTGAAAGCAAAATCTTGATCATGTAACCTCACTGTTAAGCTGCCTACACACTAGGGAACATACTTAGAAAAAGAGAGCATTTTTTGTGAATGTGTGAGTGAGTTTGTGTGTGTGTGCGTGTTGAGAGCGTGCATTTCGTGTTTACAAAATTTTTTGATATTTTTTGTTCCCTCAACCATGTTCCCTAGTGTGTAGGCAGCTTTACTTATTAATTTTATTTTGACGAGTTTTAACGATTTTTCAACGCTGTGACGAGTTCTCCAAAAATTATGACGATTTTGTTTCCATTAAACCTGGCAACACTGCTAAAATGTCAAAATTCTTGCGCTCTCTCTCATTTAAACTGTCATATTACTAAAAAAATTAGTTTTTGTTGTTGTTATTAGTGGTATGTTAGTGGTTTTTGTGATTAATATAGGGAGGTCTGTTGGTTTCGGGAAATCAGATAAATATTTAAAAATATATTAAAATTCATCTCTTTTTAGTTTTATAAGGCAATTAATAAGTTCAAAGCATAGCAACAATGTCGGGTAAGCAAAAACTACGGCTAAAGTGTATAAGATTATCAAAATGAATCGATATTTGCATCAATTTCTGCAAAGGGTGTTGACCGACTTCGTATATTTGTATTTTTTCATTCATTTGTTGGCGAAAATGGAATTTGTTTTTAATAAATCAACAAATTAAGAAAACAGTACGAAAAAAATAATACGAAAATGTTAATGTTTATTAATGTTACGGCATTATTAAATAATTGATAAGATTACAAAAATTAAAATATGGGCAGTTTTTGTGAGTAATATTTATATACATACATAGTGTACGCGATTTTATTTTGATGTTTGTGTTAAGTGTGATGTCAAAATTGATGTGTATGAGGAAGTATGCTTAGCAGGGACAGTTAAATGTTGTGTTTAGGGACACAGTTCCGATCGGGGGCAAATTTTTACCACAGGTAAAACTTTCTATTTGTATTCCCGTTTCAATTTTCTGCTTTGGAAATTGCACGTCATTATTATTTTTCGTACATTAATATGTAAATCGGTTTTGTTTTTAATCTTTGTTTTTTGTAAAAAAAAAATTGCGATGTGCATGGGAATAACTGACTACTGTTAAGGCTGAGTTACCCAACCGTAAACGTATCTGTAACGAATCAGCTGTTCCGATACCACAAGAAGAAATGTATACGAATGGTTACTAACACGTAAATGTAAACGAACTTGCCGGATCATTCTGTTGAAATCAGAATTTTCTATCCGGCATCGAAACAGCTGAATGATTTTAGTCGCAAAAAATATGAAATGAATAAAGAAAATTGATTCAAACAACAAATAAGGAATAAAAATTAACAAATAAATGGAAAAATTTAGAATAAAATATAAAACCACATGAAAAAGATGCTAAATAGTAATGTCGTTTACGATAATCTATAAGTGTACTTTTTAGCTACGGCACGGTACAGTTACATCACATTTACGTTTACGGTCCCATAATCCGCCCTTTACCCTTAAAATACCGTTACCGAAATAATAAAAATACCGTTATCCTTAAAATACCGTTACCGTAATAACTAATATAACGGTAACCTTCAAATAGCGATACCGCAATGAATGAAATAGCGTTACCTTTAAAATACCGTTACCGAAATGAATGAAATAGCGTTACCTTTAAAATACCGTTACCGAAATAATCTAAAATAGCGCTACCCTTGCCGATAACCGCATGGTTTCGGTTACCATCCATGATAAAAATTGATCCTGTGTTTTTGGTTGGGAAAATGTCTACTGGTTTCCTAATAAGATAATTTGTTGGAATCGGAGGGTCAGTTTTTTGTTGTTTGAAAAATTCCTACTTCAGAAATAACGTTTTAAAGAAACAAATCGATCTTTGTTCTGATTATAAAATTGGCCCTAAAGTAGGGCCAAAATTTATCAATATAATTGATAAATTTTTCAAAAATAAACCAATCAGAACATTTTATTTTTAAATACTTTGTTCTGATTGGTTGATTTTAAAACATTGATCAATAATATTGAACGTGTATGTTTGCCTTAATAGTGTTTCTTTAAGAAAAATTATTAGAATCAGAGTTGTTCAGTAAGCATCTGAAGGAATTTGATACGAAAATGTAAAAGGATTTTTAATACTAAAATATCCCAGAATCTTGTTTGGTGAGATAAATATCTTAGAATTATTATTGTTATAAATGAATAATTAGTTAATATCTAACAAGGAAGTTACTTCAAAATAAACACTACTATTTCGATGAAATTTCAATATATTGTAGAAACAAAAATTTTTGACCACCTCGATAATTTGTGTGATCAAAATATTGGGTTAGAATGTGTTCGTCCGAGGTGGGCGAAAAAATGAGACAGTTGATCTTAAATTTCTTTTCTTTATCAAATATCTAAATTTCATAATAATCTGGGAGTGTAGCTTGGAATACATTCCTTGTACGAGGTTTCTTCAGAAAAATATATGAATTTTGAATATAATGAAAATTTTTCCAAAAGGCAGGGGGTCATTTAAAAAAATATTTTGTGTGAAAAAATTGTAAGCATAATGTCGAAAGTGTTGTTTCAGATTAAAAGTCTGAGAATGGGCAAATAAACATTCCGAACATTAATGGGTCCCTTGTCCACCCCAAAGGTATTTCAACTACCTTTCCAATAGTACCCCATACTTTTCAAATCCAACAGCGTTTACGAAATTTTGATATTCACCACTGTGAGAAAAACAATGAAGAAAAGCTTATAGACGTTAAATTTTTAGAGAATGTATTTATGAGAGCCTACTGTGTGTGCTTTATTCAAACTTGAACATTTATATGGTTTTCGCCACTTTTTTTTCAGAGTGGTGAATAGTGAAATCTGGTTGCGTTTACACTTGCATCGAAATCCCGAGATTTCGATATTCACCACTCCGAAAAAAACAGTGAAGGAAAGCAAATAGACATTAAATTTTTAGAGAATGTATTTATTAGAGCTTACTATGTGTGATTTTTTAAAAATTTAACATTTATATGATTACCTTCATTGATTTTTCAGAGTGGTGAATATCGAAATCTCGGGATTTCGATGCAGTGTAAACGCAGCTTTAGACATATTTTTATTTTTTGAAATACTTCCTTTTGTAGTACATCTTATGTTTACGAAATGGACTTATTAAATGCAAATTGGCAAAAAATTCAAAGTCGGTCGGGCAGTTTTCGACATTTTTCAACTTTTAGATTTTTATTGAAAACCCTGTTTTTCGATCAATTCCTTTCATTTGAGTTTGGTATTGTCTTTTAATGTTCAAGGAAGTTTTCAGAATTTTGTAAGGATTCAGAAAATTATAATTTTTTAGTGTAATCCATTTTATTATAATTTTGTTTCAAATTTGCAAAACCCATTTGATATGTTCTAAAATATTTTAAAAGCAAATCGAAATTTTAACCTTAATTTTAGTACTTTTTTATCATATTTATATGAAAAATTGATTTAATTTGTTAAAAAATTAACTGACAAACACTGACATAAACTCCAGTAGTATTTTAGGATATATCCAATGCATTTGCAACTTTGTTTAGTCATTAATATATCTGTACAATAAACTTTCATCGAATACATTGATTTAACAATCATTTTAAATACAAAATTGAATTTACCCCTAATAAATCAATGTTTCAAATTGTAATGGAGTCTTTTAAACGAATAAAAAATTTAAATCAGTTCGTGACTCAAAACAAAAAAAATTGATTCATGGATCAAAAAATATGGAAATAATTCGCGCCAATTATCTTTATATACATATTTTTCACTTTTCTTGAATCATCTTTGAAAATAATTTTTTTTAAAATAAATTCTTTAAAGCTCTGATCGTGACTGTGCTAGACACATGGTTTAATATACTAAAACAACAACATCCATTAAAAGTAGTAAAACAGGGGCCAGATTCTCGCAGTCGTAAGCGTTCGAAATTGTTAAAAAATCACGTTTTTAAAGTGAAAATAAAAGAACACGAATAACTATTGTTACAACTTTAACTCATATTTGTAATAAAGGAACTAAATGCTTCACCTAGTTTTAATATTTGTAATGTTTTAAGTAACAATAATTGCTATCGAACAACACTCGATCACGACTGCGGTAATTTGCTCCCAGATGAGTAGGGCAAGGAATTACATGTAAATTCATGTTTTTTTCGATAGTCCAAAACTAATATGGACTAAATATTTATTCGAATCATCAAATTTAGAACAAAATGGCATCGATTTGTAGTTGCATATTTTGGCAAAAATGCATGTTTTCGAATATTTTGACTTTAAATGCATATTTGGTGCCTTTTTAATGCATATTTTGTGCTTTTTAATGCATATTTTTAATTTTTAGAAGTATTTTGTATTTTGTAGAAAAATATAAAAAATTAATACTTTTTCATATTTTGATTCATTTAAAATATTTTTTTTTTATTATTTTTAAAAATAACAATTCTTAAAAACCTTATTGAGCTATGGAAAAGCTTCGAGGTTTGTCTCTATTTGCAAAATAACCAACTTAAATAAATTTTTTAAAATTTAAAATGCATTATTTTTGCTAAAATAATAGTTTTTAGTGCATATTTTTTATATATTTTTTTTATTAATTCTTCAATTACATAACCGAGCATTTAGGGCCTTATATGGTTAATTAAAGCTACTAACTAAATAAAAAACTTCTTAATGCATATTTGTCTTTTTTAGCCGCATGTTTAGGCGCATATTTTCTATTTTTAAGAGCATGAAATTCCTTGCCCTACAGATGGGTATTAAACAGCAAAATCAGAATTTTCCTAATCCTAAAAGAATCCCGGAAATATCTTTAAAAGTCAAAAAAACGTTATAAATAATGGAGTATTAAAACTTTTTTGACTCAACATTATAGATTTCAAATCATAAAAAGTTTTTAACATTTTAAAGTTCAATTCCATGAAATCGAGCCAAAATTACTCTAATATACATATAAAAATCGAAAAATCTTGAAAGCTGCGATTTTATATTTATTAGACTCTTGGAAAGAAGTCATCATACGTATAAACTGTCCATCCAATAAATATAGCCACAATATTTGTCAACTAAGTTAAATATTTTAAATCTATCATTACTATCTCGAATAAAGGTGGTTTGGTGTATCATCTCCTAAACAAATGAAGCTAGTAACATGAAATTTGACATGTAACTAAATTTACTGACCAGAACAAATCCAAACAAAGGAATTTGTTTTAGGGGTAAAAAGGGACTAAGAAATTTAAAATATTGTTGTTTTTTAATTTGAGGGCACTTAAAAAGATTCTGAACTCAAAATAGAAATGATCTTAGAAAGACACAATCACAGTCTACTCAAAATATGACTTTTTCACAAGAAAAATAATAGTCTTGTGTATTAAATTTGTGTGCAAACAAAGTCTACACACTTGGTAGGTTTGAAGTTCAGAAGAAGAATAAACCTTTTTTCTAAAAGTTATAAACACATTAATTTGCTAATCAGATTAGATCTAGTTTCTGCCTGTTTCTATGGACAGGCTTCATCAGTGGTTTTCCATTTAATTGTATTATTGTTTTATATTTTATTGTCAGATTGTCTCTATATGATAATTTTTTCAACAACCCGTCGGCTGTGGAAATCGAACCCATGCACTCCTACATTACAAACGTAACTATACTAGAGTTCGACAGCTTAGCCATCTAACCCACGTAAGGCCTTGAATGTAGTATAGCTAATTCATAGTTTTCTTTCCTATTCAGCTTTCTGTTATTTCACTTGAAACTCGTTATTGTGGAAAATAATTTTTTTATATAGAATAAAACAGTTTTTTTCACGTGAAACCGAAAAAACTAAAGCAGCGTAAGTTGTTTCGATTTCATGTGGAAAAACTGTTATACTCCATATATGATTGTGTCTTTCTTAAGGCATATATACACGGGATAGAAATCTCGTAGAGTTTACGATAAATTTGTCGTCTCTAATAATATAGTTGGAACTAATTTTTCGTGGAAGGCAGAAATAGCTCTCAACTCTGATCATATTCCAATTATTATCACTCTGGACAGAACAGATGATTTTGTGACGGCTGATAATCGTACTTTTGTCAACTATGCCAAAGCCGATTGGCTTAGCTTTGAAAGGTTCATTCACCAACAACTAGTGGAGCTTCCCCTCCAACAAACGTACGCTCTGGAGAAAAACACTTTCGCACAGCCATCACAAATGCAGCATCCCGTCACATACCAGCAGGCGCAATATCCAAGCTTAGAACGAAAGCGACAGCCTACGAGCAGCAAACCCTGCGGATCCCAGAATTAATAGCCTCAATGCCGAGATCAATAGACTTCTTGATCAACACCGAAAAGCCAAGTGGTTAGAGCATCTTCAGGATTGCGATAAAGGTTCTAAAAAATTGTGGTCCACTATCAAGGATTTGACCAGCAACAACAATAGAAGACCAACTCTTACTCCTATTACCTTTGATGGTACTCCGGCAAACAGCCCTCAAAAATGTGCTGCCTTTTAGTTTAGAGAATATCCTACCTCCCAGGACAAGCAGTTCTAAGTAAGTTGCAATAAACTTAGTCCCGATGCAACTCCCCAAATCCTGTAACCCGCTGAAGTAGAAGCAGCAATAAAATCAGTGAAAAATTAAAAGCTCGGGGGTCTGACGGCCTATCCATGATCATGCTTGATCATATTGGTCAAACAGGTATTATCTATTTTACGCATATTCTAAATTTGTCTCTACATTTATTAGATATACCGGACCAATGTAAGGTCGGACGCATTATTCCGCTACCCAAGCCAAACTTGGTAGTTCCTACACTCAAAAAAATAAGTTAGTAGAAAAATTAGTAAAACGTCTTGTATATCAAGCGTACACTCAAAAAAAAAAGTCAGTAAAGTCAGCAAAAAATGTTGCTGTGTCAGCAAATTTTTAGTCAGGAGCGTGCTTGCAAAAAAGTTGGTAATTTCAACAAAAGGTGTTTGCTGAAAATCAGCGAGCTGATTTTTACCAAAAAAAATAGTACCTAATCTCAGCAAAAGTTTTGCTAACACTTAGTCGATTTCAAATGAAAAAAATCCTTGCTAAAATCACTAAACTTTTTGCTGAATATTAGTAGACTGAAAAAAACTCAAAAAACTTGTAGCGAAATTTTACTTTAGTTAATTTATTTGCTGAAAATTTAAATATAGAATATGTGCAAGTTGTTTTTCTTTTTTTGTCATTTCCGTTTCCAGACAAGCTGCGACATCTACATCTTGTCTATCTGGTTGTCGTCCACGCTATGAATGCGGTTATCAGCACAATTTTTGTAGCAAAATAAATTAGTAAAACATTAGTTCAAAATTAGTTTAGTGCTAAAAAAATATAACTAAAATTTTTGCTGAAAACGGAATTTCAGCAAAAAAATTGCTAAAAACTAGTAACTAAGAAAAACAACACTGAACCAAAAACAGCTGTGAAATCAACTAAAAACCATATTAAATTGATGAATGGGTGATCACTATACAACTAACAAAACCTGTCTATCAATTTAACACATTGTTTAGTAGATTTATATTTTGACGTTTAACTATTTTATGCGGTATTATTTTGACAAAATATCGTCAAATGTATTAACAAAAATTAGTTGTCTTAACAATTATATTTAATTAAATTGCATAATGATTTTGTTGTTTTCAACAATGCATTTTAATAAATTCAACAATGCATTTTATTTAATTAATTAATTTTTTTATCGATTTATTATTAATTTTTAGACTTATATTTCATTATTTTTTATATTTCACCAATTTCAAATTTTTTTTTACAATGTCTTTTTTATAATGAATTTGATAAAATATAAAAAATAATGAAATATAAAATTAAAATTATAATATAGCATATACTAAAAAATCTTTATTTAAAACACATGTACCATTTTATATACAAAAACATATAACTTTATTTAAATTAGTAATTCAAATACATTATATAACATTCATTAATAGTTTGCCTTAAACAAAATAACAAAAATATTGATAATATCAAAATTAATGACAGAAATTTTAATGTACGATTAAATTGAGAACGTTCAAAATTATATAAATTTATTTAAATTAAAATTAATAAATCTTCAATTAGCAATTCACTTTAAGTCACTGAATTTGTTAATTATCTATACTTTGAAAAACAAAAACTCTTAATGTCAATTTATTGATATTTCCGACAATTACAAATACACATGCTAGCACGAGTAATGACGCGACAAAACTAACCTCACTAAACTTTTTTCCATAGATTTAATACCCTTTTTTCCAAATTGAAGAAAAATTATATCAAATTTACGTTCCAGCCTTTTAACAAAATTTTTTAAAGTTAACAAATTAAATTTTGTTAAAAACTGGACAAAAAATTATCAAAACAACAATTGTTTTGTAGAGAATTATTGACGGAAATAAGTATGTTCATTTAAAAAAAAAGTAGTTGATTTAAAAAAAACACACATTAATTTGAATAAAAAAATATATTGTTTTAACAATTCGTTTCATCAAAAAGTAACAAAATTTTTATGTTGATTTCACTTACGACTTTTGGTTCAGTGAACTCTACACATATTCTATATTTAAATTTTCAGCAAAAAAATTAACTAAAGTAAAATTTCGCTACAAGTTTTTTGAGTTTTTTTCAGTCTACTAATATTTAGCAAAAAGTTTAGTGATTTCAGCAAGGATTTTTTTCATTTGTAGTCGATTAAGTGTTAGCAAAACTTTTGCTGAAGATTACTATTTTTTGGTAAAAATCAGCTCGCTGATTTTCAGGTAACCTTTTGCTGAAATTACCAACTTTTTGCAAGCACGCTCCTGACTAAAAATTTGCTGACACAGCAACTTTTTTGCTGACTTTACTGCCTTTTTTTTTGAGTGTACAGTAAATTGCTCCGATTTCACGTGAAAAAACTGTTATACTTTATATAAAAAAATATTTTTCATGATAATGAGTTTCACCTGAGGCCTTCTATACCTCTCTTCTCCTCTCAACCTCCTCTCTTTTTATTTGTTCGTGAAGTCGGGCAAAGCAAATGAAAACATGTTGGTAAAATATAAGTATTTTAACGACCCAGCCAGCAAAATGTGGATACTTTTTTGAGGTTTCTTATTCTATGAATCAAAACTTACTCAAATAAAACACATTTTTTTTAATTTTCAAATTTTTTGTCAAAATTTGCTCATATTTTGGACGAAAATATGAGCCCTCTAAAATGAATCATAAAAGATACAAAAATATGAGCCAAATTATTAAATCCAAAAGATGGTTCAGAAATGTAAACAAATTTGAATATTTTGTGAACAATTCAAAAAAGCCTCAAAACAATTATTAATTTTTGAGCCTTTTGAATTTTTTTTAAATCTGTTTTTTGAGTCAGTTTTGAATCAAAAAAGAACCACTTTATTATACAGTAATTTAAACTATTAAACTGACGTAACTATTAAACAAAATAAAGAACGGTACTTTAATGTGCCTTAGGAATGAAAATTGACGACATTCAATAAGCATACAGAATTTCGAGAGTTTATTTAAAACCATAAGCATTCTTCCCCTCTTGAGAAAAGTTAATGACTGTATAACTGACTATATGACTGTATTAATGTGTTTGCAAGTTTAAACGACGGCGACGGCGACGACGACAATGAAAATAAACTTTAAACCTACTACAAAAACAGCAAAATTGGAACCCTTTAGATAATACATTTTCTTTATAATACTATTACAGTTTTCGCTATGCGAATCCAATTTCTCAGCAACAAAAAAAACTAAATAAATATCAACAATAAACACAAACGCGGGAATACACTCATTTTACTCACTAAACGACACACACAAACTAACAAACATTCTAACCGCTATGATAACTTTCGAATTGTTAACGGTTGTTTAGTACTAAAATGTCTTCCTCGGAATAAACACAATAAATGAAAAAAAAAAGAAAAGAAAATTAAGCAAATAGTGAGCGACAAAAAATAACACACAAACAAAAATACTATAAAATGAAATGCATTCGCATAAATTCTCATCTATACTCTAATCTAAACAAATCTAAATAATTCTCGAAAAGATTGATAAAAAAAAGCATGTTCAGCTATCGCTGCATGCGTCTTATAATACCTCGACCTTCTGTGTCTCGTGGACCATGTTCATGTTGTTTTCAACCTTGTTTTATTCCATTAGGTTGTTGCGGCTGTTGTTCTGCCTTAAGGCCACGTTATAAACGACTGGTGGATAATATATTCCCAGCTATTCCCGAGGATGGTCTGGTCAAATCGAATATGGAGAAACTTACTTTCTATTCACTTAGTTCTCCTGATAAATTGGATCGTATTGGTGAATATTTGTATCAAAAAGCTACCAAGGATATTAATCGTAAACGTTATAGGTAAGTAAACAAATTGCAATAAATTCTACTGTTTTATATTTCTTATGACTCATTTTTAATGTTCAGAGCCGTAAGGGATATGATCTTTTAATTCAGAATTTCGGAAAAAAATAATTGTATATCAATGAAACTCAGTGTAGAACTTTATTAATTAAAATTTGTGTCTTACAAAAGGAGAAATATTTTCAATTTCAAATTAAGAATTTGCAAATGAAATTCGATTAGCCGATTTTAAATTAACATATGTCTTGCAACGTCGGTAATGTAGCGGTAGCTGTCAGATTGCATACAAAAATATGTTATAGTTGTTTTCGTGTCCATGTTAACCCTCTAATGCCTAAGGCCGCCAAAAGGCGGTCTTCAGATTTTAAATAGTTTTTGGCTAAATAACAATATTTTATTAAACAAGTTGTATGATATTCATAGAAAACTTAATTTCCTACTTTTTTGCGTTCAAACTTTTTTGTATAAAGAACGGGTTTCAAGCGAGAAGCATGTAAAGTGAAAATTTAGTTAATTTGAAAAAATTAACTTTTTAAAAAAGAAAAAAATATTTGAAAAATCGCCAAAAATATATTTACGATCTGGCTTAGGTACATTATCGATAATAGCAAAGCTAGTTTAGAGTCTCTAATTGTAAAATCAGTTAAAAAATTTTCTCCAGGACTCACAGGATAACCGCAGGATACGTCTTACGAATATCTCTCTAACTCAAAAATTAGCCAACAGATTTTTTTGAAATTAAACACAGAGTATATACTCAGAGATCAAACTAATTTAGTAAAAATCTATTGATGTTTAGTGCCAAATTCGCCAAATTTCGTAATTTTCGAAAAGCGAAAATCGCCATAACTTCTGAAATAACAACATTTGATCAACAATTTTCGGTGCGTAATTTTATTTTACTGATAGTGTTATTTATAGCAAAAACCGAAATTATTTGACTACTGGGTTTCTAGATAAGTCTTCAACCTTTGCTGTGCAATATCACCTAAAAAAAGCGATAAATTAAAATTTTAATAATTGTTCCATAGTAGATTTTCAGCGCCAAATATATAGATTAAATATTATCGCAATAAAAAAATAGAGCATTAGAGGGTTAAGTGTGAGCAATAAAGCAAAGCTATTAATGAAAAGGTTTATTTTAAAGGCTGAGTTACCCAACCGTAAACGTAACTGTAACGAATCAGCTGTTTCGAAACCACAAGAAGAAGTGTATACGATTGGTTACTAACACGTAAATGTAAACGTACTTGCCGGATCATTCTGTTGAAATCAGAATTTTCTATCCGTCATCGAAACAGCTGAATGATTTTAGTCAGAAAAAATTATAAAATGAATAAAGAAAATTGATTCAAACAACAAATAAGGAATAAAAATTAACAAATAAACGGAAAAATTTAGAATAAAATAAAAAAAAAACCCGAAAAAGATGCTAAATAGTAATGTCGTTTAAGGTTTTCCATAAGTGTACTTTTTAGCTACGGCGCGGTACAGTTACATCACATTTACGTTTACGGTCCCATAATCCGCCCTTAAGGGTATTCATGTCAAAAATTTAGGTCTTACAGAAATGGAAAATTGCTACTTTTAATAGTGTTGCCATTATTTACGAAAATTCAAAAGGCATACAAATTGTGTGTAAAAAGTACTAAAATTAGCAGCACTACATAAATATTAAATTTGGCAGCACTTTTTTGCATGTGCTGTTCTTGGAATTAAAAAAAATAATTTATAAAAAGCGAATTTTATTTTGTTTTAATCGGATAATATAGCGTTTGTGGAAATTTTGCTCCTTTAAAATTTTAAAAGGGGCGCTTACGTCAGGGAAGATGCAATTTTCCAATTTCTGAAATACAATTGATAATTTCTGAAATACAGTTGATAACTTCTGAAACACAATTGATAATTTCTTAAATACAATTGATAAAACTGAAAATCAATTGATAACTGAAATACAATTGATAAATCTGAAATACAATTGATAATTTCTGAAAAACAATTGGCAATGGTGTAGTTATTAATAACTCAATATTATATATTTTAAAATAATGCTGAAAGTAAGCCAGTGCTATTACTGGTAGTCCAAAAAAATAACTGGGTAGTTTTACAATTTTCTAAAAATTAAATTGAAACACAAACAATCCAGGAGGCCACAAAACAAAAATTTAAGCTAACTTTAGCAAAAATTTAACCAGTTCCCAGCAAAATATTGGTAATGACACCTCATTACTATCTGCATTACCAAAAATTATATATTACCTTTTACATTATTTTATAATATAAAATAATGACTTCCTAATAACGGCCTACTGTATTCATTGCTTCTAAATATAAAATAATGACTTACTCGTAATATTTTAAATAAGTACTTTTTACACAGTTAAATTTTAAACATTTTTATTTATTATATGTAAATATGTTTTATGTTTAAATTTTTATGACGAGTCCTAAAATTACCATTAGAGAAAACTTCAATTTTTCTGAATGTATTTCCTTAACCCAGTGTAGAAAATCATTACCAGATATGTGGTTATGTAACTACATACTTGGTAATGGTAACTAGTTACTTTTGTTATTACATTTCTTATTACCTTTATATGGCGATGTCGCGAAAAATAATGAGTTGTCCTTACACACCAGCATACGAAAAATCAAAAAATATATCGTTACCTATGTGCTTACCAGTACTGACAAAAATAATGAGTCTAAAAACAGATTTTCTAAAAAATAAATTATATAAAAAAAAATATTTTTTATTGTATTTTTTTTTTAAATAAAATTTGTGGTGCGGGAATCGAACCTGGGTCTACAGATTGCCAGTAATATTTAATAGATAAAAACACAATTGACCTGCTGCACACAAGTAAGCTTACTCGCCAACATACAAAAAATCAAAAAATATGTGGTTACATATATCCTTACCAGTGTTTGAAAAATATTGAGTCTAAAAATAGATTTCAAAAAATTTTCAAAAAAATCTAAAAAATTATTTTCTATTTGAAATAATGATAAAAATAAGTAATTATCAGTAACTCATTATTATATGTTTTAAAATAATGCAGAAGGTAAGTGGGTGTCATTACTGGTAGTCCAAAAAATAATCATATGTCATTACCGTTTCTACACTGGGAAGCTAATAGTATTTGCTTAACTCCTTATTATTAAGAATGAAGTAAGCAATCGGATAACCACTAATAATTCAACTTTTTGTAAGCATGTGTGTAACCACTTATTATTCAAAATCTCATAACTACTTATTTCTCATTTTTTCGTAAGCGAGCGGGTAAGCGTGACTACTTATAAAAACGACCACGCCAAACAAAAATAATGAGTTTATACACCAAAAAATAAGTTATGCGGAGCTATGAATTTCTATTATATAACCACTTATTTGGTAATGAAAGATTTTGCTGGGTTAGTTTGGAAAAAAATTACAATACATTCACTTTTTATCTTTATCTACATAAAATTAAAATATTTTATTTTATCTATAATTTAAATCATATTTTATCTTATTGTGTTATATTTTTATGTATATGCAATCTTTTGGCATCCTTTTGTTTAATGTATGAAACACAGATACAAAAATCTTTCACTTTTGTGTTTATTATATGTCTTAGAAGAGTTGTGTTTAAGTATCATTTACTTTGTCCGCACTACATAGTTTAATCTACGACATCTTGTCCGTCTGGTTGTTGTCCGCACTATAAATGTGTTTATCAACACAATTTTGGTAATAAAATAAATTAGTAAAACATTAGTTGAAAATTACTAATTTTTCTACTAACATATTTTTTTAGTGTATTAAAGAATTCACATGCTGTGAAAGCTATATGAACAGAACCTAAGGACCAATTAAAGAATATTTAGATTAGAATTTTCAGAAAGTTCTGTATTCAAGAACTCTTTCTTTAAAAGATCTGCATATTAAAATGAGTATCTTATCCTATAATGATTATTACCCATTAACATCATTGTCAATATTAATATTTTCTTATTATATTGCATTTCTGGTACGTGCCATCTACCCTGGCTATTTGTCATAATATTTTATTACATTGTGGTTTCTTTAATGGTGTCTTTTAATAAAAGTAAACTCTCATAAACCCACCTCTACTTACTTTTTCTTTAATTCGGTTGTTTTTTTTTTATTTACTTGTTTTTAGATTTGTGGAAATTGCCATGGAAGCCATGGATATATTACTCCAAGCTTGTCATGCTCAAACCACCCTAAATTTATTTGTGGAATCATTTTTGCGCATGGTACAAAAATTATTAGAAGACTCGAATCCAACTTTACAAATTTTGGCAACAAATTCGGTAAGTTAAAATAAAAAAGAAAAGCAACAAGTATTTTTAACATTTAATATGGGAATAATTTTATTGTATTATGACCATGTGTATAATTAAGGAAGTACTCGAACTAAGGAAGTGCTACATATATTTTCTTTATTAATCCAATTACACTTAATATTATGTAATTAGGTATTAATTGATTCATTAATTAATCAATAGTAATCTGACCTGACTATTATCATTAATGCTAACAAATCTCTCAAAGCAAAGTTTATATTACAGATTATTTATTATACATTTTAGAATATCAATTCGCTTGCCAAATGTTTTGCATGATTTAAATTATCTAAATTTAGCCCCCTCTTAAACATAATAAAAGAACATTTTTAAACCTAAGTACATTTATCAAGGAAATAAGAATTTAAACAAATCCCTTTGGATGTCAACTCAAAACAAAGTAGTGATAAAAAGTTTGTCCATGAAAAAATGTCACAATTACACAACTACACATATCATTTGTCCATGGGCAATAATTTTTGTATATAAAACCTCTATAATGTACTTTAAACCTAAGGGATTTTGGTTATTAAATTCGTATTTCCTTGTTATTTTTAGATATATGAATTTTATGTGTAAAGAATTTCCTTGGGAACGTTACTAAACCTATATAACTGTGGTCTTTCAACAAAAGCGCTTATTTCAAAAACACACATTTTTCCGAGTACCGATTCTGAATAGTTTGCAAGCGGTTAAGTGATAAAAACTGTCATTTGTTATCATTATTTTTAAATAAGTGAAAAATATTTTTCACCGCTTCACAGCTTCGGTACTCAGGAAAGCTAAAAACACACATTAATTATTGTTTTATAGAATTTGTTTGTAGAGAAACGGTACAATTTACGGGGGTAACTATTTATATAGGGTTTTTCAATAAGAGCGCTACAAAAGTTTTTTTTAATAAAACAAAAACGGTTTGTATATCAATGAAATTCTTTATTCCTGTGAAAGTACGTTCGATGCCATTATGTATGGAAATCGATCTCATTGCCACCGATGCATGGCCACCACGAGCACGCTTGCAGAAGTCCAGACGCTGAACCCAATTTTCGACGGTTTTCAAGCATAAATCGGCCGATACTGCTGCAATTTCACGTTCGATATTCGTACGAAGTTCATCAATCGTCGTTGGCTTGTTGGCATAGACCATAGATTTGACGTAGCCCCACAGGAAATAGTCCAACGGCGTCAAATCGCACGACCGAGGCGGCCAATCGACTGGACCATTTCGTGAGATAACACGTTCTCCAAACTTGGTTTGCAATAAATTGATTGTGACATTCGCTGTGTGGCTTTTGGCGCCGTCCTGTTGGAACCACATGTCCTCCAAGTCCATATCATCCAATTGGGCCCAAAAATATTCGGTTATCATTGAACGGTAGCGATTCCCATTCACAGTAACGTGCCGGTCTTGATCATCACGGAAGAAGTACGGCCCAATGACGCCGCCGGCCCATAAACCGCACCAAACCGTAATTTTTTCGGGATGCAATGATGCCTCATGGAGTACGTGTGGATTGCTGTCTGACCAATAACGCATATTTTGTTTATTGAAATGAGCCTCATCGCTGAAGATGATTTTTCGATGAAAATCCGAATCATTTTCAAGTTGTTGCTCAGCCCAATTCACGAACATACGACGCTTCTGGTGGTCAAGTGGCTTCAGTTCTTGCGTCAATTTGATCTTGTAAGGATGTAGGCCAAGATCTTTTCGCAAAATTCGCCACAACGACGTCACAGAGATGCCCAACGCTTGAGAACGACGTGTGAGAAACACATTTTGGCTTTCTGCAACTGAAGCCTAAGCGGCAGCAATATTCTCGACACTACGGGCATTTCTTTGTCTCACTGGCACGGGAACATTTTGTGCTGTGCCTGTGGATTCAAATTTTTCCACTAGACGCTCAATTATTGATCTGCTAGGACGATTATGACGACCATAAATTGGACCTAGCGCTCTTAACGTTGAGGCCACTGACTCCGAATTTCGGTAGTAAATTTTAATAATTTCGACTCGTTGTTGGCTCGTATATCTTTCCATCATGAAATGGCAAACCTTACTGAAGAGAAATGTCAAAAGAGCGGCAAGAAATATGGCGTCGTTTGCTGTCCCTGTCTTTCTACTTTTGTAGCATCCCTGTTGAAAAACCCTTTATTTTGAGCCTAACAATGAAAAAACAGAAATTTTGGTATTGAATATGTCTTGTCTTGTTTTTCAAAATATTCTCCTTTATGATCTATACACTTTTACATGCGTTCGAACCACTTGTTATAGCATTTTTTCCATTCCGGGTGAGACTCCTCCAACACGTAGAGAAAAGATATGGTTGCAATATGATCAGCGCTACCAAACTATGGTCACTACTGCCATACATGGTTGTTGCAATCAAATTATTAATGTATTAATCATTCTTTATAAATAATATGGTCGCCTATAATCATTTTATAGTTAAAATCTCTCTTTTTTCGGTTATAATATTATTTCTCTCATCTACAATCATATATTATCGGGACAATCATATTCATCTCTTCGAATTGCAATCATATTATTATCTGAGTTGAGAGAGATCATATTCACAATCATTGGTATAGTTTCGACAACCATGAGATGAAGAGTATATTTTTTTAAGAGCGCCATCTGTCAATTAGCGTCAGTCTTGTTTAAGATTTTGTGAAAAGAAGTTGTGAGAAGCACTAAAATAAATAATATAAACTACTTAAAAAATAGAAAAATATCTTAATGGTATTCAACAATTATTTTAATTTTTGCATTAAAAAATACAAAAATTGTTTTTTTTCGGACTTTCTATATTTTCATATATTTAGTTAGAATATTCTTCCACCTCAAGTCCAAATTCTAATATGATATTGTCATATTAGATTTTTATTTGTTTCAAAAAGGGGTTGATCATTTTCATGATAGACAATACAATTGTTTCGTAGACATCACTCTACTCTTCAGTTGTCCGCAATAAGAAAATGATAACTTTCTTACTCAAACCGAGACATTACATAAGGTACAAAAAATCAACGGGACGAGAATTTTGTACTTTCGTATATGAACTGTCTGATTTGGTAAAACTAGCTATAAATCAACTCCTTTTTGAGCGATGTCTACGAAACAATTGTATTGTCTATCATGAAAATGATCAACCCCTTTTTGAAACAACAAATAAAAATCTAATATGACAATATCATATTAGAATTTGGACTTGAGGTGGAAGATAATTCTAACTTAATGGTATTCATTTTAATAGCGACATTATTTTTGGAAGAAAGAACTCGCTTTACCCAAGAAGTCTCGAGAGATATAGATTGTCAAGCAACCCTCAAATAAAATTATTGTTTATTATGCAGTAAAGTGTTTAGTGCTATAAATTAAGTGAAAAAAGTAATTAATTTTTTTAATTTTTTGTACTCATGTACCAAAACAAAATTGAAAAAAGTGCAAAATTTAAAAAAAAAAATATGTTAGCGCAAGACCAAATGATCATAATATTTTCATACTGATCATATTATGTTCTTGATGATCATAATATTATACCAAATGATCACAAAATTTTCTTCATTACCATAATATGATCATGAGAAAAATATTATGATCATTAGGAATATAATATGATCACTGAGAACATATTATTATCATATCGGATGCATTGTAAAATTGTATTTTCAACAATATTTTTCTACGCGCTGTTATCAGATGTTTCCATAATTTATTTTTAGTTATATATAAATGATAACTAAAATTAATTTAAATTATTTAAGTTTGTAAATTAGTCATTGAATAAATAAATGTACTCTTTTGAATAAAACAAATCGTTCACAGTTTTTTCACTCACCTTCAAGAGAATGCTGGGAAAATTATATAGGGATCATAGTATGATATACAGGACTATAATATGATAATATTGGGATCAGTTTGGAATCATAATGTAGTAATTAAGCGATTATATTCTGATAGAAAAAGGTATTTCATAATATGATTGTCGCAATCATAAACCCAAAAATATATGTGCTCTTCGAATATGGTCATCCCAAAAACAAAAATATGATAAAGTCAGTGCATATAAATCCAATAAAACAACGTACCTTGATTTTTTTCTTTCAATTTATACATTGACCATTTTTATTTGTTGTTTTATAAATGTGATTGGGCATAGAATTTATCAACTTTTCTAGTGTTTATAGCTTTTTATGCGTATTTCAGAGTCTTATTAACTACAAAAATCTTAGAAAATTTTCTAACGTCGACTTAAGTGCTTTTGTCAAAAGACCAGAGATATGTATGTACATTTCGGCCATTTACATACAAGAACTTCCACACAATAAAAATTATTTCCCCATAGACAATTTGTTTTAATGTCATACAAAATTAACTATTTTAAACATGAATGAACATTTTTTTTACGTTAAATAATCTACTGGTTAATAAACTAAATAGTAGTAAATTTAATTATAAAATTAATATTTGTATCATAATGTTTATCAATTGATTTGTTAATAACTTTCTGAAAACATATCATTCAACTAATCTTTTATCAGTTTCACAGAGAAAGTCTACGGTTTTGTTAGGTCAAATTGGGACCCGCTAGAAGGCGTGCACACTCGGATGCCATATGACCCATTTCGATTGCCCTTAGTCTTTTCTTAAATTCTCGTAAAAGCTATGCTCCAAAATTATTTGGATTTTCTTAAAATATACAAGAATAAAACAGATAAAAAGTTAGTAAAACAATTTGTAAACTGTTTTCAATTGCACTTTACTATTTTTGTACTGATTTTTAGTAAAATTTTTTTACCAATAATTTTTACTATTCTCTTATTACAAATTACGGATTTTTACAAATTTTCGTTGCTGATTTCAGGAAAACATTTTACTAATTTTTCAAAACTGAGTGCTAAACTTTGCAAAAAATTATACTTACCCAGGAAAAAAAGTGAGGAAAAAGAAGTAGTAAAAACATAACAACAGTGGAATAGGGAGTAGTGAAAATTTGTGGTTTTCACTGATGAATTTAACATTGGCTTGTCATAGGAGGGAAGTTGTTCTTTTTTGAAACAAATAATGTATATTTGAACCAATGAAAAGGAAGTTCATTTTCACTTGTTTGTATTTTAATTTAATAAAAACAAAAACATAATGCATCTTGTGGGGTTTGAACCAGGCGGTATTCCTCGCTCTCTTTCCAAGATTAACATTTTGTATCGTCTTTACAGACGTGTGTAATTCATATGGTAACATTTTTCGATACAAAATAAGAAGAAAGTGATTTAACAGAGGTTAGGTGAGTTGGTACCTCTTTTAATTATATGCTCGTTGGTTTGAACCCACGCTCGTTGGCATTTCAAGCAGACGCTCTACCCCTTATGATATGGCTTGTTATAACTTATAGCTGACTCTTAGCAGTCTTGTTCAGTAAATTGTTATATTTATTTCTTTCTATTTTTATTAACAAAAATATATAACATATTGGAAAATATATAAAGTTGTTTTTTTAAGTGTTTTTTTTTATAAAAATAATACACTCATAGAAAGAAATAAAGCTGTACAAATAGGAGAAAAAGCTACTAAAAATTATGTAATTAAAAATGACCTTGCAAAAAAAATGGTGATATTAGCAGATTGTTTTTTGCTAAATACTAGTAAGATAAGAAGGAAAAATAAAACTGTTAAATTTACAAAATTTTGGTTACATTTTAGGTAATGCGAATTACCTTGATAAAATCCGGAAAAAAATTTGCAGCATATTAGTAGATAAAAAATAGTTTTTTCTGCAAGGTAATTATTGACTTATTTTTACTAGTTCTAACTAAAATGTTTACAGGATTTTTCTTTTTCTGTTATATTTAGTTGCTAAATACATTTAGTAAAATTTTGATCAAAATGGATTTTTTAAATTACAATTTTTTAAATACAAACAAAATTGTAATATTTACCTTTTTCGTATTTTAACAAAAAATATTTGAAGAATTACATATTTATTTAGAACTTTTATATTTCCATAAAATTTCATTAAAAATTAATAGAAAATTAAAAAAAAAAACATTTTAAATCGTTTCAAAAATTAATTTTTGAGTGTACAAAATTAGAAAAAAATAAAAATTTTACAGTAAAAACTCAAAAAATTATTAATTGTAAAAAAAAAGTTCCAAAAAAATTTTTTCACCTGGTGGGATTCGAACCCGCAACCCTCTGATTTCTGTGCCAGCACGTTCCTATGCAACCCCCATACAAAATATTAACTTCTTATCATTCATGAAAAAGAACTTCTGACTAGCATATATTTATTGCAGCATTAGATGTTGTTTAAAACCCATTCCTAAGGGAGTAATTCTTTGCGATCTAATGAAGGAAGTGAATTATTTAGAAGTCATTCCATTTTGTTTTTGCTGGGTAGATACCTTTAAGAAATTTTATTTACAAGAATTCGTTGATTTTTTAGAATTCTTGTTTAGTTTATATTTGTAATTATTGATATATTCTTGGTTTGGAAATAAAACTCAGAAAATTTTATTTATGTATGTCCAATGCATGAAAAGGTAATAATAACAGAACAAGTTTGCAATTTTTACTCCAAATTTCAAGTATATTGCAGTAATTACACATTTTTTACAATCGAAAGAAAAAAATATTTTTTTTTTATTAAATTTGATTTTAATTTTTTTTCACATTTTACAGTTTGTTTATTTTTAGTACACTTTTTTGCTAATTTCAGCAGATTGATTTTAAATTGCAGTTGACAACAATTTACAGAAATTCAATAGCGTCTACTAATTATTTATACTAATTTCATTGTACTAAAATCATTGAAACAGTAAATTTTTTAAGTGATTTTAGCAAATCGATTTTGAATTGCAGTTTGCAACAATTTTGCTAAAATTTAGTAGCGGCTACTAATTTTAAATCAGCAGACATGTGTTGCTAAAATAAGCAAAAAAAAAATACCGCTGGGCTCAAAACAGTTAAATTTCCCGTAAAAACAGCAACAATTTCAGTAGCCATTATAGACTTTTTTGGTTGAGTGTAATAAAAAAAGGTTAGTTAAAACTACTAAAATGTTGTTAAAAATAGAAAAAAGTTTAGTTAAAACTACCAAAAATTAGTTTAAAATTACCTTGTAGAAAATACTGCTGAAATTAGTTGATTATTTTTGCTAAATTTTAGTAAGATAGGAACAGCAAAAATAAAACGGTTAAATATAGAGAATTTTAGTTATATTTTAGTTAATAGAAAATAACAAATTAACCTGCTGAAATCAGCAAAAAAATTTTACTAAATAATTAGTAGACTAAAAAATCTCAAGAAATTTTCAATTTTCAGTCTTTTTTTCGATTCTTTTTATTCAAATAAAAATCTGGCCCTCTGAAATCAGCAGTTTACTGTTTTTGTTGCATTCAACTAAATTTGATTTAAAAATAACAAAAATTTTGTAGATATAAAAGTTTGTTTTTGCTATTTTTGGTCTACTAATATTTAGCAAAATTTTCTGCAGATTTTACAGTATAATTTCAATTAACTAAAAGTTTACTTAAATATTACTAAAATTCTGTAAATTGAACAGTTTTATTTTTACAGTTATTATGTCACTATAGGGTGGTTAAATTTTAAGGGCCGATGTTGATTTTGAATAAAACACAAATCATTTAGGAAATTATTGTCATTTCTTTTTATATAATAATATTGGTATGGTTCAATTATGTATGGAACAAAATATCGGCCAAATGGCCGCCGCTACCTCGGGCGCACACCTCTATCCGATGGTCCAAATTTTCGATGACAGTGAGGCATAATTGAATTTCTTTGCCGTTAATGTGCCGAATTATCTCATCCTTTAGCTCTTGAATTGTTGCTGACTTATCGACGTACACCTTTTCTTTCAAATAACCCCAAAGAAACAAGTCCAACGGTGTCAAATCACATGATCTTGGCGGCCAATTGACATCGCCACCACGTGAGATAACACGGCGATTGAATTTCTCGCTCAAAAGAGCCATTGTTTCGTTGGCTGTATGGCAAGTGGCACCATCCTGTTGAAACCACATATCGTCCAGGTCCACATTCTCAATTTCTGGCCACAAGAAGTCCGTTATAGCGAACACCATTCACGGTAACTGCTTGGCCAACCTCATTTTCGAAGAAGTACGGCCCGATGACGCCGCCAGCCCATAAACCGCACCAAACAGAAAAAACAGGTGTTTTCACATTTCCTACAGACCCGATTTGCTGAAATTTGTGCACAATTCTCCCGATTGTGGACACATTTGGTCGATTATGCAGACCAAAGAAATCACGAAGTGCACGAAATGCATTTTGATTTGAACACCCATTTTCATAATAAGCCTGAATAACTTTAACGCGTTGCTCGATTGTGTATCTTTCCATGGTTCAAATTGAGTTAGTCTGAAATTGAGAAATGTCAAATGAAATGCAAAAAAAAACTTGACGTTAAGGTGTGGTTCACATTCAACATCGGCCCTTAAAATTTAACCAGCCTTTAATATTTTGCAACAAAAAATCTGCTAATTTCAGTAGTTTTTTCTGCAAGGTAATTATTAACTAATTTTTAGTAGCTTTTTCTGCAATTTTTACAGGTTCATTTCTATGAAAGTATGTTGAAGTTAATAGGGCAATTAAAGGGCATCTGGATGGTTTAAAGTCTTTTAGGGTCGTGGATTTCCATCTTGATATTGAATATTTTTATTTACTTAATTTTCTGCTTTAACATCCTACACTCAGATAAAAAAGTTTGTAAAAAAATTTGTAAACAGTTTTAAATCGCATTATACTATTTTTATACTGATTATTAGTACAATTTTTATTTTTAGTAATCATTTTTGCTATTCTCTTATTACAAATTACGGATTTTTTTACTAATTTTCGCTGCTGACTTCAGCAAAACATTTTACTAATTTTTCAAAACCGAGTGCTAAATTTAGCAGAAAAATATACTAATTTAAAAATATTTTTTTTTATTTTTTACAATTCTTGTTTAGTTTATATTTGTTACTATTGATATATTCTTAGTTTAGAAATAACACCCAGCAAATTTTATTGCATCTCCAATGCATAAAACGGCAATAACTGGAGAAATGCTTCCAGGAGCATGACCCAAATCGTAGTACACGTACGATGTAAGGGTGTCTCATGCTTGCGCTTGACAGGCTATAATATTACTACTTCTTATTTTTAACAAAAGCATGATTGCTTGATATAACGCAACCTATTTTTGCTGCTTACCTTTTAAAATGAAAAAAAAAATAGATATTACTAATAGGGGGAAATACAGGGTTTTTTAAGCAATTACTTCATAAATCTAGTCTTTTTAGGAGTAAACTAGAAATTCAATTTTTTAATTTTCGTCTACATTTCATGCTATTCTACCAGCCAATTGGTAAATTTGGAGTTAAAAGCCATTATTAAGCCCAAAGTAATTACTTCGAAGTAATTGCTAAGTTTTATTCATATGACCCATTGTCGTGAAGCAGCTTATCTTTATGTTTACCAAATGCTGCTGTCTATATGAAACGATGAATGATGCACTCGTCGTAGTACATATCGTACAATGTGACTTAATTTATTATTTAGCAGAGTGAGAAATTGCTGTCAAAGAGTTGTTGCTATTTCTTTTTCTAGACTTATTTATTTTATTTTTATTTTTTATCAAAAAACAATTAATATGTTATTACTAGGGTGAGGAAGTTTAGTTAAATACATGTTTGTTTTCGTAAGCCTGATAACTACATAAACTAAAAATACCTTTAAACTCAGATAAAAAACTTAGTAAAAAAAAATTTGTAAACAGTGTTTGATTGCACTTTACTATATATGTATGTACTGATTTTTAGTACAATTTTTTTAGTAATAATTTTTGCTATTCTCTTATTACAAATTACGGATTTTTACAAATTTTCGTTGCTGATTTAAGCAAAACATTTTACTAATTTTTCAAAACCGAAAAAACTTTACTAATTTAACGACAAATGGATACTTTAAGGAAATTTTCTTTACAATAATTCGTTGATTTTTAGGAATCCTTGTTTGGTTTATATTTGTTATTATTGATATATTCTTACACTCAGATAAAAAGTTAGTAAAACAATTTGTAAACAGTTTCCAATTGCACTTTACTATTTTTATACTGATTTTTTTTTAGTAATCATTTTTGCTATTCTCTTATTACAAATTACGGATTTTTCTAATTCTCGCTGCTGATTTCAGCAAAACATTTTACTAATTTTTCAAAACCGAGTGCTAAATTTAGCTACATATATACTAATTAAATTTTATTTTTTTTGATTTTTAACAATTCTTGTTTAGTTTATATTTGTAACTATTGATATATTCTTACCCCTAAATTCATAAACGATTTGTAAAATTATAGGAGGTTTATTGAACAAATTTTGTATGAAAATGACGTTTTGTAAACCTGCTATAACTTTAAAAAGCATTTATGAATTGAGGGGTTAGTTTGGAAATAACGCTCAGAAAATTTGATTGTATCTCCAATGAATAAAAAGGTAATAACTGGAGAACCTTTTGCAATTTTGACTCCAACTTTCAAGTACGATGAAGTAATTACAATTGAACAATTGTTACAATCGAAAGAAAAACTGTTTTTTTTATAAATTTTTTTTTAGATTTTCAGGTTTTTTTTATTTTTTAGTACACTTTTTTGCTAATTTCAGCAGATTGATTTTAAATTACAGTTTACAACAATTTACTGAAATTTATTGGCTGCAACTATATTTTTCGACTAATTTTGTTGTACTACAGATCAGCGGACATGTGTTGCTAAAATTAGCAAAAAATACCGCTGGGATCAAAACAGTTAAATTTCCCGTAATAACAGCAACATTTTCAGTAGCCATTACAGACTTTTTTATATTCCAGGAATAAATTTTAATTTTGTTACAAACTTCTAACTTTTGTTCTTAAAGTATTTTTGTGGAAATTTTCGCGGACACCCTAGGAATCGAAATCGGTTAACCCGCCTTGGCTGTACAGTGGCAGCCGATTTTGAACTCAGGGTTGTGGGAAAACGCGTTTAAAGTTTAAAATTAATTTTACGCTAAGAAAACTGCAAAATTTCAAAAAACCGTGTATGAACAAAATTTTATCTCGCAGTTTTCTACATATGCACCAAATTTGAGAAGAATCGGACAAAGAGTATTTTATATATTAATCCAAATATTCTTTAAAACGATGGTAGAGAATTTATTAAACATTTCATTTCGGTCAAAATCTTTTGTTTCGTACATTTTTTTATTTGTTTTGTATTTGTTTTTTATTTTTTATATACATTTATTACTTACGAAAAAATGTTACAAAATCTACTTTTAAGATATTTTATTGGCATCATATGCCTTAATGATGATTTTACTAAATGAGGTCGTGAATCATTAAGGCATATGATGCCAATAAAATATCCTAAAAGTACATTTTGTAACAGTTTTTTCGCTCTCCTGAAAATCTATTAAAAAACACATGTGACATTTTGCAGGCCGGTCGACGATATTTTGTATGGTACGAAGTCTAAAATAATAGTCGACTTTTGTGATTTAAAATCGACTTTTTCTTTTTTTATAGTAAAGGTGAATGCGTCTAAAAATAAATTTAAAAAAAAATAGTAGTAAGTTTTATGAAAAAAAACTTACTACAATTTTTTCGTGCCGGGAATTAAATCTGGAATTCCAGATTGCCAGTCGATAGCTCTACAATCTGAGCTATCTCAGCTATTATATTTCATAGATAAAAACATAATTGGCCTGCTGAGCACAAGTATACTAGGGTGGGTCGATTTAGCAATCGATATTGTTCCATCGATTTGTCGATAGCTTTTGGCATGAGGAAAAAAAAGTTCCGCTACGGCATATCAAAAAAATCATTTTCGAGACACCCAAATTTCAATTTTTTACAATTTTATAATAAATGCTAGATTAGCTCCATCTTGCAGTAGCTTTTTGAAATAACTATTGAAGTTGTAAACAATATAACATCACAACCTTTCCAGAAAGGTATTACTTATGCAAATCGGATAAAAAAAATTTGGCAACTAGTAGTAAAAGTATATAAGTAAAATTATTTTCTGCCATTATGAAATACTTACCACGATATAACAGATCAGTCAGGCTTTTTTTTTACATTATAGTATAAAAATTCATATTAAAATTTCAGTGTTGTTAACTGCATTTTAAAATCGCTAAAAACAAAGAAAAATTTACTCATATTTAAACCGGTGTCATTTTAAATCTGACCGCCATTTGTGAATAAAAATAATGCAAGATTTAAGGAAATTTTATAGAATTTTCAACAATATTCAGTTTGTGCAGATCCGATCAGTACTCGGTAAATTTTACTATATAATTTGATGAAAGGTCGATATCGATAATTTTTCATTAAAAGCCACGCCTACTTAGAACGGGTAGCAAAGTTAAAAAACAAACGCTACACTAAAATGTTCTACAATTTTCTGGACCATCTTCCAGTACTTCGGGGACAATTTAATCATTATTTTGATCTTTAAAAATAAAATCAACGGGGATAAAATTAGAAAAAACTTTAATTGGTGCTATTTTTTTTTGCAGCTTTACATAAAACATGATTATAAATGCCTGAACTTCCTGGCCCTAGTCATAACCGTTTCTACACTGGGAAGTTCTATAATTGTCACCTGATTTAAGGCCAAATATTGCTATTCCAAAGTTTCAGAAGCTTCCAGAAATTTTGTATATGGTTTTATTTTTTGAAAAAAATGATTCCTGTAGGTGGGACTTATAAAATATTCTAATATAATAAAAGTATTTTATTGTTCGACCTTTGAAAATGACTATAATTATAAAATAACTGAGTTCGAGGTCTTTGTATTTTTTTATAAAATATCCTTCTATATTTTCATATATTCAGTTAGAATATTGTTCTACCTCTATATTTTATAATACCGATATTTCGCAATGTAAAAAGTAATGAAAAGAGGTTGAAAAATTTTAAAAATTTCTGGGTAAAAATAAACTTACAAAAAAACTTAATTTTCATTTTTATTATAATAAATTACTTAAAATATTTGGCACCAGTTTTTAGAAAGTACTTAATTATTAGCTAAGTGTATAAGTTCATAAACCTAAACTACATATTTAAAATTGTTCGTCAATTATCCTCTAGCTGTTGCGGCTACATTAGCTGCCTGTTGAGCTATTCCCAGTCCCTGTATGGTAGCATCACGGGTATGTTGCCCAACACGTTCCTAGTAATTTATGAGACAAGAAAGATTAATATTTTGAGTCCTTATTTATATTTAAAATTATGACTTACAATTTTCTTGCCAATTTTTTTCAACCAACCAGCTTGACTTTGTCCAGCAAAAACAGCAAAAATCAAAGCTACGAAAATTAATACTTTATGGAAATTCATTTTTGAATTTTTATTTAATTAAATGTTTTTTCAAAAGATTTTTTTACTTTATTACGCTGCGTTGTAATGCAAACTGTTGATGGTTGATGCATTAAGCTTGATTTTTATAATAAATAAGTAAACCACAGACTTTATGTTTTGCTTTTGTTTAAGAAGGGGGAATTACTTAAAAAAATAATAATATTTAATTTATATTGTGCGAGTACTAATAAAAATGTTTTATTTTTTTAAATTATGTTTTATTTTTTTCTGCTGAAAAAATTTCATTCTCTGGCTTATACAGTGATAAGAAAAGATCAACCATACATTTTATAGATAATTCATCAGAGGATGTTTTTGTTTAAATGCATTTTAAGGTGAATAAATAGTACTATACTTTTTCCAAGGTAGTTTTTTAATAAAATGTACTTTTTTAATAAAAGGTCCTTTAAAATATACTTAAAAAAGTAAACGATATAAAAAATGTGCTCAAAATATATTACTTCTAAAACAGGTACTTTTTAATAAAAGATACTTTTTAATAAAAGGTACTTTTTAATAAATGGTACTTTTTAATAAAAATTACTTTTTAATAAAAATTACTTTTTAATAAAAGGTAATTTTTAATAAGAGGTATTTTTTAATAAAATGTACTTTTTAATAAAAGGTACATACTTTTTAACAGGGTTGGCAGGCAATACCGCTAAAATACCGATATCGATTCAAACCCCTTTCAACTGACTACCGTTACCCCTAAAATACCGTTAACGAAATAATCGAAAAACCGTTATCCTTAAAATACCGTTACCGAAATAACTGAAATACCGTTATCGCTGAAATACCGATACCGAAATAAATGAAATATCGATACCCTTAAAATACCGTTACCGAAATAAATGAAATACCTTTATCCCTAAAATACCGTTACCGTTATATTCAATTTTCTGCTTTTGGTAACTGCACGTCGCCATTGAGTATTTTTCGTACATTAAGTTGATAAATTTCTTTTGTTTTTATTCTCGTTTGCTTTTTCTAAAAAATTTTGCGGAATACTCCGAAATAACTGACTTAAAATATACCTTAAAATACCGTTACCGAAATAACTAAAATACCGTTAACCTTAAAATACCGATACCGAAATAAATGAAATAGCGTTACCCTTAAAATACGATTACCTAAATAATCTAAAATAGCGTTACCCTTACCGATAACCGCATCGTTTCGGTTACCATCCATGCTTTTTAATCAAAGGTACTTTTTAATAAAGTGTACCTGAAAAAAATTCGTTTTCCAGCCAGCAATTTTAGAGCGCTCATAAGTAAGATTTTTAAATGACTCATAAAAATTATTGTTTTTTTTTTAAAACACTCTTGTTTCGGTAAAAAATATGAACTCTCAGAAAACAATTCAAAAAATTGTATCTACAATCTAAATAGTCGTCTCAAAATGAGTGTTAATTTTTCAGACACAAAAAATATTCCAAAATTACTAAAATATATGACGAAAATTTTTAATTTATACGTTCTTTTTTTAGTCATTTAAGTACCCATGGGGGATCTATTTGACGGACCACTTTTATAGGAAAAAGTGAAAAGTGTTTATGTTTTTGGAGCTCATTTCAGACTCACTAACGAGAAGTTTTTCTCATGTTTAAGCATCAATTTTAATTAAAGGTGGAAAAAGTTATTAAGAGAAATGTGTCTTACACTTTTTAACGTTGCACTTCGTATTAAAAAGTATTTTTAATAAAAACAACTAACGAGTAACTTTAAAAAAATACCTTGCATTAGTAATCAAACGCACCTCTTTTTTAAATAGCCAGCCAGCTAAATTTGGATACTTTTTTGGGGGTTCTCATTATATTACTCAAAAGAAACACACACTATGAGAATTATGGCGGTAAAGTTAACTGCAATTGCAGTTCAAAAGGTCTTCACTGCCATTGTAGTTAAAATTAACTGATATTGCAGTAATTTTAACTACAATTGCAGTTAAAAAAATTACAGTTAATTCAAATGCAATAAAAAAAGTTAATTCTAAAGCCAAAAAAAGTTTATTTTAAAGCTAAAATTCTTTGAGTGCATAGTTTTGTAATTTTAAAAAAAAATTTTTTTACAAAAATTCTTTATTTTTTTAACGTAAACATGAGGTTTCTAAAAAGAATCATAAAAGCATACAATTCTGAGGAAAATTATTCAATATAAAAAGTGGTTCAGAAATTAATCATTTATAATTCTATAGATTTTTTAAAAACTTTTTTTTAGTAATTTTTTAATTAAAAAATAATGCTATATTTGAGCCTGTTTTTGATTCAGTTTTAGCTCGTCTTATGGCTAGCTACCTTTATTAAAAACACTTTTTTAGTATTTTTTAATAGAAAGGATTAAGAAATAGCAACTAAAATATTAAAATGGTACCATTAAAATAAGCTACTATTTTATTTCCCTTAAGATACAAACAAAAACATCCCCTGAATTGCCTTTAAAATGTATGGCTGATCTTTTCTTATCACTTATATTTAATTAAATTTTCTCAGTAGCAAGGGGGATTCACAAAAAACAATAAAACATAATTTATTCTAAAAGAGTACATAATATATAAAGTAAATTCCCATATAACTATGTCACACAATGCAAGTAAGTAATAAAAATATTTAATATTATTTTTTGTTTTAAGTAATTCCCCCTTCTTAAACAAAAGCAAAGACTTTAGCTTCGTTTTATAATTTCTTATAAAAATCTAGCTTAATGAATCAACCAACAACAGTTTGCATTGCAACGCAGCGTAATAAAGTAGAAAATCTTTTGAAAAAACATTTAATTAAATAAAAATTCAAAAATGAATTTCCATAAAGTACTGATTTTCGTAGCTTTGATGTTTGCTGTTTTTGCTGGACAAAGTGAAGCTGGTTGGTTGAAAAAAATTGGCAAGAAAATTGTAAGTTATAATTTTTATATTAAAAATAAGGACTCAAAATACGATTAATAATTTTTATTTTCTCATAAATTACTAGGAACGTGTTGGTCAACATACCCGTGATGCCACCATACAAGGACTAGGTATAGCTCAACAGGCAGCTAATGTCGCTGCAACAGCTAGAGGATAATTAGAGACAAATTTAAAATATGTAGTTTAAATATAAATACTCATACTCTTAGCTAGTAATTAAGTACTTCATAAAAACTGGTGCCAAATATTTTAAGTTATTTATTTTAATAAAAAATGCAAAACTAATTTTTTTGTACGTTTATTTATACTCACACTCATAGAAATACCTCCGTAGAAATAGCAGAAAAAGCTACTAAAAATTAGTTAGAAATTACCTTGCTAGAAAACTGCTAAAATTAGCAGATTTTTTTTTCTAGAAACTAGTAAAACAATAACAGCACAAATAAAACTGTTAAATTTCTTGATTTACAAATTAATTATATTTGAGTTAATTACAAATTATACTCTAAAGTTGGTAGAAAATTTTTCTAAATATTAGAGAATTAAAAATAGCCAAAATAAACTGTTATATCAACAAAATTTTTGTTATTATTAATTTAAATTTAGTTAAATGTAAATAAATACTTACCAGATATGTGGTTATTTAACTACATACTTGGTAATGGTAACTAGTTACTTTTGTTATTACATTTCTTATTACCTCTATATGGCGATGTCACGAAAAATAATGAGTTATGCTTACATACCAGCATACGAAAAATCAAAAATATATCGTCAGTATTGACAAAAATAATGAGTCTAAAAATAGATTTTCAAAAAAATAAATTATATAAAAAAAAAATATTTTTTATTGTATTTTTTTTTTAAATAAAATTTGCTAGTGGGGGAATCGAACCTGGGTCTACAGCAGAGATACAAGTCAGCCATTCTCAGCCGGTTAGCCGCCGCCAGCCGACACCTTTGCCAAGCCGATTCAGCCGCCGACAACAACCGGCGGAGCCTACAGCCGGCAACAAAATGTAAAAATATTTAGGCACTAAACATCAACAAATTTTGACGAAATTAGTTCTGCTTACTATTACCTCTGAGTATATAATCTGTGTTTAATTTCACGACGTATCCTGTCGTTATCCTGTGAGTCCTCGAGAAAAATTTTTAACTGATTTTACAATTAGAGGCTCTAAACTAGCTTTGTTATGTTATGTGCGCCAGATCGTAAATTATTTTTGGCAATTTTTCAAATATTTTTTTCTGTTTTAAAAAGTAAATTTTTTCAAATTTTCGAAATTTTCACTTTACATGCTTCTCGCTTGAAACCCGTTCCTTATGCAAAAAAAGTTTGAAGGCAAAAAAGTAGGCAGTTAAGTTTTATATGGATATAGTACAACTTGTTTAATAAAATATTGTTATTTAGCCAAAAACTATTTAAAATCTGCGGTTTGGGCATTAGAGGGTTAATTTTAAATAAACAAAAATTTAGAAAAGTTTTTTGACGATATTGTAATGCCATTGCTGTTAAGTTTCACGACCCCGTTTATAGAATCTAATCCTTTTTCAATACCATTCCAGTAGGGTTTTCATAAAGACTACGATAGTTGTTAATTATTAAACAAGGTTGGTTACCGAAACGAATAACGGTAATTATAAGCTTTAAATTCAATGCTGGTAGTAACTAAAATTATTATCTATAATTTTTTTTTGGAAAAAAACCCAATATTATTATTATAAAGTTAAAAAATTGGCATTTTTATAAAAATTTACAAATACTGGTAACTACCAATAAAAATAACGGTATCGCTAACGATAGCGGTATTTGGAAAATTTTTAGAGGTAGAGGTATTGGTAACGGTATTTTAGCGATAATGGTAACCGTTAACCAACCTTGTTATTAATTTTTTGAATTTGTTTTTTTTAGTCAAACGTGTTAAATTGAATGAATTTGAATTTAAAAAAGGAATTCATTTAAATCGAAACAAATCCGATTCTATTGTTAATAAATTCAATCGAAAACGGATTAACTCTTCAAAGCTCTATTAGTTAACTTAAATTAAAACGGCAGTAAAAAATTCTGTGACACGGGATACAAATCGATTGAAATCAGGGTTAGCAGGTAATGCCTCTAAAATACCGTTATCGATTTAAAACTCTTCCAACTGACTACCGTTATTCTTAAAATGCCGTTACCGAAATAAATTAAATAGTGTTACCCTTAAAATACGGTATAATCTAAAATAGTTTTACCGCACCGATTCGGTTACCATTCATGATTGAAAACACATTTAAACAAAGATTTTAGTTATCTTCATTTAACACATTAACCCTTTCACTACCGACTTTTTGTTTGCGGATGTATCGTTATTTTGCCTTCAGATTCTTGTTAAGAGTCCTCAAATTAGACAAAAATATTTAACATATTTTGCCCCCTCCCCTCCTACCCACTAAAAATGACGTTCAAAAATCGATTTTTTCAAACTTCTGAACCCCGTTTTAGCCCTTAAACATTCGAGTAGCCAAAAATCCTATGGTTGGTTTTCTTCTCGTCATAAAACGAAGCTATATGCCAAATTTCAATTATCTATCTTCATTAGTTTAGGGGAAACACCAAAACCCCCTTTTCACGGAGATTATGATATATTAAAAAAATTTGACTTTAAAAAATATCGCGACCATATTGCCATGTTGAACTGCTTATACATATAATGATTTTTATTTGAATTCCAAGATCCTAATAAACTTATTTGCAAAAAGTGTAAAGTTTTTTTTGCACTATTAAATTTTATATATTCTTTTAAAGATGTGTAGGGTAGAGGGGGGATCCTTCGCCAGTGGGGCACATACACTAAACCCATTTTTCTCCGCTATTAAGGGAGATAAAAAATTGGAAAAAATATATTTTGTGCATTTTTCAATTATCTTTCCTTGACATCCACTTTGATGCTCTATAAGACTTTTCTATATGTTTAAAATATGTTTAATAGTAAATTAGAACAATTGTGTTCATTCTTGAATTAATATTAATTATTCAGTTTTTTGTAATTTTGAAGAATCATTATATTATAGTTTTAAATTATTTTTTTTAATGTAGTGGAGATTTATTGATTAAAAACAATCAAATATTTTAAAGAACTTATTCCAAATTATTTATTTCAGTCATTAAAAGATTGACTTTGCTGTATTAACAAATTTTTTTGTTAAAATTGTATCTAGCTCTTTTGGCGAATATACCCCAGGTTTGGGGCAGTTTCGCCGAATTGAGTTACTTTGAAAATCATTAAAAAAATAATAGAAAATATGCAAATAATTAGATAAAAATCATAGAAATTAAAGCCAATATATGTAGGTTTTCAATTTGAAAGTAATTTTTGAAAAATAATTAGGGGTTAAGAAATGACAGTGCTTTGAAAAAAAAAGTGGCGAAGGATCCCCCCTCTACCCTACTATTAATGAAAATCCTCAGTACTTTAAATAACACTGTGGAAAAAATTCAGGTTAGCAAAAGTTAGGTCGATTCTGAGAGTGAGGGGTGAAAATAGAGGCTAAATTAGAAGACCCGTATCGCGGCGTTTGTTTATGTTAGTTCGAATTTTTTTTTTTTTAATCAACCTTCGAACTTTGCAGTCAAATGCCGATTTTCAGCATATTGTTTATATGGTTTTTTGGCTATGACTCGTCGACTAATTGATATTTTTTAAATCTGTAAAAGCCAAATTATTGCTACAGACCTGTGCAACAAAAATCGATTTAGAAAATTTTTGTGGTGCTTATGAAGCAAAATGTTGGAAAAATTATTTTTTTTTTTTCATGCTTTTTGAAAATATTTTCTACAAAACTAAGTCTTTTTTGCTTTCTGTTTGATCTATAATCTCAGTTTCTTCTTTGTCTTCCCCTTCTTCCTCTTTTTCCTCGTCTTCCTCTTCTTCAAAGGTGTTTTTATACCAAAGATTGTTACAATAAGTGCAAAATACAACAAATGTATTTATAATTTTAACAACGACATTGTGAAATTTAAGATCAATTTTTATAAATTCGATATTTTTGCGTGTATGTATCTGTCGAAATTCTTAGAAAATTTGCATTTTAGCCGAAGTTAGCCGATTAGCCGCCACCAATCGACACTATTTTTTTTAGCCAGCCGCCGCCGATGCGTTGCCGCTCGTCTCCAAAAATCAATCGCCGCCGACCATTTTAGCCATTAGCCGCCGCCAGCCGACAGAATGGACCGGCTTGTATCTCTAGTCTACAGATTGCCAGTCAATAGCTCTACCATCTGAGCTATATCGACATGTAATATTTAATAGATAAAAACATAATTGACCTGCTGCACACAAGTAAGCTTACTCGCCAACATACAAAAAATCAAAAAATATGTGGTTACATATATCCTTACCAGTGTTTAACAAATATTGAGTCTAAAAATAGATTTCAAAAAATTAAAAAAAAAATCTAGAAAATTATTTTCTATTTGAAATAATGATAAAAATAAGTCATTATCAGTAACTCATTATTATATGTTTTAAAATAATGCAGAAGGTAAGTGGGTGACATTACTGGTAGTCCAAAAAATAATGATATGGCATTACCTTTTCTACACTAGGTGCCTAAGGAAATCGTCAGGGGACGACATTTTAGAATTTCTAGAAATATTTATTAGGTTAAATCACAAACTCAATGAGAATTTCTTGTTCTCGTCTAGGAGCGTCATTTAACATTTAATATATCAAAGAAAAAGCAAAACCAACAATAAATTTTACCACAATTTGCTTTGTCATCTTCCATTTTCTATTAACTAAAATTTAACAGTATTATTTTTGCTGTTTCTATTTTACTAATATTACTCTACAAAAAGGTGAATGATATTGCAGTGGATTTAGGATAATTGGGGGTGCTGATTTCGAATCTGTTTTTGTTCGTTCAAATTGGTTCTAGATTTTGCACAATTCGGGATTTTAATTTTTTTTTTTAATTTTTCAACAGATTTTTTCAATAAAAACAAATTTCTAAAACAAAATTCCGATTTGATCTTTCAAAACGGTCTCCTCTTCCAGAATCCATTTTCAGAACCTCGTAATTTTGGAAAAAGTTCGTAACTCTTTCATGACAAAGACATGTGAAACTATCATTTCATAATTATAAAGATGTCATCATTTTACATTTAAAAAACGCTTTAACATATTTGTCAAGTTTTACATAGGTCGAACAACTATTTAGTTTTTCATCTCATTTATAAAGCTTTTTATAAATATTGTAGCGAACTGTAAAGAAATGTTTGAAAGTACGAGTAAGCAAGGAATATATTGGAAAAAGTATTATTTGTTTTTGAAAGAAAATTTACTTTTAATGAAAAATTAAAGCTCTCAAAATAAAGAACTCTTGTTAAATTTTTATAGAAAACGATTGTGTTTATCTCTATTTCATTAACAAACGCTACAATATTATGGGACATTTTTCTTCGCGTAATATCAATATTTAGTAAAATTAGCAAATAATTTAAATTTAATAAATATTAGCAAATAATTTTTAAATTACAGTTTACAACAATTTTGCTAAAATTTAGTAGCGGGTATTAATTGTTCATACTGATTTAATTGTACTACAAATCATGACATGCGTTGGTAAAATTAGCAAAAAAAATAAACAATACCACAGGCCTCAAAATAGTTAATTTTCCCGTAGTAACAGCAAAATTTTCAGTACCCATTACAGACTTTTTCTTTTAAGTGTAGTGTTTTAAAAAAAAAATATATGTTATACAAAAGACTTTTTTATGTTGCACAGACTTTTAATACAAATTTTTAAATTTGCCCCCTAAATACGATTCTGAAGTCAAAAATGTTTTTTTTTTATTAGATTTTTCTTTTATTTTATATGAAAAGTCGTTTAAAAGAAAATAATTATAAATTTAAATTGCATTTCAAAGGAAATTTTTTAAATTGTTTACAAAATGCCTCGGCATAAATAAACATACAAAAATATAATTTTTAATTTTTTATTATAATAAATTACTTAAAAATATTTGGCACCAGTTTTTATAAAGTACTTAATTACTAGCTGAGAGTATGAGTATTTAAATTTAAACTACATATTTTAAGTTTATCCTCTAGCTGTAGCGGCGACATTAGCTGCCTGTTGAGCTATACCTAGTCCTTGTATGGTGGCATCACGGGTATGTTGGCCAACACGTTCCTATAAATAAATGAAAAGAAAAATGAAAATTAATATTTTGGTACCGTGTTTAATATGAAAATTACAACTTACAATTTTCTTGCCAATTTTTTTCAACCAACCAGCTTGACTTTGTCCTGCAAAAACCACCAAAATCAAAGCTACAAAAATCATTACTTTATGGAAGTTCATTTTTGAATTATTATTTAATTAAATGTTTTGTCAAAAGACTTTTGTACTCTTTTACGCTGCGTTGTGATGCGAACTGTTGATGATTGATAAATTAAGCTAGATATTTATAAGAAATGTTTAAACCACAGACGTTATGTTTCGTTTTGTTTAAGATGGGAGGGGAATTATTTTAAAACAAAAGAGTACCCAATATATTTATTATGATTCACAATGAGGTGCGTGCATTTAGGGAATTTACTTTTAGCTTTGTACAGTTTTTAAGATTTATAAGAATAAATTATGTTTTTTGATTTTATGTGAATCCCCTTGATACTAAAAAACACCTTAATTAAAAGTAAGCTTTGTTTTTGTATAATCTACTGATAAGAAAAGAAATTCATTCTACATTAAGGGGATGTTTTTTCTTTATATATTTTACAGAAAAAATAAGTTTTTATTAAAAGTCATTTAATTAGGAAAGTAACTTTATTAAGAAAGTACCTTTTTTATGAAAGTGCACTTTATCAAGAAAGTATTTAAAGGTATGAGTCTTCTTAAAAAAATTGTTAAGAAAGTACACTCAAAAAAATAAGTCAGTAGAAAAATTAGTAAAACGTCTTGTATATCAAGTGTACTAGTTTTCAGCAATTTTTTTGCTGAAATTCCGTGTTCAGCAAAAATTTTAGTTATATTTTTTTAGCACTAAACTAATTTTGAACTAATGTTTTAATAATTTATTAAAATTGTTCATTGCGTGGAAGACAACCAGATAGACAAGATGTAGATGTCGCAGCTTGTCTGGAAACGGAAATGACAAAAAAAGAAAAACAACTCTACACATATTCTATATTTAAATTTTCAGCAAATAAATTAACTAAAGTAAAATTTCGCTACAAGTTTTTTGAGTTTTTTTCAGTCTACTAATATTCAGCAAAAAGTTTAGTGATTTTAGCTAGGATTTTTTTCATTTGCAGTCGACTAAGTGTTAGCAAAACTTTTGCTGAAGATTACTATTTTTATGGTAAAAAATCAATTTATTCCATTTCCTCATTTAATATAGCCAAAATGATTCCGACATCGAATTTTGACTTCATCGGATATCATTAACCCACTTTAGCTTGGAATCGATGGATAAACCCACGAATTTGATGAAAATGCAAAAACTTGTTTTTTTATTAATTTTAAAGATTTTTAAAAATGCCTAATTTTTAGATGTCGATTGCTATTTGTACCACATAATAGTTGATATTAAAAAAAAAATAGATTGGAGAAATGATAATTCGAGTTTGTGTTTGGAGCGACTGCTTTCCAGGACATTTTACAAAAATTGCTCATTTTGTCAAAAATTAAACAAAATTTGAATGTTTTCATCAAATTTTACACAGTTTTCGGAAAAACAACACTTAAATTTGGTTAGACTATAATTATCTTTACATCTGATTAAAAAATATTTAACCCTTAGTGGCCTGGGGTCAGAAAAGACCCATGAAACTTACATGGGGTTTCTAGAAGACGTTCGTTGTCACACGAATGAGTGACTACATGTATTTTGTTTTTGTATTGCATGTATTTTGTTATTGTATTTTCGTTCGTGTGGAGCAAAACGTCATCTAGAAACACCACCTTAATATTAATTATGACTACGAGATTGTAAAGCCTTAAATTGATAAAAAAAAATCTCAATTGGATAAAAATAATTATTTTATGTAAGGTGATCCAGATGGTGTTAATTTCTATACAAAAAAAGTTTGAAGGCAAAAAAGTAGGTAGTTAAGTTTTCTATAGATATAATACAATTTGTTTAATAAAATATTGTTATTTAGCCAAAAACTATTTCAAATCAGAAGACCGCCTTTTGGCGGCCTTTGGCATTAGAGGGTTAATATAAACTATTATGTGGTACAAATATCAATCGACATCTCCAAATTAGGCATTTTAAAAAATCTTTAAAATTAATTTTTAAAAAACACGTTTATGAATTTTTACCAAATTCGTGGGTCATTTTGGATTCCAGGCTAAAGTGGGTTAATGATATCCGATGAAGTCAAAATTCCATGTCTGAATCATGTTGACTATTTAAATGAATAAATGGAATAAAAAATATTTTTTTCTAAATTTAGAATTTTGGGAATTTTTAATAGTAATACATTTTTTTCCAAAATGGGACATTTTCGTCCAACTTTCGGCACGGGTTAACGTTTTCCAAAAAAAGAAAAAAATCGATTCCTTCCATTTGGGGGGTGTAATGAAAGTACCTTTTATTAAAAAAGTACCCTTAAAAAAGTGTCTTTTAGTCAAAAAGTATATTTTATCAAAAAAAAGTACCTTCTATAAAAAAAAACCTTTTTATAAAAAAGTACCTTTTAATAAAAAGTACCTCTTATTCAAAAAGTACCTTCTTCTAAAAAAGCACTTTTTATTAAAAAAAGTACCTTTTATTAAAAAAGTGTTTTATTAAAAAGCACCTTTTACTTAAATGAAAAATGTCATTTGTTAAATCTAAGAGAGTATATAAAGCCTAATGTGAATTCCCTTAAAGCGCGCCGTTCATTACGAGTACTGATAACAAAAATATAGAATATTATATTTTAAAAGTAATTCCCCCTTCTTCAACTAAAGCAAAACATAAAATTCTGTGGTTTAATAATTTCTTATAAAAATCTAGCTTAATTCAGCAACCATCAACAGTTTGCATTACAACGCAGCGTATTAAAGTCAAAAAAAAAAACTTTTGACAAAACACATTTAATTTCATAAAAAAAATGAATTTCCATAAAGTACTGATTTTTGTAGCTTTAATTTTGGCTCTTTTTGCTGGACAAAGTCAAGCTGGTTGGTTGAAAAAAATTGGCAAGAAAATTGTAAGTTATAATTTTAATACTAAAAAATGAATTAAAATATTAATCCTTGATTTTCTTTCATAAATTACTAGGAACGTGTTGGTCAACATACCCGTGATGCTACAATACAAGGATTAGGTATAGCTCAACAGGCAGCTAATGTAGCCGCTACAGCAAGAGGATAATTAAAGAACAATTTAAAATACGTAGCTTAAGTTTAAATACTCATACTCTTAGATGGTAATTAGTACTTACTAATTTTTTTTAATTAATGCCAAATAATTGTATTTATTTATTTTAATAAAAAATTCTAAATTAAATTTTTTGTAGCAACGTACTATTTATAAATGGTGTCCCTTAAATTACAAATTGTAGATTTCTTATGTTAAAAATGCTGGAAATATTTTGAATGGCCAAAAAGAAAGTACTTTCTAAATTTTGAACTTATATTAATTTCTGTAAGATGATGATTAATTTCTCTCCCCACAAATTCTCTAGACTCTTACTAACTTTCTTACGTTATATTTCCGAAGCCAAAGGAGTAAATAATCAAAGATTTGGTACACTAATAGAAAAAGTCTGTAAAAAATTTAGTTAAAACTACTAAAAATTAGTTAAAAATGATGGTGCAGAAAAAACTGCTAAATTAGCACATTATTTTTGCTATATATTAGATACACTGAGAGAATTATCATCACTTCAGTAATGAATTTCTTCATAGTTTCAATGAAAATTGTCACTGGAACTCGTCCATTGAAACTTTTCATAGAATCTATGAAACAGGTTTCATTAAAGTCAATGAATAGCCCACTCCTCCAATGAATAAATCATTCAGCCTATGAAGAGCTTCATAATATTTATGAAGCAATTTCCTTTATTATTATTTATGATACACTCAAAAAAAAAAGTCAGTAAAGATTTTTACCAAAAAAATAGTAATCTTCAGCAAAAGTTTTGCTAACACTTAGTCGAAGGCAAATGAAAAAAATCCCTGCTAAAATCACTAAACTTTTTGCTAAATATTAGTAGACTGAAAAAAACTTAAAAAACTTCTAGCAAAATTTTACTTTAGTTAATTTATTTGCTGAAAATTTAAATACAGAAATTGTGTAGAGTTGATTTCCTTTTTTATCATTTCCGTTGTCTGTACAACATCCAGACAAGCTGCGACATCTATATCTTGTTCATCTGGTTGTCGTCCACGCTATAAATGCGGTTATCAGCACAATTTTTGCAGCAAAATAAATTAGTAAAATATTAGTTCAAAATTAAATTAAAAAAATGCTAAAAAAAAATATAACTAAAACTTTTGCTGAAAACGGAATTTCAGCAAAAAAATTGCTGAAAACTAGTACACTTGATATACAAGACGTTTTATTAATGTTTCTACTAACTTATTTTTTTGAGTGTAGTTAGTTGTTGTCGTTGCTAAGCTGGAGTGAATTCATAAAATTAAAAAGTTTTATAGAATTTTATAATAAGCTTAATTCAATTAATGAAATTCCTTATCAATGTTACGAAAAAATTAATATGATTTATAAAAAAAATTTCATAGTCTAAAATTAATAATAAAAAATTAATAAAAAAATAAAAAAAATAAATAAAAATTATAAGATAATTCTCTCAGTATGAAAATTAATGCACATCACTAAAACTCGGCCTTTGCATTTGAGAATTAAATGTAATGTAAATAAAATTCTAATTGTATGAAAATTTTTAAAAATTAATGGAATAACGATATTTTATAAAAAAAATTAAAAAAAACTACTATTGAAGTCCTATTGAAGAATTTCATATATATAAAGAACATTTTCATTAAATTTATGAAGATCTTATTTATGAAATTTAATGAATTTTTTTTAATGAAATTATGAAATTTTATGAAAGAAAAGTTATGAAAAATTTCATAATATTAATGTAATATTATATACATAATAAAAAAATTTTATGAAATTATATCATTAATATCATGAAGGATAATTCTTTCAGTGTAGAAACAGAAAAAATAAAACTGTTGTATATACAGAATTTTAGTTATATTTGAGTTAAATTTGTATTAATAGAAAATAACAAATTACCCCGCTTAAAGCTTAAAAATTCACAAAACACATTTAAAATTTTCGAATTTTTTTTAGATTTTTTTTAATGCAAATAAAAATCAATTACAATTAGAAATAAATGTAATTGAAATTAAAAAAAAACTCAAGTACATTTCATATAATTATAATTGAAAATTTTCAATTACATTTACAAGTAATTGTACAAATTTCAATTGCATTTAGAATTAAAAAGTGTTTTTTGTTAAAATTTTGTAGAAAAATTGACTGGGGGTAGGTGGGATAGGCGTGGCTAAGTATGCAAAGAATACGTCATGTTGGGTTGACCCCTAACTTGTGCTTTTTGTCATTATTGCTTATCCCACAAAAATTTAATTGTAATTGACATTTCTCAATTACAATTACATGTAATGTGTAATTGAAAATTTCAGGGACCATAAATAACAGTTATCTAGAAATTTTTAACTCAAAAACTCTTCATGTTAGAGTCAACGGAGACCTATACTGTTATATACCAATAGATTCGTATTGAAGAGCTCATTCCGAATCTATGGTGATCTTAAAAAAAACAATCTCAGCTCCACAGTTAACAGTTATTTTTCAACGAAAAAATAAAATATCGGATGAAACTGTTAAAAAGAGAGTTTTATTTTGCCGTCATAAAATAAAACTCTTTTGAGGAGTTTTATTTTTTCCGTCTAATATAAAACTCTTTTGAGGAGTTTTATTTTTTCCGTCTAAAATAAAACTCTTTTGAGGAGTTTTATTTTTTCCGTCTAAAATAAAACTCTTTTGAGGAGTTTTATTTTTTCCGTCTTATTTTTTCCGTCTAAAATAAAACTCTTTTGAGGAGTTTTATTTTTTCCAACTAAAATAAAACCCTTTTGAGGAGTTTTATTTTTTCCGTCTAAAATAAAACTCACCTTGTTTATTTTCTTATTTTTTTGCAGTCATAAAATAAACCGTCATAAAATAAAACTCTTTTGTGAAGTTGTCCTTTTTAGGTCTAAAATAAAACTCATTTTCTATATTCTATTAATTTTTGCAGCCTATTTTTATTGAATCTACCTGATAAAATGTGTGTAGTAATTTATTTGTTTAATTTAATAAACATAATTTTTTCCAAATTTTCTGCGGAAAGATTTGAACGCAGGTCGCTCAATACCAATTTAAGAGCAGAGAATGCTCTTTCAACGCTTACTTGGGTTGCAGGAACACACTGTACAGTTTTTGTCAATTTATAAAGGTACGGATAATGTATTTGTTTTGCCTCCCAGAACTCAAAAAGAGGTTTATCAATCGATATAGGCCTTGGAGAAAAATGATCGATTTCATAGAAAGTTTTTTTTTCATCCTCATTATCACTTTCTTCGCTTTCTTGTTCCCTATCTACATTTAGGAAATTCAAATAGTGCCCTAAAAGCGACGTATTAGATTGGGATGTATCGCAAAAATCCGGCGAAGGTGGGAAAACATCCTGAGAAGATCGTAAAGCTTCCTTGCTTGTCGACGGTCGATCATCGCATTGGTTATTATTTATCTGCAAAAAGAAAAACAAATAAAATGCAGTTTTATAAAAAGATTAACAAAATATTTTGTAAGTCTTACTTGCTTCTCTAACTGCAAAATCCGAACGATTACTTCTTTGAGATGGCTTCGAGCACACATTAATTTTAAAGGATCCTTCGCTATGATGCACTGAAGACGCGGATCCAAATATAAAGCTGCAAGCAATGTTGGTTTTCTAGCAGCATTTTCTCTCGCCGTTCTAATTTTTCTAAAAATTCAGAGCTTTCGGGCTTCGTCTGAACTTCAAGCTTCATTTGAAGCCATACTTTAAAAAAATCGCTGAAAAATAATTGCTCTTCTTGAAGCATTTGTGTGGCGACGTATACAGGCTCCAAGAGGGCTAATAAGGCTTCCATGGTTTCCCATTCTGACTGACAGAAGGATTTGTAGGGAATTAATCTTTTTATCATTAAATAGGTAGAATTCCATCGAGTCTGGACATCCATGGAAACTTGCGGTAAATTAAGATTACTAGTCTTGCTCCTAAAATAATTTTTAACTTGTTGTTTAAAAATTCCAATGATAAAAACATTAAAATTTTATTAAATTTTTGACAAAATAAGCAATAAGCAAATAAGCTCCAAGCACAACAAACCTGTAAGTAGAAGTCCGTAAGCCCTTCGCTAAATCTCGAACGCGCTTCAGTAAAAAGGTGGTATTTATGCTACGATTAATTACAGATAAAACACCTCATCATGTGTTCTGCGGTTAAAATCATTATAAATAATTTATATAGACTTTAAATTCATGATTTCGAACTCTGTTCTTAAATTACCAAAAATACGATTCGAAAAGAACAATTTGCAGTTTTTTAAACGCTTTTCAAAAAAAGCAATTTTCCTAAATCGTCATTTGTAAACATATGGAGTTTTATTCTAAAATCGTCATTTGTAAAATTTTGAATAAAAAAATCGTCACCACTGTATAAATTGGGTATTGGCGTAAAGTTGACACGTTATACTACAATAATATTTAATAACAATTTCTTTTGTAACCCAGTTAAAACAAAAAAATTATGTTCGAATGATGATATTTAAGCAGTGAGTAAGCAGATGAGCAGTTTGAAAGCAATTTGGTGCACAATATTCAAAGTAATTTTTGGCATGTTTAGTTTAATTTTTGATGAGGGTGTCAATTTACATGAAATGAGTTTTAAATTTTTGACCGGAAAAATAAAACTCCTCAAATGAGTTTTATTTTCTGACGGAAAAAATAAAACTCCTCAAATGAATTTTATTTTATGACGGGAAAATAAAACTCTTCAAATGAGTTTTATTTTATGACGGGAAAATAAAACTCTTCAAATGAGTTTTATTTTATGACGAGAAACTAAAACTCTTCAAATGAGTTTTATTTTATGACGGGAAAATAAAACTCTTCAAATAACTCTCTTTTTAAGAGTTTTATCCGACCTTTTATTTTTACGTTGCAAAATAACGGTTTTAGATGGGTTTTTTCTTTTTTAAGTCACAAAATAACTGTTATAAAAGAACTTTTTTGATATCACTAATAACCGTTACGGTCCCTGGAAAATTTTCAATTACAAATTACATGTAATTGTAATTGTTCTTTTTTAAATTACAATTACATGTGTAATTAATTACAAAATGGAATGATTAACCCCCAGGTCTGATTCGAACATACCGATGCTTGTGGATCAATTATATTGCTCACTTTCGAAAATAAAAGAAACTGAACATTTTCAAAATTGAGAGTACGCTAATGCAAGAATTAAAATTTAAAAAATATTTATTTGGCAACTTTTTCAGAAAAGTTGTTTTAAAATCTTATTTAACAAAGTTTTCTGAGAAAGATTAGAAAAAAACATAACATTGTGATTGTTCCTAGATAAAAGTTTAATAATTTTTATTAAAGTAATTAAATGTGCTAAAATCCCTATCCAGATTTCATTCGTCAGGGGATGACGTTTTTAGAATTTCTAGAAATATTTTTTAGGTTAAATCATAAACTCAATAAGAATTTTTTTTATTATCAAGGTTTCCGCTTTTAATAAATTGGTTTTATTTATTTTTTTGAAGTGGATGTTTTAATTTTGGAGTTACATATTTCTAGCTTACAAGGAAGTAAGGCATATATTTTTTTAGCGGCCCAATCTCATGTTTACGAGTTAAAAAGTAGGGCGTAAAATTAACCAATTTTTTCCTTTTTTTAATTTATTTCATATAACTTTCAAGAAAAATGGACAAATTGAGTATGAAAGCTTTTTTGGAGACGCGTTAACCGGTATACAGACTTGTTTGAACATGTCCAACTATTTTGTTATTCAATTGTTATTTTTTTCGAATACAGTAATTTTTACTTAGCTGCACAACCAACATTTGCAAGAATTTTTGTGCAGGTAAGCCAAAAACGCAGCTAATAGTAAGTCGAATTGTTTAGCTGCCTTAATGTGCAGGTATACCAATACAGACTGAAAACAAACAAAACAAATGAAGCTAATGATGACAACTTTGTGCTTTGCACCAGATCTTGCGATTTTTATGGTTAAAAAACGACTAAAGTAGGATATTTTTGTCTTAAAAAAAGTTGGCAACACATTTATTTTATGTGTGTTTTTTCCTAGAATTGAAAAACAAAACAGAAGAGGCAGCTAACGGTGATCTTTTTTATGAAAATAATGTAAAACTGTCAAAATATGAGGCAGTTATCTTAACTGGGTACATAATTTTGTAAAATAGAAACGAAATCAAAATTTTGTGCAGTTATAGCAAATGTGCACTTAAGAAAAAGGCAGTTAAATCAAAACTACTGTAGCACATTTGTGTGTGGAAATTACATTCGGTTTTAGCTCAAATTTACATACATATATAATAATGTCTATTTAATTTAATCGAGGAGGGTGGGTGCCTGAGCTTTTTTTGATATTCGTTATCGTTTGCCTTGAAAGGACTTTTTCACTTTTATTTCAAATAAGTGTCATCCCTGGCTCCACAACACGTGCAATATGGGTATTAAAATTTTTATTTTCCCGACTACAAATAAATTTACATTTCCTAAATTTCAGACATGTTTTCATAGAAAAATAGGTTAGGTCTTGATCCCAATTTTTAACACTTAAACGTGAGATTGGGCCACTAGAACACACGGGTCTCTTATTTTGTTCTCTATCACATATCCGGATTTCATTTAAGTCGGAGAGAACCTATTGGGATACTTTCCTTGTTAGTGTAGTCAAAGAGGTCTTCGCGGGCCTTTACGAGGAAGAGCTTTCCTCCCTCCTTTGCAATATTAATTCACATCCTTGGTACTAAAGATTTAAATTGCAAAACGTTTTCCGTTATAGGACGACTCAGAAAGTTTTGAAAATAAAATCGAACCCAGCAAAACTTTCTATTACCTTTCTATTATTTTTGTAAGAAAATAAAGTAGGTAACTGTAGTTGCTAATTATTTATTTTATATACATATATTTTAATTATTTAATTAATAATGCGATGAATGCAAATACTTGTTATTTTCAATTCCAATAATTTTCTCCTCTCTTTTTTATTTCAATTTTTTATAACAAACATAAAATCTAATGTTGACAAGATTATAGAACAAAGTGTTTTTAAAAATTATAAAGGGAAATTCAGTATTATGTAGTACCCTACAGTAACCTCTTATTTTTCTATTACAAAACCTATTGTTTTAACAAGGCCATGTCCACCGAGGTAACTTCTTACCTTGTAATGTGTTATTCTAAACTTACATGTTACGCTTACCTATTACCTCTAGGTTACAAATAACCTTAAAGTAATATTTTTTTTTTGTTTTCTTAAAATTTTAATTTGCTTTATATTGGGCAGGTTTACCAGAGAACCCCGCTACCGCTACAATTGATATGTAGCGCTTTATGATTAGCTTAATCTGGTGAACGATGCTACTTTTATTTTTGTTAAAATGAAAATATTTGTAGAGGTTTCTTTGATTTTTTTGAAATTTTTTATTCCTTTATAATTATGTTTGTATATGTTTATTATTCTTTTAAAAAATTTATAAAAAAAAACGACAGCTGATGTATCATTAACTGCTCACAAGTAGAGTAAAATTTTTACGCTACCAAAACAAGGTAGCGCTATCATAACTTGTTGGCTAGCGGTAGCTAATTCAACAAAAAATAATTTCTAAAATTAAAAAAAAAAAACAAATTACACTGTTCTACAAAAAAAAGTGAATTTTATTGTAGTAGTTTTAGTATAATTAGGGGGTGCTGATTTCGAATCTGCAACCAGTTTGTTCAAATTGGCTCTAGGTTTCGCGCAATTCGCGATTTAAATTTTTTCAATTTTTCAGTCGAATTTTTCAATAAAAAATTTAGAATTTAGTAACTGTAGCTTCGGAAAGAAAACGCTTTACACAGTTTAAGCTTAATTCCATGCCCTATTTTTCAAACTTAAGTGTGTATCAATATCTCAATAACTTTTCTAAATATAGTCGCTGAAAGTCAAAATTTCCAAATTTTTTAATGTTTTTTAAAAACAAAAATTAAGTATAAGACGAAGTCCGATTTTAAATATCAAAGCCAATTTAGAAAGAAAACGGTCCAAAATTTATTTATATATATATATTGCTTTAACAAATTATGTGCAGTTTAGAGGCTTTTGTAATTAAAATTAGACTTAAATGAACAAAAAAATATTTTACTGTACTAAAAATCTACTGTACTTTTACAGAATTTTTTTTCTAAAAACATCAGATTTCATTCACTATTGATTATTTTGCGATATTATTCTGATTTGCAAAGTTTATATTTAAATCACAATATTTTCGTACACATTCAAAATGAGTTCATCGAGAAATAATTGTAGAAAGAGTCCGAAGGCATTATTTAAATATAAACTTTGAAAATCGCAATAATTTCGCAAAAAAACCAATAGTCAATGAAATTTGATGTTTTTGGAAAAAAAAATTCTGTAATAGTACAGTAGATTTTTAGTACAGTAAAATATTTTTTTGTTCATTTTGAGTGTGTGTGAAACGGTAGCAAAGTATTCTTTATGGTAAATTTTTGACAGTTTTGAGGTGAATAAAATTTCACTAGCCCATAGGGCTAGTAGAATTTTTGACATAAGCATGGAAATATTTGACATTTTTAAATGTGAAAGTTTCTAAAGAAAAATTGATAAACAATTAGGTTGTTCATAAGGGGTGTGCTATCTGTTGTATCGTCCTAACAAAAAACAGAGTTGTTAAAATTTTTATTTGTGTTTAACAACGATTTTCTATTCAGTTTTCTATCTGTTAGCACACTCAAATATAGGACACTAAACATACATACAATACAACATTTTTAGTATCGTGCTATTCTCAAATGTTGTATTTGTTCAATTTAATTTTTAACTACTCTGTTTTTTGTTTGGACGATACAACGATACAACAAATAGCACACCCCTTGTGAAAACCCTTAATATATACAAATGAAAAGTTCTAAACAAAAACAAAAAATACCAGAAAAGAGGCAGAAAAAATTACATTACATGTATGTCATGTTATGCTAAACTAAAATTTCCATTAATTGCAAGGATCTGGTTTGTAGGAGAATTGCAATTAGCAAACGCATGTATTTCTGAAAATATTTGTTTCGTTTTATTTTTTTTCGCTATTATTTACAACTGTCAAAAATTTTATATTGTCAAAAAAGATTTCATTTCGCACAGGAAAATTCCAAATTTTTTCACCATAGATCAAATGTTTTTTCACCATGGCACTTTCCTATCGTTTCGCACACAACCTTTAAGTCTAAATTTAATTACAAAAGGCTCTAAAACTGCACATAATTTGTTAAAGCAATTGACGTATATATAAATTTTGGACCTTTTTCTTTCCAAATTGGCTTTGATATTTAAAATCGGACTTCGTCTTAATTTAAAATTTTTTTTTAAAAAAGCCTTAAAAAATTTTTAAATTTTGACTTTCAGCGACTATATTTAGAAAAGTTATTGAGATATTGATACACACTTAAGTTTTAAAAATAGGCCACGGAATTAAGCTTAAACTGTGTAAAGCGTTTTCTTTCCGAAGCTATAGTTACTAAATTATAAATCTTTTATTGACAAAATCGACTGAAAAATTGAAAAAATTTAAATCGCCCCAGCAAAATCTTTCATTACCAAATAAGTGGTTATATAATAGAAATTCATAGCTCCGCACAACTTATTTTTTGGCGTCTAAACTCATTATTTTTGTTTGGCGTGGTCGTTTTTATTAGTAGTCACGCTTACCCGCTCGCTTACGAAAAAATGAGAAGAAAGTAGTTATGAGATTCTGAATAATAAGTGGTTACAAACATGCTTACAAAAAGTTGAATTATAAGTGGTTATCCGACTGCTTACTTGATTCTTAAAAATAAAGAGTTACACAAATACTATTAGTTTCAGGAAATATATTCAGAGAAATTAAAGTTTTTGCTAGAGTGTAATTTTAGAACTCGTCATAAAAATTTTAACACAAAACATATTTACATGTAATAAATATAAATGTATAAAATTTAACTTTGTAAAAAGTACTTAATTAAACTATTGCGAGTAAGTCATTATTTTATATTTAAAAGCAATGACTACAATAGGCCGTTATTAACAAGTCATTATTTTATATAACAAAATAATGCAAAAGGTAATGATATATCATTATTGGTAATGCAGACAGCAATGAGGTGTCATTACCAATATTTTGCTGGGGCGAATTGCGCGAAACCTAGAGCCAATTTGAACAAACTGGTTGCAGATTCGAAATCAGCACCTACTAATTATCCTAAAACCACTGCAAAGTTGTGCAACTTATAAATATTGTCATATTTTGTAGAGCTGTGTTATTTATACCAATAAAATATGCAAACGTATGAATTTAGTATCACAAGTAATGCAAGGGTAAGGTGTAAAGGTCCAAAGTAATGCAAGGGTAAGCGGTATGATATCCCAGGTAGAAAAATACAAACGGCACAATGTTGGCCCGGTATTAGAGGCGGTAGTACATGTACTGGCAATGCGTCGGATTTTTAACTTTCACTGTACTGCCATGTTGTCGAAATGATAACACCAATAAACGCTTGGCCGTAGTTATTTCCCAACGTTGACGCAGGCTTGGGATTTTATTTTTCTGGTATTATCCCAGTATATTTAATAACAAATTTAGTAGTTTGCTAGAACTTAACTGTCCTCTTAGTGTACATCACAGATTTTTTTTTGGCAATGTCTTGAGACTTGATGGAATTTCTTCAAATGTATTCTTTCAAAACTTCACAAGAAAATAATGGCGATGTCTCTCTTATTTAAATAATTGTGTAATAGATGTAAAAATACGTAAAATTTATAAAATTGTTAATTTTAATAAATTAAAAAAAGCTCGTTAATTTTCAGAAAACAGTACTGCCAAAGCACGTTTTAAGTAGTACCGGCATTTCGTAAAAAACAGTGCTCTCCCGGTACAACTTTTGTTGTAACGTCGGCAATTTCTACCTGGGATATTACCAGGTAATATGCATAATAATATCCACATATTACCAAGGTTTTGCTGGGAATTTACATTTTTACTGGGCGTATGAGTGTGTTATTTATTTAGATAATACTCATACGCCACATAGGTACATATATTGTTCAAGTCGTTCCAAAAATCTTAATTATGGTTTAATTTAAGTCCAGTTTTAGAAGTTTAAAATAAAAAATAATTAAAATCACTTATAATGTAAGCTACATCGAAGTATATTTTCATTAATCCGATTTGGATAAACATTTTATTATGTATTGCTTATTCATATAAAACTTTTTTTATCTGTCTTTAATACATATGAAGAGAGGAGAATCCCGACGGCAATTCATAAAACGGCTACTACTCGTAAAATATTTCAACTAAGAGAGTGTTTTTGAAAAACAGGTTTAAAATATTCATGTTGTCTTCAACAACACGACATATGTAAACATTTATATTTATGAGACTTTCTATATTTACCCTGACCTTAATACTTTCTTGGCAATATTTTCTTCCTTAAGTCTCTCCCATATATTTATTTATAAGTTTTTATTATTTTATATATCGTCCTTACTAAAACATATGTATGAATTTTTCAACTTTTATTTGCAGTTTGTAAAGTTTGCCAACATTAATGAGGACACTCCTTCCTATCATCGTCGCTATGATTTTTTTATTTCGAAATTTTCCTCAATGTGTCATGGTAACAACGATAACATCGAGCTGCGTGATAGCATACGTTTAGCTGGCATAAAAGGACTTCAAGGTGTGATACGTAAAACTGTCTCCGATGATTTAGTGGAGAATATTTGGGAAAAACAACATATGGAGAAAATTGTTCCATCATTATTATTTAATATGCAGGTGAGTGGGAATTGCAACAATTGGTATGACATATAAATGAAATGTCTTGTCTTTAAAATTAACAAATATTAAATATTTATTATATTTTATTTATTTTTTAATTTCTGTTAAATATGCCAACACTACAATAAATACTTTGAATAATAAATTGCAACTACACTTTAAACAAAAAAAAATAATTATAATTATCACAAAATAACACTGTTAAAATGATAAGTTTGGCGTTAACGTTATGTTTTTGAAGAAAAATATGATGGCGGTAATGATTTTGTTTCTAAGACTACTTGAATTTATTAAGCACCTTTTTAATTTAATTTAACAAAAATTATATTCAATTGTAATTTAGAAAATACCAATCGAAATTTAAAAAAAAAAATCTTTTTTTTTAATTTAGAAAATATCAATTGAAAAAGATCAAATATGTATTAAAAATTTTATTTTTACCAGGAACATATGGAAATTATTTGCAAATTGTAGTTTTTCCAAGATGTTATTCGAAAATCAAAAATTACTCGTACCTCGTCGCTTTGTATATAATTTTGGAAAAAATAACGTTGACTGTCGAATTTATGTTTTGCGATAAAATATAGCAAAGTATTAAATAAGAAATATTGTAAGTGTTCTGTTGAAGCTAAGGTGTGGCCTCTGCATTCAAAAGGCTTTGATCTCCATGCCTGGCTCTATATTTTAATGTCGTTTCGGTTATTACATTTTCATTAGAAATACTGTTTGTAATTACCCGCCTCAAAATTGACATATATAAATCCATACAGGTTTATTGTATGTTCGTGCATGCTCGTAAACATGCATGCATTTCCAAACATCAATTTTTTTAATTCAATTTTATAAAACCAGATAAATCACTACTCAAGAATTCCAGTCTACTAAAAAGAGTATTCGTCGTACAAATTATTCTCATAAAATATTGAAGATTGATAGATTTTGAATATGTTAAAATACGAGGGCGGATCAATAAGTCCGTGAAATGTTACATGAAATGCTCCGGAGTACCATCTTGTAATAGACTACTGTCAAATTTCGAGCAAGTTCCGTCATTAACTTTTCGCTTAACAGGTTTTAAAATCATACAACCTCGTGGATTTTTGTAAAAATGAAAAAAATAAATAAATTTCGGGTGCTCATTAAACATTATTTTTTGGGAAAAAAAACCCTCACTCAAACCAAGGAAAAGCTTGATAAGTACTTTGGGGACTCTGCACCATCAACTTCAATGGTAAAAAAAGTGGTTTACTCAGTTTCGTTTTGGTCGCACAAGCACCTTATGGACGGCCAATTGAGGTCAATACACCCGAAAATACCGAAAAAATTTACGATATTGTGTTGGTCGATCGGATATAAAAGTACCCAAGATTGTTGATGCCATGGCATCCCATAGACTTTGTGATTTTGATCTTATAGCACCGTTAGTGGAAAAGTGACATTGATATGGACGGCCAATTGAGGTCAATACACCCGAAAATACCGAAAAAATTTACGATATTGTGTTGGTCGATCGGATAGTAAAAGTGCCCAAGATTGTTGATGCCATGGCATCCCATAGACTTTGTGATTTTGATCTTATAGCAGCGTTAGTGGAAAAGTGACATTTAGTATTTATTGTGATTGTGTCTTTCTAATAAAATAAAAAAATTGTTAATTTTTAGAATTTTAATGAACTTCTGAGGCCTTTTATTTTCGAGTGAAATTTTTTCACGTGAAAAACAACTTACGGTACTTAAATGATCAGTTGGGTTTTGTAAACCTGTCCGCAAGTTGGATACCGCGTTTGCTCACAATTGGCATCAATAGTGCGACAACTTCAAAGAAGTGTTTGGAGTTGTTCATCCGCAATACGGATAAGGGATTTTTTGCCCCCGGATTTGCGTATTTAACCACGAGTGACTTATTTCTACTTCCAAACCTAAAGAAATGGCTTATCGAAAAGAGAGAAATCCTATTTTTTTGAAGGAATAAAAACATTGGAGAAACGTTGGAATAACTGTATTGAGCTAAAAGGAGACTATGTTGAAAACTAAAAACTTTTTGCTAAAAGAACTGTGTTTCATCCAAAACGTCACGAATTTATTGATCCGCCTCGTATTTTTCCTTTTCTGAATTGTACTTTTGACCAAAAATTTTGATTTTGCCCCTCAGTTCAAAGAGTGTTCATCATCAGAGAAACATTTAGAATACGAAAAATTTAAATTTTAATAATTAATACCTCGTTTAGACACAAAACTTAATCTCATAAAAGTCGAATTAATTGCTTAATCAAGAACTAAAAAAGTTGATTAACCCCTATTTTAATCTTTTTGATAAACAGTTAATCCAACTTTTAATGTGGTTACTATTTCTAAACTACTCTGCTAATTGTATGTAACTAGGCTTGCCAGATCGAAATTTGCAAAAAGCTTGACATTCAGAGGAAAAAGCTTGATTTTTCTTGACATTCAAAAAAAAGGCTTGATTTTTCTTGACAATTTAAAATTCAGTTAAATTAGCAAAAAAAATTGCAAAATCGACTTGAAAATTTAAATGATATTAATTTATACAGATTTGCTGCATTCTTTGTATCACATTTTTTAAAGAAATGTTGTCAATGGATATGTCTTTTGACAATTCTTCAAAAACTTCCCGAAGGCAGCAGTAATCTGCATGCATCATATAAGTATTAATTGAATTCGATATTTTTAAAATAAATGGCAGCTCTGCTTAATTATTCCTTGACAATAACGAGTTTTTTTTATTTAAAGCAGCAATTTGCTAAAAAATGATTTTTCTCCAAAATCATATCTTTTTTCTAAATATTTTACAGCATTTTGTAAAAATTGGTTAGCTTCTAATTCAAACGTTTCCTTTTCATTCAAATAAAGACTTTTTAGGCTTTACCACCATGGAAACAGTCATTTATTCGTAAAAATTAGTCATGTTGCATTTAAAAACAATTAGTTTTTTTTTTTGTAAATGGTTAATTTTTCTTGATTTTTCTTATCAATTTGATGGAAAAATTTCAAAAATTCCGTTTTAGCTTGACAAATGACATTTTTTCTTTATTCTTGACACGCATTGAAAAAGCTTGACAATCAAGCCCGTCTGGCAACCCTATATGTAACGCTGTTTTTTGTTATAATGACGGTTGGCAACCCCACCCCAAACCCCACTGACGCAAAAATATTTTAGCGCTGTCGACAAATATGTTGCTAACACCGACGTTTTCCATGTTCATCACGTGTTGGGTCGCTACTGCGCCACCTTGGTATTTTAAACTGACAGTTGGATTAAATTTAATAAAGTAAATTAATTTTTCTGTCTAAAATAGGGTATTCAATTAATCGACATTTTAATTTAATCGATTAATCGTTCAAATAATTATTCGGGTTTTTTTCTTAACCGATTAATCGAATAAAATTTTAAAATTAATCGATTAATCGAAAAAATGTTATGTAAAATAATATACATACATTTCTTGTATTTTTAATAATTTTATTTAAAAAAAAGAACAAAAACAGTTTCGGAAACTCTTTCAAAATTCATAAAAATAAAAAAATGCTATAATTCAGGTCATATTTTATCAAAATTTTTATTACTTCTGTCCCCTCTGTAATATATTCAAATTTTATCCAAATCGGGGAGAACCACACCGCAGACCTTTCTTTAAATTTAGCTTTTTATAAAAATTAGCCAGACGTTCATATACTTATTATACATAGCGCTCTATAATATCTTTAATGAGAAGAAGAATAGATCAACTCGTATATTAATTTGTACCTATTTCGTATGCATTCAACTCATAAAACATATATGTACATAAATGTAGAGGACATTCCCTGCAAGCATTTGGAAAATATCTTCCAAGAAGATATTAAAGTGATATCTTCTATTTTTCATTTGAATGAAAATAATCAAGTGGTATTTTTAAATTGTCTTCCTTTTATTATTTGGAAGATAATTTGGTGATATTTGGAAAAAAATAATTCAAAAATTGAATTTTTTGTCATAGGTTTTTATGATTATATTGCGGCAATATTACCTTTTTATCATCCGGAAGATAAAGAAAATTTGTTTGGAATTCTTTGTCATTTTGGAAAAATTTAAAACAAAATTTGTATAAACACAATCAACAAATACATAGGAAAGAAATTCCTCGAAAAAATCAGGATTTAATGCGCAGAAAAAATCGGCTACGGTGAAATCAAGATAATTAATGTGTTGGTCAATGGATTATGTATGCAGATGTTCTTTTTCAGGCTTAAATTTAATAATAAAAAAATAAAACCTTTATATTGTAGTTATCATCTTCCAGATGATAACTTAGCGATATCGCCGATTTATCTTCCTGGGGTATTGCTTTCGTGTTGCCTGGAAGTATTGCTTTCGGGTAACAGTTATTCCCGACGGAAGAAACTTCCTCAACACGAAATTGATATTGCCGGCAATAAATGTTTTCTTCCTGGAAATATGATTGGGGAATCTTCTTCGTATTGCCATGCTTGCTGGGTTCTGTTGAGAATTGATTTTCCCTCCACGTTTACGTCCCTCCATCCCTTTATTTGATTTTAGCAACTATTTCGCAGGGAATTTAAAAAAACCTTGTGATTAATTTTGACAAATTTGTTTCTAGCAGAGTTAGCTGAATTGGGCTCTGAAAAGCTCATATGTATAAAAGGTTATTTAGTTCTCATCAAACATTATTTAGAACTCATAAATACTAATCGTGACTATAATCTTGTTAACAACTTATTTGTAAATTACTTTGTTTTTTACCTTTCAAATAAAAAACACCTGGATATGTTTATTTGTCTTTTAATTTACCATTTATTAATTCGAATCCTATCGCTTAGGCTAATATCCTTTGCTAAAGGATATTATGAATGCAGAGTGCTCACTACTTTTGAAGATGACAAAGCAAACTGTTTATATTTTTGTTTTTTCTTTGATATTTAAGATGTTTTTCACAATTTGTTAAATAAGTTTTAATAAAATCCCATATTTACTTTAATAAAAATATATATTTTTGAAACATTTTATTAATTTTTTACCAAATTCGATTAATCGATTAATCGTATTAAATTATTCGTTATTCGAAATATGGTCATTTTAAATTATTCGAACAATTTTTGAGCAAAACTGTTCGATTAATCGAATAACGATTAATCGACTGAATACCCTAGTCTAAACGCACTATAAGTATTTTGAATATGCAAAATTAGCAGTTTGAAAAACATTCAAAATATTTGTGTTTTTTGCCTTACGTTAGAACAGTTTATCGATATCCTAAAAATTTTATATTTCGCATCTAAGTATGAGGGCTAGGGTGGACCTTATTATGTCAACTTGCGACATAATAAGGTCCACCCCAAGGGCACATTCCCCCCCCCCCCTAGAAATGTGCCCTTGGTTATAAAAATATACCATGCAAAAAATTAAGCTGATCGGATAACGGAAACACGTGCCGCATCGGCCCTGAAGTTTGAAAAACGATTTACAAGGCGAAAAAATCACTTTTTTGGCTTTTTTTGCAAATACTGGCTCTTAAATAACTGTACTTTTGGGAAATGTAAATAGAATCATAATCTAGACTGAATTCCCTTTCTGGTAATTTATAGAATTCCAAAATCAGTTGGAAAATATTTTAGTAATTGCAATTTCTAAGGTTAAAATGAGATAAATTATGAAAATCGTAAAAAATAAAATATTTCTTTCAAAAATTTACAATTTTATACTCTAGTTTCATTTCTAAGATCCACAAATAAACAGATAAAAATTTTTGTATCTCTTGGCTTATGATAACCTAGTCCCAGGTATGGCCAAAGATGGGATGGGATTTGTTTTTTTGTTTTGATTTTTTAAAATTTTTGTTCAACAAAATATGAAAAAAAGTGGTCAACGCATAGGGGTTTATTCAATACACCTTAGAAAATAATTCTACTGAAAATTACACATATCCCTTTTTTAACTTAACAGTAACGGAGTTTTAAATTTGAAAATTTTAGAGAAAAGTGTGATTTTGCCCAATAATTTAGATAATAGTATTAATTTTTATGTTTTTAGCTAGCTGTAACAAAATCACTTCCGATTTCTATTAGGGTCGTTCAACATTAGCTGTACCGCCTCTTACATTCGAACTTGTTTTATAATTGCATGCATTACTTTGCACATACTTGGTCATGAATTTTCTTTAAATATATTTATTTGTAAAGATGCACCCTTCACACAAAATATATAATTTTTTTTGCTGATTTTTTTTTTTAAGATTCCGTAGCATTTCTCATGTGTACATGCCTTTTCTAAGGGGGACTGACCTGCTGATACTCTAAGTTTACAGTTCCACGTTATTCAGGCATTACAAATTCGCTTTACATGTTTAAGTACCGAAGGCTTTACAAATATGATAGGATTATATTTGGTGAAAAAGTAACTAAATAATTTGCATTTATTTTGAATTCAATTTTAAATGGATATTTTCTAAATTTCAAATGAAATTTTCGAATTTATGAATTGGTATTTTCTAAAATATATTGATAATACTGAATAATTTATTGCAAAAATTAAGTACTAATAAATTCTTATAAATTTCTTTAGTCTGGCGATTTAACACCCGTCGAAGATGCTACAACTGTTACGCCACCTGTATTGGCGGAAGAGGTATTACGTGAACTAGTGGGTCGTGCTTCTTTTGGTCATATAAGAAGTGTATTGAAGCCTCTTTTAACGTAAGTTTAACATTTGAAGCTTTTCCAAAAGTTTCCAAATCTTAATAAATATTTTATTTTCTTCTTAGACACTTGGATCGTCATGAATTATGGGTGCCAAATACATTTGCCATTCATACGTTCCGCATTGTAATGATTTCTATACAACCACAATATTCATATACAGTGGTCGAAACTCTTATGCAACATTTAGATAATAATTTCAAATCATCGCCCAAAACACGTACATCTTTGGCTGTGGTATTATCGAAAATTATAGCCATAGCAGCAGGTGAAAGTGTGGGTCCATCGGCATTGGACATTATTAATAATTTACTTACACATCTTAGAACCAGTGTTAGTACCACTACTGAGATAACACCTGAAGAATCACAATATCAAGAGGCTTTAATTAATGCATTGGGTGAATTTGCTAATCATCATCCTGATTATCAAAAAATCGAAATTATGCTTTTCATTATGAATACCGTACCGGATCTATCAAAGAAAAGTAAAGGCGATCAAATGCTACAAAATATTCTATTGAAATCTCTGCTTAAAGTTGGTACACAATATAGTACGGTATCATTTGAGAAAGCATTTCCGGCTAGTTTCTTACAGCCTTTACTAAAAATGGCCCGTAATCCACATGATCCCACCCGTATTATAGTTATGCAAATTTTTCAAGCCCTATTGGATCGTCATCAAAACGAAAAAGTATTAAGTACGGTTAGCATTAAGCAATATGCGGCTCTTTCACAGGAACCCCCTTCACGTTCAGATATTATTTTTACTCATAAATATGGTGCCAATATAATGCAGGCATTAATCGATAGTATGGCTTTATCGGATAAAGTTGATTCTTTATCTTCAAGTTATAATACAGCCGCGTTGCTTATTGTCGAAATGTCTTGCGGTGAAACTGTGCAGGAATTTTTATTATTCATTATGGGGTAAGTTACGAATCTTAATAATGTTTTTCTATATGAAATAATACTAATTCTTTAATGACCATAGGCAATTATAATTGCCCAGAGGTTTCTGGTAGTTATAATTGGTAAGAAATAGAGAAAATTTGTCCAAAAATGATTTGTAACAAAAATGTTGTGAGTGCTTAGTCTTGATCTGATTCCGATTGTCCCTTAAGAGTGCTCAAATTTGGTCAAAAAGAATAAAGACATTCAACAGGAACAACGAATTATATACTCAAAATAATACGTCTGTAAATTAAAAGAATTATGTCGGCCCAAGGACGACGCCTATTGATTTTGGTTAAAATCGGTCCATGTTTAGACCCGGTGACCATATAAGGGTCCTACCAAAATTATATTATTTATACGCTGCAGGTCGCAAATATTAAGATATTTTGATGAAATTTGGTACACAGACCTATGTTGGCCCAATAACGCAGCCTATTGATTTTGGTGAACATCGGTCCGTGTTTAGACCTAGTGCCCATATAAGGGTCCTACCAAAATTATACTGTTTATACGCTGCAGGTCGCAAAAATTAAGATATTTTGATGAAATTTGGTACACAGACCTATATTGGCCCAATAACGCAGCCTATTGATTTTGGTGAACATCGGTCCATGTTTAGACCTAGTGCCCATATAAGGGTCCTACCAAAATTATACTGCTTAACGCTGCAGGTCGCAAATATTAAGATATTTTGATGAAATTTGGTACACCGACCTATGTCAGCGCAAGGATGAAGCCTATTGATTTTGGTTAACACCGGTCCATGTTTAGACCTAGTGCCCATATAAGGGTCCCCCCAAAATTATATTGTTTATACGCTGCAGGTCGCAAATATTAAGATATTTTGATGAAATTTGGTACACCGTCCTATGTCAGCGCAAGGATGAAGCCTATTGATTTTGGTTAACACCGGTCCATGTTTAGACCTAGTGCCCATATAAGGGTCCCCCCAAAATTATATTGTTTATACGCTCCAGGTCGCAAATATTAAGATATTTTGATGAAATTTGGTACACAGACCTATGTTGGCCCAAGGACGAAGCCTATTAATTTTGCTGAACATCGGTCCATGCTTAGACCTAGTGCCCATATAAGGGTCCCCCCAAAATTGGCTTGTTACAAACTGCAGGTCGCAAATATTAAGATATTTTAATGAAATTTGGTTCGCTGACTCACATTATAGAAAATTTTGACACAAGCCCCATTTTAACCCATTCGAATTTCGGATGCAAACATTAGTTGGCTTTTACCCAGACTGGTGTAGGGTATTGTATAGTCGGCATGCCCGACTTTAACCTTTTTACTCGTTTTTACATAAGTTCTTATAATTTTCAAATTTGTTATTGGAATAATTTCTTAGAATCTTGGAATTTTTCTCTAGAGAAACTTCATATTCTACAGGAAAACTACCTCCGAATCTGTAAATATTTCTACAGAAAAAAATATCTCAAACTCTGAGCATTTTATATATGAAAAATCTGTAATAGGAAAAATGTCTTTTAATACGAAAATTGTATTAAATCTGAGACATTTTTCATATAGAAAAATGAATAATACTTCACAAAATAAAAATCTTTCTATCGGAAAAAGTCCTCAGAATCTGAGAAATCTTTATATAAAATCTACAATAAAATTGCCTTCGAATTTTAACATTTTTCTACAGAGAAGATTTGTCTGTCTCTAAAAATTTTTTGTTATAGGGAATTTCTTTAAAAGAAGACTTACAATCTGAAAATTTGTATGTCACAGATTCTCAGAATTTTTTAACAGAATTTAATAATTTTCTTTAAGGAAAACTCTACAAACTCCCATTTTTCGAAATATCGTACATTCAACAAATAATATTTATGTTATCCTTCTTTTTCCCAGTATACAACAAGTTGCTGTAACCACAGATGATTTGAGTAACATCCATAAATGTTCCCTTCATGCCATTGCCATAGCACTACTAACGCTTACGGCGCGTGTTACCGGCATTAATAATTTACTCGAATATGCACAAAAAATAATTGAAGATCGTAAACATGATGCCCCCTATTTCTTGCCACCTCTAATGGAGCCAAAGAAATCTGGTGGCAAATATAATTTAAATGTACCCCAATTGGCCATTGATAAAATGGCATTGGCAGAATGTTTACAAAACGCTGGCATGGATTTCAATCGTTTACAAACTGGTTTACCATATGTTCTAAATCAAATAGATAATCCCGGACATAGACATTCATGGGTGGAGTCGGTAAGTCATAATATGACACATCGTAATAGTTCGGCGGATTTGACAACTTATAATGGAGATGCGGATAGTATCAGTAGTTCACCGGGAGTATCAAAGGTAGGTTTTGCAAAACAAAAATGGTTATAATTAATTTAACACTTTTTGTGTGATTTTTGTTTGGTTTTTAGAAATCTTTGGCTCCTGAATATACCGTTGATGCCATGAAACGCTATTTAGCCGAACCCTCAGAATCGATTAAGAGAGAACAGCAAGAAAAACAGCTGCAAATTGTACGCACTTTCCGTGAAAGCGATTTTGAAGAACTTATAAAGCGTACAGAACCTAAGGTAAGATGAACATCTTTATTATTCTATATAAAGTCTCAGACAATGTGAATTTTTCTGTATGATATCAAAATATTCGGTACATTTATGAAATATGTACCGCAATTGAATTGGTAACTGAACTGGATTCTGTAAACAGGTTTATAAAAACTAACGAAAATGGCGCTATGTTTCAGAAAATTTAATAAATATGGCAAACAAATACAAATTTTAAGACAAAAATTTTAGTGTGATCGGAAATTTCCTAATCAAATCCGTAGAGTAGATTTATGTTGTTGTTGTATCAGCATAATTTATCATCGATATCATTGTTATTGTCTAGATTTCTGTGTCAAGGCCCAAGAAGGCGGCAGTTGTGTCCACAGTGATTTGGGTTTAGAAGGGCAAGAGAAGAGAAGAGCTGTGTCATGTGGTTGATTCTGGCAATCAGGACATGTGTTCTGTGTGCTGGGGTTTATGCGTGACATGCATTGGTTTAAAATTTTACTACACCAGAGCGTAATTGCGAGGGTTTAGTTCTTGTAGCTCTCGGTAAATCCCTCTCTTCATCTTGGATCGGCGGCGGTGGCTCTCCTAGAACCCTGTCTAGGAGACAGGGTTCTAGGAGAGCCGACTGCCTGCTGATGTACCTCTCTTAAGGCCTCTTTGTACGAGGAATGGTCAAAAGTGTTGTTGGTTAAGTTTTTGTTATATTTTTGTCACTAAGCCAGTTTTGAACAAATGTTTTACTAATTACCGCATTTACAGAGTGGACGACAACCAGATAGACACGATGTAGATGTCGCAGCTTGTCTGAATGTAGTACAGACAACGGAAATGATAATTAAACAAAAACAACTCTACCCAATTTCTATAGTATTTAAATTTTCAGCAAATAAATTAACTAAAGTAAAATTTCTCTATAAATTTTTTTAGTTTTTTTCAGTCTACTAATATTCAGCAAAAAGTTAAGTGATTTCAGAAAGAATTTTTTTTCATTTGCAATCAACTAAGTTTTAGCAAACTTTTGCTGAGATTACTATTTTTTTGTTAAAAATCAGCTCGCTGATTTTCAGCAAACACCTTTTGCTTAAATTGCTAACTTTTTTGCAAGTACGCTCCTGACTAAAAATCTGCTGACACAGCAACATTTTTTGCTGAATTTACTTACTTTTTTTTTGAGTGTACAGCAAAATCGTCAAATTCTGAGTACTTTTTTTTATAGAAAAACCCTCGGATTTATAGGACTTTTTCCTATAGACAAACCCTCATACTCCGAAGTCTTTATCCAGTAGAAAAACTTTTAGATTCAGAGGACATTTTCCTCTAGAAAATTCCACAGATTTTAAGGACCTTTTATGTGGATAAAAACTTTAGCGTATGAAGAACTTCTCCAACTGGAAGATCTGTTAAATGTATATGTAAAAGAACCCAGAATCTAAGTTTTCAATAGAATCTTAGCCTGAAGAAATGTATTCTTAGAATCAGGGATTTTTTTACCAGAAAGATACTAAAAATTTGTTAAAAATGATGCTGGAAAAAAACTGATAAAATTAGCAGATTATTTTTGCTATATATTAGTAATATAGGAACAGCAAATATAAAACTGTTAAATATACAGAATTTTAGATATATTTGAGTTAAATTTTTGTTAATGGAACATAGAAAATTAACCTGCTAAAATCAGCTAAAAATTTTGGTAAATAATTAGTAGCCTAAAAAATCACAAAAAATTTTTAAATTTTCTCAAAGTTTTTTTCCGATTTTTTTTAATACAAATAAAACTCGAGCCTTTTGAAAAAAGCAGTTTACAATTTTTTTTAGCAAATATTTCTGCTGATTTTAGCAGAATTGACTGCTATTTGTATTCAGCTAAATGTAGCTTAAAACGAGTAAAAAGGTTAAAGTCGGGCATGCCGACTATACAATACCCTACACCAGTCTGGGTAAAAGCCAACTAATGTTTGGATCCGAAATTCGAATGGGTTAAAATAGGGCTTGTGTCAAAATTTTCTATAATGTGAGTCAGCGCACCAAGTTTCATTAAAATATCTTAATATTTGCGATCTGCAGTTTGTAACCAAGCCAAATTTGGGGGGACCCTTATATGGGTACTAGGTCTAAACATGGACCGATGTTCACCAAAATCAATAGGCTTCGTCCTTGAGCCAACATAGGTCTGTGTATCAAATTTCATCAAAATATCTTAATATTTGTGACCTGCAGCGTATAATCGTCCTTGGGCCAAAATAGGTCTGTGTACCAAATTTCATCAAAATATCTTAATATTTGCGACCTGCAGCATATAAACCATATAATTTTGGTAGGACCCTTATATGGGCACTAGGTCTAAACATGGACCGATGTTCACCAAAATCAATAGGCTTCGTCCTTGGGCCAAAATAGGTCTGTGTACCAAATTTCATCAAAATATCTTAATATTTGCGACATGCAGCGTATAAACCATATAATTTTAGTAGGACCCTTATATGGGCACTAGGTCTAAACATGGACCGATGTTCACCAAAATCAATAGGCTTCGTCCTTGGACCGACATAAGTCGGTGTACCAAATTTCATCAAAATATCTTAATATTTGCGACATGCAGCGTATAAACCATATAATTTTAGTAGGACCCTTATATAGGCACTAGGTCTAAGCATGGACCGGTGTTAACCAAAATCAATAGGCTTCGTCCTTGGGCTGACATAGATCGGTGTACCAAATTTCATCAAAATATCTTAATATTTGCGACCTGCAGCGTATAAACAATATAATTTTGGTAGGACCCTTATATGGGCACTAGGTCTAAGCATGGACCGGTGTTAACCAAAATCAATAGGCTTCGTCCTTGAGCCAACATAGGTCTGTGTATCAAATTTCATCAAAATATCTTAATATTTGTGACCTGCAGCGTATAAACAATATAATTTTGGGGGGACCCTTATATGGGCACTAGGTCTAAACATGGACCGATGTTCACCAAAATCAAACTTGTTCGTCCTTGGGCCAACATAGGTCTGCGTACCAAATTTCATCAAAATATCTTAATATTTGCGACCTGTAAAGTGCGCACAAGATTGCATGGACAGACAGACAGACAGACAGACAGACGGACGGACGGACAGACGGACATCGTGAAATCGAAATAAAAAAAAACTGAGTCGATCGGTATACTATAAGGTGGGTCTGGGACCACTATTTTTTGGTGTTACAAACATCAGCACAAACTTATAATACCCTGACCACATAGTGGTGTAGGGTATAAATAGCAAAAATTTGTAGATATAACAGTTTATTTTTCTGCAGATTTTACAGTACATTTTTTTATTTTCAATTAACTAAAAGTTAAGTAAGTTATAATTAAAATTCTGTAAATTTAACAGTTTTAATTTTGCTGTTCTTATTATACTAGTATTTAGTAAAAAATTTGCTAATTTCAGCAGTTTTTTCTGTAGCATAATTTATAACTAATTTTTAGTAACTTTTTCTGCTATTTTTACAGATTTATTTCTATGAGTGTAGTCGTTTTTTGGAGTAGTAAAACACAGGCCTTAAAATAATTTCCGCCAATAGTTTCTAGATATTTCGCTGTTTCCTTCACCATCATCTAGAATTGGAAAAATTTCGTAAATCAGCTGCGTTCATCACATCACCTTCACTTCTCCCAACGCGGTGATTGAAAAATGCTATTTTATAAATCCTTACGTCTTTGTGATAGATTTTTAAGTTATCACTTGAATTGGGGTTGCCATATTTGAACAAAATGTATACATTTTTACCAATTTTTTGTAGTGATTCATATAATTTGTTATTGGCAACCTTTGAAGTTAGAGTTCAAAAGTAAACAAATAATAAAAAAGTAAACAAATATTAAAAAAGTAAACAAATTAAAAAAATAAAAATAGGCAAACAAGTTTTGTAATATTCTATGATTATTCTGCCGGGAAAGGTTTTCTTATTTATTTCATTAAAATCAACATTAACTTATTGGTTTATTGCTTTTTAACGTTTTGTTTGTGTTTAACTACATGCATTTTCATTCAACACCTAAAAACTGACCGTGTTGAATTTGACGGTTAAACTGATAAAAAAATATGTCGTTCGTGGTTTACAGAATTCCTTTTTTCATAAAATTTTGTTTGAAAACTACGTAAGTTAATGCGAATTTTATCACCGTGAATTCGAAAAATGAGGTGAAGTGAGGCGAAGTGTTTTACGAAATTACGCCATATATAAATTTACCCCGTTTACATTTTTTCAAGATTTAAAACAAAAACATTCAAATGTTTTGTTTTTGTGATTGAAGGCAACAAAAGCTTGGCAAAATTGTGACATTTGACATTTCAGTTTGATTTGTGACGATGTTGACTAAATTCAATATTAGAAATTATATTGACTAACTCCTATTAACAATAAACAAATTAACCTAAAGTTTGAGCTAACTTATTAACAATAAACAAATAACCTAAAGTTAACACAAACTGAAAGCTAAAAAATTTCAAATCTGTATAAAATTGACTTCTGACTTTAACCCCCATTAACACAATATCCTGTTAGCTACTAACTGGGACTTTAACTGACACATTTGTTGTTGTTTACTACATAAAGTTTAAATTTAACTTTGGGTTAGATTTTAACTTAACATTGTGTTATCCGGCCTTAGAGTTACAGATGTCAAATTCCATACAAATGTTAATTTTTTAACTTTCAATTAGTGTTAACTTTAGGTTATTTGTTTATTGTTAATGGAGGCTAGGCCCGGTTGCTGAATGTCCAGTTAAAATTTAGCCGACTGTTAAATACAAATTGTATATTGAAAACAACAACAAATGTGTCAGTTAACCCTAGAAGTGCATCGGTATTTTTCACGCTATTTGTAAAGCACGGTTGATGTTAGTCGAATCGACTAACAGTGCACTTCTAGGGTTAAAGTCTAACTGGACATTATTCCGTACCACCTTACAGGCAAAAAAAAGTGCGCGGTACACCTTCGAATATAAAGTATTTTTGCAAGTTCGAATAAAAAAAATTTTTTTTTTGCTTAAGGTAGTTGTCGTCTTTTTTAATTTTTTCGCCTCGAGGAGACCAGTGTTTTGCTTTAAAAGAAAAATCCAATAAAAACAAAATTTAAAAAAGCGACCCCTGCGTTCGGCAACAAAAAATTTAAAAAAATTTCTGCTCGAGTTATCGAAAAACTTCCTTAGCAAAAGTTTAATGATTTTTGCGAGCTTTAATTTTCTGACATTAGGGTTGTACATTAGGGTCGTAGGAACTGAAATCTGTTGGGTAAATACTAGATTGGGATACTTGAGGTCAATGGTCCTTAGAGCAAAACATTGGTCCCCTCGAGCCAAAAACATCGATGTATCATACTTTAAGATCCGACTGTAAATGCCGAAGATATAAAGAAAAATTTTAAAAAGCGACGCCTACGTTCGGCAAAAAAAAAGTTTTAAACCTCCTTGCAAAAATAATTTAGATTCGACGGTGTACGGCTGACTTTTATTTGTGGTACGGTCTACTGGACATACAGTAATTGGGCCTTAGAATTTTGTAATTTTTTAAAATGAAAAAAAATAAATCACATTTCTAAAGCATTATTCCGGTTAGAAACCACTAGAAACTACGTTAAAGTCATACTCACACGTTAAACTAAGTTTAAAATAATCTAAAAACTGTTTCCAAAAAGCGAGCAAAATTTCTTTGTGTTACATTTTTTAATGGCGCACTCTTTAAAGCGCCGTTTATGACATTTTAAAAGCTTAAATATTAATATGAATTTCTTTCATTCTTCTTTACAGCATGATGTCATCCAAAATCGTTTAAATGATTTATTCAACTCTTTAGCCATTGATAATAAAAATCCCCAAAATGCTTCTTCAAATACGGAAAAACCTATTTATGAAACCAACTTCCCGGAATTATTTTATTATTAAGTTTAGAATTTATTGATACCCGTTATTATTATTTGTAGGTATAATTGGCTTGTCAAATTTTTTTAAAAGGAAAAACAATTAAATTGTTAGTTTTTTATAAATAAAATTAAATTTTAGATATTTTTTCATTTGTTTTATAAATTGGATATTTCTATAAATAAAATTAAAACTTGTTCATTGTTATTTAGTTAAGCATTAACTTTACTGTCCTTAATTGTATATTTCTTTTAAAGAAAAGGTATTAAGGTGTTTAATTAATCATTTTAACCTATTTTTTTATTTACAAATAAACTTTTTAGAATTTATTTATTATAAAAAAAAAACCAACCCTCAAAAATTAAAAAAGTTTTATTTCAAATAAACAAAAACCAAGAGAAAAACATTAACAAATTCCAAAAACTTTTAAATTCTAATTATGGGTTTATTTTCATGTTCTACAACTTCTGTCAGCAAATCACATGGATCATGTCTACACATGTGTAATTCTTTACACTCCCGCAATGCTTTTATACATTTCGTGAAAGCTTTTCGTCAAGAGCTCAATAATAAGGATAAACCTGTTTGGCGTTTGGTTATGGAAGCTGCCAACAAATGGAATCGTATGGCTTTATATGAAAAATTTCATTATATTGAAGCAGCACATAATTCTGACTACACTTACCGTTCTCGTAATCGTCGTTTAAATCGTGTTATGCGTCATATGCGTAAAACTTTGGAATCGGATAAAAAACTAAATTTAATCCATTTGACAGCTGCCATTAAACAATTGCAATTATGGAAACGTTCGGAATTAAGTGATATTTGGAGTACATAAGGCATACATTAGTTCTGTTAAATTCGTGTTACAATTTTGTGAGTCTTTAAATTATTACTAATAAATATCCAGATTTAATCGTTTAATTTGCGATGCGCAAAACATGTATAGCAAAATTTTACTTTACATAATTTTAAAATGAAACGAGTAAAAAGGTTAAAGTCGGGCATGCCGACTATAGAATACCCTACACCAGTCTGGGTAAAAGCCAACTAATGTCACCAAAATCAATAGGCTGCGTTATTGGGCCAATATAGGTCTGTGTACCAAATTTCATCAAAATATCTTAATATTTGCGACCTGCAGCGTATAAACAGTACAATTTTGGTAGGACCCTTATATGGGCACTAGGTCTAAACATGGACCGATGTTCATCAAAATCAATAGGCTTCGTCCGTGGGCCAAAATAGGTCTGTGTACCAAATTTCGTCAAAATATCTTAATATTTACGACGTGCATCGTATAAACAATATAATTTTGGGGGGACCCTTATATGGGCACTAGGTCTAAACATAGACCGATGTTCACCAAAATCAATAGGCTTCGTCCTTCGGCTGCCATAAGTCGGTGTACCAAATTTCATCAAAATATCTTAATATTTGCGACCTGCAGCGTATAAACAATATAATTTTGGTAGGACCCTTATATGGGCACTAGGTCTAAACATGGACCGATGTTCACCAAAATCAATAGGCTTTGTCCTTGGGCCAACGTAGGTCTGTGTACCAAATTTTATCAAAATATCTTAATATTTGCGACCTGCAGCGTATAAACCATATAATTTTAGTAGGACCCTTATATGGGCACTAGGTCTAAACATGGACCGATGTTCACCAAAATCAATAGGCTGCGTTACTGGGCCAATGTAGGTCTGTATACCAAATTTTATCAAAATATCTTAATATTTACGACCTGCAGCGTATAAACAGTATAATTTTGGTAGGACCCTTATATGGGCACTAGGTCTAAACATGGACCGATGTTCACCAAAAGCAATAGGCTGCGTTATTGGGCCAATATAGGTCTGTGTACCAAATTTCATCAAAATATCTTAATATTTACGACCTGCAGCGTATAAACAGTATAATTTTGGTAGGACCCTTATATGGGCACTAGGTCTAAACATGGACCGATGTTCACCAAAATCAATAGGCTGCGTTATTGGGCCAATATAGGTCTGTGTACCAAATTTCATCAAAATATATTAATATTTACGACCTGCAGCGTATAAACAATATAATTTTGGTAGGACCCTTATATGGGCACTAGGTCTAAACATGGACCGATGTTCAAAAAAATCAAACTTGTTCGTCCTTGGGCCAACATAGGTCTATGTACCAAATTTCATCGAAATATCTTAATAGGTGCGACCTGTAGAGTGCGTACAAGATTGCATGGACAGACAGACAGACGGACGGACGGACGGACGGACGGACGGACGGACAGACGGACATCGTTAAATCGAAATAAAAAAAAATTCTGAACCGATCGGTATACTATAAGGTGGGTCTACGACCAATATTTTTTGGTGTTACAAACATCAGCACAAACTTATAATACCCTGACCACATAGTGGTGTAGGGTATAAAAATATAATTTGCTGAAATATTGCATGCAACAAATTTAAACAAAAAATGCATAAATCTTGGGGAAAAATTGCATAAATCGGGCAAACTTTGGTAACTTATAAAGCAAACAGCTGATGCAAAGATAAACAAAAAACAATTGTGAAAATAAATTAAAAATTTTAATTTAATAAAAAAATACACAAAAGCAACTTCTTTTTTACAAGAAATAATTGAATAATACAAATAAATGTGTATTTGTGCAATTTTTCAAACTTAAATAATACGCATTTTCACATTATTATTTAATTAAATTTATGTGCTACAAAAGTGGTTTTTGCGTTCCCGTACTATTTTGTCATTTTGTGAGACTTGTACTTACTCTCATTTTACCGAACTTTACCCAAAAAGTAAAGGAACACACTTACTGTGTGACAAAATAGACCACCAAGTTTATAAGAGATTTTTATGAATAATCGTGGAAAATATAAACCAAAGGTGGGCACGAATTCCGTTGTAGTTTTTATAAATTCCACCTCATTATGTAAAGGAGTAGTAATTTTTGAATTTTTTCTAAACATCGCCGAATTATTTTCCAAATGATAAAAGGAACACAATTTCGAAATACTACTTGATTATTTTCATTCAAATGAAAAATAGAAGATATTGCTTTAATTTTTTCTTGGAAGATATCTTCCAAATGTTTGCAAACAATATTATTGGTGCATTTTTAAAGCAAGATCCGTTTTCCACCTTACCTCAAATTATCCTATTGAAATAGCCAGTAATAAATAAATCAATATTGAAATGTGAAATTGTTACAAATAAAGTAATATTAACGGAATTTTAAGTAAACCTTTTCCTCCTTTTTCATTTAGAGAATGACAATTTTGACGATTTTTTCACCAAAATAGGTTGGCAACACTGTTCATGGCTGATAAGAAGTTCATATTTTGTATGGAGGTTGCGTGGGAACGTGCTGGCACAGAAATCACAATTATTAAATTTTTGTTGTTTTTACTGTAAAAAATGTTTTTTTTTTTTAATTTTTTCCACTCAATTAATTTTTGAAACGATTTAAAATTTTTTTAAATTTCCTATTAATTTATATTAATTTTTATGAAAATATAAAAATTTCAAATATAAAATTTTCAAAATTTTTTTTGTTAAAATACAAAAAATGTAAATATTATAATTTTGTTTCTATTTAAAATATTGTAATTTTAAAAATCCATTTTGATCAAATTGCTACTAAGGGTGGGTGCGAACTGGCTAAATAAAACGTAAACTAAATTCAGGGGGGTTACCGCGTAACTCGATTCGAAAAAAAATTTTCGAATTCGTAAATTTTGTACCTTTCGTAAAAAGAAAAGTTTTAGTAAAAACCTTACTTTTTGAATTTTTATGTGTGTGTACAAGGTTTAGGATAAAAATAAATTAAAAAGTAGAATTTTTATACAGAATTATATTTTTAACAATATTTGCAAGATTTACGAAATTCGAAAATTTTTTTTCGAATCGAGTTACGAAATTTTAAAACCTTTTGTCAATTTGTATTTAGTTAAGAATTTATTTAGCCACCTTGCACAGTGCCTAAATATATTTCTTTTTACGCAAATAGAAAAAGAAGAATTCTGTAAACATTTCAGTTAGAACTACTAAAAATTACCTTACCGAAAAAACAATATATATATAAAAACAATATATTAAATGTAACTAAAATTTTGTGAATTTAACAGTTTTATTTTTTCTGTTTTATCTTACTAGTATTTAGTAAAAAAAACTGCTAATATCAGTAGTTTTTTCTGCAAGGTAATTTTTAATTAAATTTTAGAGCTTTTTCTGCTATTTCTACGAGTGTATTAATAATTTTTTATAAAAAATAACACTAGAAAAAAAAACAACTTTATATATTTTTTCAATATGTTATATATTTTTGTTGATAAAAAATTAAAGAAATGAAGATAGCAACACTTTACTGAACAAGACTGCTAAAAGTCAGCCATCATTTATAACAAGTGATAGCAGAGGGAGTAGAGTGTCCGCTTGAAATGCCAACAAGAACTTCCTTATCATTCCTTCATCAAATATGCACCATTTGTTTTTAAAAAGAACAACTTCCTGACTATGAGAATACATTCATCGATGAAACACCCAAATTAAAACAACTTCATATTCAATAGTTGCAATGTTTTATCAATTTGTTTTCCTCACTTCAACTACACAAGTTTAACGAAACATTATGGAAAACCCTTTGGTACATAAATAGCAAAGAAATGTAATTAATGACATTTATATTTAAAATCTTAGGCAACTTAACATTTGTTCTTTTAATAAAAAACAACAAAAAAAAAACATTTTTTGTTTGAACTATTTAGAAAATTTATTGCTAACGGTGGGTCTTACGGTGGGTCTCATACCGCAGGTTTAACTTTAACTATAAACAAGAGAAAATATCAAAAAAATGTACACAAAACAACAAATTTTTGGGTTAACTATTAACTAAAGTTTAAACCTGAAGTATGAGACCCACCGTTAAAAAAACCTTCTCCACAGAATAAGAATTATGAAGAGGAAGGTGAGAAGGGTCAGGAAGGACGGACCACAGGTAGGTAAAATAAATTTTAAAAAATTGTGTTACGTACGATAAAAAAAATACGAAAAAACTAACAACCATTATTTATTTTTCATACATAATGAAAACATCTTTTTGTTCCTCTCCTCCCTCCTTCCATTCGCAGTATGAAGAGGAAAGGAAGGTGGTAGTGGTATGCCGGCTCAGTTTTGGTGTTTTCTCATGTTTTTTATTATTTATTTACTACCCTACTTACTTTTTTTTTTACCTTTGTTATATATATTTTATTTTATTAAACAATATCTTCTTTTTTTTGTATTGTAGCTTCCAAATTCTTTTCTTCATCTCGCCTTTCTTTAAATTTAAACTGATGTTTATAATTAATTTATTTTGTAAGTAAATCTCGGCTGACATTCCTCTTCCTCTCTCCATTCTCTTTTGTGTAATCCTTTCTTCCTGACGTATGTATGACTGGACCTTACTTCACAATAAATGTGTGGAAATGTGAATCTATATATACAAACTATTTGTGAAAAAATAATATGAGAATTATAAGATACGTTCCACAAAAAAAAAATCATAAAATAAAATATATTAATGCTGTAAAATTATTAAGTACTGATTACTCAATTCTTACCATTTTTTAGAGTACTCAATGCTGAAAAGCGCCTACTCAATACTTTTAGGATTGTATTTTTCCACACAAGTACGTAATTTTGCCATTCAAATTGAAATGACACTGTTTGTAAGGGAAAAATTAAATGCAGAGCTTCTAAAGACTTCAATCCCTCATTAGCTTTTAATTCTGATTGTTTTTAAAAAGAACAACTTCCTGACTGAGAATACATTCATCGATGAAACACCCAAATTAGAACAACTTCGTATTCAATAGTTGCAATGTTTTATCAATTCGTTTTCCTCACTTCAACTAGAAAAGTTTAACGAAACATTATAGAAAACCGTTAGGTGAATAAATATCAAAGAAATGTAATTAATGACATTTATATTTATAATCTTAGGCAACTTAACATTTGTTCTTTTAATAAAAAACAAAAAAACATTTGTTGTATATTTTGTCTGAATTATTTAGAAAATTGATTGCTAACGGTGTGTCTCAAGCGGCCTATATACGGTCAAGCATGTTGTACAACATTTACAGCATTTGATCTTGTAATGTCTTGTTTGATGGAAATTACAAAAACAAATACACGGAACCATCAAGCCAAGCTGTACAGCATGCTTGATCGTCTCTAGGGCCTATCATACTGTAGGTGGGTGGGTCTCATACTTAACTTTATATTAGACAAAAGAAAATGTCAAAAAAACGTTTATACACAAAAAAACAGAGTTTTGAGTTAACTTTATTAGTTAAATTAATAAAAACTCTTTAAAAAAAAACCTTCTCCACAGTATGAGAGTCGGGAAGAGGAAGGTGAGGGAGGGACAGGAAGGACGGACTACAGGTAAAGTAAAAGAAATGTAAAAAAATGTGTGACGTACGAAAAAAAAAACTAGCCATTTTATTTTTATACAATTCTCCCCCCCTCCATCATAAAAACATCTTTTTGTTCCACCCCCTTTCCTTTCGCAGTATAAGAGGTGGTAGTGGTTGGTGTGTATGTAGTAAGGCCGGCCGGTTTTGGTGTTTCCTTATTTTTTTATTATTTTTTTACCTTACCTACCCTATTTACTTTTTTTTTTACCTTTTCTTTTTGTTATATATTTTTATTATTTTCTTTGTGTGTTTTCCAATTTCTTCTCGCTATTCTTTAAATTTAAAGTGATTGTGTTTTGTGATCATGTTTATTTATTTTGTAAGTAAGTAGTAAATTTCGGCTGTCGTGCATCTTCTCTCCCCTTTCTCTTTTGTGTAATCATCCCCCCTTCTTTCTTCCTGTCGTGTGTATGACAGGACCTTACTTCACTTTAAATGTGTGGAAATGTGAATCTATATATAAAAACTATTTGTGAAAAAAGAATATGAGAATTATAAGATACGTTCCACAAACAAAAAAATCAAAGTAAAATATATTAATGCTGTAAAATTATTAAGTACTGAGTACTCAGTTCTATGCTCAGTACTCAATGCTGAAAAGTAACTACTCAATACTTTTCGGATGGTATTTTTGTATACTATGGTATTTTTCCACACAAGTACGTAATTTTGCCATTCAAATTGAAATGACACTGTTTGTAAGGGAAAAATTAAATGCAGAGATTCTAAAGACTTCAATCCCTCATTATTTTTTAATTCTGATTGACTATGGAATGAGTTCTTATGTTAAACTGCAATTTTACACACCCGAAAATGTTTTATTTATTTTTATCAAAAGTAAATATCATTAAAGTTCAAAGTGTGTTTATTTCTCAATAAAAAAAGAAAATATTTCAAATGTACTTTAAAATAAAAATAGGTTTGTTTTTTCGAATTTTATATAAATATCCCAACCAGCAAACAAGGCCAAAAATTAATCAAAAAAGAACTCAAAATATATTACTAAAAGTTAAAATTTTTGTATGAAGTGGTTCATTCAAAAGAGCCTTCTTTTTTGATTCAAAAATTACTCAAAAAAAAAAAAAAAGATTTAAAAAAATTCTAAAGGCTCAAAAATTGAAACTTTTTTGGAGCCTTTTTTGAATTGTTCACTAAATATTCCAAATTTTTTACATTTATGAGACATTTCTGAACCATCTTTTGGATTTTATAATTTTACTCAAATTGTTGTATCTTTTACTATTCATTTTAGAAGGCTAATACTTTCGTCCAAAATATGAGAAATTTTTGACAAAACAAATTCGGTAGAATTAATTCCAAAGAATGAAGTCTCTGTGAATCGTTAAAAACGCTGTGAGACAAATGGTAGGGGTCAGTGATCGGGAAGGGTTCAAACTACCGGGGAAAGTTATATCGGTAAAAAAGAAGTTATATGTGTCCCGGCGTTTCGCTGAGTCACCCCTAGGAATCGAGATATATCGATTTGAACTTTGGTGGTCTTTTTTTTGACATAACTCGAGAACCACTAGTCCGATTTTGCTCAAACAATTTAAAAAAAATTAAAAATTACAATTCCTTTAATCTGTTCATATAACGTTTTTCTATACACTCAACAGTTTTGCCGGTAAAAATAAATGTATGAAGAAAAAAATATTTTTTGCCTAAAATATCAAAAAAAAAAGTAATAAACAAAAGGTTATTGATTTTTATGGTAGCGGTAGCAAAATCGGACTAGTGGTTCTCGAGTTATGTCAAAAAAAGATATATCTCGATTCCTAGGGGTGACCCAGCGAAACGCCGGGTCACGTATAACTTGTTTTTGACCGATATAACATTTTCCGTTTGTTTCATCCCATCCCGATTTTGACTGTCGCATAGTGAAATTAATTCAGTCTATTAAAACGGAAATCGAATGGTATTTTTAGGGACTTCATTAAAAATAGAATTTATTCTTCGAAGCTCTGATTAAATGCATTTATATATTTTAAGATGGTAACTATGAAGTTAGATTTTAGTGTCCTGTACACTTTCTTCTGCAAGGTAACATATGTATGTTAAGTGTATTGCATGAAATAAAATTTACTAAATAAGCCAACGCCTTACATAATGGTAGCATTCGGCAGAGAAACCTTAAACTGGTACCGGTGACTTGAAGCGATTTGTGATTTCTTACTCTGCTAAACGATGTTTTCTTTGTTTTGTTTTTAAATACATTTTTTCTATATTTTCCTTTGATTTTTTAAATTTTTTGTTTTTGAATTATATTTGTATGTTTTTATTTGTCATTCATACAAAACAAAATTTTTTTAAAATCAACAACAACAAATGTATCACTATTTGTTCAAAAGTAGCAAACATTTTTTACGCTACCAAAATATGACAGCGCTACCTGAGCGCTCAGACTGAGCGATTAGTGATCAGGTCGTTCAGCAGATAGTTGCACAACTGTTGTAGAACTGTTGACTGTCAAATTGTATCTGCCGAACGCACCCAATAGCTCTGTTCCACTTACGTTACCCCCCGTTGCCACATGCAAGTAAATTGTTGCAAGTTGAGAATACGTATTATCAGCGAAAATTACCGAAAAAACATGAAAATTTTACATGTGTCTACACTACTTGCTGCAAGTTCATTTTTAAAATGTCAAAGGTTAGTCACTAAATAGGACTCCAGTATTGCCAAATATTCAATATTCTAACAAAGCTGGGAAAAAATTTGTTCTTAACAATTTTTTTTTTCAAAAACTTATTAAATTGATATTTTATATTACCATTAAGATATGTCGCTGTGTCCGTTTTAACTTTTTTTTTTACAAATAAATACAAAATCAGTTGCATTACAACTCTTACTTTACCAAATACTAGTAAATTAATAGAAAACATTACTAGGCAACACTGTTTTCTTTGTTCTGTCATTTCACTTGCGCTAGTGTCAAAAATTCACTCCCTTCAAAATTTACTTGCAAGTTGAGCCGCAAGTGAAAAAGTGTGAGTGTATTTAGTTTTTCGATCTTGTACTTGCATGTGGAAACGGGGGATTACAGCGGGTACCCAATTTTACCAGAAAGCGTTTCTATCATAGTTCTATTGTGAAAATTGTGTGTAAAGCCTGGGTTAGCCAGACGTAAATTACACATGAAAAAAAATTATTTTTTGGTAATTCTTTCGTACTTTCTAAGTTTACTAGTTTTTACTAGAAATGTAAACAAAATTTTTCAAATTTTATAGTGCCTATGCATAATAATTTGAAAGCCTTATAACATATTTATAAAATGAATTTTGTATGAAAAATTTGTTTTATAAGTCACTTATAAATTTTTTAAGTGATTATGCATATGGCCCTATTATATCTTTTATAAAAGTAATAATTCCTTTTTAAATGTAGTTTTTTGATTTTTTTTTTATCACGACAAAAAACAAGCATTTCATAGAAATTTTATAAACTAACTTTCTGACGATGATTAACAGTAATTTTTAATGTTTAAGTCACTTTTAAAGAAAAACAATACTAAAATTAAATTGCTAATATTCAAAACGTTAAAGAAAATTGAGAATAAATGCATATTTTTCAAAGAAATTTTAAAAAATCAGGCATTTGCATAATATTAACCAGCATTTACATTAAATCAATGAAGTTTCTTTGTAATCAGAGCTTTGAAGAATTAATTCGGTAATTCAATTTTTCAATTCTGAATTAAAAATTCGATGAATTAAATCATATTTGTTTTCGTTCGATTTATTTTGTTATGAATTAATTCAATTGCTATAGTTCTTTTTATTAAATCAAATGAATTAATTCACCGGTGAACGCGTTAAATTTTACTAATCGAACAAAAAAAAAAAGTGAATTAATTCCTTACTGAATTAATTCACCACTGAATTCGTTCAATTTCATTTTCGTTCTGTGAACGTATTTTTTTTTTTAATTCACTGAACGTAATTTAATTTTTTTTTAAATCACTGAACGAAAATGAAATTGAACGAATTCAACGGTGAATTAATTCAGTAAGGAATTAATTTACTTTTTCCATTCGATTTACAAAATTGAACGCGTTCACCAGTGAATTAATTCATTAGATTTAATAAAAAGAACTATTGCAATTGAATTAATTCTTTGAATTTGTTGTTTGATGAACGCGTTCAGTTGAACGAATTCAGTGAATTACTTAAGAAAAGGAATTCATTCAATTCTAGAGAAAATTGAATTCGATTGGTAGTGAATTCATTCAAAAAGGAATTAATTCTTCAAAGCTCTGTTTGTAATGTGACCAATATATTTTTTCATACAGTTAATTAACATATTTCCAATATAACCAAGGTTTAACGTTAAAAACAGATATTTACATATCAATTTGGCATTCATAACTATGGTTAAGCACTCTAAACTCAGGTTACTTTAAAATAAGTTAGCAGGTGAAAATAAATCAGTTACGGTGGGTATCATACTGCAGGTTTAAGCGTTAACTATAGTTAACCCAAAAATTTGTTGTTTTATAGAAAAATTTTTTGACATTTTCTTTTGTTTATAGTTAAGTTAAAGTTAAACCTACAGTATTAGACCGCTACTGTTAAGAAATTTCTGAAACCAGGGTACCCGGGCAGTATAAATGCGATGTAAATATGCATGTAAACAATCTACTTATCAGTTGCTATCAATAAGGGCGGCATATTCGAATGTTCAACATAAAAATCGGCATTTCATACGCTTTTCGGGTGTTAAAATTAGTTTTTGGAACACAAATTAATGTTTTTGCAATACTGCAAACGAATATTGCAAAAATTTCAATAATTTCAAAACAAAAAATATATAGTACGAACTGAAGTCGTAAATACCGAACAAAATTCTCTTCTCTTGAATATTCATAAATATTTCTTTACCGCAATTTCTCAAAAATGTGTCATGCCATCCTTAGTAAATCGATTGAAACTACCCGTTACCCAAAATCAGGCAATCATCAACGCAAAACTTTTTCGGGGAGGAATTTAGTGTTATTCAAAATAACTTACACAAGAATTACGTTAAAATTTCAGTGAGCTTAAAAGTTAAATCATTAACTAAATCAATTTTTGGAAAATTTACTCGTATCACTTTCCAAATGAGTGGTTGAATTCTACATGATTTTTAACAAATTTAATACTTAAAATATTAGGGTAAACATTTGGAATGACTAAAAATTTTAAATTTCGGATATAAAATGCAATTTTTTATACTGTAAATATTATCAGAAGAAATGTTAAGAAATTCCAGTACTTTTAAAATCTTCTCATAATATTTTAAACTCATTCTTTTAAAATCCAAATAACGCTCACAGATCGAAACATTACGAGGTTTTTTCACTGGAACTCCTTTATGTTCCTTAATTTATAATATACTTCTTAAAATGATACTAGTTACACTTAAATTACCTAATCGAGAAAGTTATACGATGAAAAATGCACACACGTTTCTATCGAAATATGGAATTTTTAGAAAATCACTAAAAAAAACACATTTTAGAGGTTATTTTTTTATGGAAAAATCTTATAAGAAATCTTTTAATTTTTGTATTTTCCACAATTTTTTTCAGCTGGAGGCAAATTAAAATCGCATAATCTGACGAAAAAAATTTGCAAAATGGTAGTTTTCGGATTCTTTTTGAGACACCTTTTTTCAATGCGAAATATGCAGAAACATTTTTTAAAACAAAGGTGATTTTACATGAATTCGTATGTTTTAATATCACAAAACTTTCATCTTTTTATTTTAATATAGTTATTTGAATTTTTTAAAGATCTTCAAAAAATTTTAATGCTTTTTATTGTGTGGACTACCTAAAATAAAAAAAAAACAACCAAAATACCCGTTTAAAACGGTTTTTTGAATAAACCGAAAACCAATTTTTAGAATCTAGTTCAAGGCCAGACAGTTATACGATCAAACCAATTTTAAGTTCTATGTAGATTTTGGAACGAATTTATTGTATTCGAAAATTTCACACACAGAAATATATAATTTCAATAAAAAATAAATTATTTCAAAATAATGTACGATATTAGTATATAAAAAGGAAGGAAATTATAATTTCATTAATTTAGCAAAAATAAAAAAAAAAATATTAAAAAGACTTAAGAACTAAATTAAAATTTAGAATTAATTTAAGGAAAATTTCATTTGGCAAAACAAAAAATTTCAAAGATTGTATATTTTTACAAAAAATATTTATGCAAGTAAAAAAACGAAAGCATATAATTGCGAGCATTTGTTTTGTTAAACAAAAAGATAAGAAGTTAAATTCTAATATTTACAAAAGTAAAAAGAAAAAATAATAAAATTATTAAATGAAAATAAATAACAAATTTGGAATCAATCCCCAAATGTTTCATAATAATATAACGAAAGCGCAAACAAAATTAAGCACTTATGGCGGTTTTCAATTGTTTCTCTGTTTTTCAAAATATCACACAGCACCATTTGATATGAATTTTTTGGAATTTTTTTTTTAATTTGTTATAAAGATTTACAAAAAATCTGTAGAAGAAAATGAAGAGGAAGAAGCCGTGGAAGATGTGGTAGATATAGTTGATGTAGCCGAAGCCGATCTGTGTGAGGGAGGTAGTGGTAATATCCCCGTTGGTGGTGATGGTGGTACTACACAAACTGCCGACTCATCGATACCATTTCCAGTGGGTGTAGTCGATCGTTCACAATTGGCACCAATTTCCGAAATCGGCACTGAAGCATTAGAAAATTCATCATTAACTAATAAATTTTCTTTAAATGCTTGTGATGTTGGTGGCATGACCATTAAATTCACTGAAATCAACAGGGGATGTACCAACTTTGTATCCATAACCATAAGGGTAACTTCTTCATTTTTTTCCAAACACAATGACGATATTTCAGATTTTTGTGTAAATGTTGGCTGCCTTTGAGAATTTATAGAGGTTATTGAAGCTCTGTTGGATAGAGATGAAAAAGTTAAGATTTTATTTTTAGCTTAATATTTGTAATAATTACACACTCTTACCTTATCATAAATTGCCTTTTTGTTTGTAAACTTAATAATCTTTCGTGTTCATTACGATGATGTCTTCGTATACTAAGTACTCTGGAATCTGCTATAAGTATTAAATCTAAACCAAAATTAAATCCTGTCCATCTCCATTTTTGATAGCCCGGTTCCAGTAATATGCGACCACAGCGCATACAGTTTTCAAAAAATACTTCCGGATCAAGATTTTGTGGTCTAGAATGAAAACGAAATTTTTTATAAAATATTTTAAAATAGTTTAACAATTTTTGATAAAATTGTGTTTTTGGCAAAAGTTTTATTTATATTTTTTAGCACTAAACTAATGTTTTACTAATTTATTTTGCTACCAAAATTGCGCTGATAAAGACATTTATAGTGCGGACAACAACCAGGGGGGATGCCCCCTACAGATGCAGTGCATTGGTTGGTATTAGGAAAATAGGTTATGGGAAGAAGAAAAGGGGGAGTAGTGTTTGTGAATATTTGATTTAAATTTTTCTACATTGTAAAAGGAAAGACCTCTGCTGGGAGTTTATTCTGTAATGCGATGTGCGATCTGCTGGACAATCGACTACAAACGGATGTGCTCTACTTGATAAGCGAGTATTACGAATAAAAACTCGGGCTCTGGGGACAAGTTCACTTATCTCGGCAGAACACCTGCCATGGTAATATCGATAGAACAGAGTCACACAACCCACATTTCGACGATGCTCCAATGAGTCCATAGAGTGCCGTCATTAATGAGTGCCGACGCTCTCCTTTGCACACGGTTCAGAAGCTCCAAAATAGACTTTGAAGCTCCTGCCAGATCTGTAAAAACTGCAATCAATTTGGATTGAAATCAAAGTGATTTCAACCAAACTATTTCATTCTTTGATTTCAGATTTCAAAATGAAATCTTGTCAAAATTGCAATACTTTATGGTTGCAATCATTTTGAAATAATTTTTTTAGAAATCATTGAATGCAATTAATTGAATTGCAATCAATTCGATTGCAATAAATTCTCCTGAAAACACAACTATAGTGAAAGTACGACGAAATAATATACATATACGCCCCTATTATTCACATGAGGTAGGTCCGAGAGTGATTCCCAGATATCAATTTTTATGATTCACCCTGTGACATGGGTCACCCTGTGACTGTTTTATAGAAATGGATCAATCGGAAGCTTTACAAGACCTGGCCTATTTGTGTTATTGGAGTGTATTAATATTTCGTAGGAGCATACATTTTGTCCGTTTTGCTCTATCTCGCTTAGTTTTCATTTTAAAAAACCGCCATTTTACAAAATGGCCTGTATCTCGAAAACTAAGCGAGATAAAGCAAAATGGATAAAATTTGTGCAAGTTTTGGATCGATGTACACGCCCCTATTATTCACATGAGGTAGGTCCGAGAGCGATTCCCAGGAATTAATTTTTATGAAACAGCCACATGGTGACCCATTTTTTTCCATTTATTGGATAATAGAAATTAAAACACTAAGATAATAAGAATTTACATATTAGGTCTGTGGGATCCCAATTTTACCAAAAAGCGTTTTCTTACTCCACAATTGGGTAAATAAGAACTGTCATGAGAGAATAATATTCTTGTTCTTCTTGCACGAAAAAGCCCAGACTTTTTTTCGTGTAAATTTGGGTAAATTGTTTTTATCAGCTGTTATATCATCAGTTTAGTTCAACTAGTTCAATTGAACTATTCACTAATTTGAACCAAAGACCTAGTTCACAACTAATAGCTCTTTTAGTTCAATCGCTCATTTCATTCATTCAGAAAATATGTTTATCATTTACAAAAATTAGTATAAAAGTTGCAAAAGTTTATCGGTTATGTTACAACTCCATAAAATTACCGACAATTTTTTGAAGACGCTTGTTTAAATGTATTAAAGAGATAAATATGTAAATAAATCGAAGCTTTTGTTAATATTAAAATCTTTACCAAATTTAATAAACTACGTATTCCTTTTTGTAAATAGAAATGCCTAAAGGCTTCATTAGTTTAATCGTAAAGTAAAAAAACGTATCTGTAATCAATTCAATGTGTTAAAATAATATAGAAATATATTTTTATCTTTTTTCTATGCATTGAAACTGTTATCAAGTAAAATCATAAAAAAGTTCTGTTGAAAATAGAAATTTTCTATTTTATTACTTGACATTTAATTCTATGCACAAGAAAAAGATAAAAAATGCAATCTTTTTATTTTTTACACTCTTTTTATTAATTATGAGAATGATACGTTACTTTTTTTTTACGATACTTCCAAACTAATTTGGGCTTAAAAAGGAAATTTTTATTAAAATTTTTGATTTAAAAAGGGGTTTAACTAGAAAAGCTATCTAGATTTTCACAACAAATTGAACAAGAACTATAAAGAGCGCTCACCAAAACGAACTATAATGCACAAATCCATTGACGTTTGTTTTTCAGACTTCAAATATGGTTTTTCGCGTTCGTTTACTTTTGTGCATTTTTGTCACTTCGTGAGAGTATTTTTTGTTAACTCTCATTTTACCGAACTTTACCCAAAAAGTAAAGAAACAGAGCTATTATAACAAAATAGACCATGTAAACCACCAGATTTTAGTGGAAGAAAGATTTTCATTTGAAGAAAACGAAGATTTTGATTCTGATTTAATTTTGATTGCAATTCGATTGCAATGAAATTTGATTGCAATCAATTAGTATTAAATTGATTTCAAATAATTGTATAAAAATAATTTTTATCGTATTGATTTAATGTTTTCAAATTGAAATCATGAAATCAATTTACTATTTTGAATGCAATCAAAAAATTAGCAATCACTAACGCGAAATCATGTGAATGCAATTAAATCGATCTGCGATGCAATCTTTTACAGCTCGGGCTCCTGCCCATATATGGGAGTTGTATTCCATCTTCGGCCGGATATAGGATATAAACACTTGAATGCTTCTTTCGACACCTGAAAAGCGTGCTTATTCCAACGGACATCACACTGAATTTTCATGCCAAGAACATCAAGAGTATCCGATTCCTCAATATCAGTATCACCCATATGAACAAATGACAGTGCTAGCTCCACAGCCCTATGGGTCAACACACAAACATTGGGTCTTGCGTACATTAAAATCGACCATATTCGCACGACCCCACTCAGAGATTGTAGAAAGGTCTCGATTGAGTGTGTCATTCATAATCTGCCCTTTGCCCCCAATCTCTTCAAGGCTTGGCCTAAAATCGAAGGAAAATGAATTGCAAATGTTGCTGCTGTTTGGTCAAATAACACATTATTTTAACATAGAGTGTCATTGGATGTACATAAGTGGTTGCCTAAATATTGCCGGCATAAACTCAAATAAGTCATTACGAAGAAAGTAATGAAATAAGTTATTACTTGTAATATGTAATGTAATAAATTCGCTAGTTAGCAATAGTGGCTAAAATAAGTCGTTACATATTAGTACGTAATTCATTGGTTACACGACTTTAAACTCATTACAAATAAGAACAATATAACACAGTATTAGTAATGCATTATTTTAAAGCCTCCAAATAAATAGTGACATATTCCTATATCGTTAAGTCATTATTTCATATCTCTCACATAAGTATGGATGTATCACATTATTAGTAACGTATTACTTTAGGTTTCAATGTAAAACAAAGGGTAAAAGGGTACACACTGGGTTATAAACAAAATGTTTATAAATAGTGATTATGTGAAATACAAGGACATATATTTTTTCGCTTTTTTAAAAAGTATTTTTTAAAGGACCTTCGATTAAGAAAGTGCAATACATATATTGAAATGGTACAGTTAAAAAAGTATGCTACTATTTTATTTCCCTTAAAATACAAAAATAAAAAAATGCCCTGAATTGTCTATAAAATGTATGGCTGATCTTTTCTTATCACTTATATTAATTTATTTAAATTTTTTCAGTAGCAAGGGGGATTCACAAAAAATAATCAGACATAATTTATTCTGACAAATCTAAAAGAGTACATAATACATAAAGTGAATTCCCATATAACTCATGTCACACAATGCGAGTAAGTAATAATAAGAATATTAAATAATATATTTTTGTAAAGTAATTCCCCATTCATAAACAAAAACAAAACATAATAGAATCTGTGGTTTAATAATTTCTTATAAAAATCTACTTCAATGCATCAACCATCAATAGTTTGCAGCACAATACAGCGTAGTAAAGTAAAACATATTTTGAAAAAACATTTAATTAAATAAAAATTCAGAAAATGAATTTCCATAAAGTACTGATTTTTGTAGCTTTGATTTTCGCTCTTTTTGCTGGACAAAGTCAAGCCGGTTGGTTGAAAAAAATTGGCAAGAAAATTGTAATTTATAATTTTTATATTAAAAAAAGGACTCAAAATACGAATATTAATCTTTATTATCTCATAAATTACTAGGAACGTGTTGGACAACATACCCGTGATGCTACCATACAAGGGCTAGGTATAGCTCAACAAGCAGCTAATGTCGCCGCAACAGCTAGAGGATAAAACAATTTTAAATAAGTAGTTTAAGTTTAAATACTCATAGTCTTAGCTATAAATAAGTACTTTATAAAAACTGGTGCCAAATATTTTAAGTAATTTATTGCAATAAAAAATGTAGAAATAATTTGTTTGTGCGTTTATTTTTTAATCACACTCATAGAATTACCCGTGTAAAAATAGCAGAAAAGGCTACGAAAAATTAGTTAAAAATTACCTTGCAGAAAAAACTGCTAAAATTAGTAAATTTTTTTGCTAGTAAAATAAGAACAGCACAAATAAAGCTGTTAAATTTACAGATTTTTAATTTAGTTGTATTTGAGTTAACTTTTAGTTAATTTAAAATTACAAATTACTAACTGTAAAAACTGCAGGAAATTTTGCTAAACATTAGTGGACTAAAAATAGCAAAAATAAACTGTTACATCAACAAAATTTTTGTTATTATTAAGTTGAATTTAGTTCAACGCAAATAGCAGTCTATGCTGCTAAAGTCAACAGAAATATTTGCTAAAAAATAGTAAACTGCTGATTTCGATGGCTGAATTTGTGGATGCTCATTTGCGCAAATGCGGCAATTCTGCTTGTTAACGAATCCACTTGGTCGATTATGCTGAGCAAAGAAATCACGAAGTGCACGAAATGCATTTTGATTTGAACGCCCATTTTCGTAACGCGCTGCTCAATTGTGTACTTCCCCATGGTTGAATTTGTCAAACACTGAAACAAACAAATGTCAAATTAAGTTGGGCAAAAAATTTGACGTTAAGGTGTGACTCACAATTAACATCGTGCATTATGGTTGGACCACCCTTTACTTTGCGATATAAATTGATCGCGCATTAAATTAGGGACAGTAATAAAATTTTCTATTTTTCAAATTCACATAAATTTTAAAAGTACTATGTATTTCATTGGTTACCAGAGAGGACAAAAAAAGCAGACAAAAAGTTGTATTTGAAACAAAAGTAAGAAACTTGGAAAAACAACATTTTTAAAAACTAAAAGTTCAGTTTTGAGAAAAAATATTTTTTTATGAGCAAAAAAAAAACATTTTGAGAAAAAACCTTTAAAAAAGCCAATTTAAAGCTTAAAATTTTTAAGAAAAAGCTTCTTTAAAGCTAAAAAAAAAAGCTAACAGAAGCAACTATGAGTAAAAAAAGCAAAAACAGCATAAAAAGAAAATTTGTCTTCTCTGGTAATTACACATGGCGTATTGCAGTGTCTTTCCTTAAATTATAATTTACAAACTAGCCCCCGTATTCAAAATGAAAAGTTAGTAGCTTCTTATAATTCTGCTAAAATAACAGAAAATAGTACCTGTATTTGCGCCAGCAGAATTTTCAATGAAGTTGGGAATTATGGTCTGCTAAATTTAGGTAAGCTAAATTTTGCACACTGCTAAATACACGGACAATTCTAGTTACTTAGCTAAGAAATTTGAGCTAAATTCAACAGAAACATTACCTGATTTAACTGAAAATTTCTGCTAAAATGTCGGTTACAGTCTTGGTTTTTGGGCTCTACGGATCTGTCCCGACACAGCCCATATTTATTTTTGGGAGTATAGGTGGCTTATAAAGATTGATATGTTCATAGTATTGAATTTTTGTCCATTTTGCTCTATCTCGCTTAGTTTCCGAGTTATTAGCCATTTTGTGATTATACAATAAAAAATTATGCAAATATAGCGCCATCTCTATGTGATATTGATAGCAGAGACACAAAACTATAAACTTTGGGAAATAATTGGGGTTTAAATTAGGTGAAAAATTTGTAAAATTAAGAAACATAAATTACTAAAAATTAGGATGCATAGTTAGTTCAAATACTGATGAAAGTAATTGTTATGCTAAATGGGATTTACAAACATATTATTTCAATCCTAAATTGTAAGACAAAATAACAGAAAACATCAGTTCATTTGCGCCAAAACGCGTTTAACAGACTATTATACTAACTTTTTTTATAAGTGTAGAATGTTTTTTAGGCTTAGCAGCTTGTTAGAATAAAGTTTATTCAAATGATTTCTTAGCGCACTGATTAAGACCAACCCTGTGTTTGAAAATACAAGGCTTTTTTATTATTGTGAAAGGAATTTTTTGTTTTTTGGTGTTTGATAACAGAACATGAGAAGGAATTTAGCAAAAATACTAGAATGAGTTTAACAACAGTATTATGAATAAAATTTATGTTAATTCTATGCTAAATTTTCATTTTGAATACCGCTGTAGTTCTACTACTACACCTTTTGCAATTGTAATTCAGAAAATATCAATTGAAATTCATAAAATATCAATTGAAATTCAGAATTTCCATTTGAAATTCAGAAAACATCAATTGAAATTCAGAATTTCCATTTGAAATTCAGAAAACATCAATTGAAATTCAGATTTTCCATTTGAAATTCAGAAAATATCAATTGAAATTCAGAAAATATCATTTGAAATTCAGAAAATATCAATTGAAATTCAGAAAATATCATTTGAAATTCAGAAAATATCATTTGAAATTCAGAAAATATCAATTATTATTCAGAAAACATCAATTGAAATTCAGAAAATATCAATTGAAATTCAGAAAATATCAATTGAAATTCAGAAATCCTCATTTGAAATTCAGAAAATATCAATTGAAATTCAGAAACCGTCATTTGAAATTCAGAAAATATCAATTGAAATTCAGAAAATATCATTTGAAATTCAGAAAATGTCAATTGAAATTCAGAAATCATCATTTGAAATTCAGAAAATATCATTTGAAATTCAGAAAATATCATTTGAAATTCAGAAAATGTCAATTGAAATTCAGAAAATATCAATTGATATTCAGAAAACATCAATTGAAATTCAGAAAATATCAATTGAAATTCTATTGATGTTTTCTGAATTTCAAATGACGATTTCTGAATTTCAATTGATATTTTCTGAATTTCAATTGATGTTTTCTGAATTTCATTTGATATTTTCTGAATTTCAAATGATATTTTCTGCATTTCAAATGATGATTTCTGAATTTCAATTGACATTTTCTGAATTTCAAATGATATTTTCTGAATTTCAAATGACGGTTTCTGAATTTCAATTGATATTTTCTGAATTTCAAATGACGATTTCTGAATTTCAATTGATATTTTCTGAATTTCAATTGATATTTTCTGAATTTCAATTGATGTTTTCTGAATAATAATTGATATTTTCTGAATTTCAAATGATATTTTCTGAATTTGAAATGATATTTTCTGAATTTCAATTGATATTTTCTGAATTTCAAATGATATTTTCTGAATTTCAATTGATATTTTCTGAATTTCAAATGGAAAATCTGAATTTCAATTGATGTTTTCTGAATTTCAAATGGAAATTCTGAATTTCAATTGATGTTTTCTGAATTTCAAATGGAAATTCTGAATTTCAATTGATATTTTCTGAATTTCAAATGGAAATTCTGAATTTCAATTGATATTTTCTGAATTACAGTTGCAAAAGGTGTAGTACCAAATTGGGAGTTTGGCGACAATTGTTCCCATCCCTATGACATCGCCATGTTAAATTCTACAGTTGTTTGTATGGAGTACTCGTACTACACCTTTTGCAATTGTAATTCAGAAAATATCAATTGAAATTCAGAAAATATCAATTGAAATTCAGAATTTCCATTTGAAATTCAGAAAACATCAATTGAAATTCAGAAAAAATCAATTGAAATTCAGATTTTCCATTTGAAATTCATAAAATATCAATTGAAATTCAGAAAATATCATTTGAAATTCAGAAAATATCAATTAAAATTCAGAAAATATCATTTGAAATTCAGAAAATATCATTTGAAATTCAGAAAATATCAATTTAAATTCAGAAACCGTCATTTGAAATTCAGAAAATATCAATTGAAATTCAGAAACCGTCATTTGAAATTCAGAAAATATCAATTGAAATTCAGAAAATATCATTTGAGATTCAGAAAATGTCAATTGAAATTCAGAAAATATCATTTGAAATTCAGAAAATATCATTTAAAATTCAGAAAATTGATGTTCAGAAAACATCAATTGAAAGTCAGAAAATATCAATTGAAATTCAGAAATCGTCATTTGAAATTCAAAAAATATCAATAGAATTTCAATTGATATTTTCTGAATTTCAATTGATGTTTTCTGAATATCAATTGATATTTTCTGAATTTCAAATGATATTTTCTGAATTTCAAATGATATTTTCTGAATTTCAATTGACATTTTCTGAATTTCAAATGATATTTTCTGAATTTCAATTGATATTTTCTGAATTTCAAAGGACGGTTTCTGAATTTCAAATGATATTTTCTGAATTTCAATTGATATTTTCTAAATTTCAAATGATATTTTCTGAATTTCAAATGATATTTTCTGAATTTCAAATGACAATTTCTGAATTTCAATTGACATTTTCTGAATTTCAAATGACGATTTCTGAATTTCAATTGATATGTTCTGAATTGCAATTGATATTTTCTGAATTTTAATTGATATTTTCTGAATTTCAAATGATATTTTCTGAATTTCAAATGCTATTTTCTGAATTTCAATTGATATTTTCTGAATTTCAAATGATATGTTCTGAATTTCAAATGGAAATTCTGAATTTCAATTGATCTTTTCTGAATTTCAAATTGAAATTCTGAATTTCAATTGATATTTTCTGAATTTCAAATGGAAATTCTGAATTTCAATTGATATTTTCTGAATTACAGTTGCAAAAGGTGTAGTTGCCTGGTTCAAATAAAATAGTACATAACTGGTCCCGAACTAGTATTTTTTGCTACTGGGTTGAAAGCTTTAAATACTTGTTTGTCATGGGTAAAAACAAATCTTGTGATGTCAGTACTCAGAAGATTATTGTACAAATGCATCAAGATGAAAGCTGTTATCGGCAAGTGGCAGCAGCCTTAAATGTTTCTAAAGCCATGGTTAGGAACATTGTGCAATATTTAAAAAAGCCCGTAACAAAGGAGCCAAACTACAACAGACTACAAGGCGCATTAATTGTCCGCGAGTCAAAAAATATCCACATAAGTCAGCAATTTGAAATTCGGGTGGAAGTGTTTGGTGAAAATGAAGCAAAACTATCTGCAGACACAGGAAAACGGTGATTGCGTGAAGCTAGACTAGGAAAGATGAGACTAAAAAAAGTCAAGAGCTTAAGCAAAAATACGTTGATTTGTCAAGAACATTTCACAATACGAATTACAATTTATTACTTTCTTCTTACATCTCACCTCTTTTAGTGTATAGGGTGTTAAAATATTAGGACCACAGAGAACTAAATGTATTCAAATGCTATATCGACTAAAGAAATTATGGAAATGCTGTATTTATTATTAAAAAAAATCGTTCTTAATTCGACTTATGTTGTTTTGTCAAATGTCCACCGATATCAGTTGAACGGCAATTATCAGTTCAAACAGTTTTTAATCGAAAAATGTGTTAAAAAATTTGGACTAGCAATTTAAAGAATCGCAATTTAATTGCAATGACAAACTCGTGTACAGATTTTTCATATCCAATTGATCCGAAATGTCTTGTTTCCAGTAAATAAATCTGCTTGCATGCTCTGATCTCATCAGAGTGCTTTTATAATTCGAAAAATGTTCTTTGTATTATGATTTACATAAATAATTTAATATCTACTTTACATTAGTTGATTTTAACCAAAACCTTCCCAACAGAAAATAAAAAAATAAAATTTCATTTTAACTTTTAAATTAATAAACCAGTAAAACAAAATAAAATTTATTAATAAATTCAAAGTATAAAAACAAAATTAAAACAAAAAGTAAAAGTATAATTCAGTTAAGGCAAATTAAAATTAATAAACGCAACTAAAGCTACATAGTGATATATTAAAGCTGTGAACTAAAAATATGAAACTAAAATTACTTCAATTGAATTAAAGTTATTTAATTAACTACTAGTCTTTGGTTGAAATTAAAAAGGTAACGAAAATGGAGTCTTTATACAAGTCTTTATGTACAATATCATTTGATTTTTTTTTTAAGTCTGCTGTGCGCTAACATCTTTTATGTCATTCAATTTTTGTTTTTATTTTGTGTAAAATACTCACCCCTCTTCTGGCAAGTGATCCACCTTAAGTATCGAGCTCCAATGACTTAAAACATGTTGATGTAGCCATTCTTTTGGTATGATATTGTCATTAAGTACAATTTTCAAATCCATATGATGATTAGTTAAGTATTGTGTACGTAAAGCCAGAAAAGGTTTTAAATATTGTTGACCATCGGGAGTCGACAAAAAGGAACGTTTTTCACGACGACTTATAAAATATTGTTGTATAATATCACTAGTAGATGAGACAGTATTACTATCCGAAGATGCTGATGAGTTTATATTGTTTGCCTCTATTTGTTGTTGATATTGAACTTGCAATTCATGATAATGTTGAGGATTTTCAGGATCATAATTAGGATTTATTCTTAAATAAATCCATGTGCGTAATAATGTATACAAAGAAAATTCCGTTTGCATAACATAAAGATCGGGACTAGATATAAGAGCAGTCATTAATTCTATACTTATTTGTCTTAACAAATTTGGATATTTCATATAAATGCATAATAAATTTGTTTCCAACCATATAAAGGTGGATTTCTTAACATTTTGACAGCCATATTGACAGGCAGCTTCATAGTAGTTTATGGCAGTTTCAGCATTAACAGTTTCAATCATAACTTCGGTACACTTATCAATGATGCCATCCAAATGGAATAGGGTAGCTGTGGCTAGTACAGAAACAACACCTTTTGGATCAATTTCAATTTCATCAGAATACATTGAACCAAATACAGCATCCAAGGCTAAAAAAAAGCGAAGAAAAAAACATTACAATCAAAGAAATTGCGAAATGAAAACCATGTGTTTATAATCTACAATTCAGATTAACTTTTTCTTACCATCTAATGTAATTCTTTCATCTAAGATTTTGATGTGAACAAAATCTTGGCATGATTCTTTCCATGATCCATTAAACATACTATAAAAATAGGGACTTTGTGATAAGTAGACTTTGTGCAAATTCCATACTTTGCCTAATGCCATAATGGCAATATCAGAATTTTTTTGTTCTTTAAAAAGTGCTTGATAAATGTATTGTGTGGTGGTCAAAAGTTTTTTTCTGCAAAGAAGAAATGAACAAGATATAGGAATTAAAAAAAATATTTTTTGTTCGTTTGATAATCTTCAATTACTTTTTGGGTGATTGTGTTTCATTATTCGCTTGTTCATTATTTTTATGACGCGAATCCATGCTGCGTTTACGTTTACGGCGACCATTCAATATATTGGCAACACTGCCTACTGGTTCCGCCAACTTAACGACCAATTGACCCATGTTTGTCTGTATAAAGACTGGTCGCAAAGTTGCTTGTATTTCTCTAGTAAACCGCTCGGCTTTTGTTTTTTTATTATTATTAATTATCTGTAAATAAAAAAGAGAAGGAAATTAAATAAGAAACTGAAATTTATAAATAAATAAATATAATTCTATAATTTTACATTAAGGTTTTATTTTCATATAGCATATTACATATTTTGGGAAGGCTTACTGCAAACTGCATAAGTTGATGCAGAAAGAAATACCATTCCAGTCCCAGTGTAGAAACGGTAATGACATATCATTATTTTTTGGACTACCAGTAATGACACCCACTTACCTTCTGCATTATTTTAAAACATATAATAATGAGTTACTGATCATTTTTATATGTTTTATCATTATTTCAAATAGACAGTCATTTTCTCGATTTTTTTTGAAAATTTTTTTGAAATCTATTTTTAGACTCAATATTTTTTAAACACTGGTAAGGATATATGTAACCACATATTTTTTGTTTTTTTGTATGTTGGCGAGTAAACTTACCCAGCAAAATTTTTCATTACCAAATAAGTGGTTATATAATAGAAATTCATAGCTCCGCACAACTTATTTTTTGGCGTCTAAACTCATTATTTTTGTTTGGCGTGGTCGTTTTTATAAGTAGTCACGCTTACCCGCTCGCTTACGAAAAAATGAGAAATAAGTAGTTATGAGACTTTGAATAATAAGTGGTTACACACATGCTTACAAAAAGTTGAATTATAAGTGGTTATCCGATGGCTTACTTGATTCTTAAAAATAAGGAGTTAAGCAAATACTATTAGCTTAAGGAAGTACATTCAGAAAAATTTAAGTTTTCTCTAGTTTACATATAATAAATAAAAATTAATAAAATTTAACTGTGTAAAAAGTACTTATTTAAACTATTACGTGTAAGTCATTATTTTATATTTAGAAACAATGAATACAATGGGCCGTTATTACGAAGTCATTATTTTATAGTACAAAATAATGCAAAAGGTAATGATATATCATTATTGGTAATGCAGACAGCAATGAGGTGTCATTACCAATATTTTGCTGGGTACTTGTGTGCAGCAGGTCAATTATGTTTTTATCTATTAAATATTACATGTCGATATAACTCAGATCGTAGAGCTATTGACTAGCAATCTCTATACCCAGGTTCGATTCCCGCACTAGAAAATTTTATTTAAAAAAAAATACAATAAAAAAATACTTATTTTATAAAAATTTATTTTTTTGAAAATCTATTTTCAGACTCATTATTTTTGTCAATACTGGTAAGCATATAGGTAACGATATATTTTGTGATTTTTCGTATGCTGGTGTGTAACCATAACTCATTATTTTCGCGACATCGCCATCCAAAGGTAATAATAAATGTAATAAAAGTAACTAGTTACCATTACCAAGTATGTAGTTACATAACAACTAGGGCGGGTCGATTTAAAAATCGCCCAAGTGACAAGTAAAATCGTATTCTGGGGATCAAAATAAGAAACTTTGCCCGAGGAACCATTTCAAATTTTGAAAAATCCCACTTTGACCCATTTAGAGTGCCCCAATCGAGTCCAAATGTATGACCGACCCCCACTAACTTTGGAGGGCCGACCAACCCATGCCAGTGGCACACCCCCTGGAACCCCCTCCCCCATACAAATATTTAAAAAAATCACCATTTCTGGCACTTTACAAATTTATGCTCAAAAGTCCCACAAATCTGGACTTTAGGGAGAAATAATGGGAATCTTCCATTTTAGGTATAGGAACTTATGTAAAACACTACGCGGAACATTTTTGTGGAACATTCTAACCCTCTAAATTTTGCTAAAAGATGCTATGAATGCAGAGTGGTCACTCAGCAGGCTTTATTATATACAGCGTTACTTAAATATGATATAATAACTTTTAAACCTAGTACTTTGTTCGTACTTTCGCAAAAAAAAGCTGTCAAACTCCATAAAAAATTATGTTTTTTTACTAATTTTAATAAATAGTAAATTTGGCATTTGAAATTATTTGAGCAAAATTGTTCGATTAATCGAATTAACGATTGATTGTATATCCTAGTATAATATTTGAACTTTATTTCCAAATATCTCCGCTAAAGGGTTAAGCAAAGCCATAAGATTAATAAAAAAAAAAAACTATTTCGTTGGCATAGATCTACATTTCCACGAAGTTTGATCGGAAAATTCTCGGTCATTAATATTCGGACGTAAAAGGGATAATAAAACATAGTACCGAAATTTATAAAACAAATTTGTATTTTCTTTCAGTAAAAGAAAACTGACAATTTTTTTTCGTTAACAGTCTTTGTAAACAAGTTGGGGTGTTACAACCTAAAATTAATTTTCTTTATTTAACTCAATTATCTTCAAGTCTGTACTTATTTGGATATAAATAAACATAGACAAGTAAATACTATTAATTGTTATAAATACATAGTTTATCTCTAAAGATGATGTCATTTTATTTTACATGTAAAATCGTATTGTTTAAACAAAAAAGTTGGCAATTAGTAAACAAAATAACGCGCTTATGCGATTATAAACAATATTTTTTGTTATTAGGAAACAACTACTTAACACATTGAATTGTTTATAGATACGTTTTGTTACTTCACGATTACACTAAAGCCCAAATTACTTAAACGTAAACGTAACAATAACATATCTTCTTATGGAAAATCTAATAACTTAAAAGAGTATAGCTGACAGTTTATTTCTTTTTTACTCATTATTTTAAGATTGAATCAGCTGATTCGTCATACGTTTACCCTCGAGTAACGAAGCCTTAATATCCTTTAAGTTTATACAATACTACACAGAAAAGTAATAATTTATTGAATATGCTCTGGCAGTATGGCAAAAACTTCAAAGGAATTGCAGTTTGAAACTCGAAATCTGATTGTAGATGACCTAAAAAGTATTTGAACGAGTGTTCCTACAACGACTATATTGTTAGCAATTGACAGCATGATTTTTTATAGGCCCAATAGGGTGGCAATGAAAATTCAACATTGAATTTTCGCTGATACCCGTACGTAATATTGTACTACTTGGTAGAAAATTTGAGCCAAATCGGATAACTGTAAAACCGAGTTTTTGGGATGTGAGTTAAACTTGGTTTAGTTAAACTGAAAATGAATTTTTTCAGCCATTTCCAAGTTTACTACACTCATAGAAATAAATCTGTAAAAATAGCAGAAAAAGTTACTAAAAACTAGTTAAAAATGATGCTGCAGAAAAAATTGCTAAAATTAGCAGATTTTTTACTAAATACTAGTAAAATAAGAACAGCAAAATTAAAACTGTTAAATATACAGAATTTTAGTTATATTTAAGTTAACTTTTAGTTAATTCAAAATAGCAAATTGTACTGTAAAATCTGCAGAAAATTTTGATAAATATTAGTAGTACAAAATGTTTGCTATTTTTAAGCTAAATTTAGTTGAATGCAAATAGCAGTCTATTCTGCTAAAATCACAGAAATATATGCAAAGTCTGTAATGGCTACTGAAAATGTAGCTGTTATTACGGGAAATTTAACTGCTTTGAGCCCAGCGGTATTTTTTTGCTAATTTCTGCAACACATGTCTACTGATCTGTAGTACAACAAAATTAGTAGTCGGTACTAAATTTTAGCAAAATTGTTGTAAACTGCAATTCAAAATCGATTTGCTAATATCAATTAAAAAACTTAATAAATATCAATAATTTTAGTACAATGAAATTAGTATAAATAACTAGTTGCCGCTACTAAATTTCAGTGAATTGTTGTACCTAAACTGCAATTTAAAATCAATCTGATGAAATTAGCAAAAAAAAGCGGACTAAAAAATAAACAAACTGTAAAATCTAGAAAAAAAAATTTAATAAAAATCAAAAAACTTTTTTTTTTGATTGTAATAAGTGTATAATTCATCGTACTTGAAATTTGGAGTCAAAATTGCAAACTGTTCTCCAGTTATTACCTTTTTATGCATTGGAGATACAATAAAATTTTCTGAGTGATATTTCCAAATTAAGAATATATCAATAGGAACAAATATAACTAAACAAGAATTGTAAAAAATCAACGAATTCTTGTAAATAAAATCTTTTAAATTAGTAAATTTTTCTGCTAATGAAGTTTTTCAATAAACTAATGAAGTTTTCTTCACAAAGTAAATGAAAAATTTCATAGATATGATGAAAAAGCTTCATATATTTTATGAATCTAGTTTTAATGAAACTTTTTTATTGAGTGTAGTAAAGTTTTCATAGACGAAATGAAATTTTTTACAACATTTTATGAAAAATTCCATTAATTCAATAAAAAGTATCAATGGACGAGTTCCAGTGCAACTTCGTTATTTTTATGCAAAAATTCATTAATATCATGCAGATAATGCGCTCAGTGTCGGTTTTGAAAAATTAGTAAAATGTTTTGCTTAAATCAACAGCGAAAATTAGTAAAAAAAAAATCCGTAATTTGTAATAACAGACTAGCAAAAGTGATTACTAAAAAAAAAGAATTGTACTAAAAATCACTATAAAAATAGTAAAGTGCGATTGGAAACGGTTTACAAATTTTTTTACTAACTTTTTTATCTGAGTGCATGATTCCCAACTTCATTGAAAATTCTGCAGGATCACATAGGTAGTACTATTTTCTGTTATCTTAGCAGAATCTTCAACTATTTGTACGGGTTTTTTATGAGTAAATATTTCGTAATTATAGTTACTGAACTGTTTAGAATATTAATTATTTGTTTTTTTTTTCAAAGTCAATGTCAATTGTTAAAAGTAGTTGTTAAGTACGTATTTAGTACACTGAGGATAATTTTTCATTATATAAATAGCAATTCAAACAACTTCACTAAATTTTAATAAAAAAAAATTTACCAAATCTAGCTTAGAGTTAAGCTTTAAAAAAATTATAAATTCTACAAATTTTACTGCTCCTCTAAATTTTAATGAAATATTTCATTAAATCTATTCAAAATTTAATTAAATATATAAAGAATTTTATCAATTCTATAAAGTCTATGATTAAATTCCAATCAACCTTTTGATTTAATATATAAAGAATTTAATTTAAATAGTGAAGATAATTCTTTCAGTGTACTTATTATACTCGTAGATTGGTGTTTCATCCAGTGTTGCCACCAGTAAAACAAAAAATTACACATGTTGGATTTACAGAATTCTAAAATATTCTGATTCTGATCCACCTTGCGGCGTTGACAAAATTTTTGTCTGGTCAAAGCCCAGTATCATGATAAATACAGGAAAAAAAAAATTTCAGACAATAGAAAGTCACAATCATAACAAACTCAAACTTTCCCACTCTTTCGCTAAATTTTTAAATGTTCTTGCAAACCAAGAGAATTTTTAAAAGAAGCTTGACAATTATTTTCGCAAAATATAAACAAAAGGCGGTGCTTTAAACAAAACAATAAAAAATACATAGCACCATTTTTGATTTCTTCTAAATTGGGTTTAGTGTTGAAAAAATGTACAAAAGTAATTCACCAGAAAATGCAGATTTGTGGTAAATGTTTCACTGACAAACTCGTTTCGTCTAAATATCGACTAAATTTAATTAATTTATTAAAAAGCTCCGGGACTTTTAAAATTTTACGGAATTTTTATAAAAAGTGAAATTACACAAAAACTACACAAAAATGTCATTATTCAAAAATTATCCAACGAATGTGTAAACAGTCCCGTTTTTGAATAATTATTCAAAAAGTGGCAACACTGGTTTCATCACTTTTTTTTTTTTTTTTTGTTTATGTTTATGTTCTTTGTGTTTTTTTCGTTCACATTTTTGTTGTTTTTGTTTACATTAATAAATAAGTAAATCAATTTGATACTTTTTTAAACAATTCAAACAAAAATTGTAAAGCTAAGCGACCTTGACATAATTTAGCCAAATATAGTAATATATGTAATTCAGTCAGTCACCCCGTTTGCTTAAAAATAAAGTGTGAATACAATTATTTTCAATAAATTTTTACAAAATATTTAATTCTCAAGAAAATTACTGTGTATTGGATACAGATTATTACAACAAATCACAAACGCTGGTGTATTGAAAGAATTAAGAAATCTTATTTGCCATTCTTTTTTGTGTCTAAAATATTAAAACATGAACGAATATCAATATGATGTCATTTTAAATACATCTAATAAGATTGGGGTTTTATGTTTTTTATAACAACATCGTACAAAACTACAATAATATGTATTTTTATTCCAAAATTCTATATATACCTATATAATTTTAAAATACACAGTGAGAAATCGCCAGTGGTACAAAAATCAAACACTGGCATACCACTGGTTAACCGTGGTGTTAAAAATACACGACTGACAGAAAATCATTTAGAATCAGGCGCGGATATCAGGGGTGGAGGGTTTAGCCCCCTCCCTTGAGAATCAAAAAAATTTTTTTTTTGCAAATAATGCTAAAAGGGACAACACGATTAATTTTTTAAGCAAACATTTTAGAATTTCACATTCAAAAAACGTTTTTAATTTTGAGATTTTGTGTAGATTTTTGGCCTTTTTTGTCTTAGAAGAAAGAATTTTTGTTCAGGAAACCTAACAGATTGTACATTTTTTCAAGAGATAATTCTCTAAATTTTTTTACGACACTCAGAGAATTTTCATCACTTCAGTAATAAATTTCTTCAATAAATTGTCACTGGAACTCGTCCATTGAAACTTTTCATAGAATCTATGAAACAGGTTTCATTAAAGTCAATGTTAATGAAAAGTTCATAAAATGAATGAAACTCTTCATAAAATTAATAGGCCACTCATCCAATGAATAAATCATTTAGCCAATGAAGAGCTTCATAAAATCTATGTAGCAATTTCATTTACTATTATTTATTATAGTTAGTTGTTGTAGTTACTAAGCTGAAGTGGATTAATATAAAAAGTACTTAGCAAATGCAAAAGGTGTAATAAAATCGTAGCATATTTTACGGATGTACAAAATATATCTAAAGAAAGAATTCATTAAATTAAAAAGTTTCATAAAAAAAGTTGCGAAAAAATTAATATGATTTATAAAAAAATTTCATAGTCCAAAATTAATAATAAAAAATTAACTTAAAAAAATAAAAATTATAAAAGATTATTCTCTCAGGAAATGACGATATTTTATAAAAAATTAAAAAAAGTAAATATTATTGAACAATTTCATAAATATAAAGAACATTTTCATTAAATTTATGGAGATCTAATTTATGAAATTCAATGAATTTTTTTAATGAAATTATGAAATTTTATGATAGAAAAGTTATGAAAAATTTCATAATATTAATTAAATATTATATACATAATGAAATTCTTCATTGGTTCTACGAAAAAAATTCTATGAAATTATATCATTAATATCATGAAGGATAATTCTCTCAGTGGATGAGCTTGTTTTTATAGAACATAGAAACTATTAACCATTTTTTTAAAATTGAACAAATTTTTTGAGGCATTTTACTTTAAAATTAATATTTAGGGCCAGTTTTATTGTCAGAACAAATATCGATCTCAAATGAAATTACTTAAGAAATATTTAAGAAAACAATCGTTCTTAGGTTTGACTTTAGAACTGACCCTTAAATTTTAAAGTTAGAACAAAAGTTTTTTATTTTGAAATATAAGTGCACTTCTATTAATACCTCTTAAGTTAACTTCTTAATTAATTTTTTAAGTTTCATGGTCTTAGGATCACCATTTCAACCATAAGTAATGCTCAGAAACACCTTAAAATCTCGGAAAAAATTTCACTTAAGTATTAGGTTTTATTTAAGTACCCAGCAAAAAAAGAGATGCCGAAGCAGTAAAAAATCACTACAATTGATGATCTAGATCTACTTCTTTTTTAACATAAACACTAATGATTATAACATTGAGTTGTCATAGGAGAGGAGTTCTCCCACTTCAACATTTTTTCAATACTTTTTGAACGAGTGCAAAGGAAGCTCTTTTTCACCAATTAAAAGTTTAAAAAAAATTCTTTACAAAAAAAAATTATATTTTTTATTTTACAAAAGTTTTTTATTGCCGCCACCGGGGATCGAACTTGCTACCTCACGATTGCTAGTCTAGCGGTCTACCACTGAGCTATTCTTTGATATGAAAGTTGACTGGCATAAAAACACCAATTCGTTAAAGCGAGATATTGTTCCTTATTCTCATCAATAAGAGTACTTATTAAACAAGTGTAAAAGGTGCACTCCAATTCAATATTGTTTTCAGTACTATTTTTACAGGTACATAAAAATCAATTTCTCACCATTTTTTTATATATACGCATTTTTAAAAATTTTAAAATTAAAAAAATATTGAATTTAAACAAATTAATTATAAATATTAAAAAAAAATTAATAAAATAAAAAAAATTAAAAAATATTGGTCCAAGTGATACAAAAATCACTTTTTACGATCAGTTTTAGAGCAATTACTCTTTAGAAGCAATACTTAAGTGATTTTTTGGATGTGGTTCAGAAGTAATTCTAATCCCGCTGTAAAAATATACTAGCGGATACTTTGGAAGCAATGAAAGAAGTGATTTTTTGAAGTCGTTCAGAATAACTTCTAAAAAAGCAGTAAAAATACACTAACGGATACTTGTGAAGCATTGAAAGAAATAGTTTGTAAAGCACTACTTGCAATATCAGTTTTTTTGATATGAAAATTGTCAAATTCTAAAATTTTTCAGAAAAATCTATATTTTTTGACTTTTTACCATAGAAAAATTTTACATTTAAAAAAAATTTGTTAATTTTAAGACATTAAAAAAATATCAGATTTGGAGTCATATTTATAAAAAAAAAATCACACATCTAAGCAAAAATTAACCCATTTAAAATATTTTTAGTGGTTTTTCGTATTATTTCAAAGAAATTGTAGACAAACGGAAATTCACTGCATTAGGGAAGCCAAAATTATTGGTTTTTTAAATCCCGGGAATCGGGATTTCAAAATTTTAAAAAAAAAGGGGATCCCGGGACGGATCGGGATCCCAAATTTTTTTCGGGATTTTGTGATTTTTTGCTATTTTGGGAATTTTTTATTTAAAAAATGTGTAAAAACTTCAAATTCATATAAAAGAAATATGGGGTCATATGCATAAGCACTTTTAAAATTTATAACTGACTTATAAAGCAAATTTTTCATACAAAATTTCATTTTATAAACTTGTTATAAGGTTGTCAAATTATTATGCATGATCACTGTAAAATATAACTGTTTTATACGTTTTTTACATACTTCTGTTTATTTCTAAAGAACGAAAGAATTGAAAAAACTCAAGAATTAAGAATTAAACTCCGTGGATATATTGTGTGGTATTTTTGTTTATAATAATTTTTTATTCACTATCCTTCATTTTAATTTAAAATTTTCAATTAAATTTTAGAATTTTCAATTAGTTTCAGAATTTTTTAATTGTTTTCCACATATAGTGCAGAAATTTAAATGAAAATTTTTGAAATACAACTTTTTACTCTGAATTTTAATCGATGATTTCCGAAATATAATAAGAAATACTGCACATATAGATTTGTATAAAATTATATTTAACAAAAACGGTTTAAAAATATAGCAGGGTTGCAATTTTTGAAAAATTACCACATATTTTTGCAATTGTGAAAATCCCGGGATTTAAGCTTAAGAATCAATTTTTATTGAATAATCCCGGGATTTCTGGATTGGCATCCCTACACTGCATATATTCTAGTGTTTTAAGTTTTTGTTTTTATTTGAAAAAACTTTTAGTTTCTGATTAAAAATTTGTATTGAATTTAATAAGTAAATACAAGTAATTTTTAAAAACTACTATTTTTTTGGTTAACTGTAAATGTAATATTAAAAATATGTTAACTTTAATTTAATACACAAATAAAAAATATTTATATTAAAAGAAAAACTGATTACTTCTAACCTACACTGCGAGAATTATCTGCAGGATATTGATATTGTATTTGCATAAAACCAATGAAGTTTCACTCGAATTGGTCCATAGAAACACTTCAGTGAATTAATGGAATTTTTCATAAAATGTGAAAAATTTCATTTTATTTATTAAAAGTATAGTACACTCAATGAAAAAGTTTCTTAAAATATATGAAGCTTTTTCATTAATTCTAAGAAATTTTTAATTTATTTTGTGAAGAATGAAAGCTGTCAAAATAACAATTTCGAAAAAACGATTACAAAAATGTTCGCCACGTGAAGCAACACCATCGTCAAAACGATATCGTCAGACTCAAATCGTCCTATGGAATTCGGACACTGGTGCAAATTTACGACGGTTTACTAAATTTGTTTAAATAAACAATTTTTTGCAATTTAGCTTTTATAATATATGTGACCTTCTCCGAGAAAAGGGACCTAGTGTGTGAAAATGAAGTTTTGAGAAGAACGCATTTAAAGTTAAATTAAAAATAAAATTTTAATGTTTTTCTCATTTTTACCGAAACCCATTTTTTCACACACTAGGTCCCTTTTCTCGGAGAAGTTCACATATAGTGTAATCCCGGTTTAACGACTACTCTTTTTAACAAACGCCAAATTCTTTATATTAAATCCAGATCCTCCTCAGAGATCAGAAAAATACATATTCCTTCTTAAGATTTGCAAAAACTGTTTTAGTGAAACGCCTTAAAATTAATTCGTGTTTCGATTTAAATATTTTACTAAAAAAATTTTAAAATGCATTTTTTTTTTAAGAAATTTACTTTCAAATTCGCTTGTGTCATTTAAATAGATTTTTAATCTGAAATCGGTAATTGTATGCATACTTAAGTTTTAAAATATTAAAAAAGAGATCAAAGAAACTTTCACTTTTAAATGTTGTAAATTATGTTACACGTGACCTTATTTAAACCTCTTAAAATTTTAAATATTTTTCTTCAAGATAAATGTGTAGGCGAAAAAGTTTAAAATTTACTTTAACATGGTATTGCATGTCATATTTACAAAAAGTTACAAAATCCTACGTAAAATTTTATAGAAAATATCAAATCATAAAAATAGATGCATTTCACAAATAAGTCCTATTGTTGTTTGACATTTAGATATTTACGACAAGTACACTCACAATATATTTTCCATAACCTATTGAAGTCTTTTTAAAAAGTATTAGGTAAAGTTTATTT